>BLIW01000004.1:12274251-13694002 GCA_016586305.1 Ophiorrhiza pumila
CTTTACACCTAAGTTCGCACGCATCTTGCAGCATTTCTTGCATGTCTGCTTGCCTGGTGCGCCTCGGCCCAACAGGATTGTGGAAGGGATAAATCATGGTGTTCTTGCATGTCTGCTTGCCTGGTGCGTATTCTTGTTCAAAAAGGTGGAATCACCCACATCTCGACCCGACATGATTGTTGGAATCACCCACCTTAGGCACCTCCACACCTCGGCCCACCCACCTTAGGCACCCCCACACCTCGGCCCAACAGGATTGTGGAAGGGATAAATCACGGTGACTCAACTGATTAACAGAGGCTACTGCCACACTGTGGCTGGTGGGACTCGATCCTTGGTCTCTTGTTCCAAACTTTACCTCTGAGACCAGCTGAGCTGCCAATGCGGGCATTGTCTAGTGCGTATTCACTCATAGCAATTTGCACCTACATAGCAAAACTCAAGCAAACTTGCATAATTCCTCGCAACATATTAAAAATATATCAACAAAGTATAGCTTTGGCCTATTTCATCTAGTCCCAACTCAAGAATTTTGCTCTATCCTAATTTGCCATTGCACTAGAAAAACGGAAATGATCGTAGCTCAAATAGCTATTTCAGGAAATAAACAAATGTACAAAAACACAACCAAAACTCGTGTTTTTATAAAATTTACTTTATTCAGTTACGAAAAATTGTTTTCTAAAGCCCTTAGGTTTTGCCCTTGAAAACTTATGTTTTTCCCAAAATTATGGTTTTCTCTACAAAAAATATATGGTTTTTCCCAAATACTCATTTTATGCATATCTGAATTATAAAAGCCTCTTTAAACTAAATTACAAGTGTAAAACACTTAAAAACGTATACATTTATTTGCATGGAAAGGAGGATTTGTAATCAGACTCTAATCTTCTAACAGTATACTCCAAGCTATTCTATTCCAAATCCTAACCTATTCATAGAATAGAATAGTCCCAATTCAAAGGTCACAGGGAAGTTTATGATGAAATTCAAATTGGGAATCGAGACATTATTTTTTTAGTCAAAAGCGATAACTTTCCATTGAAATGAAAAGAAAATCACAAATCATCTAACTAACTGCAGGTTTAATTGCTTTACTTGAACGAGCCATCTTGGAAGATCGGGACATTATTTGTTACCACAACAATTGAAGTTTGGAAAATTTCAACATTGTCAAGAATCTCCTATTTTTTTTGCATATTACTAATTTTCCATATAACTTCACAAATTATAGTTATTATGCTTTCCCTAAAATCATTTTGACGATTTATTTTGCAAGTTACACTTATTTCTTTTATACAAATTTTTACAAAATGAATATTTGTGTTAAAACAAATGATAAAAATGATGAATTGGTGACAAAAACCAATAATTAGATGTGCAAAACTATGACCAATTCCCACTTTCACAATTGCAACAAGATAAACAAGTAATTCCAATTAATTTTTTATTCTTAATGCAAAAAAGAAATATTTCACAACCAAAAAGATTGCTTTATTTGAACTTTAGACATCACCATATATATATAATTTGATTTACACTAGATAATTTATGATATAGTTTGGATTTTGCATGAGGAAATTGAAGATAGATGAACCCTTCTAGCTAGCAATTGGGAAGGGTTGAACAATCATTGGTTTCAACTTCACAAGCACAAACTGCCAAAGGTTTATTTGCTTGGCTTGCACAAAATACTTTGGCATTTTTCCCACAAAGATTTATGCATGTTTGGGCACATTGGGATGTCACTTTTCCATTATTGCAGGAGATGCTGTTAAGAGTTCTGATGCATGTTTCAGCATTGACTCCAGACTGAAAAATTATCAATCCCACTGCACAGATATGAAAAACATCTAATTAATTTGTTGAATAAACAATAAAACAATTAATATCTCACTTTGTCTAATGATTATTTAAAAATTAAAATTGATGGTGTAATTTTTATATTTTAAGAACTTATTTGAGATGTTGTGAATACTTTAGGGATTAGAAACGGGAAAATTTCAAGAAATTTTCTTAAATTGAATAGAATAAATATAATATAGTTAAATTGTAAGTGTCCATGGTCGATTTTTATCTAAAACTTGTATCATCTGATGATGGCATGTGAATTATTTGTGACATGAGAAGTATATAGCTAGTACAATAACAAAAGTTCTATAAGAATTGACTACCATGAGACAAAAAAAAAATTAAAGAAATTCGATTCAGAACTCTTATATGACCAAAGTTTAATATTGAAATCATTTCAAAAAATTTTCTTGACTTTGTTTGTGTCAACAAATAAGTCGATATTACTTTTTTAGACCAGGTCTGAGTCAAATCGCAAAATATGTATTGAATGTGAAGCATATATAATAAAACTACTTTTACTAATTAGTGCATTAAAATAATAAAAAGTGTCTTGTGATTTAACAACATAAAATTTGGAAAATATCGATTTTGGGAATTATTTTACTTTATTGCTGCACTAAAAAACCACATGAAAAATCAAAATGCACATTTTTGTTTATGTAATGAAGACCTTATACCAATAATTACTCAAGCAAGAACTTCACAAGTACTTCCTATACAAAAAAAAAAAAAAAAAAAATTGATAGCCCTTATATAAAATAGAATATTCTTTAAATTTTTATTCAAGAGAGTTTATCTCTAATCTTGATGGTGTAAATTTTGATTAAAAAATGGTATATGACTTGAAAACATCAGTGTTCAAAATGTTCCAAATGTTCCAAATGGATGCTTGTAACATTAAGTGGCAATACTACACTCAAAGTAACAAAAGAGAAAATTGTATGGAGATATTAAAGTCATTTCAAACTAATGCTCCCCAATAAAAAAAATGTTAATAATTTTAAATAACTCTAGATACACGCCTCAATGTAGACTATGTAGTGCGTATAAAATAGTGAAACATTAACTCAGATGAAAAGAATAAGGAGAAGATTTAAAAAGAACGGAAAATAAATGATAACAAAACATATGATATATTTAAATGTAAATGAAAACATATGTATAGATAAAATTTCATTCATATCGATTTCATGTAATGAAATAAATACTTAGTCGTTGTTGTCGTTGAATCTCAAATACCTGAATAGACAACCATTATCAAGAGTAGGCCATGATAAAATGTCGAAGGCTTCATCTTTCTATAGAGATAATATTAATGCTCAAGTAGCAACTAGCAAAGTAAAAGTAGTTGAAAAGATTAAGTGAAAAGCCTAATTTATAAATCTCACTTTAGTTATTTGAGGAAAAAAAAATATCCGAATTGATTATAAATTAAGGACTGATTAAGGGGTAAATATCCCAAAAGGAAAAAAAAATTGTTCCAATGACAGTCCAATGAATGATGTCGTTAAAGAATGTTGCAATGCATCACCCCTCTTTAATTATTTAGGAAAAAATTGGATATATTCATGCAATGGGATAGTTTTTATTATTATTATTAATTTTAACATACATAATAATGTATAAATTGTGAAACTATAATAATATTGATTCTAGGGGTGCTGAATATTCGTGAAATATTTCCAAAAATTAAAATTTTATCACTTCTACGCATATTTAGACAGTCTAATTTCCTCAAAATAGACAATTATTTAATTAGAGATTAGGACGATTTCTCACTACGCTAAATGAATGCACGAACTCTGAATTTGTCTCTTTTTTTTTTCTCCACTTTAATTTATTCTTCTCCCTTTTCGATCTCTTTCTTCAAATTTAACAAATTTCGTCTTCACCATTTTTTCTATTTCTTCTTTCCTTCACATGCATGAATCGTTGTTCCCAATTCTTGTTAATCCTTAACTTTTATCAATTATTGAGTCGTTGGAGACAAAAAGAAGAAGTAATTTTATGTTATAATGCGAGTCGATTGTATAAATTATTATTCTATTCACACGCATGTATATATTTATATTTAAATATATCATATCTTTTTTTATAGTTTATTTTTAATTCTTTTTAACTCTTTTCTTCCTTTAATTTGAGTTAATCTTTATCCATTTTTTACGGCCTTATTAAGTCATTTAGAAGTACCTCAAGATTAGATGGTTTGACAAGAAGAATATGCAAATTATAAAATAAATAAAATAAAAAAGACAAGCTTATCTTTATAATTGATTGAGAAAACATGAAAAATGCAAGTATAAATAATTCCACAATTATTTCGGGTCTTGTTGTTATTAAATATATAACACGATTATTAGAAAAGTAAAAAATAAACAAGAACAAGATTCATGTTTACATTATGTTGCTTATCTTTTCTTGTCAAAGCCTTGAAGAGGGCAAACTATAGGCATTCTTTGTAGCAAGGTTTGAGTGGGATAAAAAATATGCTAGTGTAGATTATTGAATAGTCTAAATATTAATCGTCATCCCTTTGATATACAATCTAAACGAAAACACAATCTATTGGACAACAAAATAAGATGACAAGAAAATGCAAATTGCAAAAATTCAAGATTATAAACTTAAGTTGTCATCCCAAATCCCAAGTGTTGCATAGTTTTAACATTTGGCAAAAAGAAAAAATAAATTTGAACCCAATACTAATTTCAATTTTGTGTATTGGAGTTAAAAAGAGTCCTATACTATCTGCATAGATAATTGGAGAAATAGTGAAATTGAGAACTTTGGTTTATGCATCATGTCCTCGATAACAGAACGATAAAGGTGTTTAGCTATTGATCTTGATGGTGATTTTGGGCTTCATTGCTTGAACATCAATGGATGCCATCTTTGTAAATGTTTAGCAGAGAAAGATACAAGAAGATATTGAGGATTGGAGTTTGTATGCTGTTTCAAAATGTTTGAAATTAAAAGGTCGTACTTTTATCAAGATTTTCAGCCTAGGAACGAATACTTAGGGAATAAAAACTGCTAAAATTGAATCTAACTTGTCAAAATTAGAATCTACAGTTCATGTTACAGAACCAGGTTAGGATTTCATAGGACAAAATTCTATTTTGCAAGTGAGAAATCATATCATAAAGTCAAAGTCAGGGTGTAAAGACCAGCGAAAAAAATATGAAATGAAAAAGATCGCATTTATAATTATGATCTGTACAAGGAATACACAGATATGCCAAGGAGAGAGAGCAAACCCTATGAGATGGCTAAAATGCTCTGTATTCTCAGCTGTTAACACTAAGTGCATCTCTCTTATTCTGCAATTTTACAAGGGTTGATTTCAACAGAAGCTCTCTCTTGACTTTCGGACCCTTCACTTGGCTCTCCAAGCAATTTCCAAACGGATAGTTGCCCTGAAGCTTCACCGGTGAAAAATAGTCCACCACACCCTATCTCAATGGTCTCAACTTCTGTCTTTGCAAAAATTCTGCCTCTCACCGTAAAACTAGAATAGGTAAAGAAGAAAGAATTAGTTAACCAGATGTGCATATGGAAATTGAAGGTTTCAACAGGGACAGCAAAAATAAACGTTTATAAAACTCACGATGGCAAATCATATAAGCATACAGTATTGTCTTTGTGCGAGCATAGTAGGATGGGTTTAGCCTCTGCATCATTTATCCCACATAAAGCAAGTATACCCTGAAACACAAGTAGTGACCATATTTAGAAGATCTTATTCAAAGAATTACAAATGGAGAAATAGAACAAAAACATTTCCTATAGATGCACTAAAAGTAAACCCAACTCACACTTTCTTCTTTAGCTTCAGATACTACTTCCAGATTTCCACTTTCATTCAATGCCCACATCTAAAAAGGGCAAAGGAGCCTTTAGAGCAATGCACACAACAAACAAATCAAACTGTATCTAAATCAATACACGGGCAAAGAAGCATACCTTTAATGTATTGTCCAGTGAACCAGATAACAAATATCTGTCCCAGCAGAGGACAGCTGTGACAAAACTAGAATGTTTGTTTAGCGTATGCAGGCACTGCAAGGTTTTCATATCCCATACCTGAGAATTGAAAATTTAAATTTGAGTTTAAGATAGAAGTAAATGAGACAAGCCAATGCATTCTACAAAAGATGACAGACAACTTTTGTTATATCTATTAGCGTGCATGACGTCAACAGTCCAAAGCTTATGTAACAGCATGTGTGCATAGAACACCACTCTCCTTGGAGATGCCAAGGTTGAGATTCAGATGTACATTATATGAATCACGATGAAAGATCAACAAATAAAGGGTAATCTACTACCACAATCAGATGCAACAAAGGACCCGAAAAAGAATGGGCCATGGAGTTCTTTAACTAAATAGGTCAACTAGTCACTCACACAAACATATTAGAAATATCATAAATACTTTGCATATTTTAGACTAATAAATCATGACCTGGATTGATTGTATCTAATAAAATATCATCAGAAAAAAGGCACTTCGAGGCATTCAACTACTACGTCTCCAATGGTATACTCCTAATAGAATTAAGGGTACAGTAACAGGCATATTAACATAAAACAGGGACACACCCTTATGGTTTCATCTTTGGAACCCGAGTATAGCCAATCAGCTCCCACAGCAAGGCAGAGCACAGCTAGCTTGTGGCCCTTCAAAACAGCCACCACTTCAGGGCAATTGGATTCTGAGGTGGATTTCCATGCCAATATGGAACCATCCTGCCCGCAAAAAACAATAAAGTCAATGTTAGACAATCAGCATAGAACTGAGGCACATATCATGAGATATCACATGTATAAATGCAAAAACAAAGGCCAGCTAGCGATAGAAATTATTCAAACAAGTGATAAGCAGTACCTGCACTCCGCCGAAAAGTATATCACCACCCACAACCATGGCTCGAACAAGGCCATTTGGTCCACTAAGAAGAAGCTCTGTCTGGCTCTCGATGTTCCATGCCTACAACATGAAAATTGTCATAAGTAAAATGATATAAGTTAATGCAATAATTGATTACCAAGTACCTATGGTGATAGCAAGTTGGTGAGAAAGTTTTACTACATTCATACCTTCACAGCATTCTGCAGACCCACAAATACCCACGGACCTTCACTTATCAAGCATCCAATCTCACTGCCTAGTTTAACAGTACTAATACACTGAAAAAGACATTCAATAACATCAGAAATTTAACTAAAAAGAAAATCATATTCGAATCGAATTCACAGACAAGTAATGATGCCAACCTGACCACTGTGGCAATCCCAAACACAAACAGATTCATCCTTACTGCCTGAAAAGAGCTTGTCCGAGCCAGATGGCAAAGTGATTCCAGTAACAGACTACAGAACATTTTTATATATGAACTAATTAGCCAAGATCGGAGACACTTTGTACAGGTAGGGAAAAAAATACAATTAATAATAAAATTAAAACAATCATTGGATAAGCACCTTACTGTGCACCTCTAACTTTGCCAATGGTGAGAACCCAGAGCCGGAAAACCATGAATGCAAATAACTGCAATTATCACCATGAACACAATTGCCAGTGGCCCAGTACTGGCATAGCTTTTGCTGGGCCTTCTGGCAAATTCCAACAACACTAACTCCTTCCGATTTCAAATCCTGGTTCTTGATCACGTGAACAATTTTACCGTCAGAATCCACCCCTCCAGCAGATGAAGCCATTACAATCTTAGAGCCGGAGAAGTTAGGATTCCTCCAAGTGGATTTGAACTTCTTTTGCTGGGCGTTCTGGAAAATTTCACCAACACTAACTCCTTCCAATTTCAAATCATGGTTCTTGATCACGTGAACAAATTTACCTTCAGAATCCACCCCTTCAGCATATGAATGCATTACAATCTTAGAGCTGGAGAAGTTGGGATTCCTCCAAGTGGATTTTAACTTCTTGCCACAGTGGTCATCAGAGGATACTGAATGGGATTGCTCAGGTTGCCTTTGTCGTTGTGGGTTTGATTGTTGTTGTGGTCGTGGGTGTTGGTGTGGGCTTACTGAATCTGGGTGAAGAAACCTACATGGATTCCTGTTGCACCTCCCAGCAAGCCAAAAGCTACAGATTTGATTGCTACCATGACGGTGTCCAAGATGATTAAAAACCAACATTTTTGGCTTCTTAAAAACTGTCCTTGCTGTCCTCAATTCCATGATACTAAAAGCAAAAAAATTGTAGAGAACCTCAATCACTCACAAAGAAAAATCATATGCTGCAACATCAACCAAAACTTGCACTTTCTGACAAAGAAGCTGCTGCTGAACCAATACAGTAAACCAATTGAAACCCCAAATCACTGATCCTTGATATGAGATATCCAAACAATTTCCATGTCGCAGGCAGACTTCACAGCAGAAGCACATACAAAAGCAAATCTTAAAAGAAATATAAAACTAAGCCCAAATCAATACAACCCAAAACTTCCCAACTGATCAATAATTCCACCATGGAAAGGTAGAAGAGGTGGATGAAAAATCCACATTAGCAGCGTCAAAACTAATGAAGACCAAATTCGAGCAGATAAAGAATACCCAAACAGATAATCCAATGAAAATAGTAACTTGCTGAACAAAGCCCTCGCTGTAATCACAATTCAGACACATCGATCAGAAACCCTAATTTCCCCAATCAACGCGCAGAACCCCCAAGAATCTAATTCGTTGTCTCCGAATAATCAGTACAAAAATATTACGAACAATAACAAAACAAAACAAAACAAAAATCATCCGCAATCACGAAACCCTACACAAAAAAACCCTAAAACCCTAAGAACCCACCGCCGCCGAACTGAGCGAAAATCCGCCGCGATCAACATAGCAGTAGCTTTACGGCCCCAAAAACCCATTTACGGCAAATTAACCGGAACCAAAAAATAAACAAAACCCCACATCCAAAATCTTAACTTTAAACCTAGAACTGGCGAACGGAGCGCTGAATACAAGTCTTTACATTATCGATTCGAGAGATAGCAAACCTGAGATTGCGAATTTGGAAACTCAAAAAGCTCCGAGACAATGCCACACTCGCACAACGGCACAAGGCTTCGTTTCGATCGGAAAAAGAGACGAATTACAACGTTGTTGGCGAAAGTTTCAGCCTTTTTGAGCGATTTACGAGGAAAACTTTTTCTAACAGATATGCTTGTGTGTGTGTTTGTGTGTGTGTGAGAGAGAGAGAGAACGGAATTTGATGGTTACTATTATTGATTTATACTTATTGTGAATGCGTGGGGCTTTTTTGCTACAATAAATACTTATTGTGAATGCGTGAAACGAAGATGGAGTACTTTTGTGTAGGGGTGTTCTTCGAGTCGGTTTTCGGGTTATTCGAGTTATTCGGTTTGGACATTTCTGAACTCGAATTCAAAAATCGAACCGAATTCGAATATAATTCGAACAAACCAAACTGAACCGAACCGAATTCGAAATTCGGTTTTCGGTTCGAATTCGGTTTTATTCAAATAAACCGAATTCGACTTCGTTTAAATCCTAATTAAATCATTAAATTACATAAATTATATCAAAATTTACAAACATTCAATTAAATCAAATAATACATAAAAGAATGACCTAATTATGTCTATTAAGTTTAAGTTGTATTATTATTATTATTATATATTTTATATTTATAAAAATTATATTATATATATATATATATTGAATTCGGTTTTCGGTTCGGTTTTCGAATTGGAAGCCCAATTCGAAAACCGAATCGAAAATCGAATTTTTGAATTGGTTTTCGGTTTAGACTGAATATTGAACACCCCTACTTTTGTGTTCCACTACATCGCTTAGGTATAAAAACCTCTCCATATTCTACATAAATAAAAAATTAAAAATAAATTCGTATAAATCATGTAATTCAATAACAATTCATAACTAATTTAGAAATAAAATCAATTGAATAAATTAGAGTTTTCTAAACTAAGCTTTATATAAAAAATTCATAATTTAAATTTAAATTCTCTAATATTAGTTTATATTCAAAATTCATAAATTTAAAATCCTTAATATTTGTTCATATCCAAAATCCCTAATATTAGTTTATATTCAAAATCTCTAATCTAAATTCAAATCCCTAATATTAGTTCATATTCAAAATCCCTAATATTAGGTCATATTCAAAATCCTTAATATTAGTTCAAATCTAAAATTCCTAATAATAGTTCATATCCAAATCGGCAAATCCCTGATTTTACTATTTTAATTTATATTCTAATTAAATTATTCAAACACTCAAATTGAATTAATAATTTACAATAACCTAACTTACAATAAAAAAATATAAATAACAAAAATTCTAAATAAAAAGACAAAAAAACTAACCTTTGTCCAAAGAACAAAAATGGAGAGGGCAAAAATTAAAAAAAAAATAGAGAGGGAAAATAGAGAGAGTAAATTAAGGAAATGAAAGTAAAAATAGAGATATTTTGATGAAATAGAAAAATGTTTAGCTTTGTTGGCTATCTTGCCCTTGTTGCTGGTCTCATTTTGCTTTCTTTGCTCTCAATTTGGACGCTTGAAAGAATGAGAAGGCTTATTTTGTTGGTGAATAAATGAAGTAGACCTTTTAAAAAAATAATAATCAAAACGACGTCGTTTTGATAAGTGGAGTGCTTGTTTTGTTAAGTGGACTTTTTTTTTAATAAAAAATTCAAATATACCTAATCTACAAGTTGATCGTCTCCCCCATTCCCCAACCCTGTTTCTCAAATTCTTTCACAGTGGTGAGGGCTGAGCAAGGTGGCATTTTTGGCGGTAAAATCCTCCTAAGGTTTTTGGCAAGGTAGTTCAACCATTGGTCTCATACATGAAAAGTGATACGTGAATTATGCGTTATACGCTAATACACTAATATGTTAATTTTTTATATATTATACACTAATATTTGATACTTTATACGCTAATATATTAATTTTTTTTATACTTTATATGCTAATTTTTTATATTTTATCCACTAAAATGAAAATCATACGCATCTCTCATATATGAGATGGTCTTGCATGAGAATGACCCTTCTTTTTTCTAACAAAAAAAAAACTCATTATAGTGATAAATTTCCAACAAACTCTTTATGGGAAAATTGAAAAAAAAAAAGAAGAAAAAACTTTTTTCATTGTTGAGATTTAAAATGATACAATTCCATTGCACACGGCTAAAACTTGGAATTATATTGGTCATTTTTCTAATTCTATCTTTTTTTTTTGTAACGAAAAAAATATGTGTGTACATCGTTGATTGATGATACATGTATATTTTTCGTTAAAAAATCAAATAAAATTAGATAAAAAAAATAAAATTTGTTACAATTTTTTAATATGAGTAACAAATTGCATTATTTTAAATATAAATCATAAAAAAGTTGTTTTTAACTAATGCGAAAAATGACTTTTGAAAATTTTTATTTCATATAACCAATCTTTGTCAACTATCTAATATAATTTCAAGTTGTGCTTTTGTTATGGATGTGATCTCGTTTATTTTTCCAAAAATATATATATAAATCATGAAAAAGTAACTTTTAAATTTCTAAATTATGAAAAAGTTATTTGAAAAGTATTCGAATCACAAAAGAATTTCTTTTTAATTTATCCATCCTTATTTTATTTGTTTGACTTGAAAATCACAACTTCTTAAGTAGTTAAAAGCATTTTTAAAAGGTTCATTTCAGTTACTATTAAATTTTCTTTCATCTATTTGTAGTTTTAATTAATTCAAGATAATGCATCTTCAAGAAAGAAAGCTTTGATATAAGGGGAAAATTTTCAAACATAATGAAACATTAGACTAATTTTTTTATTTATGAGATTACATGAAAAAGTATGAAATTTTTATTTTTAATTTTTTTATTATAATCTATTAATTTGTATATTATCTTTGAATTGGGGAGTAAAAAATAGACAATTTATATTTGTTATCAATGCTATATCCTTTCTAATCTTATAAATTAGGCTTAATTACATTTACTTCTCCTGATGTTTGGTGAAAGTACCAAACGAATCTTGTGATTTTAAAAAATTTAGGTCATCCCTCTTGATTGAGCAAACGTGATACTGCCCCAAACACCATCCAATACTGTATTAATTTCACCAATAAAATATGTGTGTTACCTAATATATTCTTGAAACTTTATTTATAATCATGATATTATTTTAGTTAACTAAAATACATATGTTAAATATTAAAATAAAAACAAAAAAAATTATTTTTACACAAACAAAAAAACTCAAAAAGAAAATATTCTTTCTTAATTAATCAAATTATATATTTTCTTTTTCAAAAATAATTTGTTTCCTTCCAAAATTTAAAATTTATATAGTGAATGATTTCTTGACTAAAATTTGATTAATTTGATAAACCCATTTATAATAAAGAATATGAATTGATAATTTATAACAAAGAATTAAAAACTGCAAACAAGTATTTATTGTCCTTTCATTTTTTTTTTTTGCTTTTTTTTTTACAAAATAAGTGATGATCCATTCCGTTAGTCAACTTTAATGGTAAGAGGGTAATTGTAATTTTTTGAAATTATAGAGTTTGTTTAGTACTTTTACAAAACCTCATAGATAGTAAATGTAATTAACCTTATTAATTAAACATTTTATGAACTATTATTGCACGTAGCGTCATATTTTTTTATATTACCTCATCATAGTCCATAATGCTTTTTAAAATTTTTACTTTTTTATTTATATCATAATCTACAAATTTATACGGCTTTGAGTGAGTTTTGACAAAAAAAAAGGACAATTAAAAACGTGTTTAGATAGTTTTTTTTTTTTTTTTGTTTTTGGTAAAAACAATGCTTAATAACACTAAAGTGAAATCCAATTTCATATATTTTTTAAACTTCGAAACAAAGAATTTAGAGTTAAATTTCAATTCTATATCAATTTTGCATTTTTGCCAAACAAGAGAATTGAAACATTTTATGTTTTAAATTTGTAGAATTAAATTTTTATAACATTTTAATTTTAATTAAATTCTATTTCTAAACAACCCGACGGAGCCTTTCGTTTATGCCAGACTACCATATTTCCTCGAAAAACTGGTTAATACAAAACAAAATTACCCTCAAAATATTAACATGCAACAATATGATTTCTATTGTGTTTGAAGAAAATTGTTGCTTCAATATATTGAATTGAACCTTTTTTTTATCTATATATATACACTCTAAAATCTAATAATGAACTGACCACTTAGAAGATGATTAGATTTTGATTCCTTACCTTTTACATGGATTTTTTCTAAAACAGTTATATGACAAATTTTTGCTCTATAACATGTGATTGAGTTTAAAATTCTTCCAAGTTTGAGTTAATAACAAAGAGTGATTATTTTTTAAGAAACAAATCCTAAATGATTGTAACACATTTGGAAAATAACCACAAGGGCTTGTTTGATTGACAGGAAAGTAAATTGTTTTAATAATATGATTTCTAAAATTTTAATTTTAAGAAAAATGAATACAATAACTTTTTTTTCCTTTGTTTGGATAGATAGTAGAATGTTAATAAGAAATTTATCAAAATTCATATTCTAATGTTTGATTTAAATTAATCAAGCAAAGAATGCAATGCATTTTTAGTTCAATTATTAAAAATATATTCATGATGTTAAAAAAAAATTATTTTATAACTATTCTTAAAATAAATTCATTTATGTGTAATAAACAATTATTATCTACCAAGATACATAAAAATGTTTGCAAAAATCATAATATTCAAAATAAGTTTTACCATATTATTTATGTATTATATAAAATAAATAAATAAAAATAATCCAAAATGCTAACAAATGTAAATCGCATATTTACCATTATAAATATTGTTGTTATTACAATATAAATAGCATTTAATTTTTTAAATTTTTTAAAATTAATGTCGTTTGTTTATTTAAATTTTTTACATCTTAAAAGTGAGCTATTTTCACAATAAATATTTAAAAAAAAAATAAAGTTGGTTGTTTATTTATATTTTTTTAATATTTTAAAAGTGAATTAGTTTTGCAGTGAAAGTCTGACTAGCAAATATTAAAATACAATAAAAAATAGATAAATATGTAGTAGAAATTCAATAAGGGTGAATTATTTAATTAGATATTCAAAAAGAATGAATTATTTATACATGTGGTTTACAAAGGATGGAGTTGTACGTATTAGATGTTTGATCAGAGATGGACTATGTATGCTACGTATTTTGATTATTAAAATCTTGGAAAAAGTCATCAGAATAACATGTTGGAGTAAAGATTAAGAATCTGAAAATTTTTTACTAACTTTTCTTGAGTGCAGAATTTTTTTTACTTTTCCAAAAATCTAAAAATAAACCACAATGAAATTTAAAAATCAGAAAAAATAAAGATTATTTTTCAAACCCAAACTCCTGCCAACCAAACAAGACTAAAAGTTGTTCACATTTCACATTTTAATTTGTTTGGCTCTTCACATACAAAACAAAACAAAACAGTCTCACAATTTACTTTTTAATTTATATGGTTTTTTTAACGTACAAAACAAGATAAAATAGTTTCTTACATTTTATATTTTAATTTATTTGACCTGTCACACGAGGCAAAATAATTGAACAGGAAGATCATTTTTTTGCAAGAATTCATAAAAAAAAGATATTTTATATTTAAATATAAATACGAAAAAAAAAAAAAAGTCTAGATCAAAATCTGTGAAATAATATAATTAATATAATCAATATAGCTGATTCCATTTAATAAAAAAAATCCTCTTTGTTGTTGTTGCTATTCGTGTTGCAGCATACTAAGGCAATGGGTAAAAAAAAGAATAAACCAAAATAAAATAATGATAAAAAAGGAATAACAAACAAAAATGATGAAAAAAAGAGTATAATGAACAAAAAAAAAGGAATAAACCAAAATTAAGATAATGATGAAAAAAAGTAATAAATATAGCAAACCCATAAATTCAACACCAAATTACTTTTCATAATTTCAAAATTTTTAACTAATCTTTCTCTTGTCTCCTTGAATGGGATTTTTTTTTATATCCTCTTTTAGGAGTTTTCTTCTTTCTTTTGAAAGAATTTATCACTATATTTAGAAGTTTTTTATTTAAATTGAAAAAAATAGAAGATCTACACCTATCTCCTAACATTCCACCCATGGCACACAATCTAAAGGTTTTTGAGCTGGAATTTTCTATCCAAGATTATCTCTGTCTTATCATGTTCAAAATTAAACTATGTCGTAGGGTTCACTCATTACTTGGTTAAGATCTAATAATTGTAAAGTGATTTTAGTGATATTTATGCTTTTAGTCCATAATTTTAGTTAAATTATGTCGTTTTGGACATTGGATAGAATATGATAGAAATAATCTCGGAAAGAAGATCTGATCTCAAAGTTTTTGCTCTATCATAACTTTCTTTTTCAAATTTTGATTTTGATAGTTGAAAATCCATTGAATTTGGATTTTGATATTTCAAATATTCGATGGACTAGCAAAAATTGTAAGAAAATTTCAGAATTTGTTGTAACTACTATTTTGGACCTACTGTTAAGGAGAAAATTCACTTTATTTTTACTGTTTCACCCCTCTGGTAGTAGGACATGAAAGCACCCCCAATCTTTGATCCGTTGCAATTTTAACTTTTTACCAAATGAATATTTGTTGTGGATTTTAATATGGCTGGTGTTATTGCCAAAGCAACTATTAGCTTGCAGAGCAATAAATTACACATATTTCAAATTTACCCTTAATCAATCAACTATTTATCTTTTCTTCATTTATCTGTACAACTCATTTTTATCTTCTTTCTACCTTATCATTACAACTTATCAATTTTTTATAACATCTTCCCGTAACTTTTGTTTTCTTCTCCTTTACACTGATTTTCTTCCAAATTTTTATTAATATAATATTTATTTTCACCCTCAAATTACAAGAAAAAAATTATACAAATATATATATATATATATATGACACTTATTTCTATTAATAGATTTTATTTTTCTCTCAATTAAATTATAAAACATTTACCAATATATACGTCAAAAAATTTAGACTCCATTTGTTTACTATTATTTTAGTTTTTTATTTCATAAATTCAATTTTTTGTCCATTTTTTATCAAAATTTGTCAAATAAAAAAATAATGTTACAGTAATTTATTTTGTTATAACATTTTTTTATATTTTTATAAATAAATTATTAAATTTAAATTTTTCTTTTAAATTTTCAATAATAAAAAATTCTTCCTAATACGTTTTTTTACCAAAAAATATACTCATAAAATATTAATTCAAATTTAAATTTTAAATTTTTTATAATAAAAAATTCTTGGTGCCTTAATTATATTATGAGCAAATTAACATTTCAAAATGATAATAGATCACAAGGAAAAAAGTTGCTCAAAATAAAATAGAAGTGAATATATGCATCCACATTCTAAAATAAAATTTATTGCCGTTTTATTATTTAAAATTTATTAATTAAATTGTAACATAAAAAATACATGAAATCGAGAAATCCATTTATATATATATATGGTGGTGTCTTCCTTTTAAGTTTTAACTCATGCGAATTATTTTGATAAAATATTAGTATGAGAAGTGTTATTAAAAATAAAAATAATAATTTATAGTTGCCATATGTTTATGTTTAGTATTTTAACAAAAAAAATATAACTCACATTAGATAGAGTATTTTTTTAGTTTTATAGTAGAATTTTTTTGTTCAGACTTGTTATAAGAAATAAATGTTTTGGAAGTGTTTGGATTGATGAGTTTGTTTTGGTAGACATTATATTCGAGAATTTTTCATTAATAAAATTTAAATTTTGAATTTGAATTAATAGTTTATGAGTTTATTTGGTAAAAAAAAATTTTGGAAGAATTTTTATTATTAAAAATTTAAAAGTCAAATTTAAATGTAATAATTTATTTATAAAAATATAAAAAACGTTATATTAAAAATAATTATTGTAACATTATTTCTTTTGTTTAAAAATTTTGATAAAAAATTGGACAAAACAAATAAACCAAATTGAATTTGTGAAATAAAACACTAAAACAACGATAAACAAATGGAGCCTAAATTTTTTGAAGTATATATTGGTAAATATTTTATAATTTAATTGAGAAAATAATAAAAACTATTAATAGAAATAAGTGTCATATTATTTTTGTGAGAAAAGGTAAAGGAGAAGAAAGAAGAAGTTACGGGAAGATGTTATAAAGAATTGATAAGTTATACTGATAAGGTAGAAAGAAGATAAAGATGAGTTGTCTTGATAAATAGAAAAAAGATAAAATAGTTGATTGATTAAGGGTAAATTTAGAAGATGTGTTGTCTTGATAAATAGAAAAAAAGATAAAATAGTTGATTGATTAAGGGTAAATTTGGAAGATGTGTGATTTATTGCTCTGGAAGCTAATAGTTGCTCTGGCAATAACAGTAGACTTTTAATATTTGTACCATTGAAATTGATATGGCCTTAAATGTTTAATTGGTTGTTTGTAATGCATTGAATTTATAAATTAAACAATTTAAGTCATTCCACTTAATTTCAACTATTACCGGTTTATTTTCATTTTTAATGAAATTATCACTTTTGACAAAAAAAAAAAACGAAATTTGAAACAAAAACCTAAACCAAACTTTAAAAAAAAAGGCAATAAACGAATAAAGGAAATTAAAAAAAAAACCTAAACCAAAATTAAGATTAATGATGAAAAAAAAACTAAACCAAACTTAAGATAGTGATGACGAAAAGCAAAAATTTTAAAAATGTGACAGCTGTGGGATTTGAACCCACGCCCTTTCGGACCAGAGCCTAAATCTGGCGCCTTAGACCACTCGGCCAAACTGTCATCTTTTTCATTGATGAGATTTTTAATAATGAAAAATACTAATTATGATAATATGTAGCGCAGCTCAACTCTGATTTTGAAATAATACCACATGTTTAATTAATAATATTTATTGTCTTTAAAATAATATCTCATAATATATAAAATGTAAAACAGGTTCTGATAAAATGTCATATTTTTTTCCAAAATTATATAAATACTTTCAATAATTAAAATAAGGTGGACAACAAAAAAATAATGGAGAAATAAAAAGGAACTCCGTATTTCATTTTGAAAAAGGAAATTTCAAAAATCAGAAATCAAATTCAAAAAGGGAATTTTGAAAAATATGCATGAATATATTTCAAATTTATTACATTTAATTATGTAAAAGTTCTATTTTTGTAATTTTATGATTATTGGAGATTCTTATTAAAATTAGAGTTAATCAAGCAAGAAGAAATTAAAGTTAGAATCAACGTCATAGCCCTTGGTAAACACCTAATTTTGAAAAAAAATTAAAAAATATATTTATAATAGTTCTAAAAGTTTAAAAATTTTATTTATCTGACTATTTGGAATTAGTTACATGGATCATATTTTACTATTGTATCCTGTCTATACACATATTTTTATTTATATTTAAATATATCATTATTTTTATTGTTTATGCCTTATTTTATGGTTAGTCTAATTCGAACTATGGAATAAATCAAATAGTTATCAAGATTCTTTTTTATCGCCTTTTAATCAACAGAAAAAGCAAAAAAAAATTAAGTGTGAGATTTTTTTATTTTTATTTTTTTGCTTTTTAAATGTGGGGAAAATTTGTATTAAGGGCGCGCTCCAAAATTTTATTATTAAATAGGGCGTAACTTTAGCCTATTTATTATTAAGGGCATGAAGATAATTTAATTAGTTTATATAATTAGTAAAAGACTTTATTATCCATGGATAAACTTAAACAACCAATAACAATTATCCAATTAATTTACTTCTAATAATTTTCAATCACTCATTCAAACCAATAATTTAATCATATCATTTATAAAATTATAAAAGGAATTATGTTAGTATAAGAAAATAATTTTTTTTTATATTTGAATATAATAGATAGAAATAATTAATTCGTTCTTCACTTTGAAGGAAAAATAAATAAGAATATTATGCATTCACTTCTAATACTTTACCCTTTGTGAAAAAAAATTAAAAAAAAAGTTAAAGAAAATAAACTTGAACTAGAGGATTTGAGTTGCCTGTCATTAGCAATAAAATGATTTAATTTGAGATATAATTCACATTTTTTTTCTAATTAGTTATAATTTATTTTTTTGTTTGTTTTAGATTGAATATAAAATTCTACCAATCACATGATTTCAACTTGAGACATCATTTTCCTTTCATTTATTTATTTTTCTAAATTTCAATTTTAATTATTTCCCTTTTTTCTTGTCCAAATTTCACATTTTTTTGTTTTAGATTAAATTAATAATTATGTCACTAATATGATTTCAATTTGAGACGTAATTATTTTTATTTTAGTTATGACGTTGAATTGATTGAGTGATGTTGTTTGGATGAGTGATTGAAAATTATCAGAACTTAAATTAATTGGATAATTGTTGTTTGTTGTTTTAGTTTATCCATGGATAATAAAGTCTTTTACTAATTATATAAACTAATTAAATTATTTTCATACCCTTAATAATAAATAGGTTAAAGTTATGCCCTCTTTAATAATAAGGCTTTGGACCGCGCCCTTAATACAAATTTTTCTTTAAATGGGAGAGACAAAAAAATTAAAATGCAATACGTAAAAGACATTTTGGTTGATTTTTCCTAAATTTTATTATTAGAAAATAAAACTAAAACCAAACAATGGTATTAATTATTGATGATTTAGGAGGCAAAGAAACTAAAGTTTAAACCAAAAAAAAATCAACTTTCAAGTTATTATGATTAATTAGTACAACAACAATAATTAATTTTATAAAAATATGCAAAGTCATTATATAAAATAGATATAAAATATATTTTCACATTTCTATTTTATTTATACATCATGTATTTTAAATTTATATTTAACTATAATATGAAATTATCAAAATTATTAACAAAAATAATAACAATAATAATAATAAAACGAATAATAGGTTACAAGCAACACGTTAGTTGCCACCGTAGGATCACTACTACAAAATGGGGCTTGTACACCAGTTATTTTTTACAATTTACACCTGTTATTAAAAAAATGAACCGGTGTATATACAGGCGATGTAAAAGGTATAAATTTCTTACACCGGTTTCATAAACCGGTGTAAAAAGTAATTTATTACACCGGTTAATAGAACCGGTGTAAAAAATAATTTCTTACACCGGTTTTGTAAACCGGTGTAACAAGTCTTTTTTTTTTTTGCATCGAAGTTGTCCTTCAAATCCATAGCAAAAAGCTACAAAACCAGCACAGGACAAAATACATGACTGACCAAGCACATGATTAAAACACAAGTACATGGACGAAGACTTCATTTAGCTACCTGAAGACACGTGAATCACAATGGACCAAAATTGTAACCAATTTGCATCCTGTGCCACAGTTTTGTCAAACAAACATGATGAATTGGCTTGCAATCACCAACAAAAGTGCAAATTAGCAGCTTTATTCTAACTTCCCATTGTTTATACATAAAACTAATGTTACAAAATCATGTAAAACAAATCCTACAGCTTTGGCTTCACATCAGAGTTACTACTACCTAGTATAGGTATGCCCGTGGAGTTATGAATCTGGCTGTTGAGCGCCGAGCATTTGAGTGAGCATGTTGGGTAGATCGGGAGCTCTCCATCATTCTTGTTGCAGATTTGTGAGATTGAAATGGGTAGGGGTATTAGATCGGGAATCCAGCCGTACCACCTTGGAACTCTCAGTGCTAGCCACCCGATTTGTGTTGGATTCTTATCATATCTAACCAAGTTAAGATCAATATAGATACCAAATGACAAGTAATTTTACAAGGGAAAAACATGCGGCTATTTACTCGATTCACACGTAGTACTAGTTTTGACCCTAAAGTTGAAAATCAATCTTGATGAACTTCCAATTTCTAAACTAATACTTATACTTTTCCAAATAGTGGAGTTATTTGACAAGCAAGATATTTGTTGTAAGAAGATATTAAAACCCAAAACAAGAACGAGTCCTCCTCAAAGAAAAACATTCCTTTCAGAAAAACAATGAATGAAAGGGAAGAAAAAAATATTTAGTCTGACGATTGATAGACTTACCTAATTGTCAAACCCGAAAACTTCTCCATCTCAGTGGTATCGTCATTTGAGCTATTCTTGGGTTTGAACTTGAGAGCGCGGGAGAGAAAGAGTTTTGGTAGGATCGATCTTGCCAGGCCTTTTAAAAACAATTCAAACTTTTTTACACCGGTGTAAAAAGTCACTTTTTACAAAAAAAAAAAAAAAACTATTTACACCGGTTATATAATAACCGGTGTAAAAGGTACACTTTTTACACCGGTTATAAGAAAATCGGTGTAAAAAGTCACTTTAAAAAAAAAAAACTATTTACACCGGTTATATAATAACCGGTGTAAAAGGTACACTTTTTACACCGGTTATAAGAAAACAGGTGTAAAAAGTCACTTTAAAAAAAAAAACTATTTATATAACCGGTGTAAAAGGTACACGTTTTACACCGGTTATAAGAAAACCAGTGTAAAAAGTCACTTTTTATAAAAAAAAAAAATTGAGTCATCCATCATGATGGGGAAATATTATTATAATTCATATTATCCAACTTTGAATACTTGTTCATTCGGTGAATGCAACATAACAGAATATATTCAAATCGCCCAAAATTGCGGATAATCGTTTGTCTTTCTCCACGGTCCAATGAAAAAAAAGAAATACCAACAAAACAACAACTTATATCCAAGAATGACTTGCAATGTTTTTAGTACTTTACAGTCCAAAGTAAATTTTTTTTCAAAATTAAATATTCAGATAAATAAATAAAAATCCCATCCTTCACAATTTTCAATATATAATATATATATAAGAACAAAATCGAGATTTGAAGGCAATACTTTAATGTTGATAGGAGAGATTTTGTAAGAATTAATAAATTTTCAATGAATCTCTGATCTCCCATAAATAATGACTGCCAATTTTAAGGCAGAGGTTGTTTGGAAAGAGAAGTCTTTTCCTTGCATGAAGATGAACACCAATTATTTATACAAGGCAGGGTATGATTTCTCACGTAGTAGTCATATAGTGTTAGAGATGATTGTTCGTCTAAGTGACAACAAAAAATCAGAAGAGCTCAATAAATTGATAGACATAAGTTGAATTTAAAAGTTTGAGCGATTGAGTTTTAAATCACTACCAACTGTGGTAATTATCTTCTTTTTTTTTTGATATAATATTATTTTACACTATCCATGAATATTGTATATGAATATTGTACACTTTTTACACCGGTTATAAGAAAATCGGTGTAAAAGGTCACTTTTTACCAAAAAAAAAAAAAAACAAACAAACTATTTATACGTAACCAGTGTAAAAGGTACACTTTTTACACCGGTTATATAATAATTGGTGTAAAAAATTTCTCATGTCACTTTAATATTACGATTATGCCACCGCGTTTTTATAAATTACACCGGTTTTTTTTAACCGCTTTAAAAAGGGCGGTTTAAATTCGCCATTTTGTAGTAGTGGATGAGCCAATGCATGTTAAGCATCTGTAAGAACTTTCAATCTTTACGTGCCCAAAGAATAAAGAGGCTGAGTAATATGGCACTCAGCAATGGCTCATTCGTCCACTTCATGATTTTAGAGTTGTATAATTCAAACCAAAAACCCCTTATTCCATCGATCGTAGCACTAGTACAAAAATAGCCTGTTACACCGGTTAAATTTTATTATTTACACCGGTTATTCTAAAAATGAGCCGGTGTATATACAGGCGGGGTAAAAAGTACAAATTTATTACACCGGTTTTAAAAACTGATGTAGAAAGTCTCTTTTACACCGGGTTTGTAAACCCGGTGTAAAAAAAAGTAATTACACCGGTTGTATAACCGGTGTAAGAAATTAAGTACGAATTCCTTCTTCTTCAGTCAAGGCCAACAAGGCCCACCAATATATTAGTATCCAATAACATGTGTCCAAGTGGCTGTGGGGTCCACTTAAAATGTGACAACCAGATTTGGGGGAATCGGTTTTGTCCAGAAATATTTTCAAATTTCAAACACAGTTATTATTCATCATCTTCCTCACTTGAATTCCATATGAAAACTGAAATAGCTCAACTCTAGCTCAAGAAAATGATGAAGACCAATTATCTAAGGATGTGGGGGGACCAGTTTAAGAGCTAGGCATGGAACAAATCTTGAGGTACATCCAAAAAATCCGGCAAGAGAATCCGAGAAAGACCAAGCTGAAAGCCAAGAATTCCAAGCTGCATATTCGGTGATTTAGCTCCTCCCTATTCACCTTAAAGTCCCAGCAAGGTTTCCTTGAGATTGTGAGCTAGTGGAAGACCAAATGGCCAAAATTTCAATTTTTAAATTGTAATGAACAGTAAATCGGAAAACTGTTCAAAACTGAAATCCGGCCAAAATCCGATCAAAAACTGCCTGAAAAAATTCCCCAAGTTCATGAAAAAATCCATGATAGTATAGGGAATATTTTCCATGCATCAAAAGGGACCAATTCGTTGTCAAAATCAACGGAAAAACATCGAAACCCGGCTGTTTTGTGAGGCCGAGCGCAAGCTGTTTCCGTCCAACAAACCGATAATAATGGTGAGAATCCAATGAAGAATTCGGTACCACCAGAATGAAAGCTTAAGATCACAAGAGCAATGTGTTTTGTGTAAGGAAAAAGCAAAACCCAAGAGTGGGTTGAGAGCGTCTCTCTAACTTTCTCTCACTACACTTTTTAGGCAAGCTTACAGGGATTCTTGAAACTGCCCATTGGTGCTTCAGGTTCAGGAAGAAAATTTGTTGGACAATGATATTTTCATAGTTCAAGAATCGGGTTTCAGGATCGATCTGCTTTTTGTTCAAAAAAAATGAAACTTACACCGGTTATTCAAAAAAAATGAAACATTACCTAAATTGCTCTTAACTTTTTGGGAGGTTTAAAAGGAAAAGTACCCCACTTTTTACACCGGTTATAGAAAAATCGGTGTAAAAAGTGTACCATTCTTGTTTAATATTACGATAATGCCACCGCATTTTTATAAATTACACCGGATTATGTTTAACCGCTGTAAAAAGGGCGGTTTAAATTCGCCATTTTGTAGTAGTGTAGAGGCAAATTAACGTGGCTGGAAAAAACTAAAAAGAAGAAGAGAAAATAAAAACCGAAGAATTTTCTGCTCAACAAGATTATAATAAAGAATGATATATTTTGAGGGATTTGGCAAGGGATTCATCAGAGGGGATGAACACTTGATTTTTGTATAGTTTCATCAAGTATTCAAGTGAGTAAAACGATTTTTCAGCATGCAAATTTGTGCTATACATATATGCGCCTATGTAAACGTTCTTGCAAGTTTTCTATGCATATGATCTATAAGATTTAATATGGTTTGAAAACGGAAATTTTTAACTACATATATATGATTTTATGTTTGTCTTAGTGAATTTTAGAAATTTGTTGCAAGACATAAATAGTGCCTTATTTGGGTTGTTGTTTTGACATGCCAATTCAGTGCTTTAATATATATGAATTGTCACAATTTGATATGAAATTCTTGAAAACAGTACTCAATTTGCTGTTTCTCTAACATCTTGAAAATAAAGAAATCTTTATGGAATAATGCTTTTTTTTTTACTTCCTTTGATGCCTGTCTGTGGCTGTATTAATGCATTGAAATATGTTTGCCAATTCTTCTGAAGAATTCATAGATTTGAAATTTTAATAAAGCATCAATTTGCTTTGATTCAATCCTTGTACATCAGTCTTCATTTTGCTCAATATATTCAATCTATCAATGACAGTCCAAGCTACAAAATATCTATATATGAGGCCATGTGGCTTTGCCCTGTTCCTGTCTTAGTTCAGTTATAAGTACTACCTCTGTTCTTTAATAAGTGTCGTTTTAGCTCCCATTTTTTGTTCTCAAATAAGTGTCATTCTACAAATTTCAATGCAAAAAGTCTAAAAGCTTCCAATTTTACCCTTAGTCCCATTTATCTATGTACTGTTATTTAAAAGAAGAGAGAGAAAGTTATGGTTATAAATATGAGTAAATAAGAGAATTTATTACTTTTCTTAATTAGTGTGCACAACTCTAAAACGACACTTATTGGAGAACAGAGGGAGTAATCCATTAAGGGAAACTCCCAACACATTCTTATTGTGAGTGACAATTCATGAATGTCTTGTTTAATTTAAGTCACACTCAAGAAAATCAATTGATATTCAGCCTAATTCATAGCCTAGATACTATATCTAGGCTGTGCTTGTTTAGTGGGATTGGTTAGAGAAAAGGAAAGATAATGAAATGAAAAAAAAAAAAAAAGAAAGATGTTTCCAAGGATATAATCATTCTGAGTATTTTCATATGTATACTAGGTTTGAAAAATGCTGCATACTCTATATTGGGGTAACAATCTAGAAAGAAGAAATCCCAATCGACAATATTAATCGTTTCCTATTTGTTTTATCGAACCCTGTAGGGACTATATATATATATATATTCCCTCTTATCTGGTTTAAGTAACATTATGTCCCAATGCACACTTATCAAGGAAATTAATAAATTGTTTTTTTTATTCTTGATTTTTTATTGAAAAAATGAATAAAGCAATTAATGTTATTGATTTTACATAAATAGCATGAAGAATAAAATTAAAACTTTCAATACTTCGCTTTTTCAAAATATCATAATTTCTAAAAAATATTCTCAATTTAATACACTTTCAAATTTAATTCCCTAACTAACATTCTTTTCGCCACGAATATCATTATTTGCTATATAAGACAACTAATATAATTATTTTTCCTCTCTCCTACTAATCACAATAAACTCACTTATTTTTTCCAAAATAACATACTTTCAAAAAATATTACTAAAGTAACACACTTTTTAATTATATTCTCTTAATAATACTCTTTTTGTAAGGTAAGTCTCAATTAGTTAATGTGAAAGATAATTTTCTCTTTCTATCTATCTCTTTGATCTTTTCTTTTGTTTCTTTTAATCTCTCTTCACAAAAAATTTTCTCTCCCTATCTTTAGCTTACATTTTTTTTCTTATCTTCTTTTAATTTTTCCCTTATTTTCTTCTTTTAATTTTTTTCCCTTATAAAAATTCACATATTTTTTCCTTTATTAAAACTCAAGATCATGATGGATAAATTTTAAAAGACAGTAAAATAATTTAAAGTGAAATCATTACAAAGAAAATGAATTGTAAATGAAAAAATTCATTGAAAATAAAAATAATCTTAAATAATTTTAAAGAAAACCTTTTCATTCCCATTTAGACATTATTCTACTAGTTAAAATTGAGAGAGAAAAAATAATCGACACAATAAAGATAAGTGAAGGTTAGAAAAACTATAGTGATTTATAATTTTGAGCAATCACAAAAATTAAAATTCATGTATTATTAAATTTGTGTGTTTTGTTAGCAAATAATATTGATATGAATTTTCTTCTTGTGACCATTTATTAAAGAATTCTAATTAAAAATTATGTATTAAAAAATTCTAATTAAAAGTTATGTATTTTGTTTAACAAATATGACTGATTTTAAATTTCTTACTCTGACTATCTATTAAAGTTATTTATTAGAGAATTCTAACAGGTATTTTCATATATTTTACTGAATGAGTTGAAAAAAATATATTATTTCTCCAAGACAAAGTAATAATTTTTTTTTATTAATTGATAATGAAGTAATGATTTCTAAAATTGAAAATTAAAATAGATAAAATAACTTTGAATTAAGAGAGAGAAAAAAAATTGGAAGGGAGTAATAGTTTTTCTTTTACTATAACTCTTTTTAAATTGAAAATGAAGTGAGAGAAGATAGTAACTTTTTATTCCACAATGGATATTTGAAGTATAATTGAAAAATAAGTGAGAAAATAACTTTTTATTAGAATTATTGTGGTTAGTAGGAGAGAGGAAAAGTAATTAGTTGTCTTATGTGGCAAACAATGATCGCGAAAGAATGTTAGTTAGGGAATTAAATTTGAAAATGTGTTAGATTGAAAATATTTTTTAAAAACTATATTATTTTAGAAAAACACTCATTTATATTAATATGAATGTACCAACAGACTTGATTATTGTAAGTTCATATTAACATTGATTCTCTCTAGTTGATTTAAGGAGGTTTTAATTTTGCTTGAGTAGGTACTACTCAATGATTCTCATAAGTTCATATTAGCTAACTCTACTTTCCTTGAATTAAATTAAGGAGGTTTAGGTTTTTGTGGATGTAGAGTAATTAATTTTACAGTGGCTGATTAAGGTAGTTCGTAGCTGATAAAATAGTTTTCCAAGTCGCTTGCCACCCCTATTAAGGGTCAAAGGGTTAGTAATAATGTTTCTTTCCTGTTATGTGTGCTCAATAGGAAAACATAGAACTTGAAATGATGATCCCCATTGCCCTGTTATTTGTTGATTCTTAATACGTATGAAAACTATTATCTTTCTAAAGATTATTTTTCTGAAAATTGAAGGGTTTTTAAACCTTTTTTTATTTAAAATATCTTGAATTCCTTTTTTAAACAATAAGAGTTGACTTATTTTCCTTAAAAACTTTTTAGAGGGACAGAAAGGGTGCTTAGACGGAGAAAGTATTAGTTGGTTAATAATCATCAATTTATTAGTTAAGTTAGTGGTTAATTATTAATACTAATTTGCCATGTATATTATAATGTCTCACTATTATACGAGACTCGTGCATTGAGTAAGGAGCCATGATGGCATTATATTACATATGATATAATAGTATGGGTAGTTAACCATCAATTAATAAAATGAGTTGGAGTTTATTAATCACTCAATACCTTCTCAATCTAAGCCATTTTCGTATCTAAAGATTTTTTAACCATTTAAAAAAAAAATCCTGAATTTGGCAATTGAACAATAAAAGTTGACCTATATATTTTCCTCAAAACTTTTGAGAGGAACAGTAAGACTGGATAGGTAAGATCTACCAGCTTAGAGTTTGGCAAAATGATGTGAAAGCCTTACTAGTTAGTTATTTAATGGGTGAATAGTCTTTCAATATAGGTTAAAAAAAAGTATGTTTTGGTCTAAATTTTGAAACAGTTACATTTTAATTCTTTAATTTGAATTTTGTCCCACAAATTATTTTCGATTATTTTATTCATTTGACAAGTAAAGCTATTAATCATGTGGTACAAAACGGCGTCATTCTAAATTATCAAAAAGTGTCACTTAATAAATACGCTACTTAATTGTTTCATTGATAAAAACTGAGTTAAGGGTCATTTCTGTGACAAAATTCAAGTTGAGATATTGGAATTGAACTTTTAACTTTTTCAAGATTAGGATCAAAATGATTTTTAATTACTTTCAAATGGAGAGATCATTAGGATCATTAACCTTTATTTGAAGTTGTGTATGTTATTTATGTACTATTATATAGCTACTATATTTGCTTTTCTTTTATGTAATGTTGAAACTTTATGCTTGGTCTAGAAGATGTAATCAAACAAATGCATGTTAAATCTGGTAGGAGTTAGGCTTAATGTTTTGGTCCCTTCTTGAGTAAAGGGTGGATTAAGTCAGTGATAGAATTCTTGGATTATGAAGTGCATTGTTAGGGATTTTGTTTAGATACATTGATGACAACTGAAGTTCGCCCGTGGTAGGAAATGCATGATGGAAGACAATGGAAGAATTATGCATCTCCAAAATGGCCCCAACACTTCACATCGAAGATTTGTCCCTCGAAGATCATCGTCCGGACTCGGGAGAAAGTGTCAATGCGGACGGCCTTATCCAGATTTGATCATGAACCACACGGTGGATGAACGAGATCAACTTCAAGAGGAGAGAGTGAGAGAATTGGAAGACAACTGCTCGAGACTCAAAAGAAAGGTTCAAGTAGAAACTGATGAGCATTATGCTGAGCATTCTCAACGGATTGCGATTGAGGAGTGTTACCAAAAGACGAGGAGCACTTATCAACAAAGGGTCGAAATGATTCGCGAAAAATTCCAGGCATTGCGTGACTCGGCCGATCGAGGCCATGATGAATCAAGAAGTTAGTAACAATGGCGAAAATTTAGAAGTTTATCGATCATATTATGGTGAGACAGGGCCACAGGAAGTGGAACTGATTATGCCAATGGAGGAAAATATGAAAATCCGAGTAGAGGAAGAAATGAAAACCTTGAAAATAGTTTAGAAGAGAAACCTTGAAGAAGGCTATAAAGAAGGCTTGTTAACTTCCATGCATGGTGTTATTGTAGGTTTGTTTATATGTAGTAGTAATGTAAGGGCTTAAAATGTATGTATGTATGTGGAAAAAAACAAAGGGCGTAGTTGAGGTTTTTTTGCTTGTTTAATTTGAATCTTGCCTTGTAAATTTAGTAGTAAATTGTGAATTTGATCAACTTTTAAAGAACATGTGTATATAGCAAAAGAATGAAGGTCTATCACTTGAGCTTTGATCTTTTTCATTATTCTTGCAGATGTAACTACTACAAAATGGCGAATTTAAACCGCCCTTTTTAGAGCGGTTAAACATAATCCGGTGTAATTTATAAAAACGCGGTGGTATTATCGTAATATTAAACAAGAATTTAGTGACAGTTACACCGGTTTTATTTTTAACCGGTGTAAAAAGTGTACACTTTTTACACTGGTTTTATTATAACCGGTGTAAATAGTACACTTTTTACACTTTTTACACCGGTTATAATAAAACCGGTGTAAAAGTTACTCTTCTACCAAAAACTCTTTCTCTCCCGCGTCTCCTTCTAAAACTCTTTCTCTCCCGCGTCTCCTTATGTTTTGAAATCTTTTTCTTCATTTATCTAAGCAACTTAAAAAGCATTGTCTGTTATTTCCATAGATTCCTGATATTGGGAGAGGAAATGAGAAAGTAAATGCTGTTGTAGTTGATGAAGAGTCCGTCGGTACAGTGAATGCGACTGGATGTGGTGGGAATATACTTCGTGGAGATGGGGCTTTAGAACGTTACGTGATGGAGACCAAGTTGGAAGATGGAGTGGTATGATCAGATCTGATCCAGTTTTTTTTTTTGTCCATTTGTTTCTTGTTGGACTTTTTTTGACGCATGCTTCATATATTTGAAGGGAAAAGCTGATGCACGTGAATCAGAGCTACTGGGGAGTGAATCGGAGGTCTCAGCAAGAGCAATGAGCATGTAGACATTCTTTACAGCAAGAGCAATGAACATGTAGACATTCTTTACAGCAAATTTCTTTCCCACTGTAGTAGTACAGTTGAACCCCATCTATGTTTTTTTTGGTGTAGTAATCCTACTGTAAAAAGTTGCATAATGTATCCATGGGATTTTTGGTTGAAATGAGGGATAAAAAGAGAGATGAAAGGAAACATGCAGCTCTGTGATTTGTTATTTGCTACTTCTCAACTAAATTTTTAATGGAATTTTTCATTGAAATTTCATCAGTTCAATTAGCTCTCAATGAATAGTTGCTTTTCAATTTAATACACCGGTTATATAACCGGTGTAAAATAACGTTTTTACACCGGGTTTATAAACCCGGTGTAACAAAGACTTTTTACACCGGTTTATAAAACCGGTGTAAGAAATATTTACTTTTTACCCCGTCTGTATATACACCGGTTCATTTTTAAAATAACCGGTGTAAATATCCATATTTAACTGGTGTAACAGGCTATTTTTGTAGTAGTGTGTTTTGCAGACAACTGATCAGCAAAATTAACAATGACAATAAACTCTCCAGTTATTGCTTCTTCCCTTAAAATGCTTCCAATTCTTCTGCTGAGCTGACTATAGAGTTCCTGAGAGGATCCATGTTTACCCTCCCCTTCATGCTCTTCAGCATCCCAAAGGACAGCAATCCATCAGCCAGAAATAGTTTTGTGGAAAGAAATGCATTTATAGAAGGCTTAGCTGTTGTAGTCAACCTATGGAGCCAGAATCACAAGCTTGTCCAATTCTAAACATGAAGATTCTCCTTTTAATTCCCACAACCACCTAAATGGGGAATTCTAAAAAGACATTTAGAAAAGGTACTTTCACTTGCACTTCATACAATCTAAACATGATAGTACAATAGTGTTTATAACCATGGAAACTGGTCCTGATTATGTAAGAAAAACTAAAACAAACTAGAGGAACTATGATACAATTGTATTACAGAGGAACTTTTAGGCCCTAACAGAAGCAGACTGCCGATTAGCGATGCACCTCGGCAGGCATCGAATTAGTTGCTGGCCCTTAGGAGGTTGACATGATGAAAAGAATTCTGGATCCTGATCAAGGCATTCGGTAAAATTTTCAAGAACTGAAACAATCTTCTCAAAATGTGGTCGCTTATTGGGATTAGGTGACCAGCACCGATTGATGAGATGACGAACAGCCACAGGACATGTAGAAGGTAATGGAGGTCTTGCATTCTGCAGAGGAAACCGTTAATATTGGCCACTAGAGAATTTCAGTGTACAACAAACAAAAGGAGAAAGAAAAAAGATCTTGCATGCTGAAAAAGAAACTTTTATGCTGGACCGAATTTGCAAGCAAAATTGCTCAAAAACACCAATCCAAAAGCAAAACTGATAATTTTGACATTAACTTCCAGTGGTTTAATATCATGCATGCACATGCTATCCAATATGCACTTCAATCAGCCACACATCAGAACATGGCACCCATAGAAGCATTGATAAATATAACCCCTCTGGTTTGATCCTGTTTTTCCCTTTAATATTTCAAAAGTTTTCATCAATTAACCACAAACTTCAGATGTCAGGTTGGACTTGAGCAAAATAAATATGATGAGCATATCCTTTGAATTCTGCATTTGCATGTATATCTTGAAGTATTGACTGTACATATAAAAAGGGTAGCTACTTGGTCAGCACCTTGTCAAACAGACAAGAAGCTAGCCAGCTATGGTCTTAATTTGACTAACTACAGAAAAAGGGCTCTCAAGGCTTCTACTCTATAGGATGACAAGAAAATGAAGAAATGATTCAGGAACTACTATTTTAATAATATTCAAGCTCAATGACAACAGAAACCAATCTACCGGAGGGCATTAATCAATTATCCTCTAATAGGTCATAATTTATGATATGCATTCTACATTCTCTCATTAGGAAAGTTTAGCCAATGTTAACATATGCACTGCAGTGCACCCTTAGATTATATAGGTTTCACAACAATTCTCCTTCAGAAATTAGGACGTGTGGTTAAGTTAATGTCTGAAGTTCAATCTTAAATGTTCTACTTTTCATGAAAAAACAGAATGAACTAAACCCAAGAGATCCAAATAGTACAAGGATACGCATGTAGCAGAATGTGGACAAGGGAAGGCGCCCGATTGACAGGTAATTTAAGGTTTTATAGGAAGCTAAATATTGAAGTACACTCATGGATTTCTGTCAGGAATCAGATAAATCATGAATCATTTCAAAAATGTATCGTCTAATTCTGGACAAGGCCATCGAACTATTAGAATCGATGATCTTATTTGCCTGCAAAATGGATTTGATCAACTGCCAAAGAAAACCAAATCTTCAAGAAACTGATAAAATCAATGACCTCAAAGATTTTAAGAATGAATACAATTTACTCAGGTATTGAAAATTACAATCAACAGAGCATATCTTCTAGAAAGAAAAAGTTATCCGCATACCTATTGTTCACATCTAAGCTATGGACTTTTGGTGTATCAAACATGGCCATTAAGTTGCTGAGTTCCAATCTCAATCTATTTATACACAAATCCAGAGTTCTACTCAGATTATAAACAAAAGATTTTGGGTTATGGAAGAGATTCCTGTAGATTTAAGATTTTATCATAAGCTAAATCAAAAGACATGAGTTCGTCCCAGTGCCTGACAATTTTCCTTTGCAAATTCTGAACTGCCAGAGGATTTATTTTTGCCAGCTTACTTATCATTCTAAAGGGGCAACTTGAAACTAGTGAATAAGAAAATTGAAGTAAATTGTCTTGTCATTGATTGATTCTCATAGATTACATATTACTCCCAACTAATATTGTGTTTGAAAAATGGAGCATACAAGTCACAACTTCATCTTTTAGAGCAAACACATTTGCAGGAAGCCAAGATTGATGTTTATACGCAAGTACAAAGACAGCAAAGCTGGGCTGGGTGGGTTGGGTGTCAAACAGACAATGTGACAAGAATGTTCACATGCACAAAACTGTGTCTTAAGCTTGCTAGTTGATTTCTGCATCAAACAATTTGCTGTAAACCACACTGCCAAAAGTAGCAAGATTGCACACATCTCTATGCAAAAGTCCACTGAACTTGTTTTAGTATGAAATGCATAATTTGTTTTCTCTGACTAGCATGTTGTCATCTAGCTGGAAAATCTACTCACAGCAGATAAGACTTAAGCCTTTGATTTTTGTGGAAATCTTTTGGGAAGATACCTATGCAAGTTTTTACATAAAATAATAAACCTTTGAAGGAAAGTCTATTGACTTGACCAAAATCGAATAGTTTTAAAGATAACATCTTGACCTTCTTTCATACACAAATATTTCCTGACAGAGGCATTATACTCCATCATTTACAGCAAAAGGAATGGTAACTTGCATAGTCAGAGGATAACTTGCATAGTCAGAGGATTTCCCTGATATAGTACTAATTTAACACACATTTATTATGAGGAAATCCTTTCACTGTATACAGTCTGATCTTCAAAACACTGAAACCATAGGTTCACTAAACAATCTATCAATCTAACACAATAATTTAGAGAAAGAGAAGCACAAGATGTTAACACATAGTTTATTTCCTAGACACCAGGACATGCATATTTCAATATTTAAAAAATAAATGCTTTCTGAAAGAGTATTTGAACGTGCATCATTTGCAAACACTTGTTGAATCCAATTAATGATCTCAAGATAAAAACAAGGCTTTTGATAGAGTGAGGAACATCGTAATACATCATCCTAGGAGAAAAAGAGAAGAATAAGGCTGCGGAATTCATCACTTTCTGATTCACTGATGATTCAGATCCTCACAAATGTAAGCCATAATATGGTTTCTTTAGGTTTGGGCTAACAAGGCATCTCACAATGCAGTGTCAGCTCAAGGCTGAATCTTCATTTAAGTCCGACTTTGTCCCAGCGTGCTGTGAAATCTTAATTGGAGTTAAAAAGGAAGGAGTTACTTAAGTGTCATAGGATAAGACACAGAGAAGAGGAAATTGAAATCAGACATGCAGCATTTGTACTTTTTTTTTTTTGGGTCAAGTTACTCCACAGAATTCTTATATTATGAGCTCTCAAGTATCTTATCATGGTTAGATGCAAATGTATTGCAGACTCAAAAAGTTGCATTTGAATAATTTCATACATTTTCATGCTCAATAATTCATGTAAATTGAGTTCATATGAAGATGTTGAAATCTCGACCAGTTCTAAATTTCTGAATGACCAATGTTTTGCTTCCTATTATTCACAAGGTGTATCCTTCTAACAAATGCAGATATTCCCTCGGTCTTTTGCAGTCAAAGGAAAAGAAAAAGAAAATGAAAGGCAAAGAAAAAGAAAAAGTACGAGAATGTGAGTTAATTGGGCAATTATGGTGGAAATTTAAAACAGATACTGATCTAGGTACTCAAATCTATCGAATTTCAAGAAAAACTGAAAATTTTATCTGAAAATGAAAAGCAACAGCTTGTTTAACTTAGTCACAATACCTTCTGGCAGACTGCAAAAGCTGCCTGTTCCGGAGTCATGTCATCAAACGGTATCAATGCAGTTAAAAGCTCCCATAGGATGATGCCAAAACTATAAACATCCACTTTCTTCGTATGATGTTTCTCCTTAATCATTTCAGGTGCCATCCAGCGGTAAGTGCCAGTGAATCCTTTTGCACTGCCACATTGGGATTCTAAGCATGATATGCCAAAATCTGCAACTTTCACACACATATCATCATCAAGAAGTAGGTTTTCTGATTTAAGATCCCTGTGCAGTATTCCCTGAGAATGGAGATACTGCATCCCATGCGCAATGTCAAGTGCCAGCTTCAGGACCAGATTGAGGGGCAGAGAATGTGGCACCTGCTGATGGAGGAATTTTCTTAAGGAACCCCCAGGTAAGTATTCAGTAATGATGCAAAAGACGGGGTTTTTCTTACATGCTCCAATAAACTGTCAACAAGAAGTGCTACAGGGTAAAAAAAAATGAAATGAAAGATAAAAATTGAGATTTTATAAGAAATATGAAGCTGCTCCAACCCCCATCCACCCCCCTTCAGGGCAAAACAATGCACAGATTATATTAAGATGTATACACTAAATACAAAAATCAAGCAATATATCTCTGAACTGTCCATTTGGAGAACTGTTTTCTACTATTTTTGAGGATAAGTTGTTAAAAGAACAAAGATTCAAAATTGCCATTATCAAAACTGTATGCAGAATCTTTGAATTCTTTGCTGCACAGCTATAAGGTGTCATTGACAAGTGCAATTTACAAGGCAGAGGAAGGTGACTTGATTACAGCACCTCCTCAATATACTACAAACTGAATGCAGTTTCTGTTGCCGCCAAATATCAAGAAATGGAAAATTTTACCCAATGGAACTACATATTCTTAACATCCTCGAACTAAATCACAATTTAGTGCAACCTTTAAGCTTTTTGAAAAGAGTAAGATGATATTTTATCCATACTGTATGACCATTTTGTGGACAATGTTGACATTACAAAGAATTTTAAGAGCTTTAGAGTCACTTTCTCTCCATTTCTCTACACATTTGGAAAATATGCTTCCCAACTACTGAATCTATCCATGTCTATTTGCTTCTCTCCACATCACTTCATCCAACCTAGGCCATAAATGAAATAAACATAATAGCCCTTAAGAGGGAGGAAAAATTCAGCATTCTCTTCCTTCATATCAAAATAATTTGATCCAAACTACGTCAAAAATAAAATCACTAAACTTACTAAATCAACAGTTGCATTCAATTTCACATAAGCAAGACAAATCTCACATAACATTGCAGTTTTAACCATATATTCAAAGCCATTTATAGATCTGTTAAGTACAGAAAACAATTTTCAAAAAAATAAAATAAAAGAAAGACAAGCTTACTGTGATGATATTGGGATGCTTAAGCCTTAGCAACAGCGCAACCTCAGAAGTGAACTGTTTTTCCAGCAATGCAGCCAATTCACCATCCTCTTCAGGCTGGCTAATGAGCTTAATGGCCACATCCCTTTGCTTATAAATACCTCTATAAATCCTACTATGCCTTCCAGTGGCAAATTTGTTCCCTATATATAACTCGGACATATCTGCACTCCATTCCTCCTCTCCTCCTCCCTTTATCTCAGCTCCAGATGAAACAAGATACTTCGACCAAGACACAGCCCTTTTGTACTCTCCTAATGACAGCCTCCTCTCCAACTTCCCATTGCTTGCAACAATTTGTTTGAACCAGTTAAAATGAAAATTCTTCATGGGTTTTCAATGGAACTCCCAAAATTCATCAAATCTCTAACTTTAATTGCTTTCCATTCCAAAACTCCAAATCCAACAAACCCCTTTATTTTTATAGCTCAAAATCTTGAACCTTGATGCTTCTCCGTCACTAATTTAACCACTACATTTTCATTTACTTTCCTCAACCAAATCCAGAGAATAAACAATAATCCAAAGTAGAAATAAAAGCACTAGACATGCAAATAGAAAGCTACAAACAAGTCACGTGAAATAATGAACAGTACTAAGAGACAAAAATCATAAAAAAAGACACCAACTTTCCACGAGAGAAAAAACACAGACAAAGGATGGAATAACTTCTCAGGTGCAACAATTTCCAGCTCAGATTAGGCTGACAAAAGAAAGAACCTTTGTGGGTTACAAAGTTTCAGCCATTCTACAAGGCTTAAAAAACAAAACTTGTTTGAAAAATTGAAACTTTTAGAGGGAAAGGGCAGAAGGGATGCTGGGAAAAGTAATGAATGGTGGAACAAAGAAGTATATGAAGAGGCGGAAGAAGAAGAAGAAGAATTGAGCTGAGGGTGGTGGGAGTTTTGGTGGTGAAACTGTATCCTTTTGGTAGGAGTAACAGTAATGGTAGAGCAGGGGAGTAGTACCAAAACTGCAATGCTAACATTCATAACGTGCGAAGATCTACTTATGAGGAGACATAGGGTGATTGTGATGGTGACTTTGTACTCATTCCTAGTTCTATGCCCTTTAACTTACCTGGAATTATCACAATTGACATTTGTCATTTTCTTGGATCTCCATTTTTATGGTTGGATTGAAATTACTAGGATGGACATCTTGCTGTGATTTTTTGTGTGTTATTATTACTATTGAAAAAGATTTACTTGAAGATTCCATTATTCAAATTGGAAAATAAAAAGTTTTTGTAGACTTGGATTGAACAATGTGTCTCTTTTTTAAAAGAAAATAAAAATAAATTTTGTGGGATTTTGAAAGAAAAAAGTATTTTTAATTGAAAAGTGGTGTTTGGACTTTATAAGTTTTGTGTGAGTTATTATTACTATTGCAAAGGATTTACTTGAAGATTCCAATACTCAAATTGGAAAATAACAACTCTTTTAGACTTGGATGTTTGTTTTTTCAAAAAAAAAAAAGGTAAATTTTTGGGCGATTTAGAGGAAAAAAAGTATTTTTAATAGAAAGAAAAAATTGCGAAAAACATCCCTAACATTTGTTTGAAATACTTTTTTCATCATTGACATTTCAAATTATACAAATTCATCACTCACACTAAAATAATGTTCCAAAATGGTACTTTCATCTATACATTTCTTTTTTTTTCTAACAGAAAAAACCCACCATGTGTGCATCACATGACAAAGTTGGAATCAAAATAAAATTAGGTTATGTATAAGATTTGTCATTAATGAAAAATTGAAAGAATGAATTTTGATTTCAAAACTGCCACATGATGCGCACTTGAGTTGTTTTTAACTACCCACGTGCGCATCATGTGACAGTTTGGGGCAAAGTGCATTCAAAATAAAATTAAGTTATGTAATAACTTCGTTATTAATGAAAAATGAATTTTGAGTCCAACTTTGCCCCTAAAAAATTGTCACGTGACTCAGACATGAGTTGTTTATGTTAAAAAAATATAGGGTAAAATACACTAAACCCCTTTATACTATTGCTTCGTTCCGCATTCACCCCTTGTAGTTTTAATTATAACAATTAAAACCCTTAATTTTCTAATTTAAAACTAATCAATCTAATATATTAATTGCCGTCAATTATTAAACGGAATTGAATACCCTATTTTAATGTAAGATAATAAAATGACAAAATTAACCTTAAAATAAAAATTATAATTCAACATAAATAAACAATTCAAATATCAATTTGGGAAGCAGCGTGAAAAAAAATTATAATTTACTGTCACACTAACACATCCAATCTAACCAAATCTTAATAAAAGTTAAAAAATAAAACATCACAAATAATCTTTGAAATCATATTTTTAAATGCCTAGCAACAATCCATATAATCAAGAAAGGCAATATTTTCAAGATTAAAAAAATTAGAAAAAAATAAAAACAAATATCAAACGCATTAGTTAAAAAAAATTACAACAAAAGCAAAATTCAATTATTAAACTTCATCTAAGATTAAAAAAATTGCAAAATTAAACTGATGTAAATATTTATTCTTCAGAACTTAAAAGTACTTTGATCTTTGCACTTAAAAATATACTTTGTATTTAAAAAATCAAATTCCTAGAAAGAAGAGACAATAAATTTAATACTTTTGTAAAAAAAAAAAAGAGATGACCATGGCAGAGATGTAGCATATATCTTGAAAAAATTCTGTCATTACTAACCAATCAATTCCATCCTTTTTTTTTTAGGTTAATTGGATAAGTATATATTGAGTAATTCTATTCCACCTTCTTAGGAGTTAATTGGGTATTATAGGCATTTAGCCATGTTGAAATTATCTTTTCATTGACTCTTTTAACGTCATTGTTAATTTTTTTAGTTTTAAAAAGTTAAGGAGGTTAACTGTTGTAATTAAAATTACAAGGGGTAAATGTGGGACGGAAAAGTAATATAAGGAGGTTTAGTGTATTTTACCCAAAAATATAAATAGATGGAATGACCAATTAGAAATGTTAAAAGTGGTGTTTGGACTTTATAAATTTTGTGTGCGTTATTATTACTATTACAAAGGATTTACTTGAAGATTCCATTACTCAAATTGGAAAATAACAAGTCTTTTAGACTTGGACTAAACAATGTGTTTATTTATTTTGAGAAAAAAAAATTAAGATTGTTGTCGGTCAATGTCATTTATCACCATTGTTGATCAATATCGCTTATTACTGCTTTGTTTTTAAATTACCGTTGTCAGTCAATATCGTTTACTACCACTGTGTTTTTAAATCATCGTTGTCGATCAATATCGCTTACCACCGTTGTCTTTTTAAATCACCGTTGTTAGTCAATGTTGCTTACTATCGTTGTGTTTTGAAATCACAGTTGTTAGTCAATATCATTTATCACTGGTGTCTTTTTAATCACTATTGTCGGTCAATAACGTTTACCACTACTGGTTTTAAAATTACCATTGTAGGTCAATGTTGTTTTACACCACTGTTTTTTTAAATCACTGTTGTCGGTCAATGTCATTTACCACCACTGTCTTTTTAAATTACCATTGTCAGTCAATATCATTTACCACCGCTGTCTTTTTAAATCACTTGAAGAAGCTAGGCCTTCAAGCATCCAAATTAGGTTGGAGTTGTAAATGACATAATGTTCTTGATAAAAAATGACTACTCTTTCAAGAAAAGTTATACCAGTTCTTTTTTCCAAAAAAGCCATGCTGCAAATAGGTCTCAATCATGATCCGACTTTGGGCGGAATCGTTAGTAATTAATGACATTGACCACCATCAGTCAACTATAAATTGGACGTTTAACAATGCTATTTGAGAGAGAGAGAGGGGGGAGAGAGAGAGAGAGAGAAAGGTAAAAAAGTCATAATATCCTTTTTCTCAAAATTTAAAAAGGTCGAAAAAAATTTCATAATTTGGCCAGAATCAGTAGATCGGCAGCGATTAGTAACATTGACCACTGCTAGCCAACTATTGATCTGGCAATTAACAATGCTATTTAAGAGAGAGATGTTGAAAAGAATATCATAATAACCTTGTTCTCAAAATTTAATCCGGCTGAAATTGACACATTGTCAGCAACATTGACCACCGCCAACCATCTGAGTGAGCGAAAAGTAATGCTTTTAAAAGAGAGAAAGAAATTGGTAAAAATATCATAATAGCCTTGTCTCAAAATAAATAAATAACTTTATAACAAAGCACCTAAACCTCAAACTTTAGAATGAGTAAACATTGCCACCATTTTTTTTTGTGGTAGTAACTTAATTCTGACATCAAAGTTTAGAGTTTGATTTCTTGATAATGCATGTAAGGGTGTATGTATTTAAAAAAAATGTAAAAAATTAACACATCATCAGCAGTATTGACCACTGCGAGCCAAAATCAACACATCGTCAGCAGTATTAACCACCACTAGCCATCTGATCGAGCGATTAGTAATGCTATTAAAAGAGAGAGAGAAAGAAATTGTTAAAAAGACCATAATAGCCTTGTCTCAAAATAAATAAATAACTTTCTAACAAAGCATCTAAAATCCATCAAACCTTAGAATGAGTAAACCTTGCCACCATTTTTTTTTGTGGTAGTAACTTAATTCTAACATCAAGATTTAGAGTTTGATTCCTTGATAATGCATGTGAAGGTGTGTGTATTTAAAAAAAATGTAAAAAAATTAACACATCATCAACAATATTGACCACCGCCAGCCAAAATCAATACATCGTCAGCAGTATTAACCACCGCCAGCCATCTGATCGAGCGATTAGTAATGCTATTAAAAAAGAGAGAAAGAAATTGGTAAAAAGATCATAATAGCCTTGTCTCAAAATAAATAAATAACTTTCTAACAAAGCACCTAAAACCCCTCAAACCTTAGAATGAGTAAACCTTGCCACCATTTTTTTTGTGGTAGTAACTTAATTCTGACATCAAGGTTTAGAATTCGATTCTTTGATAATGCATGTGAGGGTGTGCGTATTTTAAAAAAAATGTAAAAAAAAAAAAACTTGATACTATCAGTTAAAATAGTAAATATGTTCATGGGCAAAAACAATTCTCATATTTTAAACTTTTATGTTTATTTATTATTTATTATCATTTATGCCAATTAAGATAAACACTTTCTTATTTTATTTCAATTAAAACTTTACGTTATTTGAATTCTCAAATCAGTTAAAAATTATCGTACTCCTTATTATTACTCTATTTTTTTCTTTCCCTTTTTCTCCTCTCTAATTACCAATATATCTTAGTGCCACTTTCACCTCCTACTTAAATTTTTTAGAAGTTTAAGTGAAGTCAAATTTGTAAGCTACATTTCTCCTTTGGTGGGATTTAACATCCTAATTAATAAAAAAATATTTAGTTATGTACAAAAATGAGGCAATTATATAATACTACTTTTCTCCTTTATTTTTTTCATATTTATTTTTAATATTTTGTTTTCTTATTTCCTCGTCTCTCTCAATTACAAATACAAATATATTTCTTTTTCCTTGTTAATCATTATAACTCACAATCCTATCACATTTTAGCCACTAATAAGCCATTTAGCACAATATTTCATTTATCATAACACTCGTTGCGAATTAGGCCAATACTTTTATACTAAAAAAATATTTAAAAATAACGATTAATTAATTTGACAAAAAAATCAAACAAAAAGTAAAAGAATAAAATACTCACAATTATATTTCAAACACAAAGAAAAAAAAAAGAAGAATAGGAAGAAATCACAAACTAATAAACATCAATAATCTCTTATATTTTTCTTTACTAACAAAAACATTAAATCATATTAAAAAAGAGGGGTACTTTAGTCCTATCAACACCAAATCCCCCAAATTACATAGGAGGGGTAGTTCCGTCATTTAGATGCACGTGATCGTTAAAGGCGGGTCCACCGGCGCTGATACGTTACAATACACAACAACAGAAACAGAAATGGGTGGGCTGGGGATCGATCTTAGGGGTTGGCGTTATTGGTGGGTCCCACTATTTGGAATAGTGGGACCCAATTTGAGTATTCTGTTGTTTATTATTCGCTGGCTGGGTGGTTCGGTTGTGTCGGAACTCGGACACACTTTGCCGTATACAAATTCCGTATACGGTCACTTTTTATCTCTTCTTTTTTTATTTTCTTTTTTATTTTAATTAATTCTTTTTTTTGTTTCGTAACTACTTTTAATAAGTAATACTTTATTGTCTCGTACTATTTTACTATTTTTCACATGAAATAAAGCTAAAAACGTAGACTTCTTCTCAACTTCTTAGTCCAAGTACAGTCAAATGCCGCAACCCCCCCCCCCCCCCTCTATCATATGCAAAAAAAATCCTTGGGAAATTAGCGTCCTCAGCTTTAGTTGAAAAACTTTTTCTGTTCTTAATATTTCAAATTATACAAATTCGCCTTGCTTTTAAAATTGTGTACACATTTTTTTTATTAAGTCTTTATTAAAAAATAGAATTTTGTTGTCCAAAAATTAAAATACAGTTCTTACTAGTAACGATATATAATTTTACTCCTTTTTTTACAAATGCCACTTTCAGGATCCGCCACTGCTTCAGGAGGAGATAGAATAAAAAAGAAGGCATCGCCGGTTATATAATTTTACTCCTTTTTTTACAAATGCCACTTTCAGGATCCGCCACTGCTTCAGGAGGAGATAGAATAAAAAAGAAGGCATCGCGGGTTAGGGTGATCGAAATAGAGCAGTGGACATTTTACTTCTCGAGAATCTTGATGTACAAACAAGCTGTGCTAGTAAAATTCAGTCGTTTGATTAGTTGATTTGATAAGGGTAGCAATATTCTCAGCGGCGCTGAGAATGCCCTCAAACAAGAGTAAGTGCAGTGAAGCTCTTCGAATAGCATTTTAAAGTTTTTTTTTATTCCCCAAAGTAGTGCTACTGCTACTGCTACTGCTAGAGATTTTAAAAAGGGTAAATCAACTGTAAGTTAGTTTTCGTTCTTGATTTTGAAGAAGTTACATTTGATTCTTCAACTTGAATATTGTCATAGAATGACGCTTAATTCATTTTTTATATATCTAACAAATAACATCGTTTATCACTTAATACTATATAATCATCATTCAAAATGACGTTGTTTTGTATCATATGACTAATTTGTTATTTGTTAAATAGATAAAAAAAATTATCTCTAAATTGAGAGATTATTAGAGTAATTTATCTTTTTAAAATTCTCAAAGCTTTTGTGCCACCACTTCTTCTTATCCAATGAATGATATTGTCTAAATGGGAAATTAGTAATTAGTAGATTATAACCAAAAAAAAATAATAAATTACAAAAAAACTTCTCCGTGGTTAGTTATTTTCATATGATTTAAAAACTTATAAATTGCTACTGTTTGTTTTTGAAAATGTTGAAAATTTTGATTAGTTTAGAAGAAGATATTGTGCAATTTACTTTAAAACACAATAGAAAATTATGCCTATATATTTGACTAAAGATTTGCAGAAATAATTATTTTAAATTTATATACTTTGTGTGTGTTTTTAAAGAAAATTAAACCACAAGAATGCAAAATGTAACTGTACACTTTTTAAGACTATTTTTTTATTTTTTTAATTTATAAAGAAATCTGCTATGTATGTAAAGAATAATGATAGAGAAAACAATATTTGATAACTCTATCCACGTGAATTCTTATATATGGTCACTCAATATATTGGTTTGAATTTGTATATAGATGAATAAATTTGTTATGATAAAATTCTATGTAAATGAAATTATAATGTCACATTAAAATATTTCTACACCTATCATTACTCATGCATAAATAAAATATAAAATTCCAAACCCTTTTAACTCTTCTAGAGTAACGCCATGATAACGCATAAGTTATTAGTTCAAACGCGATATTGATAAATAAAAAAAAAAGATATATGTAGCAGAATCATAACCATATAATATTGGCTTAATTGAAATGCACCCGTTTGTTTATAATTAAGAATTCACCATAGTACCTAATTATTAAGTTTCATAGCTTCTATGAAACTTACCATCTCAAACATAGAGAGTGCCCCTCAGCTAATCCTTATTAAGAAAATAGTATGAATCCATTATGACTTCAACTTATCAAATTGATTACTTAAATTATCCCTCTCAAGTATCATTGGTTTGGATTTTATCCCTTAAATTCTCAATTACAAAGTTTTGTTACTTAAATTATCAAGATACCTCACATGACTTACATTATTCTAACTTTGACCAATTATTTTTAAAGGAAGTGAGTATAGTAACTCTAAAAAAACTGTTATATTTAGTTTTGCTATTTACTTTTAGACAATACAATTTTTAAAAGGTCACTACAATGTTTTCATTTTGGGAAATTCCTAAAATTAACCTTCACATTTCTTGAAAAAAATATTTCATCATTTACATTTAAAATTATGTAAATTTGTTACTTATATTGAAAAAAATGTACCAAAATTACCATTTCATCCCATGTCGTTTGATTTTTAAACGAAAAACATACACAAACAATGACACGCGTAAATTTTTAATTAAAAAACATAGATAGAATTAGATAAAATAATGTGAATTTTTAGTATGAGTGGCAAAATTGTACCATTTTAATTGTGCACGATAAAAAAATCAATAAAATGTGAATGACATTTTTTTTGTAATTTTCCCTTTTCATTTAGAAATAATTAGTCAATTAGCTAGAATGATATTAAATTGATAGTTTGAGGTAATAAACCCTTAAAATTAATTGTTCTAGAGGTAAATATTGTACCAACAATAGTTGAGGGGTACTTTGAATTTAACCCTTTGCAACATTATAACTGAATTAATTTAGTTCATCTCAAACATTATGAGAAGTATATGTTAAAGAGGAGCTTACTTTATGAGAAGTATATTTTAAAGAGGAGCTTAACTGGTGATGATTGAGAGAATCAACTGTTAAAGTGGTTATGATGCTGGTTAGTGGGCTTTTAATTAATTTTTAAGTAGAACAAAACAAAACAATTATGTGGACTTGTCGTGGTTAAATACGCTAGAGTACGGTCTCGTATTTTATTTTGTCCTTAGTACTATGCAGAATATGCCAATTTGATCTGTAAATTATGTTGTGGCAATGCTTAAACTTTGAAAAAGTTGTCAATCACCAATAGAATAATATTTCTTGTTTTTTCTATTTTGCTAAATATTATGTAGCCTTTTAAACTTTACATGTTTCTCTTATTATTTCTTTCGTTGTATGACTGGATTAATCTTCTCGTTAAAATTTTTTAATTTTTTTCTAGAGCAATTTACGAAAAAAAAACCTTGTGGGTAAGTATTGTTTCACTTCCCAATTTTTAAAAAAATACATTTTGCTCTATCAATTTAAATTTTGTTGCACAAATTAATGATCCTCAACTCATATTCTATCAATTTTAAGATTAATGTCGTTAGTCATGTGATACTGACCGTCATTCAAAACAACGCCATTTCTATATTATATGACTAACGTTATTACTTGTCAAATTAATGAAAAATGAATTAGGGACCATTTGTGCAACAAAATTCAAATTGTGATATTAAAATATAACTTTTTTAAAATTGACGAACAAAATGATACTTACCTCAAAGTTGTGGGACTATTGGACTCATTTGCCCTATAATTTAAAAGGTCATTTTATAATTAACTCAAAGTATGCAAAAATCTACCTCCTTAGTTTCATGAGATTTCCTCAAGAACTTGAAAGTGATAATAGTAGCAAACATGAACAAGAGATCAAGGCTATAGTTTTGGACCCATTTCCAAAAGAGCTATATGCATTAGGGATGAAATTATTACATTTTCAATTTTCAACATTACTTAGTTGCATAACACTATTTCCTCAATAGTTTTTTCTCTCCTCAATCTCAATATTCATTGTTCAACAGAGTCCAATTCACCTATAGGTATTTCAATCTTCAGCAAAAATTTGTAATAGGGGTTCAACAGAGTCCAATTCACCTATAGGTATTTCAATCTTCAGCAAAAATTTGTAATAGAGGGCACACGGGTACGTAAAAAAGGGGGAAGTAGGAATTTATTATAATAGAGTAGGTTATTAAAAAAAATTAATTTCTTCTATTTTTTTTTAATTAATATGTTTGTAATAATCTTTCTACAATGCCACCTGCATATATTTGTCAATTTCTCCACCAATAACTCAACATCAAAACTTGGATTGCTGAATGCTTAACACGTCACAATTAAAACAATGTTGACTTAATTAGGATGATTACAAAAACATTGACAAATTAATAAACCTAACCTTATCATTTTATCTTTTTGGTGTTGTTTAGTGTAGTCTAATCATATAAAGCTAATTAATATCATAATGACATAATTTTTATATTCAAAGATTTGGTACAATAAGTACCAACAAGTGGGACTACATAAAAAAGGGTCTTGTACACATATGGGGAGTTTCTTGTGCCTTGTAATATTGCATGAACATGGCTGATCACTGCTACACATGTGCATTTATTTTGTTGTTCTTTTGATAAGGAAATGTGTCAAAATTTTATGAACAAGGCAATCCTTATCAACAGGGGCGGAACCATGACCCTAAAGCTTTGGGGGCAAAATATTTAAACCAATAATATTGTTTTATATAAAATTACATAATAAAAATATTCTACAAAATTTCTCTATGGGTACTCATATTCTGAAAACGACGTAATATTGACTCATTGTCAATTGTATCAAAAACTTCATTTTCAATAAAAGTAACCAAACAATCATTCATCCAATGATTTCCCATTCGATTTCGAAGTCGATTTTTCACAATCTTCATAGCAGAAAATACCCTTTCCACAGTTGGAGTAGCCACAGGTAACACAAGTGCCAGTTTAATAAGTTTATACACCAATGGATATACAATATCTCTTCTTGTCTCAACTAATTCTCTTGCAAGACTCTCTCACTTTCAAATTTGCAAACTTTATATTGGAGTGCACTTCCATAAAATAATTCTCAAGCTGATTATCTAATGCCACGATCTCAACCAAGGAAAAATCCATTGGATAAAATTTAGAAAAATGAAGCAACTTTTCTTTGTTAAATGCAGAAAACAAATTTTCTGGACTAAGGCATTCCATGCAAAGAAGTAATTCAGTATTCACTTCTGTGAATCGATCATTAAGTTCTTGAAGTTGCATATCCAGAACTTCATAGAACACATTTACCTTGTAGTAGTGTAAATTTGTTACAATTGGAGCTTTGCGTTTTGATCTGCCCTTGAGAACACGAACTTCATCTATGTCTGAAATTTCAATATCATAGCGATTACAAAACATCATCACTTCATTTAATAAATCAGCCCAACCATTAATTATCTCTTATCAATTGTAATCGCTCTTTTGAGATTTTAACTTGTACTATAGCATTGACAATATCTTGATTTTTTCTTTGCAAAATCTGGGAAAGCTCATTCGTGACAGAGAACGGGAGATGGAATATAAAAAGTGATCTGATAAAGATAAAAAGTGATAGAATAATTGAAAGATAAAAAGTGATCTGATAAGAGATAAAGATGCAGTAGGAAAATAAAAAATGGTTTGACAGAGACGTATACGGATAAAATTATTTAGATGAGTCTTTTGAAAGATGAAAAGTTATCTTCTTTTACTGATTTACTTTGTACCAGTACTTGATTTTTTTTTTAAAAAATATTGCTTAATAGTATAAGTTGAATAACAATAGAATACATCTGACAAGTGGGGTAGTTAAAATTGAATCAAATACTTTCTTGGAAATGTGGGAGAGACATAATATTCTAATTAAATATATATTTTTAATTTTTAGTTTTGCCCCTACTTTTATTTATATTTAGTGGGGCAATATTCCAATAATCTTTGTAATTTTATATACCTCTTAGGGTATTTACAAAAAATTGAGGTGGGGAAGCCATACGTGGCTCCGCCATTGTTATCAACATTCTAATATCTTACCATAAAAAATTTGGTTAATTTAATAATTTTTAAGATGAGTATGAGTGCTTTATTTTAAAATACGATGACAAAATATGAATCATATAACCAACTTCACATAGTGGAATAAATGCTTAGTTGATGTTGTTATTGAGTAGAAGTATATTTTGTGTAAGGTTATCTTCAATTTACTCCCATGAAATATGACCTTTTATCATTTTACCTCACAAAAGATTTTTATCAGTACTTTGCATCGATAAGGATATTCTCTTATTATATTAAACTAAAAAAGTTAAATTTTTGCCTTAAAAAATTTATTCTTTTTTACTTTTTCATATTTTATATTGTTTTACCATTAAATTTAATTCTCAAAATCTTGTCCTTCTTATAACCATTTTGTTTTCATTCTGCTTTTCATTTTTTTTCATATATACTTTAACAAATTAAATTTCCTATTCTTATTTTAAATAATAGAATATATATATAATCTAACTAAAAAATATTAGATTTTGAATACAATTTACTATTTTTTATAATTTGTTAACTATGTTTAATGTACTTGATCAACAAAAGCCTTATATGAATTATTTAATTTTTTTAGAGATAATAAAATAATGCGTACTTTGTCTAATTTTTTTAATTCTTTAATAAAAAATTAATAATTTTTTTTATATTACCACTCTAATATCTACGAATTTTCAATTTAGAGTTAATTAATTTTGTTGTTAAATTAAATTTATTAAGTATAAAAGTATATGTATTAGGAAAATATATATTAATAATAAATCTACACCTTAAAACTAACAAGCAAATAATTATATGTTATATAATTCCATTATGTTGATTAGATTGTTTTAAGATGTAAAATAATATAATAAAAAATTTTAAGGTATTAAATCGACGCTTTAAATCGTCAATAATAAAAATAAGATAAATAATCATATTACAAAAATACAACAAACTAAATTGAGTAAAAAAATATCATAAATAATAAGAAACATGATATAAATTCATTTACATAAAAGACGAGGACATAAAAAGAAAGATGAAAAAAAATAAACAAGTGCTTACAGTTGTTAAAAAAATTGATTAAATATTTTACGATTTAAACTAATAATATTTAAGTATTAACACAAAATTATGAAGTAGATAAATTGAAATTAATGTTTAAATATAAGAGGGACAAATATAATTTAATTTATTTCTCTTTGATGGGTAAAATAGTCATTTAAAATAAATAATTAATTATGTTACTCCCTCTGATTCTAAATAAGTGACGTTTTAGATTTGTATTCACATTTCAAATTAAATATCGTTTTAGTTTATTCTTACTTTTTTACCCTTATTTACCATTATTGTTGTATTAAATAAGATGAGAGAGAAAAGTTTTACTCTCTATGCACAAACTCTAATTATTATAATTTAGAGGTTCTTTTAGTCATTTTAGTAATTCCTTAATAAGTGTGCAAATCCCTTAAACGACACTTATCTAATCTAAGAATAAGAATAACCATCCAAGGAAACTTGACCACGGCACATGATCACCCCTTTGGTCACGTGCTTTGGCCACGTCGCTGCTTCAAAGGAGGGTCCCCCACCCATAAAAACGGCGCCGTTCAATAGACGCCCAAGGAAGCTTTACCATGCGGTCTTCAGAGGAGTATCCCCCGCTTTGGCCATGTCGATGCTTCAAAGGATGATTATTTATTTGTGTAATTATTTAATATTGTTATAATTTTTAATTTGGTAATTTTGATAAATTGTGGTAGATTATGGATAAATTTTTAAGGCAAAGTGTTGATTCTTCTAAAAGTTCTAATGAAGAAAATAGTAGAGAAAAACATTCTCATATGGAATTCAACCTAGATGATATTGTTAGTGATCCAAGTTTACGCAAACCAATTATAGAATTTGATGTGTTTATTAGAGACTGTGTTCGAAGAGAATATTTGACAAGAGGGCCATGTCAACCAATTGACCATATTTATCCCTGAAAACAATTTGGTAAAGAGCATAGAAGTTTCCAATCTACTTGGTTTAAAAGATTTTCGCGGTTGGAGTATAGCATATCAAAGGATACAGTCTTTTGTTTTTGGTGCTATCTCTTTAAAAATTTACATAGAGGATGTCGAGTTGGAGATGAGGCGTTTACTAATTCGGGGATAAATAATTGGAAAAAGCAATAGAAATATTCAATAAACATGTTGGTGGCGTAGCTAGTGCTCACAATGATGCAAGAATACAATTCGAGGCTTTTCAAAATCAAAGAGAAAGTGTGTCGCATTTGTTACAAGCAAAGGGACGTGAAACAGAAATTGCCTATTGCACCCGCTTAACAGTAATTTTGGATGTGACGCGCTTTCTTTTAAAACAAGGTTTGCCTTTTCATGGACATGATGAATCTTTGAGTTCTTTAAACAAGGGAAACTTTCTTGAATTAATTGAGTGGTATACCCAACGAAGTAAAGATAATGCTAAAACAAAGAATGAGAATGCTATAAGAAACAATCAAATGACGTCTCTAAAAATTCAAAAAGAACTAACAAGTGCTTATGCTGCTGAAGTCACAAATGTCATTCTTAATGGTTGATGAATTTCGAGATATTTCAGTCAAGGAGCAAATGGAAGTTGTTTTGAGATATATGAACAAACATGGACATGTTATTGAACATTTTCTTACTATTATTCATGTGCCTGACACTTCCTCTATTTCTTTGAAGAAGGCTATTGATGAATTATTTGCAAAACATAAGTTGTATTTATCGAGATTGAGAGGTCAAGGATATGATAGGGCTTCAAATATGCGAGGTGAATATAATGTATTGAAAGCTCTCATATTGAAAGAAAATTCATCTGCATGGTATGTTTATTGTTTTTCTCACCAACTTCAGCTAGTTGTTGTTGCAGTTGCTAAGAGTAACAGAAGTCTTAGTAATTTTTTCCAATATGTTACTATGATTGTGAATGTTACTGGTGCTTCATGTAAAAGAAAAGACAAACTTAGATAACTTGAACATGATAGGCTTTTAGAATGTTAGATATTGTTAGTGGTAGAGGAAAAAAATCAAGAAACTAGTTTAATGAGATCTGGGGATACTCGTTGGGGATCACATTACATAACTATTATTCATCTAATGTCTATGTGGATTTCTGTATTACAAGTATTTGAAAATGTACATGATGATGGTACTAATGATGATAATAGCAGTAGGGCCACAAGTTTGATTGATAAGATGGAGAGTTATGAATTTGTGTTTGTGATGCATTTGATGCAATATTTGTTGAGAATTACAAATGAGTTGTCCCTTGCATTACAACAAAAGGATCAAAACATTTTATTGACTGTCAGTTTGATCAAGACAATGAAAGTTCGATTACAAGAATTCAGAGGCCAGGGATGGGAGAATCTTTTGAATGAAGTCAATATATTTTGCGGTAACCACATGATTCTAGTGCATAATATGGAAGAAAATATAAGAACTCGTGGTCGTAGCAGGCGAAATGGGCAAATGATTACTAATTTTCATCACTTTCGTGTTGAAATATTTTGTGAGGTATTACTTTTAAATTTCTTATTTCATTGTGTTATCTTCAATAGTACTTTTCTTATTTACCTTTTATTGTTACAATATTAGGTTATTGATATGATGGTTCAAGGGATGAATAATCGTTTTTCTGAAGCAAGTAGGGAGTTACTAACTTGCATTGCATGTCTTGATCCAAAAGACTCTTTCTCTCAATTTGACATTGGTAAGTTACTCCATCTTTCTGAACTTTATCCGGAAAACTTTTCATTGACAGATCGTATAGTACTTAAGGAGAAACTTAAGATTTACATTCATAATGTGAGAGATGAATTTTCTATGATTTAGGATTTGGGAGGTCTCGCTAAAAAGATGGTTCAAAAAGGAAAGAATGTAGTTTTTTCATTGGTATATCGTCTGATCGAGTTAGCATTTGTTTTACCAGTTGCAACTACTTCTGTTGAAAGGGTTTTCTCTGCCATGAAAACTATCAAGACTGATTTGCGTAATAGAATGGGGGATGGGTGGATGAATGACAATTTGATAATTTACATTGAAAATGAGATTTTTGCCACAATCCAGAATGAACAAATTTTGCAACGTTTTCAATAGATGCAGACTCGTAGAACACAATTGTCTCCCCTTATTTGTACGTCCGACTCTAGTAGCTCAAGTGTGAATAAATAATTATTTTATTAGTATGTGTATATATTTATATTTTTATTGGTATGTGTATATATTTATATTTTTATTATTATGATTATTAATTTGATAGTTTAGCCGTGAGAATTTGTTTTCTAAATACAATTAAGCCCCCTGTCAAAATACATTCTAGTTCCGCCATTGACTATGTACTCGATTATAAGTCTTAATACTAGTTGTGTATTCCTTGATGTATATTTTGTCAACTTGACAGGTATAAACTGATTTAGTAACATGTTTCATTTATTTTTCAAAAATAGTTTTTCATGTATTTTAATCACAAGATCAACACTACTCTTTATGAAGCAGTTATGAATGTCCTTTTGATATGATATGTTAAGAAAATGACACTTGCTTCAGATTTCATACATTAATTCAATTAGATTATGAAATAATTTAAAATTCGAGGAGTCATTGATGCAAATATATATGTAATTAGACAATAAAGTCGGCAGTGCAAGAGATTGGTATAATTTGAAGGAATATTTGTAATTAACCTAAAAAATTGAATATCTTACATCAAAAGACAAACCATGATATGCCAATGAAAAATTGTAAATAAGATATAATGAGAGAGTTTAGTATTCAAGTCTAAATTGGAATATCGATTTTGACATAGCGAAAATGAGTCAATATAAAGCTGAATTTGGGTGTGATAAGCTCTGGTTCATTGGATTGCGGGTTGAAGGCCTGACATTATGATATCCGAGGGAATGGGCCAAACCTCACTGAGGGAGTGTCGAAATTATGTGCTATGTGAGAGTAACTAAGTGCTACAATGACTTAATTAGGGTTATCTTTAGAACTTGTAAGAGCAACCTCTGAAATCCTATATAATCAACGAAGGTCTGATTCGGGTATTGTAAGAATGCTAAGGCCATGAAAGAGTCATCTCTAAAATTATAATAACTATAAGCAAATTAGGGACCATTTAATAAATAAGTAAAACTATAGGGGCTATTTAACAAAATTGTGAAAATTGGTCTTGAAACCCATTTATTTCATAGACTTGGTTCTCATTCTCTTCCTCACATTTTCTCCTACTTTCTCTATTCAGATGTTCCCCTATTTTCCATCTTAACTAGGGCAAGAAACAAGGGTTGATTAAAGGAGAAAAGGAAGCAATTCTCACTCATATATCACTCAACATAAGGTAAGGAAACTCTCTAGCCTATTTATCCATATTAATATCTTTACTTAGTATGCTAGATTAGAAAAAGGTTGAAAGTTTTGTTGTGATAGGATATGGGTTTTAATCCTATAAGTTCAAGAATACTTATCTAAGGATTTTAGCATTCATTTGATTAGGTATAGATCATGGACTGATGGGTTTAATTCAAATTGTGATGATATTTTGTCAAAGAAAGTTTATGAGAGTAATATATAAATGGGTGTTAGAATTGTAAGAAAATGAAATGTTCTTTAAATTAAGAATGGTGTCTAAAAGTTATTAGGCTCTATTTAATTATTCTTTTTTTTATGTGTATGTTTTATAGGAAACTGAATTAAATACGTGGTGGAAATCTTAGATCAAGTGCGATATTAGAGATTGGCTTCAAGTAAGTGGTTATGATATTCCTTTATATTTTATACGCATTTGATGAAACCTATTATTGAGAGTTTGGTTATGTTATTATATTAAAGTGATTTGAGCATGATTAAGATTGTGATTTTGATGACTATGAAATGTATGCAGTGGCTTTTGTGAAAGTAAAGTATTTTATGAAACGATTTGAATGTATTTTAATTGTTATGAGCTCTTGAATGCTTTAATGAACGATTGGTAGGAACATGTTCCAACCTAAATGTAATGGCCTACCTAGCGGGATAAACAGCTAGGAACCTAATGTAATGGCCTACCTGACGGGATAAACAGTCAGGACTGGATCCAGTAAAGTTACCAAGAGTGACTTGAATTATTCATGAGTTAAATGACAACAATTACCCAATGTATTGGTGAATATTTGATAAATGACGATGCCACTTGCTATATATATGTGTGTGTGTTTTGATTTGAAATAATTTCTAATGTTGGTTTTCATGTGTGGAATAATGAATTTGAGAAAATATATTATATATATAACGTGCTCAATCCAATAGAGGAATATCTCAATCACTTACTGGGTATAGTTTTGCTCATACCACGAATATTGTTATCTTTGTAGATTCTAAGGTTTCATGTGCAGATTACGTAGATGACTGGAAGTAGAGAGAGCAATTTTGTGGATATAGTAGTTATGTAGAGATAATAGGAAATTGTAATAGATGTTTTGGGTTGAAAGATATTGGAGCATTAGATCTTGATTTTGATGAATATAGTTCAAGATGATTTGAAAGGAAATGTATGTTTGTGATTATAAGTGAAATCTTTAGTTATAAGTTGTATATACTATACTTGTTGGAGAAATATGTGTCATATTACAAAGATGTAGGTTTTAATGTGATATTTTGGAAACGTGGTTTTGAGATTGTACATAATGACTACTATGTAAGGTGTGGTGTATATATATATACTGTTGGGATAGTAAACTTTGATAACAGGAGGCTTCGCACTTTTGGAAGTTAGATAATAAGAGTGCGGCCGTGCCATGTCCGGTTTTGGGGCATGACATTTACTGGTATCAGAGACTAAGTTGATAACAATATGTACATATAAGAGATGAAATGCAATATTGTTAGCTTTAAAGCATTGAAAGTTCAAAAAACTAGCCGTTAGGTTGAAAAACTGAGTTTCGGACGCTCTTTCGGACCCTTGGGGGTGTCCGAACCTATTTAACTGAAAGCATGTTAAATTTGTCGTGACAGTTTCGGATGGCCTAACCTTCTAAGGGGGTCGTCCGATCCTAAGTTTCGGACGGCCGAAACTCCCTTGCACCATCCGAACCAATTATTCAGAGTTGCTTCATTTTTCACAAACTTTCAGACGATCAATTCACCAAGAGAGGGTCGTCCGAACCTAACTTTTAGACGGCCGAAAGTCTACTTAGGTCGTCCGATCCTATTTGTTTTGAACTCGTTCTCAATTTTTGTTTTCCAACTCAATTGTGCAATTGTGCAAGTGTGTTTCTTACATTTTACTACTTCTTTTGAAATTCATTTTAAGACCCTAGGTCTCACAAATACCGTACTTGTTAGTAATATCATTGTTTTTGTTTTTCTTTCTTTCTCTTTCTTTCTTTTTAATGCTCATACGAAATAAATATTTGGTTGATCTGTTATATTAGGATTATGGCACAAAATAGGGAAAGTGAAGAGAATCACTACATTGTGATAGTTGAGAGCCATGTTGATGATGATAGTGAAGGGGTAAACATGGAGGAACATTTGATTACTCGGGATCCTCAGCCCATGACCAATAGAAGGGTCACTAGGGGTGAGCCATCTAATGATCCACATACGACAAGTATGACCACCTTAGTGATGCCACCGGAGTTTACCGCTGCCTTTGGCATGATGGCTCAAATCATGCAAAACCAACAACGGTTGCAGCAAGAACAAGAGAACTGCCAACGCCAACAAATGACAGGTGGCAAAACTCATTATGAGAACTTAAAGAAGGCAAACATACCTATCTTTGATGGTGGTCCGGACCCTGAGAAAGCAGAGAAGTGGCTACATGAATTAGATGCCAACTTTGATGTCTTGGAGGTTCCTGAGGATGTGAAGCCAAAAGTTGTCATTCCTTTCCTTGTTGGAGATGCAGAAATGTGGTGGAAAGGAACTGCCCCAACTTATACTCGTGAGGGGCAGCCCTTAGATTGGCAAACATTCAAAAGTGTTTTCTTAAAGCACTACTTTCCAGACTCTATCCGTAGTGAGAAACAGAGACAGTTCTTCCACTTGAAACAGACATAAAATATGTCTGTGGTGGAATATGCTGGAAAGTTTAATGCATTGGGGCGATATGTGCCGACGGTGATGGCGGATGATGGCATAAAGTTACTTAGGTTTGAGGAAGGATTACAAGGAATCATTCGAACCCGGTTGTCTTCTGTCCTCTCAAATAGTTATGAGGATTCCTTCAAGAGATGCATTGGGATTGAGGCGGACATCAAAAGAGGTGATGCCGAAAGTGGTGCAAAGAGATCTAGACCAATGCCAAACCAAGGTCAAGGATCAAAACAGCCCGGCGGGAGTTAACCCATGAACAAAAGACGTGGACCATCACAACCACTCATTCAGACAGAGTTTAAGAAGAAAGAATGTGAATTTTGCCACCGTGCTCATTTAGCAGAATGTCGATGGAAGTCTGGAGCATGTTTTGGGTGTGGCAAGTTAGGACACAAGATTAATGAGTGTCCCACTCCTTGACAAGACAAAACCAAATCCGTCAACGCTCGTGTCTTTGCATTGACCCAATCAGAGGCGGAAGCTTCAGAGGAGGTTGTCACAGGTACTATTATGATAAATTCAGTACCTGTTGTGGTTTTATTTGATTGTGGGGCTTCTCATTCTTTTATATCTAAAAGATGTGTCAGTTATATGAGTTCTAAGCCTAAATATCTTAGAGAATCCTACCGTGTAGCTACCCCAGGAGGGAAGGTCATTAGTTCAAATCTTGTACATAGAGATTGTCATGTAGGAATTGATGGGCAATAACTTAAGGCAGATTTAATTCAAATTAACATGAGGGATTTTGATGTAATTTTGGGTATGGATTGGTTAGATGATGAGGTGAATTTATTCACTTTTTATCTGTGGTTTAATACTTGATTCCTTGCTCGTTCTTGTTCTTTTTGAGTTGTTTTAGTGTTTCTTTTGTAGGTTTGTCAACCATGGTGCTCTAGGAAGGAAGAAATCATGCAAAAGTTGAATTGGATGAAAACGTGGAGGAAAAGTTGAGAAAATCGTCAAGACAATCACCCACGTCGCGACGTGGGGACCCCTTCCACGTCGCGACGTCTAGATTCAGTAGATTTTGAGAAAGTCACAGCCACACACGTCGCGATGTGGGGATCCATTCCCCGTCGCGACGTCGGTGCATGTCGCGACGTCGGGGAGCGACGGAAGGCGCTGATTTTCGTCTCATTTTTGGAAACTTGCGATTTTGACCCACTTTGAGTTGCCTTTTTCAACAAGACTTTTGTTAAGGACTTATTGGCAAATACTTACATATAATTACTATATATAGGCTAGGGTTTACAGCTTTTAAAGGTTGTTGATTATCTTTTGAAAGAGAGAATTTCTTCTTTGTAACAGCTAGGGTTTTTCTTTGGTTATTGCGCAAGGAGAATTTGTTCAGGAACATCGTTAACATTGGATCTATTTATTTAAGAGTAAAGATTTCTTCCAAGGATTTTTGGATTCAAGGTGTTGTCTTTCTTTTATTTAATGAATTCAATATTGTGCTTTAATATATATATCATGATGTGTGATTTAGCCATGCTTGGCTAAATCTATTGTGCTCCCGAGATTATGAATATGGGTTTTTGTGCTTAATCTACATTCTAAGTTCTATTCTATGGTCTTTGTAAATGAGTTTTACTGTGTACTTCATAATTATGCATGATTTAAGGCCTTAATTATGTATGATGAATATCTTCATAAAGTGCAGTAAATTGCTTAGAGATAACTTATTTTAATCTGTCCTACCGCTATATAGGAGGGTTAGAGTAAGTTGTTTGGAATCTATTGTAGGTTGGTTGTGAATTTGTTAGATTGATTTACCTTAATTCTTTCCTACCGCTATATAGGAGGAATTTGGGGGGTTAGTTTGGCATTAGCGTGACTGGTTCCGGCGTTGCCTCGGCCATAAAGGAGCGGTTGAACTTGAGGGTTTGGTTGAGTTGGTAGTTGCAATAGATTCCGGGTTAATTAAGGAAGTGAACTGTGCCTACCGCCATATAGGAGTGTTCAGTGAATTAGTTAATATCTAAGTAGGTAAGTGTATCAATCACTCCTTTCCTACCGCTATATAGGAGGGTGTGAGTAAGTCTAGTTATCCTTATTTTGCATGACCATAGATAGGATGGATGTGTGTGTCTTTATGTAACCCTATCATATAATCTCGGGAGTACACTTGCTGAACTTGATATTTACTCAAATCACCACTTTAGCTCTGTTGTTGTCATTACTTTAGTTATTTTCCGTTTAGTCATTGTTAAAACATTCAAAAGATTTTATTTAAACTTCAACATAGTCCTTTCCCTGAGAGAACGAACTCGCTTTACTATCACCTTCACGGGGGTTGTTTAGCATTATTTTTGAGAAGAGGTGAATAGAAACTACAATCGCATTTCATATACATATTTGCCCCCATCATTAGAGAATAACTATGCTTGTGTAGATTGTCGGGGTAAGAAGGTTAAATTTTGTATTCCGGGAAGGGAAGAATTTTCATTTCAAGGGAGCATGGAGAAACAAGTCAAATATACAACTCCAATGATATCTGCTATGCAAGCTTGGAAAGCTCTTCGCAAAGGTTGTGTGGATTATTTGGCGAACGTGATTGACACTAAGAAAGAGGGTGTAAACTTGAACGATATCCCAGTTGTTCAAAAATTCCCTGATGTGTTTCCCGAGAAATTGCCAGGGCTCCCACCGAATCGTGAAATTGAGTTTGAGATTAATGTGATGCCTGGAGAAGCACCAATCTCTAAAGCTCCATATCGAATGGCTTCTGCAGAATTACGAGAGCTTAAGGTTCAACTACAAGAGCTGTTTGATCTTAAGTTTATCCGACCTAGTGTGTCTCCATGGAGTGCTCCTGTGCCATTTGTGAAGAAGAAATATGGGAGTTTAAGACTTTGCATTGATTATTGGGAATTGAACAAGATTACTATCAAGAATAAATACCCACTACCAAGAATAGATGACTTATTTGATCAACTTAAAGGAGCTCGAGTCTTCTCAAAAATTGATCTGCGTTCAGGCTACCACCAGTTGAAAATTAAGTCAGAAGATATCTCAAATAGTGCTTTTAGAACAAGGTATGGGCATTATGAATTTCTTGTTATGCCTTTTGGACTAACAAATGCCCCTGCCGCTTTCATGAATTTGATGAACAGGGTTTTTAGGTCTCAACTTGACAAATTTGTGGTGGTGTTCATTGACGATATCTTGATATATTCTCAAATTGAGGAAGAACACGTTGAGCACTTGAGGATAGTATTGCAAATCTTAAGGAAGAAGAAATTTTTTGCCAAGTTTAGCAAATGTGAATTTTGGCTAAAAAGTGTTGCTTTCTTAGATCATGTGATATCAGAAGCTGGTGTAACAGTGGATCCAAGAAAGGTAGAGGCAATTGTAGACTGCCCTAAACTAATCAGTGTAACAGAGGTTCGGAGTTTTCTAGGTTTGGCAGGATACTATAGGAAATTTGTTGATGGATTTTCATCTATTGCAATACCTTTGACTCGGTTGACTCAGAAAAGAGTAAAGTTTGAATGGACAGCAACTTGTGAGGACAGTTTTCAGGAGTTGAAGAGAAAGTTGATTTCTGCACCGATACTTACACTTCCATCTGGGTTAGGTGGGTTTACAGTGTATAGTGATGCTTCTAAAAATGGTTTGGGATGTGTGTTAATGCAAAATAGTTGAGTTATTGCATATGCATCTCGTCAACTGAAGAAGTATGAACAAAATTACCCCACTCATGATCTTGAATTGGCAGCTGTAATGTTTGCTTTGAAAATTTGGAGACATTATCTGTATAGAGAAAAATGTGAGATATTTATAGATAATAAGAGCTTGAAGTATTTGTTTACACAAAAGGAGTTGAATATGAGACAACGACGATGGTTAGAATTGTTGAATGATTATGATTTAGATATTAAATACCATCCCGAGAAGGCAAACAGAGTAGCAGATGTTTTGAGCAGAAGGTCTTCAGGAACATTGGCATTATTGTTGACCCAACATAAACAGTTGATTTTTGAATTTGAGAAACTAGAAATTGAGGTGATTGATTCAACCGATGGATTTCTAACAGCTTTAGTAGCACAACCTTCATTACTTGAGCGAATTAAAATTGCTCAAGTCAATGATGTTGAATTGAGGAATAAGGAAAATCGGATTAAAGAATGCCAACAATCTGATTTTTAATTTCATGATGATGGAAGTTTATGGTTTTGAGGTAGATTATGTGTACCCAATGATTCAGATTTGAAGAATGAAGTCTTAAAAGAAGCACATAATTCGAAGTTTTCTATTCATCCGGGTAGCACAAAAATGTACAAAGACATGAAAAGCAATTTTTGGTGGAGCGGTATGAAGAGAGAAATTTCTGAGTTTGTTTCCAAGTGCTTGGTATGTCAACAAGTCAAAGTTGAACATCAATGCCCTGGAGGACTGTTGAAACCATTGGAAATACCAGTTTGGAAATGGGAACATGTTACTATGGATTTTGTTATCGGTTTATCGAGAACAAAAACGAGTCAAGATACCATATGGGTAATCGTGGACAGACTGACAAAAACTGTTCATTTCTTACCCATGCGATCCACAACTACCATAGATCAATTAGTCAGTATGTACATGGATAGTATTCCGTTTAAATGGTGTGCCTATCAGTATTGTCTCAGATCGGGATCCAAGATTTGCATCCAGATTTTGGGAGAGTTTTAATCGAGCATTGGGGACTAAGGTGATGCTTAGCACATCTTTTCATCCAGAGACAGATGGTCAATCAAAAAGAACCATTCAAACACTTGAGGATATGTTGAGAGCATGTGTTCTTGATTTCAAGGGTAGTTGGGTTGACTACTTGACTCTTATTGAATTTGCATATAATAACAGTTTCCATGCTAGCATTGGGATAGCACCATATAAGGCATTGTATGGGAGAAAATGTAGATCACCTATTTGTTGGGACGAAATTGGTGAGAAAAGTATTATGGGACTAGATTTGGTGCAAGTGACACTTGAAAAGGTTCCATTGATTCAGAATTATTTGAAAGCTGCTCAAGACAGGCAAAAGAGTTGGGCTGATACCAAGAGAAGTCCTTTAGAGTTTTAATGTGGAGATAAAGTGTATTTTCGTGTATCGCCTAGTAAAGAAGTGATGCGTTTCAGCAAGAGTGAGAAGTTGAGTCCGTGTTACGTTGGACCGTTTGAAATTTTGGAGAGAATTGGAGATCTCGCAAGAAAGATCTAGGTTAGATACGCGGTGTCCTAGTGGGTGAGTGACACTAGGTGTGACACCGATAATATAAACAGCACTGGAGAGTATTAAAAATGCGGAAAGTAAAGAGACAGGAGGTTGGTAACGCAGTTCAGCAATTGCCTACGTCTGCGGGGCCACGCCCAGAAAGAACAATCCACTAAGTTCACAAGTTACAAGACATTCAGTATGACACTAGGTAAGACACCATCTTATCTTAGTTACTGCTGCTTCCTAACTTTTGCAGTGAACGGATTGTGCGAGCTACCCTCGACTTGTATTGATTCCTCCCGGAATCCGTGGTTAAGCAAGATCCACTTGCCCACGTTTGAACTCCTCCCGAGCTCTATGCTTGAATCAAGAAACACAAGGATTGCATCTTCAATAATGTTGAGTTAAGATGCTTCAAGCCAACACACTTTAACTAAACTCTCCAACAAAGAAGTGTGTATACAGTCTTCAAGAAGACCGAATGAATAATCAAAAACTCACACTTGAAAACCGTGTGAAGGAAAGCTCATATAGGCACACAAAAATCCTTCCATGATTATCCCAAGATTATTTCCAAAACCATTCGAATGGAAGGACGTAATCACCAAATCTTCCCATCATTATCTTCAAGGTAATTCCCAAAATAATTTAAATAAGAAGATGGAAACTTTTGTGCCTTCAAGACTTATCTTTTCCAAAGTTAGATAGCTTCCAAGAATACCAAGATAAGTTCCATAATTATCCATATGTCATTAATCTTAAAATCAATCTTCCTTGCTTAGATTGATTTTATTTGATTTTGTCTTCAATAAACGCTTTCCTTATCTTTGCCAAAAAATCAATGCCAATCAAATAAATGCCAACTCACGTGTGCATTAACAATCTCCCCATTTGGCATTTTTTGGCAAAATTCAATCTTCCCCTGTATGCTGAATCTGAAATGCTTGAAGAACTCCCCCTGAATATTCACTTGGTAAAGAAACATCTGCACAAGACATTGTGCATGACACAGCAAGAGACACCAAGTTTCTCAGCATACATATTCTTAGGAAGAACAAACCAAATATCCAAACTCCCAAAATTACTCCCCCTTTTTGCCATAAAAGGACAAAAGGGCCACAAAACAATAATAAAAACATAATAAACTGTCTTAAAAAATTAGCATAAATAAAATATCAGAGGAATCATTCAGAATTCTCCTCATCAGGAGTCACAAGACCAACTGAGTCAGCCAGCAGTTGTACACCAGCAGCAGCATCTGGAACTCTTACATCTGAACCAGCAGGAAACCCACCAGATTGGGCGCTGGAAGGGGCAGAACTGTCAGGAACATCAGGTGTGACACTGGCAGAGACATCATCAGATACAGTAGTAGGAACAGTAGTGTCTGCCTCAATCATATCCTCATCAGGATAAGCTTCTTCAACAATGGGATTTTCAGGTTCTGCAAAGACAGAAGATAAATTCTGAAGTATACCTGCAGTAACATTTGGTGTGACATCAGGTGGGACTTCTGAAGACTCAACCCCAGCAGATGTAGTGGTGTCAAACTGTGCACCAACTTTCTTTTTCCTTTCAATAGTTTCAGCTGCAACATCTTTTGCCGTCTTGAGGGCAACAAGATCATCAAGAACTGTAGAAATCTCCTTCCTCCGCTTATCAATCTCTGACTGCTGTGTTATCAAAGTTTTCAGCTCATCTTCCAGCACCTTAATGGTGCGAGACAGCAACACAGTATTCCCAAAATCCTCCGAGTCAGTGACATCTTCTGAAACATTGTCCATGTCATTGACATGGTCACCAATTAATAACTTATAGTTAATCCGGATCTCTTCCTTGTCAACTTCCAGGATCTCTATTGCTTTAATCAAAGGATGTTGTGAAGCCAAAACACCATAAATCAAACATGGGAAAGGATAAGCAAGCCTTTCATTTTTGCAATCTGCATGCTTCACGATTTGGTCAAAGAAAAATTGTCCAACATCAAACTCCACAAAATTTCCAATTTTGAACAGCAAAGTGGCCATACCCTTATTGACTCCAGTCCCATGAGAAGTAGGTAGCCAGTTTCTCATCGCAATTTTATGCAAGATTGCATATTTGACGGACAGTTGTGATGCAGGAAAATCTTTGCCCCTAGGCCATACTCTTCTGACACCCCCAGTAACATCAGTGATTATCATATTATAGTCAGGGGTAAAATCTTCTACTTCTGCCTAATGACTTCTCATATATGTATTAATTACATCCGGAGTGAAATCAAACACTCTCTCCCTAACATATACACGACCGCCATCCGGGTGTTCAACATCCTTTATACTAGGGTCAAGATTGCAGTAAAACTCCTGCACTACTCTTTTAACACAGGGTTTAATACCCTTGATTGTCCTGCCCAGCCCCTGACTTACTAACTGATCAACCAATTTCTGACACTCTTTAAAATCACTCTCATGTATATTTCTTTCATTCCAGATATTCCTCCTAGATACTTTAGTTTATAACCCAGCATTGTACTCTGATTTAAAATCATCTAAATTCACATTAAGACTTGATGACTTACTTGGTGCAGCAGGGGACTTTCCCTTTGACATCGACTTTGAGCGAGTCATTCGCTGAGATACAGGAGCAGGGGTTGCCTTCTGTCGCTTAGCCTGTGGTGACTTTACCGGGTCAGAATCTAAAAGATTATAAATTTCAACATTCTCTGAAGAATCATCATCATCCCCATCAGTAGATTCCTCTTCTCCATCAGACGAGCCATTCTTTCCTTCATTAGCCATACCTCCTTTCACATTGTCTTCATCTTGCCAGTCCTCATCTGAGAAACTCTCATCAACCAGTTGGAACCTCTTTCTTTTGGGTTCCACAGTCACCTTAGAACCACCCGGTGCCTTGGAAGGTACAGCACTTGTCTGAATTGAGTAGTACTGGTCTGCCTAAATCGTGTTCTAACGCCAGAGGGATCAATAGATTGAATTGGGGTGATTGCAAGAGCTCTTGAGTTTAAATCATCTTCAAAAGCAGGAACTTGCACTTGTGGCTGGATTAAATTCCCTTCATTGTTGGGTGATTCTAGAGAGGAGTGAGTCACAACAACATGGACTTCATCGTCATCTAGAGTCACCTTGCTTGTTCGTGATGAAGACTTTCTCGGAGACATCTCTGAAATTTTGAATATCTTGACTTGATAAAATTTTCAAGAGTTCTGATTGTGTTCAAAGTAGTGAAAACGGCAGAGTAGAGTTCAAAGGCTTATCAGCAGTAGAAGTTGAGAAGATCAGAAACCCTTGAATTTCAAATACCAAAATAATAGCCATAATTACTGCAGTCAGATTTTGCGTATTCAAAGCCAACTCTTCAATTTCATGTAATTGACCGAAAAATCCGAAAACGCCAGATGTCACTTGGAGTGCTGAATCGCTGAAGTTCCCAAAAATCATAAACCACCAAATCTGCTACTACAGGCTTCCCAAAGGCATTAGGCGGGAAAGCAGAAAAAGACAAAATAGCTATTCTACTATATTATTTTTGTGTTTTCTGTCATTTTTTTATATATATTGCTGTACATAAAAATACAATACAAAAAAACTTACAATATCAAAGAGCTTCTTCACATAACACAAAGGCCTAGAGCAGACCTCAATTCTTCAAACCTTGCTCCATCCAATGCTTTGGTGAAGATATCAGCAATTTGTTTTTCTGTCACCATATGTTCCAAAGCAATAATTTTATCTTCTACAAGAGATCTGATAAAGTGATGTCGAATATCAATGTGTTTTGTCCATGAATGCTGAACAGGATTCTTTGAAATATTGATCGCACTCATATTATCACAGTAGAGTGTCATGACATCCTGTGTGACACCATAATCTTTCAGCATTTGCTTCATCCAGAGAAGCTGAGTACAACATCTACCAGCTGCGATATATTCTGCCTTTGCAGTAGACAGAGAGATAGAGTTTTGCTTCTTGCTGAACCATGACACCAAATTATTTCTCAAATAGAAGCATCCACCAGAAGTGTTTTTTCGATCATCTGAACTTCCTGCCCAGTCAGCATCACAATAACCAACTAAATTGGTGTTTGTATCAAAGGAGTACCAAATTCCATAATCAGTTGTTCCACAAATATATTTGAGAATTCTTTTGACTGACACCAGGTGTGACTCGCGAGGTTCTGCACGAAATCGAGCACATAATCCAACACTGAAGCAGATATCAGGTCGATTAGCAGTTAGGTACAAGAGACTGCCAATCATACTTCTGTAAAGACTTGCATCAATAGGGGTTCCCTTCTCATCTTTGGAGATCTTCTCATGAGTTCCCATAGGTGTTCTCCTTGGACGAGCATTTACCAATTCAAATTTCTTTAGCAAATTCTTTGCATACTTGCTTTGAGAAATGAAGATACCATCATGTCGTTGCTGAATTTGAAGTCCAAGAAAGTAAGTAAGCTCACCAACCATGCTCATTTGAAATTCGCCAGTCATTTGAGCAACAAACTCATCCACCATTGCCTGTGACACTGAGCCAAACACTATATCATCAACATAAATTTGAGCAAGTAAAAACTGACCTTTCACTTGGCGAATGAAAAGGGTTTTATCTACTCCCCCTCGCTCATATCCTTTGGCTAACAAGTACTGAGTCAGCCTCTCATATCCCGAGGAGCTTGTTTAAGCCCATACAAGGCCTTTTTTAGCTTATAGACAAATTCGGGATTATGAGGGTCTTCAAAACCCTTTGGTTGAGCAACATACACCTCCTCATTAAGAAGATCATTGAGGAACGCACTCTTCACATCCATTTGATACAACTTGAATAGCAATACACATGCAATTGCTAGCAAGAACCGGATAGACTCAAGGCGAGCAACTGGAGCAAATGTCTCATCAAAGTCAACTCCTTCAATTTGCGTATACCCTTGAGCAACTTATCGAGCCTTATTGCGAGTGATATTGCCATGCTCATCACTCTTATTCTTGTATATCCATTTGGTGCCAATAACATTCATATTTTTTCAGTATTTTGCTGAAGTTCTTAGATATTAATGCCAAGGAGTCCTCAAGGTCATCATCTCCAGAATTTTCCAACTTATGCATTTCTGCTTTTAAGGCAAGCTCTTTGTTTTTCTTTGCTTCCATATCTACTCCTAGATTCATCTCAAATGTTATAAGGAATCCCATCAATTCTGCCAACTTCATCTTTGAGACGTCTTTTGCTTCCTCAATGGCAGTAACTTTATGAGCAAAGCATTGAGGCAAAGATCGTAGGGTTTTCCTCACAAGCTTTTCTTCTGAAAAATTTTCACCAAGGGCAAATGCTTCGTTGGAAATATCACATAGTTTGACATTGAATTCTGTAATGCTTTCGTCTTCAAGCATCCTCAAGTTTTCAAATCTTGTAGTCAGAATCTGCATCTTTGATAATTTTACACTTGAAGTTCCTTCATGAGTAGTTTACAGAATTTCCCATGCCTTTTTAGCAATCACACATGTGGAAATAAGTTTGAACTATGCTGGATCTACCCCGTTAAATATGGCATTAAGCGCCTTTGAGTTACTGTTTGCCAAGGCATCTTCAGTAGCCGACCAGCTTTCTTCGGGCTTAAGAGATTTAACACCATCAGCATCAGTAGTCGTTGGAGGATCCAATCCAACCATAATTGATTTCCAAGCCTTCTCGTCAATGGCTTTGATAAAGGCTCTCATTCTTGCCTTCCAATACGCATAGTTGCTTCCATCCAAGAGAGTTGGACGCATTGTTGAACCTCCTTCCTTCATAGAGTCCATTGCACCAAACAACCAAGATCAAGTCCTGCGGATTCCGCCTAAGAAACAAAGACGACCCGCTCTGATACCAATTGAAAGATTTAGGTTAGATACGCGGTGTCCTAGTGGGTGAGTGACACTAGGTGTGACACCGATAATATAAACAGAACTGGAGAGTATTAAAAATGCGGAAAGTAAAGAGACAGGAGGTTGGTAATGCAGTTCGGCAATTGCCTACGTCTGCGGGGCCACGCCCAGAAAGAACAATCCACTAAGTTCACAAGTTACAAGACATTCAGTATGACACTAGGTAAGACATCATCTTATCTTAGTTACTGCTGCTTCCTAACTTCTGCAGTGAACGGATTGTGCGAGCTCCACTCGACTTGTCACTACAAGAAAAATGACTATCAATAACAAGTTTTATTGCCACTAAAACAACAAAAGTTATCACTAAAAATGTTTAGTGACAATAATTTAATTATCACTAAGTTGCCACTAATTCCGTGTGGCAAATAACATAGCAACAATCAACTAAAATCGTTACTGAATGTCAACTAATCAGTGATGAAAATTTATTATCACTAATGTTGCAACGTGTTTAGTGACAACACTTATCGTTAGTAATGCTGCATGGTTAGTGACAACACCTTGCCACAAATAAACAATCTATTTTGTGATAAAATATTATCATCACTATTATAATTTAAATATCACAATATATTCTAGTATTTAGTGACAAGTTATTGTTGCAAATTAGCATCTATTTTATTATTGTATAAATATTATTGCCTCTAAATTGTGTTATTTAGTGACAAGTTCTTGTTGCAAATTAGGTGTTTATTTTGTGATTTAAATATTGTTTTCTATGAATTGTATTATTCAGTGACAAGTTCTTGTTACAAAATAGCATTTTATTATATAGTAATAAAATTTTAATGTTCAGTACCTATAAATTCTACTTACCATCACACTATGAAATTATGCTATATATGCACAATTTTAGTATAAATTGAATAAAATTAAAGTGAAATGCTCCAACATTTTTTTCCATAATTAGCAATATTTCAATCTATAATGCAACATAATCTATCGCACTATACTAATCCAAATATGAGACATGATTTTTCCATTCCAATGCAGGTGATGCAATTCTGGAATACGCTGCGATTTACAACTACTCGTTTCAGAATAAGCATAAAAAAGTCGGAACAATAGGCTATTTTCTACAGAAGCCAGCTTTAACTGTTGCAATAACCCATCAACTTTGCGGCATCCACAGTCAAGTCTTATTCTTACTCCAAACTGAACTTTGGCCACCTTGGACATATGTCCCATGATCAGTTGAGTTGATATGCTTACATCTTTCACTCATAGCAACTTGTGATAGGCCATTGCCGCTTAAATCTTCTGCACAATAACCCAGCAAAGACAACTTACACTTATCTTGAAGAGATAAGAGACATTTTTCCATTTGCTTGATGAAGAATTTCCTGTGTAATAGAAACATGCTTAGTTATGAAAATTTCCTTGTACAAAAAAAAGTTACATCCACAACAACCAGTAGAATAAAATTTTTCATCCCATTTAAGACTTCAAATAAACATAAAGATGATTACGTGTGAAAACATTAGATTCATTATCCAAAAAGCTCACTTATTTGACCTTTGATAAAACTACAACTGGGCATATAACGACAGCATCTCTTCAAAATTTTTATCAAATTAGTAACAAATTGATTAGCTCATACACCGTGCAACTTCTAGAGAGCAATTGCACCACAATCTTGCACAAATTTCCAACCAAAAGTTAACCACAGCAAAAATCAAAACACAGGACTGAAAATCAAATCAGGCTAATGTCAAGGAATGTTAGATGCTTATTATAATTTAACAAACAGGTCTTGTTGTATAACAAATAAATGTCAAAACATCAAAAGACTAAATTAAAATTTGGAAGAACTAACAATAAGCCCTTCAAACATACTCTTTTCTACTTCAACAAAGATGCTTAGAACCACCATTGACAAAGACGTCATTCAGACACAACTACTACCAACCTTCTGCATTAATTGTTCTCTACTTCCAATTATGACCACCAAAACCCAATGCAATCAAGAAATTTTCTTAATCTGTCTCAATAGAGTATTCTTTTAGAGAACAAGCCCAACTTAAACTAACTCAGATAAGGGAACATTAACTGAGAACTAAAATTCCAATCAGGATTCATAGTATTCTATCAAGTATTTCGTCATGAGCAAATAATGAATAGCCTTATCCATATTACATGATACTCTCAGTACTTTTGTAGTGATTAATGCCAACAAATAACTAGAAAACAAAAGACCCGCTTATTGAAACTTTAAAGACCATAAGACTAACCTAACAAATCTTAAGCAAATTGAACCTAAACCAACGGGCCATAACTACATCTTTAAACTATGGAGAGCGCTCACAATAGATGGAACTCAGAGCATGCAGAATCTTCCAATAAAGGCATAAAAACTGCATATCACAGTGGTAACTGGTAAAGTAGGACCTAAATATTTGTTGCATTAATTATGAACTAAACATGCTTGATCAATTACATTAAATCAGCAACAATGTCGAACCAAGAAACCATATATACTAGAAAGCACAATAAAGCAAGTTATTACAACACATTTTCCAAACACTAAATGAGCCAATGAAAAAGTTAATTCAACAAAATACCAAACTGCCAAACCTAAACTTTTGTGGAATAGATTACCAGCCAAAAGTAATTGATCTCACTCTTCATTAAATTTCTAAAAATTTAACATTACATAATGCAAAGTAAAGTGTCATAGCATTAGATTCAATGAAAAATAGAATCATTTAGCGATGCAGCCAACTAAGATCCACAATCATTCATATTGAAGATCCCACAGAATGAAAATGAAGAAGGAACCAATAGGATAGTGTTTGATGCCACTCTTCATTAAAGTATCTAAAGATTTAACACTTTATAATGCGAGGTGAGATGTGCATAATCACTAAAACAAAACCATCTAGTGACACAGCACAGAATATTTTATATGACACAACACAGAATATTCTGTAATTCATTCTGGTGGGAGACTTAAAAAAGGAATGAATTGTTGTAACTATGCTGAAGTTCATCTTTGAGTTTATAACAAATGTTCTATCTTGTTTAGATTTTGAGATAAGAGGATATTGAGTTTTTAGTGGCCCCATACGAGGCAGATGCCCAATTGGCATATTTATGCAGCCTTGAAATAAAAAAAGGTGTAAGTGCAGCAGTTTATCAATAAACACAAAACATGTTATTTATCATCCAAGTGTCTATTTATGTTGTTCATGTTATCTTCTATAGTGAGTTGAAGAATTGCTAATATGAATAGTTATATAATCATATTGAAATAACATGTCACAGACTTTTGATCAATAAGTTTTTTGTGTTACATATTAAGTTATGCTCTGTGGAGATTTAAATCATACAAGTTATCACTTATTTGTTATTTTTTCCCCAAATCCAACTAGAAATAAAATACATTGGATAGTTCCTCATACACCAATCTGATGTAAAAAATAAGTGATAAATCTCCAAATTCAATTTAGCTTATTTCCTCCCTATACGTTAGTTCAGAAGCCAAAGAGTCCAATTCTAATAGCCAGTCACTACAAAAAGAGATTGACTAATGTTTTTGGATTGAAGTTATTGAAGAAAGAAGTATAACAAAGAACACAATTCATACAAACTGTTCATCACTTCTAAAGTTGCAGTAAAAGAAACATATTAAAAAAAAGAGCTTAGGCACTAATACATTAAAATGTTTATCACTTCTAAACTAGGCACTAATCACTTCTAGAAGAATATTAAAAAAAATAGCCTAGGCACTAATACATTAAAAAAAGCCTTTTTAAGTTTAGCAAACTTTTTCAATGCTTCAGTTTCTTCTACAAAGCTTTTCATTTTGATTCCTTCTACACAGAACTTGGAGCAAATTTCACTTAAAAAGCATAACTCTCTTTTTTCCTTAAGTTTTACAAGTGATGAAGCTAAAGGGGAACTTCTAAATGCAAGAAAAGCATATTTCTAAATATATTTTTTCCTTAAGTTTTGCTATCTACTTTTTATTTCACAGGTATTAAATGTATTTATTCTTCTTTTTCAGTTCAAGATTCATAAAAGGAACTGGGTCAGTTCAAGATTCATAAAAGGAACTGGGGAAAGCCTTCAAGCAGTAAAAGTTTGAAAGGTAGACAGCTAAGATTAAATTATTGTCTTAGAAAGTACTTGAAAATTCATGTTTTGGGATTCTTCAATAATCATACATGATCAGGTTTTAATATAAATATAAAAAACCTAAAGAGGAAAGGGGGAAACATATTTTGATAAACAATATTAAAGAGAAATAAGGGTGAAGAAGGTACCCGCAATGAACAATGGAGAAGGTAAGAAAATAGATCGTAAAGTCACAAAAAAAGATAAGGCAAGAATGCTCGCGCGATATAGAGAGTGGAATTTTGTTTCTTAGGGAGTTTGTCTTTGGGAACACTATTTTTTGAATTGTGAGTTTCTTACCTCAATTTTAGTTCTTATTCATTTATTTTTTTTGTTTCTAATTGAACTCCAGTTATAGATTAATAGATTTTTTGTGAAATTTTCAATCTTAATTAACCTTTTTTACAACTTTTATTCTTTATCTAATAATATTTCTAGTCATGCCATGACGACTTTGGTTTGGCTACCCTTATCAAAGCTCTTAATTCACACATCTCCCTTTGCTTTGCTAAATTACTTAATTGAGAATACTAAAAGTAAAACTTTTAAGAGTTACGCCTCTCTATAGATGGAAGCGAGATAATACCAAATGCTTTCTCACTAACTAAATCACTTATTTTAATGAGCCCATTCCTAACTTTAGTTTTGATGGCTTAAATCTTTAAGTATATACAAAAATAGGAATTTGTCCTTAATCCCCTTCTATCTTTTGTTGTATGCCCTTTTTAATTCCAACTTTTACATCAAACCCAACTAAGAAGTCAATTCATTCTAATATTTTCACATACGTCTAATATATTTGTAAAGGCAAAAATCCTATGATTACAGGCTAAGAATTTCAACAAGAAAAATGCAGTGTGCAATCATGTGGAAAAACAAATTATTAAACTACTTAGATTTATCCTTTTCTAAAAATAAGCATATTATAATTATACTAACTCTCTGAAACAGAGTAATATATATATAAGCGCTTTAAATCAAATACAATAAGGAGGAAAAAATTACCACTTTTCCAGATTGGTTAGTCAATCAACAAGCAAGTAATAGAATCCAAAAACCTAGACAAAATAGTTAGTTTCAAATTAGAAATTATAATAACTAATTCTAGTTTAAAAAGAATATGTTTTCAAAATTCATGGTTTCGATAAAATACAAGGGTTCAAGGGCATTAGAAGATTTTAAGCAATGGGTCAATGATATGGCATTTACTGAAAGAGTTTCTTGGGCAATAGGTGGAATGGTTCTTACAACAAGACTTATTTTTGCAAGTCGCAGGAAAAGCCACAATCAGCATCGAAAGCAAGCTGCTCGTCAATGCACTGCAAGGAAAATGGGAACAAACATGAATTCCATGTCTGCAAGTAGTCAAAGAAATATTCCAAAATCAAAAGCTTTCTAAATTTCCCTTTCAGGCATATTCACAAACACATTCAACACACTCAAGATTCAAAGCTACACAATCAGCTATGGCCAGAACTAAGCAAACAGCTCAGGACTTTAAGACTGATCTGGGGTTCCAAAGTAGTGTTGTGGCCGCTCTTCAGGAAGCCGCTGAGGCATACTTGGTGGGACTGTTTGAGGATACTAATCTATGTGCTATTTATGCAAAGAGGGTCACCATCATGCATAAGGATATCCAGCCGGCTAGGAGGACTAGGGGTGAAAGGGCTTGAGTTATAATATCCGGTATATGAGTTAATTGGTATATGAGTTGTTTTCAAATTTTGATAAAAACTGAATATGTACAAAGAATTTTGATAAAACCCAAAAGAATATGTAAAAAAGAAACGAAGACGAATATTTCCCAAAGCAGAAGCTTCAAAGAATCTTTTTTATTTCCATTTGTTCAATTTCATATGTAAACCAAAACAGAGCAAGAAAACTTAACCTGAAGAAAGGAAGGGACGACACGAGAAGATGTCCGGTCTGATTGAATATCCGGTGATCCCCGGGGAAGGAGGGAAAATATCAGTACTCAGTTTTTGCCCTTTCTGATTTTTTGTTGTTGCGTAGAAGAGAGAATTGCATCCATGAAAATTGAACACATGAAAATTGATTAAACCGAGAAACATATATATTAGATATAGATATAAGCAAATAGAGTAAACCCATAAAAATTAAACAATTTTCTAACAGGAATCCCATAGTTAGAGAACATAAAATTGATTTTGAAAATCATTGAACACGAATAAAATTGAATATAGAAAACCCCAAATACTATAAGCAAACATAAACCTCATAAAAGTCCTACCTTTTTAAGCCTTGGACGAGAAATTGTTGAAAAAATCTGACAAAAGCCTCACTTTATAGTCATATTTGGAGAGTAATGAAAATTGGTGATTTTTTTAATCTGACCGGAGTGGAGAAATAAGAGAGGCTTTTTCAAATTACTGATTGACAACGCTTTATATTTAGGAATGTATTTTAGCTCATTTTTTAGTATTGAAAAATGACAAGATTTAAGATTTTGTTATTAACATATTGTGAATGTCCATCTAAATACACCATGTTCTACCACTTTATCTCTCATTATTCCTACAACTCATGTAACATCATCCCATTATCACCCATTACTTTGTAACCTATGTAACTTATGTAACTCTTGGTGTTTTCATTTAGCACATTGTAAGTTACAAGGTACCTCAAGCCTATAAATAGAGGATTATGTGAAAGAGATAGATGGTTGAAAGGCTTACTACATTTTGTTCTACTTTGCTCTATAATATTCTCTATCTTTCTAGCATTTTTCATACTTGTTTCATATTTGATAGTAGTAGTTGTAACATAAGATTTATATCTCTACTTTGTAGTAGTGGTATAACAACTTGTTACACAATATAATACTACAAGTTTGTAGTATTTTTATAACACGTTATCAGCACGAATTCTCTACCAATTGAGAAAATTGGAGCAAATCAAATTCAAGGTTCATATTGAAAGAATTGTTAAATATAGGTTTGGAATTTTGGTAAGTTCATATGGTAATACTTTTCATTTTCAATTAATTTATTTTCTATTATAAATTTGTACTATTGGATATAATATATTGAATATTATATATGGATTAATTTGGAAGAAAAAAAAATTCAACCACTTGAAGTTGGTTGTCATTTCAAAAGCACGGTATGTTTGATAAAAATATGCCATATAATCAAAATAATGATTACCGTGACAAGAAATAAAATAACCTCCAGAAGTGGGTTAATAAAATTGAAAGAAAGAAAAATGACAAAAGAATTACTACCAATGTGGTATGGTATAGAATATCATTGGACTCGTACCTGTCGTACTGCAAAGCATATCGTTAAGCTTTATCATACATCATTGAAAAATAAATGCCACAATGTTGAGATAAATTTTATTGATAAAATATTATTATAATGCTAATATGATAAATATCGACATAGCAAATTATTATTGTTAACACCCTGAAGGTGTAATATAATCATATTTTATTCACCCTGAAGGTGAAATATAACCATATTTTATAAATAAAACCCTGAAGGTACAATATGATTATATAATTTTATTGTTTTGTATATTTTATGTAAAATTTCAATTATGCAATTTATTTATATTATATTATACATATATACAAATTATATGATAGATATAATTTCCAATAATACATAAATTATTGTTTTGTATCTTTTATGTAAATTTTTAATTATGCAAGTTATTTATATTTATTGATTTATATTTATTTATAATGTCTCAAATTCTTCCTGAAGAAGATATGAATGTATACCAAATGTTTGAAATCAAATAAAGTGGATTTATTTGTTAATCACCCCGAATGTGATACTAGTCACTTGATTAGTGATGAAAATGTCCAAGAATAAATATATTTGTTGCTTAATTTGATGTAATGAATAAACATTATCATTAGATGTCTCAAATAATAATAAAAATAGTTATTATTAATACATTTATTTTAAATATTTCTTTTATACTTAAAGAAATTAAAACATTTGTCATTTAAAATTTTTCTTTTGTGAAGAATATGGACGTTTCAATGATCAAAGACAAAGAATTATGTCTGACAGATAGTGCAACAACACATTCCATACTAAAAGATAAGAAATATTTTTCTTATATAATCATGAAAGAAACTCATGTTAGTACTATATCTGGTAGTACAAAATTGATTGAAGGCTCCGGAAGAGCAATAATAATTTTACCAGGAGGAACAAAATTTTGCATTGAAGATGCATTATATTCTTCTAAGTCTCAAAGGAATTTGTTAAGTTTTAAAGATATTCGCCGAAATGGATATCATATTGAGACTAAAAGTGAAGGTAATAATGAATACTTGTATATTACAAGTATGGATTTTGGAAAGAAAATTATATTAGAAAAATTACTTTCTTATTCCTCCGGATTATATTATACATATATTTCTACAATTGAAATATATGCAACAGTAAACCAGAAGTTTATTGATCATAATGATTTTATTGTTTGGCATGACCGGTTAGGCCATCCCGGTTATATAATGATGCGAAGAATATTAGAGAATTCAAAAGGTCATTCTTTGAAGAGCCAAAAGATTCTTCAATCTAATGAATTCTCATGTGTTGCTTGTTCTCAAGGCAAATTAATTATAAGACCATCACCAATGAAAATTCGTACCGAATCTCCTGCATTTTTAGAACGCATACATGGTGATATTTGTGGGCCTATTCACCCACCTTGTGGACCATTTAGATATTTTATGGTTTTAATTGATGCATCAACTAGATGGTCACATGTATGTTTATTATCAACTCGCAACTTGGCGTTTGCGAAATTGCTTGCGGAATTAATTTGGTTACGATCACATTTTCCAGATTATCCTATCAAGACAATTCATCTTGATAATGCTGGTGAATTTATATCCCAATATTTTAATGATTATTGTATGTCTATTGGGATAAGTGTTGAACATCCTGTCGCTTATGTTCACACACAAAACGGTTTAGCAGAATCGTTTATTAAGCGTCTTCAATTAATTTCAAGGCTATTACTTTTGAGAACTAAACTCCCAACAACTGCTTGGGGACATGCTATTTTGCATGCTGCAATACTAATTCGCATAAGGCCAACAAATTATCATGAATTCTCTCCCCAACAATTGGTTTTTGGTCAGAAACCAAATATTACCCATCTTAGAATTTTTGGATGTGCGATTTATGTTCCAATTGCTCCACCACAACGCACAAAGATGGGATCTCAAAGGAGGTTGGGAATATATGTTGGGTATGAATCTCCATCTATAGTGAAATATCTTGAACCAACGACTGGAGATTTATTTACGGCTCGTTTTGTTGATTGTCATTTTGATGAATCAGTTTTCCCAACATTAGGGGGAGAAAATAAACAGCTGGTTAAGAAAATTAGTTGGAATGAATTATCATTATCTCATTTTGATCCTCGTACAAATCAATGTGAACTGGAAGTTCAAAAGATAATTCATTTGCAACGTTTAGCAAATCAATTGCCAGATGCTTTTACTGACCCAAAACGTGTAACTAAGTCACACATACCGGCTGTTAATGCTCCAATTCGAATTGATGTCCCTGAAGGACCTTCTACCACTAGTAATCAATTAAAGGCACACATGAAACGTGGTAGACCAATCGGTTCCAAAGATAAAAATCCTCGAAAGAGAAAAGGAGTAAATAATAATGATGGCAGAATCGAGGTAATTGAGGTTCCAAAAGAATCTTCAAAAATGGAAATTCCCGACATGACAAATGATAAACTTCCAGAAGAAGTTCAGGTACCTGAAAATTCTGATAATCATGAGATCTCAATAAATTATGTCATGACTGGGGAAAGGTGGAATCGATATAAAATCGACGTCGATGATAAATTTGCCTATGCTGCAGCAATTACTATCATGAATGAAAACGAGGATCATGAACCAAAGTCTGTGGATGAATGTAGACGAAGAAATGATTGGCCAAAATGGAAGGACGCAATTCAAGCAGAGTTAGACTCGTTGGCAAAACGTAAAGTTTTTGGATCAATAATACGCACACCTGAAGATGTGCAGTCAGTGGGTTATAAATGGGTTTTTGTGCGAAAACGAAATGAGAAAAATGAAATTGTGCGATATAAGGCTCGACTTGTTGCACAAGGTTTTTCCCAAAGACCTGGTATTGATTATGAAGAGACATATTCTCCCGTGGTGGATGCAACAACTTTTCGTTATTTGCTTAATCTGGCAGCAAATGAACGACTTGAAATGTGTTTAATGGATGTTGTAACAGCCTATTTGTATGGCTCTCTTGATAATGATATTTATATGAAAATCCCTGAAGGATTCAAGTTGCCTAAGGAAAATAATTCCAGTTCTCGAGAACTTTATTCAATTAAATTGTGCAAATCCTTATATGGATTCAAACAAGTTGGACGCATGTGGTATAATCGCCTTAGTGAATATTTGATGAAACAAGGCTATATGAATGATCCTATTTGTCCATGTGTTTTTTATTAAAAGATCTACATCCGAATTTGCAATCATTGCAACTTATGTTGATGATTTGAATATTATTGGAACTCCTGAAGAGCTCGAAAAAGCTATTAACTCTTTGAAACAAGAATTTGAAATGAAAGATCTTGGAAAGACAAAATTTTGTCTTGGATTGCAAATTGAGCACTTGGAAAATGGAATATTTTTGCATCAGTCGGGTTATACAGCTAAAGTGCTTAAAAGATTCTATATGGATAAAGCACATCCCATAAGCACGCCTATGGTTGTAAGATCACTTGATGTGCATAAAGATCCTTTCCGACCTCGTGAAAATGATGAAGAATTACTTGGTCCAGAAGTACCATATCTTAGTGCTATTGGAGCATTAATGTATCTTGCTAGTCACACATGTCCTGATATCTCATTTGGTGTGAATCTACTAGCAAGATATAGTTCTTCACCTACACGAAGACATTGGAATGGTTATGCAGATGCTGGATATTTATCTGATCCTCATCATGGTCGTTCACAAACGGGTTATGTGTTCACATGTGGTGGTACAGCTATTTCTTGGCGTTCTATGAAACAAACTATAGCTGCTACTTCTTCAAATCATGCTGAAATATTGGCAATTCATGAAGCAAGTCGGGAGTGTTTTTGGTTGAGATCAGTGATCCATCATATTCGAGAAACATGTGGTTTGCATTTGGATAAGAAAGTTCCCACTGTTTTGTTCGAAGATAATGCTGCATGCATTGCTCAATTTAAGGATGGATACATTAAAGGTGATAGAACAAAACACATCTCACCAAAATTCTTTTTCACGCATGATCTTCAGAAGAATGGTGAAATTCATGTACAACAAATTCGTTCAATTGACAATTTGGCAGATATTTTCACTAAATCACTACCGACTTCAACATTTGAAAAGTTAGTAAATAAGATTAGAATGCGTCGATTGAAAGATGTCAAATGATGTGCTTAAGAGGGAGAGTTATTATACATTGTACTCTTTTTTCCTTAACCAAGATTTTTTTCCCATTAGGGTTTTTCCTGGTAAGGTTTTTAACGAGGCAATGTTATATATGAAAAATGTACTCTTTTTCCTTCACTAGGTTTTTATCCCATTGGGTTTTTCCTAGTAAGGTTTTAACGAGGCATTTATCTTAAAGATGGACATCCAAGGGGGAGTGTTATGAACATATTGTGAATGTCCATCTAAATACACCATGTTCTACCACTTTATCTCTCATTATTCCTACAACTCATGTAACATCATCCCATTATCACCCATTACTTTGTAACCTATGTAACTTATGTAACTCTTGGTGTTTTCATTTAGCACATTGTAAGTTACAAGGTACCTCAAGCCTATAAATAGAGGATTATGTGAAAGAGATAGATGGTTGAAAGGCTTACTACATTTTGTTCTACTTTGCTCTATAATATTCTCTATCTTTCTAGCATTTTTCATACTTGTTTCATATTTGATAGTAGTAGTTGTAACATAAGATTTATATCTCTACTTTGTAGTAGTGGTATAACAACTTGTTACACAATATAATACTACAAGTTTGTAGTATTTTTATAACAGATTTATTATATTTTAAAAATTTTAAAGTTAATTAAGTGAAATCCCACATGCCGCCTAACGAAATAATGGCGGAAGTTTTTAGAAAAATTCCCTCTTTTATAAAATTTAGTGAAAGTTTTTAGAATTAGAAAAAAAAATTAAATCTTGATTTCTTAGAAAAATATCCTTGCAAATCTCTTGAAATTTTTTGTAATTATAATAAACATTTTAAAATCATGATTTATTAAAAAAATTCCCTCGTTTCTAAAAGCTCGTGAAAATTTTTGGAATTATAAAAAATATTTACAAATGATGATTTTTACGAAAAATAATGTTGTATCCATGGATGATGATTGTACTTTTCATAATATATGTATTTGTGGCAATTTAAATTTGATACTAAGAGATTAAATACAGATTAATTGCAACTTATGTAAAATAAATAATAGTGATATTAGTAACAATATTTGATATTGATCCACTAATTATATGTCTGAAAGTTTAGCGCCAAACTAAATTATTCGCGGGTTAGAAATTGCAACAAAAATATTGAACTCGTTACTAAATTCTCAAACCATCTAAATATTCAGTAACAATAGGCAAACTTGCTACAAAATAGTATTTTTAGTGACAATTTTTGTGTTGCCATAAAAAAAATTGCCACTAATGACTCTTTTTCTTGTAGTGTGTATTGATTCCTCCCGGAATCCGTGGTTAAGCAAGATCCCCTTGCCCACGTTTGAACTCCTCCCGAGCTCTATGCTTGAATCAAGAAACACAAGGATTGCATCTTCAATAATGTTGCGTTAAGATGCTTCAAGCCAACACACTTTAACTAAACTCTCGAACAAAGAAGTGTGTATACAGTCTTCAAGAAGACCGAATGAATAATCAAAAACTCACACTTGAAAACCGTGTGAAGGAAAGCTCATATAGGCACACAAAAATCCTTCCATGATTATCCCAAGATTATTTCCAAAACCATTCGAATGGAAGGACGTAATCACCAAATCTTCCCATCATTATCTTCAAGGTAATTCCCAAAATAATTTAAATAAGAAGATGGAAACTCTTGTGACTTCAAGACTTATCTTTTCCAAAGTTAGATAGCTTCCAAGAATACCAAGATAAGTTCCATAATTATCCATATGGCATTAATCTTCAAATCAATCTTCCTTGCTTAGATTGATTTTATTTGATTTTGCCTTCAATAAACGCTTTCCTTATCTTTGCCAAAAAATCAATGCCAATCAAATAAATGCCAACTCACGTGTGCATTAACATCGCATATAGACTCGCCTTGCCACCATCTTTGTCAAGAGTTCATAATGTTTTCTACGTGTCCCAACTAAGGCGGTATGTCTTAGATCCCAGTCATGAGATAGAACTGGAACTATTGCAAGTGCAAGAGGATTTGTCATATAGAGAATTTCCACTACGAATTGTGGATCGGAAAGAGCAAGTTTTGAGACGAAGGACAATTCCATATGTGAAGGTACACTAGTCGAATCACACCCCTCGTGAGGCAACGTGGGAGTTGGAAGAGGAGGTAAAAGAAAAATACCCACACTTGATTGAAGAACAAGGTACGGCAGACCGAAACTTTCTATAAGGAGGGTAGAATATAATAACTATAAGCAAATTATGGACCACTTAATAAATAAGTAAAACTATAGGGGCTATTTAACAAAATTGTGAAAATTGGTCTTGAAACCCATTTATTTCATAGACTTGGGTTCTCATTCTCTTCCTCACATTTTCTCCTACTTTCTCTATTCATATGTTCCCCTATTTTCCATCTTAACTAGGGCAAGAAACAAGGGTTGATTAAAGGAGAAAAGGAAGCAATTCTCACTCATATATCACTCAACATGAGGTAAGGAAACTCTCTAGCCTATTTATCCATATTAATATCTTTACTTAGTATGCTAGATTAGAAAAAGGTTGAAAGTTTTGTTGTGATAGGATATGGGTTTTAATCCTATAAGTTCAAGAACACTTATCTAAGGATTTTAGCATTCATTTGATTAGGTATAGATCATGGACTAATAGGTTTAAGTCAAATTGTGATGATATCTTGTTGAAGAAAGTTTATGAGAGTAATATATAAATGGGTGTTAGAATTGTAAGAAAATGAAATGTTCTTAAATTAAGAATGGTGTCTAAAAGTTATTAGGCTCTATTTAATTATTCTTTTTTTTATGTGTATGTTTTATAGGAAACTGAATTAAATACGTGGTGGAAATCTTAGATCAAGTGTGATATTAGAGATTGGCTTCAAGTAAGTGGTTATGATATTCCTTTATGTTTTATACGCATTTGATGAAACCTATTATTGAGAGTTAGGTTATGTTATTATATTAAAGTGGTTTGAGCATGATTAAGATTGTGATTTTGATGACTATGAAATGTATGCAGTGGCTTTTGTGAAAGTAAAGTATTTTATGAAATGATTTGAATGTATTTTAATTGTTATGAGCTCTTGAATGCTTTAATGAACGATTGGTAGGAACATGTTCCAACCTAAATGTAATGGCCTACATAGCGGGATAAACAGCTAGGAACCTAATGTAATGGCCTACTTGACGGGATAAACAGTCAGGACTAGATCCAGTAAAGTTACCAAGAGTGACTTGAATTATTCATGAGCTAATTGACAACAAGTACCCAATGTATTGGTGAATATTTGATAAATGATGATGCCACTTGTTATATATATGTATGTGTGTTTTGATTTGAAATACTTTCTAATGTTGGTTTTCATGTGTGGAATAATGAATTTGAGAAAATATATTATATATATAACGTGCTCAATCCAATAGAGGAATATCTCAATCACTTACTGGGCATAGTTTTGCTCATACCACGAATATTGTTGTCTTTGTAGATTCTAAGGTTTTATGTGCAGATTACGTGGATGACTGGAAGTAGAGAGAGCTATTTTATGGATATTGTAGTTATGTAGAGATAATAGGAAATTGTAATAGATGTTTTGGGTTGAAAGATATTGGAGCATTAGATCTTGATTTTGATGCATATAGTTCAAGATGATTTGAAAAGAAATGTATGTTTGTGATTATAAGTGAAATCTTTAGTTATAAGTTGTATATACTATGCTTGTTGGAGAAATATGTGTCATATTACAAATATGTATGTTTTAATGTGATATTTTGGAAACGTGGTTTTGAGATTGTACATAATGACTATTATGTAAGGTGTGGTGTATATATATATATACTGTTGAGATAGTAAACTTTGATAACAGGAGGCTTCGCACTTTTGGAAGTTAGATAATAAGAGTCCAACCGTGCCATGTCCGGTTTTGGGGCGTGACAAAAATCCTACACAATCGACTAAGCCCTTGATTGGGATCTTATGAGGATCTTAAGTAGGGTAGATGTGTACTCTAATTCCACATGAAAAGTGTTGGAGGATTGTGATTAAGCATATTAGTGCAACTTGAAATATTTATTTGTGTATAGCGGGGATGGGTCAAAATAAAGTTGAGTTTATATGCGACTGGCTTTAGTCACATAATGAGCTTGTGTGCGGCTAGACATGGCCACGATTTTGATTTTAATCGGAACTGGTTCGGCGGGTTGGGCTCGGAATTGGAATCCGTCATTGCGGGCAGATTTCGATTCAATACTTTTCGAAACCACCGGTTCCAAAAAAATTATGTTTTTTATTTTGCTTTTGCAAATATATTATAATTCATTATTTCATGCAAATTTCTTGAATTTTCTCACATATTCTCTCATAATATCCTATTAGTTCTAAAATTATTTCATTTTATTCAATTATTTACTTTAATATATTTCATTTCATTCACTTTGTTATCTAATTCTCATTGTTAGTTGTTTATTTTGTTAATTGTTATTGTTAGTTTAGAAGTAAGATTCTTTAATTTAATCCCTTATTGTGTGTTTTACATTGAATCATGTATATTGATTTTCTTGTAAGTGCAAAAGGTGATTAACTAATAAATTAAATTATTAAACTTTTTCTCATTATCTAATAGTATTAATGGTTGATTATTAAACTATAAGTATATTAAAATAAAAAGATTACTTATGATTAACCATATTAAGTTGAATTATCACGTGTTCTTGTACAATGAATGAATAAATTCATATAAATACGTAATTAAACTCATAGTTTAATATTTAAATAGTATCAGTTATTATCCATATTCATTATGGTACAACTATTAGTAACATGTTAATGGTAATGAATATTTAATTACTAACAAATATAAATTATTTTTTATTTTATTATATTTTGTATATACATCATTATATCTACATGGTAATTCAAATTACTTTTCAATTATATCAAATTTATATATATTGTATTTATTTTTTTCAAATTTAATGTTAAAAAATTCGAACTGTTAGAAACCGTGAACAAATTAGAACCAGAATCGTGAGAAAATCATGAACCGGCGATTCACAAATCGTAACCGTAACCATAAGGCCAATGACCGGTTCAAGTTCCACTCTTTATAGAACCGTGAACCGACGATTCACAAACCGTAACCTATGGCCATGTCTAGTGCGGCTATGAGTCTTCGAGTTTATTGCTTCGAGGGTCAGGACACAAACCCAACCCTTTAGTCTTTTCCAATTCGGTCATCTTCAGATTTCCCAAATCAATAGGATCACTTCAAAAGAGTCCAAAAGCACTCAGTTGGACCAATTGGGGTCAGTTTGTACCTTGCACTGATATTTTATGGTTTGGTCATGATCAATGCAAGGTTGGTTTGTCGTTGTCCAGAGCCAGAATTACCAAGAGCTAAAATTGACCTGGGAGTTTTGGGAAGAGTGATTCTCTATGATTCCAAGGCAAATGGCTGCAGTTTTCTTTATAAATAGCTCATCAAATAACACACATCACAGGAGGAGTTAGTAACTGAAGTCTGCATACTTTCGAGTTCAATTATTTTTATTTGTTGATATTATATATTAGTTCACTTATGTCATATGAGCTAAAGATAAAATCTAAAACTCAAAAAGAAAAAGACACTAAGGCTAGGAAGAACATAACACTTAAAGTGTCAAAGAATGAGAATGATGATGTTGAAGATGAGGAAGATATAAATGAACAAGATGATAATGATCTTGTTTTTCTAACTAGAAAGCTATCTAGGATGATTCAAAGTAGGAAAAACAAGTTTAATAAAGGAAGGAACTTCAAGAGCAAAGATTGGATGAAAGAAAAAGGGGAAACATCAAAAGTCAATAAATGTTATGAATGTAATCAACCTGGACATTTTATTGCAGATTGCCCAAGAAGGAAGAAGGAGTTCAAACAAGACAAAAAGGGCAAAGGAAGAAACTTCAAGGTCACATGGGATGATGACATGTGCTTTATGGGATTTGAAGACCATAAGGTAAGTCTTTCTTCTAGTGATGATGATGATGATAATTGTAATGATCAAGATGAACTTGAACTGTACATTGCTAGACTAGTAGATGAGTTAAAGAAAACCAAAACTCAAAACAAGAAGCTTAAGGCCAAAGTGGAAGAAATCACTTCATGTAATCAAGAGTTAATCACTAAGTATGATTGTGTAGTAATAGAAAATTGTACATTAAAAACAGAAAATAAAAAATTAACAATAGATAGTAACAAGGCTAGAGAAGAGGTTAAAAAGTATGATGAAGTTAAGAAAGAACATGTAGGATTAAAGAAGAGAATTGAAGACCTTAGTGATTGTTTAGCTAAATTCACTCAAGGCAAGAACAACTTAGAAATAATTTTAGGAAATCAAAGAATGGGAAATAGTAAATATGGATTAGGATATTCATATAAGATAGGTCAAAGCTCCACATCCAAACCTTTAAAAATTACTCACACATCATATAATCATAAAAATGGGGCTGAAAAATTTAGACAAAATAAACACTATAGGTACGGAATGCATAACACACATAACCAAAGATATGGACATAAGAGGTATAACTTTGAACATAAGTTTAACAATGGTGGACCTCATTATAAAACTTCATACTTTTTTAAATATCATGTAATATGTGATTATTGTTGTAAAAAGGGGCATACATCAAGGAAATGTTTTGCAAGAATGGAAGTTGAAAATGGATCAAAACCATGGATAAGAAAAGATATCAATGATGCAAGAACTTAAATACCTTAAGTCATACATTGATTCTTGAATGTAGGTATGTTTAAAAAATACAATTTTGGACACAAAATGGTTATTTGATAGTGGATGCTCAAGACACATGACCTGTAATCCCTTATTGCTTAATAACTTGAAAGCTGAAAAAAAGGGACATGTCACTTTTGGAAATGATAAAAAGGGAAAAATACTTGGGATAGGTAATGTAGCAAATAATAATAGCAATGTGATTGAAAATGTGCTTTTGATTGATGACTTGAAATTCAATTTGATTAGCATAAGTCAAATATGTGATAAAGATCTTGATGTGGTGTTTAAACGTGAAAAATGTGTAATTATTGATCCAATGGATGGAAAGATAGTTCTTACCGGATCTAGGCATAACAATGTATATACTCTTAATTTGTGTGATATTATGGAACAAGATGTGCAATGTCTTAGTGTGGTGCATGATATAACGTGGTTGTGGCATAGGAGGCTAGCTCATGTGGGAATAGATCACATAAATAATCTAGTAGCAAAAGAACTAGTTAGAGGCTTACCTAAACAAAAATATGAAAAAGATAAAGTGTGTGATTCATGTCAATTTGGAAAACAAACTAAAAGTACATTCAAACCTAAAAACATAGTAACAACTTCAAAACCCTTAGAGTTAATACATATGGATTTGTTTGGACCTTCACAAACCACAAGTTTATGTGGCAAAATATATGTTTTTGTGATAGTAGATGACTATTCTAGATACACTTGGGTAATCTTCTTGGCACATAAAAGTGACACATTTAAAGAATATGCTAGACTATTTAAAAAGGTTCAAAATGAGTTAAGTTCAAATGTGGTGAAAATTAGAAGTGATAATGGAACCGAATTTGTAAATGAAAACTTTATAAATCATTGTGATGAGAATGGTATTACACACAATTTTTCAGTAGTAAAATCACCACAACAAAATGGAGTAGTTGAAAGAAAGAATAGAACACTTCAAGAAATGGCTAGAACTATGCTTTGTGAAAATGACTTGCCTAAATACTTTTGGGCCGAAGCGGTTAACACCGCATGTTATGTCATGAACAGTGCTTTAATTAGACCATTATTGAAGAAAACTCCATATGAATTAGTATATAAGAAAACTCCAAATGTTGGATATTTTAAAGTCTTTGGTTGTAAATGCTTCATTCTTAATGTAAAAGATATCTTGAGAAAATTTGATAAGAAATCGGATGAAGGAGTATTTTTAGGATATTCCGAAATTAGAAAAGCATATAGAGTGTATAACAAAAGAACCATGATAATAGAAGAGGCAATTCATATAAACTTTGATAAAGGTGACACAAGTAAAAATCATGAAGAAAGTGATGAAGAAATAGGAATAGAAGAAAATCCATCTAATGAGCAAGATAAAATTGAACTAGACAACAATTCATCTTCACAAATTGATCCTAAAGAAAATATTCAAAACGTAGATAATAATCCACAAAAGAGTGATCTTCCAAGAGCTTGGAAATTCATCCAAAGTCATCCTAAAAACTTAATCATAGGAAGTCCATCTAGAGGAGTCAACACTAGGTCATCTTTGCATCTAGATAATAATTTGGTATTCCTCTCACAAATTGAGCCAAAAGACATAAATGAAGCCTTAAAAGATGATAATTGGATCATAGCTATGCAAGAAGAATTAAATCAATTTGAAAGAAGTAAAGTATGGAATCCAGTAGAAAGGCCTAAAGACACTTCAATTATAGGAACTAAATGGATTTTTAGGAATAAATTAAATGAAGTAGGAAATATAGTAAGAAACAAAGCTAGATTGGTGGCTCAAGGGTATAGGCAAGAGGAAGGTATAGACTATGATGAAACCTTTGCTCCCGTTGCAAGGCTTGAGTCTATCCGCATGTTACTTGCATATGTTTGTTTTAAAGGATTCAAACTCTTTCAAATGGATGTTAAAAGTGCATTTTTAAATGGATTCATTCAAGAGGAAGTATATGTAGAACAACCTCCTGGTTTTGAAAACAATAAGTTCCCTAATCATGTATATAGATTGGTCAAAGCACTATATGGATTAAAACAAGCTCTTAGAGCTTGGTATGAAAAACTTAGTGGATTTCTAATAGAAAAGAACTTTCACAAGGGAATAATAGATACTACATTGTTTACAAAGCATTATGATGATGAATTACTCATTGTTCAAATATATGTTGATGATATTATTTTTGGTGCTTCAAATGAATCATTATGTGAAGAATTTTCAAATTTAATGAAAGATGAATTTGAAATGAGTATGATGGGAGAACTAACTTTCTTTCTTGGGTTACAAATAAAACAAATGGATGACGGTATTTTTATAAGTCAAGAAAAATACACTGAAGAGTTAAAAAATTTGGCATGGAAGAATCAAAACCAAATGGAACACCTATAAGTACTTCAACTAAATTAGATAAAGATGAAAATGGTATAAAAGTTGATGAAACACAATATAGGGGAATGATAGGAAGTTTGCTTTATTTGACTGCTAGTAGGCCGGATATTATATATGCTGTGTGCTTATGTGCTAGATTTCAATCCTGTGCTAAACAATTACACTTATTGGCTGTAAAAAGAATACTAAGATACCTCAAAGGAATGATAGAACATGGATTATGGTATCCTAGAACGAACACATTTGAATTAGTAGGGTTTACTGATGTCGATTTTGCCGGATGTAGGGTTGATAGGAAAAGCACGAGTGGAACGTGTCAATTCCTAGGAAAATCTCTTGTATCTTGGTCAAGTAGAAAATAAGCTTCCGTATCCTTATCAACTGCAGAAGCCGAATACATAGCCGCCGAAAGTTGTTGTTCTCAAATCCTTTGGATGAAACACACTCTTCTTGACTTTGGTTTAGATTTTGGATTTGTGTCCATTAAATGTGATAACACAAGTGTCATTTATCTAACCAAGAATCCAATTCAACATTCTAGGTCAAAACATATTGACATTAAACATCACTTCATTCGTGATCTTGTTGAAAACAAGGAAATTTATATAGAATATGTTTCCACTAAAGAACAATTGGCGGATATTTTCACCAAACCAGATCCGGAAGATCAATTTTCTTTCCTAAGAGATAACATTGGTGTCATACAGCTTAAATGAATCAAAAACATTGATTTTATTTAAAAAATAATAATAATAATAATTTTTTCAAATTTTTTAAAGTTTCGGACGACGGTTTCGGACGATAGAGACCGTCCGAACCTAAATTTCTTAAACTGAAAAATTTTCTCTAGAGTTTCGGACGACAAGTTCGGACGACCTAGCCGTCCGAACCTAAAGTTCAGAGAGGGTGAAATTTTACAGCATTTTGGACGACACTTTCGGACAACCTCCAGAGTTACGGCCGTCCCAAACTATCGTATCAGGCTTAAAAATCATATTTTTCAAACGATTTTCACAAAAATTTTTCAAAACTCTCTCAACCCTTTTCTACCCCCTTCACACTAAATTTGAATTCTATCCGATTATTTGTTAAATTCTTCCATTAGAATCCTTCCTTGCCCTCCAAAGAACACTTTCACCGATTCTAAACACAAATTCTAACATCGAAATTCCTCAAATTGATTAAAACCCTAACTTTTGGGGTCAAATCAATTCCTTCAGAATTTTAAATTGTTTGATTGAATTTTCTCAATCAAAAAGAGTTCTCATCCTCCATTCTAGTAGTTAGCAACTCTAAGTCACCATGAGTTCATCATAAGGTCGAATGAGGACGAAGACCACGGCTCCTCCTCATGTTCAACACGGTTCTTTAGGTGCCACTCCTCCTTCTCTATTCGTTAATAACGAATGTGCAGCTAAGTATAATAGCTACATTACAAATCAAAAGAAGATTATTATTCCTAGAATTGTTAGAAAAGAGGAATTTAGTGGTTTTTCAAATATTCTAGAACTCTTTGATTATCAAGATTGGAATGATATCCTATTTACCAATGAGCCTATTTACACACACTTAGTATATGAATTCTTTGCTAACTTGCATACTTCACATGGCCCAACGGTAGATGATCGTTTTTTCACTAGAGTCAACAATAAAGATATAACTTTGTCTCCTGAAAACCTTAATGAACTGTTTAAGTTCGATCACCCAAACACTCTAGCTAAAGATGGTAAGAAGGTCATTCGATATTTTAGGTTACATTATTGGGCTGATGCTTCTTATGGTTTTAATTTCAATGATCTAGTAGCTAGTGTGTTTAATGGTGAATCCTTTGCTAGAGCAAGTGAAGCTCCTGTAAAAAACCTAAATCCTCAACACCGTGTGCTTCTTCATGTTCTCACCAAAGTTGTTATTCCCAATCATGGCCACAAAACTGATCCTAATACCATGAATCTTTACCTCCTTTATGCTCTTCTGAAACAAATTCCTGTTGATTTTGGATATATCATGATCAAGTATCTAAGTATTCACATCAAGGATCAACGTAGAAGTCTACCATATGGTATGCTTATTACCAAGATTCTTAGGCATCATGAAATCCCATTAGATACTCAGGTAGTATACCTCGTGTCTCCTCGCAACTACTATGATTCCACTTTTCTTAAGACCATGGGTATTTATGTGGCAAATGAGGCGTGGACATTTGATAAGCCTGTTCTTGACCTAGATGATCATAAAGTACTAGGAGGGAGTGATGGTGAGGAAGAGGATCAAGAAAATAAGGAACCGGAGCCCGCAAGAGCACCTCATGTGGATGAAGACTTCAAGACCCTTATTCAAGGGTATTTTGATTCTTTAACCGATTGTATTGATAGTGGTCTTGCCGGCATGCAAGCAAGCATTGATAGTAGCATGGCCGAAATAAGGGGTCAACTGGATGCATTAACGGTTAGAGTTGATGACTTGAGCAATGAAATTCACTATGGCCACGAGGTTCTAATGACAAATGAGAAAAGGGACACACTTGCTCAAGCTCAACTCAAGGGGAAGGCACCGGCTCGAGATTGAAGTTTTTGTGTAATAGACTAGGTCTATTTCTGTTTCTTTGATGTGTTTCACAACTTATGATCTTGATGTTCCTTTTATGTGGTTGAAAGTTTCTATGGTTTTGATGTTTTGGTGGTATTGACATTTTCATGTTTCTTATGCGTTGATGATCTAAACATTTTCATAAGAATAATAGTTTAATGTTTCATTGATGTTCAACTTCTTGATTTTTTTTATGATGGTTTTATGACTTTTGATGTTAGTGTTATTGATTATTGATCAATTGAGCTATACTTCATTTATGGTTTATTGTATTGTGCAAATTCCTTTGTATTTTTGATGGGTTGTTGGCAGGTGGAAACAGTCTACATACAAAGGAAACTCTGCCAAAAATTTTTTTCTGCTTAACAATTTTTTTTGCCTAGCCACCCATTAGGTTGCAAGGAGTGGAAAGGTAGTCCTATAAGTTGATGATATTTTCCTATCATTCTATGTTGTTTTTCAAAAGAGAAGAGAAGACAAGGTAATGCAAAACAAAGGGAGTAAGAGTTGTCTTTAAACTTCATGATGATTTTCTCATATTTAATTATATATAATTTTCCTAACTGTTGTTTTTTGTTGATGACAAAAGGGGGAGAAAATAAGCATGACATGTGATTAAGTAAATTATAAGCATGTGATTAAATTGTGATAAAAAAATTATATGTTTAATTTATGAAAATTATGTGCATGAAAAAGGGAGAAAAATAAACATATGAAAAGAAAGTATACATTTAGGGGGAGCATATAGTAAAATGTTCATATAAATAAAATGAAGTACACATATAGGGGGAGAAATACTCATGCATTGCATTTATTATTTACTCCATCACATAATTGGTTTGTCATCATAAAAAATGGGGAGATTGTGAGACTTAGTCTTAATCCTACTTATTTTGATGATTAACAAACAATTATGTTTATGCTAATGATTTTAAAAGTGTTTCAATGTAATAGATATTCAAAGAAGCCAAGCATGGAGATTTATCATGTGAAGAAAGAATTGAATATGTAAAAGATATGAAAGAATGGTAAAATAGGTCACTTCCAAAACCCTAAACCCTAATTTATGTAAATAGCTCAAGAAAATGATTTACTCCTTTAAGGCTCAAGTAAAAATGGTTTCAAAACGTTTTTAGTCTTCAAAAGAACTTCAAAATATATAGTACACACTTGCACTAAATCAAACATAGGTACATAAATGATTTGGAAAACAAAAATTGAAAATAAGTTGAAAATGAATAGGATCGGACGACCAAGGCAAAGTTTTGGCTATCCGAAATGTAGGATCGGACGACCTTTGATCGTCCGAAATTGGTGAGAAAAATGAAGCACTCTGTAGTTTAGGATCGGACGGTGCAGGGACGTTTCGGCTGTCCGAAACTTAGGATCGGACGGCTCCTTCAAGTTTTGGCCGTCCGAAACTTTCGCGATAGGGTTTTACATGCTTCCAGTTAAATAGGTTCGGACGACCCATGAGTCCGAAACTACCGTCCGAAAGTCATTTTCTTCATATAACGGCTAGTTTTGAAATGTCAAACATAAACGTTTTTCTTGTCATTTTTTGTGTAGTATAAATACAAGATAAACCATGAACGTTTACACACTTGATTCCCTGAGCTTTACATCTGAAAAACAATCTCTACAACTCTCACATTTCAATTTGATTTCAAAAGAAACAAAAGATCAAAAGTTTCTTGAGCCTTCTTTGAGTTCTTCATTTCATCATTGAGCTATATAGTTTGAGTTGTAATTTTCTTAATAGGAATCATACTTTGAACTTCACTTCATCTTATTCATCCTTATTGAGGATTGTAATTTCATTATCAAACATCTATTGTGAGTGATTGTAAAAGGTTTCTCAAGTGAGAGTAAAAACCTTGAGCATATAGCTTGGGATAGCTAGTGAAAAGGTTGAACCTTGGTTGAAATCCTAAGTTGAGATACTTGGGTTGTAAAAGTGGTTCTTTTGATCTCACCACAAGAAGAAGATCAATTCATAGTAAAGAGGTTTGAAATCCTAAGTTGGAAAACTTAGGTAGTGGATGTAGAGTACTCCAAGGAGGAGACTTGAACCACTCTAAATTGATTGTGTCCTTGATTTCCATTGCCTTCATTTCTGCACTTATTTTGATTTGCTTATGCTTTGATTTATTGATGTTAATGTGTTGAAATTGTTGATTACATTTCTGGAATATCAATATATACCTTACACTTGTTGTGATTCACACTACTCACTCACTTGTGTTGAAGTTGAATTGATTAAGTTCACATTAAATTTTTAGAAACATAATTCACCCCCCCCCCCCCTCTTAGGTTGCCTTAGAGCTTACATTATCAATATACATTTATATTGAATATGTAAGACCAAACAACTTATTAAATCTATCTCTATAGACTTTTGTCCCAATATATAAGTTGGTTCTCCAAAAATCTTTGATTGAGAAGGTTTTTAAACAACTACACCTTAACTAATTTAAGAGTAGTTATGTAAATTCTCATTATTAATATGTCATTTACATATAATATGAGAAATAAAATAATATTGCCAATAATTTTTTGTATATACGGGGTTCATTTTTATTTTTGATAAAATCAAACTTTTTTATTATCTCATCAAAACAAATATTCTAACTCTTAAAAACTTGCTTTAGTCTATAAATGGACTTTTATAATTTGCATACTTTGTTAGGGTTTTTAGACATAAAGACCCTTAGATTGTATCATATACTTATCCTTTTGCAAATTATAGCAAGTAAACTCTTAATGGATTTTAACATGACAACTGATAAAAAGGTTTCATCATAGTTAATACTATGATTTTGTGTAACTTTTAGTGACCAATATTCATGTTTCATAGATAACAATATTACCTTCCATGTTTGTCTTCTTTTGACGACTTACTTACACCTTATGGGTTTTATCCCTTTAGGTGGTTGCCTAAAGTCCATACCTTATTGCCATATATGGAATCCATTTTAGATGTGATGGTTCGAAACCACCTTTTATAATTCTTATCAAATAAGAGTTCTTTGTAGGTAGTAGGTTTATCGTTCTTAAGGATAAGATTTATCCTACTAAATCTACATTTTATTTGTGTATTGTGAGCTTCATGTCCTACCGCATCACCATGAGGTACAAGCTCTAGTTCCATCATCTTTTCATTACTAAATTATAGTTTAAGAACTTTATCAAATTCTATATGCTACCACTTGCCTTTTCTAGAATAAACTATTCTTCTAGAAATATGACATATTTTAAAACAATCATTTTGTGCTCATTGAGATTATAGAAGTAATATTCAAAACTTTCTTTTGGACATTCCACAAAATAGTATATATGAAAATTTTGTATCAAACTTATCTTATTTACTTTTTATTAAATATAGGATACTCCCAAACATTTTGGTTCTTTCCTATACCATATCTCATATGAGGTAGAATCGATAGATTTAAATAGAATATAATCTAAAAGATCAAATGCAATATTTAGGATATATTTTCAAAACAATTTTGAGAGAATTGTATGGATAATCATTAATCGAATAATATCTAATAAAATTTGATTATTACTTTAATAAAAAAAAGTTCATTTTTATTAAGATAATTATAAAATTATTGACTCAAGTATTCTCCATTTCGATATAATCGAAATATTTTAATACTTTTATCAAGTTGTTTTTTAACTTCAATTTATTATTCTTTGCACTCTTCAAAGAATTTAGTTATATACTTCAATAAGTATGTATATGATTATATCTAATATAATCATTTGAAGTAAGAAAAACTTTCTCAAATTAGAATTAACATATGTCTACATACATCAATATATATTAGACTTAATAAATCAGTAGATCTTTCACCTTTTTAAGTAAAAGGTAAATTGGTTATTTTCTAATAAATAAGATTCACATTTATCACAAGACAAAATTAAACGCTCTCTTCCTAAAAACGCTCTCTGGGAAAACATTTCTTCTCCTAAATTTTACCATTATTTCATTAACGGCTAATTGCCAGTTCTCTGCTATTGCCGCCTATGGCGGAGGGGAGTGAAACTCCCCCACCGGCGACCTATGCCGGAGCTACGAAATCGACTTCCTCTTCTAAGGAGTCTAACATCTCTTTTGACTCCATAAAAAATAAACAGCCTTTATCTAGCTTTAAAGGGGAACCAGCTCTCTTCCTAACTGAAGAAGAAGAAGATAGATTAGCGGAAACCTTCCAATGGACCTTAATTGGGAAATTCTCTTGGGGAAGGCCAGCTATGTTACAAATTCGTAAAGAGATGCTGGCTGCTGGCTTTTTGGGAGAATGCAAAGTAGGCCTACTAGATCAACGTCACGTCCTCTTCAAATTTGACAAAGAGGAAGATTTTCAGAGATTCTGGACCAGAAAGGTGTGGCACTTCCAAGGTTTTCAAGCGAGAATTTTCAAATGGTCAAAGGATTTCGACCCGGCGGTGGAACCCTCCATTTCCCCCGTCTGGATTCGATTTCCGTTCCTCCCCCTCCATCTATACAACAAAGAGAAGCTCTACTCTCTGGCTTCTGTGGCGGGCCTACCTCTGAAATTAGATGCTGCGACTGGGGCTGCCCCGGATCTCATTAGACCTAGTGAGGCTAGAGTTTGTGTCCAAATGGACCTCACGAAGACTATCCCTACTCGGATATGGATCGAAAGTAAAGAAAAAGGCAAATGGCAGAATCTGGAAATTGAGGAAAAGCCTGAATATTGTTTGAAATGCTGGAAAGTGGTTCATAACATCAAGGACTGTGATCCCCAAAAAAGACAGAAGAAAGCCCCACCACCAGGAGCCTCACATGAACAAAGGAAATCCAATACAGTTGCTAAACAAAATCCAAAGGAATGGATAATGGTCTCTAGGAAGAACGATGGCAATAAAGGGGACAATGAGGATGATAATCGTCTAAGGAAGGGTAAGGAGATAGACCCAACCAGCCTGCCAATCTTGAGCCCTTTACCAGAAATCCCAGAAACCTCAGGGAATAGAACCAATCAGATCCACTTATCTAATACTGGTGCCTTGGAACTATCCTTGGAGCCAGCATTGGATGCAGATAAGGTAGTGGGGGGAAGGCCCAATCCATCTACTAATGAAGAAAAGCTCCATCATGACCCCCAAGAGGAAGGACACAAGCTCAATCAGAATCAATTGTGTAGTAATAAATTTGCCGTACTGAACTCATTGGAAGAGGATGTTGGATTTGATGGGATTACAATAGCAGCCCCTTCTCAAACAGAGGAATTAGTATCACAGGAGAGGGGCCAAGAAAGTCTTCAGAAATGCCAGCTTTCAGGTGCCCAGAAAGATGCAGCAGTGGGTCAAGGAAATCAGGAACAACCCCTTCAGGTAAATCCCAGTGATCAAATAGTAACTGTAGTTAAATCACATTCCACTATTAATTTGCAGGAACAAGTTACATCCTCAGAAGATGAGAAAGACACAGAGGAGGAGGATAAAGAGGGTGACCCCACCCTAGGGGGACCTCTGGAAGCGATGGCACACAAAGAGATGAACACCATGAAACCGATCCAAGTGAGAAATCAAGATGACAATGATCAAGAGGAGCAGTCAGGAAGACCCGAGCATACCCAAAATCTAGCAGGAGAGGAACTTTTAAACACAAATAAGGAGGTTCAGATAGTTTCCCCTAGTAATCCAGTGCAACAGAAATTGATAAGGCAGAAGACTCCCCAGACTGATCGTGTTAGGAGTCATCAAAAGGTATCCAATTCGAGTACTCTTCTGCCCTCAAAAAGGCAGCCAAGAAAGAAGGAACCAGGTATTGTTTTTCAAAGAGTATAATTTAATGATTAATTGGCTATACTGGAATATTCGTAGTGTAAACAAGAAGCAAAATTTTAGAAAATTGAAGAAAATAATCAGTATGCATAAATGTGATTTTATAGCAATGGCAGAACCGTTTAATGACTAAAATGGAATGGGTGAAGAGAAAACTGAAATTTGACAATGCAGTTAGAAATGATAATAGTTCCCTTTGGATTATGTATAGAGAGCCATTTAACTGCACATTGATAGAGTCAACCACCCAACAGATTACCATTAAAGTAGAACACCCAAGACTTAATAGCCCTATTCTGATGACAAATGTGTATGCCCTATGTACGAGACTCCTAAGGAAGGAGTTATGGGAGTCACTTGCTAAATTCAGTTTGTCGAATTTACCTTGGGTCATGGTGGGGGACTGGAACTGTATCAGGGATCAAGGGGAAAAAAAGGAGGGAAACCTTTTCATCACTCAGAAGCTAGGGATTTCTCTGAGTTTATTAATGCTGAAGACCTTTCTGAAATTCCATCCTTTGGGTCTAAGTATACCTAGTGCAACAATAGAGATGGTAAGGCAAGAGTGTGGAAAAAACTTGACAGAGGTCTAGTTAATTCCAGTGTAATTAATGGTCCTATGAATTGGAACATTACCCATTTAGCTAGAGCTCCGTCAGACCATGCACCCCTTATTTTACAAGCTAAGTTGAAAGAGAGGCAACAAGCTAAGTCATTTAGATTCCAGAATTTCTTGATGATGAATGAAGGTTGTCTCCCAACCATTAGGGATGCATGGGATCAACAGGTCACAGGGAACCCCTTAAGGAGATTTTTTGAAAAACTTAAGAACACTAAGAAGGCACTCCAAGTATGGAACCACATTACATTTGGTAACATTTTCACCCAAGCTGAGATAGCAGCAGCAGAACTAGAAAAACTAGAGCAAGAAGATGAACTTCAACCAGTGACTAGAGAAGCCCTTAGCTTAGCTGCTGCCAAACTTCAGAGAGCATTAAGTTTAGAGGAACAATTTTGGGCTCAGAAATCTAACTCTAGATGGCTAGAGGAAGGTGATAGGAACACTAAACTTTTCCATTCGCATGTTAAGCAAAGACAGGCCAAATCATATATCCATAGGATTAAGGACTCTAATGGGACTTGGGTGGAAGGGGAGGAGATGGTGGGAGAACATGCCATAGAATTCTTCTCATCCTTGTACACTTCTGAACCGACTGAGAGCACCCTTAAAATGAACCTATTCCAACCTGTGTTGACTGAAATGGAAAGAGACAGCTTGATTAGTATCCCTAACATGGAGGAGGTTCAAGCTATTGTCAAGAGTATGAAATTAGAGAGCTCACCAGGCCCTGATGGATTCACTGGATTATTTTACAGTAAGGCTTGGGATATTATAAAGCAAGATCTCCTAGATGCCATACAGTTTTTTATGAATGGAGGAGAGCTCCGTAAGTCAATCACTGCTACTTCCATTGTCCTTATCCCGAAAACACAAAACCCCTCCTCCTTTAAGCATTATAGACCAATTAGTCTTTGTAACTTCGTCAACAAAACAGTGTCTAAGCTGTTGGCCACGAGATTAGCTAAAGTTCTGCCCAAACTAATATCTGAAAACCAGAGCGGATTTGTCCTAGGGAGAAACATCACGGATAGCTACCTGTTAGCAAATGAGCTAATCTCAACAATGCCTAGGAAGAGAAAAGAAGGGAGTGTGGTATTAAAACTAGACATGGAAAAGGCCTATGATAGGCTAGAATGGCCTTTCCTAATGCAGATCCTAAGACTAATGGGCTTCGGGAAGGTGTGGATAGACATCATGTGGAGGTTGATATCTAACAATTGGATGTCTATCCTCATTAACGGAACCCCTAAAGGATGGTTTAAGTCATCTAGGGGTCTTAGGCAAGGAGACCTCATTTCCTCTTTGCTTTTTGTCATAGGAGCAGAGTATCTCTCTAGAGACCTTAACGATAACCAAGGGTTAGAATTTGGCGTCCCTAGAAACTGTCCTGAAGTCTCCCACTTGGCTTACGCGGATGATGTCATCATCTTTACCTCCTCTAAGCCTCAGACACTAAAAAGGGTCATGAAAAAATTGGCACACTATGAGCAAGTATCTGGGCAAAGGATTAACACATCTAAGAGCTGTTATCTTTTTCATGAAAAACTCCCTGCAGGCAGAAAACACATAGTGGGTAAAATCACTAAATTCACTAGAGGCTCATTCCCTATCCAATATTTAGGAGTCCCACTTCATTATAAGAGAAATACAGCAGCTTGCTATGGTAATTTAGTGCAGAAAATCAGACAGAAAATAGAGTAGTGGAGCACAAAATTTTTATCCAAGGGAGGAAGAATTACCCTAATCAAGAGTGTTCTCTCTTCCTTGCCTTTTTTCATGCTCATGAGCATCAACCCTCATAAGAAAGTCCTCAATCAAATTGAGTCTCTAATGGCCAACTTCTTGTGGGCAGGCTCAGATAGAAAGACAAAGCATCATTGGATTAAATGGAAGAATCTTTGATTAACACAACAAGAAGGGGGCCTGGGTTTTAGGGACTTAAATGACACAGCCCTTGCTCAATCCTATAAGCTATGGTGGAAATTCAGAATGGGAGGGACGTTATGGACTAAGTTTGTAATGGCTAAATATTGCTCTACTAAACATCCACTTGAGTGTGAGGTAGGTAGGGGAAGCTCTTCCACCTGGAGGACATTAATGAGTGTAGCACAGTCAGCCGAGAAGAACATCCTAGTACAGGTGGGATCAGGAGAGTGCAACCTTTACTTTGATCAATGGAATGATCAAGGCAGCATCTCAGACTTGTTTAACTGTAAGGGATATCAGAGTTTACGTGAAGTAATAGGAGAGGATGGATGGGATTATCAGAAGATTAAGGATTTATGCCCAATGGTCCCACTTTCTTTCTTTGCACTCCCTCCTGTGGCACTCACTGACCAATCTGATTCACTAATCTGGAAGCTCACTGAAAATGGTATCTTTTCTTCTCAGTCAGCTTACTGTCATATCAGAGGTCCAACAGCTCAAGGTCCTCCCTGCACTCCATATATTTGGGACCCTTCTCTTCCTATTAAGGTATTATTTTTTATGCTAAGGCTGAACTTAAACAAACTACCATTGGGATATAACCTGTACAGAGTAGGAGTGATAGGGCCTTTTATCTGTCTATTTTGCCAGTCGTGGGGGGAGTCAACAAACCATTTGTTTCACAACTGTTCCTTTTCTTTAAATGTGTGGAAAATAGTAGGTGCTGAACTGGGAATCCATGATCACACTAGGTCTATTTCCAGTACTCTTAATTGCTGGTGGAGTACCAAAGGTAAATCTGAACCTCTCTCTTTTCTAATTAGAATCTGCCCTTCATTGATTTGTTGGTCTATCTGGAAACTAAGGAATCAGGTGGTTTTTGAAAACCAAAAACATGACTCGAAGGCTCTAATTAGTAATGTTTTTTTCATGATTAAAAGCAGAACTAGTCTGAAATTTCAGAACACTGAAATTAAAAACATGGAATGGGGATTATTTAGGGATTCAGTCCTAAGAATCAGAAGGAAAGTCAAGCTGAGTTACATCAAATGGTTCCCACCTGGACTGAAGGAGGCAAAGCTCAACCTGGCATCCATTAGAAGAAATAACAGGTTCATGGCAGGTGGTTTGGTCAGAAACACTAATGGTAAGGTTTTGTTTATAATTCCTGTTATCTCTGGTGATCTAAAAAGCTTAAAATTGCAGGTTGAGGCACAGGTCTGTAAGGAAGCCATTGCCAAATGTCAGATGCTAGGATATCAGAACATACTGATAGAGTCTGATTCAGGCACCCTATCAGTAATGAAGAGCTGCTGGAAGCTAAGAAAATTCAGAAACTTGATGGAGGAAATAAACCAGATGGTCCAAATTCCCAAAGAAGCTAATCAGCCAGCAAGATATTTGGTTAGACATCAAGTGGACACTCTGAACAATGAGCAACTCCAAAAGTTGATAAAGTCTGATTCTCTGCCTTTACCCTACATCAAAAGGACAAGAAGTAGCAGTTATCACATCCCTCAAAGCTAAGCCATGGCAGCCATCGCACAAAGGAAAATAACAGATGCTAAGGCAATGAAGCATGGCAGCTGTGAATGGAAGCTCGACTACATACAAATTAAGTGTAGACTTCTCCAAAGTCGAGCAGAATAAAACAAAGCTGATCACTGGACTGCTACAAAGGAGAAGAATAGAGCTGCTGAACTGCACACTGTTCAAGACTCATCTAACTCAAGAAAAGGTTTGTATGTAACAGTATGTAAGAAGGAACAGCTGCGAAACAAGTTAAAAGGGAACAGCCGAGATATCAATGTGATTCATTATTTTGTTAACAGTCCTAATAACATAGGACCTTTTTGTCACTCCTCGTGATAGGAGTTTTTTGCTCATACATAGTTGGACTCTTGTAAATGGAGGAAGTACTCCAATTTTACTTTTTAAAAGATTCTTATTTGTTGGATCCATTAGACATAGTTTGTACATGGATCCAACTATAAGAACTACTTTAAATGTAAGAACGATTTTAGGGTAAGTCCATCGTTCAACAATTAATCTAATAAAATGCGGAGTGGCGACCACCCTCAATACAAGGTTAGCCAAAAAAAAAGATTCACATTTATCAAAAGATTTATAATCAAGGGATTCCAAATAAATATTTTTATGTAATTTGACTATGTCTTTCTTATTTATATAACCATATCTATAGTGTTAGAGATAAAATTATCAATTTTTGTTTTTTTGTATTTATATTTGAAAACTAGATTATCCAGATCAAATATATAAAGTTTGTTATTTAATTGATCAATACTATAAAATATTGTCACAATAAAAAGAACAACATTTATTATTTTATATTATTGTAAATCTATTCATGTCAAACATGAAATAGAAATAATATTTTAGTAAGTACTAATAATAACAATCCTTTATATTAAGGATTAATCTTCTGAATAAGAAAACTCTATATTCCTATGGTTAATGCAACAACCTTTGCCACATTTAGATATAGAATTTCTTTACTCAATTTTTTATTTATCCTTAAATCTTGCATATTTATGTAAATATGAGATTCAAATCTGGTATCTAATACCCAAGATTTTATTTTATAAGTAGAAAAATTTATTTATTTCAATCATAAACGCACTTAAAGTAGAAACTTCACCAAACTTCTTCTCCTTCAAATGAGTCTTTTAATTCAAATTCCAGTGTCTATCTTAATAAACCATAGTAGAACCCAATACCATATAGACTTTTTGTCCTTAATTATTTTGTGTTAATTTTGAGTGCCATTTTATTGATCTTCTTAAAATCAGGGTCCAACTTCTTTTTCTTGAAAAACTCAACTATTAACACAATTTTCTTTTCTTTCTTGATTGAATTCTTTGTTGTATTATTAAGCAATTCATGCAATATGCAGATCTCGACTTTGTTCATAACAAAATTTGAAAAATCTAATTTTTCAATTAGACTAACCACCTTTAGCACATTAGATGATACTTAAAATCATTTGCCATTTTGCTCTAAATGAGTTCGTAAGAGAGATATCATATACCTTCAATTTTTCTTATATCATACAATCATTTCATCTAATAAAATATTGTAAAAGCATACATATTCACATACAACTATTGTAATTAAGATTTATGGATGCTTTTTAGTATAAGACAATGAAAGAAGGTAATGACCCATTGTCTGTCTTATACAATATTACAAGAGAAACTCTAGCCTACAATCAAGCATAACCGAATATACACTTTCCTCATATAAGAGGATTGCTACTAATTACAATTAATAAAGAATATCCTATCACATATACACGTATATTCTATCACACCCTTGTAGTTGAAACGGGAGGGTGATGAATGTGGAGACTGTCCCGAAATTCTTCAAACAAAATCAATGGTAGACTCTTCGTAAAGATATCAGCTATCTGATAGCGCGATGGGACATGTAAGACACGAACCTGTCCACGAGCAACCTTTTCGCGAACAAAGTGAATATCCATCTCGATATGTTTAGTGCACTGATGTTGAACAGGATTGCCAGAAAGATATATTGCACTAACATTATCACAGTATACCAATGTAGCTTTCTGAATAGGACAATGAAGTTCCAAAAGAAGATTGCGTAACCAAAAAGACTCAGAAAATACATTAGCTACCCCTCAGTACTCCGCCTCTGCACTAGAACGAGATAAAGTTGCTTGCTGTTTAGCAGACCAAGAGATCAAATTATCACCAAGAAAAATACAATAACCAGAGATGGAGCGTCTAGTGGAGACTGGAAGACCGATCACTGGTGAAGCCCACGGGAATGGTCGAAGATGTTTTGGTGATGATAGACAAGTTTACTTTGCTGGTGGACTTCATCGTGCTAGACATGTAAAAAGATCCGGAAGCTTCCCTCATTTTTGGCCGACCATTCCTTGCAACGGGAGATGCTCTGATTGGGGTGAGAAACAAAACGGTAACTTTTAGAATAACAATGAACAAGTTGTGTTCGATGTCAATTAAGCCATGAAGCATCCAATCCATGTGGAGTCTTGTTTTGCCATTAGAACTATAGCATGTTTAGATAATGTGGATGAATTGAATGAGAAACGTGATTTTATGTGTGTTGATAAAATGATTGATTGTGAAGAAGAAAGTGATTCGGTTGAGTTAGATGATGAAGATGAAAAAATTTTGTCTAAAATTGAAAATCTTGTTGAATGTTGTGTTTTAGAAGAGTCAATCTTTGAAATCCAAGATGAAGTAGTTAAAGCTAAAATGCATGAAGTTGTAGTAGAAAACATGTTACAGGAGTCATGTGATAGGAAATTGGGAAATGATCATGTACCCACCAATGTTTTCACTAATGAGACTTGTAATCCCACTGAGGTGAGAAAGGAAGAGATTTTGTACAGGAATGAAAAGCTTATGCCTTCTATTGTGGTGCCACCAATGCTTGAGCTTAAGCCTTGACCTCCATATTTGAAGTATGCATTTTTCGGTGAAAATGAGACACTACCAGTGGTGATTTCTTCTAAGCTTGAAGGATGGCAAGAAGAGAAGTTATTGGGAGTCTTGAGGCAATACAAGCAAGCCATTGGATGGACTATCGCAGACATCAAGGGACTTAGCCCAAGTATATGTATGCACAAAATTCATTTGGAGGAAAATTCTATTCCAGTACGTGATAGACAAAGGAGACTAAATCCTCAGATGATGGAAGTTGTGAAGAAGGAAGTTATTAAGTTGTTGGATTCTGGGATGATTTTTCCCATTTCAAATAGTGAATGGGTGAGCCCTGTACAATGCGTTCCAAAGAAGGGAGGAGTAACAGTTGTGAAAAATGATGCAAATGAGCTCCTTGCAGCAAGAATAATCAGTGCATGGAGAGTGTGTATGGATTACAGGAAGCTCAACAAAGCAACTAGGAATGATCATTTTCCACTTCCTTTCTTGGAGTAACTTTTGGATCGGATTGCAGGCTTCCTATTTTAATGTTTTCTGGATGGTTATTCTGGGTACAATCAAATTGCAATTGATCCCAAAGATCAGGAAAAAACTACCTTCACGTGTCCTTTTGGAACTTTTGCATACAAGCGCATGCTTTTTGGTTTATGCAATGCTTAAAGATGTATGATGGCAATTTTCCACGATATGGTTGAGTCAATTATAGAAATCTTCATGGACGATTTCTCAGTCTTTGGCATGACCTTTGAGGGATGTTTGGAGAATTTGGCCAAGGTGCTGCAAAGGTGTGAAGAGACTCATCTTGTGCTCAATTGGGAGAAGTGCCAGTTCATGGTACAGGAAGGCATGGTGCTTTCTCACAAGGGAATCGAAGTCGATAGAGCCAAAGTTGATGTTATTGCAAAACTCCCTCCACCTACAAATGTGAAAGGAATTAGAAGTTTCCTTGGGCATGCGGAGTTTTACAGAAGATTTATCAGGGACTTTTCTAAAATTTCAAGGTCATTGTGTAGTCTTTTGGAGAAGGATGTGAAGTTTGAGTTTAGTGCAGAGTGTGTGGAAGCCTTTGAGACATTGAAAGCCAAACTTGTGGAAGCACCAGTCATTGTCACTCCGTATTGGGGTGAACCCTTTGAAATTATGTGTGACGCGAGCGACTATGCACTAGGAGTTGTGTTAGGCCAACGTAGAAACAAGGTCTTCCATACAATCTACTACGCGAGTAAACTGCTAAATAAGGCTCAACTGAACTACACAACAACTGAGAAGGAAATGTTGGTTGTAGTGTTTGCCTTTGACAAATTTCGGGCTTACTTGTTAGGATCAAGAGTCATCGTGCACACAGATCATGCTGCTTTGAAGTACTTGTTACAAAGAAGGAAGCTAAGCCAAGGCTTATAAGATGGGTGTTACTTCTTCAAGAATTTGATGTCAAAATCCGATATAGAAAAGGGTCAGAGAATGTGGTTGCAGACCATTTGTCAAGATTGGAGTCGAAGGCTCAAGATGACTAAAAAATGTTGATTAAAGAGCATTTCCCTGATGAGCAAATCTTCAAAGTGGATAAGGGAGGCTTGCCATGGTATTATGAAATAGCAAATTTCGTGGTTGCAGGGCAAGTGCCTTCATATTATTCTAGTGAACAAAGGAAGAAACTGAGGAGTGATACAAAGTATTTCTTCTGCGAAAAGAATGCACTGTACAATGTGTGTAGTGATCAAGTTATAAGAAAGTGTGTGAAAGAAAAAGAGAAAGAGGAGATCTTGAAAGCTTGCCATAAAGATCCTTGTGGAGGGCACTTTGGTTCTACAAGAACTGGATTCGAACTATTAAAATGTAGTTTTTATACGCCTCACATCTTCGTGGATTCAAGGATTTGGGTAGGTAAATGCGATAGGTGTCAGAGAACAGGAAACATTTCTTCAAGAAATGAAATGCCTTTGAACAATATTCTTGAAGTGGAGTTATTCGATGTTTGGGGCATTGATTTTATGGGACCTTTCCCAAAATCATGTGGAATGGAATATATTTTGGTTGGAGTAGACTATGTTTCAAAGTGGGTTGAGGCTATTGCATTGCCACATAATGATGCGAAGAGTGTTGTTGTATTTCTCAAGAAACACATTTTCAATAGATTTGGAGCCCCGAGAGCAATTATCATTTCTGTAATAAGATTTTTGCATCTCTTTTGGCCAAGTATGGTGTAAAGCACAAGATTTCAACTGCATATCATCCCCAGATGAGTGGCCAGGCTGAAGTGTCTAACCGAGAAATAAAAAGAGTTCTGGAGAAAGTGGTGAATCCAAGTAGGAAAGATTGGGCTTTAAAGTTAGATGATGCTCTTTGGGCATATAGGACAGGTTATAAAACTTCAATTGGAGCTTCACCCTTCCGACTTGTTTTTGGCAAAGAATGTCATTTGCCAGTAGAGTTGGAGCATAGAGAATACTGGGCAATCCAGAAGCTTAATTTGGATTTGAATGGGACTCAATCAAAACGTATGATGGAGCTCAATGAATTAGATGAGTTTAGATTTAACTCTTATGTGAATGCACGGATGTACAAAGAGAAGACAAAGAGACTCTATGATGCAAAGATCCAGTCGAAAAGTTTTGCACCAGGCCAGTTGGTTTTATTATATAATTCTTGGCTGAGGCTTTTTCCAGGAAAGTTACGGTCACGATGGACTGGACCTTTTAGAGTTGTAAAGGTCATGCCATATGGTGTTGTGGAAATCCAAAATGAGAAAAATTGTAATGCTTGGCAAGTGAATGGCCATCGACTTAAGCCATATGTGACACATGAAGTGAAGGGTGTATCTGAGATGACACATGCTCCACTTGAGTTATTCTTGGATGATCCCTTGATTTTGCATTAGGACTTCGTTTGGTCGGGCTGTTGACATTAAACCAAGCGCTCCTGGGAGACAACCCAGCGTCATTTTCATTTCTTCGTCCTTTTAATTCTTTTGTGTTTGCATTTGTTAGTTTTCATTTTTCAGTTGCTAGTTTAGAAATCTGGTTTTAGTGTGAAAATCATCCTTATATTGTTATCACATCCTGCAGGCCTCCTATGAGCAACTCAGAGGGATAATTCATTCCAAAAGGAGAGTAAGTTCATTTGGCGTTTTCAGCAACTAAGTAAGGGAATTAACTTGATGCTTCGCAAATTATTTGAATAGACTATGCATGCATAATTTGATGAATGCGAACAAATACCATGAGTTGTGTTTGATAGACTAGCTTGGATCACATGTCATTGTTTTCTAGCATACATTCCCAGCATGACTGATCACCTCCCTATAAATACCATGAGTTGTGTTTGATAAGTTGCATTGCAAGCATTGTGTGGTCCAGTTTTTGTTCAAGCTAGAACAACAAACACATTCAAATTGTGCAAGTCTCTAGTCACTTAGATGGCATCCAGTGGTAACCCATACGATTACGCCATCTTCAGCGAGGCCTCGTCCACTACAGAATCTTCCTCCTCCTCTTCCTTTTTCGATGCAGAAATGGATATAGATTGTGATCCGGCAGAGTCTCCACGATTCATAAATGCAAGAGCGGAAAGGCAATATCATAGTTTGTTTCATAGATACTTCTTGATCGAACGCTAATTTGAAGCACCATCCCTCAGATTCGAGGAGACAATTCGATTTCCCAATTGGGGATTCTTGACTTTAGCCCCACCTGCTGTAAACATAGAGGTAGCCAGAGAATTTTATGCAAATGCTAGTGCCACCAATTCTAGAAGACATAATGTAGTGTTTTTAAGATGACGATATCTAGAGGTGAATTGATATCAAGTTGTCGCGACTCGTCAATTTATCCTATTTCACTAACTATAGTAGCAGTGAGCAAGGTATCGTATCCACAGGGAAAAGGAGGATTCAAGAAATTGGATTTTGTTCACAAAATGTCACAAAGAAAAGAGTAAAGAACAGGCTTAACAAATAAGAGGGACAATTACCAACTATGTATCAAACAGGAAGTAAGACTTAATTGAACTAGGACTCTGAAACATACAAGATTAACACAAGAAATGAAGCCTAAATGCAATGAACAAGTGTGAATGGATATCCTAGGATTCTTGAGTTCTCAGTGACTTGATGCGATGCAATTGACAAGCAAATATGAACAGAGGAGATCTTAGTTCCCTGAGAACCTAACCTATAGCCGGCATGACGACCGCACTACATGCTAGATCCCATAACACTTACCTTTCCCATGGTAAGGCCTAGATTAGTGTTATAAACTACAAAATCTCAACTTCCTAAGACAACTACTCCAACATGCAAAGCCTAGGAACTCCCATAGCGAGGCCCAACCTAGTTTTGAATGCCTTTGTTATTATCATAGGAAATCTCTTCTCACTTATTCTCTAAGGTACATTTCTTCAAAACATCCCATGGCGAGGCCAGAATCTCAAAAATGCAATGATCGGTTTGAACAAGTGAAAAGACTCAAGAAATCGCATTCAAGTTCTCATTTCATGTATCCTCACTAAATGATGGTGAATCTACCTCCAATTTGGCATGGCGACCACAATTGGAGTTCAAATCATCCAAGTCCAGTTCAGAAATATGAAATTTAACAAGTTCTAAGTGTAGGTTCATGTGTGATTTCACACTTAGTGAATTTCGTCAATTGCAAGGTATCACATCAACTAAATTAAACATTCATCCGTTCAAACCCTAGGATATCACAAGATCTAGCTACGGAACTCTATTTCCATTTCACAATCTTCAACAAGCAATAACAAGCAATTCATGTTCACCAAATGGAAAGAAGTTACCCAACGATATGCTTCAATTGCTTCCAATTCACAAGGTGTTGGAAATTACTTCCTTAATTGAGTAAAAAATCCAATGAACAGAGCAATTCCTTGATCGGAAATGGAATTGGAGCCCAAAGTCTAGAGAGAGAAACTAGAGAGAGAAAGTAGATCTCACAATTAATTCCCGCTCTCTCTAGGTCAAAAGTTGGTTACAAACTAAAATCCTAACTAATGGATGAAAATAATAGTCTCCGTGATCCAAAAGTCTCACTTTGTTCTATCTACATCCCCTATATATAGAGAAGTAGAAATGTAACTAATACGCTAACTAAAAATATCTAAAGATATTACAAAAGTGTCCTCAAAAGAAAGAACCAAAATCAGCCCAACAAATGTGAAAAAATCCGTAAATGAAGAATAATTCAGCAACTCAGCGCCTTCAGGCCATTGCACATCATGCCTTCCGTTTGCTCCTCAGCTGCCCAGCGCCTTCCAGCTTCCACGATTCACGCCTTCACTGCCCGGAAGTCCAGCTGAAGAATCAGACCAAGTTCACGCCTTCAAGCCTGGTCAGCTTCACCGCGAACCTCCTTGCAGTCCAGCCTTTGCGAATTCACGCCTTCAAGCCTGGAGCTTCCACACCTTCAGCTGCCTTGATGAACTCCTAAAATCAGAAGTTCCATACTTAGCCATTTTTCTGGAAACTCAAGAACATAACGCTTCATGGCAGCAACTTCCAGCCAAAATCTGACCATGATTCACCATGAATTAGGGAAATCTTAAAACATGAATGTTGTAGCCCTATGTCGTAGCTTTCCATAGCCGTTTGAATCACTCAATTCGGATCTAGGACGAGAGCGTTGCAGCCAAAATACTAAACTGTAGCTGAGAAGAGAAATCAAATTACACAAATTGCCCACGAGATCTCGTTGGCAAAATTTTTCTTCTGTTTTTTTACTCCACGAGGTCTCGTGGAGTAATTTTTGGCATTTTTCATTTTCTCCACGAGATCTCGTGGAGAAATTTGTGTCATTTCTGTTTTCTCCACGAGATCTCGTGGAGAAAATTTTGACACTTTTACTTTGCCCACGAGATCTCGTGGGCAAATTTCTTGCTTCAGCAACACTTCATACTTCTATACACAATTCGTGTATTTTCGGTTCTGAATCAGACTTTTTGGTAAACATTAAAGTTTTAGAGCTTTCTCTTGGCTTTCCATGGGTTCAAGAATCAGCATCATTGAAGGTCTGTAACCCGAGATACACTCATTCTCCCGAACTGTGGCAATGAGAAGCCAAAGAAGAAAATCTGAAGTAGCAATTACAAATCTGCTCCCGTTTCTCCACCCTGCACACAGAATTAGAAGAAAGTTAAAACATAAGAAATAAAGGACACGCAAAGAGCTTTCCAGAACATCCAAGATATCTTCATTTGGATAAGTATTGAACAAGTTACATGTTAAACAAGACGCACCAACAATCTGCCCAAAAACCCTCACTCAGCCGAAAACACATCTACAACTTAAGCATGCCTTACTTCATTGCCTAAGTAGTATGCATGAGAGAGGCAAGGTGAATGCATGACCGTGCACGACCCCGTGGTGAACCGAGTGAGTGAGTGCACATCATGCGTGAGTGAAATGCAAGACGAGAGCATGTGTGGCCGTTGCTATAAAATGCAATGAGTTCGTGCCAACGTATGCCGAGATGTGCATGATGGTGTGCCAAGGTTGTGCAAGTGCCGTGCCAAGGGTGCATGAGTAGTGTGCCAAGGTGCACAAATGGTGTGGGCAAGGTGTCTGGCGAGGCGACTGGCAAGGTAAGTGGCAAGGTGTGGCAACGTATGGCAAGACAAGTGCGTGTGTTCGGCAAGGTCGTGGTAAGGTGGTTGGCAAGGTGTCCATTTCAGCACAACACCCTACTTCCATGCCAAGTAACTGTGTCCTCTAGCCAAATAGAACACCTTTAAATTCCTTCATCCTCAACTAAGACACACATTTGTCTCATTTAATCATCATTTTTGGACCATTTCACCATTTTAGTACACCTAGTTACAAACCACATAAATGCACATAACATCACATAAATGCATGAAAAATCAAGTCAAAAGCTAAGTGAAATAACACATATAAGTTGGTATAAAATCGACTTATCAAATTCCCCCACACTTGAACTTTTGCTTGTCCTCAAGCAAAGACACAAATTATCATTTAAACTCAATCACACAACACATCCCACACACACACCATGCTTTAAACTTTTGGTAGACAAACCTTCCTATCTACTTCAAACACAATTCACACTATTGTTGGATGTGTACATTTCTTTTGTAACCGATTAGACTCTAATGGTAAAGACATGCTCAACTCTTCATGGTAATCACCAAAACAAAGCTGTACTCATTTAACACTTTAACAAAGTTGTGTGAGTAATGTGCTAAGGCATTATTACTTCTCAAGTTTTACTTATGTTCAAAGCAATGGTAGAGAATGCAAATAATTAATAAGTAGCTCTTCAAAATTCTCAACTTGTAAACATTGTATAGACATAAATGCACCATATTAAGGATCATTGGCCGCCCTCATTTCTTACCACTCTTTCCCCCAGGTTGTCATCCTTTAGTACTTTACCTTCGTTTGCACATGACATTATTACTCTGGGGTACTCATTATCTCACCAAATTTTACCTTGGGTTTTAGGGCTTTTGATTTCCATCCCCACTCATACGGATTATTATCAACAATTGCACACTTTGTGTGATAGAGCAGTCCCGTAGAGGAGTGGTTCATTTTGTGTACTTTTGGAACATTGTCCACGCACTTAGCATCCAGTACAATTAAATTTGGCATAACCTGCCTTTTCCAACCAAATCATTTCCTCTAGTGCAAGAATGTCTCTACAAGTTCTCAAGGAGTACTTAACTTGATAAATGAAATTTTTTTTCAAACAAATTCTCTACTTCTCACCTTTCACATAAGTTTAACCATCCAAGTATGTATGCCTTTTAAGTGCTTAAAAACAACCATGTTAAAGTGCAAACTTTCCTACTAGGTTTTAACTCTTACCACTTAGTATTGAGCTATCCTCACCACTTTGAGCATTTTATTCAAACTTTTTCAAACACACACCCAACTCTAGTGTTAATGTGTTTTCCATAGATAGTCAAGTTTTTCCACAACAAAGGTCAAACCGTGCTCTTTAAGCATTTCATCTTTTTAAAAGTTCAAAATTTCACATCAAATTCTCTAAATGCAACTCTCACTGTAAACTTCTTCAAGCAGTTTTACACACAATTTCCCGACACAACTTATGTTCAACACCATCACTTATTCACAAATTTAAAATTCGCACAAAAATGAAAAACACAACATATACGAAGTTTAATATGCAAAAGCTCAAAATAACACAACAAAATTTCAAAGTAACATACTTTAATATGCAAAAGCTCAAAATAACACAACAAAACTTCAAAGTAACATACTTTGCATCACATAGCACAAAAGAACTCTCATGACAGAAAATAAACATTTAGAGTCCAAGAAACACAAACCATAGCAAACATTCCCTCCCCCACACTTAAAACTTACATTGTCCTCAATGTAAAGTAAAGATAGGTTTAGGAGCTCCCTGAGCTTTATATGTCATGAATTCCAATATTTGCTTGGTGGAGTGTCCTTGTCCATAGTTCCTTTTGTTGCATGAAAACTCTCCTGCACATATGTTGAAACAAAGTTTATTAGAACTCACTCACTCAAGTACACTACATGTTGATGCAAGGTAAACATGACATGGAGGAACATGCAAGCAAAGTGTCGCACCATGACTAAGATTCATGGTGGTGTAAAATTATACAACTAGTAACACTAAATAACATATGCACAATCATGCTTGAAATGTAAGACAAAATGATTATGTGTATTGTGAGAGTGGTTCATGACTTCACTCCCCCACACTTAGCCTCATGTGTGCATGGCATATTTCCCTTGCAATTCCTCCCTATGCATACGCCTACATCATGAGTGGCCTTGGTGAGTATAAACAAAAAATGCAAGATAACATAACAATTAGTTGAACTAAAAACTAAAGTAAGGGTAAAATGAAAAGAAGTAGTTCTGGGTTTTGTAGTCTCCAGCTAGACTTTATTTATGTAACTTCCTTCTTCAAGAATCGGAATAACCCTCTATGTACCAGAAAAATGATATTTCATAAGAACTCATTATCCTCCTGTAGGGCACTTGAAGAATATGTCCAATGAAATGCTTAAGCTCATGCATATGGGGAGCAATCTCTACAAATTTAACTTTGAACCACTGAGGCTCCCCAATTGTAGGCATCTCTTTTACTTCTTCTACCATTGGAAACACATCATCTACCTCTTCCACCATACTAACCATTTCAATCCTGCAAGGCTCAACCAAAGGTTCTACATCCATGGTCTCAGCAAAACCATTAGTAAGTTCCAAACCACCAGTAATTTCAAAAATGGATTCATCAACAAAGCAATTCTCCACAATGTCAGCTATGTCATCAAAAATTTGCACATCTTCATCATCTAGACTAACATGAGGAATTTCTAGAGTCTTTTCTTTGTTAACAACACAGGAAGCTTTATCATAAGTTAACAAGAGTATCTCATTTTGCACTTCTTGTGAATCACCATTTAGACACTTAGATTCATTGATCATTTCAAAAATTGGTGCCTCAACAAGAGTTTCAAACAATGTGTTAACACTCTTATTCACAAATGCAATATTATCTTCCTTTATGAAATCACATTGATCCTTAAGAAATGACTCTGTACAATTCACAAAACTATCAAGAGGAGAAACAACTAAAGAAAGGCAATCAATATCATATGACTCATTGAATTCCATGAACTTAATGAGAGATTCAGCTCTAGACACACTTTCCAGCTTAGTAACTTGGCAACTTAGAACACTAGAGTCATCACTATCAAGATCACTAAAGAAGTCATCATCCTCAACATCAAAGTGCACATATTCATGCTCAAAAGAATAAGCAACAAAGCACTCATGTACACTATCCCCAAAACATGTAGACTCCTCCTCCCTTAGACACTTTAAGCCACAATCAACATTAGCATGCATATCAAAATGATTGTCCTCAGGAGGTGGAACGCTAGAAATGAGAGGTGTACCTTGTGAGTGGTATTGTGCATCTAAAGTTGGTGTCTCAATTTGTTCCCATAGGTTGCTTATTAAAGCGTTGATTCGATCAAACCTTTCTTGTCGCCCTTGAAGCTCTTCTTCCAGTTGAGCGAACCTTGTTTCATTTTTATCAATTCTCTCCAAAACTTGAGACAACATGTTTTCCATTTTGTCCTCATCTCTGAGATAACACTCATTGCTTTGTTGTTGGTTATGCCATTGCTCTTCCTTCTATAGGCCTCTATCAAGTTTTTCTAGAAGTTGAGAAAACATGTACTCCACAGAAAGTCCTTGTGTCCCAATGTGATGTGAGTTGTTGCTTTGTGCTTGATTTTGCCATTGCCCTTCATAGGGTGGTGGAGAGAAGTCCTCGTACCATCTAGACATGCTTGGGTACTTGTGCAATACTCAATTACAGTGAACTGCAATGTCCTGCACTTGACACAAATACACCAAAGCAGACAACAAAACACGAAAACTACAAAATGCAACAAAAGTTATCAAAATGAAACATAACAAGACTACTAAACTACACAAAGGACAAGAAAACAAAAAAGAGCAAATCAAAATTCAAGAAAACCAAGCCTTTTCCCCGGCAACGGCGCCAAAAATTGATATCAAGTTGTCGCGACTCGTCAATTTATCCTATTTCACTAACTATAGTAGCAGTGAGCAAGGTATCGTATACACAGGGAAAAGGAGGATTCAAGAAATTGGATTTTGTTCACAAAATGTCACAAAGAAAAGAGTAAAGAACAGGCTTAACAAATAAGAGGGACAATTACCAACTATGTATCAAACAGGAAGTAAGACTTAATTGAACTAGGACTCTGAAACATACAAGATTAACACAAGAAATGAAGCCTAAATGCAATGAACAAGTGTGAATGGATATCCTAGGATTCTTGAGTTCTCAGTGACTTGATGCGATGCAATTGACAAGCAAATATGAACAGAGGAGATCTTAGTTCCCCGAGAACCTAACCTATAGCCGGCATGACGACCGCACTACATGCTAGATCCCATAACACTTACCTTTCCCATGGTGAGGCCTAGATTAGTGTTATAAACTACAAAATCTCAACTTCCTAAGACAACTACTCCAACATGAAAAGCCTAGGAACTCCCATGGCGAGGCCCAACCTAGTTTTGATTGCCTTTGTTATTATCATAGGAAATCTCTTCTCACTTCTTCTCTAAGGTACATTTCTTCAAAACATCCCATGGCGAGGCCAGAATCTCAAAAATGCAATGATCGGTTTGAACAAGTGAAAAGACTCAAGAAATCGCATTCAAGTTCTCATTTCATGTATCCTCACTAAATGATGGTGAATCTACCTCCAATTTGGCATGGCGACCACAATTGGAGTTCAAATCATCCAAGTCCAGTTTAGAAATATGAAATTTAACAAGTTCTAAGTGTAGGTTCATGTGTGATTTCACACTTAGTGAATTTCGTCAATTGCAAGGCATCACATCAACTAAATTAAACATTCATCCGTTCAAACCCTAGGATATCACAAGATCTAGTTACGGAACTCTATTTCCATTTCACAATCTTCAACAAGCAATAACAAGCAATTCATGTTCACCAAATGGAAAGAAGTTACCCAACGATATACTTCAATTGCTTCCAATTCACAAGGTGTTGGAAATTACTTCCTTAATTGAGTAAAAAATCCAATGAACAGAGCAATTCCTTGATCGGAAATGCAATTGGAGCCCAAAGTCTAGAGAGAGAAACTAGAGAGAGAAAGTAGATCTCACAATTAATTCCCGCTCTCTCTAGGTCAAAAGTTGGTTACAAACTAAAATCCTAACTAATGGATGAAAATAATAGTCTCCGTGATCCAAAAGTCTCACTTTGTTCTATCTACATCCCCTATATATAGAGAAGTAGAAATGTAACTAATACGCTAACTAAAAATATCTAAAGATATTACAAAAGTGTCCTCAAAAGGAAGAACCAAAATCAGCCCACAAATGTGAAAAAATCCGTAAATGAAGAACAATTCAGCAACTCAGCACCTTCAGGCCATTGCACATCATGCCTTCCGTTTGCTCCTCAGCTGCCCAGCGCCTTCCAGCTTCCACGATTCACGCCTTCACTGCTCGGAAGTCCAGCTGAAGAATCAGACCAAGTTCACACCTTCAAGCCTGAGGCTTCCACGCCTTCAGCTTCACCGCGAACCTCCTTGCAGTCCAGCCTTTGCGAATTCACGCCTTCAAGCCTAGAGCTTCCACGCCTTCAGCTGCCTTGATGAACTCCTGAAATCGGAAGTTCCATACTTAGCCATTTTTCTGGAAACTCAAGAACATAAAGCTTCATGACAGCAACTTCCAGCCAAAATTTGACTATGATTCACCATGAATTAGGGAAATCTTAAAACATGAATGTTGTAGCCCTATGTCGTAGCTTTCCATAGCTGTTTGAATCACTCAATGCGGATCTAGGACGAGAGAGTTACAGCCAAAATACTAAACTGTGGCAGAGAAGAGAAATCAAATTACACAAATTGCCCACGAGATCTCGTGGGCAAAATTTTTCTTCTGTTTTATTACTCAACGAGGTCTCGTGGAGTAATTTTTAGAATTTTTCATTTTCTCCACGAGATCTCGTGGAGAAATTTGTGTCATTTCTGTTTTCTCCACGAGATCTCGTGGAGAAAATTTTGACACTTTTGCTTTGCCCACGAGATCTCGTGGGCAAATTTCTTGCTTCAGCAACACTTCTTACGTCTATGCAAAATTCGTGTGTCTTCGGTTCTGAATCAGACTTTGTGGTAAACATTAACGTTTTAGAGCTTTCGCTTGGCTTTCCATGGGTTCAAGAATCAGCATCATTGAAGGTCTGTAGCCCGAGATACACTCATTCTCCCGAACTGTGGCAATGGGAAGCCAAAGAAGAAAATCTGAAGTAGCAATTACAAATCTGCTCCCGTTTCTCCACCCTGCGCATAGAATTAGAAGAAAGTTAAAACATAGGAAATAAAGTAAACTCAAAGAGCTTTCTAGAACATCCAAGATATCTTCATTTGGATAAGTATTGAACAAGTTACATGTTAAACAAGTCGCACCAACAATCTGCCCAAAAACCCTCACTCAGCCGAAAACACATCTACAACTTAAGCATGCCTTACTTCATTGCCTAAATAGTATGCATGAGAGAGACAAGGTGAATGCATGACCGTGCACGACCCCGTGGTGAACCGAGTGAGTGAGTGCACATCATGCGTGAGTGAAATGCAAGACGAGAGCATGTGTGTGGCCGTTGCTATAAAATGCAATGAGTTCGTGCCAACGTATGCCGTGATGTGCATGATGGTGTGCCAAGGTTGTGCAAGTGCCGTGCCAAGGGTGCATGAGTAGTGTGCCAAGGTGCACAAATGGTGTGGGCAAGGTGTCTGGCGAGGCGACTGGCAAGGTAAGTGGCAAGGTGTGGCAAGGTATGGCAAGACAAGTGCGTGTGTTCGGCAAGGTCGTGGTAAGGTGGTTGGCAAGGTGTCCATTTCAGCACAACACCCTACTTCCATGCCAAGTAACTGTGCCATCTTGCCAAATAGAACACCTTTAAATTCCTTCATCCTCAACTAAGACACACATTTGTCTCATTTAATCATCATTTTTGGACCATTTCACCATTTTAGCACACCTAGTTACAAACCATATAAATGCACATAACATCACATAAATGCATGAAAAATCAAGTCAAAAGCCATGTGAAATAACACATATAAGTTGGTATAAAATCGACTTATCATGAATCGCCACAGCATTAATCTACATTATCTCTTGCCAGATTATCCAAATGATACTTATAGTCGATTGGTGAGGGCAGAGAACACAGATTCTCTGTTGGATACTGTGGCATTGCCTGGCGCTGCATGGGTGCGGAATGCCCAAAATAGAGCCCTGTATGTTCTGACGTGCAATTTATCAGCTGAAGCGAGAATGTGGTTGCTCTTTATCAATTCTAGGCTTATGCCTACTATACAGCCCACAAAAGCAACCAGAGAGAAAGTTCTTTTGATATATGCCATTCAGCATAGGTTGACCATTGATATTGGACGCTTGATCATTGGGTACATAAAGCGTGCTCAGAGATTTGAGTCTTCACCAATGTTTTTTCCCCATCTTCTGGCGGAAATGGCAAGCAGGCAGGGAGTGGTAATCGAACCCACAGAAGCTTGCCAGGAATCGTTGGGCCTTATAGGTACTCCTCAGTGGCACAGCTACCTTGACGACGAGCGGTAAGCAAGAATCCGTGGAGGCATCTAAACAATGCCGATTCTTTTCTCTTTTCCAAGCACCGGGGGACATTGCTTCGTGCAAGTGTGGGGGGCTTGAATTGATGTCTAGTGTTTGTTGATTCCTGTTGAGTTCATTATTTTTAAGGATGGTGTGTTATAACTGTGGGATGTGGTGTTTGATTTTTTTCCATGCAAGTGTGAGATTTAGTGTTATGTCAGCTTGTATTTCGTTTAAGTAATATCATGTTTGTGTTTTGTTTAATTTTTGTTACTCTTGTAGTTTTAGTTGTTAGTATTGACTTGGGTTTTATGTTAATTTGTTCCAATGGCAATGGTTGTGTTTGCAGATGCACGAGTGCATGGAACCATATCCATAGCTTTGGGCTTCATTAAATGAAGGGTACGGCTGATGATGGTGAGGTATCTTCAATCTTCCAATTTATGATAGTGGCAACTACCTTCCTGACCATGACTTAAATTTGTCAAATATCTGAAAAGCTGAAAAACGAATTAAAAGTTGTAAGGTAATAGTGTAAGTGGGTGGGATTTGGAGTGAACATGGAATGACTTAAGGCTGCCGATTTGTTTTGATGTGTATATCATGTGAAGGTCGTGTGTCGTGTGGCAAGGGGGAAGATAGGATAGTTCATGCAATTGAATGAAATAGGGTCCCACACTTGAGTGATGTTATTGTTCTCTTGTGTTTGTTTGGTGATGCTATTGAATATGCTTTGACCAACTGGTGGTAACAGCAACTTGAGGATCTATAAATGCTCACAATGATTCACATCTCGTCACACTCATAAGTTGAAGACACCAGCTCGCATTTGCTCAAGACAACATTGACAACATTTTTCTTCTTCAATTTCACACTTTCTTCAAGCTCTTTGTTTGTGATCTCCACTTAAGGTATGTTTCGGCTTTCCTTCATTTTAATTTTGTGGATTTCATTCCTTGTACCAAGAGGTGTTGGTGAGTATATGAGCATGATTGACATGTTGTTACAATGTTAAGGAAATAATGCTTTGATGAGAGGATACCATGTTTGATTGGTACAAGAGTTAAACATATAACTAGTAGAGTTGAACCTATTTAACTTTTAATTTTAATGTAAATATACATATCTAAACATACACAACATAAATATATATATAATATTTTTTAGAGTTTTTTTATTCTAGTAATTGAAAATACACACATATATAATATTTGTAGTCTGCATTTTTTTATTGTAAAATAACTCTTCAAATAGTTGCCTAGCATCTTTTTTTGTCTGCATCCTTATTGGTTTTAAGAGAAATAATTGGCCAAAAAATTTGCTGTTGTCCTGTTCAAGTGCAAACAATTTCATCGCAGTAGTGATCTTGTCAAATGTTCGCGTGCTGTTGCCAGAGCTTGAGATATCGTCTGCATTTGACAGAAAGTTGTGAAGTCAGGAAGCAGCAGATTTGAAATAAGCTAGGAAACGAATTATTCCAAGCATTTTCCCAATTTTACCAACAGGCTACAATTTTCACAAGTAGAAGTATTATCACTTCACCCGTACATTAAAAGCTAGAACTGCATCAATGTAATTGCTTCTCGTTGACGCATAACAGCCTACAGGTATAGGATAAAATGTAAATTGACAATTGTCTTTACCCCCCCTACTGCACCCTAAATGGATTCATCCGTTGACACCCCAACGAGGTCATACCAGTTCCACAGACATTTCAGAGTGACGCTAGCTCCATTCTTCAGGTACATTTGTATTATATTACAAAATGAACATACTCCAAGCAAATTAAAACCTTATTATATACTTCACCCTCAATAGATGCCTCACTAAACTTTGCAATCATCTTTGGCTACTTCTCAGCAATGCAATGGAATGTAGGACAACGATGATTTCTAAAAAATGGGAAGTTAAGGCCATAGAAAAATTATGCAAATCAAATTACCTGCTCAGACAATGGTGCACCATCATCCATACTATGGGTGGCTACTTTTCCAGCAATTATACTGCCATCAGTCTCAAGAATCATCCTGACTATAAATACGAGAAGGTAAACAAACTGAAAGTCTGTCCAACAGGTTTGATGTACATAAGTAAAAGCTACAAGAAAATCCAGTTAAATTACTACAAATAACAGACAATCAATTCCTTATGACGACCATGTCAGTTGAGAATCTTAATTTGATCTTGTCTAAACCACTAAATGAATATTTAAGCAATAGCAACATGATACAATCATGTGATTTGCAGACATGGAAACAAACACCACAAACATAAAAAAAAATATACATCAAATCAATAACTTAATGAAGTAATAAAATGAAGAAAAGTATAGAATCAGTAATAATAATATCAAACCCTCTAGAGCAATAATTCATAGTATAAATTCCCAAAGTATCAACAATTTAGCAAAATTCAAAAATATTCATTCATTAAAGAATGTTTACTTGCATAAAATGAATCAAAATTGCTAAAACTAAAAAGTTATATTTAGGACAAACCTGAATATTTTGATTTAAATCAAAAGTGCCAAAGAAACCCAAGTTCTTTGTTTCTGTAATTCCCTCTTTGAAGAAACCTCGGAAAAAACTAATTAAATAGCAATCTGAAGGCAAACATAATAAAAAAACCCATTAAAAACGATAAAGAAACATTTAGAGATTATATTTGAGCTAAAATAACATAGAAATTAAAAATGGTCTTCATCTAAACCTAACTCAAACCCAGATTCCATGAAAGAAACAAGCTTTATAATAAAGTTATAGTCTTTTGGTAACTTTACCCTTTTCTGACAGTACCATTTCAATAAAATAACAATTTTCATAGCTGCAAAATTCAAATATCACAGAAACTCAATGTGCAATCATAACTATAATTACCAACTCCCTAATCCATGATTTCTAAACTTCCTTTTCAAGTCATCAAGTTTCAAGAAACCAGCATAAATTTTTCAACTTTATAACTCAATACACATTACACGAACAAACAGAAAAGAATTCAGCCACGAGAGAATCAAAACAGAAATTTATTTAAAAAAAATCAGTAATCAATACTTTACTAATTTCATTCATTTAAAGACAAAATTAAAAAAGGCTACCTGGGGTCAAGAAAAGGGAGGAGATTAAAAGGGCATTCATCAAAAGTGCTGATCTCAATTAGGTTTCTCATCCATGGAAGAACTGGCACATTACCAGTCCCCTTCTTATCTTTTGCCCCTTCCATTAGTTATATTTAATAGTTATTCCAACAACCTTCAAAAAAAGGCTTGAGCTTTCTTTAGTATTGTGTGAGTTTGACAATAGATAGTCAACTTTCAGGGAGGTGGCCGAGAGTGGCCGCCGCCTCCACCGCCGGCGAGGAAGGGCTGGTGGAGCCCAAACAAGAACCCATCGGCCTCCGTCCGAAAGAAGATTTATTAGAAAAGATGGGTTCTTTACCTTGTTCTTCCAAAGGGACTACTGTGATTATCAAGAGTTCTTTGATTGAACCCGATGGGGATCATTTGGTGGATCTTGTGGTGATAGAGAGCCAAGGGCTGCGAAGGTTTTAGAGGATTCAATGCCAAAGGTGAAGCTGACAAAAATTGATCTTGAGTGGATTCACGTGATTATCTAATTAGCTAATAAAGAGGAGACACCAAAAGTATATATGCTTCTATTAATCTAGTGTCAAAGGGATTGAAAGATGAAAATTTATGGAGGGCTGAGGTGGCGGATAGTGAGGAAAAACAGATAAGCAATCCTACTATATAATAATCATAAGTAAAGGATTGAGTGAGGAAGAGGAAGAAGAGTGGAAGTGGAAACGAAAAGAAGATAGTAACGGGTGGGGAAAAAAATTTAAGCGTTTCAGGAAAAAAACATCCCTTCCCGCTTTACTATAATATGTAGATAAGTGTGGGGGAAATGTTGTTGGCTCATAGCGTGTTTCAGCTTCGCCATGTTTCAGTAATTGTACCATAACTTGAGCATTCGGTATCCAAATTGGATGATTCTAGTTGCATAATTTAGCTAAACTTATGAGGTACAATGTTTATGTTTTACACTTTTGCTAATTGTGACCGGAGCTTAGACCATTTTAGCTAAGAATGTGAAGTTCATGCTAAAACTAGTAAGGTGAAGATTTCTGAAATTGCCCAGTTTGACATGTTTCGGTGTTTTGGCCATAAGATGATCATTTTAGTTCCAAATTGGGTGATTCCGGTTCCTGAATTTAGCCAAGATCTTACTCTAAAATTTTGATGTTTTAAGTTTTGGCTAATTTTACTTGTTTAGCATGTATTCTGTACAGTATGTTGGTGGTTAAAAACTGGAAATTATGCCAAACATTCTGCCCAGCCATGACACACTTCAGTAAATTGGTCTTAACTTGGTCAAGAAGTATGAGTGAACATTACGAGTGAGATTATCAATGAGCATTTAGGTACTCCAAGTTTCCCCTCTGATCTTTTTCAATGTCCAGAGGATGAGGATGCTGATCAAGAACTACTGGAGGAGCTCGCATACCCCGGGACTGAGTGGGTTATTAACTAACGAGGGTAACACAAACATGTTCGCCATCAGTTCTTGCGTTGCGATGTCAAATTGTGGTTGATGTTCATTCTATCGTGGCTGATGCCAAGCTCCCAGTTGACTGAAGTATCGCGCAAACGTCTCTACTTGATCTCGGCTATTAAGGGACGACAGTCTATCGATGTTGGCCGCCTTATACTTCATAACATCAAAGTGGGTATTGAGGAAACATATGCATCAATTTATTTCCCTGTTCTTATTGAGAAATTTTGCAAGGCCCAAGGGGTGAGTGATGAGATGGGAGGTGACTGGAGAAAAACCAAGGGACCAATTGCTACAACCCTGTATCTGAAATATTTACGACTTGATAAGGAAAGCACAGGCAGCTGGGCCTAGTGTTTCTTGTGATGATTTTGAACCCCCTGTTCGTGGTAACCAGCCAGAGCAACAGACTTACCCGTATGATTTCAATTTGTTCCAGAGCACCCTTAATGATTTCCAATATTCGGTCGACACTCGATTCCAAGTCATGGATGATCGTTTAGGCAGTATGCACGAAATGATGAATGATATGCAACAAGGTTGGAATTTGCATGCTTCAGCGATGATGAACAAGTTGGATGATAATTCTTCGATCGGCCAACAACAATTTGAGGTGTTGTATCATAGGCAGCTAATGATGCAAATGGAGTTGGATCGGTGCAACAAAATGGCTGTCTATTATCATTCTTCTCCTGGGCCACCAAAACCAGTTCCATCCCAGGCGCAATTGGCTGGATTCCGAATTCCCAACTTATCTATGGATGAGACTGGTGGTGTGAAGGAACTTCCTCTTGGGGTCTCTGCCAAATCTTCTCTCCAGCCGTTGCCAACATTTGGCCGGATTCCACAGGCGCCTCCAACTCCTACTTTTCGTGTGGATCCAGATTTTATGCCAACTACAAGGATTCCAATGTTTGGTACAGGACAACCTCTCCAAGGACAATTCATAGACCATTCCATTGGGTGGCTCCTCCTTTCAGCAGTTCTTCTTTTTCTACTACGGCATCGTTCTCATCACCTTCGTCTTCTGCGCCTTTTTCTCAGGGAGCTCCTCTTTCTTAATCTTTTACATTGTGGACAATGTTTATTTCAAGTGTGGGGGGATAGTGATTAATATGATGCCGTAATTTTTTCTGATTGAGGAATGGGGGGAGGTGTTGTTGGTTTTGAAGTTTGAAGATTAGTGTGCTTATTTTGTTGTTGAAGTTCTTGGTTGCTGAAGTATATTTGGTTTTGCTGAAGGATCATTGTTGGGGGTGCTAGTGGGGGTGCTATGTTTATGGGGAGCCTTTGCATATGATTGTTGGGGGAGTTATTGTTTGTAGCTGTCTTGATGATTCTGAAGTCCTGGAATGTTGTGTTGTTACATTTTTTTGTGTGGGAATGATTTCACTTTGAACTGGTACTGAGCTTTGAAGTTGATGGCAAGTTTTGAGCAGTATGCTATGATGTGTTGGAAGCATGTGAAGTTTTAAATGTTGTGTGGTGTTGAAGATGTAGTAATTCGGAGTTGATAGGGCGGAGTGTATTAATGTTTGTTGTTGTTGTTATGAGTATTTTGAATAAGTGTCTAAGAGTGTGAGTGTTTTGAATGAGAAGATTCGAGTGTGTCTGGTGTAATGAAATGAAAATAAGTTTAGTGACAAAGAATGAAATGTGCGCTTTGCAATTGAGCCTTTGTTCTCCTTGATAACTATGTTTAAGCTCTAAGTTCAACAATTTTATTATTTTATGATGCATGTGAATTTTTTTTTATTTGGTTCCAAGTTTAAGGAATTTGGCATATTTTGTTGGCTAAGGCATCTTGTTAAAGTAAGATAGATATGCCATGCAAACCGTTAATTGACATAGGAGGTAATCTGGTGTTGGTTGTTCTTGTTGTTTTGCATTCCCTTTGTACTTTTGTGTCTCGCTTATCTAGACCCTTTGACACATATATGAAGTAGTTGTTACACAAGAAAGGATTTGGTAGAAAAAGCCTTTGGCAACTGGGAATGAAAAGCCACAAGACCCTTGGCAAGCTTATTTGGGAAAAAATAGCCATATAACCCAGGCAGGAAAGTAGAGGAAAAAAAAGTCACAAAACCCAGGCATTTATACACCAATGTGTGTAGTGAAAGAATGCACCAAAGTGCAGATTGAAAAGAAATAGTAAGTTGTAATAGAAGCACCAATGTGCGCATAGGGTACCATTGATCTTGTGTGCTACTGGTTCTTGTGTGTGAGTACAAAGGGCTATGCATATAGGAAGAACGATTGAATCAGCATTCCCTCAGCACACACTTGCACGTATGACATTTTGGTCTTTATTCATCGTGCCTTGGTTGATAACTTGTGCTGAAATCTGATAGCTTGGAGACAAGAAATTTTTGAGAATCTTTGTGTGAAAAATGTTTTGATGAACTTAGAGAGGGGAACGTAGTGGACAAGGGAGCATTGTCTTGTACAAAAGCGATTAACATGTGAAGTGTGAGTTTTGCTTGAGGGCAAGCAAAAGTTCAAGTTCGGGGGAAATTGATAAGTCAGTTTTATACTGACTTGATATGGTAATTTTGGCTTGGCTTTTGTTGATTTTAGTGCACTTAATGTGGTAATGTTGTTGGAATTGGTGTGATTGTGTGAAGAGTGATGTGGAGCATTTTCTGTTTAAAAGAATGGAAAAGGTAAGATGAGATGTCTTATTTGATGTGGTTGTTGTGGAAGTCACAAATAGTTTGTTGAGGCATTGTTGTGATTGATATGTTTGTGAAGTTTTGTATGAAGTGTTGTAATGATACTTGTGAAGATTATGTTTGGGGTTTGCTAAATAGAAGATGAGATTATGTTGTGTAAATGAGTTTGAGGTGTTTACAGTTTTGAGGATTATGCATGAAGATATATCATTTACACACATATGTGCACTACACTCACATCGTCGCGCAAGTGCACGCACATCGTCGCACGGTCTCACGCACATCGTCGCATGAGATGCCACACGGGCTTCCCACACCTCTCTGCACACTTGCGTAGTCACTCGCACAATCCCCGCAAGTACCCCGCACAATCTGCACACTACTGTGCACACATCGTCGCACGCACATGCACACACCTCGCACACCACTCACGCACACATCTTGCACACATCGCCGCACATCCGTGCGGCGATCTCACACACATCGCCGCACACTCATGCGACGATCTCATGCACATCGCAGCATGCTCATGCAGCGATATCACGCACATCGCCGCGCATCCGTGAGGCGATTTCATGCCTTTCACTCACACATCTCACAACACTCTTCATACTTCACAACACTTTTATCACACATTTCACAATCACTCTTCAGCACACACTTCACACTACATATGCACACTTCCAATTATTCCATTCATGTCATTACAGTCACAATTATTTGCTCCCATCTCATTACATTTTTCTTCATAACATTCTCAGGACACTTGAGCCACTCACTTGCACTTCATAGCATAAACGTGGTATACATCACATTCTTTGTTCATATGTTAAGAGCTCATTACATATATTCACTTTACCATTTCATTCACTTCACCATTTCATCACTCTTCAATATTTCATTCACTTTACCATTCTCATCATTCTTTATTTTTATTCGTCAACATATACTTCATTTTCATTCATTTTCAATACACTTTATTTACGCTCTTCTTGACCACACCTCACAGATACTCTTCATCACAACACTTTACAACACATTTTCAACACACACACTCAGACTTACACGGCGATGCATCATGGAGATGCATCTCCCTAGAATCACTTTGCACTGTGATGCATCGTCACGATACATCGCACTTCTAGCTGTTACACCACGACACATCGTCACGATGTGTCGTGGTGAAGAAGATTTGTGCTGCGATGCATCGTGGAGATGCATCGCAGCTGAGTTATGAAACTTGAGCTACAGAATTTGCTAAGTGTTAAATGTTTGCTACTTGTGCAGGGATTCACGAAAGCGTGAACATGGAGGGCTCAAAGATGTGTTTTGGGATGATGAAGGTGCGGAGACCGAGGCCCAAAAGCGAGGATGGATATTTTACTGAGGCTGATTTTTGGACCATTTGATATTTGTAGTGGCATTTTTGTAATATCTTAGTCATTTTACGTTTGCGTATTGTTTATGTTTTGTAACCTCTATATATAGTGGCATTAGTCAACATTTTTAGGGGATCAATCATTCTAGAATTATAACAGACTTTTGATTTTGAGAGCGGGAGATTTACTTTCTCTCTCTAGTTTCTCTCTCTAGAAATTGTTCTTCGTTTCCGATCACATCTTTGTATCGATTATTACATTCCGGTTCTCAATTGACAAGCATTTGACGATTCAATTCACTTTAATCGGTAAATTTATCCAATTTGATGAGAATGACTTGTTCAATGTGGTATTATGCTGAATTTGAGATGAGGAAGGTGTTTCTCGGCTAAATCGTGTGATGTCCTAGGGTTTCATCCGGTTAAATGTGCAATTAGACTTCATGAAGCTTTGTAATTGACGTAATCCATAAAGAATGAAATTGTACTTAGAATAATTGCCTGAATCCGGTTAAGTTTCATTCATTCATGCTTTTATTGACTGAGTTGTGCTTCGATTGCGGTCACCAAGCTGAGTTGGAGTTAGATTCATCACTAGAGGTAGGATTGCATGAGATGAGGACCTTAGGTATGATAATTGAGTTTTCTCTCTCGTTTTGTTTGATCGTGAACTGAGATGCAGTCGCCACGCCTGTGGAAGTTCATTGAAACCTTAGAATTGAGTGAGAAGAGACTTCCTATGGTTAATGAAGAGAAATTCTATGCTAGAGTAGGAAATCTTGGGAAGTTGAGATGCTGCGGGGCTTAACCACCACTCTTAGGCCTCGCCATGGGAAAGAGTGGTGTCGGGGAGTGTAGGGCAACATGCGGTCGCCATGCTGATGGTGTTCTAGGCTCCTAGGCAGCTGGATCTCCTCTCTATTCTACTTGTGCGTCAATTACATCGCATTTACGTAGTCTATCGCGCACTCATCCGGAATAGAAACCCTGGGACATCTGACTTGAGCTTGTTACTTCATTTCGTTGCATTTACTTTGTTCTTCCTGTTTGCTTGTTCTTGCTCTTCTTAATATTGATATTATCTTATCTTGTTTCCTTCATTTTCTCTGTTCTCATTGTTATTTCATTGATATTAGTTATTGCAATCTTGTGACACAAATAGAGCAATTCTCTGAAATTTCTTGAGACTACCCCCTTCCCTGAGGAACGATCCCTATCACCACTTGTACATTAGTCTAGGGATAAAATTGAAGCATATACGACTAGCTTGTCATGAGGGATGAATATACATCATTTGAAATGTCAATGACGAAAAATGTTTTTCAAACAAATATGAGGGATGTTTTTTGCAATTTTCCCTTATTCTCAATATCTCTATAATTAATATAATTATCCATAATATATCTTCATTATATTCTTTCTACTATCATATTTTCAATATATTTTCTTTTTTCATTCCATATTCTAATAATATATATTTAATCTATATTTTAATATATTCATAAAGATTTTTTTATGTTTTAGAATATGATTAATCTTTTCTACATTCTCTATTTTTTAAATAAACTTTTGGTAAATTAAGAATTGTATTTTTAAAATTTTTAAAATATAACATCTAATATAATAAAACACCATAAAAATGGAGAGGTTACAAATATATGCATTTCTATAATAATATTTTTATTTTTAAAATTTTTAAATTTTATTTTGTTACAAAAAAATTATAAAAAATTTGATTAGTTGTTTAAAAAGTAATAAATTGCACATTTATTGAGAAAATAAATAATTGAAAGACAAAATTGTACTATTTGAATCATTAAGCTATCAAATCAATATGTTTATGAAAAAAAATTAATTATTTCAGCATTAACATCCTGACATTTAAAATTGGTTGTTTGATTGTTTAAAATTCAAACACTTGATTATTTTAGATTTCAAATTTAATACTTCAAATTTCAAATTTTATCTTTATCAAACAAGCCATAAGATAAGATAAGATCCGTTTCACTTGGAATTGTAAATCGGAATTGGCATTGGAATTGGAATTGGAATTGTATAGCCATTAAAGTTACTCCAGTGGCTCGGAAGTTAGCATCCCGACCTCCAAATCTAGTGTTCGATTCCTAAAAGGTGTGCGAGTGTAAAAAAAAGAATTTGAATTGTGTGGAATTGGCATTGGAATTGGAATTGTATGGAAATGGAACAGGTTTTTACATGTGAAATAATAGAGTTTTTCTATTTTGTGATGATTTTTAATTTTTTTTTCCTTCAAATATTATTGTTTTGAACATGTTTATATTAAAACATCATCAGAATCTTTGTCAATTCTCTCTAACTTTTCTCTCTCCCCTCTCACAACTCAAAAATTCAAAAATCTAAGGCAATGCGGCAGCCCCTTGCTGCCGCTTTTCCACCAACCCACCTTCCTCAAAATTCAAAATTTTATTTTGTCTCCCTTTGTGAGAGTGGTTTATCTCCCTTGGTGGGAGTATTTTTCTCTATTTTGAGAGATGTAGGATTCGTTTGGATATGTATTTTGTTTTGAGAATTGGAAAAACGAGGTCTCGAAAATTATTTTATTGATTAATTTTTAAAATGTAAAATGTTTTTTTTAAAAAAAAATTAGGGATTGACCGGTGGCGATCAACCACCGCTGGCCGGCCAAATTCCTGCCAAATTCTGGCCAAGTTGTCGGATCCGGTCGGCCAATGGTGGTTGATCGGTGGTCAACGATGGTTGACCAACCTAAATAATTAAATAAAAATATATAAATTTTTTAATAAGAAAATACTAAAATACCCTTATGTCTATTTGGAGAAAGTTGAGAAATTTTGTTTTAAGAATGGGTAATAAATAAACAAGCCATTTTGGTAGACATGGCCATCCGGACGATTTCGGAACCGAAACTGAAATTAGGGGCCCACCAAACCGTAACTGTAGCCGAGCCGTCTATTGACAGTTCGGTTCTGATTCTCCAAAATCAAAATCGGAACCGACGGTTTCAAACCGTATATATAATATATATTAAAACAATACTTCCACCGCCACGTATGCCAGCAGGCAGCAGCAGTTAATGGCCAATTAAAGACGTGTGTTATACACCCGCCTTTTTAAAAAAAAAAATTGACGCTTGGGGATGAAAAAAAATTGCAACAGTCATTTGACCGTTGCTTTAATCTGCTGACCATTGCCACCATAGCATGCCTCTTCTTTTTTTATTTCATTTTCTTTTCCTAATTCTATAAATACCTCCTTGATTTTTCTTTTTTTACACGATTTCTATATCTCTTTCTCAATATTCTAATTCTCTCATTCTCAATTCTCAAGCATCAAAATTTTATTAAATTCAATTCTAATTATTGTTTCTATTATAATTATTAGTTAAATTATTATTCTTTCAATTCCTCATTCTTTTTTAATATTTATAAATAAATTTATATTATGAATAGTTTTCATTCTTTATCCCAACAAATTAATATTGGTGATGAAAGTGCCAATCCATCACCATCAAGTTATCGTCACCAATGAATCCAAAATTCGATATGTTGGTAAAATATTTCATAAAAATTTTTATACTGAGGGAGCTCTTATTAGAGCAAAATGTAATTTTTGAGAGAAATCATACGCCTTCAAAATTGGGAGCGAATATGGTACACTAACCAAGCATTTGGAGAAAATGCATCCTCAAGAAATCGGCATTCACAAGTCACAAATGCAATTATCCAGTTTCGCTCAGCAATATTCTTCTTCTTCTAGTAATTTAAATTTATTTAAATTTAGTGATTTTAAATAGAGAGATGGTTTAACTAGATTTGTTTGTACACAACATTTACCATTTTCATTTGGTGAAAAACAAGATTTTGTAAGATTAGTACAAGAAAATGCAAATTCACAAGTTAAACGTGTTCCTAGAACAACTTTAACACGTGATATTAAAAAAATTAATAAAAATAAAAAAATAACTTATCGGAATATTTTTCAAAATTAGATTCTCGTATTTCAATATGTTCGGATATTTGGAGTGATCATTGGCAAATGAATAGTTATATGGGTATAACTTGTCATTGGGTAGATTCAAATTGGTTTCTACAAAAAAGAGTTATGACGTTTAGAATTTTTAATGATTAAACGACACTAAATATATCTAGATTTATTAGTGTTATTTTACAAGAATATAATTTGACGGATACATTTTTTTCAATTGGTTTTGATAATGCATAGGCTAATAATGCATTTATTGTAGAATTAAAAAATATCTCTGCACCAATTATAGGTGGGAAATTTTTTCATGTTAGATGTATATGTCATATTTTAAATTTATTCGTTCAAAATGATTTAAGTGCATTAGAAAGTCATATTAAATCAATTAAAAATGCAATTAAATATTTGACCAGACATCCAATTTAATGAAAACATGGACAAAATATTGTATACAAAATGGACAAAAACCTAAAATATTTAAAAAGGATATTCCAAATCGTTGGAATTCAACTTATGATTTACTTTGTGATTCTTCTAAATATAGTTAATTGTTATGTATTTTTTACATTGATAACTATTGTCTTGAAATTGTCTTGCTTCCAACTCATTGGACTTCTTGTTTAAAATTGTTAGAAATTTTAAAAGTTTTTAAGGATGCTACTTGTATATTTTCACATGTGTATTATCTAACTTCTCATTTATTTTTAGTTGAAGCATGTAATATAGTTGGTATGTTAAAAAATCATATAAATGATGAAACTTTGATGCAAAGTATTATTCACATGTTAGAAAAATAGCTTAATTATTATAAAGAAATTCTAATTTTATATTTAGTTGTTATTATTCTTGATCCTCATTTTAAATTTAAAGGTTTAGAACAATATTTGAAGTTATATTATGATATGTTAAAAGAATGTTTTCCATTAGATCCGAAAATTATGCAATTACAATTAAATGTAAGTAAATATATAAATGAGATTAGAGATATAATAAATGCATAATATGAGGAATATTCTATTAATTTTCATCAACAAGTTCCTACTGGTAGTACCATTAGCACTAGCACTAGTCACAATATTATTTCAACTTCTAATATTGGATCTTCCTTTATCCCTCCCGGTATAGAAATATTTCAATCGTTAAAAAAACACAAGATTACTACTAGTACGGAACTTCAAGAATATTTAACTACTTCTTTTGATTTTAGTGATAATAAGTTAGAATGTGATAGTATTGAGAACTTCAAAGTATTAGAATGCTGGAGGAAGAAGAAAACAATGTGCCCCGTTATCTCTTCGGTTTCCAGAGAAATTTTGGCGGTCCCGACATCAACCGTTGCCGTGGAACAAGCTTTTAGTCAAAGGTGATAACATTTTAGACGAGACCCGATCGCGTTTGAGCCACGTGTCCTTAGAGATTAAGCTTTAGTAAATGATTGGAGTAAAACCACTTGTAGATAATAAGAACAAGACATAGAAGAAGATTTTGATTTAGACGTCACCACCAATGGTAGCTCTACTTGTATTACTAATTCACCTGTCACCGATGCCGAGAGAGCAAATAATGAAGACGACGACTATTATTAGTTTATTAAAATGAAGAAAAATTTAATATTGTATATTTTTAGATTATTGAAAATTTGAAATAATTTATTATGTTTTTCAAATATTATAATTTTCATATTTATATATTTGTTTATATAAATGTCATAGTTTTATTTGTATAGTTGTATTATATTATATTTTGCAATTGTATTAATGTACCATTCAAATTTAAAGTTTAAACCATTAATTATGAATAAAATTTACTATTTCTTCATTTATTAATTTCTAACTTGTAAATTTATGATTTAAAATTCTTAACTTGTAAATTTTTCTATTCCAATAAATAAAATTTAGTAGTTTCTTCATTTATTACTTTCTACCAATGTAATTATCTAACATTCTAACTTGTAAAATTTGTTGACATTAAAATTATAAAACCCTAAAAAATTTATTAATTTCTAACAATCTAAATATCTAAAATTATAACTTATAAAATTTAGTATTTCTAAGTTCTAACTACTAAAACCTAACCCCTAAAGTTTAAATTATGGAATAAAAAAATTCAAGATCAATTTCAAAGGTGGAAAATGGAATTTGATATCAAAATTGAATTCGAAACGGGTTGAAACCGCAGTAAAATCGTAACCGTAACCGAAACTGTAACCGTATCTGAAACCGGAACGGAATCGAAACTAGAACCAAAATTGGCGGTTCTGTAATCGTAATCGGAACCGCCACGAGGTTCCAGTTCCACTGACCACGGAACCAGAAATAGGCTGTTCCGAAACCGTGATCATGTCTATATTTTGGAAAGAGATGGAAAATAAGTGAAAACACCCTATCCAAACACACCCCTAGTCTCCATTTTTGGAGTTTTTTATTTGCAATGTGAAAGAAAAAATCTGCAACTTGGATGGAGAGTTTGGATAGGTTATGGAAGCCTCTGTTTTAGGGCAGATAAAAAAAAGATGAAAAAGATATATTTCTTCAAGCGACTGAATCGCAAGGTTGTCTCCTCCACCTTATATTTCTTTCTCAAATTTAGACTTTGGTTTTTGAAAATTAATTGATTTTGGATTTGGTACATGAGAAGAGAAAACTTTGGATTTAATTATGTTGTGGAGATTAAAACTTGGTTTTTTATCTGCTACTAGGGAGGAAAAATTTACATTCTAGCTTTGCTACTTGAGAGAAGAATTCACTCCACTTTTACATCCGTTAAAGGAGAAGACACTCCAGTTTTAGCTTTCAATGAACAAAGTTTTTATTTTATTTTTTTATGACTTGTGAATGATTTTGAGTTTTGTATAATTCAAATCTGTATGGACCTGTGCCTGTAATGCATGTCATTTGCTTGCACTGATCATATTAGTTAGCCAAATTAATTTAGTGCACCTATTATCATCTATTTAGTTGTATTGTGTTGTATTTTATCTTCATTAATTAATAAAATTATCACTTTTGAACAAAAAAAATATTTCTATAAATAAGGTGTTAACTCTCTTTGAGTTTGCATCTCTCTTTAATAATTAAAAATAAATAAATCTACCTATTCTTTCATCTCTCCATATATAAATAACCACTTTAATGCATTCTCTCCAAATATATTCACAATAATTCTCATTTTTCCTCTTCTGTAATTCAAAAAAATTGAAACAATTTCAATACTTTTGTCTTTTATAGTGGGCCATGCGAAATCTGCTATAGTTTTCAGGGTTAAATGCAGTTTACCATCCTTAACTTGTATATGAGGTGCAATTTGCCCCCTCAATGAAATAAATAAGCAATTTACCCTATTTGATTTAAATTAACTAACTATAATATTAATATAATATAATTCTTTAATATAGTGTCATAAATACCCATTTTAACAGTAGTTGATTTTCTTTGTTATTGTTTAGAATTCCATCAAACATTGGTATAATTTTAAATCTTATAAGAATTTTCTTTTAGCAACTTCTTTAAAAGATTCTAAACATGTTATTCTTTTAATATTTTATTGATAAAAAATATAAGTAGTGTGATAAGTTCTTTTGGTATTTTTGAATTTTTCATCTTTTATATATTTATAAAAAAACAAGTGTGATAAACACTTTTGCTATATTTGAAATTGTAGTTATTTAACTTATACTTATACATTCACAAATTTCACAAATATATGCTTTCTATATTCTATTTTGATCATGTGTAGAATCTTTTCAACAAACTATTTTACCATATAAATCATTTAGTGAAAGGATAATTTTTTCTGTATATATTTTAGAATTTATAGATTTCAAAACACCTTGTTCTCAATAATAATTGAAAAAACTTATAATTAATTATTATTAAATATAAACGAGAGCAAAACCTCCGTATTTACTTAGTCAAAAAATTTTATCATTGTCAAATTTCTCATATTGGTAAATATTACAAAAAATTAATGTATAACTATATCTAGAATCTTTTAAAGAACTTGTTAAAATAAAATTCTCAAAAGATTTAGAATTATACAAATATTTATTGAAATTCAAAATGATAACAAAGAAAATCAATTACTGCTAAAAAGGGCATTTATGACATTATAATAAAAAATTATATTATATTAAATTTATGTTTAGTTAATTTAAATCAAAGGGGTAAACTACTTATTTATTTAATTGAGGGGGTAAACTGCACCTTATATACAAGTTGAGGTGGGGTAAACTTCATTTAACCCTAGTTTTTATTTCTCAAATTTTCATTCACCAAGTTATTATGAGTTTCACCAAGTTATTAATAAAATTTATTTTTAAGGAAAAATTTAAAAAAAATTATTTTTTCAAAATAAAAATATATAAAAAATAAAAATCCTCAATTAAAATTAGATTTATTAAAAGAGTTATTTTAAAATCTTTTTGACATTTAATGTTTTAATTAAATTTTTATTCGCTAATTAAAAAAAATTAATTAAAAATTATAAAAGAAATTAGAAAAGAGTACCTTGATATAAATTTTTTAAACAAAAGGATGTAGTTGTGTTATAGAAATGTAAACTCTATAATAATAAAAAAAAGAATTAAGCATTTGGTAAAATTTCATTAAAATAATATTAGACTTTTTGAATTTTTTACATGCGAACTCAAAAACTGTGAATGCAAACTCTATAATTAAAAAAAAATGAAAAGTGAGTTTGTATTTGCAAAATATTTGGACTTGAAATCGTCTCATATACAAGGTTTGCCTTGAATTTCACTTTAAGATATAAAGTATTAAAAATTAGAGTATAAATTATAAAAAATTAACATATAAAATATTAAAAAATTAACGTATTAGTATATAAAGTCTTAAATATTAGCGTATAATTAATGTATCACCTCTCGCAAGATTAATGTATTACCTTTTTTTTTTTAAAGAGGATCAACAATGGTACCCCATCTACCCCTTGGTGACTCGAACCCGTGACCTATTGGTTCACAAGTGAAAATGTAAACTAGTTGATCTACACTTCGTTGTCGTATTACCTTATAATAATTAATTCACTCATATATGAGATTGTCTCACAAAAGATTTTTAGAAAATATTTTGAACTCAGATAAAATAATAAATAAGTATTATTTGTTTTAATAAATAATTATTATTTTAATTTTTGTTAAAAAAAAGTGAATTTGTTGAAGAGGTACGTGTCCGGCCTCTAAAGTGAATTTTTGTTAAAAAAAAATTCAATTGATGAACTTGTGGATATTCCAGGTATGGGTTCTTTTAGCTTATGACAATTTTCCCTTTTTAGTGAAAATTAAAAATTTTGGAAACTATTGTATTTGTTTGAATTGATTTCTCTTTTTTCTGCCCTACGAGTAATATTTTCAAGAATTCGCCATTTTTGTTGAGATCATATCCTCTCTCCAATATTTATCATGTCTTATTCTGCCTAACTTTCAAAATTTTCATTAAAATTGGGGACTAAAGGTATAAATATCATTAAAATTACTTTCAAATTATTATACCCTAAGAGATTAGTGAACCATTTAATTAGGACATGATAAGACAGTGATTATTTAATCACTTTCTTGTTGGGGTTTCTTTAATTAATTAGAAAAATTTTGCGTAATTTAGTCACTTTCCTATATAGGGTTCTTCAATTGGTGGAACGTTATGGGCGAAGATGGAGGCAGTGATTATTATTATGATGGCCATCCTGAAATCCTAATCGATAAAGAAGTAAGGGTTCAAAAAAATTCTGCCAAAATTTGATTTTTACTTGTTTTTACTGGTTGGCTGGCGAGAAAGAAAATAATTTTTTTATTTTTTTAATTTTAATTTTTCCTTAATAAATCAGGATGTATGAACGGAATGTGGGAACTGTACGAAAAGCTGGCTATGTGATTTTGGTCGTGTCGTTTGCAACCAAAATTAATTCCCACTCTTTACTAGTATAGTAATGGAGTAGAGTCGTCTCCCAAGGGAACGGTGTATCCTTTCCTTCAACTTGTCACAACCAAAACGTTAGAATCAAATAAACAAAGTAAAATACTAACGAGTTTAATTAATAAGAGAAAAGTCCAGTTAATTCATTGAATCCACACTAATTAGTAACTTGATCCTTGATGCAAAAATTAAACATGTAATCCAAATAAATCAGTTATAGTTACCGGGAACGCCACTGACATAACCTCATTTCTCCTTACTTGTCGGTAATTAAAAGGAATGCCTTATTAATTACTCTCGAATTAATAAACAACCTAAGAGGACGCCTCATTAGATTTAGTTCATTAACAGCATTAAGATGAGAGAAACCTGATTATGATATACCCATTATGGAATGCCATATGCTTATACCATCCCCATATGCCCACTATCCATGAATGATAGTCTTACCACCTATTAAAACTAAATGGACAATTACACGGATCCACCGTTTTAATTGGTATTAGAATTTTCTGTAATCAATTAAATATTGGCCACTATTCAATGATCAAAGAAAATGCATAAACCCTCTATCTCAGGACATACAAAGGTACTTAAATTACATATTTAGTTAAGCCCTATTAGATCTCACAAGTTATTTATTAATGCTTCATCAATTCATTAACTGGAATACTAATCTAGAAAGAAGACATAATCAAACAACATATAAAAGAATTGAATAAAGTTGGATTCATAATGTATTCAATAATAAACTAAAGATGTACCTTGAATGAAATGAATCAAAAAGGAATAACCTCTAGTTGACAACCTCTCGAAGATAGTTGATGTCGAAGAATATCCAATTCCAATGCAAAGGAAAATAGACAAAACTTGTCCAAGAACTTATCTTATTCAATTGTCTTAAATTGCTGAAATTATAAAGCTGGAATTACAATAATGAATGTTTTATTCAACTCAAAAGATAGCTGAAAATGAAAAATACGTGAAAGTAAATAACTCCTAAACTAAAGAAAGCTAGGATCCTAACCACTACTAAAAACTAAACTAGGCTAGGATACTAACTATTCTAAAAACCCACTTATTTATAGACTTCTCCAACAACTAATCCCTAAAATCCTTCAACAAATAATTCCTAACTTATTCCCAAATCATAGGATATTTGAATAGGAATAGTAAATATTCTTTTACAATGTAGAAATTGCTAACATCATAAAAGATATTCTTCAATCTTCCAACAAGCTTTCTTCTCCTTCTCCTTAAAATCCTCCTTGGTAAAATCTTGTTCATCTAGTAAAATCATCCTTGGTAAAATATTCTCAACTTTTTGCACCATTTTAGCTCTTTTTCACCATTCCATTCTTTTTTCCACATAAACCTGAAAATATAAGAAAACTATGAATTCCAACACACTAATGCTAATAAAAAGGCATAAAATAATAACAAATAATTATAAAATATTGACTCTATCAATTCCCCCATACTTGGACCATACTTGTCCCAAGTATGATTTATTCCAAATAAAACACTAAAAAGACAAACACTTAGACTCAACATCATAATGCCCTTAACTAAATAACCAACAAGATATAAATTGAAACTCAACCATCTTACCACTAACCAATCCTTGTTCCAATTAATGCCAACATGCCTCTTCATTTAAGTTAAAAATTGCAAGAATCAACTCTAAGCTCACCATTTTCGCTCAATAAGGACACACTCATGAATACTACTCAAGCAAAGTATTATTGTAAACTTGCAAATCAGTCATATCTCCACCATAATTCAATAACCATATACATAAATCAAAAGGTCTTGTTGGGTTGTAATGGGGCTAATGGTGAAAGGCGAGATAAAAGGATAAATATGGGCTAACATTTATCAAAGAAATATGTTAAAAGTACAACTTATTTTAAAATACTTCTTACATAGCCACACTATCAACACTTTCTTTCAATCATCAATGCTTCCAAAACAATGCTTTGACCTTCTTTTCAATAAACTTCTTCTTTTCTTTTCTTTTTATTTTTTCTTTTTTTTTTACAATAAAGAATGATAACTGAAATTCAACTTAGAAGCAAAAAATTCTGCACATAATTCAGTGTGGCTATATTTATTCTCAAGAAGTATTTAATTATTTTAAAATATAATTAACATATTCTTTAACAAATAGGTTGAACAAGAAAGCTAAAAACAAGTTTCAATGGCTAATTTTTCTTGTGTGTTTAACAAAAAAAAGGTCTAGGCTCAAAATTGGTTCGCTAGGGGTCAAATAAAGGGTAGGAAGTGTTTTAGAAAGCTGAAATTGGTTTTTCCTAAATTGCCTTTATCATTTTTATGCATATAATCATTTATGGTCTCAATATGTACTTCAAAGCAAGCTTATTAATACTCAATGCACTTTGATCAAACTCTCAGAATAAAAATTTAAAGTACCAAGAAAGTGGTTCTTGTGTACTTAAGGCTCAAAAACTCACTTAGGTAGGTAAAGAAACAAATTTTTGCAATTTCATCATCCTAAAATACATTTGAGGCATTTTACACTAACCAAAACAAAGATGACTTCCAATCTGCCCAAACATGCTTCAATCTATATCTAAATTGTTCATAAAGTTTAGGGGCATTATGATTTATTAAAGAAAAAAAAATCTAGACAAACAGACAAACATGAAAAGACCAACATGAGCTAACGAAATCAACTATCCTAATCATGCAAAAACAGAAATTAAAATGAAATAAAAACTTAAACTTAAGCTAACTCCCCCATACTTAAACAATACATGATCCTTCATGTATAACATAATATAATGAAAGCACAACATAGAAGGATTACATAAAGTAAAAGAATAAAAGAGAGGAATGAAAAAGGAAACTCATGGCTTTGGGTGTTAAAACCCTTGAAATTGGAAGAATTCTTGAATGGACTACTCCAAATCCATCATTCGTTCGTGCATAGAATGTTGGAGCGTAGCGATTTGAGAAGACGAAGTGACAAAGGAGAAAAATCAATGTTCTTGAAAACGAAGAAGTTGCCGCATGATCTCCTGCAGAAAACAAAGAGAGAAATATGAGAGAAAAAATCTTCATATATGAAACTGATATAAATCTAACCCTAGTTATATGCCGAATGTAAAGACACAAACTTTTATTGAGTAAAACGCTCTTTTATTTTTTTTTAAAACGTAACTACCAACGTCGCGACGTTCCATGTCGAACGTCGCGACGTTCGCTCCACGTCGCGACGTTCGCTCCACGTCGCGACGTTCGCTCCACGTCGCGACGTCCAGGGGTCCTGATGTCGCGACGTAACTCTCTGGAACTTTTCAAAAAATCGCACAAAAAATCGACGAAAAATCACAATGAATTCATATTCACCAACGTCGCGACGTACTGGGTTGAACGTCGCGACTTGCGCCAACGTCGCGACGTTCATCCTTGAACGTCGCGACGTTGAGCACTTCTTGCTCTTTGTCACGATTTTTTCTTGAGACTAAACATGAAAATTGAAACAACATAAAACAAAAACAATCTTAACTTCTTCCCTACCTGCAAAAGATAAAAGAATGAAGTCAGTTAATTATTATACTAAAAACTAAAAATGAATGTAAACTAATAAAATGGGTTGCCTCCCATAAGCGCCTTTAGTTTAATGTCTTTGGCTAGACATGAACTTTTGTTGATCAAGTAATCGGCGTGGTATATTTCAAATGGACAGGAAGAATTGTTAACTCCAACTTAAGTTTCAAAGTCCATTTAAAAGCATCTTGCACAAAAGTATATTGCAAAAAAATTTTAACCAGGGATTTAATAACATCAACATTAAAAACAGATTCCTGGTCTTTTAGGCATTTCATAGCCTTGATAAGTGGGACATTGGTCTCCACTTTTTGGAATGTATTCAAGAGATTTAGTGTCTCTTCTTCTTTCCGCTCTTGAGCAAACCTTTCAGAATAATTTGATGCATAACAACTGAAGGTTTGCTACTTACCTTGGGTTTATGTATCGAGTTTGATATTGGCATGTCGCATGACTCTGAAATGGACATATAGTCAACTTCTTCCTCATCAAATTCTGAAATAAGCATTGGTGTTGGAGCTAAAATGGGCATTGGAACATCTGATTTTTGCTCTGATTCCTTTAGTTCCTTACCACTTTCAAGCATTATAGCACTTACATTCTCCCATGTATTCACCTCCACTTGGGAAGGTAAATGTTCCTGGTTCACTTCTAACCTTGCTATTGCATTTGCCATTTGAGTAAGTTGTGTTCCCACATTGGCAAATACCTCCCTTGTCTCTTGTTGGAATGCCCTTGTCTCTTGTTGGAATTCCCTTGTCTCTTGTTCCATCATTTTGACAATTTCTTCCAGACTTGGGTCTACAAGATTGTATTGATTAGGAGCTGGTTCATAATGCCATTGTGGTTCCCATGTAGGCATTTCATCTTGTGGAGTTGAGCCCATATATGTTAGACAATCATTCATCCAACTTCCACAAGTTTGTTCCTCTTGCATTTGGTAGAATGTATCTACTCCAAACATTTGTCCATTATTGCCCATGTAGGATACCAAAGTTTACAAATCCATTGTCTAATTTTTCCTCACCTTACAGATCTTTCAATTTATGGATCGTAATTCAATGTCCTGCAAGATTAGAAAATATCATAAACCCAAGATAAAATAAAATAGTAATGAAGAAAAGAAATTACTAAAGCCGTTCCCCGGCAACGGCGCCAAAATTTGGTCTTGTCGTTTGCAACCAAAATTAATTCCCACTTGGTACGTCGTTTAGTACCAAATTAATTCCTACTTCAAATAATACAATTAGCACGTGGAAGTAGGGTCGATCCCTCGAGGAACAGGTACACAATTAATTTTAGTTAATTCTAAAGTGTAACAATTCAATTTTAATGTGTCAAATTAATTAAACTTAACAATTAATTAAACAAATTAGCCAAAGAAAATCACAAAGATTATAATCTATCAAATAAGTAAAATTCGAAAATTAATAAATCCATACTAATTAATTTTAGATCGATCCTAGACTCACAAATAAATTAACTTGTTCAAACCAATTGGTTATAGATTACCGAGAATCAACTCTGACATAATCCAATTTTTTCTTAATAATAGATAATTAACAAGAATCAGCTATAAATTAATTACCCCTAATTAAATCTTAATTTAGCTGGAATCAGCCAACACTAAATTTAAAGATTTAATTGCATTAGTAATTAGAAAAACCCAATTTTAGCAAATTACAATCATCAACAGTATGTCATAATTTACTAACCTTTAATTCCCTCCTACCTGATGGTAGTTTTACCACTTAATTAATTAACCAATTAATTACAGATAATTAATAGGAAACTAATTTAGCATTGCATTGATTAAAATAATGTGATCAAGATTAAATTAATCGCAACATTATCATTAAACACAGGGAATTTCTAGAATTTGATCAAGTTAATTTAATAAAAACATTTTGGTCTCACGATCATATTCTAATTAGCACTTCATTATTAATGCCGGAAAATTAAATTAAGCTACAGACATAATTAAAAGAACACTTAGACTAATTAATTAATAAAATTTAATAATAAAAGATAAAGGTAAAAGAAAGCTTATTGGTATTCTGGTGAGAACCACAGTGAAGTAATTGGAAGCTGGTTGAACTCTGAATTGGACTCCAACTTTGCCACTGTTAATCCACGAATGATTGCTCCTGAACTGGATTGGTACTTTATTTGATAGGATAAACTTAACTAAGAAAATGATTTAATTTAACTAAAAGAAAGACTCATGATTTAAATTGGAAACAAGACTTATCATTTTAGAAAATGTCTTCAGCTCAATACACGAAATTAATGGACATAATCTTATTAAGAATTTGATTGAGTTCAGAATTCTTATAGAAAAGTAAGACAATGATTAAACATCAAAATTAAGACTTTTAATAATCTAAACTTCTAGGCTCTGGACAAAAATTCGATGGTATTGATCCAGTAGTTATCCATTGCAAATTCAACTCGATCACTTAATTAATTCAGTGTACTGCAACTTAAGATTTTAATACAAGTAAACTTGCATGTCTTAATTCTTAAGAAAATATGCTTTAACAAAACAGTGCTTGAAGAAAATTCAAAATAAACACAACAATTCAAGATGAATTCAAGCTAAACGGATATAAACTAGAATGCGTAAAAGAATTCTATCAAAATACTGAAATAAAATACTTCAAAACATTCAAACTTAATTCGGATAAAATTAAAAACAAGAAAATTAAACTTGAAAAATTCAAAAGAATTAAAAAGATAGAATCGGGGTTGGGTATTTTTCAAACTAATCTATCCCTTCTATTTATAGGTAAAAACACAACCAAAAATTCCTAAAAATCTTCAATGTCTTCCTGCTTAAGCTCAAAAATCAAATCTTCCACAATTTAAGGAAACAAAATTCATTTTCCGAAAAAGCTTCAACGTATCAACAAATTTGACTTGACTACTTCACAGGTTCTTATCAGCAACTTCTACTCCAGATTTTCATCATTTACCATAGTAAATAATGTTTTTCCTCATAATCTCCACAAATCCTGCACAAAATATGCAAATTATTGCTAATATAACAACTTAAAATACTAAATAATGAAACCTAAAATTATACTTATCAATTCCCCACACTAGAACTATGCTTGTCCTCAAGCTTATTCAAAACACTTATTCACAAGAAATCCAAAATTAAATATTTCACATTCAAATCGAGTTCTTCCTTCATTCCACAATTCCAATCCTTGTATTAAAGACACAAAATATCCTTTTCTTCAAAATTAAAAAGTACAAGAATGAATACTCTCAAAAATATCAGTGAAGCTTCAACTAAGCACTCAAAATCTCTCATTTAGGTAATCCACTCAAACAGAATTGTACAAGACTTCTTACAATAATTTTGCAAATATGTCACATTTCACCCTTATCTTGCCAAAACCAAATACATGAATCAAAAGGACTTTTATTGGGTGTATTGGGGCTAGGGTAAAGGAGGTAGGATAAAGAAAAGAATAATGAAATGGATAAAAATCTACTCAAGGTGCTTTCAATCACAACTAAGCAAATAATCCCCACACTAGGTCTTTTGCATCAATTTCAAACAAGCAAATATATTTCTTTTTTCACCTCTTTTTCAATTTTCTTGTCCTGTTCTTGTTTGATCAAACAGAACCCCCTTTTTTTTCATTTTTTTTATTTTAAAAAGAACACTTAGTTCTTCACCCTTTCAAATTGAATTTGCTTTCTTCAACCTAAGAGGATTATTTCAAACATTATTCATTTTGTTATAAGCACCTTGAAGAAAAAGGAAAATAGAAAGTTAAAAGGTTGAGGTGTATTTTAAATGGGTTACATATCAAAGAAAGAGTTTCAGGCTTCAAAAGGGTTAACTAAAGAATTATTGTAAGGTAGCAAAAAAAAAACTAAAGCCAAACTTGGTTAACCTAAACGCCTTTATCATTTTCATGTAATAATAATTCCAACATCAATGGTTCCATGTGCACAACAATGCAAAATTTGTAAGATCATCAATGTACATTCTTTTCACTCAACAAGAAAAAAAAATCATTCAAGCATCAAAAAGTGGTTTTGCATGCTTAGGCTCAATCCTCACTTTAGGTAGGTAAGTAAAATTCATTCTTGCATTTTATCATTTTTTGAAACATACAAGGATATATTTGAACTCTAAATACAAGGATTCCACCAACTTCCAAACCATACTCGATTATCATGATTAATATTTAAAACCAGATTCTTGTCACAACACATAAATAAATAAAGAATTTTTTAAACACTTTAACAAAACACATATAATCCACCTCCCCACACTTAAACTTTGCTTGGCCCAAGCAAAAGTATAAGCTGGACAAGGCTTCAACAAATTACCCAACCGAACGAAATTAAAACTAAAACAGAAAATTAAAAAGTGCGAAGAATGTAGAACTACTGCCCTGAATTATTTCAAGGTTCTTGAACCTCCTTCCTCATCAAAATTGCTGAAAGTGACTTGTTGAGACGTCCAACTTCAACTGTCATAAGACCCATCTCTTGTTTCACTTCTTCCTTTTCTTCAAACCTATAAGACAAAAAATTAGAAGAGATTAAATTCATATGAAAGACAAAATAAAATAAAAAAAATAAAATTATTGGGTTACCTCCCAATTAGTGCCTTCATTTAAAGTCTTTGGCTAGACAAAGAAATTTGTGGTTATTAAAAATATTTTGGCAATGCCAAATTAAGCTCTTCCACAGTACTAACCTGAACATTCTCATAGAAAGGCTTTAATCTCTGTCCATTTACTTTAAAAATCTTCCCTGATTCCAAGCCTTTAATTTCCACAGTTCCGTTGGGGTAAACAGATACTATCTCAAAGGGTCCAATCCATTTAGATTTTAATTTTCCTCCCATCAATCTTAATTTAGACTGAAAAAGTAGTACTTTATGCCCTATTTGAAATTGTTTCTTTCTTATCACTCTATCATGCAACATTTTAGTTTTTTCTTTATACCACAAAGCATTATCATAAGATTCTAGTCTCAATTCCTCTAACTCTTGAAGTTGTAATTTCCTCTCTTCCCCACACTTAAATGTGTCCATATTAATTTGTTTAATAGCCCAGTATGCTTTATGTTCAATTTCTGCTGGAAGATGACACAGTTTACCAAATATGAGCCGGTATGGGGACATCCCGATTGGAGTTTTGAAAGCTGTTCTGTACGCCCACAAAGAGTCATCCAATCTCATACTCCAATCCTTTCGAGAGGTATTAACGGTTTTCTCCAAAATTTGCTTAATCTCACGATTGGAGACTTCCGCTTGGCCATTTGATTGCGGATGATACGGTGTGGCCAAACGGTGGTGTACTCCGTATTTCTTCATTAAAGCTTCGATCGTGCGGTTGCAAAAATGAGTCCCTTGGTCACTTATGATAGCTCGTGGTACTCCAAATCTGCTAAAAATGTTAGATTTTAAAAACCCTGCAACAACCTTAGAATCATTAGTCCTGGTGGCCTTGGCTTCCACCCACTTTGATACATAATCAACAGCTAGTAAAATATACGAGTTGCCAAATGAACTAGGAAATGGGCCCATAAAATCCATACCCCATACATCAAACATTTCACACACAATTATCGGCATTTGGGGCATTTCATCTTTGTTTGTTATATTTCCCATTTTTTGACATCTCTCACAACTTTTACAAAACAAATACGCATCTCTAAATAGTGTATTCCAAAAGAAACCACTATCTAGTATTTTTCTAGCCGTTCGTTTTGGACCAAAATGTCCACCACATGCATACATATGACAATGATTCAAAATTTCATTAATTTCACTTTCCGGAATGCACCTTCTAATTATTTGATCTGAGCCAATTTTCCACAAATAAGGTTCATCCCATAAAAAATATTTTGAATCATTTCTAATTTTCATTCGTTGTGCATGTGATAGTCCTTTAGGAAATGCTTTACTCACCAAATAATTCACCATGTCCGCATACCAAGGTTCCTTACCAATCTTACCAGTAATGGTCAAAAGATGCTCATCTGGAAAGGTCTCTTGTATGGCCAAACGGTCTTCTTCTCGAACCAATCTACTCAAATGATCCGCCACATTGTTTTCTGCTCCTTTTTTATCCTTAATCTCCCAGTCAAATTCCTGTAAGAGCAAAATCCATCTAATTAGTCGGGGTTTTGATTCTTTCTTTTGTAACAAATACTTCAAAGCTGCATGGTCAGTATAAACAATAATTTTAGAGCCAAGTAAATAGGATCTAAATTTCTCAAATGCAAATACTATAGCTAATAATTCTTTTTCGGTGGTAGTATAATTGCATTGAGTTTGATTTAGAGTCTTTGACGCATAATAAATCACATGGCTCTCTTTTCCATCTTTTTGGCCAAGCACAGCTCCTACGGCGTAATCGCTTGCATCACACATTAGCTCAAATGGTAATTCCCAACGGGGTGGTTGAACAATAGGGGCTGACACCAATTTCTCCTTCAATTTATCAAAAGCTAACTTCCTCTCCTCTGTTAGATCAAACGGAACATCATTTTGTAATAAACGCGTCAGGGGCTGTGCTATTTTTGCAAAGTCTTCGATGAACCTCCTGTAAAAACCTGCATGTCCCAAAAAACCACGAATTTCTCTAACATTAGATGGATAAGGTAATTGAGAAATTAAATCAATCTTAGCTTTATCAACTTGAAGTCCTTTTTCAGAAACTACATGTCCAAGAACAATTCCTTCTCTAACCATAAAGTGGCATTTTTCATAATTTAAAACCAAATCTTTTTCAACACAACGATGCAACACTTTATCAAGATTTTCAAGGCAGTCATCAAAAGAATTCCCATATACAGTAAAATCATCCATGAAAATTTCGATGCAATGTTCTATTAAATCAGAAAATATACTCATCATGCATCGCTGAAAAGTTCCTGGAGCATTACACAAACCAAAAGGCATGCGTCTATATGCAAACGTTCCAAATGGGCAAGTAAAAGTGGTTTTTTCCTGATCTTCTTGTGCTACAAAAATTTGAAAATAACCGCTATACCCATCAAGAAAACAGAAAAATAACTTACCCGCCAATCTTTCAAGCATCTGATCTAGAAATGGCAAAGGAAAATGATCTTTCCTGGTAGCAGAATTTAATTTCCTAAAATCAATACACATTCGCCATCCGGTTCGGAGACGCACAGGAAACAATTCATTTTTTTCATTTCTTACCAATTCAAATCCAGATTTTTTTGGTACCACATGTACTGGACTAACCCATTTGCTATCAGAAATAGAAAATATTATCCCCAATTCAAGAAGTTTTAATATTTCTTTAAGCACCACTTCTTTCATATTTGGATTTAATTTCCTTTGTAGATCCCTCACCGGTTTAGAATCTGGTTCAAGAAAAATTCTATGCACGCAAACACTTGGACTTATTCCTTTTATATCTGCCAAAGTCCACCCTATTGCCGCTTTATATTTTCTCAAAAGTCTAATCAATCTATCTTCTTGACTCTGACTGAGATTTTTATTAATAATAACAGGCAATGTTTCTTTTTCACCTAAAAACACATATTTCAAATGTTCAGGTAAAACCTTCAATTCCAATTCGGGTGCCTGCAAAAGAGAAGGCAAAAGTTTATCAGTTGTGTTCTGTTTGACCAAATGAGAGAACTCAGAATTATTAGAAAATTCATCTAAAGAATAAAGTGACATAATAGCATCTCTGAGTTCATCATTTTGAAATTCTTTTGCCTCAACATCCGTCAAACCTGTTGTGATTGCTAACTCCAATTTATCCTGCATAAAATTTATCTCAAAATGATCTTGGACAATTGGCTCAAAAATATCAACAACATTACAATTTTCAACATCATGGGAGTGTTTCATAGCATCATAAATATTAAAGGTCAAAAACTCCCCATTGAATTCACAAGTTAAGGTTCCTTTATCCATATTAATTTGGGCTTTCACAGTTTTTAAAAATGGTCTTCCCAACAATAAAACTGCAGATTTTTTATCATAATTTTTTCCTGTGTCAAGAACATAAAAATCTGCAGGATATATGAATTCATTCACCTTAACTAGCACATTTTCAAGAACACCAAGTGGATATGCCAATGATCTGTCTGCCAATTGAATTACAACTCGTGTTTCAGAAAGGGGTCCCATGCTAGATTCATCATATGTAGACAAAGGCATAACATTTATTGATGCTCCTAAGTCAAACATAGCACTTTCTACCATTTTATCCCCAATTATACATGGAATGGCAAACATACCTGGGTCCTTGCATTTTGGTGGTAATTTTTTCTGAATTATTGCTGAAACATTTTCACCTACCACCACTTTCTCATCCTTTGACTTTTTAATTTTTCTGGCCAAAAAATCTTTTAGAAACTTTGCACATTTTGGCATTTTCCTGATTGCTTCAAGAAAAGGCATATTAATTTCAATCTTGCTGAATATGGTGAGAATATCACTCATGTCGTCATCCTTCACATCTCGGTTTAACCTGCCAGGAAAAGGAGGAGGTATTTTAATATCAGAAATATTCTTATTTAAATCAATTTTTACCTCAGATTTCTGACTGTCGTCCGTTTGGTCCAAAGGAACCCTTTTTCCTATTTGTTTTTCCTTGATTTTCGACGTAGGTTCCTCTAACTGCTTCCCACTCCTTAATGTTATTTGACTAACATTTTCCTTTGGATTTGGTAAAACCTGTGAAGGCAGCTTCCCTTGAGTTCCTTCTATAGCATTTACGGCGGTGGATAACTGAGTAATTTGATTACTCAACCCTGTTATACTTGCACGAGTTTCCTGCTGAAATTTTTGCATCTCCACTTGAGACTTAATAAATCCTTGCTGCATACTTTGAGTGGTGGTGGCTAATTGAGTAATCAAATCCTCTAAAGGCACACCTCCTCTTGAAGTGGGTATGAAAGGTTGTTGGACAACCGGAGCCATTACTTGCTGTTGTGGCCTAAATTGTGGAGGATATAAAACTCCAGGAACTGGCTGTTGTCTATTCCCATATCTCAAATTTGGATGATCTTTCCACCCCGGATTGAATGTATTAGAATGGGGATCATATTGCTGATTTGCTGCATTTACCGAAGCTGTTTGGTCATCTTGAACTGATGGGCACAAATCATTTGGGTGTCCTGGATTATTACACACTCCACAAATCTGTTGGGTATGATCCAATGTTGCCACTAAACGTTCCACTGAAGTGGTCAATGCATCAAGTCGAATCTCAAAAAATGACATGTTCGCCGCATTTACTGGTTTGGCTTAACGGGAAACATGATATTGTTGTCGGGACTCACACATTTGTGTAATCAAAGCTCTAGCTTGCGCCGGAGTTTTATCCATAAATGCACCACCACTTGAAGTATCAACCGTCCTCCTTTCTTCCGGTAGCATACCTTCATAAAAATATTGGATTAGTAACTCTTCAGAAATTTGATGTTGAGGACAACTATTACAAAGTCTTTTAAATCATAACCAATATGCATGCAAAGATTCATCAATATTTTGTTTGATTCCACAAATTTCTTTTCTTACTGATGCAATTCTTGATGCAGGGAAAAAATTATGTAAAACGATTCCTTGTAATTCTTGCCATGAACGTATAGAATTTGGAGTTAGACTACTAAACCATAAATTAGCTTCTCCTGTTTGGGTAAACGGAAAACTCGCTAATTTAATGTATTCTTGATTTACTCCCCAATTGTTCAATGTTCCACACACTCTTAAAAATTCATGCAAGAAGTTATGCGGGTCCTCTCCAACTAAACCGTTAAATTTAGGCAACAAATTAAGGTATGACGGTTTGAGTTCAAAATCAACAGTTATAGCAGGCAATACAATGCAGGAGGGCTGATAATTTATTAAGGGACTAGTTAACTCCCTCAATGTCCTTTCCCGAACGGGTGCTCCTTGTCCTCCACCCTGGTTATTTCCATTATGATTTTCTGCCATGTCAAAGTTATCAAAGGATGTGTCTTGATCCGATTCTGTTGCTGAAGTATCTTCCGTTTGGGCAAACGGAGGTTCTGGAACAGAATCAGAAAAACGCCCTTGGCGTCTTTCCCTCGTCTCTTTCCTTAATCTTCTTGCTGTCTTCTCGATCTCTGTATCAAATAAGAGATTATGGTTAGACGAACGGGTCATACACCAAGAGATAAAAAGAATTAACTAAAATGAAAAGTATAACGCCGTTCCCCGGCAGCTGCGCCAAAAATTGGCACGTCGTTTAGTACCAAATTAATTCCTACTTCAAATAATACAATTAGCACGTGGAAGTAGGGTCGATCCCTCGAGGAACAGGTACACAATTAATTTTAGTTAATTCTAAAGTGTAACAATTCAATTTTAATGTGTCAAATTAATTAAACTTAACAATTAATTAAACAAATTAGCCAAAGAAAATCACAAAGATTATAATCTATCAAATAAGTAAAATCCGGCAATTAATAAATCCATACTAATTAATTTTAGATCGATCCTAGACTCACAAATAAATTAACTTGTTCAAACCAATTGGTTATAGATTACCGAGAATCAGCTCTGACATAATCCAATTTTTCCTTAATAATAGATAATTAACAAGAATCAGCTATAAATTAATTACCCCTAATTAAATCTTAATTTAGCTGGAATCAGCCAACATAAATTTAAAGATTTAATTGCATTAGTAATTAGAAAAACCCAATTTTAGCAAATTACAATCATCAACAGTATGTCATAATTTACTAACCTTTAATTCCCTCCTACCTGATGGTAGTTTTACCACTTAATTAATTAACCAATTAATTACAGATAATTAATAGGAAACTAATTTAGCATTGCATTGATTAAAATAATGTGATCAAGATTAAATTAATCGCAACATTATCATTAAACACAGGGAATTTCTAGAATTTGATCAAGTTAATTTAATAAAAACATTTTGGTCTGACGATCATATTCTAATTAGCACTTCATTATTAATGCCGAAAAATTAAATTAAGCTACAGACATAATTAAAAGAACACTTAGACTAATTAATTAATAAAATTTAATAATAAAAGATAAAGGTAAAAGAAAGCTTATTGGTATTCTGGTGAGAACCACAGTGAAGTAATTGGAAGCTGGTTGAACTCTGAACTGGACTCCAACTTTGCCACTGTTAATCCACGAATGATTGCTCCTGAACTGGATTGGTACTTTATTTGATAGGATAAACTTAACTAAGAAAATGATTTAATTTAACTAAAAGAAAGACTCATGATTTAAATTGGAAACAAGACTTATCATTTTAGAAAATGTCTTCAGCTCAATACACGAAATTAATGGACATAATCTTATTAAGAATTTGATTGAGTTCAGAATTCTTATAGAAAAGTAAGACAATGATTAAACATCAAAATTAAAACTTTTAATAATCTAAACTTCTAGGCTCTGGACAAAAATTCGATGGTATTGATCCAGTAGTTATCCATTGCAAATTCAACTCGATCACTTAATTAATTTAGTGTACTGCAACTTAAGATTTTAATACAAGTAAACTTGCATGTCTTAATTCTTAAGAAAATATGCTTTAACAAAACAGTGCTTGAAGAAAATTCAAAATAAACACAACAATTCAAGATGAATTCAAGCTAAACGGATATAAACTAGAATGCGTAAAAGAATTCTATCAAAATACTGAAATAAAATACTTCAAAACATTCAAACTTAATTCGGATAAAATTAAAAACAAGAAAATTAAACTTGAAAAATTCAAAAGAATTAAAAAGATAGAATCGGGGTTGGGTATTTTTCAAACTAATCTATCCCTTCTATTTATAGGTAAAAACACAACCAAAAATTCCTAAAAATCTTCAATGTCTTCCTGCTTAAGCTCAAAAATCAAATCTTCCACAATTTAAGGAAACAAAATTGATATTCCGAAAAAGCTTCAACGTATCAACAAATTTGACTTGACTACTTCACAGGTTCTTATCAGCAACTTCTACTCCAGATTTTCATCATTTACCATAGTAAATAATGTTTTTCCTCATAATCTCCACAAATCCTGCACAAAATATGCAAATTATTGCTAATATAACAACTTAAAATACTAAATAATGAAACCTAAAATTATACTTATCACCACTCTTTACTAGTATAGTAATGGAGTATAGTCGTCTCCCAAGGGAACGGTGTATCCTTTCCTTCAACTTGTCACAACCAAAACGTTAGAATCAAATAAACAAAGTAAAATACTAACGAGTTTAATCAATAAGAGAAAAGTCCAGTTAATTCATTGAATCCACACTAATTAGTAACTTGATCCTTGATACAAAAAATAAACATGTAATCCAAATAAATCAGTTATAGTTACCGGGAACGCCACTGACATAACCTCATTTCTCCTTACTTGTCGGTAATTAAAAGGAATGCCTTATTAATTACTCTCTAATTAATAAACAACCTAAGAGGACGCCTCATTAGATTTAGTTCATTAACAGCATTAAGATGAGAGAAACCTGATTATGATATACCCATTATGGAATGCCATATGCTTATACCATCCCCATATGCCCACTATCCATGAATGATAGTCTTACCACCTATTAAAACTAAATGGACAATTACACGGATCCACCGTTTTAATTGGCATTAGAATTTTCTGTAATCAATTAAATATTGGCCACTATTCAATGATCAAAGAAAATGCATAAACCCTCTATCTCAGGACATACAAAGGTACTTAAATTACATATTTAGTTAAGCCCTATTAGATCTCACAAGTTATTTATTAATGCTTCATCAATTCATTAACTGGAATACTAATCTAGAAAGAAGACATAATCAAACAACATATAAAAGAATTGAATAAAGTTGGATTCATAATGTATTCAATAATAAACTAAAGATGTACCTTGAATGAAATGAATCAAAAAGGAATAATCTCTAGTTGACAACCTCTTGAAGATAGTTGATGTCGAAGAATATCCAATTCCAATGCAAAGGAAAATAGACAAAACTTGTCCAAGAACTTATCTTATTCAATTGTCTTAAATTGCTGAAATTATAAAGCTGGAATTACAATAATGAATGTTTTATTCAACTCAAAAGATAGCTGAAAATGAAAAATACGTGAAAGTAAATAACTCCTAAACTAAAGAAAGCTAGGATCCTAACCACTAATAAAAACTAAACTAGGCTAGGATACTAACTATTCTAAAAACTCACTTATTTATAGACTTCTCCAACAACTAATCCCTAAAATCCTTCAACAAATAATTCCTAACTTATTCCCAAATCATAGGATATTTGAATAGAAATAGTAAATATTCTTTTACAATGTAGAAATTGCTAACATCATAAAAGATATTCTTCAATCTTCCAACAAGCTTTCTTCTCATTCTCCTTAAAATCCTCCTTGGTAAAATCTTGTTCTTCTAGTAAAATCATCCTTGATAAAATATTCTCAACTTTTTTGCACCATTTTAGCTCTTTTTCACCATTCCATTCTTTTTTCCACATAAACCTGAAAATATAAGAAAACCATGAATTCCAACACACTAATGCTAATAAAAAGGCATAAAATAATAACAAATAATTATAAAATATTGACTCTGTCAGATTTCCCCATCCATTATATTGCGGTGGACGATTCAATGTCGAGCTTTACGTTGTGCTAAATCGTTGCTTTTAGATCCAGTGGTAAATGGTTGTTTAGTTGATGTAGATGCTGCTCCCTCTTTAGATGGACTGTCGTTAATCCATATGGCTGCAACTGAGTTTTTACCTGACTTTGTTCAATTATTACTAATATATGGAGCACGGCTTGATATCCCCTGCTATAATCATCTTTCAAACTTCTATATGATGCTACCCTTAGATGCTGCTCTTACAGCGCTCAGGTCAATATTTCCTTCTTTGTTTTCACCCTACATATATGTAAAGTTAGTAGTCCTCTTTGCTGATAGAGATTGGCCTGTGTTGATTTGTGTTGCATGCAGGAAAAAGATCTTACAGACACCGGATCAATCTGTTTATGGGTTTATTTTTTCCCTTTGCAAGAACAAGGAACTTGTAATGGTTTTTCTTTGGAATTTTAGTTTCTCTATTAACCCGTTCAATAGCATTTTTTCTTTTTTTGGGTGTTCCTACTTACTTTTTTTTATTTTCTTTTTGGCAGGAGCAAGCATTTAACGCAATCAACCGCATAATGATAGCAGGACCGGTTGAACAAAGTCGAGAAGCCATTTGTCGTTTTGTAAGAGAGGGAAAGATTGTTGAGTTGACAGCATTGCTTTATGTTGATGCTATATCTGGATTGAGAATATTACAGGAGTTGTCTCATGATGAGTACTTGGCACTACTCCGATGTGTTCCTACAGTTATCGCATCACTTTCTGAAGAGGAGCTTTATTCTGCAGTTGATGGCAATGGGGTTGCCGTGTCTATGGATAAACAGTGATTGATGATGTTTGTGGTGATGTTACTCGAAATCTTCTACCGAACAAAATTTTTAGTATGTTCACTCTCGTATTTTCAATTACGATATTTGTGGTCTTATTTCATGTGAAGTAGATTACTCTGTTTAAACCAGCTTAACAATATGGCATTGCTTAGAAATGAGAGACTCTTAGAACCGGAATCAGATCAGCAAGAATATGCTTTTGAGATGTTAGTTCTCATTTCAGTGTGAGATTGAAATTGAGAATAGCCTACTAATTCGTTGATTAATTAGTTTCTGGTAATCCGAGAATGTGATGACATCTCACAAGATATTTTCAGTTGATATGTATACTATTTACGGATGGGTAGAACAATATAATTTGCAATAAGATAGTTGAATGAAGAAAGAAAGGGAACTGGAAAGTTACTTTAATTTGTATAGTTGATTTATCTTTGTATTTCATGTGGTCCTAGTTTGGATGTTAAAAGGAAAAGAAAATGGAGGTAAAAGGAGTTCGAGATTGTTTAAAAAATATAAAAAGTGCGTTGATATTTAAAGTTCATGTCGGTCTAGTTTGGAATGTTGGAAAGAAAGAAAAGGAACATAAGTCATGAAAGAAATAAGAAGAGAAATCTTGTTAAATCTTTTCTATCTTGTATGAGAATCATGAAGGAAAAGATGATTTTGGACTCACTGCTTGTTATTGTTGCATTAAAAAATGCACTATTTAGCTGGAAAGTTGTTTCTCTTCTGGTTGGGGAGAACAAATTTAAACTGTTAAGTTCTCTCTCTTATCTCCACTTCCCGTGACTGATCCTACAGAAAAGAGAAACTGTGTTACTTTCTTAATCTTTCTCTTCCCCTCAATTCTTTCCCATCAATTGAGCTATGCAAGTACTTTTACATTCTGTTTGTGTATTATTTACCTTAAATTCACCTGAAATGCAGACTCTAGACACTGTAATTGATGACAGTATTATGTTTAAGCTACTATTTATATCGCGGGACAACTATTTGATGTATAATTTTCACAACATACAAGACTTGATATTGCGCTGTGTTAGTATATTGGGTTAAATATACTTCCAAAAATTTGAACGAGTAATCTATGTAAGCCTATTTTTGGGGCTGAAGAACTGGCCCTTTTATATTTGTGGCAAACAAGTTTCATTTGTTTTGTGCATTTTGCATTTTGAGGCCACTTAGTGGGAAAAAGGCTCTGTTGTTGTTGTGTTTGCATTTTCAGGCTGGTACCGGAGAAATTTTCCTTAGATAAATGAGTATTCAAGAGCTTGGTCTTTGGGAACGTAGTTAGAATGGTGATGGTGATGGTGTTGGAATAGCTAGTTAGAATACTGATGGTGATGGTGATGGTGATGGTGTTGGAATAACTAGTTAGAATGCTAATGGTGATGGTGTTGGAATAGCTAGTTAGAATGCTGATGGTGATGGTGGTGAATTCCTTTTAAGTTTCTATTTTGCTGCTAAGAAAAGGGTCCTTAATTTTATTTAATTTCATCTTGTTTTGCACCCTTCAACTCAACCCCAAAACAAGAAAAAAAAGGTAAAAAAAAAAAAAAGATAAAGAAAGACTCCCAACTTCTACTTGCTCTTTTGATTCATTCATCAGCTTGTTTGACATTGAAGATGCTTGGACTCAGTACTGGACATGAAATCCTCGAAAAGAGTATTAAGGAGGCAGGCTTTGATTTGACTACTGGCGATCTGCAAAATCTGTGTGATGTACATGGTAATCCTATTTCCTCTCTCTCCTATTTCTTTGTGCATTCTTCTTCATGGTCATCTTCAGTGGCAGATATCATAAAATAGGATGAACAATATGTCAATCATTAGTAAAGAAAACAACTAGTTATGGAGGTTTACGAGCATTGCGCTGTGTATGATATATCATATGCAAACTAATAAAATCCTGGAGAAGTCAAGAAGTAGATGATGGTTTCTTGTTTGCCTTTTTGCAGCCTGAATAGCTCGTCATAAACTTTATTAAATTATATCATATGCAAACTAACAAAAAGCTTGAAGAAGTCACAAGTAGATGATGTTTTCTTGTTTGCCTTTCCACGGCCTGAATAGCTTAGTATAAACCTTAAAGATTGTTATTTATAGGTATGGTTCTGATCATAGAATGTCCAAGTATTACCGTTATATTATTATTTCATTGGAAATTTAAGATCTAAATAAATGATGAATACTTGATGGATGATTTTATTGAAATTAATTGGTCGTTAATTATATGGATTAATTTAGTACGAAATATCTACCTGGTGAACCTGGGATGCTTTATGTATGGAAATTTTAGGTGTACTCTCTCTCTCTCTCTCTATATATATATATATATATATATATATACATATATATACATATTTGGCATATCCCCTATAATGAGTTTGATTCCTTTTGGTATTGTTGGTTTTTAGTGACTTGAAGATCATCCTTTTTTGAGAATTCTGTAGTGCATGTTCTTCTGTTACCTCGTCTTACCATAGAGTAATATTTGACATATTTCCTGTAACGAGTTTGATTCCTTTTGGAATTGATGGGTTTTAGGGATTTGAAGATCAACCTCTTTTGAGAATTCTCCTGTGCATGTTTTTTTGTTACCTTCATGTGCCCATGAAGCAATTGGCTCATTGGCCAAGAAGGCGCATAATTAGCAAGGTCAACCGTTACATTAGGTTCTATTAGTATTTGATCCACCTTCCAACAGAATGGTTTCAACTACAGTGCTACTCATGATTTTGAAATATTTTGAGGAGCTGTGCTTTTTCCCTGTGCCAGTTATGTTCGATTTTTTATGTTCACAAGGACTTTTACCTACTATTACCTTATGATTGAAGTTAATTGCTTTGGGAGCAAACAAAAATCCCCCGATTTCACCTCAAACTCCTCTATACACAAATACTCATTTGTGCTAATGACTTGTAGTTTATTTCTTTTGGGAAGCTGTACCTACCATTAACCTACATCTTTTTAATATACACCTAGTCATCTCTCTTTTCTTTTTGCCCCCCCTTGGGTTTTACTTTTTCATTTATCTTCTAGCATGAAATCATATACTGGGGATCATATTCTAACCTAATTGTTTTATTCTTTATTTTTGCTGGAAATCATATAGCGGCAACTAAAGTTGTAAAAGATCTCAAAACGATGGATGACCTACCACAAGCTCTCGCTGACATTACGGTAAATGTTCAGACTACCATATCTAACTTTCCTGGCTCTGTTTTTTCTTTTTAAATGTTTTCCTTTCTTTTTCCGCTTGCAATATTTGTGTATTTATGGCGAACTCATACATTTTTGAACTCATACTTATAGGCTGTATTCTTTTTCAGAGCTAAATGTTGTTCTGAGGTGGTCGTGTTTGTGTTTGACTTTTGCTTTTAACTTACTTTAAGCAACCCAAAAAGTTAACTTTGAAAAGAAGTCCTTGGGGTTGATTTGAGAATAGCTTTTAGCTTTTCAAAACATAGAAGACAAACACATACTTTACATTTTGGAAACAGTTTCTTCCAAATAATTTCTCCTCGACCAGCCTTTGGAGCCAAAGATAACAAGAAGTGGCCCTAAAATTGGCCTGTTACACCGGTTAAAAAATGCTATTTTACACCGGTTATTTGAAAATTGTACCGGTATATATACAGGCGTTATTTTTACACCGGTTAAAAAGACCGGTTTAAAAAAATATTTTTACACCGGTTATTTATCAACCGGTGTAAATTATTTATTTTTACACCGGTTTTCCTAACCGGTGTAAATAAATTACTTTTATACCGGTTTTATTAACCGCTGTAATATTGTCTTGATTTGTTAGACTCGTGGGAATTTAATCTTACACCGGTTCTCCAAAAACCGGTGTAAAAAAATATTTTACACCGGTTATTATTAACCGGTGTGAAAAAAATCATCAGATATTTTACACCGGTTATAAAAAACCGGTGTAATATATTGATTGACTTTTTTCTTACACCGGTTATAGAAACCGTTGTAATATATATGGACATCTTTTTTACACCGGTTAATTATCAACCGGTGTTAAAAAAAGGATTTAATTTTTTGTATTGATTGATTGTTTTATTAGCCCACAGTTTACAAACATCAATCCACAATTACATTACATTCACAATACAATACAAAATTGCCATTACAAGTAACAAGAACCATTCACTTATATTTCCAAACGAATCTTTCTATATTTCATAAGTATTGCCTATACATATATTTACATCTACATATCTATAAAATGTCCGATGAATAAGTATGAATCTACATTATATGTCAGTTATTACCCGACAACGCTTCGATCTCATTCATCAGTACATACTTGGCCAATGCTTCTCGAACACCTTCCAAATCTGATTTTGTTAATGCCTTCTCATCTTTTTTGAAGAACTGAGACATTCAAAATAAAGTCAACAGTTTCTTAATAACTGATATGCAAAACAACATCCGGATTTGAGTATCAAAATATTATGAAAATGAAATTACACAACAAAACCCAATAACCTTCTTGATATCCTTATACTCTATGGCTCCTTGGAGTATGATCTCTCGCATGTACCACATCACATAATAACCACATTCTCAATTTGAGCCTTGCTTCTTGTGCTACAATTAAATAACCCTCTGTCATATAAAAAAAAAATCCTGTACATTTATTAGAACCTTTTTCCGAACAGTTGGAGCACGCTTACCTTTATCTCTATCCATTTAATTGGTTTATGCGTCGACACACGATACCCTTCAATTTCTTTCTGATACACCGTACCTACACTGTACAAGACAACATGTAAAATCTTATAAATAAAATTTACCTACTAAACATGGGTTAATATCAAACTAAAATTTCCGAAAAAGTATGAATAAATATAAATACGTGTTCATCAAATTCGTAGCATCATCTCGTGGGGCTGAATGCACTGGATCAAACCAGTACACAGTCATGTCCTGTGGTCTTATCGCCATTAGCATCCAGTGTGCACTGAAAAATTATATGGAGATAAAATATTCCAATATATCAATGAATAAGCCTATTGAAAATGTGGTTAAAAAAACGTATCTATTGAAATTTATTTACTTTAGAAAATACGGCGCTAGGTATATGCTCTTGCATCCAGTCTTCAGGTGCAACGCGATGTACTCGACTCTATATAACATGACATTCCCGTACGGTTGTATATGATGTGGTGATAGGAACCCTATCCCACTTTGACCCCGTTCTATACATAATGCATACATTGTCCTACGACATAAAATTGACAAATATAAGGACACGCGTGATTAGTCAAACTATATTGTCCACAATAACGAATAAAAAAAATTAAAGTTGAAACTTTAATAACATATACGAACTTACTTCATGAACACGCACATGCAATCACCCGTCACCTGTTCAGACACGAAGAAGTCATTGAGGCTCTCATTAGTAAGCAATATTGGAAACTCAGTGCCCGCTATTACTTCCGGCATATTGATTGTGTAGAGAGCGTCACTCGTATGTGTGGTCACCATCTTGCACAATAACTGTAGTGATCCCTTGACTTGTGATAATAATGGCTCATCCGTTTCTCGCGGTTGGGGCACCACTTTTGTTTTCTTATGTTGGGGAGAGTTCGTTACCTCGTTCGAACCTTTCGGGTCCGGTACCTTCACAACATTAAATAAGTAATTAGAGATGTTCATTAATAAAGATATACAAAGAAACTCAATGAATAACCGGTAATTACACCTCCAACTCCGCATCGGTGCAAATCGCAACCAATTCTCTCGGCCACTCTAAAAACAATCCAGATCCTTCCCTAACTGTTGTGGCCTCCTCGTCCGGAAACGGCAACGGCGCATCATCTTCGATAGAGGTAGTGATATTTACCTTCACTCTGTTCTGCATTACCTCTTTCCCGTGATGCATAGATAATTTATACAGCGTCCCTTTAGCCACAAGCCGCCTCCCTTCGGTGTTATCAATGACAAAAAGGCTACATTGTGATCCCTCCTGTGAATAATAAACAATTATAGTATATATTTATAATATTCTAACTTGAAATAATTTGAAAAGGAAATATTTAATATTTGGTACCTCGAACTCTCCCAATGAATCTGGGGGTCCATCCCCGGAGCATACCGGTTTCTGCTTTGTCCCCACCTCAATGCTTATATTCTCCTGTTGTTTCATTGATAGTTCGGTGCTAGGAAATTGTAAGACTTCTGGTGTAGGAAAAACAGGAACCGGTCTGCCCAAATCGCTGAACAGTTTCTGCATTTGCTTAGACCAGAACTGCATCTGCGCTCTGCATTGAGCGTGAATGTCTACATTACTACTGCCACTGGAAGATGAGGCCCCGAATACTTCAGACTTCCTCATCCGACCCCCAACACCCCGTAATCGACCAGGGTGATCTTTCTTTCCAGTAGCCAGCACAAGAATGTCTGTGCTTCCCTCGCCAACGGTCTCTCCTTGACTTGAGCGATTTGTCAACTCATCCTGATAAATATTTTAATGTACTAATCGGAGCATTATTCACATTACAAATTAATATTATTATACACTTTATTAAATTCAATAAATTATACTTACAATTCTGGCACTAACGTCTCTGGCCGCTTCGCTAGAAAATTCACCCTTCTTGTTCTTGTGCCCTTCCTTGAAGAGAATATGACGAGGAATCGGTGACGGCGGACAAGTTGTTGCACGGGCCTCCTCTTCCGTCTTACCGGACTGGATATGACTTTGTATTTTTGCCTCAAGTTTTTCACGCATAAGCTTCTTTTTCAACTTCTTATATCCACAACGAGACATTGTGTGGTGGAGTTTGTTTTTGTTCGAACTCTCTTGGCTTGCAAGCCGCTTCGGCTAATTCTCTGAACAGCAGGAAACACATATCATTCAAAATCTAACGTCACATTAAATGAATAAACATTGGATACAATAAAATAGTACCTGCCATTCTTTGCTTAATCGAATTTTTCGGAACATATCCCATGTATCCCTAGTAAGATAAGGATATTTAGCACATGGGTCTACATGCTTTAGGTTTCCAAATATAAACCTGCTCAAGCTTGTCTTCCACCCCCGCCAACGTTCCCCTGCGTGGACTAACCACTTCTTCTTCAGCTTCGGTGTGGACTCAAAGTCAAAGGTACTCTAAAGAAACCACAAAATAACGTTACTGAACGGAAACCATAATATATATATACAAATAAAATATGTGATAACACATTAAGAAGGACAAGTAATATGTTGCACATACCATTACTCCAGCCCAAATCATTTCCTTGATGTTGGCATCGACCGCACGCCACGACTTAAATTGCACAACATTAACTCTACTGCGCGTCATCAAGGCAATAAAATTAACCCATTCATTATGTGATTTGTCAGTCGTCAGCTCACCATCATCATCGAAAGAAATAGCCGTCTTTTCTCCTCGTGCCCTTCTTTCCAATGGCGGTGTATTTTGGAGCCTAAAAAGACGAGGGCGCGCCGACTCAAATAGACAGACTTTGGAGAAGGCGCCAGAGCTGATTAAAAAAATACTTACTACACCGGTTAAACGAGAAAACTGATGTAGAACGTCTGTTTTAACACCGGTTATTACATAACCGGTGTAACAAATGATTTTTAAAAACTTTTGTTTTAATTTTTCAAATTGCTATTACAGTGTCGGTACAACAATCCACAATAAAATAAATCCACAATAAATAAATAACATAACATCTTTTTGTTGTATTTTATTTACATTTAAAAATTCGTACCAAAATGCTTACGTGTAAACCATAATAAATACTTGTTTACAAAATTAAACTTGTTAATTTATGTGATAACTGTGATGTTTTAGACATAATTTGATATTTTCTTTTAAACTTGTAAAATGCAAATATAATGCAACTTGTAAACTATATATAAGTTACAGTTATAATGAACTATAATTACTGTAACTTGTAAACTTGTAATCAATAAACTCTGTGCCCTGTGTATAAAAATTCATAATTAAATATTACTATAACCGTAGTTATAAGATTAATGCATAGTAACCGCTGTAATATGAATGTAACTAAGTAAATAATCCAAAAATAATTATCATGTACCAAAACAAATTGTTAATTATCAAGAAATCTGTAAATGAAACGTGTTTGTTAAACCGGTTATTAAATAACCGGTGTATTATTCAGAGTGTTTACACAGTTTTTACACCGGTTATTAAATAACCGGTGTATTATAGACAGTTTTTACACCGGTTATTTAGTAACCGGTGTAAAAAACAAGTGTATCAACTATTTTAATATTGTCATTTCAATTCCACGTTTTGAAATTGTTTTCAACTATTTTAATGTACTAACAAAAATTGCATATAATATCATTACGATCACCAAATTGTCATTTCAATTGCACATACGCAGATGTTGTACGATCACCAAATATAATATCATTACGATCCATGAATATCGCACCCTTTGAATCATTCGAAAGATAATTACAATAAGTTAACCAACAAAATAAGTGCATTGATACTTCGATGCTAACGTAATTTTACATCATATGACTGAAGCAACAAAATAAGAATAAAAACTAATAAATATTGGTTATGCAACTGTGTGAATGATGTAGAAAAGTATACACCTGTACGCCTAAATAAAACAACAAAACAAACATGTAACTAAATTTTTTACCAATACGAAGCAAATATATATTGAAATCTACAATTGTACAAAGGCTTTTTATAAATGAAATGCAGAGCTAGAAATATATGTCAAAAATCCAGCGAATGAGAATTAAAACTATATAAAACTGATCAGTTTATATGTAACTACCTAACCTCAGATGGTTGCATTGAAAGAAGAAGAGTGATATTGTAGCTTCAGATCTGTTATTTTACCGATTTTTGGGAGCAGCTGTTGGTAAAAAGTCGTAGTTCTTACGATGGACATAATGCTGTTGAAGCTGTTGGGAGTAATTATATTTGTTATTTACACCGGTCGTAAGAAAACCGGTGCAAATTGTTAACTTTTTTACACCGGTTGTAACAAAACCGGTGTAAATAGACAAATAATTACACCGGTTTTTCTACAACCGGTGTAATAAGTGTAAAACCTTCTTTAATTTAGAGAAATGTTGTTTTTGTATTAGATAGACAAATATTGTTTTTTCGACGTCGGAAATAAATGATTTACAACAAAGCATTATCATAATAATATTAGAACATATAAATTAATAAACAACATTAGTTTCTAATTTTAATTAAAATAGACATTGTGATAACAGATGAGAAGATCACATAGTCTAAATTTTTTTACAGGCAAATAGAACAAAGTTTCATCATCTGCCCATCAAAAGCCAGCAACGAACACTTCTACGTGATTACACCAATTTCTGATTAGAAAAATTTTGGAAACATAATCTTCAGCATTGTTATAATTTCTTTTTGGATCTCTGGGTCGGCGTGTAGCTCTCCTGCATCAAAGTGTATTTTATTCGAATCAAGTTCATCATCAATATGGAGATTGATGTTTTCCGGTTGGTCATTCGCTTCTATTGATTCTGAAACGAACGAATCAAGTCCATCATGAATATGGAGATTGATGTTTTCCGGTTGGTCAGTTGCTTCTATTGATTCTGAAACAAACGAATCAAGTCCATCGTCAATATGGAGATTGATGTATTCTGCTTGGTCGTTTGCTTCTATTGATTCAGAGACAAACGAATCAAGTTCCTCCGAAGTTTGAATGTCGTCCATTGCAATTGCTGTTGAAGGTGTTTTCATGGAGGAGCAGAATATAAAAAGAAGAAAAACTAAATAATTACCAAACAGATGGTATTTATCTTATATGCTAAAAAACGTAATTAATTACGATCCCTTTAAATAACGACAAACATAATTGCGTACCTAATATTACATCATATCATTTAATTAACAAAATCAGTTTCTGAATTTAATTAAAACAGATCTATATATATATATATATATGTCAATGATATGGCGAATGAGAAGAGAAATAATATAAAAGTTATAAGTCACTAACCTCAAATGATTGAGTTGAATGAACGAAAGTTAAATTGTAGCTTGTAATGATGGATTCAAAAAGATTTCGTGCGCACCTTTTCGAAATAATCCGTTGTTCTTACGGTAGAGATGATCCAATTTCAGTACCTGTACAGTATAGAACTCAACAGAAAACAAGTAGCTCACAGACTTAAGTTGGAGAAGAAGGAAAAATATGTGGTTATGACGTTGTTAAAGTGGTGTAAAAAAACTACCACTTTTGACATCGGTTATAAGAAACCAGTGTAAAAGAAACAATTTCTACACCGGTTATAAGAAAACCGGTGTGAAAAGTGAATTTGTAACACCGGTTGTTTAATAATCAGTGTAAAAGCTTCTGCATATCAAATAAAGAAAACTAGGGAAAGAAAATTACTAACCATATCAAATTACTTAAATAAAATGTCATTACAAATAAAATAATTAAAATTGTCCATAAAAACAGATTTTAGATGCTTATTTTTGGGATTTTTTCATTGGACTCTCTTCCAGCTTCTCTTCTTCCTCATTTCTGTCAACTCTAGTGCGCTTCTTGCTTTGCGTCATCTGACCTCCTAGACGATGTATCTCCCATTCTAATGCATGCTTTGCGTCAATATAACGTCCCAGTTCAATAGATTTCTTGCGAAATTCCTCCTTTTCGATCTGCAAAGTTATAACTCCCAGTTGATTTTATTGAAGTAAAACTGTCGTAGTTTGCTTACTTTAAAAGCATATACATACAGTACCTTATGCCTTTCTTCCAACTGCATAACCCTTTCAACTGCCATCTTCAGTTCCGATGTTGCTCTTGCATTGTGAAATAACAAAAAATTGCTGACCAAGCCAAATAAACAGCATTCACAAAAGTTGACAACTACAATTTTCCATTATAATTCAGATTGACATAGCAACCTCAATTTGGTACCTTTTGCTTGTCAAGTTCAAGCAATTGCATCGCCTTTTCATCGACAGGCTGTTGTTTCTCCAACTCAGCCTCACGAGCTATAAGCTCGTTTTGCTGTTCTTGTAGCATCTTTTCGAGTCCCTCCATCTTCAGTAACTCTGATAAACACATGCAAAAAGTCATGACTATTTATAGGAATGAAGGATCATGACTTATGGGAATCAAGGGTCGTGACTTATCTCGGAGAATGAATTTGCCAACTAGGATACTGTGAAACCCTTCACGTTCCCCAGCCCCTCCAGCTGTCATCTGCCCCTCCAGTTTCCCTCAGCCCCTTCAATTTTATTATGCCCCTTCAGTTTTCCTCAGTCGACGTATCCGCTACCACCTAAGCAAAACAATTCAGTTTTAATTTTAAACTTTTAATGTACATTACATTTGAAATATTCGTTTTTACTGAAGGTGTATAGTGCTCGGAGTTCAAATCAAAGAGATTTTTTTGGTCGATATAAAGATAAAGAAGAAGAACTTAAGAAATCATAGTATTGAATCAAATAATAGTAAAATCTTCTTACACCGGTTATGCTTATAACCGGTGTAAACAAAACTTTCAAAATATTTTTACATCGGTTATTTTTAAAACCGGTGCAACAAAAACTTTTCAAAAAACTTTTACACCGGTTATTCGTATAACCGGTGTTAAAAAAAACTATTCAAAAATAATTTACACCGGTTATTCTTAAAACCGGTGTGTTAAAAAAAATTCAATAACTTTCTACACCGGTTATAAGAATAACCGGTGTAAACAGGCGTTATTCTTCTTTAATATTACGATAATGCCACCGCGTTTTTTTAATTTACACCGGTTTCTGTTTGACAGCTTTAAAAGGGGCGATTTAACAAGGCTATTTTGTAGTAGTGATTCTGCACAAAATCTAGGAATGTGGTACAATAGTTTGGTCTTTATTAGTGAGTGATGTATTTGGACTCTAGGAAACATCATACAGAGACGAAAATTCAATTTTATCGAATATTTGCACCTCATATCTCAATGGGGAACAATAAAATGAGTTTAGGTGATGAATTAGGAACAATAGGAAAGCTTTTGATGGAAAAGTAATTTTCAATTAGTGAAAAGGTTTGTTGATTCATTTATTTGTATATGAACCTAGTATATGTTAAGATTCTTCATGTGATTGGGTGATGGAATGACACTTGATGTGCCAAGATATTAGTTTAATGTTATAAACTTTCCAGTTCGGTGAGGATTGGAACTGTTGATATGGCAAATGTAGATTTAAGGTGATAAGGAGGGAGGGATCTGAATTAACCATTGTACACTGTGTAGCAGTTTGTCTTTGCTATTTAATTTAATCCTCTATATTTTGGACCTTGGAACTGAAAATGATTTGTGACACTTCTCTGTTTTCATGTTCGGGGCCTTTAAAGCCGAACTGGCTGCAGCAGATCGGTTTTCTGAGATCTTACCGGGAACATTGTTATCATGGAAAATATGGCATATTGTCTGCTGCCCAGACTTTCAAGAGACCAGAGAGGTGTAAATCTAGATTTATGTCGACGCTTTGCCCTCGAATGGATGCCCAAGCTCGGGTAGTGAAAGCAACCCATGAAGGGCAGCATTTCCTGAGTTCTAGTTTGGAGAAGATATTACCTGTTTTTGCTTCAGCTATCAGGAGGATAAAGTAATGCATAATGTGAGGACAGTGTAATCTTCTTAGTTTTTTATTTTTACCTAGCTTAACTGAGTTCCATGCATTATGACCCTTGGTATGACTTGTTGTTTTTGCAAGTAATGCATCATTCAACATTTCAATATTGCGAATTCCAAGTCCTTCCTCTTCCTTCTGACTAGAATTTTTTTTTTCCAAACTATCCGGACAATTGCGTTTCTTTGTTCACCATTACCCCACCAAAATTGAGACATAGGCGAGGTGATATCCTTGCATATGCTCTTGGTGAGTTTAAGCAAGCCGTAGTGTACATAGGAAGTGCCATAACCACACCTTTGAGCAATGTTTCCTTTCCAGCATGAGGAATTGATTCTTCCCTATCATCTTTTTCGCTTGTTCGAGGACAAAGTTAAAGACTTGCTTCTTTGATCGCCTAAGCCAATCTCCAACGAATAGAGTAGCTGTAGTAAAATTCTTTCCAATCATAAACTTTATTTTTCACACTATAAAGAATATTTTATATATTCCTATTCATACCTCATTTTATATCATTATTTTGTTATTTTCATACTATTAAATTAATTCATCAGATAAATTTTATTCTTTTCATCTAAAATATTAAATTTTATTATTTAATAATTAAAATTTTAATTTAATTATTGTCTAAATAAATTAAAATTTATTTTTATTTAATTATCATAACAAAAAAAATACTACATTAAAATCCAAATTATAAAATTACATTTAAAAAATATAATTACTAAAGCACAACTTAAAAAAATTAAAAAATTATAATTAAGATAAAATAATTATAAGTAAGATCAATTAATTGAAGATATAAATGAAACTAAAGCATGATTGAATAAAAATTAAACCTTAAACAATTAAAGTTAAAAAAAGTGAAAACAAAAAGAAAAGAAAAAACAAAAAAAAATGTTTTAGTGTAACTAAAGTGCAATGTCAAATTTCGCGTTGCACCGTTGCAAAACGTCAAATTGGTCGGAGAAGAGATTTGGTGCAATCTTTTGTCCTTTTGTGTGCTATTCACGCTAAAATGAAGTGCGTTGGAGATGGCCTAACATGAAGTAATCTTCTATCTAAAATTATCTCTATCTTATCATGTATAAAATTAAATTACGTAGTAGAGTTTACTTATTTATTTCTTGTTTAGGGTCTAATAATTTTAGTTAAACTACGTTGTTTTGAATATTAGATAAAATAGAATAGAGATAATATTGCACAGTATGATCTATCCTAAATCTAAATTCTTTCTTCCTTTTAATACTTCTATTTTTGTTTTTAAAGTGTTATTATAATATTAAATTACTCTTATTTCTATTACTCATTTTAAATATTAGATAGAATATAACATAAATAATATTGGTCAGAAAATCTGATCTATCCTAAATCTAAATTCTTTCTTCCTTTTAATACTTCTATTTTGTTTTTAAAGTTTTATTTTAATATTAAATTACTTTTATTTCTATTACTCATCTTATTTCGCCATTAACTCCAACTATTCCATTTTCACCATCTATATCAAACATTCAAAGATAACAAACTTTAACACTATCATGGATTACAACATGTTTCTTATTTCAAGGTATTTTCTTTTCTTCTTATTATATAAACTATTTTCTAATATTTTTTTTCTTGTTATATCTTCTATTTGGATTAAAAATTACTTTTTTATGTCATTTTAAAAAAAATTAAAACTTTTATATATGTTGTAGTTTTGTAAATATTTAGGAATTTTGGGACAATTATTTATGTATAATTTATTTGTTAATTAATTACTAGTTTAATTTTAAATTTTAATTAACTATAGAGAAATACAATAAAGGGATTTTTTGTTTTGGTGGCATAACCATAAAGGGGGCGCCACTACACCTTTACATAAGTCTTTGAAAACAAAATAAACGAAAACTTTCTCCTTTACATATGATGAGGTTTGAAGAATTTGAAAATAATATGGTTGCCCGGGAGAGCTATAAACATCCATATTACGCTAAAACTTCCGAACCCCGATCCAAAAAACTCCCAAAACATATTCTAAGTTTTTGCCGGAAGTGATGTAGTTGTAGATAAAATCCCCTACACTCATATACACCTCATTGAAACCAAAATTCGATATGAAATATGCAAAAAATCAAACCTGATATGCAATTACATTTCTGACACTATGGATGTGAATGCGCAACCAAAATTCGATACAAAATATGCAGAAAACCAAACCTGACATGCAATTACATTTCTGACACTATGGATGTGAATGCGCATTCAACAGCACCACAATTCACATAGCATATCATTCTAATACTCCAACCAGCTACACACTAAAGTACATATTGTATGCACTTGCTGATTCATAAATATGCAGCAGCATGAAACATCACAGAACTCCATCCAAATATTTAGTCTTTCTTTGCGGTTTGCTACTAATATGTACAGCCATCAGATTCAGTCTCACATACCAAATCCATTTATGCAGTTAGGAAAATAGCAATCAAGTAATGCAGGAAATACGTTTATGCACAGGTAAGAAAACCCATGCAATGTAAACAGATCAAATGTTCCACCCCAAACAAAGCAAAGCTGGCCTAACATCGGCAGCCAATAGCCTGACAGATTTTGATTAAGCATTAAGCAATCAAGTAATGCAGGAACTTTAGCTCTACTTGACTGGATAACTGATTACTTTACATGGAAATATTGCAAGTGAACTAGATTTCCAGCTACTAGTCAGTTTGACATTGTGTTTAATCTCCAATACCAAATAAGTCAATGATAAAAATCACAACTTTTGTATTTCACAAAGGTCCTAAAGTAATATGTTTACAGCATTGTAAGCAAACACTTCAGAAGGGAAGATCCATCCATCAAACACGTGGTGTTGTACCAAGATTTTTGTCCTGCAAAATTGTGAGAATGCTTTAGCCAAACAAATTCAATAAAGAAATAGAGATTCACGAACAATCACTGTATGGCATGCAAACAAATGTAATGATGTTAAACACATTAAGTTAGCAATTACCTTAACATAAAACCGTAGAACATTATGAAATTTTCTATACACATCTTCTATACCAACAAACTGGCTAGCGATGAAGCTATTCTTTCCAAAATCAACATCCCAATCCTGACAATTCGCCACTGTGAAGTTTGGATTAGCCATAGCCACAAACGCTAGCCGATCGGAGAACAAGTTACCCTCCCTATAAACATGTCGGATAGTGTACCGAATACGTCTTAGCTCACTGATAGCCTTCATGAAATCTTGATAGTACTCGTTCTCTGGTATGCAATAATATCCAGACAATACTTTCACTAACTCTTGATTATCCACTAAAATCATTAGCCTATCATAATTCAAGTGTCTGGCATTGAATTGCAAACCATGAATTAAGGCCATCAGTTCATAAATGACATTGACTTTATTGCCTAAAGGATGCAATTCTTCTTGGTGACAAAGAGTACCACCTGTGGGCTTTGTGATGTATGGTAACTTACCACAATGATACTCAATAGGCCTCCCATGAGCCCACACTGATACAACACCACCAGCGAAACCCAGATCATCAACAATGGATGCATCAGACATCAAAACTGGACAACCTGACATGTAAGTCTCCAATGGCGATCTAATAATCCCTCTGTAATGTTTCTTGTCCCACCACTCAGTGTCTAATACAAGTACTTTTTTAGCTACTAAGTTTGCATGAAAGTCAACTAGATCTTCTACGGGAGATAAACAGTATGCCTCCATGTAATTTTTCATTGACACCTCAGTTGACTTGATGAAAGAATGGGAAAAATTATCCATCTTCAAGCTGGCTGGCTTGATAACTTCAGCAATTAGTTTCGCGTGATAGCCAAGATAATATTTCTCCAATTCATTAGGGCTCTACAAAACCAACATCCACCAACAGTAATAATGAGCCAAATATCAATTGACATTTACTAAAAGTAGGAAACTTATTACAATAAATTTAAAAGTTAAAAAAAAACAACCAACTATAAATTACTTACAATCCATGTACAGCGCATTTCCATAAAGATAATTCCTTGCGCACATCATCCTCCTTGCTACTATTGAAGCGTTTAATGGCATTATCCCTAAATAGATTTTACACGTGTGAATTTCCAAAATGTACTGAAACTCATATTTAAATTGCAAAGAAATGAAAAAGAAACATAAATAAGGCAAGTCTAGTTGTTTCTGTGTTCAAATGTAGGATGCTTTTTTCCCAAAACATTGATCCTAATTACTTGTTTTTCAATTAAGATGCGGTTTAAAACAGTTTCATCTGCCTACCATTATGCAAATGTATTTCATAACAGTAGATGGCCAACTGGGAAGAATTAGGAATGATTCAGATATAGTTGAAATGTTTGCTATATTTAAGGATGATAAATCCATAAATACCAATAGGAAATAAATAGGCACTCATAAGTAAGGGTGTACTTCATATCCGCGGTGTGGATGTTCCAGTCACTCATACCAGGTTCAATGAATACTACAGCCTTCCAAACATTGAGAATGCATAACCTAAACGTGCATCTATATTAGGGAAGTAAATCATCTCTATTATAAATGAAATATATGCGATAAATAATATGAACTGAAAATATGAATACCCTTTTCAAACTACTATAATAACTAGTACACAATGTCAAAACTATCTTGTAGGCTCTTCATACAAGTATCAAATAATAAATACAAATCCAATTTTCTACAATCAGATTATGGATAAAGACACTAATGTCAACTTACTTATCCAGAAAAATATGAATGCAAGAGGCAGATAATCAAAGATTAATAGCATTTAATATACATGATACAGATAAGACTTCCTTCTATAAATTTCAAAAAATCACTAACAGTAAGAATATCCATTGTCTCCGTTGTATTCTTTCCTTCTACTAACTCCATGAACTTTCATGAAATCTTTAAGAATCCCTTAACTAATAAGCAACACTAAGAATAAAAAAAGTTTCAATTTTAGACTAAGAAATTCATTCACGCAATTTAGCAAACACTTGGTATACAAAAAAAAGTAACGATGTATGAAAATTCCATGTATTGTAGCACCAATGAACAATAAAAACCCATACACACAAGAATCAATATCTAATTATACAATACAACCAAGGAATTCACAAAAAATGTACAAGAAAATAAAATGGTTACCTTTGAAGTTTAGAGAGGCAAATGAGGTAAATTTTATTTTTGGTGGTCGAATTGAGAGTGTAGCACCTTGAAATCCTTCTTAAAACCTCCTAAGAGTGATTCCAACCAATAGAAATCAACAAGAAGGCCCTAAGTAGTCAGAACGAATTTTTTTGCATTTCTAAAAAAAATGACTTTTCGGCCTACGAGTTGCTCAAATCAGGGTTTGTAATCCTAAAATGTGGTGGTTGTGCCTCCTAGATGTTGATAAGATGTTAGTGATCAATTGGATACTGCAAATTTGGGAAGAATTCTGTTGAAATGCTGTTAATTTTTCTCGCCATTACTCAGAGGAGGTGTGGAGGTGTTCTGCTAGGAGGTGTGTAGCGTGTGAAAAAATGTGTAGTGTGTGATAAAATGTGTAGTGTGTGAAAAAATATATAGTGTGTGAAAATGTATGTAGTGTGTGAAAAAATGTGTAGTGTGTGAAAATGTGTGTAGTGTGTGTAAAATATGTGTAGTGTGTGAAAATGTGTGTAGTGTGTGAAAATGTGTGTAGTGTGTGAAAAAATGTGAAGTGTGTGAAATCTAATTTTGTCAATTCTAATTATCAGTGAAATCTAATTTCATACATTTTTTAAACTTTCAAACAGATTGGGAGTTATAATTCAATTCTATATGAATTTTGTTGTCTTGCCAAACAAAGGAATTCAAACATTTTAGACTTTCAATTCATTGAATTACGTTTCTATAATATTTAAATTCTAATTCAATTCTATTTCTAAACAACCAAACACAGCCTCATAATAATTAAATGAAAATGCATGCCAATAATTCAATACTAATATGCAACATAGCAAATAATGTAACAAATTGAATACTAATATGCAACAGAGAGAATAATGTAGAAAATGGTCTAGGGTTTTTACCAAAAGAATCTATATACCATTTTGCATTACTAGCCCCCTGCCCAAAAACAAAGTCCTTATTCAGAAATTTCTGGTGTACTAGCATAACTACGGCCTCATATGTTTTATTTTTGTCCAAAAATATTAATAGCAATAGCAAACGAAAGAAAAGTATCACCATTTCCTATCTCCATTCTCTTCGGAAACTTAAAATATTTAAAATAAAAACTCTTCTAAAACAAGTTCATGTATAAAAAAAGATAATTAATGGCCATTAAAATCGCGATTTTAATTTTTTGCTACTTTTATTGTATTTTAAAATTGTCATCAACTCTCGTCTCATATATGAACGTGCTTCACAACACCAACTGAATATATAAAAGGCTTATGTGCAACAAATACGTGTACGTTTTCCTTCCACTGGCCACTGGCCGGCACTGAGTGGTGGCTTGGCCAGTGCCGGGCAGTAGCCAGTGTAAATTGTTAAGCCTAATTTCTTCCCTTGTTTGGGAAAATTAATATAAAAACTTTCTCCAATAGTAGGATTTAATCAATCAATTCAATATATAATTCAATTATCTGTCAAAGCCAATCCAATAACCGCAATAGAAATAGATCCTGTGTGCAGTACCATCCTCCAATGATTCACCATCACATATCTGAATTAATATCAAAACTTCCTCCCACTAAAATAAGAATTATGTGCACATACATTGACCTGAGACATGCGATAGATCAACATCCGAGTCATTCGACACGGTTCCGGCAAAAACCCTGTAAAAATAAAAAATCAGGTCTACATCCATCTCAACTTCGTTTGCAAGTACGTGTTGTTTGAAATCCTTCAAACAAATTCTTAGGTGCAGCATCATTCCAGTAATTCGCCACCTCGGATCTCAATTAATAACTAGATTCGTTCCCACCTGTGATAGGAAGGAATTCGGTGGATTTATATTCGTTGCCTGAGATGGATCAATCTCATAATTCACCGTATAATTCTGGAATGCTAAATAATTCAGCGTCATTTCCAGAGTCACAGCAAACAAGAGTATTCTTTGGTGATTTAGACTCTGCCTTGAACTTTTTAAGCAAATATGCAAGTGCTTGCCCTTTTCAGGCACCTTGCAGTAGTATATCCAAGTCCATCCCTCTACTGTAATTATTTTAACATCCAACTGAACAATCAAAAAGAAGCAAAGAAGATTATTAGAGTTGCAGTACAGAATAATTTGAAAAATAATCCATCTAAAACATTTCATTTTAAGCTTAAAATTTTTGAGCTTGACATGGCATTTCACAAACCAAAAGAGCTACCATACCCCCACGTCCTTCCAGCTGTGCAGCAAGAGCTTTCATTATGTTTTGAGCTTTGTCTTTTGGAACATAAAAGCTAACCTTGTGTGGTAGCTGCTCTGTTCTGACTGCGAGCCCCAAAAGAAAGCATTTTATCACGACAAATTGAAAACTGACATTATCCATATGCCCATTTCAGTTATTTTTTACACGAGCCTCCAATTTTTTCATGTGTCATTGTTCTAATAAAGGAGTGGGACAACCAGGTACTGAAGTTGCAAGTGTACATGAAGAGTGAGCTCAGGAAACTTGCACGTTTCTTCTGTGACTATCCTCCTGTCCCATTTCTGGTTTAGACATTCAACCTAGCCATCATCAGGTATCATAGAGTTGCCATAAGTAATTTCTGTCCTGACAGACATAATAGTAATATCTGGGGTTAGCATAGGCTTCTCTTTCCTCAACTCCTTGTATAGTGTAGATGACCTCCAGAATACTAGCAGAGAAGTTTCTCGATAATTGGCTTCCAACAATGCATTAAACCTAAGCGGAGAAAGATGATCAACCTGCAAAGCAGTAGTAGTTTCACATGAGTTGTGCCATCAGTGTGAAAAAGTAAACAATGACAACTCACCATTGTATGATCAAGATCCAAAACTCATGAGACGTGCAGCAACAGCTAGCCGATCCATAGTTGCTTTAATGTTAACTTCGTTCTGCAAATAAATAAGTGGCTGCATTAGGAAGAAAAACCAGCATATGAATGACGATGGGAAAGCTCATGCAATTTCTGCTCTGGTAAACTTAATTAAGAAACCTTCGCCCACTACAAATTTTCAGTACTTATCTAGTTTGGGGAAACAAAATTCCATCGAGCCCAAATCAAATTTCAGGTGTTCCTCAAAGAGAAGAGAGAATTAAGACAGGGAATCTTGTGCAAAACAAATTCTGACTTCTCATACGTTTATAAGCGTGGAAAGCATATATGCCTTTATCCTAAATAAGGGGATATCCTTTAGGAGTATTTCCTATTAAGTGCGACCCAAAACTTTCGTCGTCCTTCGTCGTCGCTGGACAACTGCACACCACTGCTGACGTGGCTAACGTGTGGCTCCTGATGCTGGCCTTCGATGACGTGGCATAATGATGGTAGTTAGTTCCTCTCGGATTAGTTTTTCCTTTAGGGTTTGCTTTTTTTCTTGCTTTTACTTTTCTGTGCCGCTGCCTATCTCTCACCTATAGGTTTCATTTTTTTTTTCTCTTTCGCTTCAGTGCCTTCTTCCGTCTCTCTTTTTTTTTCTCTCCAATTTTTTCTTCTACCGCTCTCTCTATTAGAATATGCATCATAATCGATTTATGTATTCATCACATGGTTCATGTAATATTTTGTTTACATTGAAGCTATTTTTTGTTTGTAATTTTCTGATTCTTCATTTCTGCTTTATTTTTTACCTTTCGAGGTTTATGGTGAAGATATTGGAGTTTTTGCAAAGAATTTTTAGGACCCTGGGAACTCTCATTGATGTTGTTATTTTTTTGGAAGGAATTAAAGAAATGGGTCATTTTTTTGTGTCATTAAAGAGAAGTTGCTATAATCGAAGAATGGAGTGCTGAGATTGCCCCCCAGATTCCGCTTCCATCCCACTGATGAAGAGCTTGTTGTACAATATTTGAAGCGCAAGGTCCTAGCTTCCCCTCTCCCTGCTTCAATAATCCCTGAGATTGATGTTTGCAAGCTGATCTTGGGATTTGCTAGTGATTGGAGCAAGAAAGGTACTTTTTCGCACAAGCGGAAGTGAAGTACCCAAATGGAAATCGATCCAACAGGGCAACGGGTTCTGGATACTTGAAGGCGACAGGAGTGGACAAACAAATTGTGACATCTAGAAGCCAACAAGTGGTGGGGATGAAGAAAACTCTTGTGTTTTACCGAGGGAAACCACCTCATGGAATCAGAACTGACTGGATAATGAAATACATTCTTATAATAATAATAATAATAATGAGTAAAAGTAATGCTCTTCAAAAACTCCAAGGATCTGTTGGTATTTCTGGTGATCTTCTGCTCTTTCATCAGCTTGATGTTGCTGATTCTTCAAGTGTTGATTCCCTTGCTGAATTCATCAAGACTCAAATTGGCAGGCTTGATATCTTGGTATGATTCGAAAAATGCATTTCTTGATCTAACTGTTTCTGTAGTTTGAATGCTTAAATTGTTTTCTCTGTTAAGTTTTTACTGAGCTAATCTGTGCTGATGCATATTCTTTAAAGTACTGCTGGAAAATTCATTGAAGTTAATTTCTTTGACATTTTTTACTTGTTAGAACTAATGTGATTTTTTGTTGGTTTAAGGTAAATAATGCAGGGGTTAGTGGAGCTATTATAGACCCTAAAGCTTTAAAATCTGAAGCTGCTGGAGAAGTAAGTCTACATTATAAGTCGGTGTAAACTTCTATACTATGTATATTATGTTGTTTTCTTGAAGAAATGTGGAAAGAAGAATAGAAGATTGAAACTTTGTTTATTAACGTTGTTGTTGTTTCAAAGATAGCAGTTTTATTGATTTAAATGCAAATTAAACATAAATTCCACAAGGTAAAGACTGAGCATGCAAGCACCAAACGTCTGGTTCTAACTTGCAAATCCACATCAGTAATTAGTTTCTCTGTTTTCTCCTTATACAAGTTGAAATTTTTTGTTGGCTTGTCCATTGAGGATTGTATGACAAGTACAAAACAGTATTCTTGCTCTCAATCACAATCTGTGTATTTTATCTTGTTTCAAGTATATTTTGCACCAGATTTATTTATTCTATGTTCAATGAACCTGTGAAGAAACTGGATCCATTTTATGAATTAACTGTTGTATGTTAACTGCTTTGTATAAAATCCTTATGTATTGTGTCCTAATCTTTCTGCTATCTTCTGAACGTACTTTTGTGTTTTATTCATTGTTCTAGGCATCCCTTTCATCGCCTTCAATTGCTGATTGTAACGGCCATAGTGATACAAGGTAAAGCTAAATTTCAATTTATGTTTTCTTTTTGTAGGTTCGATTGTGCCAAAGTAAAAGGACTGCATTCACTTTTGGTGTTTGGTTTCAGATTTTCCTTTTTGTTCATACAACAATTTTCTAATTATCCTTTCTTACTATTTGCAGGGAAAGAAACAGGGATGATTCTTTCGTAACTGTTAGAGATAGGAAGGTTTGTAAGCTCATACTTTGTCATGATTCTTAATGTTGATATTGGCTGCAATACTATTCCTGAGCTAAAATTCACATAAATCCAGCTTAAAGGAAAGTTCCTAGAGCTCCCACATTATAAGAAAATTATATTGTGTGGAAAATTGTCTCATGCTAGTGATATACGACAGAGGTTTTGAGAAATGTATAATGCCTCAGTAAAGAAGAGAGTTAGCATATGCTTCAGTTCATCAGCTATATGTACATTCAGTTATAGGATGGATTATGTTAATGACATGCCTTGACCTCATTGTATGCATGAATTTCACTCTCTCTCTCTCTCTCTCTATATATATATATATATTTAACTTGACATGCTCAAAAGTATGTTAGATACTATGTGTCATATTCTTTTAGTACACTGCCACCTATGTAGTGGGTGGAAACTAATTAATTTGCTCTTATTATTGGGCCCAAATACCTTTTAAAGAAGAAAGAACTGAGGGAACCTCATGCACCACTACAGTGGACTATTTAAGATGCAAAGACAGCAATCTACTAAAGAATGTGAATTTGATGAAATCCTTTTCTTGCAGGAAGGAATACGTTCTTGATTTATCTCACTGTATATTAACCTTTTATCAAACTTTCCTTTCCATGGTTTGACAAGTATCTGAGAGTGCTTCTGTTTATGCCCTCAGCCGATCATGGTTGAAGAATGGTTCTTCTGAAGAAAGCCAGGTTTTGCAATATTTGGAAGCCATTAATGAATGTTTTGTGTGCTACTTCTGCTTTAATTGTTATAACCTTATGTTGTTGGTGTTTAAGGACCTTTTGAAAGGTTTTAAAAGTTTAGTTCCCATTTACTTTGTATTTGAGTGATTAGCTATTTGATCAAATTGAAAATAGTTTTTCTTTCGGTGCAGATTTGTATTATTCAGGTTCTCGTGAAGTTGGTAGTTTTTTGTTTCATATTTTATTTCCTATGTTCCAACTAAGAATGTAGCACTTGGTTTTGAGGAAGTTACTTTTACATCCTTATTAAAGAATTCCTGATTTCCCCAAGAATTTTGAAACTCCTTTTTAGTGATATTCTTTTCGTTATACTTCTTCTTATGCATATAGAGATAGAGATCTTTCTAGCTGTGACCAGAAGTTTTTGATGAAACACAAGCATTTTCGGCCTCTAATGTATCACTTTTATATATATTTCTCTAATTTGGAAAATAAGTTGTATTTAGTAGATATGTGATCTCAACTTTGATATATATTGTCAATTCTAGGATTGAATATTTCATGTTTTGATTGCTTAAGATGCAATGGTGATTTTACCTGCTAACTTTGTACTCGACATCTCATCAACTGTGAAAAGTGTACTGTTAAAGTCTTTTGCAATATCTCCTTCTTGTTTGAGTTTATAATTCCCTTTCAGAACCTGTTAACATTATTTACCTAAAATTTCTTTCTAGATGACTTACACCTTTCCTCAATGATGTTTTGCATCAATTGAATCTTTCTCTCACATTCAAATTTGCCATCCTTTTCTAACCTTTGCTGTCTGTATTGTTAAAGCTCCTCTTCTGAAGTTTTTAACTTTTCATTTCTAAATTTTTTGATACATTGACACTCCTAACGTTGTAAAATTTTAGTTAGTACTACATTGTTTATTTTATTCTTAATTTTTTGTTTTGATCAATGCAGGAGAACATTAACTGGGATGATTTCACCACTGAGACAAATGAGTTAGTAACGAAGTGCTTACAAATAAACTACTATGGTGCAAAAAGAATGGTTGATGCCTTGATCCCTTTCCTCCATTTATCTCAATCACCAGTAATTGTAAACATTTCCTCATCCATGGGGAAGTTAGAGGTACTTAACCATTTTTCTTCCATGAGTTTGATACTGATTGAGCATAAACTGTACTTCAAACAATTTGATTGTTTATGTAGTTGGGATGATTATTAAAATTTCGCCAGCGAACTTCTGATAAAAAACTAGGGAAAAGAAATGGAAGTTAAGCTTCTTTGACAAATGGCTTGTTCAGTAGAATGCACAAATGGCTTTCTTTTTTCATGTATTTACAGTGCAGTTCCCAGCAAACAATTCGCTCAGCTCTTCTTGGCATATTGTAGCTTATACCCAATGCCTGGGCTAAAGGAATATTTAATGATGCCGAAAACCTTACTGAAGAGAAAGTGGATGAGGTGCTGACTGAGTATCTCAAGGAATTTCAAAGCTGGCTCTAGAGAAACCAATGGCTGGACTTTTGCATACACAATGTCAAAGGCAGCCTTGAATGCTTATACTAGAATTCTTGCTAAGAAATTTCCAGAAGTGATAAGTATGGCACATTCACAGTTGGGATTCTTGTACTACAAGGGTGTAATTTGTTCGTGTAAAATGGTTTGGGATATGTTCAGAACTCTGAACAGTACATGTTGATTTATGATTAGAATCACAGGGAAGCAATGCGATGGTTAACTGGTTAGGTACCTATATTACCTTAGGGAATAGCTTACAAAGAACAAAATGAGAGGAGGGTGTTTGGCCTTTTATTAGTTCAGGTAGTATGAGTTCATGCACCTGATTATATGAGCAGCAAATCTGTTACCATGAAAATAATTACATTTTACATTTTCTATAGCATTTTTCACTAGAACAATTAAAACTAAATTGTTGATATTTAGAGGTATCAGAGCAAGTACTTTTTACCTGTATGTCTCTGAGAAGTGTGCAAGAAAAAGTTCAAAGATAATTGTCTAATTACTTTACATTTGGATGGCCTATCTCGTGTAGATGATATGCGTATTGCTTTCTGTTTTGAAATTGAGAAATTCATTCAATCTCAGATAAAATGAAAACATTCAATAAATTAAAAAGTGTGAATCTTTTTTAAAATGTGTACTACATTTAATACTTGAAACCCAATGCAAAAATTATAACAAAGTTCAAAAGAAAGAGAAAAAGAAAAAAACAAATTAAAAACCTCATCGTCAATAATATCAATTGCATCATTTCTTTCTCAATGTGTAGTAAACATGAAAATAAAAGTAGAATAAATCCAGAATAAATCCAAAATAAATCCAAAAGAATTTTTTTTGTGTTGTCAGTGACTATTTTGCCAATTCTCCGTATTTATATTTACTATACACATTTTCCCACACTATATACATTTACACTTCTTCACCAATAATACATATTTACACACATGACTTACATTTTCAAACACATACATTACACTTTATAACACAATATATATTTTTACATAGTATGCATATTTACACATTTTGACATATTTTATATATTTACACGTACTATACACTTTTTTAATATACACTTTTTTGCATTGCATATGTGTAATATGTATAAATATATGTTATGTGTGAAAACATGTGCACTATGTTTACATATTTATACATATTACACACATTCACATACATGTTATATATTACCCATATTTTCACATGCTATACATGTTACGCATACTATACCAATTTTCGCACACCATAAATATTTACCTATACTTCATAAATTATACAGTTTTATTATACACGCTATACACATTTTTGCACAATATTCATATGTATACATACCTTATACATATTCACACACAATAAATATTTAAACATTTTACGCATTATACATATTTACATATTATTACGCACTATACATATTACACATTCAACACAAAATTTCAAACATATACATATTTATATATACTACACACTTTTTCACCTACTATACCCATTTAGAGTCAATAAACACTTATTTACACATATTACACAATTTTCACGCACTCTATATATTTTATACATACTAAATGTGTTTTTTCACATTATACATATTTATACTTATTGCGTATATTTTCACGCAGCTTACATTTTACGTATACTATTCACATTTCACACACTATACATTTTTGGATTTACCTCACACATTATTCATATTTATTCATAATATACACATTTTCAAATAATGTACATATACTTTACACACACACACACAGACACACACATATATATATAAATTGCGTATTCACATATACTTTACATATACTTAACATATACTTAACATACTTTATATATACTCGACCATCAAATTCAGCACAGAGATGTATATGTGAATACGCACTACAAAAAATTCAGCACAGGAACATTTCAGTCCTTTGCTGTCGCACTACAAAAAAATACTTTAATGGGATATTGGAATTATTTTGTACTAAACCATCAAATTCAGCACAGAGATGAGATTGTGTTTATTCCACAAATTGTTCAGACTTGCATCTATACCTATGTTGTTGTGATTTTTAACAAGCATGGTATTGAAAAGTTGTACCCTTGCCATTTTAAATTTTGTACAACTATATGAGACAATAGAATATTTTCATCTCTTTCTCATTGTTAAAATACATAATTTATAATTACGAATTTATGTTCGTTTTCATTTATCCTAATAATTATATATGGTCATCTTGTGTCAACAAATTCTGTATATTTATATACCACAAAGAAAACGTGCACAATAATATTCCATTTTGCTCTAATTTCAAATTTCAGACATCTCACTTATAAAATTATAATCATCAATAACTATACATATTCAATTCAAAACTTTTTTTTAATTCGACTAATAATCATCAGTAACTATACATTTACACATTCAAAGCAAAATTCCAAACATGTGCATAATTATATTTTATTTATATATACTAGACAAGTTTCCACCCATTGTACATATTTACAGTCGCTATTTATACTTATTTATTGATACTACACAAATTTTACACGCTCTAAATATTTATGCATATTTATACTTACTTCCTACATTTTCACACCATTTACATATTATGGATACTATTCACATTTCACACATTATATATATATATATATAAATATTTATTTGTTTCACAGATTATTCATATTTTCATATTATACACATTTCCAAACAATATACATACTTAGATTTACATTACATTTTTTTATTTTATAATATTTTGTATTCACATATACTTTAATCATTTACGTATTGTATTTGCTTTGCGTATTTTGCCACGTTATATATATATATTAATGTATGCTTCACAAATTTCTATCATACTACAAATATTAGCACATACTATGCATAGGGTATATTTTCACAACACTATTTTTCTTTACATACTACAAATATTTATATATATGCACACAATTAAATATTTTTTCATATGAACACAGTTCGTTAGATTATGAAACATATTTGTTCTTAACATTTACTATCAAATTTTGATAATTCATTATTAAGTCATAATTTATTATCAATTTTAAAGTTGCTTACTAAAACTTAATCATTTCTAATGACTCAAGCAATTTTTGTTAAGGGCAAATCACACCGCAGCGCGGTGTTGTTCTACTAGTAGCTAATAAAGGCGAGATACTGCTATCTGCAACACTACCACAAGCTGTGAACTTAAATCTTAGGCAATCAATCACATATAAGTTGACCTGAGATGGATAACTCTCAGGCAAAAACTGAACCCCGTAAAAATATAAAATCAGGTCTACATCCATCTCAAGTAAGATCTCAATGAATACCAAATTCCTTCCTTCCCTCCCACCTGTGATAAGAATTTGGTAGACATATGTAAGTTGACCTGAGATGGATAACTCTCAGGCAAAAATTCAGGTCTAAATCCATCTCAAGGACGATCTGCTGTTGTTTGAAATCCTTCAAACAAATTTTTGTGCACAACATCATTCTAATAATTCACAACCATGCATCTCAATGAATACCAAGATTCTGGATCTCAATGATTACCAAGATTCCTTCCTTCCTTCCCTCCCACCTGTGATAAGAATTCGGTAGATATATATAAGTTGACCTGAGATTGATCAATCTCAGGCAAAAACTGAAACATGTAAAAATAAAAATTCAGGTGTACATCCATCTGCTGTTGTTTGAAATCCTTCGTCCAAATTCTTGCGTGCAGCATCATTCCAATCATTCACCACCACGGATCTCAATTAATACCAAGATTCCTTCCTTCCCACCTAAGATAAGAATTCGGTGGATATATATATCCGTTTACACGAGATGAATCAATCTCATCTGGACAAAATCTGAATCTGTAACAAACCCAATCCAGTTCTACATTTATTATGAAACCTGATCTGCTCTGCAACTCATCACCGAGAGGGTTTCAAAGAATTATCATCACTTGTTTGGGTTTTGTTCCTGCGACAAAACTAGAGGAAGTTGGTTTGGAATTGGACAAGTTTGCGTATGTATGAGAAAGGGTAAGGAAAATTCAGGTCTATCTTTCGTGGAACCGTTACTGAGCCAGCACTGTATTCACGGTTATCCACATGGAAAGGTTATAAAAATTGGTAGGCAACGATTAAGTATTTTAACCATGTTCAACAACCAACAAAGCAGAGTACATGATAGTAACAAATGCTTGAATAGTTAAATGCACTTTTTACCTTTACGTTATCAGTTATTACTGTGAAAATAAAAGCTCACCTGCGCCTGCACCTACCGGTGGAGACAGGACCACCAACTATTGATTGGACCACTACATTGAGATGCTGAAACAAACACGTTAAAGTGCCGCAAATTTTGATAATGTGGTCTGCATCTTTTTTTTGTTGTTTACGATTCATGCAAAATTTTATAGATTCGTTGTTATGTATATATAATTATTTGGTTTGGCTTTTGGCAGATGACCTCTCCAACCTAGGCACTGAAACTTCTAGCTTTTTTATTTTTTTTTCTCCCTCAGCTGCTGCCTCCCGACTGCTTCAAACAAGAATCTGTTTGTAAGTTTTTTTAAAAAAAAACATTTAGAAAAAATGGCATGTTTTGAGTAATTATTATAACACATTTTCAAGGAATAAATAAGGAGAAAAACTCCTTTGAAACATGTTCATATATAAAACGGACTTGTCCACTACATTGAGATGCTGAAAGAAACAAGTTAAAGAGGCGCAAATTTTGATAATGTGGTCTGCATCTTTTTTGGTTGTTTACCATTCATGTAAAATTTTATAGATTCGTTGTTATATATATACTAGTAAGGGTATTGCCGCACAAAGTGCGGCAACCCAGGGCTAGACTTGTGGGCTTAAATTTGTTAATATTGTTATTGGGCTGTATATTTGGGTTTGTTCTGTTTTTGGTTAAAGCCAGTTTGTTATTTTTACAGATTTGGGCTTATTTTTTAGGGTAGGATTTTGATCCTATATATTAAAAGGTTTGGGAGCAGAAGCTGCCGGCTTTCGTTTGAGAGCCGCCTGTTGCTAAGAGCAACAAATTGGCAAATGTAAATTGGCGAAAAGCATCTATAGGTTGATTAAGTCAAAATTATATATGTAGCCAATCATAATTGCTGTTAGTTCTAGCTATGATGCGGCTTTTAGTTTCTGTTGTTTTTGTTTCTTTGATCTATTTTTTGGGGCGGAAATTTAACATTTCGCTATAAAATTTTTGCCTTGGTAATTTGCAAGGTTTTTTTGCGCTTTGTAATTAGAAGTTTGAAAATTTAATGATTAGAAAAGGCTACTAAATGTTTTATTTTGGGTCCGTTTGTTGGATATGTTTTTGATTCAGGGAAGGCATTTCTGACAGATAAGGTTAAGAGCTTACTTGAAAAAGCTTAAGTAAAAAGTGAAGCTTTCAATTTTTCCTTCAAACCAAAGCTCTTACTCAGATTTAATGGTTTATTCTTTTTGCTTTACCTTGTATAATTTTGGTCATCATAAATATGTTTTTTAGTTATTTAATTTTTTTTTGAGTGTTTTTTGTTTGTTCTATATTAAGGTTCAGAAGGTATATATATATATATAGTAATAGTAAATAGAACGAAATGGGTATTTAGTTCTTTGTTTCATCAGAAGGTTAGCATTAGGAGCTATGTTTATTGGAAGAAGAAGGTTTTTTTTATAGGTTTTATAGAGTAACATTATATATTACTATTTTATATATAGTTAATAAAGATTTACTTATTTAGAAAATGAGGTTTAAGCTATTGTTTTATAAAAAGATTAGTATATCGGCTGGAAACCAGGGCTGTCAGAAGAAAAGGAGATAAATATTTTATTTCCGTAGACTTGGTGTAAACAATGCCATGTACTAATCTTTTGTATATAGGTTTTAAAAATTTGTTGATTTGCAGGCTCAATTTCAGGCTTCTGTTTAATAAATAGATTAGTATATTGGCTAAACATTATGTTTCTTAGGCGAGAAAGAGTTTTATTCTTCGTATGCTAGGTGTGAACAATGCAACATACTAATCTTACATATGTATATATTGGAGATTTGCTAATTTATGACATGAGTTTTAAGTGTCAGAGAAGATAGATGGAAGTGGACATTTGGTTTTTTGTTTTATAGATAGATTAGCATTGGAAATTATGTTTGTTATAAGAGTAGTGTTTTTTTTGCCTAGGTTTTATATAGTAATATCGTGCACTAATATTTTGTATATAAGTATTAAAGATTTGTTTATTTAGAATATGAGTTTTAATCTATTGTTTAATAAAAAGATTAGTATATCGGCTGGAAACCAGGACTGTCAGAAGAAAATGAGATAAATATTTTATTTCCGTAGACTTGGTGTAAACAATGCCACGTACTAATCTTTTGTATATAGGTTTTAAAAATTTGTTGATTTGGAGGCTTAATTTTAGTTCTTTGTTTGATAAATAGATTGGTATATTGGTTGAATTCTATGGCTGTCAGGCAAAAAAGAGGTTTAATTTCCATAACCTTGCTGTAAGCAAGGCTACATACTAATCTTTTCAATCTAAGCTTTTATAAAACTGAGAATTTGGAGCATTATTTTTAATTTGGTGTTTTTTTGAATAGACTAATATATTGGTTAGAAATTATGTGTATCAGAATAGAGTAAGTTAAATTTTAAGCAGCTGGTTTATGAAGAGCTTAAAATAGCTTTTGGAAAATGGGGTAATGTATTAATCCTACATATGTATCTATAGGAGATTTGCTATTTTATTACATGAGTTTTAGGCTTTAGCATGGCTATGAGCAGAGTATGTAAGCTTTTTTTAGGATTAAAGCTTAAATTGAGAAGGTGAGAAAAGTTGAGACCCAAGTGGTTAATAGGTGGCTAACGTATGGCCTTATAATATTAATACTAATAATTATTGAAGTGTCTCAATTTATTTAGGAAGGGAGTATAATTAATATGATGTTAAAAACTATTAGATGTAATATTTGGTAAATAGCAGCAGTATTTATAATAAAAAAGACATTTATAATGAGTAGCATAATTTACATTAGGTTGAACAAAATACATGGTAAATCAGGTTTATATAGGGATATACAAAGTTCAAAATGATATTGTAGTTAAGTATATTGTTTGAAAGGAGAAATGATTACTTCCTAGTTTTACTTTGCTTGCTTTCTTTTCCAAATACTGGGTCTAAGGATTTTTTTGCAGGTACACTTGCTGTAGCTGTGCTTGCTTCTGTTTTTCTTTCAGTAGGTATTTACTTCTTTTGCTGGAGTCTTTGTGACATCAGGTTGTAAAACATGGCTAGGTTTTTCAACTATTTGTGAGCTTGTAATATCAAAAGATTTAACTCTACTGGCATCGAACTTTGCTGCTGTTACAATTTCTGTAGATGTTCCAGCCTCTGTGGTTTGTAATAGTTTAGAAGATTGGCTTTCTGTTGGCAAGCACGTTATGATATTATACCATGTTCCTTGTCCTGTTCTGGTCATGAAGCTGGTGATCCATAGATGGAATAACAGTTTAAGCCCATCAAATTTGTCATTGAAAGCATCGCAATCTATTTCTTCATGCTGTATAGTTGCATATTGTTTGCCAAGTTAGCAGTAGTCTAATAAACCAAAAAGCAATGGCATAGTCGAGTAGTACATATGCATACCTCTTTTTCCATGCTTATAACCTGCTCAATTGTTAGGCCTAGTAATAATTCTGCATTCTTTTTGTCAATTGATGCTTGCAAGCTTGCAGAACCATCAAATAAATCTACCTGAAATCGAAGCCTGTATAAAAACAATTTAATATGTTTTAGCTATTATATAAATTAAGTTATTAAGTTAGTATATACTTTGATCTGCTAATATAATTTTTTTTATATGTAGCTTACTGAGCTTGAGTTGTGGAGGATGTTGCAGCGCAATATAAACAAGTAAATTCCATATCCAGGCCTGCACCAGTCATCTTTGAACAGTTTGGGCAAATCAAATAGTAGAATTTTTGAGCTGGATTCTTTATCTTTACTTCAGCTTTGACCCAGCATGATTTGATCTAAAGGTAAGACAATAAGTGTTCAGCTTTCTATGCATGTATATATAAATGAACAAATATTTGTTTTGGCAGTAGTTTAAACATGTATGCTTTAGAATAGAAGAAGTAAATTAGTTACTGTTTCGGTGAGGCTCAGCAATTGGCTTATTTTGCGAACTTGGGTGTCAGAAGGAGTGCTAATAATCTGGTGTTGCTTTTCATACAGCTTCTCAGCCACGATCTTTTCGATATGAGCTGTATTTGCTTGTAACCTGTACGAATAATAGTTTTAAACATGCAAGGTTATTGCTATATTTAAGTATAAGCTCACCAGGTTTTTTAGCTCTATTGTTTGGGGTAAAGGAGGATCGAACAGAATCATGCTATTTGACATGGTTCGAACTGAGATTCCTGATATTTAAAGAAGTGTATATAGTCATTAAACTATATTAAGTTATTTAATAGTCAAAGTATAAATATTACCATGAAATGATGTAACCGCTAAGCGTGTGCCCAAGATGATTGGCATTTCATGGACATTATTAATGATATATGGGGCTTCAGTGTGTAAAAAATCCTCCCAAAATGTAAAGATCATAGGCCTGCACCTGCATAATAACCAAAATGGAAAAATCATAAGTTTGTAACTGTATAATAATCAATTGTATTGGCCTTTGCTTTAGCTTTGAGTATAGTATAGCAAATGAAAATGATCATTACTCTTCATTTAAAATGATAAATTCTTGGATAGCAACACTTCTTCCTTTCACTGGCACAGTCCGTGATGGAAGGATATGTATTACAGCAGCTAAGATATCTGTACAAAGGTATAATTACTAATTATAAGGAAAATGGGTTATAATAATTAATTATAAAGTATGAATTGGAGTGAAAAAGACATAACTTCTGATTAATATAAAATAATTATAAAAAATTTATAAACTTAACTGATTTTCAAATCAGGGTTGTCCATTTTGTCTGCAAAATCAACAAATTTGGTGGAAGTTATAGTAATCAATTAGTGGCAGTTCCGTCGACTGATGGACTTGTCTTATAAAAGCGCTTTTCTTCAGTATCATTTGGTAACAAGAGGCCCCATAGCGTGGAAATGTTCCTAGAATTGGCCTTATAAGTGCATTGCCAATGTAAAACGTCTTGAAAAGCTGTAAAACTCTGTCAAGTTTATGCACATCCTCACTGTAGGCAATTGCTTGGATGCTGTTTTTCTGTAAAATTAATTTTAAATACATTATTTGAGTTGTTTAAATCTAAAGTAAATAGTTGTGTATGACAATATATATATACCTGAACATCGTTAAAAACAAACCGTTGATATGCACCTCCTGTCTCTTTTCCAGTCCGTATGGGTGTCTTTTCAACTAAAATAACTTGGCTACCCAATCCTTAACCGTATCTGTTAAGGCTGAAATTGGGATACATCTGTTCTCCATCTTTGTCTAAGTATATAAAAAAATCTGCAAGATCATAAAAAATGTGAAGTTAGTATGATCTTGTAAAAAAATCCTGCCTCTGTGCGACGATATAATTAAATAAAATTCTATGAAGAAGTACCTGTCTAACAGTATGTACTATAACCTCTAAATATATTAACAAATCTAACTAAACTTTATAAAAATACTAAAATAATCAATTAATGATTGTAAATTCAATTTTATATACTGCTTTAATTTAAATGTTGGCAATAATGGAATCTATACATATAAATTAAAAGTATAGCCTAATAATGTTGCAGAAAATAATATTTGCAGATTGGCTTAAATGAATAAATCTGGAACAATTGTTGATAAGACTTCAGTATATATTTCATTTTTTGTCCATTTAGTGCTAATAGTAGCAGTAGTTAGAGGCCTAATCAAGACTTTCACTTGCTTTGCACTTTTAGCCCTTGACAAAGCAACATATAACTGGCCATGAGAGAAAACAGGTTCTTTGAGGTATATGCCAACAAAATCTAATGTTTGGCCTTGAGCTTTGTTAATAGTCATTGCAAAGCATAAGCGTACCGGAAATTGTGTTCTTTTGAAGGGTATAGAACTGAAATCATGCTTTGAACACTCAAGCATAATTCGTGGAATAAAAACAGGTGTACCAATATATGAACCAGTAGAGATTTCAGCGAGGATAATGTTTTTGTGAAATGCCTTGCAAATAAGCCGGGTTCCATTCGATAACCCTTTAGCTGGATTGATGTTACGTAATAGCATAATAGGAGAATTGATCTTCAGAATAAGCTGATGAGGCGGAAAACCTTGAGGAGTCAATGAATGTAACAAATCTTGTTGATCAACCTGATCCATAAAATTAATGGCCTCATCAATGCTATAATATATAAATTCTTCTCCTGGAAACTTGGTTATCAACATGAGCGAAATCATTTCTTGTTGTAAGGAGTGCTCTATTAATAACCAAATTTAGATCACTGGTAAAATGGCTTAAATCCGGGAAAACAGCCTTCATAAGAGCCTGTAATGATGTCGTTTCATCAACAAATGGAATATTCATAGTATTTGGAATCTGAATTTGGTTGTCTTCATTCATTTCTTCAAGTCCATTCCCTATTTGGAGCAAATATTCTGAAAACATAGGATCAGCTTGTGCTCTCATATTCTGTTGTAATTGTAGCTTCTCAAATCTGGGCCAAAGCGGTGACATAACAATACTTGCATTTATGATATCTTCTTTCGAACCTTTAGGAATAACTGGTAACGTTTGTCTGAAATCACCACCAAATACTATAACTTTACCACCAAAAAGTTGATCAGCATTTGTTACATCTCTTAAGGCTCTATCAAAATGTTCAATAATGTCTCTCTTCATCATTGTAGCTTCATCCCAAATAATGAGTTTTGCAATTCGCAATAAATGAGCCAATGTACCTTGTTTGCTGATATTGTATGCTCTATTTGTATCATCATTAATAGAAATTTTAAATCTAGAATGTGCTGTTCTTCCACCTGGAAAGAATAGAAGCTGCAACCCCCGAACTGGCTGTTGCAAGTGCTATTCCACCTTCTGACCTAACCTTTGCAAGTAAACATTTATAGAGAAATGTCTTACCTGTACCTGCTGGACCATCAATAAAGAATGCTTTTGCCAAACCTTGGTCGATATGATATATTATAGCCTGATAAGCATCTTTTTTATCTTTTTTTAAGTTTGAAATTGCTTGTAGGTCTTCTGTTGAAACAACAATATTTAATTCAGCTTCCAATTCTTGGCTGAGTCTGTCCACTTCTTGTAACTCTCTTGGATCATCAATAATACCAAAATCTTCCAATGCTCTATTCATAGAGTGTAAACAATCATCTATTGCACATAATGTTTTTTTCCTTATCTGACTGTGGTGTAACGCTTTGTTTTGAGCAAAGTCTTCAGGAAGATCCTCCTCAAAGTCTGTCCATAGCTGCTTGTATGTTTTGGATTTAAGTACACAAGCAAAGTTTGCAAACAATTGTCGGAGGCACCTGGCATCATATAATGAGCACTTTCTTGCATACAAAGGTATGCAACATCATTATTCTGAAACAGGCCTAATAATTCAACTGCTGATTTATATGTACTTGTGACCTCACCATTAACAGTCCTTAAATCTGTAAATGAAGTAATTCCTCGTCGATGCATTAAGAGTAGCCGTAAAAAATATTTTTCACCTTGAGATGGATGTATACTATGCAGTCTTCCAATAACCTATCTTTTTTTCCGGCGCTGCCATTCTTTTGATTGGCCATTCCATATAAATATTCTTAGAAATTCAACATATAACAATTCAAGCTTTGTGCATATAAATCTGATCTATTCATAAAAAAATATTGAGTAAGCATAGTTTTTTTACAAACTGGGGTATTAACAATACTAAGCAATGATTGTGTAGATTTAAATACTATATTTTTGTTCATTTTCTAAATGGATAGGAAGGCTTATAACAGCAGGATATGTTTCATTTAAGTCAAATCTGAATATTCTCCATATAGCTTCAGGTGGAGAAACCCATCATGCTATTTGGAAGTTTTTGATTTCATCATTATTCCATCAGGCTGTTTGCCAATGCTAGATTATATGCAATTTTATCATGTCCTTTGTAAATATATTTAAATATATATTGATAGCACGAATTGTGAAAAATCTCAACATTTATTATGACAGTTAAATTTTTCACAGTCAAATGGGTTATAAGCACTACCCAACGATTATCTAAATAATGGCTACGTACTTTGACTAACCTTTGATCATGTCTACGCCGATAAGTAGGATAAGTATTTTCTCCATTAAATTGTTGTAGGTGCAAATCTTTTGGGTATTGATACTTACAGCCAGAATTTGGTTTCATGCAGTGACAATTGGATTAAGACTTCCATAAGGTCCATGCATCATATGTCTTGCAACCAATGCATAGAGATAAGGATGGCTTGTCATATTCTGGTAATCAGCACTTACAATTCTGTCACATGCTGCAGGAGAATAAAATTTTTGAGTTGGGATTAAGAATAATAAGAAATGAGCATTGTGGCAGCCTCTTTTTTGAAATTCAATTACATATTTGTATGCAATAACAATTCCAAATATATTTTTCTTAAACAATTTCACTTTCAAAAAGCTCAAGCTTAGCTATAAATATTCTTGCTAATTAAATCTGGCCTATTTTGTGTTTCATCAGATACTAATTTTTATTACAGATTTTCGACCAACCTGGATAGCAGTCATTGTAAGAATAGATCTGGTTTACCGTAACGCTGTAACAAGGCTCATAACATTCCATATTGTTTTTGCATGTCTCTAGGGCCACCAATAAAAGAAACAGGTATATAACTCGTTTCCAATGTCAACACCTGAATCATGACTTTTATAATGCTATCTACGACACCTTATACATTTTCTGTCCTCATACGATTTTGAAATTCTATTGACTTTAAAAATTCAAGCCTTGATGTTTCAATTTTAATATACATTCAACAACAAACTATTGTAAAAGCCTACCTGTATATAATAGAAATGACATATCATCAGGCCTCATTTGTAGCTTGTAGCAGTAATACTCTCTACAAAGACACAACAGATTTTTTTTTGGTTTCGTGATGTACCTATAAGAAATTAGAAAATATTGTTAGATTATTAAAACTAGTAATAATTAATACATGTATGTATAATTAAAGACTGAACAGATATTTATGGGTGAAATACCTGCTTTCTCAGCCTCTATAAGAATATTGGCATCGGCAAAGTTTAGTGCATCGAATTCTCTTTCTTTTTCACATTTTTCACCAAATCTCTCTGTCTATCTTTGAAACTAGCCTTTTATTCCCGGATGCCAACCCCAGGCTCACCATTTATAAATATTAAGGGTATTGCATTGGATCGTAACAGCCAAAATAGTGTTTTACAATCTGAATTTGCCCCCTACTTTGGATAAACTCGTATGTGTTGAGTATTATATTCTTCACTATTTTCGGTTCACCCATATAGCTGCAACTTCTGATGTATTTGGTTTGTTGAATGTTCTTTGGTCTAAATCAGGAACGGCTTTTAAAAACGATCCTATAACTTTCTAAATGTTCAACAGTTCCTAGGTTTCTGAAGAAGATTGAATAAGGATTGGCTCTTAATAAGTGGCTAGTTTTAAAAATAAGGTTTTTGTCAAATTTTTCGGAAATACAATAACGGTTATCTATCTCATGTTCTGGTATCAAAAAAATATAATTGTACATTGGCTAGCTTTTGGGATTTCTATAGTGTGGAGTGGGGATAAAATGATAGACTTGTCCTTGAACTCTATATATGTATACCCCATCTGCCCGCCTACTCAGCATTTTATCTGAATGAGCACCAAAAGTAATGTGAATGCAAAATGTTATTATAACTCCGAATATTATTTCGAAAATCATGTGCATCTTTTGAAATTATCAACATATAACAGCTTTAAATTGTTCAGGGCATTTTGGCTCTGTAGTAGCTAATTTCTCCCCTTAGAACAGCAGAAGTGAGGTGTTTCTAAATAGATTCTTTAGCATGACAATATGTACAATTTCGGTACATCTGGTTAGAGTTGGGGCTCAGTCATTATATTTGCAAAGGATCGCTATAGTAACTTGCGTTTTTGGTTTAGCCCTGCTAAGAATAAATATGAAATAAAAAATGAAATACCACTGCAAATTATTTAAATACAGTTTTAGTACTAAAGAGTTACCAACCCAAAAAAAATACCTGCATTCGTTCTGTTATAGAATCTGAAACAGACATAATTGGTTTAGTTTTGAACATCCTGATTTGTGCAAATGTTGAAGCATGTTCAGTTGAAATGAAGCTCTTAGTAAAATTTGATGTGTTTGTATTGCATCAAGTATGGTTGTAATTTGTTGGCTGTTAACAGGTGGTAAAGATGCTTTTGGTAATTTTTCGGAGCTTTTAGCCTGTCGGCATTGTTGCTGCTTGGTTTCTGCGGGCTCACGCACAGTTAATTTTCCTCTTTGTTGGCATTGTTGGAATCTATTCTTGGAAGTTACTTTGTATAAAAAATTGCAATGGTAATTTATAAGGAACAACTCTAAAAAGGTGGTATTATTCATAGTTAAGAGCAAATTAGGAAAACAGTAATTCATGTCTATCGACATATCTAAATAGAACTCTATAGCAAGATTTGGAAATTAGAATTAGAGTAGTTTTAGAAAGTTATTGGTAGGTTCTGAAGCCTAAATATAGTCAAAAAACGTAAAACAATCAGGGGAAATAGTTAGCAAGTCATGATATTAAACAGAAAATCATATTTAATGATTTAAAACCAGATTTATGCATTTAAATATGTACAGATATAGTTATGACCTAAAAGTAAAAACATAAGACATTAAATAAATAAAAAAACCAACCTACAAAGTTGAAACCCGATGAAAGCAATGTAATTGTTAACAGTTAGGTAATTCTAAATACGAAGAACAAAGGCAAAAAACTGAAGCGAAGATGTGGATGGTTTCTTAGAAATGCCTAGCAAAATTGTGTTTCAAGATTAGGGTTGAGCTTTCTAATAGCAAAGACAGAGGCGTGTACGTAAAAATCTAAAAGCTATGATGTGTTATATACTTAGTATATAGATTGAGCAATTTGACTTTAAAAAACTGGCTTGAAAACAAGAAGTAATAATTCAATTTGATATTGATGTACATATTGTCACTTTTCCCGGTGCATTTCTAGTTTTATAGTCCCAATAAAAAGATTTTGAATGATGATAGTAATAGGTTTTTACTTGTAATAATCCATATCTGGACAACTAAACTTAGAAGCCAGACATTGTAATCATTTTGCCCACAAAAAAATGCCAACTTTAAGCTGTATATAATGATAATTCTAGAAATTTGCAACGATTAAGTGGATATATATTAAAAGTGTTGCTTCTTAAAAGCTGAGCTAGAAATTGGAAAGAATAAATAAATTTGATAGTGGTATATATGTTATCACTTTTCCCACTGCATTGCTAATCTAATAGCCGGAATAAGAAGTTTTTAGATGATGATTTGAAATGTTATGGTAATCATAAACTTTGACTTTTAGTAATCTTTACTTGAGTAGCTAAACTTGAAAAGCAAACGTTGTAAGCTTTCTCTCCACAAAAAAAGTTAAATTTTCGACTATATAATAGTACGCCTATAGATGCGCAGCATTTAATTATAAAAATGTTAGACCAAGTTGTACACAAGTTTCTGGTTGTAATCTTTGCATACATATAGTTTCGCAGAAATAATTGTTATGCACAAATTGTTGTAAAAGCCTGTTGACAAGTTTGGCAAATTGGTATTGTTGTATACAAGGCTATTGTAAGGCTTGGTTTATCAGGTTGGTTTCTAAATTTGTTTAAGATAATATAATATAATAATCATTGTATAAATATTCTATAAGTTGTGTGAAGCCTAAATAAAGGAAATTGAAAGGCTAATCTAATCTAAATTTTCCTAAATATAAGCCTAAAGCCTAATTTACCCAAAAAACCCATATAAAACGTTACCAAATAGCTGTTTGTTAAAAATTGGGTTTGGAAAAATAATAAATCGATTTTTTAATTGCATACATATTGGTGCTCGTCCCATTATATTTCTTATTTTATACGCCCAATAATAAATTTTTAAATGATGGTTTAAAATGTTATGCCAATAATAAATTTTTAAGTGTAATAAGTTTTACCTAGAAAGCTAAAGATTAAAAACACAAATTGTAATTGTTTTATGCCCGGAAATAACCTAGCTTTGGGTTATGTAATGATAGTCCTTGGGGCTTGCGATAAATAGTTTTAAAAAAATTTGAGCTCTTTAATATTTACACATAAGTAATTGTTTGTAAGATTTGCATATATTCAGCTTCGCAAAAAAATTTAAGCTATACAGATTTTTATAAAGTCCTGTTGATGAGCTCAACAAATTTTTATTGGTATATGTACGGCCATAATAAGGCTAGGAATATCAGGTTATTTGTTAAATTTCATCGATATAATATAATGTAATCAGCATTACAGATATATCCTACAAATTGCATAAGAGTTAAATAAAAAAAAAGTTAAGATCTAATCTAATATAAACTCTGCTAAATCTAAGCATGTGGCCAAGTTTGGCAAGACTGTCGACATAAAACAATATGGACTAAATAATATTGAATAACAAAAAGCTATATTTTCACTATAAAAATAAGAGATTATCAAACTTAAAATTGGAAAAGATTGTTATTCAAAAAAAAAAATCACAAATTATAAATTGTATAATCTTAGCTGGAGAAAATTTGTTAGCACAACTTTAAACGCTACACTATAAATAATTTTGTAATGGCATGATACTATGTTCCAGTAATTAGTAATGTCTATAGTATATTTTTTTAAATGCGAATATCAACAAATTTTATTTGAAGCTCAAACCAATATTATTATTTTTAGTTTTTTAATATATTTAGAATCTTTGTGAATTCACAAGAATGCAACAACCATTATAACTGGTGAAGCATATATAATCACAGCATAATAACCATTAATGAGTTATGCAAAAAATTGTGTATCAACCAATTTTTAATACCAGTGTGCAGAGAATTTATATTTTTTTTCATGGCATTATAAGAGGGCGTAATAGTGTTTAGCCCATTTTTTTGTTATACGCGCGGTTATAACAGCATTTTGTATACAATTTTTAATTACAATATATGAATCAAGACATTAACCTATATATAATGTAAATATTTTTATTTCTATCTAATATACAAATATCTAACTAATGTTATTAAATCTAACTAAGTAATCAGTAGTAAAGATTGTGTGGATAGAGGGAAGCATTAGTGTTAGATCCAATTCTCTAAATGCTACTTGTTCAAGCAGCTAAGCAGCGTCTATAAAAAAAGGTATAAAAATTGAAGGAAACTAAATTAAGGCAGGCATGGCCGTAATATTGCTGAAGGTTAATATAATAACAAAAGCACTACTGAGCTATAGTTCTTCAAAATATGACCTTGGCCTAAGGAGTTCTTTTCTTCAAAAGCTTACTAACATAATTATAAAGCATAAATTATGGTTTTGTTGTTACAAACCCCAAGTTATAGATAGTAATCCAGAATGAGCTAAAGTGATTCATAGTCTTCATCTACCAACAGCTTCCCCTTTCTTTTCGCCTGGCCTGAGCTCTGATTAGCATGAACTAGAACAGCTTCAGAAACAGCAGTTTCTCCAATCTCAACATCTCCAGGCCTAAAAATATTGACATCTAACGTAACAGCTCCAAATGCAGCAGTGTCCAAATAAAAAACACAAACATCATCCTCCTCCAAATCATTGTCAAGTACAAACTTTTTCCATCCTCCAGTTAATGCATAACCAGTGCCTTTTCTGTAGAATCTGACCCCCCAGGTTTGTCCATTAGTCCGTAGGATAATATCTTGGCTATTTGGAGGCAGATGCTGTTTCGCCCATTTTGTCGGTAAAGTCTACAGCATACAAATTTACACAAGTACCGTAAAATGAGTATGGAAATAATAAAGCTATAAACAGGTTAACAAAGAAAATACTAATTAGCTTAGAATTCACTTTTAGAATTCGTGGCTAATCTCCAAATTTAGGACCTAACCATGGAAAATCCCTGGCTGATATATGACTGCCGCATGATGTTTACAGACCAAATCCCCTTTGCAGATGCATAGGCTAATTGAAGAGCCTTCTGCTTTCTAAGCTCAGCAAGCAGAGGTTCCTGATTTGCTTGTTTAGGCTCGCCTGAAACAGCAATGTACAGCAGCAGGACTAATGTTTGTAAATAAGCATTAACATCAGAAATTGAACTAACACAGCCACTATATTCATTCATAAAAATAATAATACTGTATAATGCTATCAGTATGAATAAATATGAAGTAATATATTAAATATTATTTAGGTAAGCCTACCAACAGAATAATTTGAAGCCTTCATATCATCTGGGTCTGAAAAACATCCAGTGTTTGTGATTGCTGTTTTCGGGCTGGAAAGGGCAGAGGTTCTAACCAGGGCTGATTTCAAAGTTTCTGTAATATTCATGAACAAATAACTAAGCAAAGGTTAAGAACTATTCAAGCCTAAATATAACTTTTATATGTATCTGCTTTATTTAGGCCGAACAAAACAAAGCTAATATTTGGGGAACTGCAGTAAAGTGTTCTGCCCATTCTTGTTCATCCGATTACAACGAAGTCAAAGCTGAGCAATAGACAAGTCCTCATTTTGTAATAGCAATGTACAGTCCAATCTATAGTATAAACTCAGCTCTATCTAAGGCATCCAACAAACTATTAAAGATTAAAAGGAGCTTAATATAATTAAAAGCCCAAAAAAATACCAGGTTCTTTGATTTTTTTTGCAGCTTGAGCCAAGCAATCTGGCTTTTGTTCCCTCTCTTCAATAGCATGCCTTTTTGCAACCTTTATTAGCTTAGAACACTGAGATAGACTACCAACAGGATCAGCTACAAACTTCATCCCATGGTCTGAACTGCTGGATTGGCCAAATTTGTTTTCTTCATTTTCAACATCCAAGCCCTCCACAAAGTAGGAAGTAACTCTTTCACATGAGGTCTGAGTCTCATAAATAAGAACATCAAAACACATCTGTCCAACATAAGTAAAAACCAGAATATCGTTCTCTTCAAGAGAATGAGTAGCCACAAATTTCTTCCAGCCTTGTTCAAGATAAACTGCATTTGGTTTCCTCATCAAACCAAACTCCCATATAATTTTACTGGGATCTCGTACTTTTACAAGCCCATCAAAGCTACCACTCAGGTTCTCAGCAAACTTTTGAGGAATAAGCTTAAAAAATAACAGCAGGAATAACATTTAGGCTTTTTAGGCCAATAACAAAGGCTTGATACTAATAATGTAGCTTAAACAACAAACAATTCTCTCCCAAAAAGTACCAAAAATATCAATTCAGCCTTACTAAGCGATATCGATATTCAGGTTTAAACACCCTAACGAATTTATGATCCTTGAAATGCGTCCAGTATGCCTTTTCTTGACAGCATTCAGACTCATTCACAAACTTTGCCATTCTTGTTTGCTACAAAGTATAAAGCATTAAAAAATGCAAAAATAAGTAAAGGCATAAGAAACAACTGAGTAATAAGGCAAAAAAAACAATAATACAAAATACTATCTCCTAATCCCAAAATAAGGCAGTTGTCTTAATATTTAACATAAATTGGTTATCTTAATATTCAACATAAATAATAATAAATATAAGCAACAAAAATCCCCAGGAAATTTTGAAATCCAGTATTCCATACGGCTAAAAAAGAACAAAATACAAAAAATCCCAGAAAATTTTGAGATATAGTATTTCATACGGTTCTAAAAAACCAAAATAAGACGCCTGTGGGAAGCAAGGCTTATAAGAGGCAGGGACCAATTTTAAACAGCCTCCTTCTTATTTCTCAATTCGCCATAAAAAAAAGTTTGATAATAAAAGCAATACAATACAAGCCAATCAAATGAGCACGTATAAAGCTATAACCAATAGCATTCACCACAGATAGGTACCAAACAGTAACAATTCATGTCCATAAGAAAGGCAGAAATCCCAAAAAATGAAGCAACCAAAAAGGCTTAAATCAACAAAAAAATAAACTTAATCATTCAAAATTAAAGCATGCCCTCTATATGTTCCTAATCCTGGCATTGATAAACCCAAAAGCTTAAAATGTTCCCTTTTTCTTGTATTCCCCAAAGGCCTCTGGTTAGCTTTTCCCATTCCAAAAAAAATAGTGGCATGCAACAAATCCCCAAAGAAAGGCGAGTATAAGAAGCACAAAGCAGAGCCAGTAAGGAAAAAAGGGGTACTTTTCATCAGCACTACCAATAAAAAGGCCAAATCCTGAAACTGATTGGGCATAACAATCACCAAAAAAATCTAAAAAAAAAAACCTCAGTACTCAACCGAGGCGCATATCCAAAAAGGCAAGCAAAAAAACATTCCACATATAAAAAAGAAGCGAAGAACAGGTCGGGGGAAAACCCCAAGGGTAACAGAACAACAAGAAGGCAAAGCAAACAACGATCAAGAAACATCAGAAACTAAAGCATAGAAAATGGTAGAAGCCAAAGGCAGAGAAAGGGGAAAAACCAAAAACGAAGCAACAACCCAAGCCAAAAAGTACAAGGCGGCAAAGGTTGTAAAAAAACAAAGCAAAGAACAGCAGAGAAGCACACAAAAACAAGCGGAGAAGCCAAAGAAAGCTTAAATAAAAAGACGAAGTTTTTTCCCTGTTCAATAAACAAGAATAGCAAGTGAAGGCATAATTTTCCACGACATCACAACAACAAAAAGGAGAATAAAATCATCAGAATCACAAACTCTCCTAACAAGCAGAAGGGAAAAACAAGAAACCCCAAAAATAAGAAATCCAAACAGAAAGAGCAAATAACACATATAAAAAACACCATTCTTTGTTTCAAGAGACCGTATTCCTTAAAAACCCTAGACGGGCCCGAAATAACAGCCAGATGCCGTTAACATTAACATGCACAAAGCTGGGTCACAAACAGAGAGGTAAAAAAAATGTTTGGCAACAACCGAAAAGCGAAGCTCCTTTTCTGGTGAGGCCCCAAACAATAGCAATCCAGAAGAGACGACAACTTCAACAGGCATAATTCATAACAACCAAGGCATAGCACATTTTTTACCCAAAGCTTAGTTCTAAAATAATAAGAAGCACAAAGATGGGAAATTTCAAAAAACAAATAATATCAGGAAAAGAAACGCAAAGCCTCTTGCGAAGATCGACTGCAGCAAAAGCCTCCAAATACCACAATAAAAAAAGAATTTAAACCCAATAAATCTAAATCCGAGTTCGTCAGCAGCAAATCATACAAAACATCAGATCCAAAGCAAAAGCATACACATGCATAAAGCTATACCCGATATCAATAAACAAACCCAAGAAATCAAAACTCCTAATTCATATCTACAAACAAATCCCAAAAAACTCCAAATACCACAATAAAAAAAGAATTTAAGCCCAATAAGCCCACAAATCATAGATCGATAGCATAACTTGTTTAGGTGCGAAAAGAAAACAAACGCCTAAACACAGAAAAATACAAGAAACACTAACATCAAAACAGCCAACCACAGATAAAGAGGGGATTTTTTTTAAAAAAAAAGACATGGAGAAAGCAACTGAAAACAACAAAGATAAAAAAAAGGAAAGAGAACGACAGTAACCACCAATGAAGCAGTTTTTTTTATATTCACAGGATTTGATCAGGCAACAACCCTGGGGCACAGACGACCAAAGAAGGCAAAAAAATAGGGAAAATGAAAGAAAGGATACCCAGCGAAGAACTGCAAAAAACAAGGAGCAAGAATCAAAGAAGCGGCAAGGATCGAAGCGCAAGAAGCGGCAAGAATTGAAGCGACAGAAAGCGAAGAATAAAAAGCGATAGCTGTTGAAAGAAAACAAAGCAAAGAAAAGAATAAGAAGAGAAAAAAACCAAGAAAAAAAACCGAGGAGAAGTGACACGGCTGAAAGCAACTCACAAAGTACATATACCAAACCCTAAAACACCCCAGGCCAAGCCGGTAAAAAATACACACCAAACACACCAGGGAGGTGAAAAGGGTACCAAAACAATTCAGGGGCCCACAAATCCACAGAAACACAAAAAGCTGACCTGATGGAGACCTATAGCTGATACTGAGCACCCGGGGCATAAATTGTCCAACATTCGCTCTTTATAGTATTAAGATATATATATATATATATATATATGACCTCTCCAATCTAGGCACTGAAACTTCTAGCTTTTTTTTCTCCCTCAGCTGCTGCCTCCCGACTGTTTCAATTTTTTTTTTGAAAAATTTAGAAAAAATGGCATGTTTTGAGTAATTATTACTCCCTCTAATTTTCTGCTATTTTTATCATAATTCTAATTTTCTGCCATTTTTATTGTGATTTAAAATTGTAATTAACTCTGTCTAATATATGAACCCATTTTACAATAGTTTTTTCATAAATAAAATGACTAAAAACATGTAATTAATTCTGAAAAACATCAAAGTTTGTAATTAATGCTTGTGGCTAAAATAACTATAAAATGGTAATATTGTATTATTGTGTTAGGGAGTTAGTTTTTCGACTTACACGTATAGAGTTCAATTCTTGTAAGGTGCATGTGAGGTTGTGTGTTTTTTTTAAAAAAAAAGTATTATTGTACTAAAATAATATTTATTAATAACAACGTTAAATTAACTTTATATTATATATAATATATAATTATTAAAAGACATGATTATCATCTCCACATCTAAACACTATTTTTTTAAATTTTTTTCGTTGATCTAAACCCTATTTCTCATAATAAAATCCAAAAAACCAAAAAAACCATCAATTGATTGAGATTTACCTCAACGTTTTTTCATAATTTTCTATTCAATCATTAAAGGAAAGAAAGAAAAATAAATTCATAATCCATAATTTTTTGTTCATCTCTCCAAGATAGTGTATCACAATTAGACATCTTATTTCTCAATATTCATAATCCATACAGAAATTCTGATAAATTATGAATATAGAACATTCAATGAGTATGTGGTTCTTATTATTACAACAACTTGATATAAGGAGAGATAATGATGAATGGAGTGATAAGGAAGCAAATCAAGTCATGATTGTTATTTCTAATATAGCATATTATGAGAATAATTTAAGGAGTAATGTTGAGATTCAATCATGTCAAAAAATTGTAAGTCGGAGCAATTATCTCCATCATTCAAGAATTAATTGATTGCAATATTATCCCACAATTAGTGGTTGATTGACAGCACATAATTAGAGATTGATTTAAATAGCACACAATTAAGGATTGATCGATTGATTGAAATCCTATCTTTTCATTTATGTATTATTTCCTTCATTGTATTATTTCCTTATGTAACAATGCTTATAAATATAAGAAGTCTTGAACTCTCTTCACATGTTGAAAAGAGAAATCAATTTAAAAAAATTTTGTTCAATATTTCCATTTTCCTTTATGGTATCAAAGTCTCTTAAGAGAGTTCTATGCAAAAAAAATAAATCTACAATATCCTTGAATGTTGCCAATTTCGTCACACTCAAACTTACCCAAAAAAACCATCCCTTGTGGCGTGAACAATTAATTGCCCTTGCAGAAAGTCAAGACATGGTTGAATTCCTACAAGGCTTTGAACAACGAAACACATGAATTGAAGCATCCAACTCACTATCATATGCCTTTAATGGACAATGCAACCAAATCAGCAGTGGGCCTACAACAACAGCAATAATAACAATCGTCAAAACAATCAATTCTCCTCGAAAGGTAGAGGTTTTCAAGCTACTAATAATAATTTTCATGCAGGAAATGATTCACAGCAATCACAAGGAGTGAATAATCGCACTTTATGACCGTCACACCTTGGTAAACGAAGAATGACGAGCATAAAACAAGAGAAAATGAGCAATGTCAGCTTTGTGAAAGGCTTGGACATATTGCCAAAATCTGTTAGAGCCTACCAAACCAACCAGTGAATAATGAGGATATTCCTCAAGCTCTTACTACCCTAACCATGAATACTTCAATCCTAGATGTCGAATGGACAACTGACACAGGAGCTTCAAATCATATGACAACACATTCAAGTAAGTTACAAAATCTCAAGCCATCGGGCTAGCCCAATGGTTAGAGAGTTAGCATCGCGACCCTCAGGTTTAGAGTTCGATTCCCGAGAGATGCATGTGAGGGTGTGTAAGTGTAAAACAAAAGTTGCAAAATCTCAAAAAATATATTAGTAATGATTGATTTTTCATTGGTGATGGATTTACCTTAAAGATAAATGCAGTTGGGGACATTTTAGTTTTTAATGGTAAGGAATGAATTATTGCTTCGTGATGTCTTATGTACCTCAATTAACTCGAAATTTATTAGTCAGTTAACATCACAAAATCCTTTAAACTGTGAATTTACTGACAAATTATTTTGCATTAAGAAACGAGCAACGGGTCAAACCTTGCTAATGGGTCAACATAAGGGAGATCTTTATGTTATGTCCAAACCAAAGGAAGTACACTTCTAGAATAGACAAAACTTAGGGAATGAAAAGTTGTGACACAAACGTCTTGGACACCCTAAAAAATTAGCTGTTCAATAGCTAGCTTTTTATTTTTTTTATTCTCCCTTAGTTGCTGCCTCCTGACTAGACATGTCTACTTAGCGGGTTCCGCAATTAGAACTGGCTGTTTTGGAACCGAAATTGTGGGACCCTCCAGTTCCAAACCGTAATCAAAACTAGCTGGTCGTTTCGATTCCGATAAAAAAACTAAATTTATTATTTATTATTTTTATAATTCTATAAATATTTTTATCTCTTTATTTTCATGAAATTTTGTTTTCTAATATTATTTCTTACTTTTCTAATTTTTATATTCTAGTTTTAAAGTTTATATTTTAGAGTTTAGTGTTTAGAGTTTAAGTTTAGGGTATCAACTTTTCTAATTAATTATTCTAATTCTATTATTATATTATAGTAATATACTATTTGAATTTCAATTAATAGTTCAGTCATTCTTTCAATACTCTTATCAATTATATATCTTTCTTTTTCACTTATCTAATCCTTTCATATTTCTATTATTCTAAAAACTCTCTATGTTAGTTCAATTTTAACTATTATTCTAATTATATTATTATATTATTTATCAACTTTTCTAATTTATATTATCATAATTATATTATTATATTATATATGCTAATAACTATTTGAATTTTAATTAATAGTTCAATTACTCTCTCAATGCTCTAATTCTTTTTATATCTTTCTCTCTCACTTATTTAATCCTTCATAATTCTATTATTCTAAAAACTATATAAATTAGTTCAGTTTTAACTACTATTCTAATTATATTATTATATTATATTAGATGAATTCTAGTTAATAATTCAAATTTTTAATTATTCTTATTATTTTAATATTTTTCAATCTCACTTATCTAATCTTTCCTAATTCTATTCTTCTAAAAACTCTATATATTAATTTCAATTCCAATTATTATTCTAATTATATTATTATGATGTATTATTTGAATTTGAATTAATAATTCAATCATTATTTCAATAGAAATCAAATTTAAAAGTGGAATTAAAATCAAAATCGAAACTAAAAATCAAAATAAAAACCAGAATCGGAATCAGAACCGGAATCAGAGCTGGAACCAAATCAAAACCAGAACCGTAACCGAAACTGGAGCTAGAACCGTCCCTCAGCGGTTCGATTCCTATTTGTATGACCACGGAACTGGGAACTGGCAATTCCGAAACCGTAGTCATGTTTACTTGTGACTGCTTCAAACAAGAATCAGTTTGTAAGTTTTTTTTAGGAAAAATTTAGAAAAAAAAAGTGTGTTTTGTGTAGTTATTACTCCCTCTGATCAATTATAAATATCGTTTTACATATTTTCAAGGAATAAATAAAGAGAAAAACTCCCGTGGAACGGGTTCATATATGAGACGCGTTTCATATATGAGACGGGCAATTAATGGTAGTTGAAATCGTGATTTTAACTTATGCGGCATCAAGCAACCCATGTTGGCCCAATGGCAATGGATTTCCTATGCCCTTTCATGTATCACTTTATAAAAAAAAAGGGAAAATTTGTATTAAGGGCATGTTTCGAAGCCTTATTATTAAAAATGGTGTAACTTTAACCTATTTATTATTAAGTGCATGAAAATAATTTAATTAGTTTGTATAATTAGTAAAAGACTTTATTATCCATGGATAAATTCAAACAACAAACAACAATTATCCAATTAATTCGCTTCTGATAATTTTGAATCACTCATCCAAACAACGTCATTCAATCAATTGAATTTTAATCCTTTTCAATCCCTTCTTCTTTTAAAGTCATCATATCTTAAACTGTCTAGTTTTATTTGTCATTGATTGATTCAACTTTAATCTTAATTTTTTTTCTTTAAATCTAGAATACATTGTCCATTAGTTTAAACACAATATATATTAACTAATAATTTAATCATATCACTCATAAAATTATAAAAGTAATTATGTTAGTATAAGAATATATTTTTTTTATATTTGAATTTAATAGATAGAAATAATTAATTCTACATTCACTTTGAAGAGAAAATAAATAAGAACATTATGCACTAATTTATAATACTTTTACCATTTGTGAGAAAAATAAAAAGTTAAAAAAATAAAGTTGAACTAGAGGATTTGAGCTGGTAATATTATGATTTAATTTGAGATAAAATTCATATTTTTTTTTCTAAATCAGTTATAATATTTTTTTCTTATTTCTATTTTGTTTGTTTTAAATTGAATACAGAATTCTGACAAATTATATAATTTCAACTTGAGACATAATTTACCTTTCATTTACTATTTTTTCTCAATTTCACTTATAATTATTTTTCTTTTTTCTTGTCCAAATTTTACTTTTTTGTTTGTTTTAGATTGAATGAATAATTGTGTCACTAATATGATTTCAATTTGAAACGTAATTTATTTTTATTTTATTTCTTGAATTTCAGTTTGAATTCTTTTTTTTTTGTTACAATTTTATTCATTTACCATTTTAGATTTGAGGTAGAGTTATAACATTAATATGATTAATAATTTATTTATTTTTCTTTTGTTTTTTTTTTTAAATTCTAATTCTCTTCATTTTTTTATTGTCATAGTTTTTGTTTATTTATAATTGTGGAGATAGAGTTCTAACATTAATATGATTAATAATTTGTTTACTTTTTTTTATTTTTTTTCTAAATTTTGTTTCTTCTTTTTAAATTTTTATTATCAAAGTTTTGTTTATTTTATAGTTGTGGAATTGAAATAGAATGCTATACATTTTTTTAATCATTTTTGTTTAGGACAATTTACTTATACAGAAACTTTGGAGAGAAAAAAGATTACAGATTATAAAGGGATAATAAAGTCTTTACTAATTATATAAACTAATTAAATTACTTTCATGCCTTAACAACATATAGGTTAAAATTACGCTCTCTTTAGTAATAAGAGTTTGGAACGCGCCCTTAATACAAATTTTCCCAAAAAAATAACACTGTATAATCATTTATCTCTTAGGGTTCACTAATCATTTGGTTAGGGTTTTAGTTTAATTTTTAAAAATTAGGTAACTAACTAAAAGAATATGTGTCACCTTTTTATAAAATGGTACACAGAGTGGTACATGAAAGTGGTACACCAGACTCAAAACCCTCTTCAACCCTCAAATCTGTATGTGATGTAAGTGTGGATATGAAGATAATTTTTTTTAAAAAAAAACCTTTGCAAACTTTCTTGACATAAAAAAGTGTGACAAATTTCTTATTTTAGAAGTGAGCGAATGAACCCACAATTGTAGGAAAAGTATCTCTCAAAAGAAAGATTTTAAAATTTTTTTAAATCTAGAGCAAAGTGCCAAAATAGTCATCGAACTATTTTTCGATTTGCCTTTTTGTCATTAAACTTCTAAAGTAACAAAAAAAGTCACCAAATTCTTTAAACGTATGTACTCATGTCATTCCGTTCAATCCATTCGTAAGTGCAAACGTATATTTAAGGTCAAATTTGTCCGAACATCAAATAAAACTCTTCTTTGTGGCGATCATCGACATATCATCCTTAGATTCTCTCTCTTCTTCTTTCTTTCTCTCTCTTTCGCTTTGAATATAATACCATATATCTTACATGTTGAGTTTAAAAAACTTTAATTTTTTAGGTATTCGAATAGATTTGCCCTTAAAAAAAAATTTCCTAAACTTTTTTTTGTCACTCTGTCACTGAACTTTTTTTTCAATTTTAAAATTTTTTAGGTGTTCAAACATATTTGCCCTTAAAATTAATTTTCGTCTTTAATGACAGATAAATTGGATGGAATGATTTAAAAACGTACATTTAAAGAATTCAGTGAACCTTTTGGCCACTGTAAAAGTTTGATGACCAAAAGTCGGATTGAGAAATAGTTCAATGACTATTTTAGCACTTTGCTCTTAAATTTAAGAGTAAACAACAAAAAATATTACTACACTTTTTAAAATTTTAACTGGTAATCACAAAACTTTTTTCTTATCAAAAATGGTCATTATACTTTTTAAGGTGTATATTAAGGTCACTCATCTATCTTTTTAGTTAGGGCAGATAGAAAGATAAAAACAACTGTTATAACCCTTATTTACTATGTAAAAAGAGTTAAATTCCAAATTATTCTACCATTGTTTTCTTTTCTCTCGTCATTCCTACAAAATGACACCTGTCATAGCACCACCTCCATTAGTGCCAACCTAAACTACTATGAAATCTGAAATCAAGAAGCATATAAGAAAGAAAACAAGATGATTAAAAAGAGAATTTGAAAGACCTAGTGTCTTAAATCTACTTGTTGTTTTGATGATTAATAAACAATTATGTACATTAATATTTCAATAAACTTCTTGAAGTTATAGGTATGCAAATTGACAAAGATGAAACTTAAAGTGTTGAAAACATTAAAGAAATAGTAAATATGTAATATGATTAATAATTTATTTATATTTCTTTTTTTTTAAAATTCTAATTCTCTTCATTTCTTTATTGTCATAGTTTTTGTTTATTTATAATTGTGGAGATAGAGTTCTAACATTAATATGATTAATAATTTGTTTACTTTTCTTTTATTTTTTTTTCTAAATTTTGTTTCTTCTTTTAAATTTTTTTTATTGTCAAAGTTTTGTTTATTTTATAGTTGTGGAATTGAAATAGAACACTATACATTTTTTTATATTTTTGTTTAGGACAATTTACTTATACAAAAACTTTGGAGAGAAAAAAGATTACAGATTATAAAGGGATAATAAAGTCTTTACTAATTATATAAACTAATTAAATTATTTTTATGCCCTTAACAATATATAGGTTAAAATTACGCCCTTTTTGGTAATAAGAGTTTGGAATGCGCCCTTAATACAAATTTTCCCAAAAAAATAACACGTGTACAATCACTTATCCCTTAGAATTCACTAATCATTTGGTTAGGCTATTAGTTTAATTTTTAAAAATTAGATAACTAACTAAAAGAATATGTGTCACCTTTTTATAAAATGGTACACGGAGTGGTACATGAAAGTGATACACCAGACTCAAAACTCTCTCCAACCCTCAAATCTATATGTGATGTAAGTGTGGATATGAAGATAAAATTTAAAAAAAAAAACATTGCAAACTTTCTTGACATAAAAAAGTGTGACAAATTTCTTTTTTTAGAAGTGAGCGAATGAACCCACACTTGTAGAAAAAGTATCTCTCAAATGAAGGATTTTAAAATTTATTTAAATCTAGAGCAAAGTGCCAAAATAGTAATCGAACTACTTTTCAATATGCCTTTTCGTCATTAAACTTCTAAAGTAACCAAAAATGTCACTAAATTCCTTAAACGTACGTACTCATGTCATTCCGTTCAATCCATTCGTTAGTGCAAATGTACATTTAAGGTCAAATTTGTCCGAACATCAAATAAAACTCTTCTTTGTGGCGATCGTCGACATATCATCCTTATATTCTCTCTCTTCTTCTTTCTTTCTCTCTCTCTCTCTTTGAATACAATACCATATATCTTATCTGCTGAGTTTAAAAATCTTTAATTTTTAGGTATTTGAATAGATTTGCCTTTAAAAAAAATTCCTAAACTTTTTTTTGTCACTCTGTCATTGAACTTTTTTTTTTCAGTTTAAAATTTTTTTAGGTGTTCGAACATATTTTCCCTTAAAATTAATTTTTGTCTTTACTGAAAGATAAATTGGATGGAATAATTTAAAAACGTACATTTAAAGAATTTAGTGACCTTTTTGGCCACTATAAAAGTTTGATGACCAAAAGTCGGTTTGAGAAATAGTTTAATGACTATTTTAGCACTTTGCTCTTAAATTTAAAAGTAAACTACAAAAAATATTACTACACTTTTTAAAATTTTTGCTGTTAATCACAGAACTTTTTTTTTATCAAAAATGGTCATTATACTTTTTAAGGTGTATATTATGGTCACTCATCTATCTTTTTAGTTAGGGCAGATAGAAAGATAAAAACAACTGTTATAACCCTTATTTACTATGTAAAAAGAGTTAAATTCCAAATTATTCTACCATTGTTTTCTTTTCTCTCTTCATCACTACAAAATGACACCTGACGTAGCACCACTTAGTGCCAACCTAAACTACTATGAAATCTGAAATCAAGAAGCATGAAAGATAACAAGATGATTAAAAAGAGAATTTGAAAGACCTAGTGTCTTAAATCTACTTTTTATTTTGATGATTAATAAACAATTATGTACATTAATATTTCAATAAACTTCTTGAAGTTATAGGTATGCAAATTGACAAAGATGAAACTTAAAGTGTTGAAAACATTAAAGAAATACGAAAAATGCAATTTAGGCTAGATTTCCCAACTCCAATCCCTAATTTGCATTGTACATTGGCTCATAACATGTTTGATTCATTTAAAACCTCAAGTAAAATGAATCAAAAAAATAAAAGATTGAAAACGTGTCTTTTTGAAAGTAAAGACTTCATAAAAGTTGTTTTAAACTTTGACAAAATGATTGAAAAATTAAAAAGTTTTCAAAAAATATTAATTCGGACGACCCCATGGGAGTTTTAGTCATCCAAACCTATTTTTGCAAAGTTTTTTTGAGTTTTCTAAAAAATGCATTTAGATGACCTCACATTTCCAAACTACCATTCTGAATTACTTTTGAGTTTTCTGAAAAATAAGGTTGTCTGAATTATTATTCATGTGAGTAACGACTAGTTTTTTGAAAAATGAAATTCTTGTTCATTTTGCTACATAAATCATTTTATATAAATACATTGAACTTTCACAAATGAATTTTTGTGATCCTAGAACTTTAAAATTTGTCAAGATTATTCTCCAAAAGATTAAAAGAAAAGATTTGTGAAAAATCAAACCAAAGAATCAAAATCTTGAGGTTCAATTTGTCTTCATTCTTTTTGAGCCAATTTTTTTCTCTTGTAAAACATCTTTGAGAGGAAGTTTAGTGATGGATTTCAAGTGTAGTCATCCATCTTATCAAGAGGGTTTTTAAGTGTTGTAATACTTCAAACTTTGGTAAGTTTGAAAAGTTTATCCAAGAGGGAGAGTAAAATCAATTCTTATAACATTGATTGCTAGTAAGATGGGTGTAAGAAAATCAACATAGTAACAATGCAACGGAAAATATAACAATTATATTACAATTGATTTCCACAGGATCTTTAATGATAATCTATATAAAATATACCTCGAGAGATGCTAGCAGAATCCTTGATTAAGGTTTAATCGATCAACAAGCTGCATAAGTGTCCGGCCTGTAATGGTAATCCACATGAGCTACTTTCGGGATCCTCAAAGGATTGATTTTAAAGTCAGGTTAATAAGTTAGATCCCTCTAAACAACACAATTGAAATCCAATAAGAAAAACCCTTTTTCTTATTTACGTGATTTCTTATTGAGAGAGTTGCGTTGTCTTTGACCTAACATTAAGCATCTCATATAATATTACAACCTTCCAAAAAAGGTGTTCTTGTCAAACAAGAAACGAATTGTTACCAAACTCAATTCACTTTCTAAAAGTGAATATAAGAATATAATAGATGCCATAATTATCATATAGTTATGTAAATTATTTTAACCCAAGGAGTAATTCTATTTTGTGTGACCCTTTAGGTTCTTAAACACTTGACAATAAATATAAATAATAATCTTAGAATTAAATTGGTTTTTGTACAAAACCAACAAACTACCACTTGGACTAAAGACAATTTAATCATGGAGCTTCTAAGATAGGATAAATTAAACAACTTTAATTTATCATTAATTCAACAATTATTTCATTTACATTTATAGATCAAGAGTGGCTCTAGCCAAGACATCATGACCACCCAAGAGTTTGGAAAAGTTAATTGATTGACTTCACCTATCTATGAACCAGATACCATGTAATTATCATCCTTTCGCCATCCTATATTTCAATTAGTACAAGAGTAAAGTACAAGTGCCAATTCTTTATTGTACTAATTATATTTTTTTCTTGTATCGAAATTAAACTCCTTGTAAATAAATTTAGAACTTTTCCAAATTTACTTACTAATTATGCCCATTTTGAGTTGAAATTCAACAAGTGACGCCAGAAAATAATATACTCTCCCATTATTAAAAGTGGTGAATTCTATATTGATCATAAACTATCAATCAGTACTTCTTGCTATATCCAATGTCTATCGCTCACAGAACTAGTTACGGTTATGAACTAATAGAGTCAAAACATAACATCCACACTATAAATACTCTTATGATCTCAAGTCAAAGGACAGCTTACACTATTGTCACGTAGAGATTATACCATTGGCACTCAAATAGTTAACAATATGAAAATCTCTAAGTGGATCATTCCAGTGAACACATTCTTCAATGATTCACCCATATATCACCATATATACTAGTCTATCCGCATTAACGATGTCCTTGTTATTGTTAATACTATGACCAGGGAAATTTAAGAATAATAAATATTATTCTAAGGACTTTATCATATTTGTATATATATTAATATATGTATGTGATAAAATGATATATATGCCATATCTTTATTGCATAAAATTATAAAATCATTCATCCATTATAACTCAAACCAATCATTCAGGACTTTATATATACTGAATGAATAAACATAGCTATTATGTTTATTTTGTGATAATGGTTTAGTCAATGAATAATTATATTATCCTTTGCGGGAATCTCTTCTATTGATGAGACCTTATTAGTTCCTCAACTATTGAAGAAACTATTTCCATTCAAACAATCTTTTAGTAGCTTCTCAAGCAGCTATGCACTTAGTCTCTATTGTACAATCTATTTGGAATATTTCCAAATAACAATATTTATATTTAAGATAAATACATATCCATCTTAATACTTGCAATCATCTTTATAAGGTTGAAAACTGGTATATGTGAATCCATATATATTTAGCTCAACATTCAAGAATATGTCCTTAATTCTTCTCAAATATTTAAGGAAATTCTTAACTACTTCTAGTGATTGTCACTAGTATTGGATTGAAATTTGCTCATAACAGTTGGAGCATGGGAGACACTTGATCTTATATACTATATAGCATACATAATTGATCCCATAGGTTAGAAACATCTTGCATACTATATTTCTTAATATTAGTCTTTGGACACATGTCCTAGAAAAGGTAAATCCCATCAAAGAAATGTAAACCTTATAGACTTATCCATATTAAACTTCTTTAACATCTTATCAATATACATTTATATTGAATATGTAAGACCAAACAACTTATTAAATCTATCTATATAACTTTTGTCCCAATATATAAGTTGTTTCTCAAAAAATCTTTGATTGAGAAGGTTTTTAAACAATTTCATCTTAACTAATTTAAGGGTAGTTATGTAAATTCTCATTATTAATATGTCATTTACATATAATATGAGAAATAAAATAATATTGCCAATAATCATTTGTATACACAAGGTTCATTTTTGTTTTTGATAAAATCAAACTTTTTGATTATCTCATCAAAACAAATATTCTAACTCTTAAAAACTTACTTTAGTATATAAATGGACTTTTATAATTTGCATACTTTGTTAGGGTTTTTAGACATAAAGACCCTTATATTGTATCATATACTTATCCTTTTGCAAATTATAGCAAGTAAACTCTTAATGGATTTTAACATGACAACTGATAACAAGGTTTCATCATAGTTAATACTATGATTTTGTGTAACCTTTAGTGACCAATATTCATGTTTCATAGGTAACAATATTACCATCTATGTTTGTCTTCTTTTGATGAAGACTTAGTTACACCCTATGGGTTTTATCCCTTCGGGTGGATTGACTAAAGTCCATACCTTATTGTCATACATGGAATCTATTTTAGATGTGATGGTTCGAAACCACCTTTTATAATTCTTATCAAATAAGAGTTCTTTGTAGGTAATAGGTTTATCATTCTCAATGATAAGATTTATCCTACTAAATCTACATTTTATTTGTGTATTGTGAGCTTCATGTCCTACCGCATCACCATGAGGTACAAGCTCTAGCTCTATCTTCTTTTCATTACTCAATTATGGTTTAAGACTTCATCAAGTTCTATATGCTCTCACTTACCTTTTATAGAATAAACTATTCTTCTAGAAATATGACATATTTTGAGACAAACATTTTGTGCTCATTGAGATTATAGAAATAATATTCAAAACTTTCTTTTGGACATTCCACAAAATAGTATATATAAAAATTTTGTATCAAACTTATCTTATTTACCTTTTATAAAATATAGAATACTCGCAAACATTTTGGTTCTTTCCTATGCCATATCTTATATGAGGTAGAATCGATAGGTTTAAATGGAACATAATTTAAAAGATCAAATGCAATATTTAGGGTATATTTTCAAACAATTTTGAGAGAATTGTATGGCTCATCATTAATCGAATAATATCTAATAAAATTTGATTATTACTTTAATAAAGAAACATGTTCATTTTTATTAAGATAATTATAAAATTCTTGACTCAAGTAGTCCCATGTCGATATAATCGAAATATTTTAATACTTTTATCAAGTTGTTTTTCAACTTCAATTTCGTATTCTTTGAACTCTTTAAAGAATTTAGTTATATACTTCAATAAGTACGTATATGATTATATCTAGAGTAAAACATTTATCAGGATCATCCTGATAAACTCCTTATCAGGCATCAATTATTTTGTGCCATGTCAGCATTTTTTAAAGTCTCACCCTAATAAAAATGAACACGGGATCTTCTGTCCAAGATTTTGTCTGTCTTATTATGTCCTAATTAAAACTACGTCGTAGGGTTCACTAATCTCTTGGTTAGGGTCTAATAATTTTAAATTAATTTTAATGATATTTATGTATTTAGCCCCTACTTTTAATGAAACTACGTAGTTTTAAATGTTAAACAGAATAAGACTGGATAAATATTGGACAGAGGATCTGGACTCATAAAAATGTACCCTACCTACACAATATAATTAATTATTATACTCTTTGATTTTATTCTTAGAAGGGTTCACTCACATTTGGGTTAGGGTTTAATAATTGTAAATTTTAATTTTTGTGATATTTTATTCATGTAATTCCTAATTTTTGTGAAACAATATCATAGGGTTCACTCATATTTGGATTAGAGTTAAATAATTGTAGATTTAATTTTATTAATATTTTATTTTTTTAATCCCTAATTTTAATGAAACAATGTCATAGGGTTCACTCACATTTGGGGGTTAGGGCTTAATAATTGTACATTTAATTTTAGTGATATTTAATTTTTATATTTTTTTAGTGAATTGTAGACTTTTAATGATATTTTATTTTTTAATTTTTTTAGCGATTTGAATTAGATAGAATAAATACATGATAATTTTAAACAAATGATATGGATGAGTTATGGAAGGATTTATGTGCATTTAATGTTTTTAAACAAATTATATGTATAAGTTATGGAAGGATTTATGTGCATTTAATATTTTTCCTAAATTTAAGGATTTTAGTTAATTATATGGTATAAGTGAGGTGTATTATTATTATGGTGAAACACTAAAAAAAAGCTTACATGGCATTCAAGGATTGGTATATAATAAAGGCTTTATCAAGATGATCCTGATAAATGTTACATGACGAGAGGTGTCGTTACTCTCCAATTTTATCCCTAACACTAATGTAGAAGTGGTGTAAGGATTCGTTCCTCAGGGAAGGGGATTTGTCTCAAGAATTTTGTCACAACGCAAAGTCACAAAGACGAATGAAATAACAACACAAAAGTCACGAGAGAATAGAGGATAGGGAGTAGCAACAATCAAGGATGAATCAGATATCCTAGAGTTTCTGTACCGGACGAATGCTTATTCAGAAAACTCATGCAATGAAATTGACAATTGTGTGAGATTGGAGGAGATTTAGGTTGCCTGAGTACCTAACCTATAGCCGGCATGACGACCGCACTACACGCTATGTCCCCTAACACTAATCTTTCCAATGGCGAGGCCTAAGATCAGTGGATTTAAACCGCAACATCTCAACTCTCCAAGACAACTACTCTAACATGCAAATCCTAGGAACTCCAATGGCGAGGCCCGACCTAGGTTTGAGTGCCTTCGTTTGTTATCACAGAGAGCTTCTTTAACACTTTTTCTTAATGTTTCATTTCATCGAAGCTCCCATGGCGAGGCCTGAATCTCAGAAATGAAATGATCGGTTGAAACAAGTGAAAAGACTCAAGAAATCACATTCAAGTTCTCATTCCATGCATCTTCACTAATGTTGGTGAATTTATCCTCAACTCAGCATGACGACCATAATTGAAGTTCAATTCATTCAATACTAGTGCCGATCTATGAAATTTAATCAATTGTATGTAATAATTTCAAGTGCGATTCCATTCTTAATGGATTACGTCTATTTGCAAAGCATATCATCAACAAAGCATTCCTCCGTTCAAAACACTAGGATATCACACGATTTAGCCGGAAAACTCCATTTTCATCTCTTTATCGCAAAAGCACAACATTTTCCAACTCAATTCCATTAAACTGGAAAAATTTACCAATTAAACTGCAGAGAATTGGCAATTGCTTCGTCAATTGAGAATTAAAATGCAATAATCCGTCCAAGTGTGCGATCGGAAATGAAATCGGAGAACAATTTCTAGTGAGAGAAACTAGAGAGAGAAAGTTATCTAAAAAGATAAAGTTGAGAGAGAAAATTCCCGCTCAGAAAATCAAAAGTTTGTTATGTTCCAGAATGATTCCCCTCTCCCTAATCTAACTAAATTCTCTATATATACAGGTTTCAAAATGTAAATGGTACGCAAACGTAAAATGAATACAATATTACAGAAATGCCACTGCAAAATATCACGTGTCCACAAAGCATCTCACCCCTAACATTTCCCCACTCTTTTAATCATTGGCTCCCATGCCTTCACGATCATCAACACGTTTCCAAACCATCAATCAACACGCCTTTAATACTCCCTGCACAAAAAGTAAAAGTCCCAACACTTAGCCAAAATTTATGCAATGGAAACCACGCACACTTGCCATGCATCGCAGCACATTCGCTTCACAACCACGATGCATCGCTAAGATGCATCGTAGCCCGAGCCTCCACACGTACGATGCATCGCTAAGATGCATCATGGACAATCTCACCATAAGTACGATCATCGCTAAGATGCATCGTGGAGTAAACTGTTTTGCCTGCGATACATCGCCCGCTTCCCTTCCGAATTAGAGCTTGAGGTCAACAGAAATATTATAGAAATTCCTCTTATCTTTCCTTGGGTTCAAGAATTAATATCATTGGAAGTCTGTAGCTCAAGATATCAACAATCGCCCAACCTATTGCAGAAAGTTCAACATTCAAAACCCTTAAGAAGTGACCATAAGTTTACCCCAGTTTCTCATATTTGCACCCAGAATTGGAAGAAAGTTAAAACATGAAAATTGAAGTACACTCAGTTCTAAAACATCCAAGATCTCATCATTTGGATTAGTATTAAGAAAGTTGCATTCAAATAAAAAACACTCTAAATTCTGCCAACCAGATTAAGACATTTTCAACTTCACCAACATCATTTCAAGCTCTTTGAATTATTTCCTTGTTCTCTAGTCTAACACACATTTGTTCCATTTATTCATCATTTTTGGTCTTTTTCACCATTTTAGCACTTCCAAGTTGCAAACCACATAAATGCACACAATGGCACAAAACACTACACAATTGCATGAAAAACAAGGCGAAAGTTAAGTGATATAACACATATAAGTTGTATAAAACCAACTTATCAATTTCCCCCACACTTGAACTCTTGCTTGCCCTCAAGCAAAACTCACACTCCATATATTAAACACTTCTGTCCAAGACCTTGCTCCCTAATCCACTATGTTTCCCTTAAGTTCATCAAAAATACTTTCCACACAGAAAACACTTAAAAAATAACTTTTAAAAGTATATCGATTCGAAATTATCCGATTCTAACACAAGTTATCAACCAAGGCACGATGAATAAAGACCAAAATGTCATGCGTGCAAGTGTGTGTGAGGAATAGTGGTTCAATTGTTCTTCCTGCATGCTTATCCCATTGTATTCTGTTTAACAGTTCAAAACACACAAGTCTCCTTATCCACACACAAGAACAATTAGCACACAAGATCAATGGTAACTTATGCGCACATTGGTGCTTCTATTAGATCATTCCAATTTGCACTTTGGTGCATTCTTTTATCACACGCATTGGTGTTTTGTGCTTGGGTCTTGTGGCTATTTTTTTCCCACTTTTCGCCTGGGTTTTATGGCTATTTTTTCCCAATTAAGCTTGCCAAGGATATTTCAGCTTTTCATTCCCAATTGCCAAAGGCTTTTTCTCCATATCCTTTCTTGTGTGCTCACTTGTTCTTGTCTGTCTTTAAGGGACTAGACATGCAAGACTCCACAATACAGCATATCACACAGCATTTCACAAAAACCTCCCCCCACACTTGAAACACACATTGTCCTCAATGTAAAAGATTAAGAAGGAGGGGCTCCCTGAGAAGATGAAGGTGCAACTGAAGAAGAAGGTGAAAAGGATGCCGAAGTCGAAAACGAAGGTCCACTGAAAGGAGGCGTGCTACCCAATGGAAAGGTCCATAACGTGGTCCTTGAAGAGGTTGCCATGTACCAAATAGTGGAATCCTCGTCGCGGGCATAAACTCAGGATCCACCAAAAAAGTAGGAGTAGGGGCATTTGTGGGATACGACCAAATGTTGGCAAAGGGTTAAGTGCAGACACTCTAGGCACCCCTGGAGAAAGCTCATGAATGGCACCACTGATAATATCCCTAGTTAGATTTGGAACTTGGTACCCGGCCAACTGTGCAGAACTTGGTGTTGGTTTCGGTAGACTAGGAGTGCTATGATAATATACCTCCATCTTGTTGCATTTATCTATCTCATTCTGCATCATCAACTTCCTATGGTACAACACCTCGAAGTTGCTGGGCAATAGAAGAAAAATCATCTAACTTGGTCACCATCGACGAAGCATGCGACTCCCATCCTTGCTGCATATCATTCATCATGTCGTGCATGCTACCCAAACGCTCATCTAAAACCTGGAATCGAGTGTCCACTGATTTTTGGAAATTATTAAGGGTACTATGGAATGAACTGAAATCATATGGGTGAGGTTGTTGCTCTGATTGATTAACACGAATAAAAGGCTCAGAAACATCACGAGAAACACCAGCCTCAGTGACATGAGCTTTCACCATTTCAAGATCAAGCTTCAAATATTTTGCATACAAATGAGGTGCAATAGGCAGCTTAGTTTTTCTCCAGTCCCCACCCAACTCATCACTTACTCCTTGAGCTTTGCACAACTCCTCAATTAGTACAGGAAAATAAATTGATGCAGTGTCCTCCTCTATACCCATTCTAATGTCATTGAGAATGATTCGGCCCACATCAATAGACCTTCGTCCCCTTATAGCTGAAATCAGATATAAACATTTCCGCAGAACCTCGGTCACCTGAGAGCTAGGTATCAGTCTCGAAAGTACAAACATCAACCACAAATTGACGTCACAACGCAGAAACTGATGACGAACATATTTATGTTCGCCAAAATTGTTCATCACCCACTTAGCACCAGGGTGTGCTAGCTCATTCAACAACTCTTGGTCAGCATCCTTACCCTCTGGGCACTGGAAAGGATATGTAGGGAAACTAGGGGTTCCTAAGTGCTCATTGGTCAAATCACTTGTAATCACCACCCACACTCCTCGAACAAACACAGCTCCATCATCGTTTGGAAATCTGCCATTGGCATAAAACTCTCGGGCAATACTCACATTGCAAAAGTCGGGTGCACTTGTCAACTTTTGGTCAAATTTATGAAACTTCATCAACTTTTTGAATGGCCATTTATCAACCATAAAGGCTCATTCAAAATGCAACTTTTTGATAGGTAACCCTTCCTCCCACCGTGCCTGAGCCTTAGCATTAACCCATAATGATGTTGTGGAAGTGCCCTTTCGTTTCTTGGGAGTTGGTGATTGAATCGTGACTGCTGGAGGGTTTTCAAAGATTGGTAGATCGTCAGGGAAGTATTAGGAATCTGAGTCTGTATTCATTGGAGTTGTGATTTTAGCTTTTCCTTTTCCTTTTGAGCTCTCACCCTTCCTAGGTGCCATTTCTGCAATTAACAACCATAAATGTACGCATTCATGATGAATACCTTAGACAATTGCACAAAGATACTCCAAGATCCAAAACATCAAGACCAAATTCAAGATACTAGTTCATATACAAGAATGATGGTCATGTTCCAAATAATAGTCTTATGTCAAAACTAAAACTGAGACATGATACCACCACACTCAAGCACCACTCAACCATATAAAATGCAATTCTTCATCAAAACTTCACATAGCAATATGTAACACCTCAAACCACGCAACTCCCAACCCGCCATAATCAATGGATCAATTATTCAAAACGAAATTTCAGCTTCACATTATCGACAAAACTGAAACAGTAACATACAAAGCAATGAGAATCAGTCAAAACTTAAAAAATCAAAATTGGAGAACGAGATCTTAGCTAAATTTAGGGACCAAAACCACCCAATTTGGACAACAAATGAGAAAATTATGATTGAAATACCGAGAGGTATCAAACTGGGGAAATTCAGCAATTTCTCATACACAAATGACAACATGAGCTAAACAGTCTTCTCCACATTAGTCTATGTTCTAGTCACAATTAGCAAAAATGTCAAACATAAACATTATAGGTCATCATGTTAGCTAACTTCTACAACTGGAATCATGCAATTTTGACATTCCAAACTCAAGTTATGCACAAAATACAGAAGCATGGCAACGCTGAAACAATCTGAAATTTCAACAAACTCACCCCCTCACTTAGCATGTATTTAACTCTTAAGTGAACACACCATAATCCATCTTCTCATCATTTCCTTCAACTTAACAACATCATTCACACGCTTATTCACTCCCCACTACTTCCTTGCTCAAAGCATGAAACATTCCAAAGTAAAATAAAGTTCAAGAGGAACGAACATACCTTAAGTGGAGAGCACAAGGCAAGACTTGAAGGAAACAGAAAATGGAAAATGATAATCAGTGGCAGAGTAGTCTTGAGCAAATGCTTAGCTTGAAATAAGCACAATAATCTTTGGCATTTATAGAACACAAATAACAACCATGAATGCAAGTTAAATCGGGTCAACACAAAGCATTATTGCTCCCAACCAAACACAAGAAAACAATAACATCACTCATGTGTGGGTCCCTACTTCGTTCAAGACATGTGAACCAACCCACCTTTCTTCTGCCAACCGAAATAATTCAATCCCACATGACATAAAAATCCAAACCAACATATCAGCTTTATGTCTTTCCATTTCACTTTTCGAAGTCATTCCAATTTTTGAGGCAGATTTCGAAATCATCAATGCACCCCGTGTACATCCCACCTATGCCAATCAGCTTCCATCAATGCACACAAATAAAATACTTGTGCAAAATCATCAATATACACAAAGTTATCAGCATGAAATTAGACAATGTTGATGAATCATCTCACCATTTATACTAAAAAAAACAACACACTCAAAACAACAACTACCATTTAACATAACTTGCCCAAATACGAATTCTAGTTTCTAAAAGACTAATCTTGGACAAAGTTTAAAAGAAATTCATCATGGCATAATCACATAGCAAAGCTCCTCTACCAAAGTCCTCAACAACAATCACCATAATCAACTACATCAAAAAAAAAACCCCCACACTGGCAGAAAGTCAAGGTCCCCGTGACACGGAAAAAAAAAGAAAGAGAACTGCCCTATTTACAGTCCACGGAGAGAGCGGGCATGACGCTCTTCCTCAAGATAACACAGCCATTGTGCAACGCCCATAGTACCCTCAGAAGGAGGGCGAAATTCAGAAGGATCCATTACCACGCCCCGCTGTCGTGCCATTTCCATGAGAAGTTGAGGTAAAAATATGGGTGTAATATCAGAATTCTGGGCACGCTTGATGTACCACAAAATCATATGTCCGACATCAATCGACAGGCCAAACTGGATGTCATAGATCAAAAGGACTCTTTCTCTTGTTGCTCGCGTGGTCTGTCGTGTAGGCATAAGCCGAGAATTGATGAAGAGCAACCATATTTTTGCCTCAGCAGACAACTCACTTGTGAGAATATAAAGTGCCTCATGTCGTGCATTTCGCACCAAAGCAGCGCCTGGCAAGCTCACAGCGGCCAAAAGATGATCGGTGTCCTCCGCTTTTATGAAACGAATGTACGCATCATTCAGATAATCTGGCAGAAGGTAGTGTTGATTGATACTATGACGGTTCACCACCAAATGAATACCTCTCAAAAATACTGCATTATTTCACCTATGATGAGCATGGGCATTGGCATAGTATTCTCTAGCAATCTCCAGATTAACCTCAACTGGGGCTGAGACAAAGAACTCCCAATTGTGGAGTCGAATAGTCTCGGTAAATCGGCGAGCAGGTGCTTCAAATTTCCTCTCGATCAACACATATCTACGAATTGACCTGTGATATTGCTGCTCAGCCCGAGCACTCACGAATAGGGGAGATGCAGCTAGATCACCTTCGATGTCAGCGTCGGTATCAGAAGAGGAAGAAGAAGAAGAACTTCCCATGTCCTCACTGAAGATCTCATATTCAGATGAGTTCATGTGATAAGCCATAAATGCACCAAGAAGCTTGCACAATGCTAATGCTAAGACTCTCCTAACTAAAGCTTACTAGGGAAGAGGGCAGCTTGCCAAACACAAATCATAGAATATACAGACAAATTCTCATACACCAGCTAGCTTAACTCAATAAAGAAAAAACAAGCACATGTGAGTGAATCTAGACGACAACAACAAGTGGACAAAATGTCATCAATCTTCAAGCCAATTATTGGGATAATAGGTTCACGGGTTGTACTTGGCAATCATATGATTAGCTTATGAAATCATGTCATGTGAACAGATTCCTTTACCTCAGGTGTGGAAAAGTAATGTTAAATGTACCAATTCCCCGAACAGGTTGAAAGCTAATTCGATTGCTTAACCAGTCAGTTGCATTACCCATTTTTCCTGGTACTTGTTGATGTGTCTTCCGCTTTAGTCGCATCCCTAAACAACACAATCGAAATGCTTGAGTATGTAAACAAAGAATAACAAAGAAGACAACTAAGTTGAACTGGAAAATCAATAAGAGGAAGAAAAAGAAACTAGGTTGCCTCCTAGTAGCGCTTGTTTTAATGCCGATAGCCCGACTACGCTTTGTCTCACTGAGCATTCAATGGATCATCCAAAAAGAGCTCATATGGAGCTTGAGATCTTGGCATCACTTCTAGATCCTTTTGTTCTGCATATGGTTTAAGCCTGTGGCCATTCACTTTCCATGTATTGCCATTCTTTTCATTCTTGATTTCCACAACACCACAAGGCATTACCTTGAGAACTCAAAATGGACCACTCCAACGTGACTTCAATTTGCCTGGAAACAGTCTGAGCCTGGATTCATACAACAAGACTAATTGTCCTGGGGCAAACACCTTAGCTAGAATTCTGGCATCATGGATCCGCTTGGTCATTTCTTTATACATCTTTGCACTTATGTAAGAATTAAATCGGAACTCATCTAATTCATTAAGCTTCATCATCCTTTTTTCTTGTGCCGGATTCAGATCCATATTGAGCTTTTGAATTGCCCAGAATGTTCTGTGCTCCAGCTTTACTGGCAGATGACATTCTTTCCCAAACACAAGTCTAAATGGAGAAGCTCCAATGGGAGTTTTGTAAGCTATTCTATATGCCCAAAGAGCATCATCCAACTTTAATGCCCAATCTTTTCTTCCTAGATTGACCACCTTCTCCAAAATTCGTTTGGTTTGATACTTCAGCCTGGCCACTGGTCTGAGGATGATATGTAGTTGACACTTTATGTTTCACTCCATACTTAGCCAAGAGAGCTTCAAAAATTTTGTTACAGAAGTGAGTGCCTCCATCACTTATGATCGCTCGTGGAGCTCCAAATCGATTGAAAATGTGTTTCTTCAAGAAGCTGCCACACTTCTAGCATCATTGTGCGTGAGAGCTTTGGCCTCAACCCATTTGGAGACATAGTCAATGGCAACCAAGATATACTCCATACCACATGATCTTGGGAAAGGTCCCATAAAATCTATTGCCCAAATTTCAAACAATTCCACTTCCAAGATATTGTTCAAAGGCATTTCATTTCGTGAGGAAATGTTACCACTTCTCTAGCATCGATCACATTGTCCTACCCAAATTCGTGAATCCAAGAAAATATGTGGCCACTAGAATCTAGATTGTAAGATTTTGAATCCAGTTATTGTAGAACCAAAATGACCTCCACATGGTCCTTCATGACAAGCTTTCAAAATTTCATCTTTCTCTTCTTCCTTGACACATTTTCGGATAACTTGGTCACTACAGATCTTATACAAAGAATTGTCTTCCTAGAAGAAGTATTTTGCATCACTCCTTAACTTCTTCCTCTGGTCATGTGAATAAGAAGAAGGTACTTGCCGCTACAACAAAATTGGCTATTTCAGCATACCATGGCAATCTCTCTTTATCTACCTTGAAGATTTGCTCATCATGGAAATGTTCTTTCACCAAGTATTGGAGTCATCTTGTGCTTCGGATTCAAGCCTGGATAAATGGTCAGCAACCACATTCTCCGAGCCTTTTCTATCCTTAATCTCAACGTCAAATTGCTGAAGTAGCAACACCCATCTTATTAGGCGTGGCTTTCCTTCTTTCTTGGCTAGAAGATACTTTAATGCAGCATGATCTGTGTGCACAATTACTTTCGATCCCAACAAGTAGGCACGGAATTTGTCCAAAGCAAATACAACAGCAAGCATTTCCTTCTCCGTGGTGGTATAGTTTATTTGAGCCTCATTTAGCAACTTACTTGCATAATAAATTGTGTGAAACACTTTGTCCCTTCGCTGCCCAAGTACCGCACCAAGTGCATAATCACTAGCATCACACATTATTTCGAAAGGCTCATCCCAATGAGGAGTGACAATAACTGGTACTTCCACAAGCTTAGACTTCAATGTCTCAAAGGCTTCTACACACTCTGCACCAAAATCAAATTTGACATCCTTCTGCAGTAGACTACACAATGGTCTTGCAATTTTCGAAAAATCCTTAATGAATCTTTGATAGAAGCCTGCATGACCAAGAAAACTTCTGATTCCTTTCACATTTGTGGGATGAGAAAGCTTTGCAAGAACATCGATTTTGGCCCTATCAACTTCAATTCCCTTACTGGAGATCTTATGCCCTTGGACTATGAACTGGCATTTCTCCCAGTTAAGCACTAAGTGTGTCTCTTCACATCTTTGTAACACCTTAGCTAAGTTCTCTAAACAGCCCTCAAAGGTCATCCCAAAAACATAAAAATCGTCCATAAAGATCTCAATAATAGATTCCACCATGTCGTGAAATATTGCCATCATACACCTCTGAAAGGTTGCTGGAGCATTGCAAAGGGCGAAAGGCATGCGCTTGTATGCAAAAGTTCCAAAAGGGCAAGTGAAGGTGGTCTTTTCCTGGTCTTTGGGATCAATGGCAATTTGATTATAACCAGAATAACCATCCAGGAAACAGTAAAATAAGAAGCCTACAATTCGGTCCAACAATTGCTCCAAAAAGGGAAGTGGGAAGTGATCATTCCTAGTTGCTTTGTTGAGCTTTCTGTAGTCCATGCAAACTCTCCAAGTACTAACTATCCTCGCAGCTAAAAGCTCATTTGCGTCATTTTTCATTACAGTCACGCCACCCTTCTTTGGAACACATTGTACGGGACTTACCCATTCACTATCCGAGATGGGAAAAATCATTCCAAAATCCAGCAATTTGATCACTTCCTTCTTAACAACCTCCATCATCTGAGGGTTTAATCTCCTCTATCTATCCCGTACTGGTACAGAATTGTCTTCCAAAAGGATCTTATGCATGCACATGCTAGAACTTATGCCCTTGATGTCTGCAATAGTTCATCCTATAGCTTTCTTGTATAATCTCAAAACCTCCAACAACTTCATCTCCTGCCATTCTTCAAGTTTAGATGAAATCACTACTGGTAGTGTCTCATTTTCTCCAAGGAAAGCATACTTCAGATAAGGAGGCAAAGGTTTAAACTCAAGCTTCGGTGGCATCATAATGGAAGGTAAGTGCTTTTCATTCCTGCAAAGAAATTCTTCCTTCCTCACTGCAGTGGGAGCACAACATTTGTCATTAAGGATATTAGATTCATGCTTATCTTCCAAATTTGTATCACACGTTACAACACATTTATGCATTTTAGCTTCAACTACTTCACTTTGTATTTCAAATATGGATTGATCAATTACACAACATTCCACAAGATCTTCAATTTCAGATACAATCTTTCTATCCTCATTATTCAACTCAAAATTCTCAAACTCTTCCTCACACATATTCATCTCATCAATGCACACAAACTCAGGTATTTCATTTTCATTATTCAAACTCATAGAACATGCAACAGTTCGAATAGCAAAACAAGATTCTATATGCATTGGATGTTTCATGGCATAAATCACATCAAAAATAACTTGTTCATCATTTATTCTAAAAGTGACTGTTTTGTTCCTTACCCCAATCAACGCATCACCTGTTGCCAAAAAGGGACGACCAAAGATAAGTGGTACATCCGGGTCTTCTTCCATGTCAAGCACAATGAAATCAACCGGCAGAGTGAATTTATCAACTCTCACCAAAACATCTTCTACCATTCCTGTAGGCTTCACTAATGATCTGTCTGCCAACTGACGAGTTACAACTACAGGATGAATTCTTCCTCCCAATCCAACATCAACAGCCATAGAAACAGGCATGAGATTTATTCCAGCCCCCAAGTCACAAAGTGCCTTTTCGAAATGTCTCTTGCCTATTGTGCATGGAATTGTACAGCTTCCAGGGTCTTTTAACTTTGGTGGTAAATTTTGTCCAACCCAAACTCCACTGCACTCAGTTAATATCATGGGGACTTCACACTGAAGAATTTGTTCCTTGTTGGAAATGAGGTCCTTGAGGAATTTCGCATACTTGGGCACTGCAGCCACCAAATCAAGGAGAGGAATACTCACGTTCACTTGTTTTACCACATTTAAGAATCTATCAAATTGTGGCCATCTCTTCTTCTGTGGTTTGACTCTCTCAGGAAACGGAAGCTTAGGAACATATTCAGGGTAATTGTAAAGACTTGAAGTTCCTCTAACCTTCTTTGTCACCTCTGAACTTCCTTTACCTTCTTCATCTTGCATTTCTTCCTTTCCAGATGCATTATCTTTCTTTACAAGATTTTTCTCAAGTTCCACAACATCTTCCTTCTCATCTTCATAAACTTCATCATTTTCTTCACCTTTCAAATTGTTGTCTTTTTGAACTTCCTTCCCACTCTTCAATGTTATAGCATTACAGACTTCTGTCCCTTTTGGATTTGGGATGGTGTCACTTGGAAGTTAGCCGCTAGCTCTGTGATGTACAGCATTAGCTAGATGCCCCAATTGCATTTCAATGTTCTTTAATGTCGCTTCATGATGTCTCACAGTATTTTCCAAACCACCAAACCTTTGTTCATTCTTGTCCATCTTCTTCATAAGCTTATGGAACATATCTTCAACTGATGGCTTCCTTTGCTCTGAAGCATTAGGTTATTGATCAAAACCTGGAGGTGGTTGTGCAGATCTTCTTTGCTCATTATTTTGAGAATATTGGCCACCTTGATTTTGTTGTCCCCAATTGCCCTGACCACCGTTATATAGCTGATTACCTCCAGAGTAGTTACCACCATACTGTGGTTTATTGTAGTTGTTGACATATTGGAGAGATTCAGTTATGATGGCACATTCATCAGTGTGATGTTCACCTTTACAAAGACCACGAGAAAGAACTGGTGCCTTGGTTTGTTTCAATGTTTGCACTTGCTTGGTAAGGGCCTCAAACTTAGCATTCAAGGATGTCTCCTCATCAAGATCCAACACTTCTCTATGTCTTCTACTTCGGGGAACAAATATTCATCCTCTGCAATTTTATCGAAGAGTTCTCAAACTTCAGGAACACTTTTGTCATTCAATGTACCATTGGCACAAGCTTTAACCATCATAGACGACTCAGCACTAAATCCTTTGAAGAAAGTGTTTAATTCTCTGATTTCTCCAAGGTCATGATTGGGCATTGCCTTATCAGATCACTAAAGCGCTCCCATGCCTCACGAAAAGTTTCACCATCAAGTTGTTGAAAATTCATTATATCCATTCTTCTCTTTTCCAACTTTGCAGGAGGGAAATATTTTTCTAGAAACTTGTTTTGCAATTCCTCAAAATACATTGCTGCATTTGTGCCCCCAGTAGTCTTGAACCAGTGCTTAGCTTTCCCCCTCAGAGATAGAGGGAACAGAATTTGGTGAACCTCACTTCTTGGCACCCTTTGTAGCTTGAACGTACTACACAAACCTAAGAACCAATCAAGGTATTCATTCGGGTCTTCATTGTCAAATCCTTGGAAAAATTGACCCTGAGTAATCATGGAGACGATTTGAGTAAGAATGTGGTAGCTTTCAACATCGATATCCTGCTAATCAAATCCATTCTTAAAGTTGACTACATAGTGATCACCAAATCTTGGTGCTCTTGCTCCTGGATTTGCCATTCTTCTTTCACGTTCTTGAATCCTCAAGGTTTTTGCCAACTCAAGATGATAAGGTTCCCGTTGATTTGATCCACCTTTGGGCGGATTGACAACCTTATTTATCCACAGGACAGGTCTAGCTTGGAAAATTCCACCAACAACACAAAGGATGAATAGCAAAGAAAGAATCAAGAACAAAGAACGGGTTAGAACAAACAATAAATCAAGAAGTAAAGAAAGGCAAAAGAAAGCAAAGAAGATATTGAGCGCGATTCAATGGAAACTTGTCCAAAGCCCCAACGCTATTACAAAACCAACTTGACTCAGGCGGCACCTAAATCAAATCAGATTTGGCTGTTCTCAAACTTAGAACAAAAGCAAGACTATTGGCTTAATCTCACTTTGGGTTTAGAAATCAAAAGCTCAAACTTAGCTTAAGGTCTCTAAGGGTTTTGGGATCAAATTTTGCTCTGCAAAATTATGACTTCTTAATTCAAAATTCAACTACTTTAATTCGTGGGTTTACAAGCCTTTAAATAGGCATAAAGACTTGCCAACAAAGTAAACCCTACTTTCCTAAAAGATAGTTTCCTAATTGGAATAAACTTCCTTAAAATGTAATTAACACATGCTTTAATCATACAAGATCTTTAGCCATGCGAAAATATCAAATAGAACATATCAATGTTCATGCAAGAACATTAGATCACGTTCCTTATTGAAAAGATCAAACAAAAACAATTAAAAATCATAACAAAAAAAAACTGTAAAAATTCCCAACGTCGCGACGTGGGAGTCTGGACGTCGCGACGTCGGTGTAAGTCGCGACATGGAAGGTCGCGCGTCGCGACGTGCGGAAAAACTTTGACGTGAATCTCAACTCTCAGAGACACACATCGCGACGTGGAGCTCGGTGGACATCGCGAAGTCGGTGCACGTCGCGACGTGAATCTGCGAACGTCGCGACGTGGAGTTCTGAGCTTCCAACACTTGTCCAATCTTGCTCTCCATCGAAGTGTCTTCATGTAATGTCAAAATCACGAAGTTCCAAGGCCTAAAATCAGTCTTCTCTTCATCAAAGCCTTGTTCCAACAACTTATATGCATCGTCCATCACTTCCATGATCAAACCATTAAGAGCCATCTTGAACTTTTTGATTTTAGCTCGAGTCATTGGTCCACCAATTCCACGTAACGGGTCAACAGAATGCTGTTCACCATTAAGTGCATCTGGATTCCTATCATTCCCCCCCTCGTCAAAAGGATTCGTCCTCGAATCTCCTGCATCAAACAAAGAGAGATCAGAAACATTAAAAGTAGCACTAACGTCTCCATACTCACCGGGTAAATCAATGCGGTATGCATTGTCATTAATGCGCTCGAGAACTTGGAATGGTCCATCGCCTCTTGGGTGAAGCTTTGATTTCCGCCGCTCAGGAAATCTTTCTTTACGCAAGTGTACCCAAACCTAATCACCCGGGTGGAACACTATGCGACGTCTACCTTTATTGGCTTGCTTGGCATACTGCTCATTTCTCCTCTCAATATTGTCACGAACCTTAGCATGAAGGTCCTTAACAAAAGTAGCTTTGCTTGCGCCATCAACATTAACAAACTCGTTAATAGGAATAGGCAAAATATCCAAAGACGTCAAAGGATTAAAGCCATATACAATTTCAAATGGAGAAAAAGATGTAGAACTGTGAATAGTACGATTGTAAGCAAACTCAATGTGTGGTAAACAATCTGCCCATTTCTTTAGATTCTTTTGTATGATAGCTCGCAATAATGCAGATAGCGTTCTATTAACTACCTCAGTTTGCCCATCAGTTTGTGGGTGTGCAACAGTAGAAAATAACAATTTAGTTCCCAATTTACTCCAAAGAGTATGCCAAAAATGACTAAGGAACTTGACATCTCTATCACTCACAATAGACTGAGGAATACCGTGCAATCTCACAATTTCTTTAAAGAAAAGGTCTGCTATGTGCGTAGCATCATTGGTTCGTGAACATGCAATGAAGTGTGCCATTTTACTGAACCTATCAACTACCACAAAGATACTATCCTTACCACTTGGTGACCTAGGCAACCCTAAAACAAAATCCATTGAAATATCTAACCAAGGATGCAAAGGTACGGGCAGTGGCATGTATAGACAATGAGGCATTATTTTTGACTTTGACTGTTTACAAACAATACATCTTTGACAAACAGATTGAACACTCTTTCTCATATGAGGCCAATGAAAATGTTCTTGCAAAATATGTAATGTCTTGTTAACACCAAAGTGAGCCATCAATCCTCCCCTATGCGTCTGAATAATCAATAAATCACGAATAGAGCAATTAGGCACACACAATTTATCCTTTTTAAACAAGAAACCACCATGCAAATGATACTCTCATTCGGATTTATGCAAACAATTCTCATATACAAGTTTAAAATCAACATCATCAGCATACAATCCTTTCATGACATCAAATCCAAGCAGTTTAGTATGCAAGAAAGTAAGTAAATTATACCTTCTCGAAAATGCATCATCAACCACATTTTCTTTTCCAGCTTTGTATTTAACAACATAAGGAAAAGTCTCAATAAACTCCAACCACTTAGTATGCCTTTTATTCAACTTACCTTGGGTCTTAAGGAACTTAAGACTCTCATGATCCGAATGAATGATGAATTCCTTCGGCCAAAGGTAGTGCTGCCAAACTTGTAGAGATCTCACCAATACATACAACTCCTTGTCGTATATGGGGTAATTCAGTGTTGCTCCATTAAGCTTCTCACTAAAGTATGCCACGGGCTTGCCTTCCTGCATCAAAACAGAACCAATACCTTTCCCGGAGGCATCACATTGTATTTCAAAAGCTTTCTCAAAATTAGGTAACATAAGAATAGGAGCATTGGTTAATTTCTGCTTCAAAGTATTAAAAGCTTTTTCTTGAGCATCAGTCCAAACAAAAGTCACATTCTTCTTAACTAGATCATTTAAGGGGGCTGCAATTGTACTAAACTCCTTCACAAACCTCCTATAAAATCCAGCTAAACCATGAAAACTCCTAACATCATTAGCTGACTTAGGTGTTGGCTAATCTCTAATTGCTTTCACTTTATTTTCATCAACAGAAATTCCATCAGCACTTACAACAAATCCCAAAAAGATAACGGATGAAGTACAGAATTCACACTTTTTAAAATTTGCATAAAACTAATTTTCACGAAGTACAACAAACACTCTTTTTAAATGTAACACATGCTCATCAAGTGTTTTGCTGTAAAGAAGTATATCATCAAAATAAACTACTACAAATTTCCCTATGAAAGATCTAAGTACGTGGTTCATTAAACGCATAAATGTGCTTGGTGCATTAGTCAATCCAAAAGGCATAACTAACTACTCATAAAGACCATACTTAGTTTTAAAGGCAGTTTTCCATTCATCACCTTCTTTCATGCGAATTTGATAATAGCCACTTTTCAAATCAATCTTTGTGAAGATTTTAGAACCATATAACTCATCTAACATGTCATCTAACCTAAGGATAGGGTGACGATATTTAATGATTATCTTGTTAATGGCTCTACAGTCAACACACATTCTCCATGTTTCATCTTTCTTAGGAACAAGAATAACAGGCACAGAACATGGACTAAGACTTTCACGAACAATACCTTTTTCTAGAAGACCATCCACTTGCATTTGAATTTCCTTTGTTTCCTCAGGACTTGCTCTATATGCTGGTCTGTTGGGAATTGAAGCACCATGAATGAAATCAATTTGATGTTCTATACCTCGAATTGGAGGTAAACCATTTGGCAACTCCTCGGGGAATAAATCTTCAAATTCCTGTATAAGAGAAATCACAGCACTAGGCAAAGTAGAAAGGTGATCACTAGACAGCAAATACAAGTCTTTGTAAATAAGTACAAACATCTCATGCCTATCTAGTATTGCTCTTTTGACTTCACTTTTTTGTGCAAAGACTGTTAACCTCTTTTCTTTTTCCTCTTGCTTCATCTTTTGGCCTTCCAATCTCTTGGTATTTATGCTAAAAGGGGTAGAGGTGTTTCCCACTTCTTGTTTCATTTGCTCGGCTTGTACCAATTGCCTACATTCCTTGGAGATCTTGGCTTGATCTTCATATACTTCCCATGGTTTTCAAAGAAGCCAAAATGTACTTCTTACCATCCTTCTCCACGGTGTAGTGATTCTTCCGTCCATCATGCATGACATGCCTATCAAATTGCCATGGACGTCCAAGTAACACATACGCTGCCTCCATTGGAACAACATCACAAAGAATATCATCAGTATACCTTCCAATAGACAAAGATAAGCGCACCTATTTGTTTACCTTAACCTCCCCACTTTGATTCAACCATTGAAGCTTGTATGGTTTGGGGTGTTTTGAACAAGTAAGCTTCAACTTGGATACCAACAATGCACTCGCCAAATTAGTGCAACTCCTACCATCAATAATCAAACTGCACTGCTTTTTCTGAATAATACACTTGGTGTGGAAAATATTCTCACGTTGCACTGTCTCACCATCCAACTGTGGTTGTGTACTCAAGGTCCTCATAGTGACAAGAGATTCCGCAACTTCCAATTTTTCTGGAGTATCTTCATTATATTCCTCACCATAAGTCTTTTCTTCAAGCTCAGGCATCTCGTCATCACTTGAATGAATACTAGCAACATCCCCATTGTCAAGGAAGTAAATAGCCTTTTTGCTGGGACAATTTGATTGCATATGACCATATCCTTGACATTTATAACATTTAACCTCACTAGATCTTTGGGGTGTGTTTTGGGCTGACTTCTGAACAAATGGTGGTGTTCTTTCCACCGACTTGGGTGTAGCATTGCCTCCAAAAGGCTTGTTCTTTATAACTGGACTAGGTGGAGCCTGTCGGTTGTTCTTTTGCCAAAGAGGTTGACGAGGTGTAAGCCGTCCCTTTTGCTTCATGTGACAAGGTTCCCGTTGATTTGATACGCCTTTGGGCGGATTGACAACCTTATTTATCCACAGGACAGGTCTAGCTTGGAAAATTCCACCAACAACACAAAAGGATAAATAGCAAAGAAAGAATCAAGAACAAAACGGGTTAGAACAAACAATAAATCAAGAAGCAAAGAAAGACAAAAGAAAGCAAAGAAGATATTGAGCGCGATTGAATAGAAACTTGTCCAAAGCCCCAACGCTATTACAAAACCAACTTGACTCAGGCGGCACCTAAATCAAATCAGATTTGGCTGTTCTCAAACTTAGAACAAAAGCAAGACTATTGGCTTAATCTCACTTTGGGTTTAGAAATCAAAAGCTCAAACTTAGCTTAAGGTCTCTAAGGGTTTTGGGATCAAATTTTGCTCTGCAAAATTATGACTTCTTAATTCAAAATTCAACTACTTTAATTCGTGGGTTTACAAGCCTTTAAATAGGCACAAAGACTTGCCAACAAAGTAAACCCTACTTTCCTAAAAGATAGTTTCCTAATTGGAATAAACTTCCTTAAAATGTAATTAACACATGATTTAATCATGCAAGATCTTTAGCCATGTGAAAACATCATATAGAACATATTAATGTTCATGCAAGAACATTACATCACATTCCTTATTGAAAAGATCAAACAAAAACGATTAAAAATCAAAACCAAAAAAAAAACTGTAAAAATTCCCAACGTCGCGACGTGGGAGTCTGGACGTCGCGACGTGGAAGGTCGTGCGTCGCGACGTGCGGAAAAACTTTGACGTGAATCTCAACTCTCAGAGACACACGTCGCGACGTGGAGCTCAGTGGACGTCACGACATCGGTGCACGTCGCGACGTGAATCTGCGGACGTCGCGACGTGGAGTTCTGAGCTTCCAACACTTGTCCAATCATGCTCTCCATCGAAGTGTCTTCATGTAATGTCAAAATCACGAAGTTCCAAGGCCTAAAATTAGTCTTCTCTTCATCAAAGCCTTGTTCCAACAACTTATATGCATCGTCCATCATTTCCATGATCAAACCATTAAGAGCCATCTTGAACTGTTTGGTTTTAGCTCGAGTCATTAGTCCACCAATTCCACGTAACGGGTTAACAGAATGTTGTTCACCATTAAGTGCGTCTGGATTCCTATCACAAGATCAAGTGGAAACTCAGGATCTCCAGCAGACCTTGGAGACCTGGGCATAAAACACACCACAAGTGAAATCCAATAGAAGGAAAACAAAACAAAGCAAAACAACAATAACAAGAACTGTAAATGGAAACTAAAAAAAGGAACAAAACACAACAAAAGACTAAAATTTCACAAAAGTTTCACAAAACAAATCGATAAACCGTGCCTTCCCTGGCAGCGGCGCCAAAAATTGACGAGAGGTGTCTTTACTCTCCAATTTTATCCCTAACACTAATGTAGAAGTGGTGTAAGGATTCGTTCCTCAGGGAAGGGGATTTGTTTCAAGAATTTTGTCATAACGCAAAGTCACAAAGACGAATGAAATAACAACACAAAAGTCACGAGAGAACAGAGGATAGGGAGTAGCAACAATTAAGGATGAATCAGATATCCTAGAGTTTCTGTACCGGACGAATGCTTATTCAGAAAACTCATGCAATGCAATTGACAATCGTGTGAGATTGGAGGAGATTTAGGTTGCCTGAGTACCTAACCTATAGCCGGCATGACGACCGCACTACACGCTATGTCCCCTAACACTAATCTTTCCCATGGCGAGGCCTAAGATCAGTGGATGTAAACCGCAACATCTCAACTCTCCAAGACAACTACTCTAACATGCAAATCCTAGGAACTCCCATGGTGAGGCCCGACCTAGGTTTGAGTGCCTTCGTTTGTTATCACAGAGAGCTTCTTTAACACTTTTTCTTAATGTTTCATTTCATCGAAGCTTCCCATGGAGAGGCCTGAATCTCAAAAATGAAATGATCGATTGAAACAAGTGAAAAGACTTTCGCGGATGAGTGATCTGCCCTTGCATCATCGGCTAAATAAAATCCGCCGGATACGGAATGGCTTAAGTAGAACTAGTCCCAAGAAATCACATTCTAGTTCTCATTCCATGCATCTTCACTAATGTTGGTGAATTTATCCACAACTCAGCATGGCGACCACAATTGAAGTTCAATTCATTCAATACTAGTGCCGATTTATGAAATTTAACCGATTGTATGTAATAATTTCAAGTGCGATTCTATTCTTAATGGATTACGTCTATTGCAAAGCATATCATCAACTAATTAAGCATTCCTCCGTTCAAAACCCTAGGACATCACACGATTTAGCCGAAAAACTCCATTTTCATCTCTTTATCGCAAAAGCACAACATTTTCCAACTCAATTCCATTAAACTACAGAGAATTGGCAATTGCTTCGTAAATTGAGAATTAAAATGCAATAATCCGTCCAAGTGTGCGATCGGAAATGAAATCGGAGAACAATTTCTAGTGAGAGAAACTAGAGAGAGAAAGTTAATCTAAAAAGATAAAGTTGAGAGAGAAAATTCCCGCTCAGAAAATCAAAAGTTTGTTATGTTCCAGAATGATTCCCCCTCTCCCTAATCTAACTAAGTACTCTATATATAGAGGTTTCAAAACGTAAATGGTACGTAAATGTAAAATGAATACAATATTACAGAAATGCCACCACAAAATATCACGTGTCCACAAAGCATCTCACCCCTAACATTTCCCCACGCTTTTAATCATTGGCTCCCATGCCTACACGATCATCAACACGTTTCCAAACCATCAATCAACACGCATTCAATACTCCCTGCACAAAAAGCAAGTCCCAACACTTAGCCAAAATTTATGTAATGGAAACCACACTCACTTGCGATGCATCGCAACACATTTGCTTCACAACCACGATGCATCGCTAAGATGCATCGTAGCCCGAGCCTCCATAGGCACAATGCATCGTTAAGATGCATCGTGGACAATCTCACCATAAGTACGATGCATCGCTAAGATGCATCGTGGAGTAAACTATTTTGCCTTCGATGCATCGCTAAGATGCATCGCAAGGCAAATGTGCATGTGTGCAAATGAAGTATTGTGTGTTGTGTTTTGCTATTAAGTGTTGTGAGTTGATGGTGAAATGAGTGAAGTGTGAAGAATGAAATGAATGAAGATGCATTGAGAGTGAAATGAGTGAAGATATTGCCCTGATGTGGAGATTGTGAGCTGAGTGTGATAAGTGAGTGAAATGGTGAAAGCCTAAGTGCATAAAATGAACTTAGTGAGTTTGTACATAAAACGTGTGCATGAATGTATGCACGCTAGAGTACATGATTATTCATATGTAATGCAAGTAATGTGCAAGAAGGTGCAAACATTGTGTGCATATATAGTGCATAAGGTATTGTGATGTGCAGCAATGTGGTGCAAGCTTGTGCATTGTAGTGTGCATGTTGTGTGCTAAAGTTGCGCACATGTATTGCCTAAGTGTGCATAAGTTGTGTGCTAGGCTGTGCATGAATTAGTGCATGTATTGTGCAGCACTATATTGTGAGTGTATGTGCACGAGTGAGTAGCGATGTGCAAGAGGTTGTGCACAAGTAGTGTGGCCAACAATGTGATGCAAGAGTAAGCTGTGATTTGCAACCAACTTCTGGCCATGATGCCTTGCGAATTTGGAGAAAATTAAAACATAAAAGTTGTAGCCCCAAGTCTTAGCTTTCCATAGCCTTTTGAATGACTCAAATTGGAGCCTGGATAAGAAAGTTATAACCAAAATATTGAAGCATGGAAAAGTGTGATTTTAAGCCCACGATGCATCGTAGGCTACAAGGCTATGCCTGCGATGCATCGCCAAGTAAGCCGCTTTCATGGCAATACATCGCCCGCTTCCCTTCCGAATTAGAGCTTGAGGTCAACAGAAATATTATAGAACTTCCTCTTGTCTTTCCTTGGGTTCAAGAATTTATATCATTGGAAGTCTGTAGCTCAAGAGATATCAACAATCTCCCAACCTGTGGCAGAAAGTTCAACATTCAAAACCCTAAAGAAGTGACCATAAGTTTACCCCCGTTTCTCATACATGCACCCAGAATTGGAAGCAAGTTAAAAAATAAATATTTAAATACACTCAAAGACCTTTTCAGAACATCCAAAATCTCATCATTTGGATTAGTATTAAGAAAGTTACACTCAAATGACGAACACTCTACATTCTGCCAACCAAATTAAGACATTTTCAATTTCACCAACATCATTTCAAGCTCTTTGAATTATTTCCTTATTCTCTAATCTAACACACATTTGTTCCATTTATTCATCATTTTTGGACTTTTTCACCATTTTAGCACTTCCAAGTTGCAAACTACATAAATGCACACAATGGCACAAAACACTACACAATTGCATGAAAAACAAGGCAAAAGCTAAGTGATATAACACATATAAGTTGGTATAAACCCAACTTATTATTACACCCTTATATCTAATATAATCATTTGAAGTAAGAAAAGCTTTCTCTAATTAGAATTAACATATGTCTACATACATCAATATGTAGTAGACTTAATAATTCAGTAGATTTTTCACCTTTTTAAGTAAAAGGTAAATTGATTATTTTCTAATAAATAAGATTCACATTTATCAAATGATTCATAATCAAGTGATTCCAAATAAATTTTTTATGTAATTTGACTATGTGTTTCTTATTTATATAACCATATCTACAATGTTAGAGATAAAATTATCAATTTTTGTTTCTTTGTATTTATGTTTGAAAACTAGATTATCCAGATCACACTACCATAAAACGAAGCTGTAGCAACACTTTCATGGCAACACTTTTAAAATATTGCATTTGAACAGGGTTTTTAGAAAAGTTGCTACACTTTCAAATAAGTGTTGCATATATATGTCTAATACAATATTTGTTTACAAGTGTTGCATTTTCATTTTACAAGTGTTGCAATTACTGTATAAATATGTAACAATTTTAATAAATATTGCCTTTATTACGTATCTAAAGCGTTAAATCTCGGTTACTAGAATTCTTGTCCTATAAAATTTTATCCTCATCTCTAGCAATCACAAACATCCATTCAGGCCTTTCAGCTGAAACGTTTCTTTTTTTTTATTGAAACCAAGAATGCAAATTGGGGCAAACCGAAACGGGAAGCTTCAAAGTTCAGCAGCTGAAGAAGACCAAGCTCATTCTTTTCAGATCGCGAAAATCGGCCGAACCAAAATGGGAGCTTCAAAAGCAAACGGAAGCTCAATCTCTCTCGAAACCATCGGCCTCCTCCGATTATCTCGTACCTTGGCTCTGTTGTGCTTCCAAGAACAATTCTTTCTCCATAGAGCCAGAGGTGACAGGCTCCAAGACTAAGATCTTGGCCCGACCTAGATTTAACGGAGGAAATGGCAAATAGGAGCTTCCTCACAATCGGACAATCCAAGGGCAAGATCCAGTCATCGGATGATCCAAGGACAAGATCCAATCAGGGTTTATCGACGACGGCTGGGTCAGCACCTCCAAAATCACGGCGGCTGGATAGGGGTTCATCGACGGCGGCTAGGCAGCGAAGGACATCCTGCTCAAACACTTTTTTTTAGCTGTCCCAGTCCAAAACGCTTCGTTAGATTTTAGAACAGACAACCGCCCCTATCCTGCTCAAACACTTTCTCAAGTTGCCCTTCAGCTTCTGATAATGGTTGGAATCATTGCACAAGAGCTAGCTGAAAATCAGAGCTAAATTGGAATCTATCGCAGCGACGGATTCTTGCTCAAATTGATCAGATTGGTATATTTTCAAGCTGCATAAAGTTGCTTAGCTATGGTCAGTTTTTTTTCAGATTTGCTGTCAATCTTTGCTCTCAATTGACGATATATTTTGAATGTTGGTCAAGTTTTGCTTATAGAGGCTCTCATTGACTTGATCTGATTATTCTTGTTTGTGGATTGAATGTGGTTTATTTGTCGAGTGATGTGTTAACATGGAATGATTTATTGTCGAATTATGTGTTAACAAGAATTGATTTGAGGATAGTTGGCTTGATTTTAGAACAGTTACACCGTATATTTGTTGTTGTTCTGATTGTCTCTCATCTGCTATTAAAGTGAGCACTTTGAACTTTGGATTATGGACCTTTGATGGAAATAAGGCTCATGAATGGAAAGAGCGAAATCACATATTCCATGATATGTAGTCTGCAGTTATGGTCATGTTGTACATCCTGTTTGGTAACAATTACTCATGATGTGGGAAGGACTATGGTTCAACTTGTTGTAATTCTCAGAGGTTAAGCTGCATAGTTTCTTTTTTCTTTTTTCTTTTTCTTGGTTGCACAATCACAAAGCCTGAATCTCTTGTTAGTTTACTTCATAACACAAAAATGGGTTTTTTTTCTTTTTTCTTTTTCTTGGTTGCACAATCACAAAGCCTGAATCTCTTGTTAGTTTACTTCATGCATTTGAATATATTAAATTTGTTGTAAGTGCTCATTTTTATGTCACATTGTTTGGAATACTTTTATAGTGGAAATTGTTTATCATAAAGCATGGGAATTAAGTGAACTGATCTTCGTCTTGTATAATTCATTGGTCCTCTATTAAATACTGCACAACAACTCAAAATCTCTTTAATTTAGTTGATTCAACTGGCTGCATAGATTTTCAATGCTCTCCCTGAATGTACACACTGAAATTGCTGTTTTCACATAACAGAGACGCCTCCCTTTTTAAGTAGAAGCCTTTGTGGATTTTCATTCTCATGGTTCTCAATGTTCCAGAGATTCTTTATTGGCCTTTTGTGCTGTTTAATTGTCTCTGCTTTAGTGGACCCTTATAATGGTGTATTGGTCCTTTGCAGGAAGTAAAATGGAAAGAAGAGGCTGCCGCTAGAGGTGCTTTGTTTACTGTCTTTTTGTATTTCCTTCCTAACTTTCCTCATGGATCTGTTTCCCTTTTGACCAACAATAACTCGTCAGTCATCCAATATCATTTATTAATTGTCTTGGGTCAGACCACTATACTGTTATATTACGCTCAGGTGTGGATTTTGGATTGTGTATTGTTCCTAAACGTATTTGAAAAATGTGATGGTTTCCGAAATGGCAGGATATAATTTTGTTCTCTTCCAAAGTTATACAAATTGCCACAAAAATAATACTTTTCTTTTTTGGAATTTTCCTCTGGATTGTTACTTAATAACATTTCTACTAATTATTGCCATATTTAGCATTCTGTCCTATGAAAAAGATGAAATGTCTAAATATTGATGCAGAGGGTTTTCTAGAGTTTAATAACTAGTGTCAAAGTGCTTGGGCTGCCTAATCATTCTAGCACTATTAGAGTTCCCAGTATGGATGAACTTTAGTTTAATACCATCTAAGAGCTTGCTTTCTCCTTTTGTACACTTTTAAGTTGAGGAGTACCTCTGTCAAATATTTTTCACAAGTTTTTCACTTCAAAATAATGGGTTGACTTGTTTGTATTGCCTTGCATCTGGTATTATTCTGGAGGATATAAACTGGCAACCTTTCTTTCCAATTATCCATCATGATATTGCAAATGAGATACCAATTCATCTACAGAGAATTGTCAAGTTTTAAAAGATGTTGAAAGATGAATCGCATGAGAAGAAAAACTTGATGAACAAATTGCATTGCAGAATTTGTAGTAGAAACATCCATACTTTTGTAGTATTATTTTTGCAATGTGCCATTAGTTGGCTTATATTTGTAAATTTCGATAGGGGTATCTAGTTTTACACTAACTTTATCAATTAATTTTGTATTTGACACTATGAATACTTTTATAATAAAAATATTATTTTGAATTATCAATTTTAAATAATTGCATTTGAATGATAAAAGTGTTACTTATACACAAAAAAGTGATGCGTTTTATGGGAAATAATGTTATATTATTGGGTTAAAAAATTGTAAAAAGTGTTGCATTTGATAGGATAAAGTGTTGCAATAGTTTAAAGGCAATAAATAAAAAAGTGTTGCATTTGGAGAAAAAAAGTGTTGCACAAAGAAAAGCGTTGCATATTCTGACAATTGCAACACATCTAAAAAGTGTTGCCTAAAATGGCAAAAGTGTTGCTATAGATCTAAGGCGACACCTTCTAATAACACACTTCGTAAAGTGTTGTTTTAGGCTTATAGCAATATTTTTAGGGCCTAAAACAACACTTTATGGGTGTTGCTATAGGCTCATTTTTTAGTAGTGTCAAATATATAAAGTTTGTTATTCAATTGACCAGCACTATAAAATATTGTCACAATAAAAAGAACAACATTTATCATTTTATATTATTGTAAATCTATTCATATCAAACATGAAATAGAAATAATATTTTAGTAAGTACTAATAATAACAATCCTTTATATTAAGGATTAATCTTCTGAATAAGAAAACTCTATATTCCTATGGTTAATGCAACAATTTTTGCCACATTTAGATATAGAATTTCTTTACTCAATTTTTTATTTATCCTTAAATCTTGCATATTTATATAAATATGAGATCCAAATATGATATCTAATACCTAACATTTTATTTTATAAGTAGAAAAATTTATTTATTTCAATCATAAACGCACTTAAAGTAGAAACTTCACCAAGCTTCTTCTATTTCAAATGAGTCTTTTAATTCAAATTCCTGTGTCTATCTTAATAGAGCATAGTAGAACACAATACCTTGTAGACTTTTTGTCCTTAATTATTTTGTGTTAATTTTGAGCGTTATTTTATTGATCTTCTTAAGATCATGGTCCAACTTTATTTTCTTTGAAAACTCAGCTATTAACGCAATTTTCTTTTTCTTCTTGATTGAATTCTTTGTTGTATTATTAAACAGTTCATGCAATATGCAGATCTCGACTTTGTTCATAACAAAATTTGAAAAATCTAATTTTTCAATTAGACCAATCATCTTTAGCACATTAGATGATAGTTAAAATCATTTGCCATTTTGCTCTAAATGAGTTCGTAAGAGAGATATCATATATCTTCAATTTTAACTCTTATATCATACAATCATTTCATCTAATGAAATATTGTAAAAGCATACATATTCACATACAACTATTGTAATTAAGATTTATAGATGCTTTTTAGTATAAGACAACATACATTATCAAAAAAACTTTACGTTTTGATATGTATCTTTGACTGTTTAATCATTATCATTGTCAATATCATTGTGTTTTGATGGAATGTGTGATGAGGAGTGAGTGAAAACTTCATGTCCTGGTTCATTCATGATATGGCATTTACTATGTAAGCTGTGGATGTTTTGATGAGCTGATTGATTGTTGTAACTGTATGGTTGATGGATTTGTTGATTCCTGAAATGTGTAGCCGAAGCTGGTGGAATGTTGTGATAAGTGCAGGGTATAGCTGTGGGGGAGGATTATGTCTCGGAGTGTTGGTAGTTTGCTTTGATTATGGTTTCTTCACTACTTCAGTGGTTTGGAGTTGAATTTTGGTATTATGAGGAAGTTAGGTACTTGTGCAAGAGAATATATGTTGATGTATGATTTTTTGCATGGCCATTTGTGGTTTTGATTGAAATTCATGAATGGTGCTGCTTGCAAGAATAGAGTGTTGGTAAGTTGCTATGTCTGTGGCAGCTCTGTGACATTGATGTGGCTGGTTTATACGGATTTGTTCTCCGACTCAGTGTGAATAGGAATATGAAGGAATATGATTAGTGAGCTGAGTTGCTTTGTGCAGAGGGTACACTGATCTGCTGATGAAGACTTGGAAATCTGTTCAGCTGTAGACTGGGTTGACTATAATTCTGTATTTTGTTGGCAGAATTTTTGGTGAAGATATTAATATTAGGGGTTGGGTAAGATTAAAATGGAAGGTGGAGCTTAGTTGAGATAGATCATACGGTTAGTAGGTACTTATGTTTGGACTTAGGAGAAAATTGTAGCTTGATTAGGAAGAAGGAAAGAAATAAAGATCAATTACTACGTGATAGATTGAGGGGAAGAAATGTGGCAAAGGAAATTTCTCCTACTTTTGGTAACTATTCAAACAAGCATTTAGGTTTATAATTTTCATGTACTATGTATGGGATCATTTGTTTGGTAAATAAAAAGATTCTACTCTGGTTCTTATGATCTAAAGTAGATTTTGTCTATTTGCCAAGTATATATTGAATTAGGAAATCATGTAATGGAGTAGTACTCCAAATTTATCGCTTTTACTTTTGAACGTTGTGTTTGGATATATCCAACACCCTATATATATATATATATATATATATCTATATCTCTAAGGCGGTTAAAAAAAAGGACATAAATCAACTTCTCATACCTAAAATAATTTTTAAGTTGTAAAATACAATCCATAAAATTTGAGCAATTAATATATTGTCAAACAATATATTATAGATAATTTTCTACAATAGAAAATAAAGATAGAAAAATATTTCATATTTATGCAATAAGCAAAACCAATAATAAAATAAATATGGACTTATGAAATTTTTGGTTTTGCTCCCACTATTTTATTGAAATCAATATCCCTTACATTGATTCGAGAATTTTCACAAAATTCTTAGTAACTAGAATCTCATTTTAATTATTTTAACCTTGAGTTTGCCCAATAAATCAAAATAATTTCAACAAATAGGTAACAATTACCAATTACAACAATTTGTAACTCCTAGATAGTTAGGCCATTAACTCTTGATACACATATCTCATATGTCTCCTAACTCTTTGCCTCAAAGACGTTAGACCTTGAATTTGCCCAACAAAGCAAAAAACTTTTTTACATCAAACTCATTATTCAAAGATCTCATCTCATAGTAGAAACAAATCTTGTAGTAGAACAACATTGAGTTTGCACAACAAATTGCTCGTATAAAAGTTTGTTTAAACTATAATAATGAAAGGCAACTAATCATGATTTAATATTTAATTAAGGGATTAATTTATGGTCTCATCATACATACATATCATATGTGAAAATTATTTGATAAATTGAACATACAATATGCAATTAAATAAATATATTATTTTATCAAATATAAATCACATATGACATGTTATTTAAATAATCACATTAAATGAATATATAATGAATTTATATCAAATATAAATTACATATTACATGTTATTCAAATAATCACATGAAATAATATGTTTATATCAAATATAAGTTACATATGTCATATTATTCAAATAATCACATTAAATGAATATATAATTTTTCTGTCATGAATCTATATGTATATTATTTCAAATTATATTAGAAATTATTTAATTGAATTATTTGAAACTTTTGTGGGTCAAAATATAGTTTTAAAAATTATAGGGCCAACTAATCAGAGGAAAAAAAACTTCCGGGGTCAAATCGCCATAAGAAAAACACTTTTCCTTTAGCCCCAAGAAGGTGTGATAAGGTGTGTTTTGAATCACGCCTTCAAAGCCCTTTTTTTAAAATTAAATATTTAAAAAATAGAAGATGTCATTATCTTCTCCAAATCAACAAGCCGATGTCACTTAGATGCCGGACTTCATAAATCCCGACATTCTTCCACCGGCGTCGAACGTCGATGTTGTCGTGTGTAAGCCGCGACCTCACCGGAATTGCGATCAAATCGAACTCCAATCGCGGTGTTGTCGGCTTCTTTTTGCCAGCCTTCTGCACCTCCGTGACTCTGTCTGCTTCCAAAACTCTTCTGGTGCATGGGTGGAGCTTCTCTAGTCGTGTGATTTCTTTCATTTCATGTCATCGACCAGAATGTTTGGCCCCCTTTTTTTCCCGTTCTGGTGTCATTGAAATGCACCGTTCTGATTTTTTTTTTTTGAAAAAAACTGTTTCCAAACTCTTTTGGGAAAGAAAAAACAAAAAAAATACCAGTTTCAACCCTCTTATTTTGAAAACAAAACGAATTTTTCCAAAATAAAACTTCACAAATTTAACCCATGATATTTAAAATGAATTTTTAAACATATGTATTTTTCAAACACATCAATTAAATCAAATATACATACATAAATAATTTATCATTCATGACATGATATATTATATATAGACAAATCAAATTAGTCACTGATACCACTGTAAGGAAGTCAACATAGTAACAATATAGCGAAAAATATAACAATTATATTGCAATTGATTTCCACATGCCCTTTAGTGATAATCTATATAAAATATACCTCGAGAGATGCTAGCAAAATCCTTGAGCGAGGTTTAGTGATCAACAAGCCGCACAAGTGTACGGCCTCTAACGGTAATCCACACGAACTACTTTCGGGATCCTCAAGGATTGATTTTAATGTCACATTAATAAGCTAGATCCCTCTAAACATCACCTTTGAAATCTAATAGGGAAAACTCTTTTTCTTATTTACATAATTTCTTATTGAGAGAGTTGTATTGTCTTTGACCTAAAATTAAACATCTATATATAATAATACAACCCTCCAAAAAAGGTGTTCTTGTCTAACAAGAAACGAAAAATATAACAATTATATTGCAATTGATTTCCGCAGGACCTTTAATGATAATCTATATAAAATATACATCGAGAGATGCTAGCAAAATTCTTGAGTGAGGTTTAATCGATCAACAAGCCGCACAAGTGTCCGGCCTCTAACAGTAATCCACACGAACTAATTTCGAAATCCTCAAAGGATTTATTTTAACATCAGGTTAATAAGTTAGATCCCTCTAAACAACACCTTGAAATCCAATAAGAAAAACCCTTTTTTCTTATTTACGTGATTTCTTATTGAGAGAGTTGTGTTGTCTTTTACCTAACATTAAGCATCTATATATAATAATACAACCTTCCAAAAAAAGGTGTTCTTGTCTAACAAGAAACAAATTATTACCAAACTCAATTCACTTTCCAAAAGTGAATATAAGAGTGTAATAGATGCCATAATTATCATATAACTATGTAAATTATTTTAACCCAAAAAGTAATTCTATTGTGTGTGACCCTTTAGTTTCCTAAACACTTGGCAATAAATATAAATAATAATCTTATAATTAAATTGACTTTTGTACAAAACTAACAATTGGTTCATCCTTGAAGGTTTGTAAAATATTTGGATCTTACCTTTAGTGAAGAGATTATTTTTTAATGGATTGGTGAAATTCTAAACTTCAGGGATTAGGTAGTGGATGTAGAGTGTTCCAAGGGGAGATTTGAACCACTATAAATCTCTTGTTTCCATTTCTATGCTTTGATTTTATTTCTTAGATATGTGTATATATATACTAGGATTGTGCATGCGCCTTGCGCAAGGTGGTGCCCGTGGGTGGTAGGAGGGCAGGAGGGAAATTGAGTCTAGGAAGTAATTTTTTTTTCTAAGCTGATCAGAAGCTTTTGTTCAGCAGCCACATTTGATTGTTTTTTGAGATTCACTTTTTCTTTTCTATTGACTTCTTTGTATGTGGTATTCTCATCAGGCATTCATGTTGGTGCATATATTTGTAAAATGCTAACTACATATATGTCTTAAGAAAAACATTTTGTTGAATCTTGATAACAAACTGTATGCTTCAATCGCACAGCATATCTGCTGTGGGTGGCTCCAAATTATGTAGGCAATGGGTGATACGTAGGTTATGCATAACAATAATGCTAGAACGCATGAAATAACATAAAGCAATAATAATAAATTTGAGGCACATTCAAGAAAACAACAGAAATAGCCAACCAATGAATGAATTCACACTAATATGACAGCAATCTACAGGAATGAGGAAGAAACCACTGTGAAAGAGTAACCAAATCTAATAAGAGACATACATGATTATTATTCTCATTATTGCCATCTGATGAACCATGACTTCCACTTTTAGCACTGCATATCTTTTAGGTTCCATTAGATTTCAGAAAAGAGAAGTTTGAGCTAATTAATATGCCAAACTACCTTTGAGAGAGGTAATATGTCAAACTATTTGTTGTATCATATATTAAGAAAATGGATATAACAACATGGCAATATCTGTTTGAGAGAGCTAAAAGCTGCTCAAATTTTACAAAGCAGAACCTTCTTAATTGTTTAATTGTAAAGCCATTTTAACATCAAGTAGTTCATGACATACATGCTATTAAATGTGCTGCTAATCACAACATAAAAAGAAAAGCTAATTCTACTTGTTATTCATGATTTTTGTTGATTGTTCTACTTGTTTCTGATGTATGTGAAAAATTCTTTTAAACAACATGTATAATTCCTGTATGTTCTTCAGTAGGTAAGAAAGTCTTCAAAGGAATAGGATTGCTGGATTTTATTGTTGGCAGTCCTGACATATTACTTCAACGACCTAATTGTCAACACTGTCAAGCCATTAAGTTTCATGGTGAAAGCAAATATAATTTGCGGCAGAAGTTGGATAAGATCATTTCCGATCAAACAATGAATTTTGTACATAACATCTGTCATTCTGAAGTTGTAATATAGTTACCATTCTTTAGTTTGAAAAACATATTCCTGATAAACAAAATTAGTTATATGAATAACTGTAGTCGAAAAGTTTGGAACCAAAATCATGAATAACAAGTAACAGCAGCCTTCTTTTTTCTGTTGTGGTTAGTAGCATATTCAGTAGCACATATCTAAGGGGTTAAACTGTTCTGTATTGACAAGATCTTTGGTGGGGAGAAATGAGTTGCTGTAAGCTAAAATGGCATATACAGAATTTTGATTTCTACAACTAGCTTTATGGGAAAAAAGAAGACATAGTTCATGAAACATGCAGTTGAGGTTTGGCTGAATTCCTTTCACATGATAGTGAGCCTATAGTCAGCTAAGAGGATAAAATCATGACAAGTAAATTGACAATCAGATTGCTGCAGATCAACTGTATCAAGTGAAGAGAGGAAAGTTTTTTAATTTCTGTCTTCTTAGCAGTCAATATGATGGTAATAGAAGATTTTGTTGTGTAAAACTAAAACCATGAACTGATAGCACATACAACTATTTGTTTGTGAATGTGCTTCAGTTGTACCGGAAATAATTCTTCACATACAGCAGAAACAAATCAAACAACCAAGAAAACTCATGAATCATGAGTACAAGCAACTGCTCTTTTTCTGTTGTGAGTATCAACACATGTGGTAGAATGTATCTGGGGGAAACAAGTGTTTTATATTGAGAACATACATATAAATCTGATTTATACATCTAACTTTATGCGAACAAAATAGTTGTGATTTTCCTCAATTCGCTTCAGATTATAGTGGAGTTTTGATTTCTTTGTTGTCAGATGTTATTCGCTGCCATCAGAGAATGAATTTTTCACAGAACATCTCGGATTGTAAACTTCTAATATGGTTAGCATTGTTTAATTTGGACAGCATATTCCCAATAAACAAAATCACTCCTATGAATAGCTGCAGTTGAAGAGTTTTGAACTGAAACCATGAATAACAAGTACAAGCAGCCTCTCTTTTTTTGTTCTGATTAGTAGCACATTTAAGAGCACATATATAAGGGGTAAAAACATCGAGGGCGAAATTATCAGATTGTAACTCCACTGTGTGAAATGAAGAAAGGAAACTTTTTTTATTCCTGTGTTGTTAACTCTCGATGTCATGGTAATAGGACATTTTGTTGTCTAAAACTAACACTACGAAGTGATACCAGATACAGGTATTTGTTTGTGAATGTGTCTCAGTTGTAAACTATAGCCAAATGTTAGAATTAAAATGCAACATTATTCTCATTGAAACAACAAATTTGTAGCAACAGCTATAGGCATGTGATGTCCTATTGGTAACAAAAAACTTTTTTTTCTTTCTGTGTTAGCACGTCTAAATGTACTGTCAATAAGTTTGACTGGTACAATACATTGAAATCTTATAAGAAATTTCCCATGAGCCAATTAATTTTTTACAGAATAGCTATGATGTTCTATCATTGTTTAATAGAAAGATACCTTTTGTCGTTCTTCTTTGAGAACTTATAACTTTAGTATGAATTTTGTTTCCAGATGACACATATACAGTATTGCTTAAGCTCTGCTTAATATTTGTCTGAACCAATTCACCTGAGAAAAGTAACAATTTGATTATAAACTTTGTATTTAATTAACAACATGATACTTTGAAGGCATCAAAATCATATCATAATATAAAAACCAAAAACATGAAAATCATTTTCCCCAATCTAAATATGCTGAACCTTACAAGTACCTTTTGTTTTGCTCAGTATGACTTAGACATTTTACCCAATAATCAGATTTTAGATATGCAAATAAGCAATTTTGGGATTCATTGTTCATTTCAATTAATAAACACTTGGCACAGCTCGAACAGAGAATTATTGTATGCTAATACTAAGACTAAATCTACTAATTTAACTACACTTAATCATGGTCAGATTTGATACATACAAAATAATATGAAAATAACAGCGTTTACCTTTTCTGTTTCTTTTTCGGGGGGTTATAACTTCAGCATGGAATGTAGTATCTACAACATGCTCAACATTCTTCTGAGATGGTTCACCTAAACAACAATAGCAGAATCAAAGCTGGGAAATCAGTGTTTCACACAGATTTCTGTAGATGATAACATATAAAAGTATATAACAATAACGATACTAATACAAGCCCTAACCTGGCTCATATATGCTGAAACTACTCATAATGCCTTTCATTTTTAAAGAAGCAGATGGTTGATGAACAATTGGCTGTCGAGCTATATAAACAGACATTTAGTAAAGCATTGATGAATTTTCTGGAATAATCAGAACGAAATGAAATATAATGAACGAAGGTATGAAGCTTGCTTTACATGAAAGAGTCATACAAGGATTCTAAAAATGTGAACAATGTTTAGAAGCAATGTACCTTTCGTAATTTTTCGGTCTGCTAACATTTCTCCTGCAGTCTCGGTTGTAGCAAGTGTTTTGGTGTTATCAATTTCACATATCAGTGGTTCATAAATATTGTTTGTTTTATCATCATGAACAGCAGTTGGCATCTCCTGAAATTCATTGTTTTTATTGTTTTGGCAACCATCCCTACTCTTGATACTCTTTTTTTTTGCTGATACGCCTGCTTTCTTTTTCGAAGTCGTTCCAATTTCATACTTTCAGTAACATGATTATTTTGATTATGTTGGCAATCATTTGTGCTCTTCATAACATTGACAAACAAATCCTTGATTTGTTTTTCAGCATATGTTTCCCTCCTTTTCTGAAGTCGTTCCAATTTAACACTTTGAGTAACCTCCTTTTTTTTCGTAAGCTGATGGCAAGCTGTTGCTGAGGAGATACATTGGATTGTTTTTTGCCATTCCTTTGTCTCTTTTCTGTTAATTTGTTTTGATGTTGTCCTCTCATTATCCCAACTTTGTGACAGTTTACAGAGCTGCTATCGATGACACATATCCCTGACTATACTATATGTACACTTTCTTGGTACATAAAATATTACGAACCTCATACACTAATCATAACATACTCTTAAGCCTACAGTTTTAACACACTGATTATAACATATAGTAGGCCTAGCGTGATAGAGTTCTTAGCAAAAAGACAGGACAAAATAGTATGCACAGCATGACTGAAACCACATGACAATGACAACGTCTAGAAGGAAAATATGAAATCATGGCACACACACATGTTTAATCCAATTGCATACTAATCCGCAGAATGAATTAGATAAACCAAATAGCTAGTCTACAAGAAAAACATTAAGTTCAATCTTTAGAAGAAAGCATATGCTTCAATGGCAAAGTACATTTGGTGTGGGTGGGTCAAAATTATGTAGCCAATGGCTGATACGTAGCTCATGCAAACCAACACATAAATAAAAAAAACATAAAGGAATAGTCACACCAATCAATCAACAATTTGCAGCACACTCAGCAAACAAGCAACCAACCAATGAGAAAGAGAAGAAACACTGATCATAAAAATAAAAAATCCATTAAAAAAACATAAAGTACTCACACGACTATTAGAGCAAGTTAAAGTAGACTGAGCAGCACGGCAAAACGAATGAGGTATGAAAAAGTGGAAAAGACTGAAAAAACAGTCAGAAATTGATGAGAGCAAAAACAGAGGGTAAAGGAAAGTGAAAATTTCCAGAAGTGAAGAAAACAACTTCAATGAAAACTTGTTAAGCTTTAACATTGATAGCATAATTTGAGCATCCTAAATAGGCAGCTCACATTTAAACTCCTTGAGACTCACATTTAGAGCCTAAACAGACAGCTGCTGGGAAAGAGGAGGGATGAAGAACAATTCCAGTGCAGGGACCATGTTGATGTGTTGCAAAAAGACAAAATTACCCTCACAACCAAGCCTCTTCAAGCAACCATGTTGAAAAGGAGTTTGTTTGTAAAGTCTTCTGTCCCTTGATAAGTCCAAAGCACTTGTTTGTGAGAATCCAAATTTTTTTAAAGAAATGACAAAAAACCAACACAGAAAATGTTAACAGTTTTTCATGTGATTATACATTGCATTTAGTACTTCGTAGTTGTGCATTCAGTACTTCAGGAATGTGTCACACATTCGATGTGATCTATTCTACATATATGGGTTCTTAAATTGAACCAATAACATTCCAGCAAGTAATTGTCAGAACAGTCTCATTCTCTAATGAATGGGGAATCAGTAAATGCAATTCCAGAAATTGCCAGAATAGTTCCATTGTAATCAATGAGGAATGAGAGGGAACACTGACAGCGGTTAATTCATTCGGTTCTATTTATTGGTTAGCTATTTTGGCCTTTTGCTTACAAATGTTTTCCATTGTATCTTCAGCTACACTCGTAATGTGTCTGCACTGTTGTTTACGACTGGAAAAATTACCTAATTGATTCCTTCTTGAAGGAGGGTCGTGGCAAATAGTGCATTTTCATGTGTTAGAGATGTTGGGCCTCTGGAATTTTGATCATTCGAGCTTGCTGTAACATACATGTTTATGGATGGTAACCACCTTTAAGTATGGTCATCTTGATATATATTATACTAACTCAAAAAAACTTCAAAATTTGCTTGCTGACATTTGTTGTACTTATTTGTTAATTTACAAAATTGCAAAACTGCTTTATAATATATATATATATATATATATATATGCAGCCTATCACAATGTAAGTAAACCTGCATAGCCCCTCTAAATCCAACTCCTATACTATTTCTCAACTGCTGCTTCCGAAAATCAGCCATGCCTTTATGTATCATAGCCACGAACTCATTGTAATCTATGCATTCATCCTGGGCCTAAAAAACATATACAAAATGTTAACATTGAAGTTCATATGTAACCAAGACTTGTTGCAAAATGTTGTATTCTTGACCGACAGTAAAACATCCAATTAACAAACTCTTAAATTTTTTCACCCGTCTTCATTCATTCAAACTACATGGGACTAACTGACTATAGATTCTTAAATAACATATGTCACAAACAAGCTTTATTCAGAAGCATATGAACTAGCTTCGCATAATTTGCCTTTTATGAGAACTTCAGCATGAAAGGAGAGTCAATTTGTGTTTGGAGCAACTTACATTATTTTCACCAGTTTCTTTGATTATTTCTTCAAGGTGGCCTTCTTGTATGCCAAAATCCTGGCATGCCTTCTGATGCTCATTTAGTGTTATACAACCACTGGCATCGTTGTGAAAATATTGAAAATCAGCATACAAATTATCCTCTTTCTCAATTTTTTTGACATGCAATGTTGCAGCAATGAACTCCCCATAGTGAATGGCACCGTTGTTATCTACGTGAGCCTATATTTTTCAACAGCCTAAAACATCAGAAAGTGGGAGAAGTATAAAGTTGTACTATCCTTCTTTAACACAAAATTTTTTTTTACATCAATTTAGACTACAATTAAGAAAGAATTTTGTTGAGATGCAATGTTGCAGCAATGAACTCCGCATAATGAATGGTATTGTTGTTATCTACTGATGAGGTGAATTTATTCACCTTTTATGTAATGTTTATCCTTAATTCTTTGGTCGTTCTTGTTCCTTTTTATTGGTTTTAGTGTTTTATTTGTAGTATTATCTACCATGGTGGATGCTTGGAAGATGGAAATCATATGAGAGTCAAATTGGATGCAAAAATGGAAGAAAAGATTGAGAAAGATCAAGAAAGGTGTGATTTAGGCCAAAGGAGTGCTGAAGAACAAATGTTGAAAAATCTGCCAGTATTTTTTATTTTGATCATATCTCTCTCAATTTAAATCCAACTGGAATGATTCTGGTACCATTGGCAAGCTAAGAGGAAGAGCTACAACTTTCATGTTTTACGTTTTTCCTAATTCGTACTGGAAGATATCGAAACATGGCTTGCAAGTGACCTTCTTGGAGGGAATTCCTCCGCGTCGCGACGCGGAGAAGCCAAAAAGTTGGCAGAATGTTTGTTCCTTCGTGTCGCGACGCGGGAGTGATGGGCGTCGCGACGCCGACGGTCTGCAGCTCAAAAATGCTGAAAATGACTCTCCAACCATCATGATAGGTGCATGTGTCGGTAGAGTGTTAGTAGGGGCTCCATTTGGACGACTTTTGGGTGTTAAATACACAGAGAAGGAGCTGGAAAAAAACAGCTAACCAAGGAGGAAAAAGTCTCCACCATTAGTTAGATTAGTTTTGTTAGATTAGAGAGCATTTCTCTTTAGCTCTTCCACAAGAACACACAACTATTGTGTGTTCTTGATGTAAATAGCATCCATTGGAGAAGAGTTCTTGTAAAGTCTTGGATCTAAGGACTTGATTTGTAAAGAAAGCTTGGAACTTTGGGCTTGAATCTTCAAAGGGGAGTGCTACTCTTTGTATTTCTTTTATTAATTCCTTGCTTTAATTAATTTATTGTGATGTTCTTAGAAGCTTTGATGTGCTAATTTGCTATCACCCTTGGATTATGGTTATGGGTTGTTGATATATTGTGTTAATGTGTGGTTTTTGTGCCTAATTTATATGTTAAGATTTATCTTGTGGTTTTTGTGGAATAAGTTTTGTTGTGTTCTTCATAATTGTGCATGATTTGGCCGGATTATATACAATGAATATTTTATAAAAGTGCAGTAAATTATTTAAGGATAATTTGTTCTAATCTTACCTTAATAGCCATAAGGAGGATTAGATTAGATTGTTTAGAATCTTGTGTGGTTTGTTGTGAATTTGTTGGATCAATTTTAGTTAGCTCTTACCTTAATAGCCACAAGGGAGAGTAAAAGTAAAATAATCCAACATAAGTGTGACTAGTTCAATTGTTACCTTAATAGCCACAAGGATCAATTGAATTTGAGTGTTTGTTAAGTTGGATGTTACACAAGATTTTAGGTTAATTAATGAAATAAATCTTGCCTTAATAGCCACAAGGAAGGTTTAAAGAATTGATTAACACTTAAATAGATAAATAACTAAATCAAATCTTACCTTAATAGCCACAATGAAGGTATGAGATATGTTGTTTATCCTTATTTTGCATTACCATAGGTAGGATGTATGCATGTACTCTTTATGCAAACCACACATAACACTTACATTTGAGATAACCAAATCCAAGGGTGTACTTTAATTACTTGAATCTTCTTCCACACATTTACATATTTACTTGGTAGTATTAGTATAGTTTAGAATATTTTCCTTGGCTTATTTTTACTTCCACTACAACACACACATTTTCACTAATTTCATAGACTCATTCCTTCCCCGTGGGATCGACCCCTACTTCTTCTAGCTACGAAACGTCGGTGTCTTGATGCACCTTAAATGCGTGAGGATTAGGGTAATAAATTTATTTGATTCTGTTAAGCCTTAGTATTAGACCCTAGCTCCAAAATACCGCACATCAAATTGGCGCCGTTGCCGGGGAAGGAAATTGATTTTTGGATTGGTGTTTTTGTGTGTTGAGTAGTTGTAAATATTTATGTTGTGCATATTTGTTTCTTGTGTTTTCTTTCATTTTTAGTTTTATTTTGTTTTGTGTTTTTGTTTTGTCCAAATATGTCTAGGTTGTTTGGAGACTATCTTGAACTAAATCATAATGACCGACCATTTGTGGTAGATGATACAAGACCACAACCTAGAGTATTTGGAGACTTTCACCATGTAGAATATGGGAATATCAATGGATGGAGATATAATGAACCTTCATTTTTACATTGTTTTGAAAATCCATCAACAAATTTGAATTTGTATGATAATGAACAAGCTACTTTGAGAATGAATGTTGTTTCTTGTAGGTTGTACCAAGGAGATCATCCCACTTATCAATGCTACTCTCAATTTGGAAATGAATGCAATTATCAAGGTGATTATCAATCACACTTGAGGGAGCAAGGACCTTACATGAGGGGATATCACAATGATGTTGGCCAACAATCTTCTTCTCATTTTCAAGAAGAGTTTGGTTATTATCCGGGTTATAATGGTGAGTGGTCAATTCAAGAACCAAGCAAGAACATGCATCTTGAGAATAAAATGGGAGCAACATGTGAAGATGTGATCAAAATCCTCTCGGAGCAAATGGATAAATATAGTGAGGTTTTGTTCAACGAAAGACTTATTAAATCGGAGAAATCCATGACAAGTCTAGGTGACATGTTGGGAGAGAACCATGAATCTCAAGAGTGTTCATATAATGCAACATGGATCAATAGTGAGGTACAACATGTTAAATCACCTCATATTTCATCTTCTATTTCACAACATGATTTGTTACATGATAGTGTCCCAACTTCTATGGATTATGATTTTGAGTTTAATGATTATCATGATTATTGAAATTTTCCTAGGAAGTTGAACTCTTTGCATGTTGTTGATAATTTAGAAGAATGCATTAATGATGAACCAATAATAAATGAATCGAATCTTGTTTGTTTTGATGATGATGATACTTCTAACTTTGACCCTTTTGTTGGTTTAAATGATGAAGACATGTTTATTTGTGATGAATTAACCAACAAAGTAATGTCTTGCGTCATTTTAACATCTTACATGGAATTTCATGGTTTAAATGATATGGTAGATGTTATTAAAATGGCGTACATGGAGACACCTCTATCAAATGATAATATTGCTCAATGTGTTGATGATGTGGAGGTGCCAAAAATTGAATACCATGTTAGTCTAGATGAGGAAGATTTGCATATTTTTCATGAAATGGCTAACATAGTAGAGACTTGTTTTGTTGATACATCCATTTTTGAAATTACTAATGATTTCATTGAGACCATGGATGTAAAACCATTGGTGGATTTTTGTAGTTCAAATTTTGGAGAAAAAAAATGTGAAATTGAAGGATGACAAACCATTGGAATTCCCAAAGAAAATGGTGAAAGAGAAGGAGGAACCTACAAAGGGGGAGCAAGAGTGGTACAAAGTTGAATTTGTTGAAGTTGCTTCCCATGAACATGAGCTCAAGCCCCTCCTTAAAAGGTTTAAAGTGGTGCCTTACAAAAGGCATAGAAGTGCCTATGAAAGGGCATTCTTTTGGTATCGGGATGGTTATTCCGAATCTTGAAGGAGTAACCACAAGAATAAGGTCTAGCTAGGGACCAAATAAACCTAGAACTACTATTACTTTCTGTTTTATTTTTATTTTTATTTGAATAAATGTGAATTTTTATTTTTTCTGTTTTATTAATATTATTATGTTGGTTTTTATGTTTGTTTGGTGTGTTTAATGTAGTTTGGTTTATTTTTCTTGTAGGAGTTCAAAGAAAAATAAAAATGTGAAAAAATGAATATGAGAGAATGAAAAATGTGCATAAATGATAAAAATAGCTAAGTGTGGGGTGGATGCATACCTTTCACAAATTTGCTTAATTTTTTCTTCATTTTCACTCTAATAGTCATTGGCACACAAACACAATTTTCACTCTAAATCACTTCATGAATTTCAATGTTAAATTGTATGAGTTGACATATGTTGTGAGGTTTCAAAAGCTTGATGTGTGCAATTTTCATATAAGTTGTTAATGGCACATTCATTGTTTACCTAGCATGAATTCATTAGGACTCAAGTGCACATGAGCTCAATGAATGATATTAGGATTTGAATATGATTGTGATGCACACATAGCACAAAATCGCTCACATGAGCATATTTTAAAAATTTCTCATGCATGCCATAGAGTGATTGTGAACATTTTTGTTTTGAGTGATTATGTTTGAGTGTCATATATAGAGCTTATTTGTTTAAATGTTTTCTTATTGAACTCATACATGGAATTAGTTTACTTATTTTCTTTCTTTTATTTTTGTTTTTCAGATTTTCCATCCATGAGGAAGCAAACATGAAAGACATCTTCATGATGGCCAAGTTCTATGAAGAGATGGCCAAAAATTCATACACCTTGGGGATACAAAGAATTACATGTTCAACGGGTTTTTTCTTATCCCTCTCTTGTATTTTGAAAATAATGCATATTTTAAGTGTGGGGGGATATTAATTGTTGAAGATGTTTGAAATTATGCTTAAATGAATATTGTGTGATTTATGGATGTTGAAATTTGAATTTTTAGTTTTTTTTCTTGTTTGAGTGTGATTTTAATTATTTGTTTGAATAAAGAAAGCTATTTGAGAAATTGTCAAGGCTTCAACTACACAACAAAACTACTAGAGATTACATGGATAATAGGTGAATTCTCTCATTTTCTCACACATTGAGGACAATGTGTATTTTAAGTGTGGGGGGATGAAATTCATGTTGTTTTGTATGTCTTTATGTTAAATTCTTGGTAGTTGAAGTGTGGTTGTATGCTTTGATTAATGATTAATTAGCTTTTGTGTCAATTTTTTTGTTTTTAATGTTGGTATTGGCAATAAAAATGAGAAAATGTGTCTACTCTAACTTTTATGTGATAAGTGTTATGTTGCCAATGATTTGATTATATTGAAAAATTTAATGTGGGATAGGAAAATAATATACTATTTGAGAAGAGTCAAGCTTTTAATGAAAAATTTAGCATTTTGAGTCAATCGTTTTTATGCACTTAGGGGAACTACCGAGGGGATTGACGAGTTTGTAACCATTAAGTAGATTGGTGTGTTTTTAACACTTTGTTTAGTTGAAACTTATATAACTCGCTTAAAATTGTGCTATGTAATGAATGTGCTTACATAAATGTTTGCACTTAATATTTTTATATTTTAAGCTTGTTTTTGCAGGCTTCATATTGCCACTCCTCTGCGAGACTGCTCTTAAACGAAAAGTTAATAGAGAACTTGCATGAGTGGGAATGGGTCTAAAACCCTAAGGTGAGACAGTACCCTAGGTGGATGTCACGGGACTTCCAATGAGATATCCTAATAAAATGTGACAGTCTGGGGGAACGAGTGATTATTTATGAGCCTTAAGGTTCGCCGAGTGAATCCTCATGAATAATAATGAATTACTTTGATTAGTGAGGAAAAGTTGAAATTAAACTCAGTTGTTGAAACCCTAATTTATGGCGTGGTTGTGGATGAGTTATGAACTTAGGTGGAACCTATCGCACACACACACGTTATTGACTCAACGTGTCTAAATGAGTACATTAACATGCTTTGATAATTTTTGGAGATGTATATTGTGTGTACTTGACATTTAAATACTTGAGATTATGAGGCATTTACATAACACTTGTCCTTGGATTGAATTGAAGAAATTGGATGCATCTCATTATTATGTGTTGACCTATTTTGATGTGCGGTATTTTGGAGCTAGGGTCTAATACTAAGGCTTAACCGAATCAAATAAATTTATTACCCTAATCCTCACGCATTTAAGGTGCATTAAGACACCGACGTTTCGTAGCTAGAGGAAGTAGGGGTCGATCCCACGGGGAAGGAATGAGTCTATGAAATTAGTGAAAATGTGTGTGTTGTAGTGGAAGTAAAAATAAGCCAAGGAAAATATTCTAAACTATACTAATACTACCAAGTAAATATGTAAATGTGTGGAAGAAGATTCAAGTAATTAAAGTACACCCTTGGATTTGGTTATCTCAAATGTAAGTGTTATGTGTGGTTTGCATAAAGAGTACATGCATACATCCTACCTATGGTAATGCAAAATAAGGATAAACAACATATCTCATACCTTCCTTGTGGCTATTAAGGTAAGATTTGATTTAGTTATTTATCTATTTAAGTGTTAATCAATTCTTTAAACCTTCCTTGTGGCTATTAAGGCAAGATTTATTTCATTAATTAACCTAAAATCTTGTGTAACATCCAACTTAACAAACACTCAAATTCAATTGATCCTTGTGGCTATTAAGGTAACAATTGAACTAGTCACACTTATGTTGGATTATTTTACTTTTACTCTCCCTTGTGGCTATTAAGGTAAGAGCTAACTAAAATTGATCCAACAAATTCACAACAAACCACACAAGATTCTAAACAATCTACTCTAATCCTCCTTGTGGCTATTAAGGTAGGATTAGAACAAATTATCCTTAAATAATTTACTGCACTTTTATAAAATATTCATTGTATATAATCCGGCCAAATCATGCACAATTATGAAGAACACAACAAAACTTATTCCACAAAAACCACAAGATAAATCTTAACATATAAATTAGGCACAAAAACCACACATTAACACAATATATCAACAACCCATAACCATAATCCAAGGGTGATAGCAAATTAGCACATCAAAGCTTCTAAGAACATCACAATAAATTAATTAAAGCAAGGAATTAATAAAAGAAATACAAAGAGTAGCACTCCCCTTTGAAGATTCAAGCCCAAAGTTCCAAGCTTTCTTTACAAATCAAGTCCTTAGATCCAAGACTTTACAAGAACTCTTCTCCAATGGATGCTATTTACATCAAGAACACACAATAGTTGTGTGTTCTTGTGGAAGAGCTAAAGAGAAATGCTCTCTAATCTAACAAAACTAATCTAACTAATGGTGGAGACTTTTTCCTCCTTGGTTAGCTGTTTTTTTCCAGCTCCTTCTCTGTGTATTTAACACCCAAAAGTCGTCCAAATGGAGCCCCTACTGACACTCTACCGACACATGCACCTATCATGATGGTTGGAGAGTCATTTTCAGCATTTTTGAGCTGCAGACCCTCTGCGTCGCGACGTCCATCACTCCAGCGTCGCGACACGTAGGAACAAACATTCTGCCAACTTTTTGGCTTCTCCGCGTCGCGACGCGGATCCTCCACGTCGCGACGCGGATGAATGCCCTCCAAGAAGGTCACTTGCAAGCCATTTTGCGATATCTTCTAGTCCGAATTAGGAAAAACGTAAAAAATGAAAGTTGTAGCTCTTCCTCTTAGCTTGCCAATGGTACCAGAATCATTCCAGTTGGAGTTAAATTGAGAGAGATATGATCAAAATAAAAAATACTGGCAGATTTTTCAGCATTTGTTCTTCAGCACTCCTTTGGCCTAAATCACACCTTTCTTGATCTTTCTCAATCTTTTCTTTCATTTTTGCATCCAATTTGACTCTCATATGATTTCCATCTTCCAAGCATCCACCATGGTAGATAATACTACAAATAAAACACTAAAACCAATAAAAATGAACAAGAACGACCAAAGAATTAAGGATAAACATTACATAAAAGGTGAATAAATTCACCTCATCAAATTCCCCCACACTTAACCTTTGTTCGTCCTCGAACAAACCAAACTCAAAACACAAAATCTAAACAAATAGGTCATCTACTTCAGCCTACATTTTTCAAGAGCTTAAAACATCAGAAAGTAGGACAAGCATAAAGTTCTACTATCCCTCTTTAATAGAAATAAATTTAAATTAAGAAAGAGAATTATTTATACATTCAAAAACTTCATTGCATCCAACTGATACTTACACGTATATCTCTTATTCATTCGTAATCCTGCATTTAGTTCTTCAAACATAATTTTGCCACTGCATTCAACTCTTCAAACATATTTTCGCCACTGTTGTCTGTATCTATCATCTTCAAAGTTTGTTTGAATCCTACAATTTCTTCTTCTGAGAGACATTCAGCAATAAACTACAGTTGTTTAAACAAGCATTTTCAGACATGCATGTCCTCTTGAAGAAAATAAAACAGACAAAGCTAAAGAGCAAGCAAAATTTTCATCTCTTTGCTAGATTAAATGCTTATTATATCCATGAAGTAAATCTACTCTGAGATGTACAAGAACTCCCAAAATGCATGCTGATTGGTGTACACATATAGTCTATAAATTTGTCCTTACTTATCTTCCAATCGCAAAACAAAAAATAGAAGAAAATACTTAAAAAATGACAAGTAAAATACTCTCAAAGCCATTTTCTTGAATTTATTCATTGCAGAAAACTAATGAAGATGCTTATCTGGGACTTGAGAAACTAATGATTATAAAATTTCTTTGAAATTCTATTGTAGAGCATAAAATGAAAGGAATAAAGGACTGAAGGATATATTTGCAACATCACGGATAAAACAATTCAATGCATTTAAAAATTTTCATTCTCTCTTTTCATAAACTTCACATATGATGTTATTAGCAAATGAATTGAAGTATTAAACCAATACACAAATATGCCTGTCTTCGATCTAAATTCCCATCATCATTACGAAGCATCCTCTGCTTTCTACAAGGCTGATCAAATCTGCAATTCTTTACTTGGTCTCAGGGAACTGCATGAATGCATTGAGGAACTGCTTGTGCTGCCACTAACTCAACAGGCCATTGCACAACGTAAAGAAGATAATAGGGTTAATGAATTAGTGGAAGAATCTGTAAGATATATTGATGTTTGTAGCAACACAAGGGACATAGTCATGCAAATGAGAGAGTCTTCGACGAAACAAGGTTGGAGAATTGAGCATTGGGAGTGATGTTGCTGCTTTTACATGCTTAAAGAAAAATTTACACAAAGAAATTTCAAGATCTCTTTCAAAGTTGAAGCACACAGATAACACAATGGTTCCTGTAGTCATATCCAATTCAGATGATCATCCTTTCAAAGTTGTAATAAAAGGGCTTACAGAAGCAAGTTTATCAACCATTTCAACGTTCTCATCGCTTCTGTTGTTTCTGTGTGTACCAGTTATGAAATCAAAGCCTACAAGTTGGTCATTGGTTTCAAAGCTTATGCACAAAGGAGTAATAGCAAATCAACACCTAATCACCAGAAGATCAACCAGAGAAGTATGAAATATGCAAGCAGCAAAAGCAGATCCAAATATTTTCTTAAAAGCAACAGCGGCGCCATATCCAGCTACATCATGAAGCCTGCAGTTGTAACAATCAGATTTTCAATTCATTCATCTCAAAGCAGATTGCTCATAAACACTCTATATCAGCAGCATACAAGTTAGAAGGCTGAAATAACACAAAGTCAACCTGATACGCAGATGCTACATAATGTGAGATATCAGAAATCATTTATCACAAACATCAGTCTAAAACATTCCCAACTTAGTTTGTAGAAAGTTTAGATTGTACAGCAACAGGCAACAGGACAGAATTGAATTGGAACAAAAGGCTTCAGCTCAATGTTCTTTACATTACCTTTATCTAGCATTATTTTTCCCATTTTCTTGATATCACCTTTTAGTCATATAATTCATACAAACATTAGACATCTACCGATACCAGAGAGATACCTCAATTGCGACTAAGTTGGGTGTAGCTTCATTTTGTGGGCTTTTTTTCCCCTTTCATAATTTTTTCTTTTTTTTTTCCCACCCTCTCTGTCAATCTCTTGTCCATCGATTCTCATAATTTAACTCTTCGTTTATAGACCATGCAGCTAGCAAAACCTCTTCTTCTTCTTCTTTTTTTCCTTCGATCCCTTTTTAATTAATAATATTTTTCCAACCAAGCCATCTATCTATCTAGCAAACAAGTGATTCTGGCAGGCTTTAGTGTTGAAAGTCTGTTAGTATTGTATCAGCTCAACATAAATACAAAAAATAAAAAGAACCTAATCTTACTTACTTTCGGCCAATAAGTCTTTTCACATCAAAAATAGTCCTCTCTGGTTCTTGGCTAGCTCACCAATCAATCTCTCACCATCGGTGAACCCAACCCATGAAGGCCTAATACAATCACCTTCATCATTAGCTATTATTTGAGTAGCCCTAAAGCAAGCATCTTTGAGCAATTCAGAAGCTGTAAAGCATAAAATTAAAATAAAATAACAAAATAAAGCAGATTATAACAGAATTAAAGTTTAAACACGTAGATAAAGACAAAGCACCGGAGACCATCATGACCTTTAGACCAAGCACGTTCAAAACAACTGTTGTTGGTGGAGCGGCACTCTTGTCTGCACATCCAATCAAAGAATTAATATTTGATCGTATTAATTACATACTTGGCCAAAAAAAATTTCAATAGAGAAGGCCAAACAATTCCATACAAAGCTGTGAAATTCTCAACCTGCACTTTGAGCGTAGAGAAAATCAGTGATAAGCAAAAATTATTTTAATCACTGTGGTCAGTTATAATTGTTTTGGATGTTCCCTCAATCTGATCGTAAAAGCAGAACAAACCATTGAAGAAGAACAGAACGTGATAACACGTATTTAGTTTTGCTCTACAATTCCAAATTTGCCCCATAAGTAGCCATGCGAAAAGACAATATTAGCCCCATAAGCAAGCATGTTGAAGCAAGCATGTTGAAGTCCAGCTTGCTTACAAAACCCCCAACATCCTCTTATATATAATGTATAGATATGTGTGTGTGTGTGTGTGTGTGTTTTGTTGATGTTTATAGTGAAATTGTGAAAATTAATTTGTGCATATATTTAGTTGAATTGACTATTGTTTATTGTGAATTATATTTGGTAAATTGCTATAAATTGATTTGATGGATTTGATAGATTTCATAGATCTCACGACATTCACACATACACGAACCAAGTGTTTGATAAAGTTTCTCAGAGAAATATTAGTATAGAAAAAATAGTTTTAGATAGAATTTTTAATTGTCCAACCTAATTCAACCCTCATTTCTTATATTGCATAGTGGATGTAGAGTGGTCCAAGGGGAGACTTCAACTACTATAAATCTCTTATCTCCATTTCTATGCTTTGATTTTATTTCTTAGATATAGAATATGTGTCACCTTTTGTAAGTGTACACCAGACTCAAAATTCTCTTTTCTTCTTTCTCTCTTTCTCTCTCTCTCTTTGAATACAATACCATATATCTTACCTGTTGAGTTTAAAAAACTTTAATTTTTTAGGTATTCGAATAGATTTGCCCTTAAAAAAATTTTCCTAAACATTTTTTTGTCACTCTGTCTCTGAACTTTTTTTTTTCAGTTTAAAATTTTTTTAGGTGTTCGAACATATTTGCCTTAAAATTAATTTTCATGTTTGCTGACAGATCAATTGGATGGAATGATTTAAAAACGTATATTTAAAGAATTCAGTGACCTTTTTGGCCACTATAAAAGTTTGATGACCAAAAGTCGGATTGAGAAATAGTTCAATGACTATTTTAGCACTTTGCCTTTAAATTTAAGTGTAAACTACAAAAAATATTACCACAGTTTTTAAAATTTTCACTGTTAATCACATAACATTTTTTTTATATAAAACATGGTCATTATACTTTTTAAGGTGTATATTAAGGTCACTCATCTATCTTTTTAGTTAGGGCAGATAGAAAGATAAAATCAACTGTTATAACCCTTATTTACTATGTAAAAAGAGTTAAATTCCAAACTATTCTACCATTGTTTTTTTTCTCTCTTCATTCCTATAAAATGACACCTATCGTAGCACCACCTCCATTAGTGCCAACCTAAACTACTATGAAATTTGAATTCAAGAAGCATGAAAGAAAACAAGATGATTAAAAAGATAATTTGAAAGACCTAGTGTCTTAAATCTACTTGTTGTTTTGATGATTAACAAATAATTATGTACATTAATATTTCAATAAACTTCTTGAAGTTATAGGTATGCAAATTGACAAAGATGAAACTTAAAGTGTTGAAAACATTAAAGAAATAGGAAATATGCAATTTAGGCTAAATTTCCCAACTCCAATCCCTAATTTACATTGTACATTGGATCATAACATGTTTCATTCATTTAAAACCTCAAGTAAAATGAATAAAAAAATAAAAGATTGAAATGTGTCTTTTTGAAAATAAAAACTTCATAAAAGTTGTTTTAAAATTTTACAAAATGATTGAAAAATAAAAAAATTGTCAAAAAAATATTAATTCGGACGACCCTATGGGAGTTTCAATCGTCCAAACCTAGTTTTGCAAAGGTTTTGAGTTTTCTAAAAAATGCATTCGGACGACCTCAACTTTCCAGACTACCCTTCCGAATTACTTTTGAGTTTTCTGAAAAATAAGGTTGTCTAAATTATTGTTCATGTGAGTAACAACTAGTTTTCTGAAAAATGAAATCTTGTTCATTTTGCAACATAAATCATTTTATACACAAATGAATTTTTGTGATCCTAGAACTTTAAAATTTGTCAAGATTACTCTCCAAAAGATTAAAAGAAAAGAGTTGTGAAAAATCAAACCAAAGAATCAAAATCTTGAGCTTCAATTTGTCTTCATTCTTTTTGAGCCAATTTTTTTCTCTTGTAAAACATCTTCGAGAGGAAATTTAGTGATGGCTTTCAAGTGTAGTCATCCATCTTATCAAGAGGGTTTTGAAGTGTTGTAATACTTCAAACTTTGGTAAGTTTGAAAAGTTTGGAGAGTAAAACCAATTCTTATAACATTGGTTGCTAGTAAGATTGGTCTAAGAAAATTAACATAGTAACAATGTAATAGAAAATATAACAATTATATTGCAATTGATTTCCACAGGACCTTTTATGGTAATCTATATAAAATATACCTCGAGAAATGCTAGCAGAATCCTTGAGCAAGGTCTAATCGATCAACAAGCCACACAAGTGTCTGGCCTGTAATGGTAATCCACACGAGATACTTTCGGTATCCTCAAAGGATTGATTTTAATGTCAGGTTAATAAGTTAGATCCCTTTAAACAACACCTTTGAAATCCAATAAGAAAAACCCTTTTTCTTATTTACGTGATTACTTATTGAGAGAGTTATGTTGTTTTTGACCTAACATTAAGCATCTATATATAATATTACAACCTTCTAAAAAAGGTGTTCTTGTCTAACAAGAAATGAATTATTACCAAACTCAATTCACTTTCTAAAAGTGATATAAGAGTATAATAGATGCCATAATTATCATATAATTATGTAAATTATTTTAACCCAAGAAGTAATTCTATTGCGTGTGACCCTTTAGGTTCCTAAACACTTGGCAATAAATATAAATAATAATCTTAGAATTAAATTGGCTTTTGTACAAAACTAACAAACTCCCACTTGGACTAAAGACAATTTAATCACGAGCTTCTAAGATGGGATAAATTTAACATCTTTACTTTATCATGAATTCAACAATTATTTCATTTACATTTATAGATCAAGAGCAGTCTCTAGCCAAGACATCATGACCACCCAAGAGTTAGGAAAAGTCAATTGATCGACTTCACCTATCTATGAATCAGATACTATGTAATTATCATCCTTTCACCATCCTATATTCCAATTAGTACAAGAGTAAAGTATAAGTACCAACTCTTTATTGTACTAATTATATTTCTTTTTTGTACCGAAATTAAACTCCTTTAAATAAATTTTGAAAATTTCCAAATTTACTTACTAATTATGCACATTTTGAGTTGAAATTCAACAAGTGACGCTAGAAAGGAATATACTCTTCCACTATTAAAAGTGGTGAATCTTATATTGATCATAAACTATCAATCCGTGCTTCTTGCTATGTCCAATGTCTATCGCTCATATAACTAGTTATGGTTATGGACAAATAGAGTCAAAACATAGCATCCACACTAAAAATACTCTTATGATCTCAAGTCAAGGATCGCTTACACTGCTGTTACGTAGCGATTATACCATTGACACTCAAATAGTTAACAATATGAAAATCTCTAAGCGGATTATTCCAGTGAACACATTCTCCAATGATTCACCCATATATCACCATATATACTAGTTTATCCGCATTAACAACGTCCTTGTTATTGCTAATACTATGACTAGGAAAATTTAAGAATAATAAATATTATTCTAAGGACTTTATCATATTTGTATATATATCAACATATGTATGTGATAAAATGATAAATATACCATATCTTTATTGCATAAAATTATAAAATCATTCATCCATTATAACTCAAACCAATCATTCAGGATTTTATATATACTGAATGAATAAACATGACTATCATGTTTCTTTTGGGATAATGGTTTAGTCAATGAATAATTATATTATCTTTTGCGGGAATCTCTTCTATTGATGTGACCTTAGTTCCTCAGCTATTGAAGAAACTATTTCCATTCAAACAATCTTTTAACAGCTTCTCAAGCAACTATGTAATTAGTCTCTATTGTAGAATCTATTTGGAATATTTCCAAATAACAGCATGTCAAATATGTGTCACATTCTATAAAATATTGTCACAATAAAAAGAACAACATTTATCATTTTACATTATTGTAAATCTATTCATGTCAAATATGAAATAGAAATAATATTTTAGTAAGTACTAATAATAACAATCCTTTATATTAAGGATTAATCTTCTGAATAAGAAAACTCTATATTCCTATGGTTAATGCAACACCTTTTGCCACTTTTAGATATAGAATTTCTTTACTCAATTTTTTATTTATCCTTAAATCTTGCATATTTATATAAATATGAAATCCAAATCTAGTATCTCATACCCAAGATTTTATTTTATAAGTAGAAAAATTTATTTATTCCAATCATAAACGCACTTAAAGTAGAAACTTCACCAAGTTTCTTCTCCTTCAAATGAGTCTTTTAATTCAAATTCCCGTGTCTATCTTAATAGATCATAGTAAGACCCAATACCCTATAGACTTTTTGTCCTTAATTATTTTGTATTAATTTTGAGCGCCATTTTATTGATCTTTTTAAGATCAGGTTCCAACTTCTTTTTCTTGAAAAACTCAACTATTAACACAATTTCATTTTTCTTCTTGATTGAATTATTTGTTGTATTATTAAGCAATTCATGCAATATGCAGATCTCGACTTTGTTCATAACAAAATTTGAAAAATCTAAATTTTCAATTAGACTAATCACATTTAGCACATTAGATGATACTTAAAATCATTTGCCATTTTGCTTTAAATGAGTTCGTAAGAGAGATATATATCTTCAATTTTGACTCTTATATCATACAATCATTTCATCTAATGAAATATTGTAAAAGGATACATATTCACATACAACTATTGTAATTAAGATTTATGGATGCTTTTTAGTATAAGACAACATACATTATCAAAACATCTTTATGTTTTGATATGTATCTTTAACTGTTTGATCAATATCATTTTCAAGTTCACCAAGAAAAGGTTATCAAGGACATAAAAAAACTTCTCATACCTAAAATAATTTTTAAGTTGTAAAATTCAGTCCATAAAATTTGAGCAATTAATATATTGTCAAACAATATATTATAGATAATTTTCTACAACAAAAAATAAAAATAGAAAAATGTTTCACATTTATGCAATAAACAAAAACAATAATAAAATAAATATAGACTTATGAAATTTTTGGTTTTTGCTCCCACTATTTTATTCAAATCAATATCCCTTAAATTGATTCGAGAATTTTCACAAAGTTCTTATAGCTAGAATCGCATTTTAATTATTTTAACCTTGAGTTTGCCAAATAAATCAAAATAATTTCATCATACATACATATCATAATTGAAAATTATTTGATCAATTGAACATACAATATGCAATTAAATAAATATATTATTTTATCAAATATAAATCATATATGACATGTTATTTAAATAATCACATTAAATGAATATATAATGAATTTATGTCAAATATAAATTGCATATGACATGTTATTCAAATAATCACATTAAATAATATATTTATATCAAATATAAATTACATATGTCATATTATTCACATAATAACATTAAATGAATATATAATTTCTCTATCATGATTCTATATGTATATTATTTCTAATTATATTAGAAATAATTTAATTGAATTATTTGAAACTTTTGTGGGTCAAAATATAGTTTTAAAAATTGTAGGGCCAACTAATCAGAGGGAAAAAAACTTTTGGGGACAAATCGCCATAAGAAAAACACTTTCCTTTAGCCCCAAGGTGTTAATTATAAGGCGTGTTTTGAATCAAGCCTTCAAAGCCCTTTTTTTAAATTAAATATTTAAAAAATAGATGATGCCATCATCTTCTCCAAATTAAATTCTAAGAAAAAATGGCTTCTGATATACTTTTCATTTTTTCGGCGAGTTTTTTGGTCTTGTTCCATCCAAATCAACAAGCCGATGTCACTCAGATGCCAACTTCATAAATCCTGACATTCTTCCACCGGCATCGAACGTCGATGTTGTCATGTGTATGCCGCGACCAAACTTTTCGATCAAATCGAACTCCGATCGCGGTGTTGTCGGCTTTCTTTTGCCAGCCTTCTGCACCTCCGTGACTTTGTCTGCTTCTAAAACTCTTCTAGTGCATGGGTGGAGATTCTCTAGTCGTGTGACTTCTTCCATGCCACCGACCAGAATGTTTGGCCCCCTTTTTTTTCGTTCTGGTGTCATTCAAAATGCATTGTTCTGATTTTCTTTTTGAAAAAACTATTTCTTAACTCTTTTGGGAAAGAAAAAAACAAAAAAAATACTAGTTTCAACCCTCTAATTTTGAAAACAAAACGAATTTTTCCAAAATAAAACTTCACAAATTTAACCCATGATATTTAAACTGAATTTTTAAACATATGTATTTTTCAAACACATCAATTAAATCAAATATACAAACGTAAACAATTTATCATTCATGACATGGTATATCATATATAGATAAATCAAATTAGTCTCTGAAACCTGTGTAAGGAAATCAACATAGTAACAATGCAGCGAAAAATATAACATTATATTGCAATTGATTTCCACTGGACCTTTAATGATAATCTATATAATATACCTCGGGAGATGCTAGCAAAATCCTTAAGCGGTGTTTAATCATTCAACAAGCCGCACAAGTGTACGGCCTCTAACGGTAGTTCACACGATCTACTTTTGGGATCCTCAAGGATTGATTTTAACGTCAGTATAATAAGCTAGATCCCTCTAAACATCACCTTCCAAATCCAATAAGAAAAACTCTTTTTCTTATTTACGTAATTTCTTATTGACAGAGTTGTGTTATCTTTCACCTAACATTAAACATCTATATATAATAATACAACATTCTAAAAAGATGTTCTTGTCTAATAAGAAGCGAAAAATAACAATTATATTGCAATTGATTTACACTAAACCTTTAATGATAATCTATATAAAATATACCTGGCGATGTGCTAGCAAAATTCTTGAGCGAGGTTTAATCGATCAACAAGCAGCATAAGTGTCCGGCCTCCAACGGTATTCCTCACGAACTAATTTCAAAATCCTCAAAGGATTGATTTTAACATCAGGTTAATAAGCTAGATCCCTCTAAACAACACCTTTGAAATCCAATAAAAGAATCATTTTTCTTATTTACGTAATTTCTTATTGAAAGAGTTGTGTTGTCTTTTACCTAACATTAAACATCTATATATAATAATATAACCTTCCAAAAAAGGTGTTTTTGTCTAACAAGAAACGAATTATTACCAAACTCAATTCACTTTCTAAACATGAATATAAGAGTATAATAGATGCCACAATTATCATATAATTATGTAAATCATTTTTACCCAAGAAGTAATTCTATTTTGTGTGACCCTTTAGGTTCCTAAACACTTGGCAATAAATATAAATAATAATCTTATAATTAAATTTACTTTTGTACAAAACTAACAATTGGTTATCCTTGAAGATTTTTAAATTGTTTGGATCTTACCTTTGGTGAAGAGATCATTTTTTAGTGGATTGGTGAAATTCTAAACTCCAGGGATTAGGTAGTGGATATAGAGTGTTCTAAAGGGAGATTTGAACCACTATAAATCTCTTGTCTCCATTTCTATGCTTTGATTTTATTTCTTAGATATATATATATATATATATATATGTTTTGTTGATGTTTATAGTGAAATTGTGAAAATTAATTTGTGCATATATTTAGTTGAATTGAATATTGTTTATTGTGAATTATATGTGGTAAATTGATTTGATGGATTTGATAGATTTCATAGATCTCACAACATTCACACATACACGCACCAAGAGTTTGATAAATTTCCTCAAAGTAATATTAGTTAGAAAAAATAGTTTTATAGAATTTTTAATTGTTCAACCTAATTCAACCCCCATTTCTTATGTTGCATAGTAGACGTAAAGTGGTCCAAGGGGAAACTTCAACTACTATAAATCTCTTATCTCCATTTCTATGCTTTGATTTTATTTCTTAGATATATATATATTGTTGATTTTATAGTAAAATTGTGAAAAATTACTTGGTGCTTATATTTAGTTGAATTGAATTATTTATTGTGAGCTGTATTTGTGAATTGGTGTAAATTGGTTTGATAGATTTCACAGATTTCATAGATATCACAACATTCAGACATACACATACTAAGTGTTTGATAAATTTCTTCAAAGAAATTTATTTTTTAGATAGAATTTTTAGGAAAAATATAATTCAACCTCCCTCTTAAGTTACATATATTTTCTTTTGTCAATAGCTGTAATTTATATTGCCTTTTGCGAAAGTATATAGTTAGTCAATTGGTTGGAAGTCACACTTTGTTGCTTCAAGCAACCAGGGGGCAGACAGTTTTCCACCTCTGAGTTTTTATACCATCGAATGCTACCCTTGCAAGCATTTAACTTGTAGAGTTGAATTTTCTATCTATAAAAGTGAATGTACATTCTTCAACAATACTAGCGAGCAAAAAAATGTCTTCAGCTATAGTAATTGTTTCCACTGTTGGATATTTTCTTTGTTGGAGGCACATTACTATAGCCTTCACGTCAGATTGTATCTGCACATTTTTCCAACCCCTTTTAATAGTCTGTTGAAGAGCAGATATGACAACTTCAAGTTCAGCCACCACTGGAGGGAGTAGTCATTCCCTAGCATCTGCTTCAGCTATCATAATTTCTCTTGCAACATTCCTCACTATCATGCTTAGTCCCTGCACCTTGTTGCCGATGTTCTGATCTGAATTGATATTAATTCTGAGCCATCCTATAGAAGGTGGTTTTCAACTATCAAACTTGTTCTCGGGAGTTTGTTGCTCCTTGTCCCGGCTTGGATGATCCTTAGTATGCTCAAAAAATGCTTGCCACCCTCTCACTGCCCTCTGTGCCATCTCCACATCAGGAATTATTTTTGAGTTGAATTGTCTGTTATTTCTAGACTTTCATATTTGCCATATTGTGTTGACTGTGATCTCTAATCTGTCGTCCAGATTCTTTAACCCTCTCAACTCACACAATTTGGTCCACCAACTTGTGAATGAATCTTCCCATTGTGCTAATCCACTCTAGTTTACTACTGTCATCTTCTAAATTTTTTGAGCACTTTAACATTTGAAAAAGAGATGCTCTAGACTTTCTTCACCTTCTCCATAGAGCTTGCAGAAGCTTTGTATTGGAATACCTCTATTTTTTAAGTTCAGGAGCACTGGGATGGCATTATAGTAGCATTTCCAAATAAACAACTTCAGTTTTTGTTTCAAGTGAAGTTTTCATAGCTTCTTTCACAGTCTTTCAACTTTTTCAGCACTTGAACTGGAGCTAGTTTGCTTTTGATCACAATCCTGAAATATTCTGATTTATTCATAGCTTGATTGTGCATCATATTCGCCTTTGGTATTATGCATCCATATCAATTTGTCTCCAGCTCTAAATTGACTAATTGGTATATGCTCAGTTTCTTGTGGAGTAAAACATTGTCTGATCAGCATGCTATTCTATTCATCCTTTTCAGAGTTCATCAGCTCACTCACATATTCCAGTTTGTAGGATTCTGGTTTACGTGATAGAGGTCTCATAGCTGGAGAATTTGACATCTAGTTGTCATCTCATATTCTAACTAATCTTCCATTCCCTACAAGAAATTTTGATCCACTGGTTAGTACCCATTTAACTCCAATCCAACTCTTCCATAATCATGACACACTTTTCTTAGCTTCAGCTTGAAGAAGTGACAAGTTTGGATAATACTTGTCTTTCATTACTTTGCTCATCAGTAGATTTGATTTTGAAATCAATCTCCATGGTTGTTTGGCAAGTAGAAATTCATTGAAGGCTTTGAGGTCCTTGAATTCCAACCCTCATTTTTCTTTCTTAGTAGCCATTTTGCTCTATGCCACTGAGTGAATTCTCCTTTCTTGGGCCCTAGTACTCCACAAGAATTTTGCTATTATGGATGCAATCTCATGACACAAGCATATTGGAATTTTGAAGACTGACATACAATATGCTGGGAGAGCTGTTATGATGAACTTCAATAGCACTTCCTTTCCTACAGTGGATAGCAGTTTACTTTTCCAGTTGAGTATTCTTTTTTATGCCCTCTCACTGATTGCTTTAAAAACTTGGGTCTTAGATCTCCCTATCACAATAGGAAGTCCCAGGTATTTGCTGTTTTTTTGTTCCTTAACTCCATCCAATTCTTGCCCAATAGCCACTCTCGCTATTAGAGTGTTTTTATGGAAAAACATTGATGATTTTTCAAGATTGATCTTATGTCCTGAGCATTCTTCGTATTTTTCTCAAGATATTCTTGACTGTCTTTATTTGATCTTCCTCAACTTTACAGAATAACAATGAATCATCCACAAAGAGTAGATATGTAATCTGAGGTCTTCCTTTACTAATCTTCATTCCTATCAGAGAGTTCTCCTGCACTGAAATTTTAATTAGAGCAGAAAATCCTTCAGAACAAATAAGAAAAAGATAGGGTGAAAGTGGATCCCCTTGTCTAATTCCTCTTTTTGGTTGTATAAACCCTTTAGGTATCCCATCGAAATTGATAAGAAAGGAAGTAGTGTCTATGCATTTTAGGATCCAAAGGATAAATTTTTTTATGGAATCCCATTTTTTCCATTACTCCACACAAAAAGTTACATTCTACCTTATTATATGCTTTAGACATGTCTAACTTGAGGGCCATATAACCGTGTTTTCCTTTTCTAAAACTATTTAGGTAGTGGAAAAATTCATGGGCAACAACTATATTGTCAAGGATTTGCATACTAGGAATAAAAGCAGATTGGTTAATGCTTATACATTTATTCAAGACAGATTTCAATCTTTCTGCAATGATTTTTGAGATTATCTTATAGATTACATTGCATAAGCTAATAGGCCAAAAATGTGATATGGTTTTTGGGTGCTTTATCTTGGGGATGAGGGAGATTAAGGTATGATTGAGTGCATGAAGCATCTGATTTGACTTGAAAAAGTTTTAATATCTTTACAAACATCATACTCAACAATGTGCCAATATTTTTGGAAAAAAAATGAGAGTCATACCATTTGGTCTTAAGGCTTTGTTTGGATGCATGACGAACAAGGCTTATTTTATTTCCATGTCTTCCATTGGTTTAGTCAACTACACATTCATTGTTCTAGAGATTGAGTTAGGAATGCCAGCTAGGACTTCATCTACCATGGATGGTTTTGAGATGGTGAAAAGATTTTTGTAATATTAAGGGATTTCTTCCACCATCTCCTCTTCACTTTGGCATGCTGTTTGATCCTCCCTAATCAACTTACTGATTCTGTTCTGCTGTTTTTTCTAAGCTATGCAAGCATGAAAGAATCTTGAGTTCTTATCCCCTTATTTTAGCCATTTTTTCCTAACTTTTTGAATCCAAAATTTCTCCTTCTTCTTGTAGGCGTCTTCTAGTTTTCCATTTCAATTCAGACTATTTTTTCCAATCTCTGGAGGCACCTTTCTCTTGTATCTCTTCCACATCCTTCTTAATTTTTCTTATTTCAGATGCTGAATTGTTACTTTGGTTCTTATTCCATTTTCACAGTTCCAATCTGCTTGATTTGATTTTATGTTGTAGCTTGAACTGATTTGATCCAGTAACATTTTCTTTCCAAGATTCATTGATGACTTTTTCAACCTCTTTTTTTTCTGCTAATCTGCTGTCAAAACATAATCTTTTTTGAACTTACGTTGGTTAGGCTTGGTATCCAATACCATCATACAGTGGTCTTAGGCTTGCTTTGATTCATGCTTCATTATTGCATTTTCAGAATTCAAAAACCAGTAAAGAGATGCAAAGATTCTATCCAGTCATTCTTCAACAAATCCTTCTCCTTCTCTGTTATTTACCCAAGTCCAATTATATCCCACAAACTTGATTTCCTCCATTTCCATGTCTTGAACAAACTGTCTGTATTTTCTAAAAGTCCCTTCTGATCTTCTTATGCATCCTCTTTTTTCCTGTTGTCCTAGGATATCATTTATATTTCCTCCAGAAACCAATTTTCCCCCACTTCATCTTATTCTTCTATAGAGTCTTCCATTGCTCCTCTCTGATTTTAATATCTGTACTTAGATAAACAAATATCCCCATCATTCATTTTTAACATCATATGTAATGAATTCAACTTCAAAGCCAATATCTGATGTGATAATCTGAAGTATCTGGATATTCTGCTTCCAAAACAAAAGTAGCCCTCCTACTTGGCCCACTGGATTCACAATTGCTTTTCTATCCCCCACTTTTAACTTTCTGCAAACCGTTTGGACAACAATTTGTTTTCTTTTAGTTTCACTTAAGAAAACAAACTTCGGAAGGTGAAGTCTTATAGACTCCTTGAGTTGGGAAATTATAGAGGGTCCTCCTAAACCTCTACAATTCCACAACAATGCTCTCATTTATTTGGTTGGGGCTATTTGAGGCTGGCTTCCTCCACCTTTCTCATTGTCCCAATTGGTAGAACACTTTGGTCCTTCTTTAATTTTTTTCTTTCCTGAATTTGTCTCTTCTTCCTCTTCTTGTTCATCAATTAGGTGCCACTATCGTTTCTCCTTTTTCCCTTTCAGATCCTTTCATCCCGTTTAGCTAATGCTTTCTTTGACTGTTTCTCTTTAACATTTGCTCTTTTCCAATTACCTATTTTGGATGTGACTGCATCAAGAGGCATCTGGCCATTTGTCCTCACTAGGGGTATAATCAAGGCGAGTCGAACTCGAGTACACCCCTAATTGAGCTACTCGAGCTTGAACTCGATCGAGCACCAACTTTTGAGTTTGAGTTCGAGCTCAAATTTTTTAATAATTTATTATTATTATTATTTTAATAATTTTGTTAATTTTTTAAAAAAATTTTAAAAAATTTAGGATGTATTTTTAATTTTTTAAAATTTTATATAGTCAAATTATAATTTATCGTAAAATTAAGGACTAAAACATAAATATAAGTAGGTTAAACTATAATATATCATAATTTCAGGGACTAAAACATAAATATAAATAAAAAATAAAAAAATATATGTACTCGAGTAGCTCGCGAGCTACTTGAGCCTTCCTAATATGAGCTCGAGCTCGACTCGATCTCAGTCAAACCGAGTTGATTAAGCTACTCGCGAGTAGCTCGCTCGTTTAGCAGTCGTCGTCCCCACATTTTGGTGTACTCTTTCTGATAAAGGCTCTCCGCTGTTCTAAACATGGATTGGAATTTCCACTCATTTCCCACCTGTTGTGTTTTTATTCCTAGTTAACTGATCATCTAGGTCCATATTCTCACACTTGTTCTCCCTAGCCTTATTCTTCTTCTCCACAATGATGGTGTATTCTGTTAGTGCGGTTTCAGCTTCACCATCACTTTATTCTCCCCTCTGCCTTATCCCAATTGTGTTTCCAACAAGTATTAAGTCAGATTTATCCCATCTATTCATATAAGATAGCCCACAATTCCCTTCTTGCACATATTTCTTTCCAATTTGGGCACTCCCCTATGATATTTGCAACCCCCATTTTCTTTTTCAGCGATTTCCTCAAGTCTCTCACAGGTCAAACTCTCGCATTCCCCTCTATTTGTTATTCCAATTGATAGTTCAGATTCCTCTCTCCCTTTCTTTTTTGGGCTTATAGTTTTTGCATTTGTTTCTCTTCTTCCCGGGCTCTAAGCCAGTTCCCATATTGCTCCTCATTAATTGAGTTATTCATAAAATCATTTCATCTCTTTTCACACACTCTTTCTCATTATGTCCAATTTTTTCATAATAAAAGCAAAATAATGGAAGTTGTTCATATTTAAACTCAACCCACTTCAAAGTACTACCATGCTTTATCCTGGTTCCTCTAAGCATCGGTTTAGTTATGTCAATTATACCAAGTATTTTTAGGCTAATTCCTTCCCTAGAACTAGATTCAGGGATCAACACATCCATTACTTCATCAAACACTTGTCCTACCTTCCTGCCCATCTCTTTGGTAATCCAGTGGGTGGGGAGATTTCTAACCTGGATCCAGCAAGGTGTCTTGTTGAAGATTTCCATATTTGTCTCAAAATCTTCTTTCCATGGTTGAATTATCACCAACTGGTTCTCAAAAGACCATGGCCTCCCATGAAGTGCCTTCCATTTGTCCTCATATTTGGTGAATGAGAATTGAAACAGAATTTTCCCAATTTCCCGTATTGTTAACTAACCATTTCTGCACCGTAGCCCAGCCATTGTACTTTTGAATCTTGTGAAGTTGACCCTCTTATCCCCATATACTATCAAGCTTTTTTCACATTCTAATTGGCAGTTTTGGAAATCCTTTAGATCTAACTCTACCCCATCTTCTTTAGGTCCAGACAAACTGAAGTTTTCGAATCTGCTAGCAACCTCTTCATCCATGACTAATGTTGTACTGTGTTGTATTCCTTAGCTTATCTCTCGAGCAATGTTGTTTAGCTGTTAAACTTGCAAAAGACAAAGAAGAAAAGAAGCATATTGTCCACACACATTCCTTAAGGGCATAACATTCATAGGCTATGAAGTGAGAGTAATGTTTTGGCTAGTTTGAGCTAGCTGGATCTGAAGTGTTTAATGGTTAGAAGGATAGATCTGGTGCTAAGCTCAAGGTCTGTGATAAGGCGAAATATGTTCACCTTATATATGCTATTTACACTTATACTTTGCGCCGTCTTTGTGCTATTTAATGTGTTTTTAGTATGTTTTTGTATGTTTTTAATCGTGGAGGCCAAAATGAGAGGAAAAGATCGAGAAAGATCAAGAAAGATGTGATATTTAGATCAAAAAGGTGCATTTCGTCATAAAGAAGCTGGTTTCGTGTTTCACAAGATGTTCAAGGTGTTAATTCCAATTGTTGATGATCAATTCTATATATTAAGAACTTGGATAGAGTGGCAAATGAGTTCCAAGTTGATCTCATGGAGGCTCGAGACTCCAAGAAGAATTAACATCGCGAAACACGTGGAAAGGTGATGAAGAACAAATGCTGAAGAAATCTGCTAGGGTTTAGTATTTCGATCATATCTCTCTCTATTTACGTCCTAATGGATTGATTCAGGTGCCATTAGAAAGCTAAGATACAGAGCTACAACTTCATGTTTTGGGTTTTTTCCAAATTCGGCCAGACTCATGGAGAAACACGGCCCACAAGCCGGACGTCGCGAAGTGAGAGAAGATCCACGTCTCGACTTGGGGCACAATTTTCGGTTTTTTTAACAAAAGCTGGACGTCGCGCGACGTGGAGGACTGGACATCGAGACGTCCGGAACTGAAACAGCGTGAGAATTTCCTTTTTTCAGTTTTTGACGTTTTTAAGATGTCTTTTTGTTTTGGGTTGTTTCCTAACTTGTTCCTTACATGTTAGGGCCCAAAAACGTGCCTTCTTATTAGTGTTTCATAAGGTTTCAAGTGGTTTCCTATATAAGGCCATCTATTATGTAATTTTCAATAGGGGGAGAGATCATAGAAGAATAGGGAGTTCATAGTTTAGAGTAAATTAGGGTTTCTTTCTTTCTTTCTTTTTTAGGGTTTCATATAGCTTTAGGGTGTGACAATTTTGAGAGATTTCAGGCAAGGGTTTTTCTTCTTTGTAATAGTTAGGGTTTTATTCTTTTGGCTATTTACGGAGAATTGAAGCTGTACGGATTGGGAACATCATTAATAATTGATTTCATTTATTTAAAGACAAAGATTTCTTCAAAGGATTATCAATTCAAGGTGTTATCTTTCTTTTTAATTTATGTTTTCAATATTGTGCTTAATTATTATGAACATTATAATGATGTTTGATTTAGACATGCTTGGCTAAACTTATTGTGCTCCCGGAATTATGAATAAGGATTTTTGTACTTAATTTACATGCTAAGTTCTATATTATAGTCTTTGTGGAATGAGTTTTGCTGTGTTCTTCATAATTATGCATGATTTGGCCGGATTATGTATAATGAATATTTTCTTAAAGTGAAGTAAATTATTTAGAGATAACTTGCTTTAATCTTACCTCTCGTCATAAAGGAGGATTTGAGTGGGTTGTTTGGAATCTTTTGTGGGTTGGTTGTGAATTTGTTAGATTGATTTTACTTTAACTCTTGCCTCTCGTCATAAAGGAGGAGTTAGGGGGATTAGTTTAGCATTAGCGTAACTGGTTCGGGCGTTGCCTCCGCCATAAAGGAGCGGTTGAACTTGAGGGTTTGGTTGAGTTGGTTAGTTGCAATAGATTTCAGATTAATTAAGGGAGTAAACCTTACCTCTCGCCATAAAGGATTGTTTAATGAATTAATTAATATCTAAATAGGTAAATGCCTAGGTCATTCCTTGCCTCTCGCCACAAAGGGGCTGTGAGTTATGTTATTTATCCTTATTTTGCATGACCATAGATAGAATGTATGTGTGTGTTTTTTATGTAACCCTAAATATAATCTCGGGAGTACACTTGCTTATTTAAAAGTCAAATTAAATCACCATCTCTGTTTTAGTTCTTTGCTATTTAATTATCTTGTTTTAGTTTAATAGTAACATTAATATAAAAATCCAAAAATAGTTTCTTAGAATTTCAACAAAGTCCTTTCCTTGTGGGAACGAACTTGCTATGCTATCACCTTCACGGGGATTGTTTAGCATTATTTTTGAGTAGGGGTGAATAGCAACCACGATCGCATATTTAGTAACACATTTTACCCCCATCAGTCTGTGGGCTAGATGTGGGGATTTCAGCATTTTATAAGCTCAGCCTACCTTTGTGTATTATGAATGCAGATCTTGCGTAAATGCAATGTAGGGATTTAGGGGTCAGGACAATAAGGCTCTATCTTAAATGAAAGGGTTAATTACCGATAACCCCCATGTGGTTTGCCGATTTTTTGTATAACCCCCATGTGTTGTTAAAATATACCAACAAACCCCATGTGCTTCGGTTTCAATTGTAAAGTGGACGGAAATCATGTGCCCTAACGGCACCATTTTTACTTCAAATAATACCCTCATTTAGTTTTTAAAATCAATGATTAAACCTTCAAATAATTAAAATTTTGGGGTTAAATTATAAATTATTAAACTCTTAAGGTAAAATAATAACAATAATAATCTCACCCTTTTTATCTTTTTCCTTCTTTCTTTTTATTCTTTTATTTCCTTTTTGTTTCTCTTTCCTCTTTTCTTTCATCTTCACTGATTCATTACAATTTCCCTTCTTTATTTTTGCAAGCAATCATATTTCCACATTCAATTTTTCCCTTCTCCTTTATTTTTACTCCTCTTTCAATCGACCCTGCCGAGGATAATTCCCCAGGCCACTGAAAATAGATCCCTCACAAGTTCATCTGAAATGGATTTTTGTTAATAATTCCTTTGTTCTTTTATTTCAACTTCTCGGCAGTTTTAGTATCTTTCTTTGTTCTAAACTTCTTTTATTTTCTTGTTGAATCAAATTTAGGTAGAGTTGGGGATGTCAAGAGGGTGATAAAAGAGACTAATGTGTTTGTGAAGGTCAATTTGGATGGCAATGGAGAAATTGAAGAAATTGAAGCGATTCATGATTAGAGAACCCATCTTGTCAATTTTAATTTTCATTCTCTTTGATGTTCTATTGTGGTGGGCATTTAATGAATCACGAGGTTCTTGTTGGTTCTTGTTGGTAGTATGAAATCCGATGGTGACAACTCCATGGATGAGTTGACAATGGTGGTAAAAGTGGTGGTGATGGTTGGAGTTTGCAGTTGTACGAAGTAGTGATGATGAATTGCACTATCGGGTGGGGGTGGTGGGTAAGGTTGGTAGGTTAAGGGGGTTTGTGAAAATACAGTAAACCAATTTTCATTGATTTTTGGGTTTTGATTCTTATTTCTTATCCTCTTTGTGGTGTTTGAATTGAAATTGGTTTGTGGTATTTTAATTAGATTATTTCTGAAATTGAATCCATAGTTAGTATTTGAATTGAAATTGTTTTGTGTGGGAAGTTTAATTTTGTGGGAATAGTTGTTTTACAGGGAAACTAATTTTGGAGAAGATGACAATGGAAGAAGCCGATGGGTGAGAAAAGAGAAAAGAAAAGAGGAAAAGAGAAAAAAATAAAGAAAAGAAAGAGAAATATCATTATTTACAAGGAAAAAATTAAAAAGAAGGCCTTGAAAGAGAAAAAATCAAATGCAACAATTAAGAAAAAAAAGTTTGTTTTAATCTAAAATTCAAGATAATAAGTTTGTTTTAATCTAAATAATTACGAATAATTATCCATATTTAGATTGAGCTTAATTTATTATTAGAATTAAAGTGTAGATTTATTGAATTTAATTTAATTAAAATGAAGAATAAAAACTAAAACGTTAAAGAAAGAAAAAAAAGAAAGGAAAAAGAGTAATGATTGGAAAGAGAAAAAAGAAGATAAGTACAAAGGAATAAAAGGATAGTATGCCTTTAAAAGGTCAAATAAGGGTAATTTAGTAAATGTACAACCATTTAATGAGTTTGTGATAATCATACATGCTGAATTAGGCGTGTGTAACTCAAATTCCGTTGACAGACACATTTTCCGTCGACTTTACAATTGAAACCGAAGCACATGGGGGTTGTTTGTATATTTTAACAACACATGGGGTTATACGAAAAATCGGCAAACCACATGGGGGTTATCGGTAATTAACCCTAAATGAAATCTACATTCCTACTGTTAAATGTTCCTTATCTCATTTTTTTCTTTAAGTTTTTTTTTTTTTTTGCAAGGGTGGGTTTTAGCTCAGGACTTTCCTATTCCAAATAAGTGGATTAGGGATTTTTGTGGAAAGAGCTGGATATGATATCCTTTGGGTCTGTTTGCATAAATGGAGTTTCAGGGCATTTTTTTTTTTGGAAATTTTATGAAGTTTTAGGCTTTCCAAATCTCACTTAGGAGACATACACTCTCAAGAAGAGAGAAATACACTCTTAAGAACATAGACTCTTTAGGTTGCATATAGGACTAACAAAATTTGAATGATGAACCAATTCAAGAGCATGGAATATGATCCATGTGACTTGTATGCTCACTTTGCTCAAAATCTATCAAATCTGATATTGGTATATAATTTTTTTCTCCATTTATATCCATTTTCAATAGCAACCTCCGTTATCTTCACAAAAAGTCAAGAGTGGCCCAATAATTTTCCTGCAGCTTCTTTTAACTTCTTTTTTCAAAGTAAACCTATGAGATCTTATCAACTTCTTGGATCTATCTATCCCTTCCCTTTTCTTATTTGCCACCGTCAATCAATCGATGACATAATCTCTTCTAATTCATCCACACACATATATCTTTAAAGCATTCATGTCAGCTAGGAAAAAAAATGGAAATAGAGAGAAAACACATGATAGATTTATATATATTTCTAAACCTTAGCTTCATTTCTGGTGATAGAAAAAAAACTGTTGACATAATTTGTTTAACACCAAAACTTCAATTAAACGGGTTCATATAAGAAATGATCAATTGATGATAGTTGAAATCGTAATTTTAATTTTAAACTAATTTTATTATGCATTAAAATGGTGTTTAACTTTCATTTCATATATAAACTAGAGACCAACTGTTTGTTCAAAATACACTACAACATTCTTAATTTCCTTTTTAAAATCTTTTATTTTAATTTTGGTATTTCCCATTATGTGAGTATTTAAAAAGAATTTAGTGCCTCTGAAATAAACCAAATACATAAATGTATTTGTGAATTCTAAATCATAGTAGCTTTTTTCTGGTGGAAAAATTTTAAATGAGATTTTTAGCAATTATTTACAACAAACGATCAAAATTAAAACATGAAAAATCAATTTGACAAGTGTCCAACTTTGAAACTGGAAAACGTATGGGTGAAAAATGACTTTTATACCAAATGAGATTAGCTCAAATGGTATCCCAAGTGAGTTTAAACCATGGCAACCATGGTTCAAATCCCACTTGGAGAAAATCTCCACCCATTTATGGATAAATGGGTGGAGAATGAGTATTTGTGAGATGCTCTAAGTTTTCCTGGGGCACATACGCAGTGGAGAATGATTATGGTGGCTGTGCGCAGGAGTGAGGCCGTGTGGGGTCAAAATTCGTCGGAGGAGTATCGTCAACACCTTGGGCCGGGAGGTGTTAGACTTGGTAACCAATGATTGAAGATTGACCCTGCTACCCAGCTTGGGCTACTACCGTAAGGTTAGTACCAATTGCGTGCACATCCCGCAGTTTACATGCTCAACTAGCTAGGGAACAGTTGGTTTGAGGCCCGGGATTAGTCTGACTCAACAACAGTGAAGTGGCGGGAAGACATGGAGTTGTAGTGTTAGCAACCTGAGACATAAAAAAAGGGTAAATTACAAAAAACCTCCCTGTGGTTAGGCGATATTGTAAGTTACCTCCCTAATATATTAAAAAATATAATTCGCCTCCTTGTGCTTTGGATTTTTTTGAAAAGTAACGGAAATTGAATAACTTCACGGACTTTATGTTTTATAATTCGCCTCCTCATTCTGTTTTCTAATCGTAAGCCTCTTAAAGCACGAACTCTTTGTTCGGTCTCAGTGCCTGAGTGAAGTTCCAAATCCAAAATCGTCCAAATGCAAAACCCCCAAAACCACCCTTCCAATCCTAGCAAGAAGACCTGATTATCTGATTATCCCCCAATAAGAGTTCTGGAAACCAAAACAAATAAATCAATGCATAAATTTAATGAAAAGTTGTACTAGAATGAAGATGCAGGAAAAGTTGTACTAGAGTTTCTTGAGGAAAAAGAGCAGAAGATGCAGGATCTTGAAGAAAAAATTATGATCTTTAAGAGAAGTGATTTCTTTAGTATAAGAGAAGTAAGAGGAAGACAAGATCTTTTCAATTGTGATTGTGGTGGTGAACGTCGTATAACCCACATAAGAAAGATAAAAACAAATTTTTCTATAATGAATTTTGAATTCATATGTGATTGTGGTGTTGACGGCCTTGTCTAGCAGTAGTCATAGAAGTCGATCTTTGAAGATAGCGGTAGCCATGGAAGTCAGTTGCCTCTAATTGAAGGTCATATAACCCACTTGAGGAATTTATAATGCCATGGAAGTCAGTTGCCTCTAATTGAAGGTCATATAACGCACTTGAGAAATTTATAATGGGTTTTGAATTTATATGTGATTGTGATTGCTATGGACTTGTTTGGTGGTGGTATTGGGTCTCTCCATGGTGACGATGGCAGCAACAACGGCAACCATGAAAGTTGATCTTTGAAGATAGTGGCGGCCATGAAAGTTGAAAAGTTGCATAAGGAAGAAGATGATGGTAGTGGTAGTTTTGTCTTTTTAATATTATAAACTAGGGTTATTTTTGTCTTTTTACCAATTTTTTAAAGTTAAAAATATATATTTTTAATTATGATGGCGCGTGTCTTTTAAACTCTGTTACTTCTCCTATTTCTATCTATTTTTCAAAAAAAACAGAAGCACAATGAGGTAAATAGTAGGTTTTAATATGTCGGGAAGGTAACTTACAAGATTGGCTAACAACAGGAGGTTTTTTGTAATTTACCCAAAAAAAAAAAAAGAAAAATGACTTTTATAAATAAGACTATATTTTTTTAATTTAACAGACCTCGATATTTTTAGCTATTTTAATTTCCCGATTGCCTCCAGCAGCAATGGCGCTATTCGCCACCCGTCGCACGTTAGCAACCATCCTCCGCCGCACCCTCTCGTCTCCTTCTTGCGCCTCACGCCTTGCTGTCTCACTCCTCAACCTTAACTACCCAACCCAACATCCGAATCTGAACCCGTTTGATATCCCATCGCCGAACAAGAACTACTGTACCTTCCTCGGCCCGTCACCGACATGGATAGACTGGCCGCCAAAGGGAATAATAAAAGCCGCAGGCTGTGACTACGAGCATTGGCTTGTTTCCATGGATTTCCCCAAGGAAATTGACCCCTTGGTAGAAGACATGATTGATAGTTATGTTAAAACCCTAGCCATGGTTGTTGGAAGGTACAACTCTTCGTAGAGTACAATCCCATTTGCCTTAAAGTTTTTGACTTCTTGTTCACAAGCTGTTATTAGCATAATAACATGTTTTAATGTTTTGGTTGCTTATTAAGTAATTATGTGAAGAACAAAGTAGAAAATATCTTTCATTTAGCTCGTTGAGAGGTACAAAGTGTACAGCACAACCCATCTGGCTTTGAGTTTTGAACTTTATTTTGTTTGTAAGCTGTTCCAAATGTGTTTAAATGTTTTAGTTGCTTCTTAAGTAACTATGTGGAAAATAACCAAACAAGATCTTTAATTTTGTTAATTGGAAGGTACAACACTTTGTAGTATGCAATCGCATTTGAATTAAAATTTTGAACTTTATTTTGTTATTAAGCTGTTCTGAATGTGTTTAAAATGTTTTAGTTGCTTATTAAGTAACTACGTGAAAAAAAACGAAAAAAGATCGTTAATTTAGTCACTGGAAAGTACAATGCTTTGTAATTTACAATCCCATTTGCCCTAAAGTATTGAATTTATTTTATTTGTAAGCTGTTCTGAACGTGTTTAAAATGGTTTATGTGAAAAAGAACGAAAAAAGATTGTTAATTTAGTTCATTGGAAAGTAAAACGCTTTGTAGTGTACAATCCATTTGCTTTACAGTTTTGGGCTTTATTTTGCTTGTAAGCTGTTCCGAACGTGTTTAAAATGTATTAGTTTTTTCTTATTTAACTATGTGAAAAAGAAAGAAAAAAGATCATTAATTTAGTTCATTGGAAGTACAACGCTTTGTATCATACAATCCCATTTGCCTTAAAGTTTTGAACTTTATTTTGTTTGTAATCTGTTCGGGACGTGTTTAAGATTTTTTAGTTGCTTATTGATTAACTACGTGAAAAAGGACAAAAACGATTGTTAATTTAGTTCATTGGAAGGTACAACGCTTTGTAGCATACAATCCCATTTGCCTTAAAGTTTTGAACTTTTTTTGTTTGTAAGCTGTTTTGAACTCGTTTAAAATGTTTTAGTTGCTTCTTAATTAATTACGTGAAAAGAACAAGAAAATACATTAATTTAGTTCATTGGAAGGTACAACGCTTTGTAGTGTACAATCTCATTTGCCTTAAAGTTTTTAACTTTATTTTGTTACAAGCTGTTATCAACGTGTTTTGATGTTTTAGTTGCTTATTAATTAACTATGTGAAAAAGTAAGGAAAAAAGATAGTTTAGCTCTTGATTAATTCAGTACGAATTCTTTTGTTACTTAATTCGTTGGATAAACCTTGAAATGCAAAACCCTTGTCCAAAATTCTTATACCAGACGCAAATAGTTTTTATTTGGTGCTTTTGATTTGCTTATAAAAGTAAAATTGTTGCTTTAATCATAAGATAGTACTGAACTAGTACTCCCTTTTTCTGAAATGTTTTACCTCGTAGGTTATTTATTATTTACTTCTGCCAAGGTTATTGGTTTGATTACTATTGTCTGAAGAACTATGACGATGGAAGTTGAAATTTTTGTTTAGAGGTTGGACAGCATTATTCCTTCTCGTGAATTAGCATTTTGGAGGACTACAATTATTTGTTGGACTTTTCTGTATATTTGTGGTGTATCTGCGGACATTAAGTGTTTGCTTCCAATTTTTGAGATATTGCCCCTATTTACTGAATGAATGTGTTTCATGAACGGGCTTAAGATGCATTTCTCTTTTTTGAGATGACCCTTCTTTTCTTCGGTATGCAGTGAAGAGGAGGCAAAGAAGAAGATTTACTGTGTCTGCACAACAGTATTCTCGGGATTTGGTGCTCTGATTTCTGAGGAGCTCGCATTCAAATTTAAAGGTATTCAATTACCTGTAGTTAAGTTTCATAAGGATTTCTACATGGTTGTTTGATTTTTAACGTTTCGTCTTGCCAGTAATCTTTGTTCTGATAGTGCCATGTTTGTTATTTTTATGTTAACCAAGTGTCTGGGATGTGTTATATTTACTAGATCCTTGTTTTTTCTGGTTTTGGATGTGTCTAAAGTTAGCTTTGTTCAGTTTGTTGTATGATTCCGTCTTTGAGCTTGTTAGGAGAAGCAAAAGTTCAGCATTAAAAAAATTGAAAACACTAGGCAGAGTCACTTTTTTCTACATTCGTCCTTTCTCTTATCCCTTTTGTTCACAATGTTCAAGATCCTAATGGAGTTTTAATGGTCTAGCTTATGTTTTTGTCTATTTGCTTCTGTTGCTCATGAAGTTTTGTTGTGTGAAATATTCTGGTTTACTCTTATGCTTGTGGCTTTTGTTTTCAAGGTTCCAAGTTCAGTCAAATTCGTTAGCTTGTTACAATATGGTTCGGTTCCATTTTGCCTATGCTTCTCATTGTTGTGGACTACTCTAGCATGTTTACTTTTGCAAACTGTGACGATTTTGAGGTATGGTAGTTGTAGCTTATTCTACATTACTTGGAGGTTTTATGGACTGATTATGCGTTGCGTCCTCTTTAATAGGTTTACCGGGTGTTTTGCGGGTTATACCTGATCTTTACTTAGACACTGCCAACAAGGACTATGGAGGTTGGTACAGACTGAAAACTTGAGGCTCTGGATAGCATTGTACTGCTCAAGTTATCTGGTCATAATCATCAAATTCGTTTCTAAGTGCTGTTTATTGGTTTTATACAGGGGATTTATTTGTTGATGGTAAAGTCATTCGTAGGCCACAGTATACATTCGGTGAGAGGGTCTATCCCGGGAACAGGACTCCCCTGCTCTTTTATAAACACCGAGAGACAATGCTGGTTCAAAGAAGAGAACCAATTCCAAGAGCACAATGGTCCCCAAATCAGCAAGCTCTGCCACATCATTCAACATCAATCAATGGCCAGAATGTATCTCAGGGTGATGGGGGCGGTCAACGACCAAATCAGGGTTGGTTTCATGGCCAAGTTGCCCCAAATCAAGCAATGCTGCCCAGTATCCGACAGCAGTGAATCGCCAGAATATATCTTAGAATGGTGGGGATGCTACCCTACCAAATCAAGGTGGGTTTCAGGGGAAAATGCCTGAAAAGCTTCTGGTTAGCTGATGAAACATATGACACCTATGAATTGAGCTAAGGTGGTCCTTTGATCTTCTTAGGAAAGAATGCTGGATACCTCACTTATCGAAGTTTAATTATGTGAATATCTTTTTTGGTTCTATTTCAAGGGAGTTTTTCTTTGCATTTTAGAATTGTGTACCTTCAAGTAATTAAACTTGGGCAATTGTGGCATCGTTCTAAATTTTAAGGTATTTCCATGTTGAAACCTCGACATTTTATGCGATGCTCGGATGAGTAATGTTTTTCACTGCTGATCCAATATGATTACAAAACAGAAATGGTAATAACTACATAAATTTAAATTTAAAGAAAGAAATAGAAATACAACAATAACGATAACTAAATTTTTATTCCATTAAATGTAGTTAGCTATATGGATTAAATTTTGCTATGTGCTTGGTAAAAATTCATTTTCACATCATTTTTAATGTGATCCATATCATAAAGTGAAACTCGTCTTTACGTGATTTTTAATGTGAACTATGTTATAAAGTGTTACAAAATTTTAAGCTGACTACTAATCCATCGTAACCTTATTAATTTTTCTGGAACAAAAATAGTATACAACCTAACTCCTCTTCCCCACTTGTTTGGGTTCTCAATAGAACTCCTAAAACTAATTCATTAATAGTTTTTGAATTGAAAGAAAGAGAAGAAAATATTGAAAGAAAGATTGGGAGAGAGAGAGAAGAATTAAGATTTGACTAATTTCATAAATGTCTTGATAAATTAGTCAAGTTTAACTAATAAGACCAATCACCAATCAAAAGTGCCAAGTATTCTATTTAGTTAACCAACCAGCACAATCTTTTTTTTTTTTTTTTAACCAACTAGCACAATCAACATAAATAAAACGACCTCGTTTCTCTATTTAATAACTAACATTTTAAGTTAATGTGTTTTGTAAAGGCGTGAATCTTCCCAAGTTCAAAGTGTGTATTTAACATCTCAAATCATAACAACTACCCTTGTTGAGACAATCCTTCTCCGCAAAGATTAAAATCAAGGAATTGTCTTCGAATTTTTTTTTATCCTCCCAATTAGATTATTTAGTAGGCTTCTCATCTTGTAGGATAACTTTTATGCTCAAGATTGCTTCAGGCTTCCATTTTATACTTTTTTTTTAAACAGCACTGTATATATATGATAGGCAGAATATGGTGCTGGATATATCCAACTACACCGTTACAAAGTAAAAGCAGTAAATTTGGAGTACTACTCCATTACATGATTACTTTTGAAAAATGAATGGAAGATAAGAAAAGTACTACTAAAAGTGCCTCCCTTATCTCCAATCAAATGCACTGTCGAAGTAATTGTCTAAACGATTTGGTTTAACACAGTGGTTGCTTATGATCCTCATTTCTAGATTATCCCAAACCCACCATTGCATCCATTTTATACTTTCTATCGTCTAATATAATAGGTAGTTGAGACATAACTACAACATTAGAGCCAATGTGTTTCTTTACAAAAGAGACGTGAAACACTGGATGTGTAGGTGTATTAACAGAAAATTGCAACTCTTACTCTTGTAATGACTGGAAAAGACTCAAAGAAATTTTGTAGATAGCTTTAGATTTCTCCTGAGATATGCAGAAAACCGTTTGTAAGGTTGGTATATCAAATCACCTACCTCTAGTTGCGGAGTTAGGAAATCTTTCTAATGGGGCAACATTTTATAGTTATGTTTTAATTTTGTAAACTAAGTTTAACTAAATTAGTTAATTATGTGATATTAGATAAATACTTTTGTTCTCTTCTAAAAAAATAATTTAATCCCCTAATATTTGTACTATAGTTAATTAAATCAAAATAAAACAATCCTCAATTTTTCTAAAATCAACAAATAAATAACAAAATTTATATTCTAACTATGCTATATAAAATTCTAGAATATAAGTTATTGGCATATCAATTCACTAATGTAAAATATCTATTTAAATTTTGATTTAATAAATCAACTTAATTAATAGATACACAATTTGTATTGTATATATTTTTTTAAAATTATATCCATATTTATGTCTTTGATTAAAATTATTTATTTTCGAATATGTTTATAAAATTAAGAGAGAGAAAAAAAAATAGATGTTTAACAAGTTTATTTAATAAGTAGCCAAAACTACTGCCAAAATAAACTAATGATCATGGTGAACTAATAAAATGGATTTCATTAGGTATGTTAGATATCTTGAACTTTTTAAAATAAACTATAGTAAATAAAGTACAGGTGAGGTTAAAGAAAATTTAATTTACAATTGTTTACTTTTTTAAGTTTTAATATTTTTACTAATTTGTCTTCTTACTTATTTCATTATTTTAATATTATTACAAAATCTAATAATTTTTTATGGTAGTTAAGAGAGAAAATGATATTTAGTTAAAATTTCACCTCTTATTTTGCCATTTTAATGGAGATGGTGCAATTATATTGAGTATTTATTTTTAATAATTTGCTCACTTATTCGTATCTTTTCTATTATTGACAAAAGGAGAAAAAATATTTTATTTTTAAAAGATTACGTTATCTTTTCTTTATATAGAATAGGAACAAAGTGCATGTTTTTACACTTATTTTTAATAATTTACTTAAATTTATCTACTTGACCAATATGGGGAAAGTTACAGAAATTTAAAATATTACATTATCTTTTTTTAGATAGGATAAGAACAAAGTAGGTGTATTTAAGCTTATTGTTAATAACTTACTTAACTTTATTTACACGTTGATCAATAGGTAAAAAGATAAAAAAAAACCAAAATTCTTTGTATACTATTGGGAGAAAGTGGGTTAGTAGGGGCAATTGCCCCCATTGCCCCCACTTTCTCTCTGCCACTGCCTACCTCAAATGACCTCTCGCTTCTTCCTTTATCAACTTGTTGTTGCGTCCTTATATGTACCTTAGTGAGATGCTCTTTAACTAATTGCTGCATCTGTTGTCTATCATACATCATGTGTGTGGCAGTAGGTGATGATGTCAAATATCACCAAGTGCTATGAGACCCTCCTGAGGTCACGTGCGCTTGAATTCATTACCTGTATCGTAGCAGACCTGTAACACATATGTTAGAAATACCCCCGAAATATACCGGAGAGTATGCTAAGATGCTTAAATCAGTTTGGGACCCTGAGCAATAAGCGTAATATGTAATTAAAGTTGTAGGGAAGGTAACCCTTTACCATGTGATAATGAGGTTCCTTTTATAGAGTCGTACCTAGTAGAGTTCCAGTAGGATTGGAACTCTCAGTTCATCGATAACCTTATCCCGAAGAACTCGGGTTCATCTAGGATTTCCACAAGGAGAGTCCTAATATAACTCTACCCTTATCAATAGCCATTCAAATCAGTTGAAATTCCTTTTGATCTTACCCGATCTGATCAACACCATCGTACACACATCAAACAGCTTTCGATCTCCGCTTGTGCTTTTTGTCTAACCAATTCCAAATATATTAAAGTTGTCTCACTGATTACTACGAACATACCTATGTACATACCAACGTCTGTAGTTCCTCTCAAATGCGACCGTTATATTAGTGCCATAGTGCTGATCATAACTCAGACCAGCTGTGGATGCGACCCCAATTTTATGGCATGTTCTTTCTGAGCTTCAAAAACATGTCCATATTTTCATATGTTGTATCCGGCCTACGGAAGTCATCGCGAATGTATACATCACTGCTACGCGAAATATCGTCATCATTGTATAAAAGTATGCCTCAGTTTGGCATTTATTTGCGCAATCCTTCGGAGCAGCACCGAACTCCAAAACTTGCTCGAATGCTGCTTAGACGTTGCCAGCTATTCGTTTTATGAATCTCAAGACAAGATCAACGGCTGAGATCATTAAGTCCAGTAGCCCATGAAACCTCTATAAATAGCCCCATCTTGAAATTTCAAAATTTCACCTTTTGCAATTTGACATTTATAAGCAGTCTTATCTCCTAGCTCCGATATCCTGTCCCCGAACTGAATTACAACTCAAAACATACGAATTCATCTGCAATTTGCAAGTAAGTATGTCTTCCTCTGAGCATTTCAATTCCCCTTCAGGGTTTATTTTAGCTTCTAGATCCGGAGAATTAGGAAATCAAACTCCTCCAAAATTGTACTTAGGTTTGATTAGTGAACTTAAAATTATAGAAAATCGAGTTGAGAAAAATAATACTGCCACATCTAGTTCCTATGTTCCTAGGTTAGAACCGAAAACCCATAAAATTCCTTCTCCAGTTTCCGGTACTGAGAAAAATGTAGAACTGGAAGCAACTTCTAAAGCCGAATCAGAGCAAGTATCAAAAATTAATACCTTAAGCTCTTCACTTTTCTATGAGGAAGTAGCTCGAGTAGCTGCAAAGTGTTTCATATCTCCTGAGCTTGGCGCCCGAACTCCCCTTCCTGGGGAGGTCGCAGTCTTCCACCTATAGGATTTATTGCCATTTTTGTAGATCAATTCATAGGAGGATAAAGATGTCCCCTGTCCGAGTTCTTAAAAGATATTTTAAGAGAATAGTCTATCTCAATTACCCAATTAACTCCGAATGCCATCCGAACTCTAATAAGCTTTCAAATGCTCTACAAACACATAGACATTTCTTGTACTGTTCTTCAATTTAGGTATAACTTTAGTCTGAAAACCTTAGGTTGGGACATTGGTTGGTTATTTTACTCATATGAGGGGTAAACCTGACCTCTTAGAAGGGAATCCGAGCTCCATCCATGACTGGAAAGAAAAATTCCTATACATTGGAGTTTAGAAACTAGGAACCAAAATTTTCTGGCGTCTCGACGAATCGGTGTCAGATCGGTTATCAAAATGTTCATATGCTATTGAAGATGCCCTTTCGAAATTAGATAATTGAGTAAAAAGGCAAGGCAAGCTTTACCTTCCCAACATTCCCGAGCGCGTCCTAGTTTCTTTAGAACTAAGCCCCGCCGAATTGGGAGATGACCATCCAGACGAGGTAGACGACTCTGTTCATAAGGGTATATTTCTTATGAAGATAGCTTTTAATATCACTGTTATTTTTGTATGTGTACCTAACTCTTCTTCTTCTCGGATGCAGTCATGCAGTTCAAGGATATGCTCGGCGGCTTCAAGCCCAAAAAGCTTCGAGCTACGAAGACAAAGGTGATAAATCTCGTTGTCATTTTGGATGATAACACCACCCCTCCTGCTATTTTAGCACTCCCCACCCAGGAAGGTAATGCTACTGCCAAGCTATCTCAGCAAGAACAACGGCTTTCTGAAGGGACTTTCAGACGAACCTCGGGCCTCTCTGAGGAGAACTCCCAAAAATCTCTCGTCTCAGTGCCGAGGAGTGGCTGCAAGAGACGAGTTGAAGAATCATTGGCAAATGCTAACAAACAAATGTAGAGCCTCTCTAAGCTGCCGGGTCCTTCCCTATTTGGAGAGCTCATTGTTCCAAGGCAGACCTTCGAGAGTGGGACCATTGACGTGCCAAAGCATTACTTGCTTCCAAACTAGGGTTTGAATGGCAACGATAGACTCTCTGTGTATACTGCCCCAGAGTTCGTCAAGGAGAGTGTCCCACCTCGGGATAAAAAGGTGCTCCAAAGCTTCGAGAAAAAGGAAGTGAGGAGGCGTACTACTCTTGGCCCTCAGATTGTTACTTCTCTGTTCTCTCTATTGTCCGTATATATGTAAGTATATATATATATATTTTAGGAATTTGAAGTTAACCAATTTTCATGTTGCAGACTCTTGCTCTGGTCGGGGGTGGATATCTCGATCTGAAGAAGACGACTCCGAGCTCAAGAAGCTCCAAGCTAACCTGGAAAAAGTTGAGACTAAAATCAGCGATATGGAGAGCTTCACCCAAGAGCTGGGGTACAAAGAACAGCATGCCAAGTCTGAGCTCGAGAGAGTTCAAGTAGCTTTAAAAGCTTCTAAGGACAAAGTTGCTAAGCTACGTGCTGAGAATCATGCCTTAAAGCAACAAGTTGTTGCTGAGAAGACGAAGCATGATTTCTTCAAAGGTGAGGGGGCATCTCAAATAGTGAGCCAAATGTTCAGATCGGAGACCTTTGGTGATTTCCTTGGAAAGTTGCTTATGCCCGCAAACAACTACGGGTATCATTTGGCCCTTGCCCACTTGCACGCCCAACATCCTGAACTCAACTTGGATAATGAGGAGGGTTATGACGAGGACGCTGAGCTGACATGGATGCCCCATTGGATGAGCTGAAGAACGGAAAGATTACTCTTCCCATTGAATCTTTCATTCCCTCATCTCCGGAGATCGCAAAGCACCCTGAAGATGAAGACTTGGCTGCAAATCGCATCGATGACTCTACCCAAACTGAAAATTTATTGTAATAGTTTTACGGTTTTCGACGTATATAACGGCTCTGAAAATTTTTGTAATTTGCATTGACAATTGTATACTTTTGAGTTTGTGAATATATTCTTCAAGTATTTCTCATATCGGAATTTTGCACAAATTGCTTCACTTATATATTTGATATTTTCGTCCCAAGTCTTAACCACTGAAAGAAGCTCTTTTGGATATTATCGATTCTTCCAAAGTTCAGATGGCATTTTTGTTAGTTAACTTTCCGAACTCGATTTTCTTCTTAACACCATGCTACTTTCTTGTTGATCTCTTAGTTGCACCATTGTTTAAAACTGGAGTTCTGAAACTTAGCTTTCTCATATCAGAATTTTGCATTCGCATTTGCAAAGTTTGTATTTTTGTTTTTCATTTTGAATAATGAAAACACATTTTTCATAGTTTGGATAAAATCATTGTTAACTAATTTTCACAAACTCCGTTCCCTTTTTTTTAGACCATACTATTTTTTTTACGTTCGGTCTTTGATTTGTACTATTTTTTAGAACTTAAGTTCTTTAAACTGGTTTTTCCCAAGGTTACGACCATCTGTTAAACAATTAATCTTGTAAATGAGCTACTGCTTCATTTTTTTCGACTTATCTTTCCCGGGAACATCTGGGATTGTAATTCAGAGATAAATGTGTTTATCTCCGTTCCATAATTCTCAAAAACATTTTGAGATTTGAATAGCATGTTTTTTTCTTTTTCTTTCCAGAATTAAAGTGCTTAGCGATTCTGGAAAAAATAAGAATAAGCCAAATTTGATGAGATAAAAAGGGATATCAATAAGTAATCCTTTTGACATCTTGGAAAATAATGGGACAATATAAAAATCTGAGCTGCATATCTTATTTACTATCTAATCGGTCTAAACCGAGTTGTGCAGCTCTTTATTGCTACCATAGTATCTAAAATGACTATATATAAAACTTCCTCAAGTGAGCAATGTTCCATATTCGCGGAATCATCTTCCTATCTAGAGTTGACAACTTTGATACTTTCGAGTTCCCTCTGCCTTGCTTATTTCATTTTTCCTCATCACCAGATCTCTGGGTCGGAAATAAGTGCTCTTGACCCATTTATTATAGTATCGCGTCATATCTGACTTGTACTTTACTTCTCGAATAAACGCGGCCTCTCTTTTCTCTTCCATTAGATTTAGGTTGAGGAGCAGAGCTTCATTATTCAAATCTTTCTCATGATTAAGCACTCTGGTACTCGGGATGCCTATCTCAGCTGGAATAACTGCTTCAGATCCGTACACTAAGTTGAAAGGAGTTTCTTGTGTAGCTGTCCTCGGGATAGTTCGGTATGTCCAAAGCATATTCAAAAGGTGTACTACCCACTCTCCCTTGGCGTTTTCCAACCGAGTTTTTATTCCTTAGATGATAATTCTGTTCATCACCTCGGTTTGACCATTAGCTTGAGGATGAGATACCGAGGTGGGGTGCTGATGAATCTTTAGTTCTTCACAACAGCTCTTAAATGGATCGCCTAGAAACTATGTTTCATTATCAGAGACTACAATTTTTGGTATCTTATACCGACAAACAATATTTTCCAGAAGAATTTCAGTGTATTCTTTCCAGTTATTATTGCTAACTGTTCCACTTCAATTCACTTCGTGAAGTAATCAACTACCACTTTTTTGCTTGGGGTTTCTCCCGAGCTGTGGTACTTCATTATTGGGGTCATCCAATTTTCTTCTTATTCGTCGATGAACTGAACTGTCATTTCATCAATGCTCCTTGCCGGTAACACTTCTACTAATACACGCTTAGTCAGGTATGCATAGGTTAACGATGCTAACTTGCTAAGAGCATCAGCTCATTTATTTTGAGCGCGCAAAATTCTATCAATTGTGAAGAGATCAAATCCCTTAGCCATTTCTTCCGCCTTTTCTCGATATCTTTTCATAATTAGGCCTCAAGCTTCATATCCCCTAGTTACCTGGTTTACAATAAGTTACGAGTCACTGTAAGCCTGTAACTCTCGAACTCCCATGTCTTATGCCAACTTCATTTTTGTTATGAGGGCTTCATATTCCGTTTCATTTTTAGTGGCTTGGAAATCAAAGCTGCGGGATTTTTCAAAAATAAGTGAATTCCTGACCTGTGGGATTTGTCAAAATAAGACCTGCTTCAGATCCTTCTTTGGTAGAAACTCCATCTACATATAACACCAAAACATTGGTAGTTTCAGTTGGCCCAATATCCATGGGCTCGTTTGTATGACCTAACGTCTGTATATCCCAATCTTGTGGTGTTTCGGCGATAAAATTAGCAAGACCTTGTCCTTTTATTGCCGATCTTGGCACAAATGTGATATCGTGTTCACTTAATTCAATGGCCCATTTCATTAGACGACCTAAATGATTCGATTTTTGCAATACTTACTTCAAAGGTTTATCGGTGAGAACCCAGATAGAATGACCTTAAAAGTAGGGGCGTAGCCTCTGAGCTGCAATAATCAAAGCCAACACCAAGTTCTCAAATCACAGATATCGTTGTTCAGCCCGTTGCAAAGCCTTGCTTACATAATACATCGACTTCTGAATATGATTATGTTCCTTCATCAAAACTGCACTTACCGCTTTTTCAGTTGCAGCTAAATACATAAAAGGAGTTTCACTATGAACTAGAATAGTTAGAGTAGGCAATTCACATAAGTACTGCTTGAGCTCTTTGAATGCTTTTTGACATTCCTCTGTCTATGAAAAATCTGTTGCTTTCTTCAATATAGAAAAGAATGGCAAGCAACGCTCAGCTGATGTAGAAAGGAACCTATTCAATGTGGCCAAACGTCCAGTCAAAGTTTGAACTTCATAGACATTCCAAGGTGAGGTCAATTTTAGAATTGCATCCACCTTCTCAAGATTTGCTTTGATACCACGCTTTGAAACCATATATCTTTAGAATTTTCTTGATCCAACTCCGAAAGAGCAATTCTTGGGATTGAGCATTAGACCTGTGGATCTTAATGTTTTGAAAGTTTCTTTGACGTCAGCTAACATATCTGGCATCTTCCAACTCTTGATTAGTAGATCATCAACATACACCTCCATGTTGCGGAATCTGAGAATCGAACACTTTGTTCATCATTCGTTGATAAGTTGCTCTCGTATTTTTTAAACCGAAAAGTATCTTTACATAACAGTTGATGCCTTTTCCAGTTATGAAAACCGTTTTCTCGGCATCTGCTTTATCCATGAAGATCTAATGATATCCTTTATATGCATCAGGAAAACAAAGCACCTCATATCCTGTGGTGGCATCGACTATCTGATCAATCAGGGGTAGGGGATAAAAGTCTTTCGGACATGCCTTGTTCAAATTTTTATAATCAATTCACATTCGCCACCCGGAGTTTGGTTTCTTTACCATGACCGGATTAGCCAACCAATTCAAATATAAAGCCTCCCGAATAATTTGTGCCTTGAGAAGTTTATCTACTTCATCACATATAGCTTTATTCCTATTTGGAGCAAATGGCCGTTTCTTCTGCCTAATTGTGGTTAAGGTGGGATCTATGTCCAACTTATGTACTGCCAAAGTTGGTGAGATACCTTTCATATCCTCAGGTCCACATGTAAAGACATTCTTGTATTGCTGAAGTAAATTGATGAGTAATTGCTTCACTTCTTAGAGCAAATTTGTGCCTATCTTTACTATCCGATCTGGAAATTTTGCATCAACACTTGCTTATTCTAAATCATCTATCATCATCCTATGACCTCCTGAGTTCATCAACTCTAGGTCTTCGTGGGGCTCTTCAACTATAGGCGGCAGCTCTCCAGCTATGCAATTTACCTTTGATGCACGGGTTGTTTTATTTTGATATCTCAAAGCAATCATATGGCATTCTCTTGCCATATTTTGTTCACCGCGGATAGTAGCGATCCCATTAGATATGGAAAACTTCATGACCAGATGATAAGGTGAATAGATAGCTTTAAGTTGAACTATAGTCAGTCTTCTCAGGATAATATTATATGGAGAGGTAATATCAAGAACTGCGAAATTGGTGTATATTAACCTATCCTTTGGAGCTTTCTCCAAAGTCACTGGTAAAGTGATTATACCGATGGGTTGCGTTGATTCCCTCGAAAATCCAATTAGTGGGCCAGGATATTTTTGTAGTTGTTCTCGCAGAATATCCAAATTTTCAAATGCATTGCGAAAAATAATATCTGAAGAACTGCCATCATCCATATATGTTCTATGGACTTCCTTGTTTACCAATTTCCTGGATTAATAAAGCGTCGCAAAAAGGAAACTTACTTGGAACAACATCCTCCTTAGAGAAAGTAATAATCTCTGAGTGCTTGAACCGTTTATGTACTGGCTCCTGTTTGGGAATTTGCCGTGACGATGATTTACGCACCGATCTGGATTCACCAATCGGACCTCCCACAATGGTATGTATTGCACCAATTACATTCTTGTCTTCCTCTTTGGGTTTAACATACCCCTCTTCTTTGGGCTTCTTATCATTCTCAGGTGATCCTCTATCCTGAGATCGGCCTCTTCGGCGACCCTTTTGATAAGCTTGTTGCACAAAATCTCAAAGATGACCACTTGCTATGAGTTCATCTATTTCCTTCTTTAAATATCGATAATCTTCAGTATTGTGTCCCGTTTGATTGTGAAACTTACAAAAAGGCCTTTATTTCTTTTTCCTTCAGGGGTAGTCATCTTCATGTATGACTTTATCAACCCTTTTCGTTCCATAATAGCTAACATCTCAGTTAGCTTATGAGGAGTTGAGGAGCCTTTATAATCATTCGATGCTTGAGATTGAGCTTTATCAAAGGATAGCCTATCAAATACTGGTGTGCATTTACCTCCAGTTCCAGATCTGCTATTGTAGTTATCATTTTTCTTCTCGAGACCTCGATTCATATCTCTTTTTGTTCTGTCAGCGTCTTCTTCTTTAGCAAACTTGTCAGTTCGATCCATCAGCTCATGCATATCCTTAGGTGGATCAGTGACTAACTTTCCGTAAAGCCTTCCAGGTCGTAGCCCATTAATAAAGGCACTAACACCATATCTTCAGATATGGTCTTGACTTGCACATTTTTTTCATAAAATCGATCGACATATTCCCGAACTAATTCATTTTCACCTTTCCAAATATTTAAGAGCTTCGCAGACGACTTGTCAAATTTCTTCCTTTGCAAAAATCTCTTATAGAAGAGTTGAGAGAGCTGCTCATAAGAGGAAATTGAATTTGGCTTGAGGACTTCAAACCAACCACGCACTTTTCCAACCAGAGTTGTTTCAAAGGTTTGACATATAGTCACCCCCGGGGCTTTCTCAAATTTCATTAGTGACGTGAAACATGCTAAATGATCTCTTGGGTCAGTATCTTCAGAGTACATCTCCTTAGACGGAATTTTGAACTTACGTGGTTTAGGAAAACTGATGATAGCCTCCACAAATGGTGTCACCGTTCTATAAGCTCCCCCAGCTTCTACCCGCAGGATATTGTTGACTTCATTACGAATGCGATTCATAATATGAGTATCTTGATCATCATGATGATCACGATGACCATGATTGTGATGTCGTCGATGTCGCTCTGGGGAAGAATTCAAGTGCCAATGTCGGTAGATATTATTTTTGTTACTCCAGACTGAAAACGGTTTAGATATCATTGGCGATCAAGATCATTATCACCCTGAGATTCCATATCATAAGATGGAGAAAGCTACATTCGGTCATACATATCCAAAGCTCGTTCCAGTTCCTTAGAAGGCCGTTGACCATGTTCTTTTACAATCGTCTTAATATGCTCAAAATTCTCGTCAAGGAACTTAATCATCTCCGGAGAATAACTGTCAATAGGAGGATTGTTACCTTCATCAATGCACACCGAGAGATTTTGCTCACGTCGCGGAGGATTGTTACCTCCACCAGGCACATTGGGGGATCTTGTTCACCTCGCGGATTCCCTAGATCTGCTCCAATATTGCCCTTATTACCATTCGTTGCTCCACGTAGAGGGTGATTGGTAGTAGCTGGATTATTAGGAATGTCCTTGGTGTTCCGTTGAGAACGAATAAGCGTCATCGAAAAATTTTGTAATCGAATCGCACAGACGGCGCCAATTTGATGATGTCAAATATCACCAAGTGCTATGAGGCCCTCTTGAGGTCACGTGCGCTTGGATTTGTCACCTGTACCCTAGCAGACCTGCAACACAGATGTCAGAAATACCCTCGAGATATACCATGGAGTATGCTCTGATGCTTAAGTCAATTTAGGACCCTGAGCAATAAGCGTAATACGTAATTAAAGTTGTAGAGAAGGTAACCCCTTACTATGTGATAATGAGGTTCCTTTTATAGACTCGTACCTAGTAGAGTTCTAGTAGGATTGAAACTCTCAGTTCATCGGTAACCTTATCTGGAAGAACTCGGGTTTAGATAGGATTTCCACAAGGAGAGTCCTAGTATAACTCTACCCTTATCAGTAGGCAGAATAGAATCATAATAAGGACCAAGTGGTAAGGGCAGAAGTTTTATTTTTTATTTTTTAACAAACACAACCAATCACATTCATCTGCATAAGAGCAGAGGTTGATAACCATAAAGTATTGCAAAATGAGACATCTTAATGTTGGAATAGTATAAGATATTATACCATCATTCAACATAGGAAGCCACTGTGAGTCCACTAATGAGGAGTATAACCAATCATACTTCAAATAAGTTTCAAGGTATTGGTTGAGTCTCTCACTCTGTCCATTTGTTTATAGATGGTATGCAGTACTCAATTGCAGTTTAACTATCAATAAGTGAAACAATTCTTGAACTTGTAAAAAATTTGTCGCTATCAATAGTAATAGATTTTAGTAATTCATGTAATTTGAAAACTTGATCCAAGAAAAGCTTAGCCATAAATGATGCTTCAAAGGAATAAAATGAGCATACTTGATAAGCATGTCTATGACCACCAAAATAGAAGTTTTCATATTCTGGAAGACCTTTCAAAAAAAATTCATAGTAATATTACACCTAGACATGACCACGGTTTTGAAATCGCCATTTTTTATTCTAGTTCCTGATTCCGTGGTCATTGGAACTGGAGCCAAACTGTCGAGGGGCAGTTCTGATTCTGGTTCTAGTTTTTGCAGTTTTGTTCCCATTTTGAATTCGATTTCGATATCGAATTCCAATTTCCACTTCCGAATTTGATCTTGATTTTTTTTATTCCATAATTTAAACTTTAGGGGTTAGGCTTTAGTAGTTAGAAATACTAAATTTTACAACTTATAATTTTAAATATTTAGATTGTTAGAAATTAACAAAACATTTAGGGTTTTATAATTTTAATGTCAACAAATTCACAAGTTAGAATGCTAGATAATTAGATTGTTAGAAAGTTATAAATGAATAAACTACTAAATTTTATTCATTTGGATTGAAAAATTTACAAGTTAAGAATTTTAAATCATAAAATTACAAGTTAGAAATTAATAAATAAAGAAATAATAAATTTTATTCATAGTTGATGGTTTAAACTTTAAACTTGAATGGTACATTAATACAATTGCAAAATGTATTATGATATACAATAATACAACTATACAAATAAAACTATGGCATTTATATTTAAAAAAATCTATAAATATCAAAATTATAATATTTGAAAATCATAATAGACTATTTCAAAATTTTCAATAATCTAAAAATATACAATATCAAATTTTTCTTCATTTTTAATAAACTATTAGTAGTAGTAGTCGTCGTTATTGGCTTTTTCGGCATCGGTGACAAGTGAATTAGTAGTACAAGTAGAGCTACTACTGGTAGTGATGTCTAAATCAAAATCTTCTTCTATATCTTGTTCTTGTTCTCTACAAGTGGCTTTACTCCAATCATCTACTAAAGCTTAAATCTCTAATGACACATGGCACATTGTTGTCTTCTTCTTCCACCATTCTAAAACTTTTAAGTTCTCAATATTATCACACTCTAACTTGTTATCACTAAACTTAAAAGAAGTGGTTAAATATTCCTCAAGTTCCATACTAGTAGTACCATAGTGTTTTTTTAACGGTTCAAACATTTCTAAACTGAGAGGGATAAAGGAAGATCCAACATTTTTAGTTGAAATAATATTATGACTAGTGTTAGTGCTAATGGTACTATTAGTAGGAACTTGATGACGAAAATTAGTAGAATATTCTCCTTATATAATGTATCTATTATACTTCTAGTCTTATTTATGCACTTACTTACATTTAATTGTAATTGTATAATTTTCGGATCATGTGGACAACATTCTTTTAACATATCATAATATAAATTCAAATATTATTCTAAACCTTTAAATTTAAAACAAGGATCAAGAACAATAGCAACTAAATATAATATTAGAATTTCTTTATAATAATTAAGCCATTTTTTCAACATATGAAAAATTCTTTGCATAAAAGTTTCATCGTTTATATGATTTTTTAGCACACCAACTATATTACATATTTCAACTAGAAATAAATGAGAAGTTGGATAATAAACAGGTGAAAATATACATGTAACGTTCTTAAAAACTTTTAAAACTTCTAACAATTTAAACAAGAATTCTAATAAGTAGGAAGCAATACTATTCTAAGACAAGAGTTATTAATGTAAAAATTACATAACAATGAGCTATATTTAGAAGAATTACAAAGTAAATCATAAGTTGAATTACGACGATTTGGAACATCCTTTTTAAATCTTTTAGGTTTTTGCCCATTTTGTATACAATATTTTTCCCATGTTTTCATTAAACTTGGATGTCTGGTTAAATATTAATTGCATCTTTAATTAGTTTTATATGACTTTCTAATTCACTTAAATCATTTTGAATGAATAAATTTAAAATATGACATATACATCTAAATGAAAAAATTTTCCACCTATAATTGGTGCACAAGTATTTTTTAATTCTACAATAGATGCATTATTAGCCGATCCATGATCAAAATCGATTGAAAAAAATGTTATGCATCAAATTATATTCTTGTAAAATAATACTAATTAATCTAGATATATTTAGGACCGTGTGAGAATCATTAAAAATTCTAAATGTAATAACTCTTTTTTGTAGAAACCAATTTGAATCTATCCAATGACAAGTTGTACCTATATAACTATTTATTAGCCAATGATCACTCCAAATATCCGAACATATTGAAATACTTGAATCTAATTTTGAAAAATAATCTGATAAGTTATTTTTTTCATTTTTATAAATTTTTTTAATATTACATGTTAAAGGTTTTCTAGGAACACGTTTAACATATGGATTTGCATTTTCTTGTACTAATCTTACAAAATCTTGTTTTTCACCAAATGAAAATGGTAAATGTTGTGTACAAACAAATATAGCTAAACCATGTCTCCATTTTCACAAATATTTCAGATTTTGGACTCGTTGGTGGACGACGACTTGATGGTGATGGATTTGCAATTTCATCACCAATATTAATTGGTTGGGATGAAGAAACAAAACTATCCATAATATAACTTTTATTTATAAAGATTAAAAAAGAATAAGAAATTGAAAGAATAATATATAAAAAGTAATAAATTAACTAACAATTATAATAGAAACAAGAGAAAACATTGGATAGATTTATATATATATATATATATATATGTCTAAACCTTAGCTTCATTTCTGTTGATAGAAAATGAAAAAAAATGTTGGCATAATTTGTTCAAAATACACTATATCATTCTTAATTTCTTAATTTCCTTTTTAAAAACTTTTATTTTCATTATGGAATTTTCCAGTATGTGAGTATTTAAAAATAATTAAGTGCCTCTCACTAAAACCAAATACATGCATTTATGTATTTGTGAATTCTAAATCATGATTTTTTTTCTCGTGGAAAAAAATTTTATATGAGATTTTCAGCAATTATTTACAAATGAAAACATGAAAAATCAATTTGACCAAGGTCAAACTTTGAAACTGGAAAAAGTATGGGTGAAAAATGTCTTCTACAAGACAAAGAATGACTAAATCACAATTTGTCCCCGTAATTAAATCCGAGCTTTAATTTTAATTTAACTGGACCTCGAATTTTTTAGCCATTTTCATTTCCTGATTGCCGCCGAGTGCAGTGGCACTATTCACCACCTGTGGCAGAACTAAGGGGAGGGCGAGCTGTTATGGCTGCCCCCTTCTTCCTGGAAAGGAGGGGAATAGTACTCCTCTACACTAGTCCCGCCGCTCCTTTCCGGCGGTGGCGCCACTGCAAAATGTCTAGGAAGATGACGACTGCCCAATGAAGAAGATGACTCGAGTTATTGTCTTTTTATTTTATATTTTAATCTTTAGTAAAATGATGTCGTTTTTCCTAAAAGTAAAACAAAAACATTGATAAGGCGACGATTTTCACGTTATTGGATTAACTTCATTTATCTTTTGATCGTCCTTGTAGCATTTTTCTATGTTATTTTTATGTGTTTTTAATGTATTTGTAGGACATTATGGCGTGGGATGAGCAACTGAGCAAAAGAACGATGAAAAGAGCAAGTTTTGAAGCTAATTCGGAAGCTGGGACAGGAGCCTCCGGCACGCCGGACATAGTTCTCCGGCGTGCCGAAGACAAATGCTATCTGGGCTCTACGGCGCGCCGGAGAAGTTTCCGGGGCCCTGGAGAGAATCGCGACTAAGCTTCATTTTATTGGTCTTGCCCTCCATTTTCAAAGTCAACAAGGGCATTTTGGAAATGTTTGAGACACACATTTTTCAACCCTAATCCCTCCCTCATATATTGTGTGCAGCCAAGAAAATAGGGAAAAAAATAAGAGAACAAAAGAGGAAGAGAGGGGAAGGAAGAAGAAGAGGGAAAGAAGAAGAAATCTTAGGCTAGTTTCTTTCTTTTAGAATCTCTTGGGTGCACCATCTTGTAGTAGTAGATTAGAGTAGGTTTTAGTGCCCCCCATTTGTGGAAGACCTTCATGTAATACTCATGTGCCTCAAGAAATTGGAATCAATGTAAAGCTTCGATATTTTGCTTGGAATCAACATTTGGAAAGCTTTCTCTTTGGTTAAATCAAATGGGTAGTTTCTTTTCCTTGCACTTCTTTGCTTATTTCCTTGCTTGTTCATATATGCTTATGAAGTTCTTGTGTTCCATGAGAGGATAAATTGCTATTACCCTTGGATTGTGGTTATGTGTTGTTGATTTAATGTGTTAATGTGTGGCTTTATGCTATGGTTAGCTAAGAATTAAAAACTACAAGCTAAGTTACTATCCCATATTAGTAATGCTCATGATAGACTAGTATGTGGGTGATGAATTGGTGGAGATATCTTAGTCCGTTCTTGCCTCTGCCATAAAGAGGGAATTGATTGGGATTTTGAGAGTCTAATATAGGTTTGATAAACTTGGTATACATGAACTAGTTTAGTCCTTGCATCCTCCATAAAGGGGGAGTGAATTAGGGAATGATTTTTAAGAGAGTGACTAGGTTCGATCCTTGCCTCCGCCATAAAGAAGGGTTTGATTACAGTGTTGAACGATTGGGAGACATTGAAATTTTGGTTGATTTAGTTAGCTAGTCCTTGCCTCTGCCATAGAGAGGGGATTGGTTAATTGTTCAATTTCCAGTAGGAGACAATGCATTTAGGTCCTTGCCTCCGCCATAAAGGGGGGACTTAGTTGAATTGGCTCATCCTTAGTCGTAGTGATTCTATAGGATAAACCACACATAACACTTGCATTTGAGATAACCAAATCCAAGGGTATACTTTAATTACTTGAATCATCTTCCACACATTTTCATATTTATTTGGTAGTATTAGTATAGTTTAAGTCATTCCTATGCTTGTTTATACTTCTACTACTAAACACATGTTTACACTAATTCCATAGACTCATCCCCTCCCTATGAGAATGATCCCTACTTCCTCTAGGTACAAAACATAAGTGTATTGATGCACCTTAAATGTCGTGAGAATTAGGGTTATAAATGTATTTGATTCGGTTAGGCCTTTGCATTTGACCTTAGCTCCAAGACCGCTATCAAATTGGCGCAGCTGCCAGGGAGGGCAATTAGTTTTAGGATTTGTGTTTATGTGTATTGAGTAGTTGTAAATATTTAGCTTGTGATATTGTTCATATTTGTTTCTTGTGTTTTCTTTCATTTTTAGTTTTTTTAGTTGTGTTGAGGTTTGTACAAATATGTTTAGGTTGTTTGGGGACTTTCTTAAACTAGATCATGATGACCTACTATTTGTGGTGGATAATACAAGACCACAACCTAGGATGTTTGAAGACTTCTCTCCATTGGAATATTGGGACACCAATGAATGGGGACAAAATAAACCACTATGATATTCCCCTTTTCCATGTTTTGAGAATGATGAACTTGAGGATAGACATGCTAGGGTTGAGGCTCAAATGGCCAAAATGACCAAAACTTTGAATGACCAATGGGACCAACATTTTTTACCTTACCATCACTCGAACCTTGTAGGTCAATCGGGCTACAAAGAAAAATGGTCTAGCCATAAACAAAAGCTTGATTACACCCTCTCTCCTAAGCTTGATCACTTTAGGAACTAGGAGACACCACGTATTGATGCATATGAGGGCTTGGATGAAAATGATTTGTTAATTTGTCAAGAGCTAGCTAACATAGTGCATTCATGTGTGACGTTGACATCTTACATGGAATTTAATGATTTGCATGAAATGGTAGATGTCATTAGGTGTATGTACAATGAGAAACCCTTAAATGATTATGATGCTCAATGTGATGTAAATGAGGGTGAATCTCAAAATGAACTCCATGTTAGCTTTGATGAGGAAGATATGAATATTTTTTGTAAAATAGCTAACTTGGTTGAAAATAGCTTTTTCGATGCATCCATATTTGAAATGTCTTATTATGGTGTAGAGACCTTGGATATAGAACCTTTATTCAAGCCATGTAGAGAGTCAATACTTAGCATGGTAAAAGTTGAGGTAGTCTTAAGGAAGGTTAAGTCATTGGTGATCCCAATTGACAAGGTGGAAGAGAAGAATGAGGTACCTACAATGGAGGAGCAACAATGGTACAAGATAGAGTTTATTGACATTGCTCCTCATGAACTTGAGTTCAAGTACCTCCTTAAAAGCTTTAAAATGGTGCCTTATAGAAGGCATAGGAGTGCCTATGAAACGGCATTCTTTTGGTACCGGGATGGTTATTCCGATCTTGAGGGAATAACCACAAGAATAAAGTCTAGCTAGGGACTAAATAAACCTAGAACTACAATTTCTTTCCATTTTTTTATTTAAATATTTGTCTTTGTGTTTGTTTTATGTGTTTAGAGTAATTATGTTTGTTTTTCTTGTAGGAGTTCAAAGAGAACAAGAAATTTGAAAGAATGACTATGAGAGAATGAAAAATGTGCATAAGTGATAAAAAGAGCTAAGTGTGGAGGGGGATTCATACCTCTCACAACACTTGCTTAATTCTTTCTTCTTTTTTTCACTCTCATGTCAATGGCACAAAAACACCCTTTTAACTCTAAATCACTTCATGAATTTCAATGTTAAATTGCATGAGTTAGCATATGTGGTGAGGTTTCTAAAGCTTGTTGTGTGAAATTTTCATATATGTGGTTAATGGCACATTCATGGTTTACCTAGCATGAATTCATTAGGACTCAAGTTCACATGAGCTTAATGAATGAGATTAGGATTTGAACATAATTGTGATGCACACTTAGCACAAGAGCACTCACATGAGCACAATTTAAAAACTTTTCATGCATGCCATAGAGTGATTGTGAACATTTTTGTTTTGAGTGATTATGTTTTAGTGTCATTTGTAGGTTCTTATATGTTAAAATGTTTTCTTCTTGAACTCATACATAGAATTAGTTTACTTCTTTTCTTTCTTTTATCTTTTTCTCAGGTTTTTCATCCATAAGGAAACAAAAATAAGAGGCATCTTCAAAATGGCCAAGTACACATTTCACATGCACAAATAAAGAGATGACCATAATACATACACCTCAGAGATACAAAGCAATACATGTTCAACGGGTGTTTTCTTATCCCTCTCTCATCTATTGAAAATAATGCATATTCTAAGTGTGGAGGGATGATATTTATTGATGATGCTTGAGATTGTACTTAAGTGAATATTTTGTAACTTGTGGATGTCCAAACTTGAATTTTTAGTTGTTTTTCTTGTTTAGGTTTGATTTTTGGTTGATTCTTGTATCCTCTTGATTGTGCATTGAAAATTCCTTGTGTGTTTTTGAAGTTTTGGAGGTACCTTGTGTTTAGACTTGAAGCTCTTTGATAGAAAATCCATTGTGGGATTCCATATTGTCCATAATTGTTGTGTTTGAGTGTTAGTTGTCTTGTTGTGATTCTTGTGAATTTTTTATTTTGTGTCTTTGTGAACTTTTGTGGATTTTAGTGATTATATATATATATATATATATATATATATGTATTTGTATTTAGTGTTTAAGTGTTGGTGTTGGCAACCAAAATGAAAAAATGTGTCTAGTCTAAATTATACGAGATGAGTGTTGTGTAGCCAATGATGTGAATTGTTTTATCTTAGAAACGCGGCTTGTGATAAGGAAAATAACAAGTTACATAATGGGAGTTGGGTCCTTGGTGGAAAGTTTGACATTTTGAGTTTATTATTAATACGCACAAGTGGGGAACTCATAGAGATTGACAAATTTGGTTAATAAGGTAGGTCGGGGTACCTTGGCACTTTGTTAGTTTAACTCTTGAACTAATCTTCCCTAAGAGACGTGTGTAGATACTTTCATGTTTGAAGAAATGAATTGGGCACTATGTGTTTGTTTTTAATACTTTGTTTGTTTTTAATATTCGTTGTTTATATTGAATAAAATTCCTCTCCAATGTGAGACCGCTCCTTTACTACCCAAAAAGGTTGAAGGAGAATTCATATGAGTTGGAATGGGTATAAAAAGTCATAAAACCCTTGGCATTGTTGAATTTATGTGTTTTACATCTTTTGTGATGAATAAAATTCCCCTCCAATATGAGACCGCTCTTTCACTAACCAAAAAGGTTGAAGGAGAATTCATATAAGTCAGATGTGGTATAAAAAGTCAAAAAACCCTTGGCAATCATAACAAGAATAAAAGTCTCAATGATCTGGTAAACCTTTTAGTGTTTACACAATGGTCAAATAGGTGATTGTATGGAAAAGAGTAGAACAAAGCTTAGTTGTCGGATCTCTTACCTATGGCTTGGACATGAATAAATCAAGAACAAGTGGTACCCATTGCACACACACACAATATACTCAACGTGTTAAATGCGTACAAAAAGGCACTTAGATGACACTTGTGGACACATGGAGTGATTACTTGTCGATTTAGTTGAGTGAGCTATGAGGCATGTACACAAACACTTATCAAGTGCTTAAAATGATTAGACACACCATTGAGTAAAGTGAAGTTGCCAATCTTACCAACTTTGTTGTATATATATGTTTTGGCGTGATTTTGTTTAATTGCTCAAGGGCGAGCAAGGTTTAAGTGTAGAGGGGTGATAAGGTGACGATTTTCACCTTATTAGATTCACTTCATTTATCTTTTGATCGTCTTTGTAGCATTTTTCTTTGTCGGTTTATGTGTTTTTAATGTATTTGTAGGACATTATGGCATGGGATGAGCAACGGAGCAAAAGAACGATGAAAAGAGCAAGTTTTGAAGCCAATTCGGAAGCTGGGACAGGAGCCTCAGGTGCACCGGAGACAAATGCTGTCTGGGCTCTCCAGCGCGCCGGAGAGAATTGCAACTAAGCTTCATTTTATTGGTTTTGCCCTCCATTTTCAAAGTTAACAAGGGCATTTTGGGAACATTTGAGACATATATTTTTCAACCCTAATCCCTCCCTCATATATTGTGTGCAGCCAAGAAAAGAGGGAGAAAAAGAAGAGAACAAAAGAGAAAGAGAGGGAAAGGAAGAAGAAAAGGGAAAGAAGAAGAAATATTAGGCTAGTTTCTTTCTTTTAGAACCTCTTGGGGCACCAACTTGTAGTAGTAGATTAGAGTAGATCTTGGTGCCCCCATTTGTGGAAGAACTTCATGTAATACTCATGTGCCTCAAGAGCTTGGAATCAATGTAAAGTCGATATGAAAATGCCTAGTCGCGGAGCAAGAAATTAATGAGTGATACATTAATATTTGGATTTCATATATTTCTTCAAATACAAACACAAAAACAAAACATCCTTCGATATTATAGTTAAGAGAAATCTTGCTATTTTTATTGTATGTGATTAAGTACTCTTAGTATCTTATTCCAAAATATGGAATCGCCCACATTAGCCGCAAGTACTCTTGTATCATTATACATATATGAATTGTGATTAATGAACTCAATTAACTATTATACATGAGACGGAGTTTTTAATTTCTTTTAAGTTGTCTTGTACGGGAGTATTTGACTATTTATTACAGTGTTTTGTAATAATAGTTCTCTTGACAAGTGCGACAATCAATTAATTAGCAAATTTCTGCATCTAACCCTAACAATGGTAGGGTCTTTTATTTAAAAAAATTAAAAAAAATGGGATTTTCAATCACATCAGAAAAATATCCCTGTATATATTTTCCACAAATTAGAAAAAAAAAACAGATTAGAGACCAAATTAACAAGAATGGGAGATGATCCATAATGATGTTTGGCATAATTTTATTTATTTATTTTTTCCTCTAGATCACATACATGTCAACTACTTTAATTAATTCCCGAAAAAATGAATGAAATAGTATCCAACTGTATAAAAATAAATTAAAATAGTATCCAGATGACATACATCTTCTTTAACATTCAAGAATTAAGATCTTTGCCAGTCTTGCTCTTGCTGTTGCTCTTGCTCTTGATCTTTGCCATCCAACGATCCACGACAGTCAAGTTCAAGCTGAAAAAGAGACAAAAACAAACAATTACTTTTATGATAAAAAACAAAGATAGATAGGGTGACGATATTTAATGGTTATCTTGTTAATGGCTCTACAGTCAACACACATTCTCCATGTTTCATCTTTCTTAGGAACAAGAATAACAGGCACAGAACATGGACTAAGGCTTTCACGAACAATACCTTTTTCTAGAAGACCATCCACTTGCATTTGAATTTCCTTTGTCTCCTCAGGACTTGCTCTATATGCTGGTCTATTTGGAATTGAAGCACCAGGAATGAAATCAATTTGATGTTCTCTACCCCGAATTGGAGGTAACCCATTTGGCAACTCCTCGGGGAATAAATCTTCAAATTCCTGTATAAAAGAAATCACAACACTAGGCAAAGTAGAAAGGTGATCACTAGACAGCAAATACAAGTCTTTGTAAATAAGTAAAAACATCTCATGCCTATCTAGTATTGCTAAGACTTCACTTTTTTGTGCAAAGACTGTTAATCTCTTTTCTTTTTCCTCTTGCTTTATCTTTTGGCCTTCTAATTTCTTTGCATTACTGCTAGAAGGGGTAGAGGTTTTTCCCACTTCTTGCTTCATTTGCTCGGCCTGCACCAATTGCCTACATTCCTTGGAGATTTTGGCTTGATCTTCATACACTTCCCATGGTTTCAAAGAAGCTAAAATATACTTCTTACCATCATTCTCCACGGTGTAGTGATTCTTCCGTCCATCATGCATGACATATCTATCAAATTGCCATGGACGTCTAAGTAACACATGCGCTGCCTCCATTGGAACCACATCACATAAAATATCATCAGTATATCTTCTAATTGACAAAGATAAGCGCACATGTTTGTTTACCTTAACCTCCCCACTTTGATTCAACCATTGAAGCTTGTATGGTTTGGGGTGTTTTGAACAAGTAAGTTTCAACTTGGATACCAATAATGTACTCGCCACATTAGTGCAACTCTCGCCATCAATAATCAAACTGCACTATTTTTTCTGAATAATGCACTTGGTGTGGAAGATGTTCTCACGTTGCACTGTTTCACCTTCCAACTGTGGTTGTGTACTCAAGGTTCTCATCGTGACAAGAGACTCAGCAACTTCCAACTTTTCTGGAACATCTTCATCATATTCTTCACCATAAGTCTTTTCTTCAAGTTCGGGTAACTCATCATCACTCGAATAAACACTAGCAACATCCCCATTGTCAAGAAAGTAAATAGCCTTTTTGCTGGGACAATTCACTTGCATATAACCATAGCCTTGACATTTATAACATTTAATCTCACTAGATTTTTGGGGTGTGTTTTGAGCTGACCTCTGAATAATTGGTGGTGTTCTTTCTACCGGTTTGGGCGTAACATTACCTCCAAAAGGCTTGTTCTTCATGACTGGATTAGGTGGAGTCTGTCAGTTGTTCCTTTGCCAAGGAGGTTAACGAGGTATAAGTCGTCTCTTTTGATTCATGTGACGCTCTATTTGAATAGCATTATGCAACATCTCTATCAAATCATAGGACTTTTGGAAACCCATCTTGTATGCCAATGCGGGAGTCATTCCTGCTAGGAACCTAACCATTGTTGTTTCGGGTTCCTCCACAATATTTGCCTTTATCTTGAGTAACTGCATTTCCTTAAAATAATCATCAACTGATCGGTAACCCCTCCCACCAAATCTTTCCGGGAAGCTGTTTCTGCTCCCTGGGCATAGAATGTTGATGTCTCCCTCTCTCCAGTGTCGGAAGTAGCTCTCTCAACATACATGGGTGAGCCAGCCATCATCATATCGGAAGAGGAAGAACGGAGGCTGGCTCAGTCTTTCCAGTTTGCCCTAATTGGGAAATTCAATAGGGGAAGGCCTCCAATGGCTTCAATACGTAAATCCATTTCTATTTTCGGGCTCAAAGGTGAATGTTATGTCGGTCTTATTGATCATCGACACATTATTCTGCAGTTTCAAGAGCAAACGGATTTTCATAGGATTTGGCTGAAAAAGACATGGAATTTTGACGGATTTACTGCCAAGATATTTCGATGGACACCAGAATTCAGTCCTGAAAAAGAACCCTCTATTGTACCTGTCTGGGTAAATTTTCCATTGCTACCGCTTCACATGTGCAAGAAAGAAATACATTCTGCCATAGGATCGGCTATTGGAACACCACTCAAGCTGGATTTAGCCACAGCGGCAACGGAACGAGTTCTGAGACCAAGTGAAGCCAGGCTGTGTATTGAGGTTGATCTGCTTAAGCAATTACCTCATCGAGTTTGGATTGGAACGGAGGCCAAGGGCAAATGGTAGCCAGTAAAATATGAAAGCCTCCCTAATTTCTACACCAAATGCTCTCTGATAGGCCATGCCACGGTCGCCTGCAAGACTAAGCCAACAGTTCCTACAACCAAGGTGTGGTTGCCCAAGAAGAACCCGACAGAAACAGGGAAGGAAGCACCTGATCGAGTTGTACCCCCTACCTCTCAAGATGTTGGGGCAAAGCAGGTGGAAGCTCAAGTGCCAACTCGCCTGGATGGGGGTAATGGTTTGTGTGATGAAATGGTGCAGATTGAGCAGCAGAGGACGAAACTGAGCCAAGATACTGCCTCTTTGGCTATTGTGAAATATAGAGAGGCAACCAAAAAGGGAAGCCCAATTAATCACTTCCTGGCCAATCTTGGCCATTTGCTGAACCTCATCAAAGTACAAGAAAAGGAAACAGAGGTGATAAGTCGGAGTTGTACCGACTTATTTATCTTACATACACATCCTTTTTATATAGAAATCGAGTAAAGGGAATACTTTGTGAATGGCTTGTGCATATTATTGTTCATGAACTTACAATTGATGAGAATAGCTAAGTGTGGGGAATATGTGTTAAGTTTGATTCAATTATGTAAAATATGCACACACTCTCCTTAGCCTCACAAGTCACTCACAATTCACAACACTCAAGAATCACTCACATCACACACAACACACACATGCACATGGCGGACGCCTAGCGCGCTCGCCCACACCACGCACACACACAAGGCGGGCGCCTAGCACGCCCGCCCCTCCTAATGCACACACGGTGCAGGCGCCTAGCGCGCCCGCACCACACACACACATGCACGGTGGGCGCCTAGCGCGCCCGCCCACCACTACACACTCACTCACTCACGCGCATACATGCACGATTTTATTGCTTAGTTACACCTCACCGCACTCATGCTCCCGCACATATTTTGCGCACATTATAAGGCACTCACACACGTTCATGTTTGATCACCAAGTGCTTGAAGAAATGCATTAAAATTCCTTAATGACTAAGTCTTGAGTGAACTACGTGGCCTCACTTTACCTTTGCTGACTTATTCACAGACACGCGGCAGCTTCTCCGGAAAAGATGGAAATTTCCAGGAAGGTCACCCAGCCAACCCAGCAAGGGGAAAGTATAAAAAGAGCTGAAAAGAAAAGAGAAAGAGAGATCGAGAGATTGAGGATCAAGAAGGAACTCAGAAAATTACAGAGAGGGAGACAATCTTAGGAAATTGCCCATTTCATTTCTGTCTTGTAATCATGAATTCTGAGCCGATCAACATGATCGGCTAGACATAGAGTGTTGCCTTGAGGGGTTACATGTATGGATTTAATCTTGTTTGAGACATTTGATTTAGAATCTTATCCGTGTTATTTATGTTCATTATTCTGCACTTGTTGTGTTTGATGTTTTGCATTAGATTAACTTCATATTAAATCTGCGGTGACCACTGAGATTGTTGTGAACTTGCCTAAGGAAATCAACCCCAACTTGTATTGATTATGAACATGCTTGTGTGAGTCTTAGTCCTGTACATTTCATGATTTAGAAAAGGGCAATGAGCGTTTCTGTACGGTGAGTTTAGATTACATCTGGGATGACTACCCTGACAAGGAGTATATCCAAGTAATCGAGGCTCACTACTGTCACCATAGGAAAGAATTAAGAGTATTCTCGTATTGTGGATTGAGATTACATCTGGGATAACTGCCCTGACAAGGAGTATATCCAAGTAATCGAGGCTCACAGTAGGAGAGTCGGGATCTGGGGAAGTCCCACTCGTGCCTAGAACTTGCCCTGACAAGGGAAGTTAGAGGAGTATTGTGAAATGGGTTTGAGAGAACTGACAAGTTGATCGAATCCCAGCTCACTAGCAGAGAAGTCCCTTCACACTTGTTCACACAAGTCAGGGATAACAAGAGAAAAATCCATACTAGTTGTTCCACCCTCAAGGCAACACCTCCCGTTTTATTGAGTTATTTCCCGTTCCAACATTCCTGCATTTTAATCTATTTACATATCATTTCGTGTCTTTTTAATTGTTCATACTTGCTATCATTATTCAATACTTGATTACAACCCTCTCCCTGTGGAGACGTTCCCACTCATCACTGCTGCATTTATTGTTGAGTTTGGGTAAAATTGCAGGGTAGCGACACCTCTGACCAATTTTTGGCGCCGTTGCCTGGGAGAGGCTAAGTATTAGGAATTGATTGTGATAGTTTTATGTTTCAAATTTTTGGTATTTCGTGTTTCAGTATTTGTTCTGTTTCTTTTGATTGACTTCTGATTATAGTTGGTGATCCTGTCAAGATTATTTTATCCCATTTCTACAGTTTGTTTTTGAATTCAGTAATCTATCTACGTGGGAGGTGTCTTTGGATTGTGTAATCCAGCTTATGCAAGTGGGAGCCATACTTCGTGGGATAGAACCTGAGTTTAATTTTGATCCAGAGCTCCAAAGGACTTTGAGGCAAAGGAGAAGGGCTCTAGAAATGGCGGAACAGGGTGAAGAGAGAGCTAGGCCCCAACAGGGGGAGGAGAGACCAAGAGACCGACCACCAAGGTTTGAGGACCATTTCGCGGTCAACTTCGAGAGGAGGAACAATAGGCAAGATGTGGATGTGGAAAGTTACTAAATCCCAACTCAAATAGTATCGATGATAACTCAGGGTCAGGTCTTTCAAGGATTGAGCAATGACGACCCAACCGAGCACTTAGATTGATTTCTGGGGTTTTGTAACACCTTCAAGCTGCAAAGAATCACACCTGATGAAGTGAGAAGGATATTGTTCCCACTCTCTCTCAAAGGCAGGGCAAAGCACTGGTTTAACTCGATCGGAGGGCCCTCAGTAGCCACTTTTGAGGAATTGGAAAGGAAATTCCTGGCCAAATATTTCCCCCCATCTAAACTAGAGAGAATGAGACTTGAAATAAGGAACTTTCAGCAGTAAGATGGGGAGACCTTCAAGGAAGCATGGGATAGGTTTAATGACTTGCTCAGGCAATGCCCCAACAATGACCTTGGAGAGATAAGGGAGCTTAACACGTTCTTCAAAGGATTGTCCCCCGAATCTTCACTAATGGTTAAGGCCTCGGCTAACAGAGCCCTCAAGGATAAAAGTGTCCCAGAAGTAAGGGAGCTATTCGATTCTATAGCTGACGACGAGTATTTGTTCTCGGAAACTCGGAAGGCACTTCTAAGAAAACAGCGAGGAGTGCTGGAGCTGGATGAGGAGACTTCCTTGGAAGCAAAGATTGAGGCCCTAACAAGGCAGATCCAAACTCTTAAGGCCGCAAACACTGCTCCTGTGCTGATGTGTGGTTTATGCAAAGGTGAACACCACACAGATGAATGTGAGCTCACACAGGAGTCTGTTCAATATGTTCAGAATTACAACAACAGACAGCAATATGGACAGCAATATGGTGGCTATAGAAACCAGTCTGGTCAAGGGTCTTGGGGACAGAACAATCAGGGAAATCAGCAAAGACAGTACTTCCAAGGTGGAGAGTCGAGCAACAGGGAACCGAGGAAGACCACAGATGAAATGTTTCAAACAATTATGGAAAGGATGGACATGTATGAGAAGAGGACTTCTGCAGTGGAAGCCTCCATCAAGAACATAGATGTGCAAATAGGCCAGCTGGCCAAGGCGAGCAACCAACGCCCTCAGGGCGCCCTTCCTAGTGATACCGAGCCCAACCCAAAAGGGAAGGAGAGAGAGGTGTGCAACGCCATCACACTAAGATGCGGTAAGGAGATAAAAAAGGATCAGAAGAAGGGAGGAAATGAAGAATCAGTGGAAGAAGTCCCAGAGGAGACTATCATTGTGGAAGAAGAAATACGGGAGGATGAGGAGGAAAGTGTGAAGGCTCCTGAGCATAAGAAGAAGAGGGGACCTGCCAGCCCCTATAACTATCCGGAGTTTGCACCCCTCCCACATTTTTCCCAACGTGTTCCAGCACAGGCCAAGAAGGGGGCCCAGTTTACAAGGTTCCTGGACATGGTGAAAAACGTCAACGTGAATGTCCCTCTTCTAGACCTAGTCACTGCAGTGCCTCGGTATGCTAAATTTTTGAAGGATCTGATCGCGAATAAAGAGCAAATATTACGTTGTGAGGTGCCAATTCCGCTGACTAAGGAGAGCCAGGCTTGGATAAACAATGAGCTCTCTCCCAAGCTCAAGGACCCTGGGAGCTGTACAGTCCCTTACACTATCGGAGGAAAATTTTTCAATAAAGCGTTGTGCGACCTCGGGGCAGGGATCAACCTGATGCCACTATCCCTTGCCGAGAGTATAGGGATGGGAGAGAAGATTAAACCTGTGGCTGTCCTCCTACAGTTAGCAGATAGATCCGTGGTACAACCAACTGGGATGGTCGAAGATGTGCTGGTGTCGGTAGACAAATTTGTGCTTCTAGTGGATTTTATAGTCTTGGACATGGAGGAGGATCCCGAAGTCCCACTTATATTTGGCAGGCCATTCTTGGCAACAGGGGATGCCCTCATAGGAGTTAAAGGAAAAACCATCACATTCCGGGTCAATGGTGAAGAAGTGGTATTCAATGTGGATTATGCGATGAAGCACCCTCAGACCATTAAGCAATGTTGTCTGGCAGGCCTGGTGGAGGGTCACCCTCACTCACTTAAGTCAGAACATGCAGGTAAGTCTCTTGCCTTAACACATAACCCTGGTGAAAGTGATATGCATGATAATTTTGAGAATGTGTTAACTGATGAAGAAAGTGAAATTGTGCATGAATTGCAAAACATGATTGAACGACTTGTGTTGAATGACTCTATTGAGAAAAGGAATTCTGATCATGAATTTAATGGAAATTGTGTTGATAGGAGGAAATTGAGCGAAACAAAGGAAAATCTCGATTTTGTTGTCTCTACTGACGAAAAGGTGGAAATTGTGCCCACTGAGGTGAGGCTTGAGAACATTGAGTACAGGAACAAGAGCTCACCCCAACCAGACAAAAAACCAACCAAGCGGAAATGCCAACCATTATTCAACTATCTGAAGCGCATGGTGTGGAAAGAGAAAAAAATTGCGCCACCCAGTAAGCAGAAATGTGGGTGCCGAGACTTTGGGTGGGTCAAGTAAAGACAAAGGACACACCCAGTTCCTTGACAATCCACATACTTGACAACAACCCTTTCATGTCGGGCTGAGGACAATAAACCAAGCGCTGTGTTGGGAGGCAACCCGACCATTTACTTTTAGTTATTTGATAGTTGTTTATTTCAATACATTGTGACCCAATAAAACACCTGAGTTTAAAAGCATCATGTGTGCATATCTGCAGGAACCTCGGAATCGACATGGAGTCGACCAGCTGAGTTTCGTACATCCGGAGGTCGACAGGGAACTATCAAATCAATTTGGAGAGAAGGAATGGGCAACAGTGAAACGCTATTCTCACATGCATCATTGCACACAATATTAGCACCGACACTTTGAGAAGCTTGACCCCAAGTTTGTTCAAAAAAAAATCGGCCATGTATGATAAAATGGATGAAATATTGATGGCATGAGATAATGTGGGGCCAAGAACTTTGTTTGGTAGCAATCAATTGTTCAAGTGGCCGAATTATGCAAAAGGTACCATGGCACCAAAGAAATACTCTCAAACTCCTGCTACCACTTCCAAGGGTCAAGCGTCGAAATGGAAGGCCAAAGTCCTGGTGGATGAAACCTCATCCGATTCTGGGTCAGACGAGGAATATCTTTCTGAGAATTATGAAGCTGAGGACACACAAGACACTGGTAGCAAGAAAAGGAAAAATTCTCAATCGGTGGTCCTCCAAAGATTTGTCAGTGCCTATGCTCAAGAAAAATTATGTGAATTTGCCGTCCGACACATCCATGTTGAACGATCCTTTCGCATCACCGAAAAGCCATACACAGACATCATCCAGCACTACAAGTGGAAACCGTTGATAGTAGCTCCAGAGACATGCAATGTAGCTGTTGCTAAGGAATTCTATGAAAATGCTGCTGCGGTCGATAAGAAAGAGGTCAAGGCGAAGGGGGTATTCGTGAGAGGCAAATATATAAAATTCACCAGCGAGATGGTGAATAAGCATTATGGGCTCCCGGACTACGACACAGACGAGCTTAGTGACCTGATCGAAATGGGAAACCCAGATACTATTCTACAAGCACTGACTCTTCCGGGATCAGATTGGGTGAGAAACCAACATGGTGACCTGAGGCATGCGCGGCTCAAGGATTTGACAGCGGAGGCTAAGACATGGCTTCTATTTATCAACTCCTGCCTCATGCCCACCACCCATAACACAAAAGTGACCAGAGACAGAATCTTTCTTGTGTATGCCATCCAAAGAAGGTTAACTATAGATGTGGGAAAATTCATGACCACATACATCAACCAGGCCATATCTGAGCACAATCTAGCCATGTATTTCCCACACTTGATCCTGGAGCAAGCTATCAAGCATGGAGTGAAAGTGTCAACCGGAGAGGAATGCCGAGTGTCAACAGGACCAGTCAAGGATGGCCAACTAAGATTTTATCAGAATCAAGAAAAAGAAGACAGACAGCAGAGAGAAGCGGAGGCAATGGAGAGAGAAAGGGTGGAACCTATACCGATAATGGACGACATCGATGTCGATGTGAACCCAGCCGAGCCACACCAACAACCACCCAACCAGCAACCACCGCAAGGGTTCAATAATTTCAACAATATGCAACTTGCACTTGAGGGACTTCAAACTACATTCCAAAACCACCACAATTCCCTCATGCAACACATTGACGAAATGGAAGGCAGGTGGGCTGGACTGCAGGACTGCATGGGCATCATTGGGACACGAATAGAATCAATGGAACAAGAGCAGACCACACAGTGGAAGGCCATTGACAACAATATCAATCAGTGCCACACCGAAGTCCACAATCTCAATTTGATGATGGTGTACCACCATCAATCCCGGGGACCAAATTCTTACTTTCCCCCAATTGAGGAGATGGACAACCCAGCCAGAATGATTGTGGATACTAGCAGTCGAAGGGTAGTCATGCAACAAGGGATGAGCTCTACTGCGGGTTCGAGTGCACCAAATTTCAGAAATACTCCACCATCTTTCCCCGGCTTCTCCCGTTTCTCCAACAAACCCCCACCTCCAGGCACTTAAACGCGGTAGTCTCTCTCCTTTACAATGGGGACCATTGTTCATTTCAAGTGTGGGGGGAGACATTCATGATTTGAAGGTGTGCTTGAAAATTGCTGATGTCTGTGTGTTTGGCTATGCTTGGGACTGCTTTGAAGTGATGCTTGTGTTTGTGAGGCCGAGGGCCTTTGTTTAAAAATTGCTTATGTGTGTTATTATATGTGCGGGAGACGAGTGATAGGATGGATTGTTTAGTATTTAAGTGGTGTGTTTTTTTCTTGTTATATTGTTCTTGTGTTGTTGGGAGCAAAAGTCAGTGTCTAGCACTGACCTTGTATTGTGCTTGAATTTCCTTATTGTTGCGATAAATGTGAGTGTTTCTGTTGTGTTGTGCAAATGTTCATTATCCATTCCATTCCGCACACTTGCACGCCAAATCACACTCGCACTCCCAGCATCATTGCAAATCCATGAATGTTACTTAATTGTTATGTATGCAAAAAAAATTTTTGAGATTTACAGTGTCTATTCGATGAGTACAATTTGATAAGTAAAGTGCGATGTCAAAGTAAGATAGAAACGCCAGCAACAAATTTGACATAGGAGAGAGCGTATGATTCTTTACGTGTATGTGCTTTCTACTCGTAAACACTTATTCTTGTATTTGGAGTACATAGTCTATTGGAAACACACACGAACACAAACTGTTTGAATTTGTGCAAATATGAAGAAAAAGCCAGTGGGCGAATAAAGGGAAAAAAGAGTCACAAAACCCTGGGTAGCCAAGCACCAAAGTGCGGCATGAATAAGCACCAATGTGCAAGTTAATTTCTGTTAAGTTTTGCAATAATAAGTGTTCGTGTGTGTGGACAAAAGGATTGTGGTGCAAGAATTTTCTTTAAGTGTCTACTTGAGTACTCTGCATAGACAATGTGGGAATCACGAGAAACTCTCAGTACACACTACACGCTGACGATTTGGTCTTTATTCGTTTCACCTTGCTTGGCAAATTGTATAAGTCGGATGAACTGTGAACTCAACAACTAGATATTTGTGCATGCGAAAAATTTGAAAATGGATTGCTGATGATGTTGTTGGGAGTGTTTGAATGTGGAATGGATGAGAGCATAGTTTTCGTTTTTCCTTTGCTCGGGACTAGCAAAGATTCAAGTGTGGGGGGTTGATAAGTCGGAGTTGTACCGACTTATTTATCTTACATACACATCCTTTTTATATAGAAATCGAGTAAAGGGAATACTTTGTGAATGGCTTGTGCATATTATTGTTCATGAACTTACAATTGATGAGAATAGCTAAGTGTGGGGAATATGTGTTAAGTTTGATTCAATTATGTAAAATATGCACACACTCTCCTTAGCCTCACAAGTCACTCACAATTCACAACACTCAAGAATCACTCACATCACACACAACACACACATGCACATGGCGGGCGCCTAGCGCGCCCGCCCACACCACGCACACACACAAGGCGGGCGCCTAACGCGCCTGCCCCACACGCACGCACACACAGGGAGGGCGCCTAGCGCGCCCGTCCCTCCTAATGCACACACGGTACGGGCGCGCACACACACACATGCACGGTGGGCGCCTAGCGCACCCGCCCACCACTACACACTCACTCACTCTCGCGCACACATGCACGATTTTATTGCTTAGTTACACCTCACCGCACTCATGCTCCCGTACATATTTTGCGCACATTATAAGGCACTCACACACGTTCACGTTTGATCACCAAGTGCTTGAAGAAATGCATTAAAATTCCTTAATGACTAAGTCTTGAGTGAACTACGTGGCCTCACTTTACCTTTGCTGACTTATTCACAGACACGCGGCAGCTTCTCCGGAAAAGATGGAAATTTTCAGGAAGGTCATCCAGCCAACCCAGCAAGGGAAAAGTATAAAAAGAGCTGAAAAAGAAAGAGAAAGAGAGATCGGGAGATTGAGGATCAAGAAGGAACTTAGAAAATTACAGAGAGGGAGACGATATTGGGAAACTGCCCATTTCATTTCTGTCTTGTAATCATGAATTCTGAGCCGATCAACATGATCAACTAGACATAGAGTGTTGCCTTGAGGGGTTACATGTATGGATTTAATCTTGTTTGAGACATTTGATTTAGAATCTTATCCGTGTTATTTATGTTCATTATTCTGTACTTGTTGTGTTTGATGTTTTGCATTAGATTAACTTTATATTAAATCTGCGGTGACCACTGAGATTGTTGTGAACTTGCCTAAGGAAATCAACCCCAACTTGTATTGATTATGAACATGCTTGTGTGAGTCTTAGTCCTGTACATTTCATGATTTAGAAAAGGGCAATGAGCGTTTATGTACGGTGAGTTTAGATTACATCTGGGATGACTACCCTGACAAGGAGTATATCCAAGTAATCGAGGCTCACTACTGTCACCATAAGAAAGGATTAAGAGTATTCTCGTATTGTGGATTGAGATTACATCTGGGATGACTGCCCTGACAAGGAGTATATCCAAGTGATCGAGGCTCACAGTAGGAGAGTCGGGATCTGGGGGAGTCTCACTCGTGCCTAGAACTTGCCCTGACAAGGAAAGTTAGAGGAGTATTGTGAAATGGGTTTGAGAGAACTGACAAGTTGATCGAATCCCAGCTCACTAGCAGAGAAGTCCCCTCACACTTTTTCACACAAGTCAAGGATAACAAGAGAAAAATCCATACTAGTTGTTCCACCCTCAAGGCAACACCTCCCGTTTTATTGAGTTATTTCCAGTTCCAACATTGCTGCATTTTAATCTATTTACATATCATTTCGTGTCTTTTTAATTGTTCATACTTGCTATCATTATTCAATACTTGATTACAACCCTCTCCCTATGGAGACGATCCCACTCATCAATGCTGCATTTATTGTTGAGTTTGGGTAAAATTGCAGGGTAGCGACACCTCTGACCAAGAGGCCTCTGATGTAACAGGCTTGAAGGGAACTAAAGATCCTGAGAAAAGCAAAGGGCTAAACACGGGACCGATAAATGTGACAATTAATTGGGAGGAAGGGGAATCCTCTAACAGCGGTATAGGAAGGCCCATGACAGAGCGAGAAATTGTTCAAGTTATTCCTATAATTATTTGGGACAAAGGAGAATGGACTCCAATACAGGAAGACTGTTCCACAGTTGAAGAAGAATGGCCACAGAAGCTGAGGACCAGCTCTACATCAGATTTGACTCGACTACGCATCATCCAGGCTGACTCAGAACCTGAGGACGATCGTGATGACTGCTGGATTGAGCACAGTTATGAAGATGAACCACAGGATATGCTCAACAGCTTCATTCACAAAATGGAAAAGTGCCAAAAGCCTTCAAAGCATTCAAAATTCATGGAGGCATTAATAAGTCCCAAAGCGAGTATCTCTTCTGACAGGAAGCTCAGGGAAAGGAACCCTTTCATTTGCTACACGGAAGGTAGACGTTGGAATCCTGGGTAAGTTAACTTTTGGATATGTTGGCCCCTGAATGCTGGTGTTAGTTCAGTTTGGCCATTTTATCATATTTGGGGCTACAATTGTTTTTTGGACTTCCTGGTGCCACTGAGTTAATCTTAGCTATGGTCCCTGTTTTGGAATCAATTTGGTGTTATGAAGAATCTTAATAAATTTTTGTGACCTGTGCGTACTGCCATATTAGCTTGGTGAATGCTGATCTTTGGACTGCTGATAACTGAACTTGAATTTGATTGGTGATGACTCTCTGCTATGCCTTTTATGGTGAAAGTTGTCTAGGGGATTCCTGCTCTGCTGGAATCTGTATTGGGTGAACTGGGAAATTAGTAGCCTGCACAGGAAAATTGGCTCTCCTTTTGGTCTGCTCTGATGGTACCTTACAATGGTATTATCCATCAAAATGTAGAGGTTATAATTTGATTATCTTGTTTGCCTAGTGCATGTGTTAATCTGATTGTCTTGACTTCCTAGTGCTACATTTTGCTCATCTGATAATTCTATTGGTTAGTTCCGTTATTCTGTCGATGGTTTGTTGATTATGGAGCATATGACATTGCTAAGAGCCTGTGGAATGTAATTGATAATATGTATACTGATTTGGGATGTGATTCGGCACAATGTTTTGGTGAGAAAAAACGAAGGAAAGGCTGCCCAAAAATCCTTGCTTTGCCAGGCTTTAGCTGTGTACTCAACGTGATAAAGGAAGGATGACCTCAAGGTATTTGGTTTTTTTTTTTTGTCATTAAGTCAGAAGGATTTTGGGCTGATTATGATGACATTGAGTGGACTGATAAGCAGCCAGCGGTTTGATGGGATGGGGTTTTGGGCCGACGATGGGTATGATGGGCCGGTGGTTGTTTTATAATTTTGGGGTATATTGGGCTGAAGAAAGTGGGATAGAAAATGGGCTGAAGACTTTTGTGCTCAACAAGATTTGACTCTAGTGAAGGATACAAGATGGGCTGCAGACTATGGACTTTCCTTGATTATGGGTTGATGACCCGATCCCTAACCCTTACAGTTATATCACCTTTTTGTACACTTAATAGAATTGTATGTATTGGAAATAGAAAGCTATATTCTAGGAATCCTAGAATAAATCTTTCTTCTTTCCAATCTTTAGGGACAAATACACAATGTAATGGAGTAGTACTCCACATTTACTGCTTTCTACTTTGTAACGGTGTTGTTGGGTTAGTCCGACACCGCTTTTGCCTAGTATGTATATAAAGGTCTTTGTTTTAAAAAAAATCATCAACTGATCAGTTTCCTTGGGTGAGGGTTTGAACTTGCATCCGCAATTCATTAGCGAAATAAGATGGCACAAATCGCCTCCTCAAAATTGATTGCATCTCTCTCCAAGTTCGGATCGGGCGCTCCCCATTGAGCTGTCTATCCTTCACCAATTGAGTCTACTAATGAGCTTCATAATCCTTAAAATGTATGGTCACCATTCGAATTTTGTTATCTTCAGAATAAGAATTTCCAGCAAAAATTTGCTCCACTGTATAAATCCAATCCAGAAATGCGTCGGGATCTAAAGTGCCATGAAATTTTGGGAAATCCAATTTAACTGAAGCCACATCAAACTCAGATTTGCCCCGGCTCTTTGATTGTTCAGATTCTATGAACTCCTCTCCATCAAAATCAGCCTCATCAAATTCATCTTCAAGTTTCTTTGAAGTTGATTTCTTCTTAGAAGCAGATTGTTGAGCTTCTGTCAAATTGTCTAACTGGGTTGTTAACCTTTGCATCATGCTAAAAAGTGTATTAATTTGAAGTTGTTGTTCAGATTGAGTATTTGAACTTTGTTGTTCAGATTGATTCTTTGAAGTTTCCTCCGCCATTTTTAAATACCTGCAAGTTAGCTAAACAACACAAGAAAAAACATTAATAATTAAGGCTTCTCACGGGTTCTCGCTTTAGATATGGTCAGTTCACTTCACTCTTTTAATATAGTTATTCTCGTGTATAACTGCTCTCCCTAATCTACTCTCCAAATGTGGGGTCTCTCGTAGTCTGCTTTGCAAGTTCTAAATTCTTAAACCGCCTATCAATAATTCAATTCAAATACCACACAAATCAAGTAAGGAATTGAAGAAGGAATTATGAAGAATTGCAATTTAGAACACGTTAAGGCACAATTTTGGACAAATTAGGCAAGAAAAGAAATAGATAACCAAGAATTAATATTCAATATCAATAACGGATTTCAATAGTGATGGTATACCCAGAATTTTGTTTTTTGCTGCAAATTTTCTTTTTCTTTTTTTGACATTTTTTTTCCACGTCTCTTTTTTTTCACGTCTTTTTTTTATATCACCAAGAAATTCAATCAACGAAATAACTAGCAGCAAGAATTCAATCTAACTTCATAAGATCCAATCACAAATTGAAAAAAAAGATCAAAAATTGATAAAATTTTAAGCTGGAAAATTTAACCTGAAATTTTCAAGCACTAAGAATGCTCTGATACCACTAGATAAGGTTCCCGTTGGTTTGATCTACCTTTGGGCGAATTGACAACCTTATTTATCCACAGGATAGGTCTAGCTTGGAAAATTCCACAGACAAATTCACCAAAACAAAGAATTTCAACGAACACAAGAAGAATAATGGTTAGAACAGAAATCACAAAGAATAAGAAAGAAAACAAAAGAAGATATGGAGCGCGATTCAATGGAAACTTGTCCAAAGGCCCAACGCTATTACAAAACCAACATAACTCAGGCGGCACCTAAATCAAATCAGATTTGGCTGTTCTCAAACTTAGAACAAAAGCAAGACTATTGGCTTAATTTCACTTTAGGGTTAGAAAATAAAAAGCTCAAATTTAGCTTAAGGTCTCTAAGGGTTGGAATCAAATTTTGCTCTTGCAAAATATTGAACTTTCAATATCAAAAATCAACTACTAAATTCATGGGTTTACAAGCCTTTAAATATGCACAAAGACTTGTCAACAAAGTAAACCCTACTTTTCTAAAATATAGTTTCCTAATTGGAATAAACTTCCCTAAAATGGAATTAACACATGTCTCAATCATGCAAGATCTTTAGCCATGTGTAAATAACATGAATAAAATGTCTATGTTCATGCAAGAACATTAGATCACGTTCTTTATTAAAAAGATTAACAAAAACGAACAAAAATGAAAAACTCAAAAACTGATGAATTTCTCAACGTCGCGCGACGTGGGCGTGTGGACGTCGCGACGTGCGGAAATGCGTCATGAATTAAAATTGGATTTTTATTCCAATTTTTCAAACTTCAAATTTCCAGAGAGTTACGTCGCGCGACGTGGAGGGCGGTGGACGTTGCGACGTCGGTGTACATCGCGACGTGGAGCTGTGGATGTCGGGACGTGGAGGCACGATTATCCAACTCTTGTCCAATCTTGCTTTCCAACGAAGTTTCTCCACGTAATGTCAAAACCATGAAGTTCCAAGGCTTAAAATTAGTCTTCACTTCATTGAAACCTTGTTCCAACAACTTATATGCATCGTCCATCACTTCCATGATCAAACCATTAAGAGCTAACTTGAACTTCTTAATTTTAGCTCGAGTCATTGGTCCACCAATTCCACGTAACAGGTCAATGGAATGTTGTTCACCATCAAGTGCGTCTGGATTCCTATCACAAAGGCTAGATAATCATGGTGAATATAACTTTGAGGAATCTCTAGCACTGTTGTCTAAGAACCTTAGCTGAGTTATGGAGGATTTTGGCAGAAATAATCAAGGTGTCAAGACCAATGTCAGCGACATCAAAAGTGGATTGTCAAGCAATAAGAAATACAGGGAAGAAAATCATGCATCTGACCAATCTTTCAAGAATAGGAGAATTCAGTGAGAGAATGTGATGGCTTTGGGCACGTTCAGGCGGAATATGCTAATACATTGAAGCAAAAGAAGAATTCTCTCAACAAAGTCTGGAGTGAAGATAAGTCAGATAAAGAAGATGAATTTCTTAATAACCATTTGGCTCTTATTTCTAAAATTGAACATTCAGACGATGGTGGTGTAAAGGATGTTACACGTAGTGTCACCAGAAAAATGTCGGCTTATAGTGACGAAGATGAAGATGAAATCACAAAAGAAGATATCTTGTCGAATACAAGATCCTTCATAAGAAATATATTGAACTTGTTAAAGCAAATCAGAATCTTCATACTCAAATTGGAGGTTTGAGAGATGAGAAGCTAAATTTTCAAAACTCTACTGAAGAGTTGGAAGCCAATTTGTGAGCAAGCTAAGAGGAAGTGAAGAATTTGACCAACAAGCTAAATCACATAAAGAAGAATGTCAAAGTGTTAAATTCGGGCTCTTTCAAGCTGGATCACATTCTCAAGACCATAAAACCCAGTGGTGATCATTTTGGACTGGGTTACAAAGGAGAAAATTCAATGTCACAGACGGTGTCAATGAAATGTAGTAATCACAAAGAGAAGAAAGTTGTTGTGAGTACTGCAAAGAACGTGAAGAAGTCAAATCCTCAGTATTCTTATCATGCTCATAGAGACAAAGGTAATAGATTTATTCTTATTTGCCATTATTGCAATCGTCGTGGTCATATTCGCTCTAGATGTTTTGCTTGCCTTACTGATTTGAGATAAGGTACTGCTAGAAAGTTTTCTTCTTGCAGAGATTCACAACAAAGATGGGTAAAGAAATCCAAGTTGAAGTGTAATGTCATGTATATCTCTCTAAAAGCCACCACTGATGCGTGGTACTTTGATAGTGGGTGTTCTAGACACATGACTGGTGACCATAAGTTTTTGAAGAATATTGTGTCTGAAAGTGCGGAAAAAGGGACGTTCGGTAATGGTGTCACAGTGAGTGTTATTGGAAGAGGTACGCTAAATGTGCCAGGGCTACCAAAGTTGGACAATGTTCTTCTGGTAAATGGTCTAAAGGTAAACTTGGTTAGTATTAGTCAGTTGTGTGGTCAAGATTTGAAGGTGAATTTCACTCGTGGGAAGTGCTTGGTGTCCGATCAAAACAACATGTGCATCATAGAAGGAGTGAGTTCTTCTGACAATTATTATCTCATTTTTGCTTCGTCTACCTATTCTCGTTCAAGCATGGAAGACTCTATTCTATGGCATCAAAAGTTGGGTTATGGGAATGCCACAGAATCTGTGAATGTTCAAGTCGATGATTCTCTGGAAATAGCTGATGCTTCTGAAGAAGACGTGACACAGTCCCCAGATAAAGAAAGCTCGAGTGTCCAGCCAGTGTACCCACCAGTGTCACAGGTGGTGTTACAGATCAGGTTGTTGTGATTGATAATGTGGAAGAAGCCATCTCGACTAACAGGCAACCATCTACTCGTGTTCAGAAGAATCATCATGCTGCTGAAGTTATTGGAGATCTGAATAATGGTATTCGGATCAGAGATAAGCCAAGAGTAAACTATAGAGAAATGATCCAAATGGCATGCTTTACTTCATTCATTGAGACAAAAAATATGAAAGAATCCTTGCTAGATGAGTATTAGATTGGTGCTATGCAAGAAGAACTTGGTCAATTCACTCAGAATCAAGTTTGGGATTTAGTGTCATGCCCCCCCTAATGTGAATGTCATTGGAACCAAGTGGATATACAAGAATAAGAGCGATGAGCATGAAAACATCACTCACAACAAGGTTCGGTTAGTTGCCCAGAGGTACACACAAATTGAAAGGGTTGACTTTGATGAGACATTTGCGCCAGTTGCTCGTCTTGTGTCCATTTGTCTCTTGTTAGCCATTACTTGTGTGATGCGGTTCAAGTTGTATCAAATGGACGTGAAAAGTGCTTTCCTCGATGGTTTTCTTCATGAAAAGGTGTATATTGCTCAACCAAGGGTTTTGAAGACCCTCATCATCTCGAGTGTGTCTACAAGTTGAAGAAGTCATTATACATAATCAAACAAACTCCTCAAGCATGGTACGAAAGGTTCACGGAGTATTTATTGTCCAAGGGATAGGAGGGGAGTAGATAAAACCCTTTTTATTCGCCGTGATAAAGGTCAGTTTTTACTCGCTCAAATATATATTGATGACATAGTGTTTGGCTCGGTGTCACAGGCGATGGTGGATGAATTTGTTGCTCAAATGACTAAGAAATTTAAGATGAGTATGGTTGGTGAGCTTACTTTTTTCATTGGGCTTCATATTCAGTAAAGAAATGATGGGATTTTCATTTCTCAAAGCAAGTCTGCCAAGAGTTTGTTGAGTTGGAGAATGCTCATTCAAGGAGAATACCGATTGAGACTTATGAGAAGATATTCAAAGATGAGAAGGGAATTCTTGTTGATGCAACCTTATATAGAAGTATAATTAGTAGTCTCTTATACCTAACTGCTAGGATACCAGATATCTGCTACAGTGTAGGTTTTTGTACTCGATTTTAAGCAAATCCTCGAGAGTCACACCTGGTGTTAGTGAAGCGAATTCTCAAATATATTAGCGGAACAACTGACTATGGGATCTGGTATTCGTTTGATACAAATACCAATCTAGTGGGTTATTGTGATGCTGACTATGCTGGGAGTTCAAACGATTAAAAAAGTACGTTTGGTGGATGTTCTTACATGGAAAACAACTTGGTGTCATGGTTCAGCAAGAAGCAAAATTCTATTTCTCTGTCTACTGTTGAGGCAGAATATATTGCAGCTGGTAGTTGCTGTACTCAGCTTCTCTGGATGAAACAAATGTTGAAAGACTATGGTGTCACACAGGATATTATGATACTCTATTGCAACAATATGAGTGCTATCAATATTTCTAAGAATCTGGTTCAGCATTCTCGTGCAAAGCATATTGATATTTGACATCACTTCAATCGATCTCTTATGGAAGACAAAACTATTGCTTTGAAATATATGGTGATAGAAAAGCAAATTACTGATATTTTCACCAAAGATTTGAATGGTGCGAGATTTGAAGAACTAAGGTCTACTCTAGGCCTTTGTGTCACGTGAATAAGTTTTTCAGTGTTGTAAGTATTTGTATTGTATTTGTATTTATAACAATCATAAATATGAAAAAACAACAAAAAACAAAACAAAAATAGTAGAGTAGTTTTTTTTTTTTTGGTTTCTCGCTTCATATTTTTAGGCAGTTTTGTAGTTGTAAATTTCTTTTTTTTGAATTTTGGTCTTCAGCTCTTCAAGTGACATGTGGCATATTGGGGATTTTCGGCTGATATCGAGGAGTTAAAGAGTTATTCTCTTTTACGCAAAATCTGACTGCTATTATTTCGCTCACCCCCCCTCTCTCTCTCTGCTATTCCAAGGGTTTAGTGTCTTTTTGGTTTTTGCCTTCACAAGCATTTGGTGCAGTAAAGTCTATTCTCAGTCGTGACAATCATCAAAGGTATTAAAGGAAAATTGAGTCAAGTGCCCCTAATTTCAGAGATGTCTCAGCCAAAGTCTTTGTCTCGAATTAAAAAGGTAGTAAAGACTGTAGACGATGATGGGGTTCATGTTGTTGTTACCCCTGCTTCTCCAGTTTCATTACAGGGTGATGGAAGTTCATTTCATTCACGAGAGTTGTCTTCAGATTCTGAGAGTGACATGTCCTCAAAAGCTATGATGGTTACTCTGATATTCAGCCAGTGGATTCTTCAGGTGTAAGAACACGTTTTGGGCAGACTAGTGGTGGTCCATTCAAGACTGGTGCTGCTCCTCCTAAAGCACCGGATGTTTCTAGGGTTTTCACAGATCCTAAGAGAAAAAGGTTTCGACTTATTGATGAAGAGTCCTCTAATGATGCTTGGATTGATGAAGAAAATGTCAAAGATGATGTTTTCTCTGATGATGATATTCAAGAGGTCTCTAATCCAGAACCTACTAAGACACCTAAGGCTAAGCGACAGAAAGGAAATCCTACTCTTGTGTCTCAGCGAGTCACTCGCTCACAGTCGATGTCAAAGGGAAAGTCACCAACCACCTCAAGTAAGTCATCAATTCCTTCTGTTAATTTGGATAATTTCAAATTTGAGTATAATGTTGGCCTCTGGGATAGAGTATCTAAGAGGAATATTTGGGATGAAAGAAATATTCATAAAGGAGATTTTAAGGATTGCCGAAAAATTATGGATCAACTTATAAGTCAAGGGCTAGACAGAACTTTTAAGGGTTTAAAGCCATATGTTAGGAGAGTTGTTCAGAAATTTTATTGCAATTTAGATCCTAATGTGAAGGATTTTGAACATTCTGATGGTGGATATATGTTTGTGAGGGGCCATCTGTTTGAATTCTCCCCTGACGTTATCAACACTCACCTGGGTAGTCATTCGGCTAATATTGAGGAGTGTTCATCCCTGATTACACTAAGATCATTATAGATATCACAGGTGGTGTTAGACGAGTAGGGCCCAGAGGAAAAGCTTTTCCTACCTCCCAACCCTTCTGTTAAGTATGCTATTCTGCACAAGATAGCCATGATGAATTGGCTTCCTACTTCTCATGGAACTGGTGTGAACAAGTCAATAGCTACTTTATTGTTCAAAATTGGGAATTTCATTGAATTTGTGGGATAGTTTTTGTTTGATCAAATTGTGAAGCATGCTGATTGCAAGAATGAAAGGATAGATCTTCCCTTTTCATGTTTGATATATGGCATTCTCTTTTCACAACGAGCTGTGATTAAAGCTAGAGAGATTCTTGATATGGACAAGGAATAAATCAGAATCAGATATAAGATTCTGAAGGGTGATCACATCAATGATATGAAGGATGTTCCAGAGGATGTTTCTGACTCTGACAATGAGGAGATTGGTAATTCTGTCTTACTATCTCGCACTATCAAGGTGCTTGAGGATGAGTTTAAGACTCTAACCACTCAGTAGTTTGTTATTGAGAAAAAGAGGAGGAAATAAGTCTCTTCGTTGCTTGATAATCTTGTGAAAATAAGGTCAGGAAAAGAAGTTGCTGTTGAGGCTACTGAAAGGAAGAAGCATTTTGATGTAAAGGCTAAAACTATAACAGATAACGTTGCTGGTTCTTCAGGTGTTACACCAGATGTCACTCAGGATGTTACAGAAGGTATTCTTCAAAACTTGTCTTCTGTTCTTGCAGAATCTGATATGGAGCCCAAAATTCCTATCGTAGAAGAAAATGTTGACTCTGATTCTGATGAGGAAGTTATTGCAAAGAAAACTCCTGCTCCCTCTGATCCTTCTGATCTGGTTTCTCCGAGTGTCATTCCTAGTGTCCCAGACAGTCAGGATCCTTCTAGCACCCAATCTGGTGGGTTTGTTGCTGGTAAAGATGAATTTATTCCAAAAGCAGATATTAGTGTTCAGTTGCTAGCAGGTTCTATTGGCCTAGTTCCCTAAGATGATAATGATTCCGCTTGATATTGCTCTGATGTTTTTATTGCTCTGATGGTTTTAAGACAATTTGTTATGTTGCTAATTGTTTTTATACCCTTTTGTCTTTTGTAGCAAAAAGGGGGAGTATTTTGTGTTTTGGTTTTGTAATCCCTAAAACATTGTATGCTGGGATATTAATGTCTTTTGCTGTGTCATACACAATGTCTTGTGCAATGATGTTTCTTTTATAAGTTCCTATTCAGGGGGAGTTTCAGTGAACTTCTGTCCAGCATACAGGAGGAGTTTGAATTTTGCCAAAAAAATGCCAAAGGGGGAGATTGTTAATGCTAAAGATGAGTTGGCATTTATTTGATGAGTTGGCATTGATTTTTTGGCAAATAAGGAAAAATCGTGATTGGCTGCAGAAATCAGCTAAATCAATCTTTGCAATGAAGGTTGATTTTGGAGATTATGCTATCTTGATATATTTGGTGCTTATCTTGGTATTCTTGGTGATTATCTTTGGAAATCTATCTTTGGAATAGATAAGTATGGGATGCACACAGATTCCATCTTTCTATGCGATTTATTTGGAAATAATCTTGGAGATAAACATAGAAAGATTTTGTGTGCTCTATAAGATCTTTCCTGTCACACGGTTTTCAAGGGGCGAGAGTTTATTTATTCTTTCGGTCTTTTGGAAGACTGTGAACACACTTTGTTTAGGTTGGTATTTGACATTTTTTGTACCGTTTTTTGCATCCACCTTTATTGTGAATATACATGAAAGATCAAGGTTAGATACGCGGTATCCTAGTTGGTTGGAGCACTAGATGTGACATCGATAATAAAAACGATAATGGACAAAATTAAAATGCGAAAAATAAAGAGACAGGAGGTTGGTAACACAGTTCGGCAATTGCCTACATCTGCGGGGCCACGCCCAGATAAAAACAATTCACTAGGTTCAAGAAGTTACAAGACACCCGGTCTAATACAAAGTAAGACTTCCTCTTTTCTTTGTCGCCGCCTTTATCTAACTTCCCAAGTGAATCTGTTGTTACGAGCTCCCCTCGACTTGTGCGATTCTTCCTAAAATCTTTAAGAGACAAGATCCCCTTGTCAATGGCGACTCCTCCTGGAATCCGTATATAGCAAGATCCCCTTGCCCACAATTACAACTCTCCCGAGTTCCTGGCAGCCTCCTCCCGAGACTGAGTTTCAATAAAGATTACAAGGTTTGTACCTTCAACACATTTGCATTTAGATGCGAACAGCCAACACACTAAACAAATCTTTACAACATTCACTACAATGCATGTTGACAATTAAGGTCGGTGAAAAAAACAGTACAAAAAATGTCAAAACTAACGCATTTTGGGATTTTGCGATTTTTTACCAAAATACGTGTTATAACACATGAAAAATAGAGGTTTGGTGAAAATTTTAATTTTTGCTTTTTTTTAATATTACTAGAATGCATGTTCACAATTATTGTGGACGCAAAAATTACAAAAAATGTGAAAATCAACGCATTTTGGGATTTTCCATTTTTGACCAAAATATGTGTGTTAAGCCATGATAAATAGAAGTTTGGTGAAAATTTTAATTTTTGTTTTTTTACACTATTCACTAGAATGCATGTTCATAATCAATGTGAGTGAAAAAAACGGTACAAAAAATGTCAAAACTAACGTGGTTTAAGATTTTGCCATTTTTGATTGAAAAACGTGTGTTTATAACCCATGAAAAATAGAGATTTGTTGAAAATTTTAATTTTTCCTTTTTTTTTAAAATATTTACTAGAATGCATGTTCACAACCAAGATGGGTGCAAAAATGGTACAAAAAATGTGAAATCCAACGTGTTTTGAGATTTTGCCATTTTTTTACCGAAATACCTGTATTTTAACCCATGAAAAATAAAGGTTTGGTGAAAATTTTAATTTTCTCTTTTTTTAATAATATTTACTAGAATGTATGTTCACAATCAGGGTGGATGCGAAAACGGTACAAAAAATGTCAAAATAAATGCCTTTTGGGATTTTGCTATATTTACCGAAATACGTGTGAACATGCATTCTAGTGAATATATTCACAACTTTTTTTGTCCCGCTATTGTTGATATCTTAGTGAACTATTAAATGGAGTAGAGTAGATAATAAATTATAGAGCCCACTAATTTTTTTCCAACGTTACCCTTCTATTTCTCATGTGAAATAATCATTATCACCGACGACGATTTTTTTTAACAAAAATGTTATTAAGGGCCATTTAAAACTGTGACCGCAAGTTTAGGGACCAAAATGAAGTTTTTTGAAGATGAGGGACTAAACGGAATGAAGGGATCAATTTTAGGGACCAATTGTGTCATTCACCCTTTGCATAATAACATGTTTTAATGTTTTAGTTGCTCTTTTTTTTTAAATGTTTTAGTTTCTTATTAAGTAATTATGTGAAGGAAAAAGTAGAACATATCTTTCATTTAGCCCGTTGAGAGGTACAAAGTGTACAACCGATTTGCCTTACAGTTTTGAACTTTATTTTGTTTGTAAGCTGTTCTGAATGTGTAGCCATTGGGGTTAGCCCGGTGGTTAGGAAGTTAGCTTCCCGACTTACAAGTTTAGAGTTCGATTCCTGTAAGATGCATGTGAGTCTGGGTGTGTTTAAAAAAAAACTATTCTGAATGTGTTTAAAATGTTTTAGTTGCTTATTAAGTAACGACGTGAAAAAGAACGAAAAAAGATTATTAATTTAGTTACTGGAAAGTACAATGCTCTGTAATTTACAATCCCATTTGCAAGTATTGAATTTATTTTGTTTGTAAGCTATTCTAAACGTGTTTAAGCTGGTTTACGTGAAAAAGAACTAAAAAAGATTGTTAATTTAGTTCATTGGAAGGTAAAACGTTTTATAGTGTACAATCCCATTTGCTTTAAAGTTTTGAACTTTATTTTGTTTGTAAGTTGTTTCGAACGTGTTTAAAATGTTTTAGTTGCTTTTTAAGTAACTACGTGAAAAATAACGAAAAAATATCGTTAATTTAGTTCGTTGGAAGTACAACGCTTTGTAGTATACAATCCTATTTGCCTTATAGTTTTGAACTTTATTTTGTTTGTAATCTGTTCGGGACGTGTTTAAGATTTTTTAGTTGCTTTTTAAGTAACTACGTGAAAAAGAACCAAAAAGATTGTTAATTTAGTTCATTGGAAGGTACAACGCTTTGTAGTATACAATCCCATTTTGCCTTAAAGTTTTACTTTTTTATAAGCTGTTATGAAAGTGTTTAAAATTTTTTAGTTGCTTATTAAATAACTACGTGAACAATAACGATAAAGGTTGTTAATTTAGCTCATTGAAAGGTATAACGCTTTGTAGTATATAATCTCATTTGCCTTAAAGTTTTTAATTTTATTTTTTTTAAGCTGTTATGAGGGTGTTTAAAATGTTTTAGTTGCTTATTAATTAACTATGTGAAAAAGAACAAAAAAGGTCGTTAATTTAGTTCATTGAAAGGTATAACGCTTTGTTGTTTACAATTCCATTTGCCTTAAAGTTTCAAATTATATATTTTATAAGTTGTTCTAAACGTGTTTAAAATGTTTTAGTTGGTTATTAATTAATTGAAAAAAAAATAACTGTGTGAAAAAGTACGAAAAAGGTCGTTAATTTAGTTTCATTGGGAGGTACAATACTTTGTAGTGTACAATACCATTTGCCTTCAATTTTTTTAACTTTATTTTGTTTGGAAGCTGTTCTGCATGTGTTTAAAATGTTTTGGTTGCTTATTAACTACGTGAAAAAGAATGAAAAAGGTCATTAATTTAGTTCATTGGAAGGTACAAACATTTTGTAGTATACAATCTCATTTGCCTTAAAGTTTTGAACTTTATTTTGTTTGTAAGCTGTTTTGAACGTGTTTAAAATGTTTTAGTTGCTTATTAAGTAATTACGTGAAAAAAAACAAGAAAATACATTAATTTAGTTCATTGGAAGGTACAACTCTTTGTAGTGTACAATCTCATTTGCCTTAAAGTTTATAACTTTATTTTGTTATAAGCTGTTATCAACGTGTTTTGATGTTTTAGTTGCCTATTAATTAAATATGTGAAAAAGTAAGGAAAAGAGAGTTAATTCGTTGGATAATCCTTGAAATGCAAAACCCTTGCCCAAACTTCTTACACCAGACAGAAATTGTTTTTATTTGGTGCTTTTGATTTGCTTATAAAAGTAAAATTGCTGCTTTAATCATAAGATATAGTAGTTGAAATGGGACTCCCCTACAACATAACATGCTTTTATATGTAGTGTATAATATTATTCTAATTTTGATTGGATTTATATATTTTATGTACAAAGAATTAATTATTATTTTTTAAAAATATCTTGTTAAGCCAACTAAATACCAAAATTTGTTGTAACGAAATGATTAAACATCTATTAAAGTATTAAGATCAAAATCTTAATTTTAATAATTGATTTTTAGTTGTATCAAGCGGCCTTTTGATGATAAATTTATTTTTCCCCTTAGTTTTATGTACTTTTAATCAGTTATACAAATTTTTTATTTAATTTAGATCTTTTGTTTATATATGGTAAAAATGTTTTGAGTTTTGGAATGATTGAGATATTGAACTTTGTTTGATAGGTGTTAAAAGGATAAGATTAAAGGGTAGTTAAGTATTTTGTTAAATATATTTAATAGTTATATTATCTATACCACCTTAACAATAATTAACTCAAAGTTATGCCTCGTTTAATAATAATGATTTTAAACCCACCCTTAATAGAAATTTTCCCTAAGTAATAAGGGTTTGGAGCACGTTCTTAAAGGGATCGGATCGTTTGTACAAGATTATACTGTGTTATCATGTCCAATGTTAAAAACGACGTCGTTTCACTGAAATTAAGAATTAAAAATATAAATATCAATAAAATTAAATTTACAATTATTATGCGCCCTAACTCAAGTATGATTAAACCCTATTTATTCTTTTAATTTCTAGTTTTAGTGAAACCACGTGGTTTTGACAATTAGACATGATAATTCAGAATAATATTGGATGGAGGATCCCATCTTGCCCTTAACATAAATTTTTCCTAAAATAAATTTGTTAAATTAATGCTAAATTACCTATTTTTACACGTAAATTCATTAATTACCCGCCCATTTTTACTCGTCAACAAAACGGGCATAGACGAGAATTACCCTTTTCTTTCAATCCCATTTAATAGTTGCCTATTAACAGTCAGAACAGCCCATTTGGCACTAAGGGTATGTTTCTTTTTTCATTTTTATTTGTTTTCTAATTTCATCCACACACACGTATATATCTTTAAACATACATGTCAGCCGGAAAAAAAGGAAATGGAGAGAACACATTGGATAGATTTATTTATATATATATATATATATATATATATATATTTCTAAACCTTAGCTTCATTTCTGTTGATAGAAAATGAGACAAAAATTGTTGGCATAATTTGTTCAAAATACACTACAAACAAAGAAGGACTAAATTACAATATGTCCCCCTTTATAAATCAGAGCTTTAATTGAGCAAAGTGCCAATTTGGTCACCAAAACTATAACAAATTAGGAGTTTTAGTCATTTAACTATTTTTTTAGCCAAAAATTTCATTCAACTATTTTTTTTTCCAACGAAAAACATCTTTTCCTCTATTCAGGCCATTTGAGCTAATGAAAATACACTCACGAGATTCGCACATGCATACTTTGAAGATTAAAATTGTCCTGTAACAATTTTATTTGCTTGTCTCACTCTAAACCCTATATAATGTGTCTCTTCTCCTTTCGCCTCCGTATTCTCTCGTCTCCTCTTATTCATCTCCAAAAGAAATTTGTAATCGGCACAAGGTCTGACCTTATTAGCCGAAAAAAATTTGTATTAACCTTATTATAGGGTCTGCATATGAAGGAGTGAAGTAAGGATTTTTCTTACTTGATTGAGGAGGAATGCATATCTTTAAATTCGAATTGAATCTCTCGTTTGTGACAAAGATTATCCAGATAAGCCAGAAGTTCATTTTCATTCTTGGATCAACATGACCTGTGTTAATCATGAAACTGGAGTGGTGGAGTCCAAAAAGTTTTCACTTATGGTGAAATGGCAACGAGGATACACCATGGAAGACAAACTAACAGAGTAGAGAAAAAGGAAATGCTTGCACCATACAATCTAAATTGGTCCAGCCACGAAAAGAACCATTTTTAGCATAAAAGATATGTAGATCTTTTTGGGTTTTATGCAGATCTTATTGCTTGTAATGTTATGATGAGTCTAAGTAGGGAAATGTCTCAAGGACCTCTTCTTTTGATCCTCAAGTCCTATTTATCAGTTTCTTCAATTTCCTGCTTTATGAACTTTATTACTAGACATTGTTTGATTAAGGGAATAAAAAATCCCTATAAAGCCCTTAATTTTAGGTTCAAATTAGAGCAAATATGGGGTTCAAGCCCTTAATTTGCTGGGTTGTGCAAATATGGTTTCAAATATGAGGTTGAATTTTCACAATTAGTTGTTGGGATTGTGCAAGTTCCTGTGCTTTTGAGCCATTTTCAAATTATTTATTGGCATTTCACTTTTCAATTTGAGAGAATATTTGTATCATAAAAATGGATTTGACAGTCTCTCCTCCCCTCTTATTCATCTGCCAAAAACATCTGCAATCGGCAAACAAGATAGAACGACAGTGGGATAGTGGGAGAAGATGATGACGTGGATCACATGCCAAAGTTATTGGACTATTTTAACCTTGAAAACAAGCTTCTGCAGGTCACATGAGCGTATTTCTGTTAGCTCAAACGGCCTAACTAGATGGAATAATGTTTTTCGATGGAAAAAAATAATTAAATGACCTTTTTCGCTGAAAAAATAGTTAAGTGACTAAAACTCTTAATTTGTTACAGTTTGGTGACAAAATTGGCACTTTGCACAATTTTAATTTAACCGACATCAAATTTTTTAGCCATTTTCATTTCCCGATTGGCACCGGCAGCAATGGCGCTATTAGGCACCCATCGCACGTTAACCACTATCCTCCGCCGCGCCCTCTCGTCTCCTTCTTGCTCTTCCCGCCTCGCTGTCTCACTCCTCAACCTTAAATACCCAACCCAACATCCAAATTTGAACCCGTTTGATATCCCATCGCCGAACAAGAGCATTGGCCTGCCACTATACCTTCATCGGCCTACCACGGACATGGATAGACTGGCTGCCAAAGGGAAGGATAAAACACGCAAGCTGTGACTACGAGCATTGGCTTGTTTCCATGGATTTCCCCAAGGAAATTGACCCCTTGGTAGAAGACATGATTGATAGTTATGTTAAAACTCTATCCATGGTTGTTGGAAGGTACAACTCTTCGTAGAGTACAATCCCATTTGCCTTTCTAAAAAAACCCCATGTAGTAAAAAAACTTACCAATAACTCCTATGTGTTTCATTTTTAAATGGAAATTGGATGGAAAATTGGTATACTAACGGTACCGTTAAAACTTCCAACAACACCCTCTCACATTTTTTCAATTCAAATCATTACATATTTAAATTATCAAATTTTGGGGCCAAAGTTCAAATTATTAAAGTTTTGAGACGAACAATAATTTTAAAATTTTCTTTTTTCTCCACCAATCGTTCCATCCGCCTCCACCACCCACACCTCCACCTCCACCTCTACCTCCACAACCACAACCACAACCAATGAAAGCACCTCCTAAGCATGTACTCACCACCAATCCTTCAATTCGAATTAGGAAACCTCATGAGACGGAAATTCAAGATCATTATTAACAGTAAAACTAAAATAGCCTCTAAGACAAACTGCCGAAACTACCTTCAGCTAGGGTACTTCCAGTAAAGTCAAGGTCCGAAGGGTTCCCAATTTCTTTGAAACCACCACCGGGATATTGGCCTTAACCAACCCAGTCGTCAATGTCGACGAAATCAAACAAGAGTCTTGTCCTGGGAATTTTCATAAACCACCAACCCAAACAACCCAATCGTCAAAGGAATTTTTCATTAAACAATAGTATCGTCACAAATCAATCCAATCGTCAAAGGAATTTCATCAAACAAATTCTGTGATTTGCATAATGGAAGTTTGGAAAAAAGAGTCCCGGAAATCTTCACTCGTCAATGTGGAATACCCAAGTGTTCTTCCTGTCATCGAAAATCTTAACCGTCTTTGCGAAAGCCACCAACAACCTTCAAACATGAGATATAACAGTGACGTAGTCATTCACAAATCAACCTCTGAATATTGATTATTTGGCTTGAAGAATTTTCCGTTGGCTTCTGGGTAGAATTTGGATGATTGAATCCGCAAATGCAATTGGTGTGTAGATATAGGGGGAGAGAAGTACAGAACGATGAAAATTTTGTTGAAACTCATGGCTGGAACAAGAAAAGCGCCAGTTCCTCCGTCCAAAAAATGGGAAGAAAGAAGGAAAAAACAATTAAAATTATTAGCTCAATGGTAAGGGTTATTTTTGTCAAATTTTACCTTTTTAGATTTATATTTTCTGTCACTCTCGCATTTCATCCACGCACTGTTATCGGAATATTTTTCATCCACTTTTCATTTAAAAATAGAACACAAGGGGTTTTTTAGAAATTAGCCCGACCACGTGGGGTCATTGGTAATTAACCCTTGGCATAATAACATGTGTTAATGTTTTGGTTGCTTATTTAAGTAATTTTGTGAAGAACAAAGTAGAGAAGATCTTTAATTTAGCCAGTTGAGAGGAACAAAGTGTACAGCCCATTTACCTTAAAGTTTTAAACTTTATTTTGTTTGTAAGCTGTTTTGAATGAGTTTAAAATGTTTTAGTTGCTTCTTAATTAACTCCGTGAAAAAGAACAAGAAAATACATTTAATTTAGTTCATTGGAAGGTACAACACTTTGTAGTATACAATCCCATTTGCCTTAAAGTTTTGAACTTTATTTTGTTTGTAAGCTGTTTTGAATGTGTTTAAAATGTTTTAGTTGCTTATTAATTAACTACGTGAAAAAGACTGAAAAAAGATAGTATAGCTCATGATTAATTCAGTACGAATTCTATTGCTTCTTAATTGGTGGGATAATCCTTGAAATGCAAAACCCTTGTCCAAAATTCTTATACCAGACGGAAATAGTTTTTATTTGGTGCTTTTGATTTGCTTATAAAAGTAAAATTGCTGCTTTAATCATAAGACAGTACGTGAAATGGTACTCCCTTTTCTGAAATGTTTTACCTCGTAGGTTAGTTATTATTTACTTCTGCCAAGGTTATTGGTTTGATTACAATTGTCTGAAGAACTATGTCGATGGAAGTTGAAATTTTTGTTTAGAGGTTGGACAGCATTATTCCTTCTCGTGAATTAGCATTTTGGAGGACTATAATTATTTGTTGGACTTTGCTGTATATTTGTGGTGTATCTGCGGACATTAAGTGTTGGCTTCCAATTTTTGAGATATTGCCACTATTTACTGAATGAATGTGATTCATGAACGGGCTTAAGATGCATTTCTCTTTTTTGAGATGAACCTTCTTTTCTTTGGTAAACAAAGAAGAATCAAAGAAGAAGATTTACTGTGTCTGCACAACAACATTCTCGGTATTTGGTGGTCTGATTTCTGAGGAGCTCGCATTCAAATTTAAAGGTATTCAATTACCTGTAGTTAAGTTACATAATGGGATTTCTACATGGTTGTTTGATTTTTAACGTTTCGTCTTTCCAGTAATCTTTGTTCTGATAGTGTCATGTTTGTTATTTTTCTGTTAACCAAGTGTCTAGGATGTGTTATATTTACTAGATCCTTGTTTTTTCTGGTTTTGGAAGTGTCTAAAGTTAGCTTTGTTCACTTTGTTGTATGAGTCCGTCTTTGAGCTTGTTAGGAGAAGCAAAAGTTCAGCATGAAAGAAAATTGAAAACACTTGGCAGGTCACTTTTTCTACATTCGTCCTTTTTCGTATCCCTTTTGTCCACATTAATGTTCAAGATCCTAATGGAGTTTTAATGGTCTAGCTTATGTTTTTGTCTATTTGCTTTTCCTACTCATGAAGTTTTGTTGAGTGAAATATTCTGGTTTCCTCTTATGCTTGCAGCTTTTGTTTTCAAGGTTCTAAGTTCGGTCAAATTCGTTGGCTTGTTACAATATGGTTCGGTTCCATTTTGCCTATACTTCTCATTGTTGTGGACCACTCCAGCACATTTACTTTTGCAAACTGTGATGATTTTGAGGTATGGTAGTTGTAGCTTATACTCGATTACTTGGAGGTTTTATGGACTGTGTTAGGGAAAAACAGATCTTACGTTGTATCTAATAGCCCAAAATAATAATAGAGGACAGTAGCAAGAAAAATAAATGACACAATAGACACAAAAATTTACGTGGTTCAGTCAATGTGACCTACGTCTACAGCCGAAGGCGATGCCAAAATTCACTATTATGTAGAGACAATTTACAAAAAGTGAGAACACCAAATTTACACAAGACTTTAAGCAAAAGTATTTGGGAGAGAGATCTAAGGCTTGAGGGATGAAAGCTTTGAAGCTTTTCTGGGATGCCATTGAACTTCTGAAATGCTTAGTATTTATAGGCAGTTTTGAAGTTGGTTTGCTATAGAAAATCAAGTCGCTGAAATCTTCTTTTGCACGCAGCCGAAATACCAATTTTACACGCAGCCTCAATGGAAGAATAATTGCTGCCATAAGTCAACAAAAACATAAAGGGTTGCGGGCTATTGCTTTTATTACAAATCTCCACCTTGGTCTGAAACCCGAAAAATAATGATTTAATCAAACACACCTCCGGCAAAGCCCCAATGGGCTGAATCACAAACTATGAATACCAATCAAATCCAAGCACTGCTTGAAGTTGTATACTGGAAGAGCTTTTGTAAACATATCGGTAGGATTGTCCTTGGTATTAATGCTGAGAAGAAGGTCCTTGTTCATAAGATCAATACCAAGGACAATCCTGCCGATATGTTTACAAAAGCTCTTCCAGTATACAAGTCCACTAGAAAGCTTTTGTAAATATATCGGCAGGATTGTCCTTGATATTAATCTTCTGAACAAAGACCTTCTTCTCAGCAATAGTATCTCGAATGAAATAATATTTGATATCAATATGTTTCGTCCGCTCATGATACATCTGGTCTTTAGTCAAATGAATTGCACTTTGACTATCACAATAAATGGTAGTAACCTCGCAGGGGAAAAAGCCACTACATGTTGTTGAGTAGCTTTCCAACTAATTACACAACCTCTAATGCAAAATACATAGCATGTAAGAGACCTGTGCTTATCAAGGTCACCGGCGTAGTCTGAATCTACAAAATCAACAAAGTGTTGGGTTCTACCAAACTCCAAACAAGAGTTTGAAGTACTCTTCAAGCATCTGAATATCAATTTCACAGTCTGCTAGTGTTCTTTGCTTGAATTTGTCATATACTTGCTAACAACACTAACTGCTTGTGAAATATCTAGACGAGCACAAACCATTACATACATGATACTGCCAACGGCACTAGAATAAGGAACACGTGCCATATAATCTTCATCTTTCCCTGATTTTGGTGATTAAGCAGCAGATAGTCTAAAATGGCTAGCGAGAGGAGTACTAACTGGTTTGGCATCCAACATGTCAAATCTCTCCAAAACTTTCTTAAGGTAACTTTCTTGGGTCAGATATAACTTACCAACTCCTCTATCTCATCTTATCTCCATATCAAGAATCTTCTTAGTTGCTCCCAAGTCTTTCATTTCAAATTCACCATTCAATAAGGCTTCAACTGGTGAATTTTTTGCAAGATTCTTAGCTGCAATGAGCATATCATCAACATATAATAAAAAATAAATGAATGAATTGTCATTCAACTTTCGGAAGCAAACACAACTATCATACATGCTCCTGGAGAAATCATGACCCAACATAAATGATTATGCATTGCCTCATCTTTTAGATTTACCGGGTGTTTTGCGGGTTATACCTGATATGTGCATAGAAATTGACAACAAGGACTATGGAGGTTGGTACAAACTAGAAACTTGAGGCTCTGTATAGCATTGTACTGCTTAAGTTATCTGGTCATAGTCAACAAACTCGTTTCTAAGGGCTGTTTATTGGTTTTCAACAGGGGATTTATTTGTTGATGGTAAAGTTATTCTTAGGCCATAGTATAAATTCGGTGAGAGGGTCGATCCCAAGAACAGGACTCCTCTTCGATTTTATAAACACCGAGAGACAATGTCACGCCCCAAATCCGACATGACACGGCCACACGATTGAAAATCGACTCCAAACGTGCGAAGCCTACTGTTCTCACTGTTTACTATACCAACAGTATATGTACATAGGCCACACATCACATATTCTTTTTTTTTTAATCAATATGTACAATCTCCAATACGCCTTAATATAAACATATATCACATTCAAACCTATAACACACAACACCATAAATATGATTTATACTAAAAACTTCACTTACAATAATATACATTTCCTTTTCAAGTCATCTTGAACTATATGCATCAAGATCAAGATCCAATACTCCAATATCATTCATTAAAACAAAACATCTATTATAATTTCCTATATGCTCTACATAACTACAATATCCACAAAATGTCTCTCACCTCTTCCAGTCATCCACGTAACCTGTACCTGAAACCTTAGAGTCTGCAAAAATAACAATATAGGGGGTATGAGCAAAACTATGCCCAGTAAGTGATAATGACATTCCTCTATCGGATTAAGCACATTATACATTATATACTTTCGCAAAGCATTTCAACAAATGAAAATCACATTTGGAAACATTTCCAATCCACACACACATATATATACAAATAGCAAGTGGCTTCATCATTTATCAAATCACATTCACAAATACATTGAGTATTTGTCATTTAGCTCATGAATGGTTCAAGTTACTCTCGGTACACTGGATCCAGTTCCTGACTGTTTATCCCGTCAGGTAGGCCAAATACAAATGAGTTTCTAGCTGTTTATCCCGCTAGATAGGCCAAATACAAATGATTTGGAACATGTTCCTACCAATCATTCCAAGAAACATTCAAGAGCTCATATCACTTCAAATTCATTTAAACCATTCATCAAACACTTTACTTTCACAAAAGCCACTGCATACATTTCACATACATCAAAATCACAAATTAGCACATGCTCAATCCATTTTTTAATATAACAGCATACCAAGTTCTCAAAATATGTTTCATCAAATGCATATTTAAACATAAAGGAATATCAAACCACTTACTTTACGCCAATATTCCAATATTGCACTTGATTTTTAAGATTTCCACCACCTATTCAATTCACTTTCCTATAGAACATACACATATGACAAAAGAACAATCAAATAGAGTCTAATAACTCTTGGACACCTTTCTTAATTTAAGAACACTTCATTTTCTTATAATTCTAAAAACCCATTCATATGATTTTCTACACTTGAAATCCATTTGATCTTTCCCTACATGTCAAATATGTTGAACAACCCATTTTTTCCATAAACCCACTTACATATTACTCTCTTAAACTTTCTTCAACAACATATTCTCACAATTTGACTTAAACCCATCAATACATGTTCTATACCTAATCAAATGCATGCTTAAATCCTTAGATAAGTGTTCTTGAACTTATAGGATTAAAATCCATATCCTATCATAACAAAACTTCCAAACTTTTACTAATCTAGAACACTAAATAAAGAGATTAGGATGGGTAAATAAACTAGAGAGTTTCCTTACCTTATGTTGAGTGAAATAAGAGTGAGAATTGAGCTTTTTCTTCTTCAATCAAGCCTTCTCCTTGCTGCCCTAAAGTGGAGAAGAAATGGGGGAAAGAAATATGAAGAAGGAAATGGTAACCCAAGGCTGTAAAATGTTGGATTCAAGACCAACTTTTACAATTTTGCTACATAGTCCTTCTATTATTACTTATTTATTGAAGGGTCCCTAATTTTGGTCATAGGTATTACAGACAATGCTGGTTCAAAGAAGAGAACCAATTCTAAGAGCACAATGGTCCCCGAATCAGCAAGCTCTGCCACATCATTCAATATCAATCAATGGCCAAAATGTATCTCAGGGTGATGGGGGCGGGCGGGCATCGATGAAATTAGGTTGGGTTTCATGGCCAAGATGCCCCAAATCAAGCAATGCTGCCCCAGTATCCGATAGCAGTGAATGGCCAGAATATATCTCAGAATGGTGGGGATGATACCCTACAAAATCAGGGTGGGTTTCATGGGAAAATTCCTGAAAATCTTCTAGTGAGCTGATGAAACATAAGACTCCTATGAATTGAGCTAAGGTGGTCCTTTGATCTTCTTAGGAAAGAATGCTAGATACCTCACTTATCGAAGCTTAATTATGTGAATATCTTTTTTGGTTCTATTTCAATGAAGTTTTTCCTTGCATTTTAGCATTGTGTCCCTTCAAGTAATTAAACTTAGGCAATTGCGGCATCGTTCTAAATTTTAAGGTGTTTTCATGTTGAAACCTCGACATTTTATATGATGACTGGATGAGTAATGTTTTTCACTGTTGATCCGCTGAAACAGAACGGCGAACTAGCTGTTAATGCCAATATGATTACCTATTTACAAAGATTTGGAGAAATTGTAAGAACTACATGAATTTAAATTAAAAATAATAGAAATGCAACAATAACAATAATGTTATAAAACATTAACGATGAGTGTTTTTTCAAAATACGACCATTTCTAAAAAATATTACCAAACTAACACACTTTTAAAATTTATTCCCTAAATAATACTCTTTTAGTCATTTGTACCCCAACTATTCAAATTAAAAGAAAAATTACAAGCCCTGTAAACTTTAAATAAACATGGAAGAAAAACTATTACCTTCTCTCATTTAGGGTCTGTTTAATAACAGGTTTGAAGTTTGAAAAGTTTAGACATTAAAGAATTATGTGTGTTTGATAAATAAAAATTAAAACTCTTAATAGATTAAGTTGCTCTCAATATTCATCCAAAATTACTCTTTGAAATTAACTGATAAACTTCATAATACGGTCAGACGTTGGGTTTTAAAAAAAGAATTAATATGACATGATTATCCTTTAATCACTTCCATCTTATCTCTTTCTTCTCCATCTCCCTTCTCTAATTTTCTATTTCTACTATATTTCAAATTCTTTTTCTATTTCTATTGAATTTCAATCTATTCTCTTTTTGAACTCTTATAAGGTATGCATACATGCAAAGAGGAATAATATTCGTAATTTAATAATGAATTTTTAAAATTTTAAAATTTAATTAATCTTTCATTTTTTTTTGGATTTAAAATCAAAATTAGTAAATTAAAAATTATATTCTTAAAATTTATATTCACATTGAGATTTTGAGTATTTGTTTTATTTTATGTATGAATACTTCTTATATATTTTAATAATTTATTTCATTATTATAATTTTGTAATTGTTATCTTGTTAGAAAATTATATTTTATTCAATTTTTATAATAATTTTGATCTATAATTTTAGAAAATTAATATATGATATATTTATTGACAAAATATGTAATTAAAGGGCAAAATCGTACTAATTGGACCATTCAGAGATATCAGATCAACATATTTATGAAACGGTCTTTATTAATTCAGATTTAAGATTCAGACATTCAAAATTGATTCTTTCCGTGCTTAAAATTCAGTCACTTAATTATTTATATTTCAAATTTCAAATTTTAATTTTATCAAACGGACCCTTAGTTTTCTATTTGTTAAACAATTGTAATTTAAGAAAATTATTACTTTATTCTCAAATTCATAATTATCTTAATTCCTTAGTTTGTAATGGTTCAACATATTATAATATGGCGAAACTACAGGGACCGATTTGTAATATGGTTTTACCTCAAGAGAGGTAGATGTAATTCACCCAAATAAAAATTAGCAAATCTTGCAATAAATAAATCACTTCATAATAGTTCAACATATTTAATTATAAAAGTTGATTCATATCCGACAATATATCCCCAATCTTCTTTGAGGCTCAATTTTAGTACGTTATAGCTGTGCAATTGAAACATAAACTGCACAATAAAAAATTCTCAAATGAGAAATATTGCCCTCATATCTAAATGTTAATTTTAAATGAGAAAAAGTATGATAACTTGCTAGCCTAACTCTTATAAGTGTTGTTACATGTAATATAACATATCCCCAAACAGATAAAGGAAGTTTAGACTTCATAAGTAATGGTCTAGCAGTTAATTGTAACCATTTAATGAATAATTCAACAAGACTATTTTGTATACAAACATAAGTTACAGGATGTTCAACACTTAAACCAATCGACATGCAATAATCATAAAAAACATGTGATGAATATTTACCAGCATTATCTAGATGAATTTTCTTAATTGGGAGATTTAGAAATTGTGCTTATAACTTAATTATCTGAACAAGTAATCTCGCAAATGTCAGATTTCAAGTAGATAATAAATTACATGGCACATCTTGTTGTTGCGTCAATTAACACCATAAAATATTTAAATGATCCACATTATAGATCTACATGTCCACATATATCACCTTGGGTTCGTTCCAGAAATATGGGGGATTAAGTCCCTACCTTAAAATAGTATTTGCAATAACTAAAAATTCACTATTTGTCTCATTCATAGTCTCGATATGATATCCATTTTGTCGAATATTTTTAAAACTCAATAAATTAATTTGAGATATTTTAGATAGTAGTGCATTTCTTCTAACAATTTTAGTTCTTTCAAGGAGAAATATTGTATCTCTTTCGAAGCTTTCAACCAATTTAACACTACCAGGTATTGTGTTAACATTAATTTTTTTCTATTTTCAAATATGAAAAATACTTTTTTCATGTTTAATGATAGTGTGCGTAGTAACACTATCAATGAGACAAATATTATTATCGCAATTATTTGATCCCATATATTTGACATTTATATCTTCTTCAGAAAAAATATATATTCATCTCTTCTTCAAGAAGAAATGACAAATTACCAAAAAACACCATGTGATTTGCCGCATTTCCTTAATACCCTATGTGTTTAAAAAATATACTACTTACCTCTATGTGCTTTGGTATCAGGTAGAATTTTGATGGAAACGTGTCCATTAACGAAATTTGAGCAACACACACGAGTTCTGCTTGTAATACACCAAAAACTCATTAAATTATCATAAATTTTCTAAATTACCCTTTATTTTGACCATGAACAACATACTTTTTTAATTGACCTTTTTCCCAAAACCCTAAACAATTATGCGACTCCTTCTTCCCCTAACCCCCCACCCCCCGTTTGTTTCTTTTTTTCGTTTTTTAGTTATCATTCTTCTTTTTTTCCTCTCTTTCTTCTTTTTTTTTATTTTTTCCCCTTCGTTTTTTAGGTTTTCTTCTTCCGTTTTCCCTCACATCTTTTTTTTTTCTTTTTTTTTCCCATTCCTTTTACCTTTTTTTCCTTTTCTAGGTCTCCTTCTCCTTTTTTTTTTGTTTCTTCTTATTTTCTTATTTTTCAATTCTTACTTTTCATTTTCCTTTTCTTCTATTTCTTCTTATTTTTTCCTTTTTTCCATTTTGTTTTCTTGGTATTTTTATTCCTTGTTTTCATATCAATTATTTTTGTTCTTTTTCATGTATTAGTTCTTCTTTTTTTTATAATTAGATTAAAAATATGATAATGAAAATTAATATTAATTTTGAAATTATCTCACAATGTTGACTACAAGGCTTAAAAGTCAATATTCATATCTTTGGATAATTGCACAATTTTTTGCCATAAAAAAACTTTTTTTTCAAAATTATCACCCTATCTGATGAATTTTTGAAAAGATAGATATTAAAGAAATACAAACTCTCCAAGATGATTTTCTAAAGTTAAACAAATTTATCTACTATTTGGGTTATAGATGAGTTGTTGAAAGAATATTGCAACCCAATTGACTATTACAAGAAAGAGAAGATTAGAAAGAAAATTGCAATCCAATTCACAATTACGGGAAAGAAAAGATTGCAACCTAGGAAAGGAAAAAAATATGAGAAAGGAAAAAAATAAATGAGTTGTTAGAGAGAATACTGCAACCTAATTGACTTAGAAGAAAGTAATAGAAAAGTAATAAGAAGAAAAAAAAAAGGAATAAGAAAAGAGAATGAAGAGAAGAAATGAATAAGAAGAAGAAAAACAGGGAAAACGGAGGAAAAAAAATTAAAAAAAAGTAGGAAGAGAAATGAATTATTTAAATAAGGGTATGAATAATTATTTCGACGTCGTTGTTAGTAAATGTCCTTTTAAATTTCATCCAATGTCAAAGCACATAGGGATAAGTGGTATATTTGTAAAACTCATAGGGCTAATAGGAAAATACGAAAAATTATATGGGGCATTTTTTATAAATAACCCCAAATATTATTATAAGTTATTTCTTTTTCACAGATCTTAAGCAGCATAAAATATAAAATATTGTAAGGTTACTCAAAATAAAATGAATTGAGCAAAATAATATTACCTCTGAAATAAGAAAACACTAGTACAAAAATAGCCCGTTACACCGGTTAAATCTGATTATTTACACCGGTTATTTTAAAAATGAACCGGTATATATATAGGCGGGGTAAAATATGCATATTTTTTACACCGGTTTAAAAAGTGTTTGTTACACCGGTTATAAAAATAACTAGTGTAAAAATGTTTCATTTACACCGGTTAAATAACCGGTGTAAATAGGTTTGCTTCTGAATAGAAATCATCATCCGTCGTCGCTGCTGCTTTTGAAATTGAAGCTCTTGGCCAAATAAAAAGCGAAACAAAAAACGGTGAAAGTATTGATTCTTTTACATGAATATGATAGATAATCAGCAGACTTCGATTAACTTCACAAATCTGAAGGATGCGTCAAATCCAACAGTGAAATCCAATAGAAACAGTCAGTACAACAAAAGCTTAAAAGTTGCTGATACGAGTGCATTAGATCTATGTGCACGCATGTGTGAGATTCAAACAAGCAAAACTGAAACGTATAATGAGTCCCGAATTCAAAAACTCTGCTCTCCATCTTCTTTGCGTGATTCATTCAATTTATCTTCCATGGTGTAGTAATTCATTCAACTCATCCCTAATTCAGACTGTGGGTGGACAAGCGGCAAACAAGGCCTGCAAGAAGATGTCATCGGATGTGCCGATTAGGTGCTTCTGAAGAATGAGTAGGATGTCATCGGATCCTCAACATGTGTCTATTGGGTGGGCAGGTGGAGTATGTCATGTATGCAAAGAAAAATGAAAGATTATCTTTTCAAAAAAAGGACAAGATTAAAAGACGGGGTAGAGGCTAAACATAGAAGCATCATATGCAGAAGCAAAATAATATCTATAGGCAGAGAACCAGAGAAAGGATATCTGAGTGCACCTTATCAAGAGCAAGAATCTTTAAAGGAAAATTATTACCTCGAAAGTTCACCCAAAAATATAACCACGTCTGCAACAATTGATCCAATATTTGAACCACCAATTAACTACATGTATAACTTGTTATAAAATAATACTTATATATATATAATATAGCAATTATAATCCAAAAAAATAACACAAAGGAGTTAGAATAAGAAAAACAATAACCAGGAAATATATAAGGTATACTCTATTCACTCGTAATACTTTTATTTACATAAAACCTTTTAGTTCACTTCTCAATGATGTACAAAAATTTCAAGTATTACACCTATTGATACTGAAATATGTAAATTGTCATTCAAATTCATAACACCCTATCGCTACCTAGTGGTTTCAAAATACCCACATAACCCCCTCGTGTTTCGAACTAATGTGGAAACCCGACGAAATCCGTCTAAACTGACGGAATTGATTTACATGCGCAGTGCTGTGCGAGTAATACTTAAAATTTTTTATTTTTATTCCAAAATTACCCTTTTTTAAATATTTTATTCTTTTTTTTCTTTCCTTTTCCTTTTCTTTCTTTTTTCTCTTTCCTTTATTCTTCCTTTCCTTTCTTTTCTCTTTCCACAAACGAACAGATCGGAGATTTCAAGTACAGGAGGTTCGGCTTTACCAGATCGAACTTGGCTACGGGAAGATTCATCTGGGGCCCTGCCGACTCCATTGCTGCAAAGATTCGACCTTGCTTAATCGAGGTGGAAGCTCGAGTGTGCCGATCGCCTGATCCAGACCGTTCGTCCTGGAAGCCAGCTCGGACTACTTCACCGAGGGACCCAAAGTCGCGATTCGGACTCAGATCTTCACACCGACAGAATCTTCACTGAGCTTCCTCTACCTCCGATGGCAATTTTTTCACTCCGATCTGCTTCAAAGGATTCCCTTTCCGGCCAGGACTTTGTTGCTACCGGAAGTTTCAAACTCAAGATCCACGAGATTGAGCATGATCTACGGAAGAGCTTCACCGAGAGACATGGGTTCAGTCCTCTGCCTCGGATGACAAATTGTGCTTTGCTTGCGGATTGTGGTCTCTTAATTTCTACATTTTTATTTAGTGTTGATTATATTTGTGAATTCTCATTTGATATTTCCATTTGCTGGGCTGCTCTGCTTTGAGCTTTGAAGCTCTATTGAGTGATTCGATGCTTGACCTGTGTTGTGGAATCCGAAGGCTATATTTGGATTCAAAAATGCTGTACGGGACTTTACCTCTCAAGACTATGGTGTTGGATGTGGTTTGCTTATTGGTGCGCTTTCTGGGTGAAACGTGCTTTTATAGGATTCAAGTGTGTTCATGTTCAGTGTTCAGTGTTCGATCCTCTAAGAAACTTCGCCAAAGACAGTGTTCGTCTCGTCAAAAGATGCCACAAACCCGATAGCAAAGAATTTACGAATGTGGCGACGCGTACATCGATTGGCTTTGTTGTGATGGGATTCGTCGGATTTTTCGCCAAATTGATTTTTATTCCAATTAACAACATCATCGTCGGCTCTTCTTAATCAGTAGGTATGATAGCAGCTTGCCTCTTGGGACTTGGATTTGACTGTTCAAGGAATTTCTAGCCGAAGATTTTACTTAGTTTGAGGTGTAGTTATGGTAGTATCTCTGGAAGAATGAAAAACCTTGTTTAATGATTTTGGGAATTTTATTGTGATCACAGGAAGTTGTTCTATGAATTACAATGTACCATTTTGTTTTAACAATTTTGCAATCTACGAATTCATTACCTGCATAAAAAAAAACAATGGTAATTTAATTGATTCTGGTAGCTAGCTTGAGAATATGTACAGATTAATTAATGGTGGATGTTGTGGGTTTTGTGATTTTGATGAGTGGAAGAATAGTGGAAGGAGACGGTGGTGGTCTTGGTGGAATCCGAAGGGAGAAGATGGTGGTGGTCTTGGTGGAAGGAGAAACAGTAAGAAAATGGAGGAAAGAGAAAAACAAGAAGATAAAGTAAGTGGGAAGAAAAATACTTAAATAATATGATTTTTTTTACTTTTATGTAAGGGTTATATAGTAATTTTATAAATTTTTGTCAGTTTAGACGGATTCCGTCGGGCTTCCACATTAGTTCGAAACACGAGGGGGTTATGTGGGTATTTTGAAATCACGAGGTAGCGATAAGGTGATTATGCCTAACTACAGGGGGTAAAATGGACTTCGCCCTAACATCAATTAGATAAGTATTAAAACCTTATCCTTAAAATTAATGCATGAATGGACATTCATATTTAATGTTTCATAACAATTAATGGTTATGGGTTGTAATAAAATGGTGTTGGATTAATTTGAATATTGGTTTACTTTTGACGGTAGCACTTTTGATGGCAAAATAATGTTGGCTCTTTTAAACAAAATCGTGTTCATTGGTATCTAACCCATATGCACTAAGGGTCTATTTATAGATCAATTCATATGTGATAGATCAGTTTGAGAGTATGTAATAGATCAATTCATATTTGATAGATCATTGGTACTAAGTTTGTTTGATAAAATATACATTGCACATTTTAATAGATTAAGAGGGTTTGAAAACATATGCAAAATAATGACCAAAATTTTAAAGATAAAATTTGATTTAGTTTGCTTAATTTAAGAATATGGTCAATTATAGAGTTTTTTTCACATGTAATTATACACACTATACATTTAACATCTAATACACATATCTTTACTACACTATACATATGAACACAGATTACACATATTTTAAAACACTACACACAATTTTATATACTACACATATTTATCTATACTAACATATGCATACACTACATATATACCCTTATACATATTACAAATATTTTTACACACTGCACATTTTTATACTTACTACACATATTTTTACACACAAAACATATTTACACACCATATATATTTATCCATATTGTATAAATTCTTGTAAGTATATATTTTCACATACTATATTTTCATATATGAAAATAAGTTGGATTATAAAATATATAAAATTAATAAATTCAACAATTTATTACATTCATATTTCAAACTTCAAATTCATCGAGTTTTCACTTTTATCAAATGGGGCTTAAGTTGCTTGTGGAATCATGATTAGATTTATTGATTTGTTTTTGTTAATAGATGTTCAATTGCTTTTAATATAGAATATGTACATATGTTTCTAATTGTATCACATGTTTTTTTATATGAATTAAGGATAATAAATTACAAACACCATAGATAAATTGCAAAAATTAACAAATTTTTTCAACAAATAAATTACCAACACCAAATAAAATGCAAACATTGCGTTCATATAATCATTACATTGTACAAATAAATGACTCTTACTTCACACATGTTACAAAAACCGAAAGCAATGAAACCAACAATGAGCACCTAGTCAAGAACTTCATTATTCGGATGTTAATTTTCAAATTTTGTATCTTTCATTTAATTTCATATGTAGAGTTTCCTTTCACACTTTGGCTCTTAAAGCTAACATCTCTTTTTGCTTCCTATGTATATAATAGTTTCCACCATGAAAAAAAAGAGCATTGATAGCATTTCTTTAGACAGTTTCTCTCATTCCACAATCTTGATATCTGCATTTCTTTTACAGTTGCATAGGGCATATTTGTATCGCAAATATTGTGTTCCACTATCTCTATTGCTTCATGAGGGCATGTCTATATTGTTTCAATATGTTGTTTAAGAAGAAATAGAGTAAACGAAAAAACCCTAATTTGCAATTAGTTTTTTGATAACTCGAATCAATTTTGTAGGAAGATGTATTTTGCCTTTTGCCTCTTTAATTAATATCATAAATTGAGGCTATTTTTGTATTTTTCTTCATTTTGTTAAGTTAAAATAAACTTTTTCAGTTTATAGTCTTGTGTATCACTTAAACTCTATCACGCCCGTCTATTTCAGTCCATTTAAAAAAAAAAAAAAAAAAGCACATAGATGTAAAGTGTATATTTCCAAATCACGGGAGGTAACTTCAATATTTCTTAAATCACAAGCAATTTTTTTTATAATTTTCCTAATAAAAAACAAGTTTGTTTAGGACTTCATATTACACCAAAATAAGCATGAAAATGATCTTGTGATGTTAGTGCTTGATTTTGGCTAATTGGCATTATTAGATTTTAATAACAATGTGAGGAATGAAGAGGAAGTTTCATGTGAAACGGTCTCATATATGAGGCAGACACGCGTGTATATTTTATTTATTTGCATATAAAGTATCAAAACTTTGTACTATTCGCATATAAAGAATCAAACATTTTCAAAATTCGCGTATCAAAGTATGTATACTTTATTCATTCGCGTAACATTTTCTCATGTATAAAGTATGCATACTTTATTCATTTGCGTAATATTTTCACTATTCGCATATAAAGTATGCATAGTTTATTCATTCGCGTAACATTTTCTCGCATATAAACTATGAATACTTCATTCATTCGCGTAATATTTTCACTATTCGCGTATAAAGTATGCATACTTTATTCATTCATGTAACATTTTCGCAATTTGCATATCAAAGTATTCATATTTTATTCATTCGCTTAATATTTTCTCGCATAGAAAGTGTGTATACTCTATTCATTTGCGCAACATTTTCACTATTCGCATATCAAAGTATGTGTTAGCCCTATATACAACCTAAGAGGGGGGTGAATTAGGTTAGGAAATTAAAAATCCTATCAAAAATTATATTTCCTAAATGTACTTCTGGTAGATGACCTGAAGGCAAATTTGCTCAGCATTAGTCACTTGTGCGATCAAGATTTGGATGTAAATTTCACCAAGAAAAATTGCAAGGTGATTGATCAAAACAACAAGTGCATCATGGAAGGAGTAAGATCAAGGGATAATTGCTATCTCATCTCTGCCACATCAACATGTTTTCGATCGAGTATGGAAGATTCAATTCTATGGCATCGAAAATTGGGTCATATGAATATACGGATGCTGCAGAACATAGTTACTAAAGGAGCAGTTCGGGGGATCCCTCAACTGAAGTTTGATGAAAGCAGGATATGCGGACCATGTCAGATTGGTAAACAAACAAAGGTGTCACATCCCAAGTCACAGACACCAGGAACAACTCGTGTGTTAGAACTGCTCCACATGGATTTGATGGGTCCTATGTCAGTAGAAAGTATTGGAGGAAAACGATATGCATATGTATCTGTTGATGATTTCTCTCGGTATACATGGATTGAGTTTCTTCGTGAAAAATCCGACACATTTAATGCCTTTAAAGCATTGTGTCTACGTCTTCAGCGTGAAGAATTTGCTGAAGAAATTTGAATTGGAAAATGCCCGTCCAAGGAGAACACCTATGGGAACTCATGAGAAAATTTCCAAAGAAGAAAAGGGAACTCCAATTGATGCAAGTCTTTACAGAAGTATGATTGGCAGCCTCTTGTACCTAACTGCTAGTCGTCCTGATATCTGCTTCAGTATTGGATTATGTGCTCGATTTCAGGCAGAACCTCATGAGTCACACCTGGTGTCAGTCAAAAGAATTCTCAAATATGTTTGTGGAACAACTGATTATGGAATTTGGTATTCTTTTGATACAAATACCAACTTAGTTGGTTACTGTGACGCTGACTGGGCTGGAAGTTCAGATGATCGTAAAAGCACATCTGGTGGATGTTTCTATTTGGGAAATAATTTGGTGTCGTGGTTTAGCAAGAAGCAGAACTCTATTTCTCTGTCTACAGCCGAGGCAGAATATATTGCAGCTGGGAGTTGCTGTACACAGCTTCTCTGGATGAAGCAAATGCTGAAAGATTATGGCGTCACACAGGATGTCATGACACTCTACTGTGATAATATGAGTGCAATCAATATTTCAAAGAATCCTGTTCAACATTCACGGACAAAACACATTGATATTCGACATCATTTTATTCGATCTCTTGTGGAGGATAAAATCATTGCTTTAGAACACATGGTGACAGAAAAACAAATTGCTGATATTTTCACTAAAGCATTGGATGGGGCAAGATTTGAAGAACTGAGGTCTTCTCTAGGCCTTTGTGTTATGTGAAGAAGTTCTTCAAAAGTGTAAGTTCTTTTGTATTGTATTTATTTTTGTAGCAATATATATATATATATACAAAAATAACAGAAAAAGCAAAAATAGTAGAATAGCTAATGTTTCTGTCTCTTTGGGTTTCCCGCCTTCAGATTGTTGGCAAAATTGTAGCTGTGGATATGATCTTATGGGTCTCTGATCTCCAACGCATCAAATGACAAGTGGGATGATCGTACATTTCTGGCGAGTTTCAAGGCATTGAAATGTCACACTATGACAAGAACTTTATGACTACCCTTATTCTACGACAGCTATTTCTCTCTAAGTTACTTTGAGTTCTTTCAAGGTTTTAGTCTTCTTGAATTATTGATCACTGCTTGATTTCTTCAGAGTTCACCGTTTCATCTCTACTGATCATAATCTGAATTTGTGCAAATTCAATTGAGCCAAGTACCAATTCATTTCGACAATGTCTCAGAACAAGTCTTCTGCCAGTAGGGTTACTGAAACAGTAGATGATGATCAGGTTCATGTTGTGATTACTGCTACAACTCCAATTCAATCTATTGACACCACAGGAGTAAGAATACGATTTGAACAAGCAAGTAGTGGTCCATATCAGATGAGTGCTGTACCCCCCAAAGCACCAAGAGGTTGTAAGGTTTATGCTGAACCAAAAAGAAAGCGATCCCAACTGAGGGATGAAGATTCAGATGAGGACTGGACTGAACAAGGAGATGTCAAAGGCGATGTCGCTCCCGATAAAGGTAGTGATTCAGACGATGATGAAGATGAAAAATCTTCTGCTGATGAAGAAGGCTCTGCCGATGATGATGGATCTCCTGATGATGGTGACGGTCACTTAGAGAATGCTGAAGAACATGACCTTTCTGACTCAGAAACAGTAAAGTCGGCTAAGGCCAAACGACAGAAAGCAACAACCGCCCCTGAATTTTGGCGAGTCACTCGCTCAAGGTTAGTGTCAAAGGGAAAGTCCCCTGTTATGACAAGTAAGTCATCATCTTCTGATGTTAATTTGAATGACTTCAAATCTGAATATAATGTTGGGTTGTGGACTCGAGTGTCTAAAAGAACTATTTGGAATGAGAGAAATATTCATGAAGGGGATTTCAAGGAATGCCGAGAGCTAGTAGAACAATTAGTCAATCAGGGCCTTGGAAGGACAATTAAGGGAATCAGGCCTTATGTGAAAAGGGTAGTGCAGAAATTCTATTGCAATTTAGATTCAAATGTGAAGGACTTTGATAATCCCGATGGTGGCCAAGTATTTGTTAGGAATCATGTGTATAATTTTTCCCCAGATGTTATAAATACACACCTCAGATGTCATTGGGCTAATGTAGAAGAATTCATTCCTGATTTCAATAAGATCATTATTGATATCACAGGTGGTGTTAGACGTGTTTGGCCAAGGGGGAAAGATTTTCCAGCTTCCCAACTATCTGTGAAGTATGCAATCTTGCATAAGATTGCTATGAGGAACTGGCTGCCAACTTCCCATGGATCTGGGGTGAATAAGGGAATGGCTACCCTGCTGTACAAGATTGGAAATTTTGGGGAGTTTGATGTTGGGCAGTTCATATTTGATCAAATTGTTAAACATGCTGATTGTAAGAATGAGAGGCTGGCTTATCCATTTCCAAGTCTGATTTATGCAATTCTGGAATCACAACATCCTGTAATTAGAGCTAGAGAAGTTTTGGAGTTTGAAAAGGAGGAGATCAGGATCAGCTACAAGCTGTTGATGGGTGATCATGTTAATGACATGAACAATGTCTCAGATAATGTCACTGACAAGGAGGATTTTGGAAATACTGTGCTACTGACTCGCACCATCAAGGTGCTAGAAGATGAGCTAAAAACTTTGTTGGAACAGCAGACAGAGATTGAAAAGCAAAGGAAGGAGATTTCTGGAATTCTTGATGATCTTGTTGCCCTCAAGACAACAAAAGATGTTGCAGCTGAATATGCTGAAAGGAGAAATAATGTTGCTGAACAGTCTGCCACTGCTGCATCTGCTGGAGTTGAGTTTTCAAAAGTCCCTTCTGATGTCACACCTGATGTTACTGCAGGTATACTTCAGACTCTATCTCCTATTTTTACAGAATCTGTATTGGAGCCAACACAACCTTTTGTTGAGGAGATTGTTGATGAGGAGATCATTTTGGAGGATATTTCTGTTCCTGTTGATCTTTCTGCTGATGTCACTGCCAGTGTTACTCCGGGTGTCACTGACAGTTCTGTCCCTTCCAGCACCCAATCTGGTGGGTTTCCTGCTGGTTCAGATGTGAGAATTCCAGAAGCTGTTGCGGGTGTTCACCTACTAGCAGAGTCAGTTGGCCTTGTGCCTTATGATCAGGAGGAGTCTTATTAATTACTCTGATATTCTGATCATTGATGATTGCTTAAGACAATATGTTATGTGTTATCATTGCTTTTGTGGCCCTTTTGTCCTTTTATGGCAAAAAGGGGGAGTAATTTTGGGATCTTGAATGTTTGGTTTGTAATCCCTAACACTATGTATGCTGGGAAACTTGGTGTCTCTTGCTGTGTCTCGCATAATGTCTTATGCATATGTTTCTTTACCAAGTGCGTATTCAGGGGGAGTTTATATCAACGCATCCGATTCAGCATACAGGGGGAGATTGGATTTTGCCAAAAAATGCCAAAGGGGGAGATTGTTAATGCAAACGTGAGTTGGCATTTATTTAATTGGCTTAATTTTTTGGCAAAGATAAGGAAAGCTTTTATTAAAGGCAAAATCAACTAAAATCAATCTAAGCAAGGAAGATTGATTTGATGATTAATGCCACATGGATAATTATGGAACTTATCTTGGTTTTCTTGGAAGATATCTATCTTTGGAAAAGATAAGTCTCAAGGCACAAGAGTTTCCATCTTCTCATTTAAATTATTTTGGAAACCATCTTGAAGATAAACGTGAAGATTTGAAGCGTGTCTATGATATTTCCATTCGAATTATTTGGAAATATTCTTGGATAAACATGGAAGGATTTTTGTGTGCCTATATGAAGCTTTCCATCACACGGTTTTCATGTGTGAGTTTTTGATTTTTCATTCGGTCTTCTTGAAGACTGTATACACACTTCTTTGGTGAGTTTAATTAAAAGTGTGTTGGCTTGGAGGATCTTAATGCAACATTATTGAAGGTGCTATCCTTGTGTTTCTTGATTCAAGCATAGAACTCGGGAGGAGTTCAAACGTGGGCAAGGGGACTTGCTTAACCACGGATTCCGGGAGGAATCAACACAAGTCGAGGGGAGCTCGCACAATCCGTTCACTGCAGAAGTTAGGAAGCAGCAGTAACTAAGATAAGATGGTGTCTTACCTAGTGTCATACTGAATGTCTTGTAACTTGTGAACATAGTGGATTGTTCTTTCTGGGTGTGGCCCCGCAGGCGTAGGCAATTGCCGAACTGTGTTACCAACCTCCTGTCCATTTATTTTCCGCATTTTTTATTATTGACCATTACTGTTTTATTATCGGTGTCATACCCAATGTCACTCACCTACTGGGACACCGCGCTACTAACCTAGATCTTTCAAATAGTACAAACATAACAATTAAATGGAAAATCATGCAAAAATACTAAATTTAAAATACTACAAGGCTACATTCCTGCATAAGTTAGAGGCCCATCTAATTTGGACTCAATCAAGTTAACAGCCCACAAGGCTACATTCCTGCATCTCAGAAGCATTGCTTTTGAGGCCATTACCGGACCGCAAAGTTCTTGCCCATTTTCACTTCCAAAGCAGAGCGCAACCCACTCACTCATATGGCCGCCACCACCATCTGTTCCCTAAATCCATTTATCAACTGGTAAACCTATTTAGCTTGCTGTTATTTCCAATTCCCTTCTGTTTTCCTTTGTCTTTCTGAGTTTTGTTGATTTTTTTTGGTATTCGGGTTAATGACCTAAAGCAGATAGTTATATGGGTGCATTTAATTAATGTTTCCGTTTGAGATTGTTTGAAATTAAAAAAAGGACATGTCTTGTTTAGGCTGTGATGTGAGTGAGGCTACCCAATTTGTGAATTGAAAAATAGAATTCATTTGTATCGTGCTGGTCCGGCTGGATATGGATATTTTTGGGAATAGCTTTTTTAGGGGAAATTAAAATGGAAGATGAAACTGGGATATGAATAGCATTTTTCGCAAAAAGAAGGGCTGATTGAATGGCTGATTGTAAGCCATTAGTTTAAAGAAAGAACGGAAGTAGCTGGCAGAAGTTGAGAGCTTTATGTCCAATGTTTACATTTTCTATGCATCTGAACTAGTCCGTCAATTAGAGAGAGAACGACAGAGAGGGGGAAAACGAATTGCAAGGAGAAGGGGAATTTATAGCAACACAGGAAAAAGGCAATACCTGCTTGACCAAGCTTGAATTGCCGGCTTGATTTTCTGGTTCTCCAAACCAGAAAATTGGTACTGATGCGGTGGTTCAGCAGGACAATGAGGTGGTTCAGCAGTAGAGATTAGGGAGAGCCGACATTTTTCAACTTCGGGAAAACTGATTCAGCAGGACAATGCGGCAGCCTCTTGTGTCTGAACATTGGTACTGCGGCAGGTGCGCTTGTTGTGTCTGAATATTGGGGGTGCGGCTGTTGTGAGTATGTGTTAGGGCTAAAATTGGTTAAGTATTTTGAGAGGATTGAGTGTGAGCCCTAACATTAATTTATTTTCATAAATTAGGAAAATTATTGAGTGTTTACTTGTCTAACTATTTTATTCGCTTTTTTTAAAATAAGTCTTTTTTTTACATTGATAATTATTTTTAATTTCATGTACATTAAAAGTATAAAAAAATAATTAATCATAACTATTACTTTTACTTATAGTTTTATAAGTTTACTAATAGTGCAAAATTGTATTAAGAGATATTATTTATTTTTAAAAAATTAAATTTCTAATTTTTAAGTTTTATATTTTACTAATAAATAAGAATAAAAATTTTTAAAATACTATTGCAAAAATAATATAACATGATTTAGTAATGAGCTTGGTCATTTGAAAGGTGACACTTACATCATTACTTTGCCAAATCAACTAATATAAGATATATGTTTACACTAATGTTTAAACTAATTCAGCTATAACCCAACCATTTTAATATCAAAAAAAAATGTTTAAACTAATTCAGCTATAGCTCATCTATATTGTCAAAATAAAATATTTAAACTAAAGTAAATAACATACATAATTTTAATAAAATAGAATCATAAAGCATATTGAAAGAATGATTAACTTAAAAAATATTAAACGAGTAAGGGTATTAGTGAAATAATGAGTAAATTATTCTTTGAATTCAAAAATTATAATATAAAAATATTTTTACAATACTAGTTGGACTTCAAATGTTAGATATCCTCAACAAAATACTAAGATTAATATTTTTTTAAATAGTTTATTTGAATGTTACTAACTCACACTAAATTTAGTTAATAAGAAATAATTTATGGCCTTCTCAAAATGTGATGGGGCAAAAATAAAAATAGTAGGGTGTCTTACTATTAATATTAATAACTTAATAGGTCCAACACAAATAATGATTCATTATTGTGGCCTTAATTTAGCCCATCAATTCCTTTGGGCACTATATTATGTTGGCCCAAATTGAATTCTTATCAAATATTACATTTATAAGTCTTATATTTTATTTACATATTTGTGGCCTTTCTTAAATTAATTTAGCCTACATTGAATTCTTAAATTAATTTAAGATCAATTCTTAAATGTTATGGGGCAAAAATAAAAATATTAGGGTGTCTTACTATTAATATTAATAACTTAATAGGTCCAACACAAATAATGATTCATTATTGTGGACTTAATTTAGCCCATCAATTCCTTTGGGCACTATATTATATTGCTAGGCCATTATGTTGGCCCAAATTGAATTCTTATCAAATATTACATTTATAAGTCCAATATTTTATTTACATAATTGTGGCCTTTCTTAAATTAATTTAGCCTACATTGAATTCTTAAATTAATTTAAGATCAATTCTTAAATGTGATGGGGCAAAAATAAAAATATTAGGGTGTCTTACTATTAATATTAATAACTTAATAGGTCCAACACAAATAATGATTCATTATTATGGACTTAATTTAGCCCATCAATTCCTTTGGGCACTATATTATATTGCTAGGCCATTATGTTGGCCCAAATTGAATTCTTATCAAATATTACATTTATAAGTCCAATATTTTATTTACATAATTGTGGCCTTTCTTAAATTAATTTAGCCTACATTGAATTCTTAAATTAATTTAAGATCAATTCAAATTTATAAGGCCATTTTTGTTATTTAATTGGAGATGTAATTCAAATTTATAAATTTGAGGGATCAAAGTGCAATTTCTTGTTAAAAACCCCAACGTATTTTTGTTGTTTAATTAAAGAACTAATTTCTTTAAATTAAGATCAATTGAAATTTATAATGCTATTTTTGTTATTTAATTATAAATCTACTTGAAGAGATATAAATTTGAGAGACTAAAGTACAATTTCTTGTTAAATACCCAATTCAAATTTATAAGACTATTTTTATTATTTAAATATTAGAGATCTAGATATAAATTTGAGGGACCAAAGTATAATTTATTGTTAATTTCCCCAAAAAAAAAGGATTTCAATGTAGATAGAGAGATTCGAACATGTGACCATAGCCTTCATACTTAATAAACTTGCCACTTCACCAACATCACAATTAATGTAATTTGTAGCATTTTATTAATTTTATTAAGACAATAACTTTTATAGAAATATTTATTTTATATATCATAACATAGCACATGAGATTTAAACACAAAACTTTCCTTATAACACCCAAAAGTTAAATGTTTTGCCATTTTAATAGTCTATTATTATTTAACCTACTTAAGTTTATATGATAAACAACAAATTAATTCTATTAATAATTGGTGACCACTTTTCTAGTCACCAAAATATTCAAAAGTGATGGAAATCTCCTTTTCCCTATGACCTTTGTTGACCAAAAATATCGTCACTAAACATTTTCATATTAGAGACCACTTTTCTGGTCACCAAAGGTTTTGTACCCAAGTTTTATTGACTAAACATTTTCTTGTCACCAAATTTGGTCACCAAAGGGTGTGTGATAGGCGGGAATGCTTCCCGCCATGGCGTTTAGTGACCAAATATTGACGAATTTTTTTTCTGGTCACCAAATTTTTAGTTGTTACCAAAATTTAGTGAATGAACGTTTTTTGGTCACCAAAAGGTACTCTTTGGTGACCAAAAATTTCTGATCATTACGATTTCAGTCACCAAAAGGGGGTTTTTCTTGTAGTGCTTGCTGAGTGGAATCGGTGAACTCAGGCGGCTGTGCTTGTCATGGGAACCCAAGCTATCACCTTGGTTTCCAACTTCATCTTCCGGAAATCCAATGGACAATTCCAATTCCAGAGAGGAACTCATTGATGGACTCTTCGTTCCCCCGAATCACTACCCTAAGAAGCTCAATAAATTACACCGTAAGCAACTTAGGGATACTGCTGGAAAACTTTGGTATAAATTTCTAATTTTTTTTCCAGTCTTTTAGCTGTTTCTGTTTTTCTACGTTCAAGAATCTCTGTGTGTGTTGATGGAGTAAGTAAGTAGTATATCTCTGAGCACTTTTGATTTTTGTACCGATCAAGTTGTGCCTTAATTGAGTGAAGTTCAGTTCAGTTCAGCGAAGTAAAGAAAGCCTTTTTCTTTTACTTACCAACGAAGATAGTGGTCTACGATAATATCATTAGAGTATTTTGCATGGGAAAAAAATTATAAATTATAATATGACTGAGGAGCCAAGCTCATCCCCTCAAAAAACTCACCCATTCAGCTTCGGTTTGGTAAAAAAAAAAGTAAGTAAATGTGTCTGGGGTCTTGTAATAGCAAAACTGTCCAACTTTATCTCTGTTGCTGTTATTGATTATTCTTGCAATAAATCAACTCTAAATCGGACAACAGTTGAGTTAATGCTGCTGCTGCTGCTAACTCCCAATCCATGTCTAAATCAACTCTAACTTGGCAAAACTAATTTACTTTTGTTCCCATTGTTTGAATTTGATTTTGAAAATAAGTTTGACATGCCAGCTCCAGCTATCACTCCTGAGTTGAAGAAAGATCTCCAGCTCTTAAAGGTAACTTACTTTCACCATTGCTACCCACCTTCTGTGTTCTTCCCTCCCTGCCTCTGTGTGTTTTTTTAAATGTTTGCTTCTCTTCAGATAGTCTCAAGTAAACATTCCAAAATATATATATATATATATATTTGTTGTTGTTGTCTTCTGGTCTATTATCATCTTTAGTACCTTCATGGCTCGACTCCTGATGATAACTTCATTCACTTACAAGGCTGCTTCTTGGTAACTAACTATTGAAACTCTGTTTGTGGTTTCAGTTAAGGAGTGCCTTGGATCCCAAGAGACACTACAAGAAGGGTGACTCAAGATCAACTACGCTTCCCAAGTATTTTCAGGCAAGTCCCTGCTTGACCGTAATTTATCTTTCTCTGGGTATATCATAACATCACCATACGCCTATTCCTATCACGCTTTGTTTTGTTATCTTGCATGCTGGTTTGTATTTGTAAATTGAGTATAAACAATGAGTGGAGATACGTGCTAATAACTTAACTGTATTGTTGTTTGGCCGCATTGCTGCCATCCATTATGAATGACACATGCTAATGGGAAAAAATAAAGAGTGTAACTGATTTATTTTGATTCTATTTTACTCAGGTGGGGACTGTAATAGAATCTGCTTCAGAATTCTATACAGGTCGACTTACTAAGAAGGAGAGGAAGGCTACCTTTGCAGATGAGCTACTCTCTCATACTAATCTTGCACAATACAGGTATGGAAGGAAATATCGCTATTCATGTCACCACACTTGAGACTTCCTCACTTGCGTTACTTTTATTTAGTTAATCTGTTATACAAAACGTGGACATTAGCCTACTGAGTTATGCCCTGCCCTGCCAGAGTATTTGTGCTACTGCTTTGCTAGGCCTTTGTGATATATTTTAACTTGGTGTAACATTGCAGAAAACGCAAGGTTCAGGAGATTGAAGAACACCACCGACCCGCTGGGGTGGGCAAGTGGAGAATAAGATAAGGCTTACGCTCAAGGAAACTCTGTTCACTTAACTTGGCTGTGTTTTAATTGTGCTCATATGCTTCATGCTCATGTTGTTGATGTATTGGAAGATTATGCGTTCAAATTATGGTTTGATTTTTTCTCTCTTTACAAACCTATGTGTCGCTTCTCTACGGCTGAAAACCCCTCTCTTTCTTTGTGTGCATTGTTGCCTTCTGCTCCGTATCTTGGCATGGCAATCCTGGATAGCATATATTGATGAGCAACCGGATCTTGCAGTCATGGCGGTTTTTGAGAAATTGCAATTTTCATGTCATATTTGGACAGATTTACGTAAAATCTTACTTCTTTATGTTTTTAAATTCCCACTGCATCCTTTATTTGGTTGTTTTTATGGATTTATGATGATTTTGTTCATTTTGCCATTCATCGTGGTTGTCCTGGAGCTTTATTCCTTTGCTTTTCAGATTGTTGTTGCACGACTCCTCGCGTATATATGTTCTAACAGTTATTCCTTTTTTTTGTGTTTGGCTTTCGCTGGCTTACTACAATTTTTTTATGCCAGCCTTTTTAAAAAAATTTATGTACCGGATGGAATTCCATGAAATTATAGTATATTTTTACCCTGATTTTTTCGTTCTTAATATTATTGTTTGTCTCTTCTAGAATTTCATGGCATTTATAATTTCTTATTACTACTTTTTTTCTTCAGAAAATCGGTCGGTGATGGAATCTTCAGTTGCGTTTTAAAAGTCTTGCCTCTTGTAGAAAAGAATTGATAGTTGCATGTAAGCAAGGTAGTGTGTCTATTTCTGGACTGTAGATTCTTTTAGTTTTCCCATTTGATGCTGGACTTATAGTAGTTGAGCCCTGATTGATTCTTAACAGGCTCCAACTTACAAATTGAGAATCCGAAAGAAAAGTGGTCGTCTTCCTTTTCAAGTATTTCTGATGGTTTATATTCGCAGGTAAAGCTGCTGATAATCGAATTATTCAGGAACAGCTTAATCAAAATGTATGTACATGACTCCGACAATATCCGCTTAGAATCTCATGTATTTGGAAAAGTCTTTTTAACTTAAAATTTTCATTGTTTGTAGATCAACAAATGTGAGGAATTGGACAAAACAGTTGCCTCCTTGAGACAACAACTGTCTGATGCCCTAGAGCAGAAAAGTTTTGGTCCATTGAGCAATCACAGGCAGCATCACTGTGAAACTCATGGAGATCTTCTTAGAGAAAACGATGTTTCAGTGTTGAAAGACACAAAGGAAGTGTTGGTTCTTCAAGCCCAAGTACCTACTTTATTTTCTTTTCAGTTTTTACTTGCTTTTATAAATTTTTTATTCTTGATAATGTTACTCCTGTAAAATCGTTCTATTTGTACAATGAAATTGTTCGTTTTTTTTCAGAAAAATGCCACAGCTTTTCCCAAAAAAAAACAAAAAAATAGTGTTGTATTTATTATTTTCTCTTATATCTGATAACGTACATAGTAATATTGGTGTAAATTGAGGGTTTGCTTTACTGTTCGCACATGCTGAAAGTCTTATTTCATTTCACTTCTGTAAAATGGTTCTGTTTCTACAATGAATTTGTTTTTGAAAAAAAATTAAAAAATATGGGACAAATTTAAAATATATATATATATATAAATCTCCTATTTATTATTTCCTATTTTCAGTTTTTGCCATAATTTCTTGGTAATTAATATATATATATATACTTAAATTATTACTATTATTTCTGTAATGTGTCTGTGTACATCTGATATATATATTGATGAAGCCAAGAAATAAGCCTTCCAGAGATTAAAAAGCCCCCAACCGTCTCACTAAGCTCTTTGACGAAGCCCACTCCTGAAGCCCACCGAACTGAATATTAAGACCTATTACCAAACTCAAGAAGCTCTGCGCACTCGTCCCAGACACTTTAGACCTTTCCCCGTGACCTTAGAAATCGTCCCACACTGCAGGTTACGGAAACAAGCCCTCCACTTCACACCTGGACCTGGACCACAAAGAACCGTTAGTGAAAGTCCCCAGGTAGTCCTGGGGAGATTCACTCCGACGCTCAAGTTAGTATTGAGTCTTTAAGATAATATTAAAATCTATCTAAGCTCTGAGAGGCCAACCCCTCAGTAATCTCACTTAGGTTTTATTTATAAGGAATAGTTGTACCTGAATGACATCACTACCAGGACTTCCTTGGAGGAAAAGGTACCCATATATCCAATTGATCTCAACCGTTTATCAAGAGTATCTCATCTCGGCCGTTCGATTGGGGTTGTACAATTTTGTACCTCATCAATAGCCCCCCAGATCAGGTGGGTGCTAGCTCCCATTTGATCTGAATTCAGGTGCCAAGTCCTAGATTTTGCTTTGTTAAAGTCCCGGGGGTTATCAGTCGCGCCCGGATTTTTCCCAAGGGGTCGAAGGAGGCATGGCGATCAAACGGGTCGCAATGAATGCGAGTCCTAGAAAAGCGAACCGTCGCCACATAGCTGGCCCGGATTCGCTACCCCTTGACATGACTTTCCTTGGGACTCTCATCAACTTTTCCTATATATATAGGTGGCCTGGTTGGCCTACTTGCTTGCTCGCCCTCTTCGAATTGTTCAGGATTTTGAGATTCTCGGCCTCCTTCTGCACGTCTCCAACTTTCTTCCCTCACGCAAGGCTGCTCCTAGTCCTCTTCCCCTCTCTTCAGGTAGGTATGTCTTCTCCAGCTCATTCTTCTTCTCTTGAGTTATATGCTGTTTATAAGGGTAGTGATGAGTCTGAGTTGGTTCCATATGCCTGTTTGAAGGCCCGAAGGAAATTGAGGTCGTACACCAAATTAGCTAACTTGGAAATTAGGTCAGACATTATCTGCGACGCAGTGGATAAGGCAGTCCGTTTAACTCGGGATGACTCGCCCTTCGAACCATCCGTAGAGACTGCTTCAGAGACCCCTTCCATACCCCAACCCATAAAAATGAAAATTAAGGATAAGGTTGCAGGCCCCTCAACAGACCTTCCCCCTCCTAGCGGTACTGAAGTAGAGATTTGCTTTCCCCAGGATAAATCCTTAGAGGGTAAGGTTCCCGGGAGTGGTCCTTCTGAGACTAAGGTATCTAGTAGTGAGGGAGGGGGAACAAGGAGGTTGACCAAGAAGGGGAGTCCGACTCCTCTCCGGATGTGGTGCGCTCTTCCCTTACTTCCAAAAAGCTTAAGTTGATTGCGAAGGAGTTTTATATATCTTCCAAATATAAACTGGTAGCCCCTTCACGCACTCAAGTCGCTTCCAAACCCCCCATAGGTCTTACCACCGTGTACAAGGGCCAACTCCAATGCTGCCTTAGGTTCCCTCTTACACCCTTCATCATAAAGATCCTAACTTTTTATAAGTTGAACCTTGCTCAGTTGATTCCCAACGCCATCCGTGCTTTGGTGGCCTTTGAAACTTTCTGTAGGTATTCCGGAGTGGAAAGTACCGTTTTCCTTTTTAGGTACTATTATAGCTTGAGAAATTCTATCGGGGAGAGGGGTTGGTTTTACTTTTCCCGTAGGTCCGCTTCTGAAGCCTTCCTGCCCCCGCCTTCTAGTAGTTTGAAGCACTGGAGAGATAAGTATTTTTTTGTGAAGCTCGAGCCCGTGAGCCTAGTGTGGAGGCCTCCTGGCAAGGTCACAGATAGGTTTCCCCGTCTCGACCTGGATCACCAGGCGATTGAGACCCTTCGTCAAAACATTCGAAGATGTAATATTTGGGAAATGCCTTCCATGACCGAATGATGCTTAGTGGCCCTAGCGATGAGTAAGGCTAACTTGGGCCTCTCCCCTGCGGAGCTTAAGGAACATGGTACTCATTCTCTCAGCTCTTTTTATATGTTGTCCTGCACTGCGGGGCTGGTTTTAAGTTTACTTGTAGGATACCTGACTCGCTGGTTGTCTTTTTACAGTTATGGATTTTCGGAAGCTCATGATGGAGCGCAAGGCTGCTGGGGGGGCTCAGAGGTGGTGAAGACCGAAGAAGCCCCCAAGAGATCCCTCACGAAGCCAATCTCTCCCTCCGCTCATCCAGTTAGCGCTTCAGCCACTCTGGAGGTCGTAGCCCCCATTCAGCCATCTGAAGACTTGGCCTCCGCAGGACATCCTTCACAGCAGACCCGTTCCCCACGGGTATAGGAGTTTTCAGGTTCCCCTCCGGGTTCACCTTCGCGTAAGAGGATGCATCCAGGGAGGGGCGTACATATTGAATCTAAGAAAGCCAAGATGGGTCGGCCGTCGAGTTCTTCCGCGGGCTTTTCCTTGTTATCTGACTATCACGCCCGCCCAATAGTGCCTTCCACCTCTTATCTGACGATCCCTATGGCTCAATTTAATCCGCTGTGGGATTATCAGGTTGACGACCGCCTCAGTCTCGAGACAATTCAATAATTCTCCTCTTGTATTGTCCTCCCGATGGAGAAAAGGGTCATGGCCACTGTGGAGGACCCTGACTTGGACCCTCTCATGAGTTTGGGACTTACCCAGGTAAGTTTTATTCTTTGCTTGGTCATTTCGTATGTTTCTCATTATCTTAGCTAAATCTTCTAGATGTTGCTTGGGATGTATGTCCGGAGCAGGGACTGTTTTTGGCAAAGGAGCTGTCGTCCCGCTATCGGAAAAAATATGAGTCCTTCGAAGAGCTTACTGCCGAGCTGGCTAAGACTCGCCAAGAGTTGGCCGAGGCTACAAAGGGCCGCAGCGAAGAGGCAGAGGTCATGAAGGAAAACTTAAAACGCGACTTAGCTAGCTCCAAGGAAGAGCTCCACAAAGTGAAGAAGAAGTATAAGTCATATTCTGAGAAAGTCTCTGCCCAAAGGATCCAGATCAAGGATTTAACCGAGGGGAAGAAAAAGGCTGAAGCACGCAGTCACTTCTATTCTGGGGAGGGAGCATCTCAGTTGGTGCAAAACCTGCTCACTTCTCAGCAGTTCATAGACTTCATGGCTGATCTCTGTACTTCGGTGATGGATGAGGGGTCTGCCACAGCCTATCAGGAGGTTCAGAAACTTCATCCTGAGGTTGAAGTGGACAAGTTGGAGGGTTACAATGAGGCCTCCTTGGGGCAAATGAACGTCCTGATGGGCAACCTGACCCAGGGAAGGGTTCATCTCCCTGTTGAAGCTTTCATCCCATCCTTCCCTGTTGAAAATGCCCCCACTCCTGCCAGGTCCGAGAAGAGCAGCATTCCTGGGGGTTGGAGTCTTCAGGGGCCCCGGGTAGTGTTCGCGGGGGTTCCAGCCCGACCGAGGATGCGGGAGACCACTTATCCAGTTAATGTTGGGTTTGGCCGCTGATACCGCGAGCCCTCCTTTTGTAATAGCTTAGGACTCTACTTGTTGAACAATATGCTTTTGTAAGGTTTTACTATGTTGGAATTTTCACCATGTAAGCTATGGGTTTTTTATGTTCTTGTTTGGATGGCTTTAGCTGGTAACCTATGTTTCTCTTCTTCTGGATTGGCCCGAGCCTTATTCTTTTCATTTGGTCTAGGTTGGTCCAGGTCTTTTGATTTCGCCCTGCTTGAATTGGTCCAGGTCTTATGTTTTGGCTTTGTATGATTGTCAGGGTTATACGAGGTCTTACGCGGATGCTCTGCCTGGGGAGGTCCAGGTCTTATGTTGATACTATGACCGGAACGGTCCAGGTCTTGTGTTGACAATGCCTGGAGGGGTCCAGGTCTTATGTTGATAGGTTGCCTAGAGGGATCTAGGTCTTATGTTGATAGTTTGCCTGGAGGGATCTAGGTCTTATGTTGATAGTTTGCCTAGAGGGATCTAGATCTTATGTTGATAGTTTGACTGGAGGGATCTAGGTCTTATGTTGATAGTTTGCCTGGAAGGGTCCAGGTCTTAAGTGCCTGCGAGGGTCCAGGTCTTACATTGATGTTTTGCCTGGAAGGGTCCAGGTCTTAAGTGCCTAAGAAGGTCCAGGTCTTACGTTGATGCTTTGCCTGGAAGGGTTCAAGTCTTAAGTGCCTGGAAGGGTCCAGGTCTTACGTTGATGCTTTGCCTGGAATGGTCCAGGTCTTACGCTGATGTGTTGCCTGGAAGGGTCCAGGTCTTACGTTGATGCTTTGCCTGGAAGGGTCCAGGTCTTAAGTTGATGCTTTGCTTGGAAGGGTCCAGGTCTTAAGCTGATGTGTTGCCTGGAAGGGTCCAGGTCTTACGCTGATGTGTTGCCTAGAAGGGTCCAGGTCTTAAGTGCCTGGGAGGGTCCAGTTCTTACGTTGATGCTTTGCCTGGAAGGGTCCAGGTCTTAAGTTGATGCTTTGCCTGGAAGGGTCCAGGTCTTACGCTGATGTGTTGCTTGGAAGGGTCCAGGTTTTACGCTGATGTGTTGACTGGAAGGGTCCAGGTCTTAAGTGCCTAGGAGGGTCCAGGTCTTACGTTGATGCTTTGCCTGGAAGGGTCCAGGTCTTACGCTGATGTGTTGCCTGGAAGGGTCCAGGTCTTACGCTGATGTGTTGCTTGGAAGGGTCCAGGTCTTAAGTTGACGCTTTGCCTGGAAGGGTCCAGGTCTTACGCTGACGCTTTGCCTGGAAGGGTCCAGGTCTTAAGTTGATGCTTTGCCTGGAAGGGTCCAGGTCTTACGCTGATGTGTTGCCTGGAAGGGTCCAGGTCTTACGCTGATGTGTTGCCTGGAAGGGTCCAGGTCTTAAGTGCCTGGGAGGGTCCAGGTCTTACATTGATGCTTTGCCTGGAAGGGTCCAGGTCTTAAGTTGATGCTTTGCCTAGAAGGGTCCAGGTCTTACGCTGATGTGTTGCCTGGAAGGGTCCAGGTCTTAAGTGCTTGGGAGGGTCCAGGTCTTACGTTGATGCTTTGCTTGGAAGGGTCCAGGTCTTTCGTTTTCGCGAGTTTGCTATGTTCAAATCATGGAAATTGATAGTAAGACGAGTAATATTAAACGAATTGGTAGAGGAAAGAGCATTTAAACGCCACTAGCATAGGAATTAATGGCATAAGTATAAGAACATCATGAAATTTAAAAACTCAAGTAGAGAATTTTTACAAATCGAACCTTCGCAAGTTGGCTATGTTCCAGCTTCTGGGGACGGCCTTTCCATCCAGCGTGGACAGTTTGTAGCTTCCATACCTCCCTGCTTCTATAACTTGGTACGGGCATTCCCATGTAACATCTAGTTTCTTCACCCCTTCCACCCTGCTGGCTTCATTCTTTCTCATTACCAGGTCCCCAGGCTTGAAAGTGGTGTTCTTCACCCTTCGATTGTAGTATCTAGCCATTTCAGCCTTGTATCTGCTTTCTCGGGCTGCTGCTAGTTCTCTTCTTTCTTCCATTAAGTCCAGATTTAGCCGGAGTTCATCGTCATTCTCCCTTGGGTCATAGTTGAGCACCCGAAGACTAGGTAGCCCAATCTCTACCGAAACCACTGCCTCGGTCCATACACCATACTAAAAGGAGTCTCGTTTCCTGGGTGTAGTTCGATAGGACCACAATACATGGGCAATCTGTTCTACCCAATCCCCCTTAGCCTTTTCCAAGCGTGTTTTTAGCCCTTGCACTATGGTTCTATTGGTGACCTCCGTTTGCCCATTAGCTTGCGGATGAGCAACCGAAGTGAACTGTTGTTGGATGCTCAGTTCTTCACACCAAGACTTGAAAGGCTCTTCGGCGAATTGTCTTCCATTATCTGAGAAAAGAACTTTCGGAATACCAAATCGACATATCACATTCTTCCAGAAGAATTTCATCATGCTCTTCCCCGTGATGGAGGCCACTGCCTCTGCCTCCACCCATTTGGTAAAGTAGTCGATTGCAACTATCAGGAACTTGACTCGTCCCGAAGGTTCAGGAAACGGCCCCGTAATATCGATACCCCATTGAGCAAATGGCCATGCGGATTGTATAGACACCATTTCATTTTGGGGGATCCTAGGAATGACCGCGTGGGCTTGACACTTCTCGCAACGCCTTACTAAATTCCGAGCATCCTCATGTAAGGTGGGCCAATAATATCCCAAGCGGATCACTTTCCTTGCCAACATCCTCGAACCGACATGGTTCCCGTAAGCTCCCAAATGGACTTCCTTCAACACATAGTTCGCCTGATCAGGGTTTGCACATCTAAGCCAAGGCAGGAGATAGCCCTTCTTGTATAAGATCTGGTCTTTAACGGCATATCTTGCTGCCCTTATTTTCAATTTCCGTGCTTCTACCTTGCAAGTGGGCAACACCCCATCTTTCAGGTAGTCGAGGATGGGAGTCATCCAGGTAGTTGTTGCTTCCTCCACGGCGTTAACTTCAGCCTCGTTAGTACTCCTGGTCGGAAGTATCTCCACCAAGACTTCCTTGGTGAGGTGAGCGTATGCTGATGCGGCCAGCTTGCTCAGCGCATCCGCCCGTTTGTTCTGAGACCTGGGAACCTGGTCTATAAAGAATTCTTCAAACTTGGCTTTTAGCCCCCAGGCTTTCTCTAGATATTTCTTCATAACTGGCTCCCTGGCCTTGTAGCCCCCGGTAACTTGATTCACAATAAGCTGGGAGTCACTGTACACCTGCAACTTACCGACCTTCATGTCTAGGGCGAGTTTCATTCCGGCAACAAGGCCTCGTACTCAACTTCATTGTTCGTCGTTTTGAAGTCAAACCTCAGGGAATAAGTAAATTCATGCCCCTCAGGTTTTCTCAAGATCAACCCCGCTCCACAACCTTCCTCGCAAGAAGCACCATCTACATATAAGGTCCAGTAATCCCCTCTTACTGTATCTTTTTGGTCATCTATCTCCATCAGCCCTGGAGGCGGGATGGCCTCTTCTTCCGTAGGGATTTCGGCGATGAAATCTGCCAGCACTTGTCCCTTCATGGCTGGCCTAGGAAGGAATGTCAGGTCGTGCTCTCTTAGCTCAATGGCCCACTTCATCAACCTTCCGGAGGACTCAGGCTTTTGAAGCACTTGTCTCAAGGGTTTGTCCGTTAAAACATGTATCGGGTGTTCCTGAAAATAAGCCTTCAACCTTCGGGGCAGCGTTCACTAAAGCCAATGTTAATTTTTCCATGATAGGATATCTCTGTTCGGCTCCCATCAGGGCACGGCTGATGTAGTATATGGGCAACTGGCCTTTCTCCCCATTTCTTACCAAAACCGCACTCACGGTCTTCTCCCCCGCGACCAGATACAGGTTCAAAGTCTCCCTTAGTTCGGGCATAGTTAATGAGGGCAAAGTCTTCAAATATTCCTTCAACTCCTCAAAGGCCTTTTGGCATTCCGGGTCCCATACAAAATTCTTTGTCTTCTTGAGAGCCTTAAAGAAAGGTAGCCCCCGGTCTGCTGATCTAGATAGAAACCGATTCAAGGTAGCTACCCGTCCCGTCAACACCTGTACGTCTCTCAAACTCTTTGGGGAGCTCATATTCACTATGGCTTGTACTTTCTCCGGGTTGGCTTCGATGCCCTTGCTCGAGACCATGTGGCCTAAGAATTTTCCAATCCAAACCCGAAGGTGCACTTCTTAGGATTCAACTTCAGCCCTGTATTTCTTAGGCGTTCAAAGGTTTCGTTCACATCTTTCAGCAGGTCTTCTGTCCTCCTGCTCTTGATGAGCATATCGTCCACGTATATCTCCATATTGCGCCCTATCTGGGTTTCAAAAAGTGTGTTCATCATTCTTTGGTAGGTAGCTCCCGCGTTATTCAACCCGAAGGGCATTTTCTTATAGCAATAGACCCCGTCCCTGGTGATGAAGGCCGTCTTTTCAGAGTCCCCTTCTTCCATCAATATCTGATGATAACCTTTATACGCAACGAGAAAACAGAAAACCTCATATCCGGCTATGAAATCGATTTTCTGGTCTATAACGGGTAGGGGATAGCAATTCTTGGGGCAAGCTCTGTTCAGATCTGAATAGTCCACACACATTCTCCATCCCGCCTCGGGTTTGGGGACCATGACCGGATTGGCCAGTCAGGTAGGGTAATAAATCTCCTTAACTATATCCGCCGCCAGCAGCTCACTTACTTCCTTTTTTATTATGGCCTCCTTTTCCAGAGCCATAAGCCTTCTCTTCTATTTTATCGGTGTCACGGAGGGGTCTATGGCTAACCGATGCACGGCTATCTCTTGGGACACTCCTTTCATGTCTTCAGAGCTCCAGGTGAACACCTCTTGGAAGGCTCTCAACAACTGAACCAGGGCGCGCTTTGTTCCTTCAGGAAGCGTGGCCCCGACCTGCACCAGCTTTCCTGTCAGGGTGTCACTCTGGTCCACGCTCTCAATCTTATCATCGAGTTGTGGGTGATTGGCTATCTCCTCCCCAGTCAACCTTCTCTCAGAATTAATGCAATTAATCTTCAGGCCCCCGTCCTTCTTACCCTTGCCTTTTAGGGCGATCATGTGACATTCTCTGGCCATAGCCTGGTCTCCCCTTATCACCGCTATACCTTCCTCCGTAGGGAACTTCATGACCAAATGGTAGGGCGACCAAATTGCCTTGAGCTGGACCATGGCAGGTCGTCCTAATATGACATTGTAGGGGGAGGCCACATCCAAAACTGCGAAGTCAACGTAAATGAGTTTGTCCTTAGGAAATTCGCCCACGGTGATCGGCACGGTCAGAATACCTATGGGCTGCTGTACTTCTCCCGAGAACCCTACCAGGTGTGTTCTGCAAGGTTGAAGACGTTCCTTCCCAATTCCCAGCTTTTCGTAAGCATTCTTGTACATGATATCGACAGAGCTCCCATCGTCTACGTATACTCGGTGGACTTCCTTATTGGCGATAATCGCCTTGATCAATAGTGCGTCCATGTGTGGAAAACGATCCAGGACAGCATCTTGTTCCGAGAACGTAATTGTCTCGCAGGGTTTGAACCTCTTGTGTATGGGTTCTTGCTCGGGGATCTTCCTGCACATTGCCTTTCTCGCCGAATAGGAATCTCCTCCTACAGGGCCTCCCACCACGGAGTGTATGACGCCCGTAATTTTCCTATGACCCTTTTCTGCAGGGGGTTGTTCTCTTCTCTCGGTCTTTTATCATTTTGTTCAAAACGTTCGTACCTCTTTCTGGGTCCTCCCCGCTCTCGTGAGTGGCCCCTCTGGACACCTCGTTGGTATGCGACCTTTACAAATTCTTTGAGGTGTCCATTCTGAATGAGCACCTCCAATTCCCTTCTTAAGTCTCGGCAATATTCGGTATCATGTCCGTGCTGCTCATGATATTTGCAGTATAACTCCTTGTTCAACTTTTCCTGCGGAGTCGATATTCTTTGAGGTGGGGGTATCACTCCTTTGTTGGCAAGAATGGCCAGAATTTCAGCCCTAGGCTTGGTCAAATGTGTGAACACCTTGTGCTCCGGCAAGGGACCATACCTATTATTCCCGATACCTCCACGGTTATTTCCACTCCTGGGAATTGGAGCCCCCTTTTCTATCCTGGGGTACCTTCCCTCCTTATGGGCATGAAACCTATCGTTTTCTTTCTTCTTTTTATCAGCTTCTTCTCCTTTAGCGCACTTTTCTGCGCGGTCCATCAAAGTTCGTATGTCCGAATGTGGGTCAGTGACCAGTTTTCTATAAAGTTTTCTAGACCTGAGTCCGTTGATGAAGGCCCCAATCACTACTTCCTCGGATTGACATTGTACCTGTAAACTCTCGTCATTAAACCTATCAATGTATGCCCGCAACGACTCTCCTTCTTCCTGTTTAACATTCATAAGCTCTGTGGATGATTTTTCAAATCTTCTCCTCTGCACGAAGGGATTCTGAAAACACTCAGCTAACTGAGTGAAGGATGAAATCGAGTTCCTACGCAATCCTTCAAACCATGCCCTGGCCTTTCCTTGAAGAGTAGTCGGGAATGTCTGGTATACTACCGGCTCGGGCACAGCAGTTAGCATCATGCTGTATTTGAACCGGTGCAGGTGGTCCTTGGGATCGGTATCTCCTGTATAAGTCTCCAATGCAGGAGTCCTAAATCCAAGAGGGATGAGAAAAGTCAGTATTTCTCTCACAAACGGGGAGTCTTCCCACATCGTAGCTGTCCCTCTTGCCCCCCAGTAGGGTCTGTTAGGTGGAAAAAAATTGCCCCCCTGGGGTCGAGTTATGTCTTCATTCCATCGATCCCGTAATGTCCTTTCCCCTTCACTTTCAAACTCAGTTCCTCTAAAGGGTCTGGGGTTAGACCTGCCCGGGGCCATACCAGATCGATCTGGGATCCTGTCTTCCTGCCAGTTTTGATATCCGCCTTCCTGACGATATCCCCATCCGTCGTCCTCCTGTCTCCTTATCTCACCTGGTTCTCTTATTCTCACTGGAGATCTGTTCTCTCTATTCGGAGGTCTTCCCCCCTCTTGTCTTGAGGGTATTGGCATGGAAGACACAGAAATATGGTCCGCGTCCCGATTCCTCTCCTTCTCCAGTAGGGCTCGGATTTCATCAAGATGATCCCTCAAAAAAGCTTCTGCCTCCGTGGCGTGAAGCTGCTGCTGGTGCTGTGATCCCCCTTCCTCATCAGGGGAGGAATTGGGTGGGAGTCCTCTTCCCAATTCCACCATGGGTTGCTTATCTCTTTGCTGTTCCAACAACCTTTGTGACCTTGTGGTAGTCATAGCTTTTTGTTCAAGCGTTTATAATTTTTCCAACAGACGGCGCCACTGATGAAGCCCAGAAATAAGCCTTCCAGAGATCAAAAAGCCCCCCACCGTCTCACTAAGCTCTTTGACGAAGCCCACTCCTGAAGCCCACCGAACTGAATATTAAGACCTATTACCAAACTCAAGAAGCTCTGCTCACTCGTCCCGAACACTTTAGACCTTTCCCCGTGACCCTAGAAATCGTCCCACACTGCAGGTTACGGAAACAAGCCCTCCACTTCACACCTGGACCTGCACCACAAATAACCGTTAGTGAAAGGCCCCAGGTAGTCCTGGAGAGATTCACTCCGACGCTCAAGTTAGTATTGAGTCTTTAAGATAATATTAAAATCTATCTAAGCTCTGAGAGGCGAACCCCTCAGTAATCTCACTTAGGTTTTATTTATAAGGAATAGTTGTACCTGAATGACATCACTACCAGGACTTCCTTGGAGGAAAAGGTACCCATATACCCAATTGATCTCAACCGTTTATCAAGAGTATCTCATCTCGGCCGATCGATTGGGGTTGTACAATTTTGTACCTCATCATATATCTTGTTGTGGAATTGGTGGGAAAGTGACCAGAGAAGAAGGGGCAAAACAGAAGAAGGTTTGATAAAGTTAGTCATTTTATGGATAAAGTTATATATACATACCGTACAGTGAGAATTTAGTGTTATTTGTAGGAAATGTTTTGACAGGGAAGGAAGATGAAAAATCAAAAAATAAAAAAAAATGGTTGTTTTGTTATATGCTATATATCAAACAGTTTAATTGGGTTTATTTGTGGGATTTGTTCAAATCTTACAATGTGAATTGATTTTTGTTGGACTAATGTGCAAAGGGTTGATTTCAATTTTGAAGTTTGGGTTTTTATACTTTTTTATAATGATGATGATGATGTATTGAGAGCAAGTACTGAGCAATTGAGAATTTCTTTTAACTGATGTGTACGTATCTTAATTGGTATTATTACTGTGTATAGAGTCGCACATTTCGAGAATGCTGTACAGTTGTAGTTCTTCCTTGTGGCGGCAAACTTAAGCTTATATATACTGATAGATAGATATATATGTATAAGAGGAGGATGCATTTTGGAACTTGTTAGGGAAAATTAAATTGAAATGTATGTTTTGGGTTATAGTTTTGTTTGCAAATTGAGCAGGATATTTTATTATTCTCTTTCACATTTTCGTTTGTCGCATGATTTGTGGAGAGAGAAGATGAGTTGTATGCTTCTTATTTGAACTTTTTCGGTTTTTCCCACTATTATTTTACAGTCTAAAGATGAATGTGAATATCTTATCAATCTTGCCAAGACTCATATGACAAGGGTGAAAGTTGTTGATGGTACTACTGGCAATCCTTACGAGAGTACGTAGGTTTGTATTTCTTATTCTTTTCCTCCCTTGGCATGTATAAGTTGTGTTTAAAAGATGAAGGAAGATCTTTGCCATGGTATATTTTCTGGAGTCATCTCTTCTTACATGGAAGCTTCTGCAATTTCCCTTTGTTTGCAGTAATCGTACCAACTTTGGGAAATTTATTGCTAGAGGACTTGATCAAAAAGTCAGGGAAATTGAGAAAAGGATTGCTAATTTCACCTTGATCCCTGTAGGTATGTTGGATGATTTATTTGTACTAAGAATCTGAATGGGAGTCATCATCTGTGACTGTGAGTTTCCATTATGGGTTTATTGACTCAAGCTGGTTTTCGAGATTGGAATTTATTGGCATTATCTAACGGCAATTTTGGATATGAAAAGGTAAGTGTATGGTTGAATCTGCTTTGTTTTTTTTTCTGTTCTTATAGTATGTTCAACTGGTTAATTCCTTTGCGGATGGCAATTTGTCTTATTGATTAGTATCTCCTGTTTATGTTTAATCTTTTGAACTCAACATGCATCTTTTATTTATGCATTTATTCCTTACTCTTATAGTTTATATAAGTCAATTCTGCAATCTACAGAGATTGGGGAGGGACTTCAAATTCTTCACTATGAGGTAGGTCAGAAATTTGAGCCTTACTATGATTACTCGAATAATCAGTTCAGCACGAAGAATGGAGGTCCATGAATGGCTACAGTTGTTATTTACTTGTAAGTAATCGTCCTTGTTTGATTGATGTGCTCAATGTGGTTGGAATTTCTTACTTGAATTTGCATTTTTGTTTGACACGATGTGCACAGGTCAGATGTTGAAGAGGGGGGAGAAACTATTTTCCCTAAAGCCAAAAGAAATATTAGTGCAGTACCTAGGCAGGTAAAGCTCTCTACATGTGCAAAAGGAGGTCTCCATGTAAAGCCAAAGATGGGTGATGCCTTGCTTTTCTTTAGCATGAAGCCTGATGGCACTCTTGATCCTTCAAGTTTCCACGGTTAGTTTTGGTGCCAATTGCAAAACTGACCTTTGTATAGTTGTTTAACAAAAGGAACAAGTTTTGGGGATTTGTAGATATAATAGTCCTCTGATAGCTTCACTGATTCTAATGATTTTGTGAAATGATAGATCTTTTTCTTCCTCTTTGTACTGCTCTATTCTTCTAGATTCTAAGCCTGTTATAAAAGGGAACAAGTGGGCATCAACAAAATGGTTGCATGTCAATGAATTCAAGGCCTAATTTGCTTTGCCGCAAGAGGTACAATTTTGAATTTGGATGAGAGACTTACAATTGTTGTCCAGTTATTTTATTTCAATGTTCCTTGCTTCAATTGTATGAAGAAAAGCAATCTCAAGATAGTGAGTTTTACAACAATTGTGTGTTGGAGTGATTTTAGGTGGAAAGTGGTGCGGACCATACTTGGTTCATTTTTATTGTAATATTATTTTTATCTTCATGCCTTCAAATGCAATATGAAAGCTGTAATCAACTTTAACGTATTTAAGCTTACTTATTACTCAGGAAGACAATTCTTCTAAGTTAATTCTTCTACCTTTTGTCTTTTCAAATGTGGGAAGAGAATGAGTTGCACAAATCCTCAGGATGGTTACTGCTGGTGCAAATCAGGTAGCTTGCTGAAGATTCGGCACTTTCCTATTAAAGGTCTTTCCTGTTTTAGTAGCTTTTAATGTTAGAAGTGTCGAAGATTTTCTTAAGAGGCTTTGAATTTGTTCAATATTTTTTGTTTTAATTAGTGGATATTGAGATTATAACGAATGCCATGTATTTTTTGCCGAATTAAGTTCGTGCATGGAAAAATGACAGAAATCTAAGGGTATGAACGAATTTCTAGGAAATCTTATGTGTGAAGCTCTTGTATTTTTGGTATTGTATAAGCAGTTTTATGTTTACATATGAAATAGCTAATTCTTTAATGTGAGCCTATGGCAAGGGATTGAGACCATATAATTTCGTTGTAGTTCTTGAGCTAACTATATAATGTTGTCGTTTAAGCATTGATGTGGTACAATTTCGTTCATTAATTTCAAAACATTTTAGTGCTGACCATTTCAGTGCTTGATAATGGTAGAATTTTATTCATTAATCACTGAAATTATTAGTGATCATTAATGATAGAATGTTGAGGGTTAACAATATAATGGTGACATAGAAATTTCAACTGCACAAGATGTTCATTTTTTTAATTGCATCTATGCAATGTATCTGTACTATTCCTTGCAAATTCAACACTTGTTTTGTCCTGTCAGAGAAGTGCTTGGAGTAATGTTGCTCCTATCACTAACAATTTCAATACTTGATAATATTTCACTTTATGTAGTTAACATTCTATCATTAATTTCTTTTGAGGAGCACAATCAAGAATGCCAGTTTTGAATTGCATTAACTTTTATATACTTTGCCAATTGCTATAAAGCACCCTTAATATATCAGTTTTGCACTACAGTTCATTACTTTAATGGATAAAGTGTAGAATTTGTAGTAAGGTTCATTGCAATTCATTCTGTTTATAAGTTCCAGTTATCGTACCATTTAATGCTCTAAGTGATGATTTAGTGTCAAACCAAAATCTTTGATAGTTTATTGCTTTGAGTATTGGTCAGTTTGTCTAATCAAATGTCTTTATTAATTGTTCATTTTTTAATGGAATTGGGAAGTGAATTCCATACCATAAAAGTAAAAGGCCCGACGAAATGTTTGTGCGTGTCTTGGCTGCATTTCCATTAAAATGAGAGTAGAACAGACTAGAGAGTTTCTCCATTTGTCTGATGGATTGAATTTGTCTTCTGATATATATATATATATAAAGAGAGAAAGCCATCTTAAAGTTTTTGGTAGTCTTCACGAAACTTCAAGGTGAGAACCAAACTACATTGAAGTGTTCGAAGGGGGATTAAGATGTGATAACTAACCTACCAATACATTTATTTTCACATTTGGGATTGACTAATTCATCAAAATTATAATAATTCAATAAAATGAAAAACATTCATGAAATTAAAAGATTTTGAATCTTTTTTAAAATGCATGCTACATTTAATACTTGAAACCCAGTGCAAAAATTATAACAACGGTCAAAAGAAAAAGATAAATTCATTTAAAAATCTCATCATCCATATGGTCAGTTGCATCATTTAATTTTTAATGTGCAATAAACATGATAATAAAATTAGAATAAATCCAAAAAAAACTTAAATCTTATATAAATATAATAATGGGATAAACCTTTACCTCATCTTCTCGAAATGTGTTTGGGAATTTCACTAATAAATCCTATTTTATTAAAAAAAATTAAAAATTGAAAAATGTTATGCAATTATATATATTACACCTATTTTTACACATTATACATATTCATACATGTTAAATACATTTTCACACAGTATACATATATATGTATACTACTTAGATTTTCACACACTATACTTTACAAATATTAGACATGTTTTTGCACATTATGTATAATTCCACATATTAGACACAATTTTGCACACAACGTATAACACACATATTAGACACATTTTTGCACACTACGTATTTATATATAGTTTTGCACACATACTACACACATTTTCACTCACTATACATATTTATATATATTTTACACATTTTCACACAAATTACATATTTTCATGTACTAAACACATTTTTACATATACTACACATATTTTTAAACACAATATATATATATATATACTAACACATTATCACTTACAATACATATTTACATATATACTAAACCAATTTTGAAACACTGTTAAGAAGAAAATCAAATAGTTAAGAATTAATAGAAATCAACAAAATTTATTAAAAAAAACATTTTTTCTCACAAACGTAAACATTAATACAACATTTTTACACTTTTATACTGTTTACTCAGATTTATTTAATTAACAATTATATTAATCTCACATATTATATTGAATGAACATATTGGGCATTACAAATATATTTCCTAGGCTATTTCAATTTAAAAATATTCATAATAAAAAATTTTAAACAATAAACTTAAAGATTAATTATACTCAATCTTTTACTTAAAATTTATAAATTACTCTCTACAAATTTTCGCACTACACATATTTATAAATAGTAGAAATATCTTGATTCACTATATAAATATATATATATATATATACGTATATTTATATTTACATACACTATATTTTTACACATATTACACATTTTTTTGCAATATACATATGTTTACTTATACAATATACATTTTAACACGCTATACATTTTAACGCATTATACACATTTATACATACTAAACACATTTACACATACTAAATATAATTATACATACTCCAAAAAGTGAAAATAGACAGAATTCGTATAAAAAAACAAAAATAATAGTATACACATTTAGACATACTATATATAATTATACATACTCCAGAAAATTTCACACACTGTATGTATTTACATTCAAACAGTACTACTCACTTTTTCAAACAAAATATGTATTTATACATATTACACATATTTTTCACACATTATACTTATTTATACTTATTACATGCATTTTCATACACTATACATTTTACATGTACTATACATTTCACGCATAATAAATATGTAGATATACTTCAAGTATTATACATATTTATGCATACTACACACATTTTCACTTTATACATATTTATACTTACTATACACATTTTTATATATACTATACACATTTTCCCACACTATATATATTTATATTTCTTTACCAATAATACATATTTATACATACCATTCACATTTTTTAACACTATACAAATACACATTATACACATTTTCAAGCACTATTCATATTTACACATATGTTACACTTTTCGCACAATATACATATTTATACATACTACATGCTTTTTCACACGCTATATATATATATATATATATATATATATGTACTTACTAAACACATTTTCACACACTATACATTTTACACACATTGTCACGCACTATACATATTTATACATACCTCATGCACATTATATATATTATACACATTTTCATATAATATTCATATTTTACGCATTTTCACACACTATACAATTTTACACACGCTATATATATTTATACATACTACACATTTTTTACACATACATATTTAAAGTTACAACGCAAATTTCAAATGCATTATACATATTTAGACATTTTCATACCCTATACATATTTACATATACTACATACTTTTTTACACACTACATATATTTATACATAGTACATACATTTTCACACACTATATATATTTATAGTTACTACGCGCATTTTCAAACCCTATACATTTAAAACATTTTCATCAACTATACATTTTTATACATATTTACACATATGACTTGCATTTTCAAACACATACATTACACATTATAACACAATATATATTTTTACATACTATGCATATTTACACATTTTGGCATATTTTATATTTTTACACGTACTATACACTTTTTAAATATAAACTTTATTGCATTGCATATGTGTAATATGTATATATATGTTGTGTGTGAAAACATGTGCACTATGGGCACATATTTATACATATGACACACATTCGCAAACATGTTATATATTACCCATATTTTCACATGCTATACATGTTACACATACTATACCAACTTTCGCACACAATAGATATTTACCTATACTTCATAAATTATAGATTTTTATTATATGTTATACACATTTTTGCACAATATTCATATGTATACATACCTTACAAATTTTCACACACGATAAATATTTAAACATTTTACACACTATACATATTTACATATTTTTACGCACTATACATATTTGCACATTCACCACAAAATTTCAAACATATTTATATATACTACACACATTTTCACCCACTATACATATTTAGAGTCACTAAACACGTATTTACACATATTACACAATCTTCACGCACTCCATATATTTATACATACGAAATGTGTTTTTTAACATTATACATATTTATACTTATTGCGTATATTTTCAAACAGTTTACATTTTACGTATACTATTCACATTTCACACACTATACATTATTCATATTTATTCATAATATACACATTTTCAAATAATATACGTATTTACATATACTTTATATATATATATATTTAAATTGCGTATTGACATATACTTTACATATTGTACATACTTTACATATTTTCGCATTCTTCATCAATTACTATATTTATACATATTAAACATGTTTTTTAACACTATATAACAATATATAAATATTACACATACTATAGACATTTTCTCCTGCTATACATATCTATACTTATTAAATACATTTTTACATATTATACATTTCTACACAAAGTATATATATATATATATATTTAAAAAATATACATAAATATATTTACTCTACATATTTTTAAACACTATATATATTTATACTTATTACAAACAATAAATTCACGCACGTATGAAGAATGTACAAATGCATAATATTGATTATTAAAATATATTAAATGCCAATATGTTTATAATGATATATATATACTTATATATATATATATATATATATATATACACACGTGTGTGTTTTACAACAAACTTATTATATCTTATGAGATGCTCTATAATAAAACACAAACTTATTATATCTTATAAGATGCTCTATAAGACAATTACATCTATTTATAAACGGAATTCAAATGCTCAACTATTTTTTTTCTACTAAATATATATATACATATATATTTAATATTAATACATCAACAGTTATTATACACTATAAATTATAATAATTAACTAACAAACCTTTTTTTAAAATCATGGGCATGAATAGGCGCGCGTAGAGCGCTGCTGCTGCATACTAGTATAATAATAAACATAGAAAACACTGCCACTGATTATGCCTACATTATCGTCCTCCTGATGGTCGAAGCAAAAACAGGCCACAACTTCCTCAAACTAGAAGCCAGTAAATGTGACCCTTCGTGGGATGTTTTCACTACTTCAGCTCGTGTATCCATTGGGGTGCAAAGGGTTGACAAAAATCTAGATTTGAATCTCTGTGATTTCTGAAATGTTTGTGCAGTAGATGATATGCCATGTTTTGTGTGATAATAACATGCCAAGCCTGGTCTCTGAGGACGGATCCGCATCTCGCTTAGCTTTAGAACCCCATGCATTAACAAAAATGCATCACAAATCATTTCAGGCTCATAAACCAAAAGGTATACAATTAAATGAAATAATGAAAGAAACTGATAGGAAGTATACAAGGTTGATTGAACCCTGCCTTCTACCACCTTATTTGCTATATCAACTTTCATTTACACTTCCCATCCTCACCAAATTATTAAGGTCAACACACTTTATAACCTTAAATCTGTGTTGTAGAAGATCAAGTGTCATTTCCTCACCCAATCACATGAAAAATTTTAATACACTCTAGCCCAGCACTACCCAAACAAGATAAAAATTCATCCGACCATCCTTTCTCCAAATAGATGGTGTCTTTTCGTTTTTTTTTTTTTTTGGGTGGGTGGGTGGGGGGGGGGAAGAAATAAACCCCGTACACGGGAAGGGCACGACTACCAAATTTTATTAATTAAAAAAAAATCATGAGACGGCAGACATACCCAACCATCTATTACAAGAGTAAAAGCATATAAATAAGTACTTGACTCCGAAAGTAACTAAGTGAGGAATAACTCCTTTACAAATTGGCTTGTTTAGGGAAAATAAGTTGCCTATAAAAAAATGACGGCCACATGCAAATCTGTTCTCCATAAAACCAGTCAAGGTCCTCTGTTTAGGGGCAGCCATAATTGCTATCCGTACAAACAGCCATGACATCCTTAACTTATCCTACTTAACTATCAAAAAAACCCAAAGCCAACCTCTCACAATAGACCAGCTTTGATGTCTTTTCAAGATCGAGCTTTGCAAGAGTCAAATGTGTCTCTTGAATATCTAAAATTGTTACATAACTACTAGGAAAATGGTTCTCCGACCGCCTGAACATTTTTATTCTAAAAAGTTTTTCCCCAAAGAGACCATTCTGTGTCCTTTCAGTTCATTAGTACTCTAAAATGCACATAAAAAGAAAAGCACAAGAAACTTTCATATGATGTACAAATACTGATACATATTATTGATATGCATGAATTAAGACTAAGACATTAACAAATAACATGCATAGCAATAAATTAATCAATTATCCGTTTCACCAAAAAAAATCCAAATTTTCCATCCAGCCTCATTATTCTTCCCCATTAACATATGAAGCACAAAAATTAGGCTTAATTTGTCATGTGCATCCTTCCATATCATGTTTTGCCCACAGTCCCAATACATTACTAACTCATAAAGACTAAACCAATGTACTGCTTTCTTGGATTTTATACAGAATCTACAAGTGGATGAAAAGTAAATTGTAATTACTGTTAATAAAACTTCATGTAGTTCTGGCTCCAATTAACTCAGGTCACTTCTTGTTGTTACCTTTGGCTTTTTGAAAAGCTGATTGAGGAAAATTATTTGAAAAAAAAATGTTTAAAAATGGAAGGTATGTGTTTGTTGTGTTGTGAAAACCCACAACCACCTCAAGGCCTGCTGTTTAAAACTATAATTGTTTTCATGCTTAAAACAGGAAAAAAGCAAAAAGTCATATGCAAACAACAATGCCTCAAAATAACTTGTTTAGCTGTCAAAAAAGAAAGTCTATCAGTCAATCCCCTTTAGCATTGTTAAGTGATGTGAAGTTACTGAAGGATAAACACACGTGTTCTCAGTAGCGACACAAGCATCATAGCCAACAAAGAAAGTGACAATATTAAAAGAAAAAATGGCAAGAAAGATACTGTATACAGAATACTACCTTCGTGCTAATTGAACCTCGTGGTAGGCCATCCATTGTTTTGAGATGTTTAATAACTTTAGTCACCCCAAAATGATTTCCTATAAGAAAAAACTACTAAGTTAGAAGATAATGGAAGAGATAGAAAAGATGAACCATGTTATATCCAATCTAGAAGACAAATCCCAAAGCAAACTCTATAGGGTAAAAACAGAATCAGAACTATATATATATATATATAGAGAGAGAGAGAGAGAGGGAGATGCGAATAAATTATTTATCAAAATAAATATTATCTTTTCTTATGGTCTCTTTCCAAGTCTTTTTTTGTCTTCCTCCTCTTTTTTATTTGAACTAATTATTCTCTATTTTCTACACGTCTCACTAGGGCCTCTAAAGGTCTCTTATGCACATGTCCAAACCATCTTAAGTGTATTTCTCTCATTTTTTTCATCTATTTGTACTACTACTGCTTTCCTTCTAATGAAGTCATTACTTATTCTATCTAGTCTAGTATGTCCACACATCCATCTCAACATTCTCATTTCGATTACCCTCATTTTTTGTTCATGTTTATATTAAGTCGCCCAACACTCTGAACCGTACAGCACCGCTGATCTTATAACTGTTTTATAAAATTTTTCCTTCAATTTCAGCAGTATTTTACAATCACAAAGTATAGATGACGCACTTCTCCACTTGTTCCAACCAGCTTGAATCTTATGTGTAGCGTCTTTATTAATTCCCCAATATTTTTCAATGATAGATCATAAATATCTCCAGTAAACAACAATACAGCTAAGATTTCAATCCATAAAGCATCCTACATTCATCATATAAATACTTGATAACAAATCAATCAGTGAAATTGATGACCAATAAATTTCAATAAGACCAAACTCCTAATTATTCATCATTCATTTAGATTTCAAATTTCTAATGAAGTATTAATGCATCAGTTGCTTGGACATTTTGTGATCTGATGCATGACGAATACTAGTTCTAACCTTCCAATACCCAATAAACAACAATTTTCAATAAAGTTTACACCTAGCTACTCAGGCAGCATAAAGGAAAACAAGTAAACACCATCCACTTCTTGACTTCTCTAAGCATTATGTTAGTTTGCAAATGACATATCAAATGAAGCGTGGTGGTAGTAAAAGACCACTAATGACTTCTTGTTATCTTTATTTACTATTAACATATTGTTCATAATATTTTATGCTATCTGCCACAAAAGATGACCATGAAAGGAGAGAGAGGAACAGGTTTTACCATGTAAATCACCCAGATTTTGTAGATCACCATTAGTCAAATCAAAACCTGCATCGTTAATCCTTTTTGCAAGGATCTCATTCCCAGTACTAAATTCAAGCATCTGCAATAAAAGAAAAAGAACTGATGAACAAATCAAAAGAACCACCAGTGAAAGTTGGAAGTCAGTCTTTTTTTTTTTCCCTATTTTGGGGTTTGGTTTGGGAGAAGCAAAGCAAAACGAAATCACATAAAAGGAGCCTTTTTACTAGCAAAATATAATGTTAAAAAGCATTAACATTCTAACCAGCTATTCCAGCACCATCATCATTCTAACTAGCTATTGCAATGCCATCAAAAGCAAGATTAAGATTCTGACTACATTCCTAAAAAAACAAGCTCTTGAATACTCATTTATCTAAGGAAAACTACTCAACTACCTGTCTCAAAATGCCAAAACGAGAAAAAAATGTTGATAAGTTGTTTACCTCAAACATAAAAGGGCCAGTTCTTGCACCCCAGAACAGGTTACAGCAATTGCCGAATATTTGTAGAAGCATATCTTAGCCCAATATACTAACATAGCAACATTATCATATGTACAGTTATGTTGTGTCTTTTAAACATAAAATAGTTGTCCCTCATTATATGCAGTAGCTCAGAGATAATACTGTATACCAGTTATGGTGTATACATATTAATTGATGATATACACCTAAATCTCTCTTGCTTGTATATATAGTAAGAGTTACATACATCAGTGACCTTATAAAAAAAAGGAAAATACAAGAAAAAAATTGATATAAAAACTAAAACAAAGCAATAGTAGTCGTATGGACAACAGACTGAGGATATTCTGCACAAAGCTATCACTAATATGTCAATGTAAGCAAACAATATACTCTAAAGAATATAAAAGTACTTGCACAGCTCAATTCAAGGGAGGGGAGGACAAAAAATAAAAAACAAATTTTCTTGTCTGCTGGATCAGTCAAGAGAAGTGGAGATAAAAAAGGGCTTAATAGTTTAAAATCACTTCCCCAGTGAGAAGAGAAACACAGATATAACTGAAGACCACACTTAAAACATATACATTAGCTGAACTTTTCAAAACCATTTCAATGCAGGTATACATATCATACTTCGTAATTATATTCTCGGACTAGAAATTCATTTACTGGAAACTGATTAAGTAGTCCATTCTGAATTTCAATGTCAAACACCGAAATGAGAACTAACCCCTCATAATCATTTTCTCGCACATCTTTCTAAAAGTCACTCCTCTCTTGACAATCCCATATTGTTAAAGTTTGTTAAAACTGAGTAATCTACTTCACATGGAATGATAAAAACAATTAAGCCTTCATCCTGCTATGTGTAGTCGGTTATATGGAACTTCGCCATCATATCCTATCCACACACATGTTTTCATTTATATTTAAATATATTATATCTTTTTTACTCGTTTCTTTCCGGTCCGTTTAGATCTCCCCTTCCCCTTTTAATTCGAGTAAATGTTACTTCACATGGAATGATACCCCAACAAATTTCGTAATTGAAAGCAAACAAAAGCATACGAGTGAACATACTGAAAATTTCGTTCGGTAGAAAATTTCAAGTAACAGCACCACAGACGTCATCAATTTCCGTTTATCCATAGGCACAGAAAGTCCATTGCCATCAACCGCAAAATAAAGCTCCCCTTCAGAAAATGATGTAAGATTTGTAGGAACACTTCCGCGCAGTTCCAAGTACTCATGATGAGACAAGCGTTTTAATATTCCTAGTCCAGAGATAGCATCAACATAAAGCAATACAGTCAACTCAACAATCTTTCCTTCTACTGCATAATGGTAAATGAAATTTTGAGTGTGTTCAATCGGTCCCGCAGTCATTATGAGGCTTATTGTGCGAAATGCTCGCTGCTGCAAAAAAAATAAGTGGCAAGAAATTTGTTGGAATAAACAAAATTAGGTAGCTTAGCCAACATAAAACGTGGATTATTGAAGAAAATGAGATCTTTAAGAGAGAAACTGTTACAAGTTCCACATTGCTGCAAAGGGAAAAAATCAATTCATAAACAGATTGAGCCTGTGTCCACGCTATCTTTTCCCTGCATGTAGGTTTCTATCATCAGCAAAGAAAAGTATCGACATGTATGTGCAGTGAAAAACAAAGAATTAAAAATTGACCTGAGAGCTTCAAGAGAAGCTTCCAAGGGTAGCATCATATAGTAGTCTGAAGGGTAATGGCAGGGGAAATCGAGTCGTGCTCCATGTGTGAGCAATAATTCAACATAGTCAGGTAAAAATTCTGTTGCAGCCAAAAAGATTGGCGACATTAGATATTCAGAAGCAGCAATATCTACATTAACTGAATAACCAGTAGCTGCTGTCGCTAAAAGCATCAATCTTGCACACTGTAGAGCTTGAAACTTAATTGCGTACCACAAGATTAGTGATGGTGAAACTAGATAGCCACGTTCTAGTAAACACCCCACGTCTAGTTCATTTTTTAATATCTTACAAAATTCCTGGCTATCATCCACTCTAAATGCTTGAATAAGTTGCTTCACATGGGAGTTTACAACTTCAACCTCATAAAATTCAGGATCCTGATTTAGAACAGAAAAAATCAATCACAACAAGCTCAGCCAGCTATTGCTGACGCTGGTGAAATAATAACAAGCAAAAATCAAATCTTGGCAAATTTTTAAGCAGTTACCAGGGAGTCGACCAGAGTTGCAGGGGCACCATAATAATAATAACAATCACTGTAAGGTCTAATGGATCTGCCTCCCTCTATATATGTCTCCATAACTAACGTTCTACAAAGAACGATCCCTAGGCTGGGAAGTGACTAAAGTTCAGCCATGGCACCAACTTTTTCTATCAAAATTAAAGAAACCCAACAAAAATTAAAGAATAATATTACTCTATTTTATCATGTAAAGACGAGTAAAGTGACACAATAAATAAAATCAAACGAAAAAAATCGAATCTTGGCAGAAAATTATGAACAATTAAACAGAGAGAAAAAACGATCAAATTAGTGCTATACAAGCAAAATACCTTAGATAAAATTTGATGATGACAAAGAAAAACAAAGTAACTCCTCTTACTTGTTCTCTTTTTCAACTACAAAGAGTGAGAGAGAGGGAAATCAGTGGAAATCACAACTGAAATGAAGACGAGAGACATACAGACAGACAGGCGAAAGAGAAAGTTGGAGAGTGATAAAGTACGGTTAGGCCGACTGGTCTGCGCGAGGATGATCAGGTTGTGAGAAATGAGAATATATGAAAGCGATAAAAAGTCATTTTTAGTCCCCAATGTTAAACTCTTCGACACTTTTAGTCCCAATGTTTTAACGTTAATATTTTTAGTCCCCAATTTACAAAAATGGCACACTTTCAATCCACTTAACAGAATTAAAATAACAATAAATGGAAGAGTTAAATTTAGGGCCAATCCACAATTAATCATACTCTAATGTCTAATAATTAATTTTTAAAATTTTTGCCTCAAATAATTTTTTTTACCCAATTTCTCCTCTAGCTCTGCAAATCCGAAAGATGGAACATGTAAACTACGCGAGAAAACTTTTGAATACAAGCTGAAACAATTGCAACCATAGAAAGCATTGCTGCCCTGTACAGTGCTAATGATGTTCTTGTCCTTTTATAAGCTATTTTTTGCTCACATTGCTTACATTTTGCATGACATGTCTTTGCATTGCATCCCTGAATTATTGGTTTCAATCTCTATAACCTTGGATGCTTTATGGGATTTTTAGCTCGATGCTTCTTGTGGGTACTCATCAACAGTTCTCCAAATTTGTAGATAAGCCATTTTGGTTTTTAGTTTTGTTTTCTTTAACTAACTGCTGTCATTCTACTGTCGGATTCTTTTGATTATTTAGAAGAATCAGAACCCATTTTGCTTTACTACATGGCATTTGAGATGTAGGGCCTTATTCAGTTGTACTGGTTTTTGTTTGTTTTCCTCCTGTGGAAAATGGATTCTTTTCATTGTTAGCATTTCGCATTTTGGTTGGTTTGTAACATTTTCGGTTTTTTGTGTTATTTTAGGTTGCAAGTTTGTAACTTTTTGTGTCATGCTTGTTTTCTATTGTTGGCTGCATATTGGCACTCCAACTGAAGTTTTTGTTTAGTTTCTTGTCCTGCGTCCATTGGCCCCAATATTTCTTATAATCAGTTCAGATACAGTTCTTACTAGTCCCCATTGTAATCAACAGAAAATTTTCTGGTTGTGGAGAATAGATAGTGAAGTTGAGAAATGCAGTTCATTTGTTTGTTATTGTTCATATTTGTTGAATTGGCGGTAGGACAATCAGATGTGAAAGCACTCTTAGGAGACAACCATATTTTGACAATCTTCAGGTGTTTTGACGCAACAAGTAACCATTTTGTTGGCAATACTCATGTTGGTCTTTTGTGCATTTTACTTCGCGTAATGCTATTCTTTGGCCTTTACATATCATTTAAATCTGTATAAACTTCATTGTTGGATTTTTGTCTGGAAATTTAAGATCCAAAACAAGAAAAGGGGGAGAAAGGAGAACATATACTAAATTGCAGACATAGTAAGAACGAATATGAAAGAGAACAAGTTTAAGTGTTATTTGATTCCATCCCCATTCATTATCAAATCTGTTATTTTTTCCAACGAGTTCGAATGTCTTTACATGTTGTATGGCAAAGTGTCATTTCCTATGGTATTTTCTTTTGCAACAGGTCCAGTAGAAAGTATCAGCTCTCTGACTCTGAAGAATGTAAATCTGTCCTCTAATAGGTTGTCAGGATCCTTGCCTGCAAAAGTAGGACATTGTGCTATCATAGATTTGAGTAACAATATGTTCTCAGGAGACTTGTCCAAAATACGAAGTTGGGGGAATTATGTTGAAATTCTTGACTTAAGCTCCAACTCACTGACTGGAACCTTTCCAAATCAGACTTCTCAGCTTCTGAGGCTTACTTCATTAAGACTTTCCAACAACTCATTGGAATGTGTTATTCCTTCTATTTTAGGCAGTTATCAAGAATTAAAACAATTGATTTCAGCCTAAATCACTTTAGTGGTCTCTTGCTTCCCAGCCTTTTTAACTCGACAACTCTAACAGGTATTAACATGTCTTTCAACAATTTCTTTGGTACCATACCTATAGACTCACTGACACCTTAGAACCCGAATATGTTATTGCTCGATCTGTCGCATAATGCACTAGTAGTGTCTTCCAAAATTTGGTATATCTTGACCTATCTAATAACCATTTTGAGGGAGACATCCCAGATGGTCTTCCAAATGAACTAATTGGGTTCAATGTCTCATATAATAATCTCTCTGGTTCTGTACCTAAAAACTTGCAGAGATTTCCCTTTTCTGCATTCCATCCTGGAAATTCCTTTCTCAACCTTCAGTATCAGTCATCTTCACCAATGAGTGAACCAAATATGAACTTGAAGAGGCATGATTCTTATCTGAAACCCACGGTCAAAGCTGCCCTTATCGCTAGTTTGGTTAGTGGTGCTTCTACTATTGTTTTGTTAACCTTGATCATCTATTGCAAATTCTATCACCAAGACAACAGCAGGTCAAGTTTTACTGGAGTTAATGAAAAGAAAGGTATTTATCAAAGACACTATCTATCATGACACATTTTCTCTTGATCAAAATGTAAAATCACTAATCCATTTTTCTAACTAATCTGTAGATCCTGCCTCTATATCTTTGTCACAAGTAGAGTCTGCTCATGATCCTAGGAGCAATTCAGCAATTATACCAGGGCTAAAAGATCTTGGAGGGCATGAAGCATTGTCAAAAAGTGAAGTTATAGCTTCTCCTGTTACCTTGTTGTCACCTGCTAATACATCTCCAGCTAACCTCCAACATTTGTCAGAATATCCTAGTCCACTTAAGGTTTCTTCTCCAGATAAACTTTCTGGAGATCTTCAGCTTTTTGATAGCTCATTGAGATTCAGTGTAGAAGAACTATCATGTGCTCCTGCTCAAGTTGTTGGAATGAGTTGTCATGGGAAGCTTTACAAAGCTATGCTCTTGTCATGTAATGGCTGTGAAGTGGCTGAAGGAAGGAATCGCAAAAGGAAGGAAGGAATTTTCTAGAGAAGCAAGGAAACTAGGGAACATCAGACATCCAAGTTTAGTTTCCCTTCATATTACTGGGGACCAATGGATCATGAGAAGCTGCTTCTATCAACTTATATAGATGCACCATGTTTACATGTTTCATCTTTCGTATTTGCAGAGCTAGAGGAGAAATTGGGTAAAAAAAATTATTTGAAGCAAAAATTTTAAAAACTAATTATTAGACATTATAGTATGATTAATTGTGGATTGGCCCTAAATTTAACTCTTCCATTTGTTGCTATTTTAATTATGTTAAATGGATTGAAAGTGTGTCATTTTTTTAAGTTTGGGACTAAAAATGTTGAGGTTAAAACATTTGGGACTAAAAGTGTCGATGAGTTAAACATTGGGGACTAAAAATGCTTTTTTCTCATATGAAAGCTGTTTAGGTTTATTATTAATTAAAGATACCTTATAAGCCCCCAAGCTGAACGACGACTGCACATGCTTCCCAAGCTGTGGTCACGTGCGATTTTTTTAAGATACCACGTGCGATTTTCAAGGGACCGTCCTCCTACTTGAAAAACGACGTGATTTTTGGTTAGGGTTTCATGCTCGCCTTCATTTTTTTCGGCTACTGCGCTCACTCTCCCTCTAAACCAGTGTTTTAAAACTCGGACCGGAATGCGAACCGGTAGAGCTACTGGGTTAGGGGTCAATTGGTCGGATCGGTTGAACCGGTGTCAAGAACCGGATGACGTCATAAATATATTTAATATAAATGTATTAATTAAATATTAACATATCTAATATTTTATGTCAAAATAAAATAACCAAATTATAAAAAAATAATATTCAATTAAGTTCTTAGTTTTTCATCAAAAAAAAAATTATAGATCGTATTGTTTAATAATGCTAATAATTATTTTGTTTATAATATAATAAAATTTTATTAAAATACGTGAAATATATTAAAGTATTAATTAATTAATATCAAATCGATCATATTAAAATAAGTTAGAAAGTGTTGTTCTCAATACACAATTTATTTATTTCAAAACTTAAAGTTGTGAATTAAAAAAATTATTGACATGTTATACTTTGAATTTAATTTTGTGTGATATAAAATAATAATTAAATAAAAAACAATAAATATGATATGATAAAATTTAAAATTCATATTTATTTAAATTGTATGAATGTGATTGATTGAAAATATTAATGAAAACATAATTTCCATATTCATTCAAATATTGTAATATGGTGAATTGGAAGTATTTATGACAATTAGAATTTATTAAAAATCTTAAAATATGGTAAATTGAAAGCTTTTATGATAATTGAAAGATATTAAAAATCTTGAATATGGTAAATTAAACTATTTATGACGAATGTATTCAAATTTTAAAATATGGTAAATTAAAGTATTTATGATAATTGAATATATTCAAATTTTAATATATTAAAATGTAGTAAATTTGAATCATTAATGATAATTGGGATGCATTGATGGAAAAATATTTACTACTATTAATTAGTTTTAAGTGTAAGTGTAAGTATAAATGGAAAGAAAGGAAGGAAGGAAGGAAGGAAGGAGAAGGAAGGAAAAAAAAACAAAAATGAAAGGAAAGGAAGGAAAAAAAGGAAGGAAAGGAAGGAAACCGGTGAAGGAAGGGAAGGAAGGAAGGGAAAAAAAAAAAAAAAAAAAACCCTGGTTCCAACCGGTTCTCGGTTTTTCCGGTTGAACCCGGTTTTTGACCGAGTTTGACCGGTTTTCTAAACACCGGTTTTTGACATCAATTCGGACCGGACCCTTGGCCGGTTCCCGGTCGAACCTGCCGGTCCGGTCCGGGTTTGATAACACTGCTCTAAACCCTTCTTCTCCTCCTCCTCCTTCTTCTTTTTCAGCAATCTCGGTATGCACCTCGAAAAGCTAGATCAGACTCTGAGGTCGCCTCCGAGAGGTTCTCGATGATATGATGAAGGTGATTGATGATCCCAAAAATGACCACGAGAATCGCGTCAAGGCGATGAAGCTGATCAGGGCTTGGGGCGAGTCTGAGGATCTCATGTACTTGCCTGTCTTTCATCAAACTTACACGGTTAGTTTTATTCAAATAGTTTAATTCTAATTTTTTTTGCTCTTGAATTATTTTTATGCTGTGGATTTTTCTTACGACAGCGACATCGCTCTTTTCTTCAACAAGATCTCTTGCAAGCTGCTTGACAGTTTAGCCAAGCTCAAATTATCGTTTCAAAATGACGGCAAGGGCGAAATCTCCTACCCTCAGCTGGTCTTCACTTCCAAGTACTTGTCTCTTGACTACGACGTCGAAGAACGCAACGCTCTGGTCAAAGGCTCTTTTGATGGTGCACCTAGACTCGAATTCAAAGCTGTCCACGATGTCGAGGTACAATCTTGAGTTATATACCCCATATGCATGTAAAAGTTTGATTCTTTTTACCAATTTTATGTATCAATTCTGGGTTTGACATGTTGAATGCTGACATTTATAATTGTGGGTGGAAATAGTTCAAAGCTGCTCACTTGAACAGTTTTTTGGGGTTCATTTGGTGGGTAGGCAAAAGGGTTGTGGAGATATTTGACAAAATCCTGCACTTGATATTATTGTAGATGTTCAGGTTCTATTTTTTTATTTTTTGAGCAATTTTATGTGAGCTTTCAATTGTATAAGTTTTGGGTTTGACATGTTGAATGCTGACATTGCTAATTGTGTGTGTAAATTGGATAATTGATATGTGGAAATAGTTCAAAGCTGCTGGCTTGAACAATTTTTATGGTCCATTTGGCGGGAATATAACAGGGACATATAGAGATTGACAAAATCCTTTATTTGTTATTGAAGATTTTGGTAACTTTTAATGTTGTTTCGCAAATACTAGACCTTTAGATCATGTAGCTGATTGAGTTACATCAATTGGTGAATTAGTTGGATAGTTGGCTTTAGCCAAATAATTTGTGATTATTGTATTGAGTCCTTTTTCTACTTGCATATTTTCCTATCAGCTGAATGGTTTTGTGACCAAATCAAATACCTCTTAATGGGTTGATAAGAATAAATATTTGGTAGTGAGTGTGAACTGGCTTTTGACTACTTGAGTATGTTTAAAAGTACAATTAAAAGTACAACTTTAAGCCGAGCCTTGCTTTAGTTATCAGTTGATCAATTGTGTCAAAATTAGCTCAGAGAGCTCCATAGCAATCTTATTTGTATTTTTCTTTTAGCAATTTATCCTTATTTTAATTTCCCATTTAATGGATTCACATCTTCTTCAGCATTTTAACCGTCGTCTTTGGCTGCAGAATCATGGTCCTCAATGGTCATCAATTAGCAAAAATATAATTTGGGAACGTGAGTGTTGCTGCTGATGGTGTTCATGAATATGTTAACGTGAGTGTTGCTCCTGATGTCTTCACTAATTATCAGTTGGGTCTCAAGTTCGAGAAGAGTTCACATTTGAGAACATGCTGTGTTTCCAAGTCCTTGTATGGAAGTTGAAAGCTGTATAAACTACTGTGATGTCCGTCTTTATATGCAGGTATCTCAGATTCTTAAGTACTGTGATTCCAGATGCTTGACTGTTGTTCCCCAAGGTGGAAATACTGGTCTTGTGGGTGGAAGCGTTCCTGTTTTTGATGAGGTAATGTCGTAAGCTTTTTGTGCACCCACCACAGCTCAAGATCTTCAAGTGTCTGAATGTGGTTTCCATCAACCACCCTTGCATCAAAGGAAGTTTACATATGGTAATTGTACAAATGCTGCATTTCAGTATCAGATGCTGCAGTCATGTCAAGCAACACAGAACCTTTCTGCGTTTGCATCAACTGCATATCCAGTGTCTGTCCAAGCCCCCTCAGAAAAGGGATTGGGCTGCTTTGTAATTGATTTTCCCATGGGAGGGGTCTCTGCAGCTGTATCTAAAACAGTTGCTGCTCCAATTGAGCGTGTTAAGCTATTAATTCAAAATCAGGATGAAATGATCAAGGCGGGTCGGCTTTCAGAACAATACAAAGGAATTGGAGACTGTTTCAAGCGAACGATGCAGGATGAAGGTGTTGTCTCTTTATGGAGAGGCAACACCGCTAATGTCATTCGCTACTTCCCTACTCAGGTTGGAGGACTTCCTATTTGGGTACTCTTTATCTAATATATATCTTTTGCCTATATCGCTGATTGTCCTTTTTGATTCCATGTAGGCCCTGAATTTTGCATTTAAGGATTACTTCAAGAGGCAGTTCAACTTTAAGAAAGACAGAGACGGTTACTGGAAATGGTTTACTGGAAATTTGGCATGAGGTGGTGCAGCTGGTGCTTCTTCTCTTCTTTTTGTTTACTCCCTGGACTATGCTCGAACTCGATTGTCAAATGATGCCAAGGCTGCAAAGAAGGGAGGAGGAGATAGGCAGTTCAATGGCTTGGTTGATGTCTACCGCAAGACATTAGCTTCTGATGGTATTGCTGGACTTTATCGTGGATTCAACATTTCATGCGTTGGGATCATTTTTTACCATGGTCTCTACTTTGGAATGTATGACTCTTTGAAACCAGTGGTCCTTGCTGGCAGTTTGCAGGTAAAAGCTACTTTTGTTGTTGCTTTTTTTTTTTGGTAGTCAACTAGAAAAATGTTTGCCATTATTTCTTGGATTATTTCGGTGCATAGAAACATGTTAAGTTGGTTGTTTTCCATCCCCTTGTGATCAAGTTTGAAATGTTTTGTCGGAGTACGAATTTGTCAGCTATCCCAACATTTACTAATACAACTTGATCGCAAGAGTCGAAAAACTGTTGCAATGTTTTACTTCACTAAACATTTTCCTTTTGCCTCTGGATTTCAGGATAGTTTCTTTGCTAGCTTTGCCCTTGGTTGGCTAATTACCAATGGTGCTGGCCTTGCATCCTATCCAATTGTTACTGTTCGAAGAAGAATGATGATGACATCTGGTGAGGCTGTGAAGTACAAGAGCTCTAGGGATGCATTTACTCAGATCTTGAAGAATGAAGGGGCAAAGTCTCTCTTCAAGGGAGCTGGTGCCAACATCCTGCGTGCTGTGGAAGGTGCCGGTGTGCTTGCCGGCTATGATAAACTGCAAATGATTGTCCTTGGAAAGAAGTATGGATCTGGTGGTGCCTGAATATTTGCATTTCATCCCAATAGATTTTGAACAGTAGGCAGTGTTTCAATCTATGAATGCAAAGATCTTAAGCAGGCATTCAAATTTTGAATAATTTAATGATGATAGGGAATCACCTTAAACCGGTTTTTTCTCTTTTTTGATCTAATTTATTTTCAACAGATGAGACATTGCAACAGGTGAAGCAGTTGCATGTTTTTTTTTTTTTTTTTGAGTTTCAGAAATTGGATCTGAGGCTTGTATTGCATGTACAATGCCTATTTTGCATTTCAGAATGAAACATACAATGGTAACATTTTTACCTTGTTATAGTCTTTCTAGCTTAATACAGTCCTTGAAGCAATGGTTTATTGTTTTGGATTAATGCCTACTCTATTATACTGTTAGGTTATAAGGTGCAGCAAATTTTAGTTAGGCTTTTGAGTTTAAATATAAGAGAATCATTTCCTCCTGAAAAATTATTGATTAAAACCCCAACATTAAGCTCAGCTCCCACTTTTCCTCATTGGTGACTTTTTATCTCTGTTGTTGTTGTCGTCGTAACAACCACCACTAAGCCTGGTATCGTATTACATGTGGTCGACTATTAGATCATACTTAATCTGACCACCACTAAGCCTTGTATTGTATTACATGTGGTTGACTATTAGATCATACTTCATCTGTTTGGTATCTTTATACAATTTTTAATAAAGCAAATAATACAAAATCATGTTAAAGTGGTCATGATACCGGATTCCTCCAATGAGAGTTAGTTTGAGAGGTTGATTAGTTATTGGACACGTTATTAAAGAATATATAGATTTTCACTTAATTCAAGAAGTGGATGAGGATACCGAGATTTTGAGAAAAAAAAAATCAAGAAGAATAAATATTGAGTTTTTGACTCATTTTTCTACCAATATACCATGAAAATAGTAAGACTTGTTTTGCTTGAAGTTTAAAATTAATAAGTTTTTGAATTAATGAAATTATAAGTGTGTGATAAATTGATAATTCAAATGGATCTAAACATTTAATTATAATAACCGGTTTTAAATTTTATAAAATTAAAACAACCCAATTTTTCTCCAAATTTGTAAATTCCGGACACCCAAACCGGGCCACGCTAGCCCTGCCCCGGGCCTGCACGTGACAGGTAAATCGCGGTATGTGCCCTAACTGGCAGCCTGCAAGGATATCCAACGGGACCCGAGCTCCAGGTGCGCCCCCAAGAATATTTCACCCAGGCAACGCACCCACACGGAATCGAACCCGCATGGAAGGCAATTTCTCCATACCTTATCTCCTTACCACTTACCAGCTAGACTATGCCCCAGGGGCACAACCCAATTTTTCTATTTATAAAGAATCGCGGGTCTCATTGTTAGCTCCTATTTATGGTGCACAATTTCTTGGAAATGTAGGTAGTGGTTATGATTTCTTGGAAAATTATGACATATTCTTATAATTCCTTCTAAAAGATATTGTCTATTCGAATAGAATATAAAGAAGGTATTTATGCTATATGCATATTGAAGACAAGAGAGCTACCTATTTTCTTAACTCGAACCTGTGATAATTTGATTCCACCAGAAATTGAATGTTTAATATGTAACATATTTATTGCAAATAAAGTTGTTTAAAAACTAAAACTAGACTATGTAATAGATTTGTTATTTGTAACATATTTTTTTGTTATAAATTTATGTAAAAAAAAGGTATATAAATGTAAGTATTATGGTATTACGTGTAAATAAGTACGAAAGGGACGTATGCTCATAAGAGTGATTGTTTACACTCGCGCGATCTTTTGTTCCATTTTCTGTTTCAATCTATGTTTTAATTTATAAATATTGTTCCATTTTCTGTTTCAATCTATGTTTTAATTTATAAATATTCGTCACTTATATTTTATTAAAAGCTGCTGTTATTGCCAGAGCAACTATTAGCTTCCAGAGCAATAAATCACAAATCTTTTAAATTTACCCTTAATCAATCAACTCTTTTTATCTTTTCTCTATTTATCAAGACAACTCATCCTTATCTTCTTTATACCTTATCAGTACAACATATCAATTCTTTATAACATCTTCCCTTAATTTCTTCTTTCTTCTCCTTTATTTTTTCTCACAAAAATAATATGACACTTATTTTTATTAATAGTTTTTATTATTTTCTCAATTAAATTATAAAATATTTACCAATATATACTTCAAAAAATTTAGGCTCCATTTGTTTACCGTTGTTTTAGTGTTTTTTTTTCACAAATTCAATTTGATTTATCTGTTTGTCCATTTTTTTATCAAATTTTTAAACACATTAATATTACAATAATTATTTTTAATACAAAGTTTTTAAAAATTTTATAAATAAATTATTACATTTAAATTTGACTTTTAAATTTTTAATAATAAAAAATTCTTCCTAAAACTTTTTTTACCAAATGAACTCATAAAATATTAATTCAAATTTGAAATTTAAATTTTATTAATAAAAAATTCTCGAATATAATGTCCACCAAAACAAACTCACCAATCTAAACACCTCCATAATATTTATTTCTTATAACAAATCTCAACAAAAAAATTCTACTATAAAACTAAAAAAAATACTCTATCCAAGGTGAGTAATATTTTTTGTTAAAATACTAAACATAAACATATGGCAACTATAAATTATTATTTTTATTTCTAATAACGCTTCTCATATTAATATTCTATCAAAATAATTCGCATAAGTTAAAACTTAAAAGGAAGACACCACCACCATATATATATATATATATATATATAAACATTAATTAAATTTACAATGTCACAAATTAAAAACATTAAGTAACATATTGATACAACATTCTAATAATTCAGAGTATTGAATGATTTGTAATCTTAGTTTTGTATTTCTAATATTTTAGACTAAATTATCTAATGTAATATTTTACACTAAATTATCTATGTAATATTTTTTTTTTTTTGCATTTTAAATAAAAATATATTATTTTTTTAATTTTAAGTTAATTAATAATTTTGAGTAAGATAATTAAAATGTTATTAATATTTTTTTAAAATTATTGTACAATTATATTTATTTATTGGATTAATATGCAAAAGAAAAGAAAAATTGAGTGTTGTTTTGTAAAATAATGAAATAATATGAAAGTAATAAAAATGAATATAAAATGAGGTGTAAAGAAAAATCTTTATAGAATATTCTTTTTAAAATAATAGATAGTGTTATGGTTGTAATAAATTTACTGTAGTAGCAAGTAAATGATTGCTGCAAAATAGAGTTTGAGTTGTATATGGCTTAAAGACTAAGGTCATGTTTGATAACTTAATTCAAGGCTTTGTTTAGATAGCCTGTTTTGGGCCAATTCCCATCTCTCCCCAAATTAACTTGTTTTTTTACGCTTAATTCTCAAAACACAATTTTTCAATTTTTCCAAAATAAGAATGAGGGCATTCTAGTCTTTTTGAAGTTTTTTTTAATAAAAAAATAAAATAATATATATGTGTTAACTAGTGGCGGTCAACAGTTGACTGCCCCCGGTCAACAGCCATTGACCACAGCAGGCCAGCCAGATTCCAATCAGATTCTGGCAACTTCGTCAGAATTTGGCCGGCCGGAGGTGGTCAACGGTCCTTGACCAGAGGCGTCAACCGTTGATCGCCACTGTCAACCCAAATTTAAAAAAAAAATTGTTTTTTTTAAACTTTAATTAATCCAATAATCTTTCAACACAAAAACCAATAAAACAACACTTTTATCAATCCAAACACTCAATTTTCAAAACAAAAATACTCCTTTCCAATAACGCAACTCGAGACCTCATTTTTCCCAATTCTTAAAATAAAATACCTATCCAAACGGACCCTAAACATCTGAAAAGTCAAATAAAAATTTCTTTCATTCAAAGCGATAGAATTTAGCTTTCACAACAAGTTCGACCCCAAGGTTTTAAAATAAAATTCAACATAACATAATTATTCACAGAAAAAAAACGTTCCTCGTATTTGCTTGAAAACCTTTTTTCATCCCTGACATTTCAAATGATGCAAATTCATCCCTCACATTTGTTTGAAATTTTTTTTTCATTCCTGACATTTTAAATGATGCAAATCCATCCCTTACATTAAAATAGTGTATCAAATTGGTCATTCCATCAATTCACGTATACTTTTTAACAAAAAGAGGGCACGTGTTTGTCTTGCGACAATTTTTTATGAGAAAATTTGGAATCACAATTCATTCCCCCAATATTTTAATCAGCATCTACATTTTTTGATCCTAAAATATTATCACAGGACAAACATGTGACTTCTTCATGTTTAAAAATATATATGTGAATGGATAAAATGACTAATTTGGTACACTATTTTAATGGCAGTGACGAATTTGCATCATTTGAAATTTCATGGACTAAAAAAGTTTTTCAAATAAATGTGAGGGATAAATTAACATCATTTGAAATGTCAATGACGAAAAAAGTTTTTCAAACAAATGTGAGGGATGTTTTTTCATTCTTATTCTCAATATCTCTATAATTAATATAATTATCCATAATATCTCTTCATTATATTCTTTCTACTATCATATTTTCAATATATTTTATTTTTTCATTCTATATTCTAATAATATATATTTAATCTATATTTTAATATATTTATTCAATAAATTTGATTTCATAAGGATTTTTTTATGTTTTAGAATATGATTAATCTTTTCTACATTCTCTATTTTTTTAAATAAACTTTTGGTAAATTAAGAATTATATTTTTAAAAGTTTTAAAATATAACATCTAATATAATAGAACACCATAAAAATGGAGAGGTTACAAATATATGCATTTCTATAATAATATTTTTATTTTTAAAATTTTAAAATTTTAAAATTTTATTTTGTTACAAAAATTGATTAGTTGTTTAAAAAAGTAATAAATTGCACATTTATTGAGAAAATAAATAATTGAAAGACAAAATTGTACTATTTGAATCATTAAACTATCAAATCAATATGTTTATGAAATTTTTTTAATTATTTCAGCATTAACATTCTGATATTTAAAACTGTTTGTTTGATTGTTTAAAATTCAAACACTTGATTATTTCAAATTTCAAATTTAATACTTCAAATTTCAAATTCCACCTTCATCAAACAGGCCTAAGATAAGATAGGATCCGTTTCGCTTGGAATTGTAAATCGAAATTGGCATTGGAATTGGAATTGGAATTGTATAGCCATTACAGTTACTCCAGTCTCCAGTGGCTCGAAAGTTAGCATTCCGACTTCCAAATCTAGTGTTCGATTCCTAAAAGGTGTGCGAGTGTAAAAAAAAGAATTTGAATTGTGCGGAATTGGCATTGGAATTGGAATTGTATGGAAATGGAATAGGTTTTTACATGTGAAATAATAGAGTTTTTCTATTTTGTGATGATTTTCATTTTTTTTCCTTCAAATATTATTGTTTTGAACATGTTTCTATTAAAACATCATCAGAATCTCTGTCAATTCTCTCTAACTTTTCTCTCTCCCTCTCACAACTCAAAAATTCAGAAATCTAAGGAAATGCGGCAGCCCCTTGCTGTCGCTTTTTCACCAACCCACCTTCCTCAAAATCCAATATTTTATGTTGTCTCCTTTTGTGAGAGTGATTTATCTCCCTTGGTGGGAGTATTTTTCTCTCTTTTGAGAGATGTAGGATCCGTTTGGATAAGTGTTTTGTTTTAAGAATTGGGAAAAACGAGGTCTCGGATTTCGTTATAAGAAATGTATATTTTTGGATTAAGAATGAGTGTTTGGATTAATAAGTTTTGTTTTTATTGGTTTTTGTATTGAGAAATTATTTTATTGATTAATTTTTAAAATGTAAAATCATTTATTTTTTAAAAAAATTAGAGATTGATCGGTGGCGGTCAAAGGTTTATCACCGTCGGTCAACCACCGCTGGTTAGCCGAATTCTTGCCAAATTCTGGCCAAGTTGTCGAATCTGGCCGACCAATGGTGGTTGATTGGTGGTCAATGGTGGTTGACCGGCGGCTGTCAACCTAAATAATTAAATAAAAATATTAATTTTTTTAATAAGAAAGACTAAAATAACCTTATGTCTATTTGGAGAAAGTTGAGAAATTTTGTTTTGAGAATAGGTGATAAACAAACAAGCCATTTAGGTAGACATGGCCATCCAACGATTTCGGAATTGAAACTGAAATCGGGGGCCCACCAAATCGTAACCGTAGCCGAACCGTCTACTGACAGTTCGGTTCCGATTCTCCAAAATCCAAATTAGAACGGTTTCAAACCGTATATATAATATATATTAAAAAAATTATGCCACCCCCCTGTATACTTGAAGGTAGCAGCAGTTAATGGCCAATTAAACACTTTTTTTAAAAAAAAAAATTGGTGCGTGTGGATGAAAAAAAATTGCAATAGTCATTTGACTGTTGCTTTAATCTGCTGAACATAGCATTCCTCTTCTTTTTTATTTCATTTTCTTTTCCTAATTCTATAAATACCTCCTTGATTTTTCATTTTTTCACACAATTTCTACTTCTCTTTCTCAATATTCTAATTCTCTCCTTCTCAATTCTCAAGCATCAAAATTCAATAAAATTCAATTCTAATTATTGTTTTTATTATAATTATTAGTTAAATTATTATTCTTTCAATTCCTCATTCTTTTTTAATCTTTATAAATAAAATTATATTATGAATAGTTTTGATTCTTCATCCCAACTAATTAATAATGGTGATGAAAGTGCAAATCCATCACCATCAAGTCGTCGTCACCAATGAATCCAAAATCTGATATGTTTGTGAAATATTTCACAAAATGTTTTTTATACTGATGGAGTTCTTATTAGAGCAAAATGCAATTTTTGCGAGAAATCATACGCCTTCAAAATGAGGAGTGGATATGGTACACTAACCAAGCATTTGAAGAAAACGCATCCTCAAGAAATCGGCATTCACAAGTCACAAACACAATTAGCCAGTTTCACTCAACAATATTCTTCTTCTTCTAGTAATTTAAATTTATTTAAATTTAGTGATTTAAAATGGAGAGATGATTTAGCTAGATTTGTTTGTACACAACATTTACCATTTTCATTTGGTGAAAAATAAGATTTTGTAAGATTAGTACAAGAAAATGCAAATCCACAAGTTAAATGTGTTCCTAGAACAACTTTAACACATGATATTAAAAAAATTTATAAAAATAAAAAAATAACTTATAGGAATATTTTTTAAAATTAGATTCTCATGTTTCAATATGTTCGGATATTTGGAGTGATCATTGGCAAATGAACAATTATATGGGTATAACTTGTCATTGGGTTGATTCAAATTGGTTTCTACAAAAAAGAGTTATTTCATTTAGAATTTTTAATGATTCTCAAACTGCCCTAAATATATCTAGATTAATTAGTGTTATTTTACAAGAATATGATTTGACCGATAAATTTTTTTCAATTGGTTTTGATAATGCATCGACTAATAATGTATTTATTGTAGAATTAAAAAAAATCTTTGCACCAATTATAGGTGGGAAATTTTCATGTTAGATGTATATGTCATATTTTAAATTTATTCGTTCAAAATGATTTAACTGCATTAGAAAGTCATATTAAACCAATAAAAAATTCAATTAAATATTTGACAGGACATCCAAATTTAATGAAAACATGGGCAAAATATTGTATACAAAATGGACAAAAATCTAAAATATTTTAAAAGGATATTCCAAATCTTTGGAATTCAACTTATGATTTACTTTGTGATTCTTCTAAATATAGTTCATTGTTATGTAATTTTTACATTGATAACTCTTGACTTGAAATTGTATTGCTTTCTACTCATTGGACTTCTTGTTTAAAATTGTTAGAAATTTTAAAAGTTTTTAAGGATGCTACTTGTATATTTTTACGTGTGTATTATCCAACTTCTAATTTATTTTTAGTTGAGGTATGTAATATAGTTTGTGTGTTAAAAAATCATATAAATGATGAAACTTTGATGCAAAGTATTATTCACATGTTAGAAAAATGGCTTAATTATTATAAAGAAATTCTAATTTTATATTTAGTTGTTATTGTTCTTGATCCTCATTTTAAATTTAAAGGTTTAGAACAACATTTGAAGTTATATTATGATATGTTAAAAGAATGTTTTCCATTAGATCCGAAAATTATGCAATTACAATTAAATGTAAGTAAATACATAAATGAGATTAGAGATATAATAAATGCATTATATGAGGAATATTCTATTAATTTTCATCAACAAGTTCCTATTAGTAGTACCATTAGCACTAGCACTAGTCACAATATTATTTCAACTTAAAATATTGGATCTTTCTTATCCCTCCCGATTTAGAAATATTTCAATCGTTAAAAAAATACTAGGGTACTACTAGTACGGAACTTCAAGAATATTTAACCACTTCTTTTGATTTTAGTGATAACAAGTTAGAATGTGATAGTATTGAGAACTTCAAAGTATTAGAATGGTGGAAGAAGAAGACAACAATGTGCCCAGTCATCTCTTCGGATGCCAGAGAAATTTTGGCGGTCCCGACATCAATCGTTGCTATGGAACAAGCTTTTAGTCAAGGTGATAACATTTTAGACGAGACTCGATCGTGTTTGAGCCACGTGTCCTTAGAGATTCAAGCTTTAGTAGATGATTGGAGTAAAGCCGTTTGTAGAGAATAAGAACAAGACATAGAAGAAGATTTTGATTTAGACGTCACCACCAATGGTAGGTCTACTTGTACTACTAATTCATCTGTCACCGATGCCGAGAGAGCCAATAATGAAGACGACGACGACTATTATTAGTTTATTAAAATGAAGTCAATATTGTATATTTTTATATTATTGAAAATTTTAAATAATTTATTATGTTTTTCAAATATTATAATTTTCTTATTTATATATTTGTTTATATAAATGTCGTAGTTTTATTTGTATAGTTGTATTATATTATATTTTGCAATTGTATTAATATACCATTCAAATTTAAAGTTTAAACCATTAATTATGATAAAATTTACTATTTCTTCATTAATTAATTTCTAACTTGTAAATTTATGATTTAAAATTATTAACTTGTAAATTTTTCTATTCCAATAAATAAAATTTAGTAGTTCCTTCATTTATTACTTTCTACCAATGTAATTATCTAACATTCTACCTTGTAAAATTTGTTGACATTAAAATTATAAAACCCTAAAAATTTTATTAATTTCTAACAATCTAAATATCTAAAATTATAACTTGTAAAATTTAGTATTTCTAAGTTTTAATTACTAAAACCTAACCCCTAAAGTTTAAATTATGGAATAAAAAAATTCAAGATCAACTTAGAAGGTGGAAAATGGAATTTGATATCAAAATCGAATTCGAAACGGGCCGAAATCGCAATAAAATAGTAACCGTAACTGAAACTGAAATCGAAACCGTAACCGTATCTGAAACCGGAACAGAATCAAAGCCAGAACCAGAATTGGCAGTTCTAGAATTGTAATCAGAACAACCGCGGGATTCCAATTCCACTTACCACGGAACCAGAAATAGGCGGTTCCAGAACAGTGATCATGTCTATATTTTGGAAAGAGATGGAAAATGAGTGAAAACACCTTATCTAAACACACCCCTACTCTCCATTTTTGGAGTTTTTTATTTGCAATGTGAAAGAAAAAATCTGCAACTTGAATGGAGAGTTTGGATGGGTTATGGAAGCTTCTATTTTAGGGCAGACAAAAAAAAGATGAAAAAGGTATATTTTTTCAAGCGGCTATATCGCAAGGTTGTCTCTCCACCTTATATTTCTTTCTCAAATTTAGACTTTGGTTTTTGAAAATTGATTGATTTTTTATTTGGTACATGGGAAGAGAAAACTTTGGATTTAGCTATGTTGTGGAGATTAAAACTTGGTTTTTTATCAGCTACTAGGGAGGAAAAATTTACATTCTAGCTTTGCTACTTGAGAGAAGAATTCAATCCACTTTTACATCCGTTAGAGGAGAAGACACTCCAGTTTTAACTTTCAATTAACAAAATTTTTATTTTATTTTTTATTTTCATGATTTGGTAATGATTTTGAGTTTTGTATAATTCAAATCTGTATGGACCTGTACCTATAATGCATGTCATTTACTTGCACTAAGCATATTAGTTAACCAAATTAATTTAGTGCACCTATTATCATCTATTTAGTTGTATTGTATTGTATTTTATCTTCATTAATTAATAAAATTATCACTTTTGAACAAAAAAAATCTATAAATAAGGTGTTAACTCTCTTTGAGTTTGCATCTCTCTTTAATAATTAAAAATAAATAAATCTACCTACTCTTTCATCTCTCCATATATAAATACCCACTTTAATGCATTCTCTACAAAAATATTCACAATAATTCTCATTTTTCCTCTTTTGTAATTCAAAAAAATTGAAACCATTCCAATACTTTTGTCTTTAATAGTGGGCCATGCGAAATCCTCTATAGTTTTTAGGGTTAAATGCAGTTTACCATCCTCAACTTGTATATGAGGTGTAGTTTATCCCACAATAAAATAAATAAGCAATTTAACTGCATTTAACCCTAGTTTTTATTTCTCAAATTTTCATTCACCAAGTTATTATGAGTTACCATATAGTGGGATACATTATTAGTTGTTGTTGTATTCACCAAGTTATTAATAAAATTGATTTTTAAGGAAAAACTTAAAACAAATTATTTTTTCAAAATAAAAATATATAAAAAATGAAAATCCTCAATTAAAATTAGATTTATTAAAAGAGTTATTTTAAAATCTTGTTTGACATTTAATGTTTTCATTAAATTTTTATTCGCTAATTAAAAAAATTAATTAAAAATTATAAAAGAAATTAGATAAGAGTTCCTTGATATAAGTTTTGTAAACAAAAGAATGTATTTGTGTTATAGAAATGTAAACTCTATAATAATAAAAAAAGAATTAAGTTTTTGGTAAATTTTCATTAAAATAATATTAGACTTTTTGAATTTTTTACATGCGAACTCAAAAACTATGAATACAAACTCTATAATTAAAAAAAAAAAATTAAAAGTGAGTTTGTATTTGCAAAATATTTGGACTTGAAGCCGTCAAAATATATAAGGGTTACGTATGAATTTCACTTTAGAATATAAAATATTAAAAATTAGAGTATAAATTATAAAAAATTAACATATAAATTATAAAAAATTAGCCTATTAGCATATGAGTAATGATATACAGAGTGAAAAATATTAGTGAAAACCAATAGTGAATGACGTGTTAGTTATAAAAAGACAAAATCATCAATTATGTATAAAAATATAAAATTGTGTACCAACTTATAAAAAAGTGACTCGTGTACAATCACTTATCCTTGGGGTTCACTTATTATTTGGTTAGGGTACTAATTTATTTTTAAAAATGTGAAAACTAACACATGTCAATTTTTTATAAAGTGTTACAATAGGCATAATTTTGTCTTTTATATCTGCCACGTCAGTCACTATTGGTTTTCACTCATATTTTTCACTATGTCTATCATCACTCATTATGATATAAAGTATTAAATATTAGCGTATAATTAATGTATCATGTCTCACAAAATGAGTGTATTAGCTTATAATAATCAGGACAGTTTTGACGAAAATATTTTGAACTCAGATAAAATAATAAATAATTATTATTTTAATTTTTGTTAAAAAAGTGAATTTGTTGAAGAGGTACGTGTCCGGCCTAGGGGTACACCCTTAATCGAGTAGCTCGATCTTTTTAAAGTTGGTACTCGAACTCGAATCGAGCTCGATCGAGTACCTAATTTTTGAGTTCGAGCTCGATTATTATATATATATATATATATTATTTTTTTAATATTTTTTTTAAAAATTGTAGGATATAATTGTAATTTTTTAAAATTTAGTAGGGTAAAATGATAATTTAGTATAAAATTAAGGACTAAAATATAAATATAAGTTGCTTAAAATATAATTTATTAAATGTTAGGCACTAAAAAATAAATATAAAAAATATTTTTAAAAAAATATACTTAATCGAGTAGCTCGCGAGCTACTCGATCCTTTGAAGTTGAGCTCGAGCTCGACTCGATTACGAGCTCGAGCTACTCGAACTCGACTCTAGCTCGGTCAAACCGAGCTCGAGCCGAGTAGTCGCTCGCGAGCAGCTAGCTCGATTTACAGCCCTGGTGCGGCCTCTAAAGTGAATTTTTGTTAAAAAAAAATTCAATTGATGAACTTGTGGATATTACAGGCATGGGTTCTTTTAGCTTATGACAACTGTCCCTTTTTAGTGAAAATTAAAAATTTTGGAAACTATTGTATTTGTTTGAATTGATTTCTCTTTTCTCTGCCCTTCTTTACGAGTAATATTTTCAAGAATTCACCATTTTTGTTGGGGTTTCTTTAATTAATTAGAAAAATTTTGCGTGATTTAGTCACTTTCCTATATAGGGTTCTTAAATTGGTGGAAAGTTATGGGCGAAGGTGGAGGCAGTGATTATTATTATGATGGCCATCCTGTAATCCTAATCGACAAAGAAGTAAGGGTTCAAAAAATTCTGCAAAAATTTGATTTTTACTTGTTGTTTTTGCTGGTTGGATGGCGAGAAAGAATTTTTTTTTGTTAATTTTATTTTTTCCTAAATGAATCAGGACCCCGAACTTTTATGTCAGAAAGATGTACTGTCCTACGTTTACCAAATTGAAAATGCTCTTGAAATGGATGATAGTGAGGAATTTGTTGAGGTTTTGATGCATGAACGGAATGTGGGAACTGTACGAAAAGCTGGCTATGTGATTTCCCCATCCATTATATTGCGGTGGACGATTCAATGTCGAGCTTTACGTTGTGCTAAATCGTTGCTTTTAGAGCCAGTGGTAAATGGTTGTTTAGTTGATGTAGATGCTGCTCCCTCTTTAGATGGACTGTCTTTAATCCATATGGCTGCAACTGAGTTTTTACCTGACTTTGTTCAATTATTACTAATATATGGAGCACGGCTTGATATCCCCTGCTATAATCATCTTTCAAACTACTATATGATGCTACCCTTAGATGCTGCTCTTACAGCGCTCAGGTCAATATTTCCTTCTTTGTTTTCACCCCTACATACATGTAAAGTTAGTAGTCCTCTGTGCTGATAGAGATTGGCCTGTGTTGATTTGTGTTGCATGCAGGAAAAAGATCTTATGGACACCGGATCAATCTGTTTATGGGTTTATTTTTTCCCTTTGCAAGAACAAGGAACTTGTAATGGTTTTTCTTTGGAATTTTAGTTTCTCTATTAACCCATTCAGTAGCATTTTTTCTTTTTTTGGGTGTTCCTACTTACTTTTTTTTAATTTTCGTTTTGGCAGGAGCAAGCATTTAACGCAATCAGCCGCATAATGTTAGCAGGACCGGTTGAACAAAGTCGAGAAGCCATTTATCGTTTTGTAAGAGAGGGAAAGATTGTTGAGTTGACAGCATTGCTTTATGTTGATGCTATATCTGGATTGAGAATATTACAGGAGTTGTCTCATGATGAGTACTTGGCACTACTCCGATGTGTTCCTACAGTTATCGCATCACTTTCTGAACAGGAGCTTTATTCTGCAGTTGATAGCAATGGGGTTGTCGTGTCTATGGATAAACAGCGATTGATGATGTTTGTGGTGATGTTACTCGAAATCTTCTACCGAACAAAATTTTTAGTATGTTCACTCTCGTATTTTCAATTACGAAATTTGTGGTCTTATTTCATGTGAAGTAGATTAATCTGTTTAAACCAGATTAACAATATGGCATTGCTTAGAAATGAGAGACTCTTAGAGCCGGAATCAGATCAGCAAGAATATGCTTTTGAGATGTTAGTTCTCATTTCAGTGTTTGAGATTGAAATTGAGAATAGCCTACTAATTCCTTGATTAATTAGTTTCTGGTAATCCGAGAATATGATGACATCTCACAAGATATTTTCAGTTGATATGTATACTATTTACGGATGGGTAGAACAATATAATTTGCAATAAGATAGTTGAATGAAGAAAGAAAGGGAACTGGAAAGTTACTATAATTTGTACAGTTGATTATCTTTATATTTCATATGGTCCTAGTTTGGATGTTAAAAGGAAAAGAAAATGGAGGTAAAAGGAGTTCGAGATTGTTTAAAAAATATAAATTGTGTTGATATTTAAAGTTCATGTCGGTCTAGTTTGGAATGTTGGAAAGAAAGAGAAGGAACATAAGTCATGAAAGAAAAAAGAAGAGAAATCTTGTTAAATCTTTTCTATCTTGTATGAGAATCATGAAGGAAAAGATGATTTTGGACTCACTGCTTGTTATTGTTGCATTAAAAAATGCACTATTTAGCTGGAAAGTTGTTTCTCTTCTGGTTGGGGAGAACAAATTTAAACTGTTCTCTCTCTTATCTCCACTTCCAGTGACTGATCCTACAGAGAAGAGAAACTGTGTTACTTTCTTAATCTTTCTCTTCCCCTCAATTCTTTCCCATGAATTGAGCTGTGCAAGTACTTTTACATTCTGTTTGTGTATTATTTACCTTAAATTCAGCTGAAATGCAGACTCTAGACACTGTAATTGGTGACAGTATTATGTTTAAGCTACTATGTATATCGCGGGACAACTATTTGATGTATAATTGTCACAACATACAAGACTTGATATTGTGCTATGTTAGTATATTGGGTTAAATATTCTTCTAAAAATTTGAACGAGTAATCTATGTAAGCCTATTTTTGTGGCTGAAGAAGTGGCCCTTTTATATTTGTGGCAAACAAGTTTCATTTGTTTTGTGCATTTTGCATTTTGAGGTTACTTAGTGGGAAAAAGGCTCAGTTGTTGTTGTCGTTGTTGTTGTTTGCATTTTCAGGCTGGTACCGGAGAAATTTTCCTTAGATAAATGAGTATTCAAGAGCTTGGTCTTTGGGAACGTAGTTAGAATGGTGATGGTGATGGTGTTGGAATAGCTAGTTAGAATACTGATGGTGATGGTGTTGGAATAGCTAGTTAGAATGCTAATGGTGATGGTGTTGGAATAGCTAGTTAGAATGCTGATGATGATGGTGGTGAATTCTTTTTAAGTTTCTATTTTGCTGCTAAGAAAAGGGTCCTTAATTTTATTTGATTTCATCTTGTTTTGCTCCCTTCAATTCAACCCAAAACAGGAAAAAAAAGGTAAAAAAAAAAAAAAGATAAAGAAAGACTCCCAACTTCTACTTGCTCTTTTGATTCGTTCATCAGGTTGTTTGACATTGCAGATGCTTGGATTCAGTTCTGGACATGAAATCCTCGAAAAGAGTATTAAGGAGGCAGGCTTTGATTTGACTACTGGCGATCTGCAAAATCTGTGTGATGTACATGGTAATCCTATTTCCTCTCTCTTATTTCTTTGTGCATTCTTCTTCATGGTCATCTTCAGTGGCAGATATCATAAAATAGGATGAACAATATGTCAATCATTAGTAAAGAGAACAACTAGTTATTGGAGGTTTACGAGCATTGCTCTGTATATGATATATCATATGCAAACTAATAAAATCTTGGAGAAGTCAAGAAGTAGATGATGTTTTCTTGTTTGCCTTTCTGCAGCCTGAATAGCTCGTCATAAACATTATTAAATTATATCATATGCAAACTAACAAAAAGCTTGAAGAAGTCACAAGTAGATGATGTTTTCTTGTTTGCCTTTCCACTGCCTGAATAGCTCAGTATAAACCTTAAAGATTGTTATTTATAGGTATTGTTCTGATTAGGGGTGCTAAAAGAGCGAGCTACTCGCGAGTAGCTCGGTCGAGCTGGAGCAGCTCGAGTTCGAGCTCATGTAAGGGAGACTCAAGTAGCTTGCGAGCTACTCGAGTGCTTATATATATATATATTTTTTATGTTTAGGTTTAGTCCCTAAAATTATGATATATTACAATTTAACCTATTTATATTTATGTTTTAGTCCTTAATTTTATAATAAATTACAATTTGACCATATAAACTTTTAAAAATTACAAATACGTCCTAAATTTTTTTAAAAAAATTATTAAAAAAATAAAAAAATAATAAAAAATTCGAGCTCGAGCTCGAGCTCGGTACTCGAAGTCGAGCTCGAGCTCAAGCTCAAAAGTTGGTACTCGATCGAGCTCGAGCTCGAGCTCGAGTACCACCACTTCGGAGCTCGAGTAGCTCGAATAGGGGTGTACTCGAGCTCGACTCGGCTCGAATACACTCCTAGTTCTGATCATAGAATGTCCAAGTATTTCCGGTATATTATTATTTCATTGGAAATTTAAGATCTAAATAAATGATGAATACTTGATGGATGGTTTTATTGAAATTAATTGGTCGTTAATTATATGGAGTAATTTAGTACGAAATATCTACCTGGTGAACCTGGGATGCTTTATGTATGGAAATTTTAGCTGTACTCTCTCTCTCTCTCTATATATATATATATATATATACACATATTTGGCATATCCCCTATAATGAGTTTGATTCCTTTTGGTATTGTTGGTTTTTAGTGACTTGAAGATCAACCTTTTTTGAGAATTCTCTTGTGCATGTTCTTTTGTTACCTTCGTCTTACCATAGAGTAATATTTGACATATTTCCTGTAACGAGTTTGATTCCTTTTGGAATTGATGGGTTTTAGGGATTTGAAGATCAACCACTTTTGAGAATTCTCCTGTGCATGTTTTTTTGTTACCTTCATGTGCCCATGGAGCAATTGGCTCATTGGCCAGGAAGGCACGCAATTAGTAAGGTCAACCGTTACATTAGGTTCTATTAGTATTTGATCCACCTTCCAACAGAATGGTTTCAACTACAGTGCTACTCATGATTTTGAAATATTTTGAGGAGCTGTGCTGTTTCCCTGTGCCAGTTATGTTCGATTTTTTATGTTCACAAGGACTTTTACCTACTATTACCATATGATTGAAGTTAATTGACTTGGGAGCAAACAAAATCCCCCAATTTCACGAACTCCACTATACACAAATACTCATTTGTGCAAATGACTTGTAGTTTGTTTCTTTTGGGAAGCTGTACCTACCATTAACCTACATCTTTTTAATATATACTTAGTCATCTCTCTTTCCTTTTTGCCCCCTTGGGTTTTACTTTTTCATTTATCTTCTAGCTTGGAAAAAATCATGGTTCATTTTTTCCATTCTCATCATCTCATACTGGGGATCATATTCTAACCTAATTGTTTTATTCTTTATTTTTGCTGGAAATCATTTAGCGGCAACTAAAGTTGTAAAAGATCTCAAAACGATGGATGACCTACCACAAGCTCTCGCTGACATTACGGTAAAAGTTCAGACTACCATATCTAACTTTCCTGGCTCTGTTTTTTCTTTTTAAATGTTTTTCCTTTCTTTTTCCGCTTGCAATATTTGTGTATTTATGGCTAACTCATACATTTTTGAACTAGTTTGCTTCAATTGGGTTATTGGGCAAGAGTGAGCTTTATATCTTTGCTTAGAGAGTTATAAGAAATCTTTAATGCATCAACTTCCACACTCTTGTTCTCTGCCTACAAGTGGTGAAGAGAGATGATTTTGCAATAGTTGTAGAAGAATTTTTCTTCTAATGCTTAACTTGTTAGCTTAGATTAGTTTATTATTGCAATTAGGATAAAAATCCAATGATGAGTGATTTATAATTTCTTTCCCCACTTGGTATCTATAGTCAATATCGTCCACCAATTGACATAAAAGCTTAGAAACTAGAATCAATTAACTATCAGGGTCCACATTCTTGTGAAAAATGCTTAGTATTTTATTGACCAAAATCTAACTTCATATCATTTAAATATTGCAATGCTAAGGGATCAACTTATAGGCTGTATTCTTTTTCAGAGCTAAATGTTGTTCTGAGGTGGTCGTGTTTGTGTTTGACTTTTGCTTTTAACTTATTTTAAGCAACCCAAAAAGTTAACTTTGAAAAGAAGTCCTTCGGGTTGATTTGAGAATAGCTTTTAGCTTTTCAAAAAATAGAAGACAAACACATACTTTACATTTTGGAAACAGTTTCTTCCAAATAATTTCTCCTCGACCAGCCTTTGGAGCCAAAGATAACAAGAAGTGGCCCTAAAAATTGGCCTGCATTCAAATTCGAGCCAGAACTATATTTAGATTTATTAGCAGTAACTATTAATTAAAAACCCTGCTTCAGATCCACTTGTGGATTCTGTACAAAATCTAGGAATGTGGTACAATAGTTTGGTCTTTATTAGTGAGTGATGTATTTGGACTCTAGGAAACATCATATGGAGACGAAAATTCAATTGTATCGAATATTTGCACCTCATATCTCAATGGGGAACAAAAAAATGAGTTTAGGTGATGAAATAGGAACAATTGGAAAGCTTTTGATGGAAAAGTAATTTTCAATTAGTGAAAAGGTTTGTTGATTCATTTATTTGTATATGAACTTAGTATATGTTAAGATTCTTCATGTGATTGGGTGATGGAATGACACTTGATGTGCCAAGATATTAGTTTAATGTTATAAACTTTCCAGTTCGGTGAGGATTGGAACTGTTGATATGGCAAATGTAGATTTAAGGTGATAGGATGGAGGGATCTGAATTAACCATTGTACACTGTGTAGCAGTTTGTCTTTGCTATTTAATTTAATCCTCTATATTTTGGTCTGTGGGACTGAAAATGATTTGTGACACTTCTCTGTGGTCATGTACGGGCCTTTAAACCCGAACTGGCTGCAGCAGATCGGTTTTCTGAGATCTTACCGGGAACATTGTTATCATGGAAAATATGGCATATTGTCTGCTGCCCAGACTTTCAAGGGACCAGAGAGGTGTAAATCTAGACTTATGTCGACGCTTTGCCCTCGAATGGATGCCCAAGCTCGGGTAGTGAAAGCAACCCATGATGGGCAGCATTTCCTGAGTTCTAGTTTGGAGAAGAAATTACCTGTTTTTGCTTCAGCGATCAGGAGGATAAAGTAATGCATAATGTGAGGACAGTGTAATCTTCTTAGTTTTTTATTTTTACCTAGCTTAACTGAGTTCCATGCATTATGACCCTTGGTATGACTTGTCGTTTTTGCTTATTGGGCTAATACTATTAGAAGCATTTTGTTAGGTGCATTTTGTTGATGTGTTAGATTACTTTTTTCTAAATTGAAGATTAAGTTGGGAATTTAACCGTGAAATAATTTTGGAGCTGAAACATCCTCTTAAAAATTATATGGCTATGGTTTTCAAACATTTAGGGTTAGCTTGTTTCAAATGGGAAATAGAAACTGAAACAGAATTTGTATTCCAATGCAGATGTTTGGTTAACTGTTTGGAACTGGAATTGTAATTGTAATTCAATGTTTTGAAATTGGAATATGTTTTAATCAAATTGTTTTCCGTTACACAAAACTAGTTGAACAAAGTTTATAAAAACTGAACCTTGTACCTTTTTTTTGGGTCAAAGAGTTTGCTAAATCGGTTTTGTCAGCATTGACAAGCCAAGATGGGAAATGTGATCTCCATTTACCTGAAGATCTGCTATGACAAGCTTCTAAAGCAAACCTAATCCAGTACAGTTCCCCAACAGATCCCGATCCCTCTGTGTTTAGATTGATTCTGATGCATCCTCCTCTTTGTGTTTCCAGCCCTGGGACAACTCTGTTGTGATGTTTGTTGTTTCTGTTGCGATTTCCTTTTCTCTTCAATGTCTCCTTAAATTCCATCAGCTCTTCCTAAGTTAGTTGTACTATGCTGAGTTCAAACCTATCTTCTTTTCCAAATACTCTACCATTCCTTGCCTTTCATAGCTGCCACAGGAACAGGATGTACATTGTTAATTCTAGTCTCTCTTCTAACTCCTCACTCCTTTTCAGGTTACTAAGATTAAGCCGCCAGTCCCTTTAGGAACTAGAGAACTTATACATTCCTTGCCATTGAACCGGGAACAGCTTCCACACAGTTTGTGCTGTGATGCATTAGAATAGTACATGCTCTATGCTCTCTTCATACTCACCACATAGTTGCAATAGAATCCTGTATTTCAGATTTTGATCCACAGGCAAGCCATTGTGTATTCCTTTCCATACGAAATGTTTAATCTTCCCTTTTATCTTTATTTCCTACAGTTTTTTTTCGCACATGTTCCTTTCCTGAGAATAAGCATCACCAGGACCTTCTTTCTCCTTTGCTACTCATCCAAGTTAAGGGCAATTTTATAACTATATTTGGCATCATACACTCCAGAATTTGAGTAGTGCCAAATGGTTAGATCCCTGATGTCAGGCTCACTCTGTTGCATTTGCAGAATATGTTCTTGGAAGACCTCATTGAGCAGTTCCTCTTCTATTCTGTAACATCTGTTGGTTCACCTATACTAGATCGCAGTTTTCAGGTTTCGTTAGGGTTATGGTCAATTATCCAGTTATCTTCCCAAACCTTGATGAATTTTCCATCTCCAACTACTCTTCTACACTCTTTATCCAAAATCTATTTAGCTCCCAACCAGATTTTCCACAACCAAACACTCTGCCTATTCCCTTTTTCACCAATAAACATTTGGAAAAATACTTATATTTCAGGCCTTTGCTCATTAGCACATTTGGGTCAGTAATTACTCTCCACACTTGCTTTGCAAGTAATGCATCATTCAACATTTCAATATTGCGAATTCCAAGTCCTTCCTCTTCCTTCTGACTAGAATTTTTTTTTTCCAAACTATCCGGACAATTGCGTTTCTTTGTTCACCATTACCCCACCAAAATTGAGACATAGGCGAGGTGATATCCTTGCATATGCTCTTGGTGAGTTTAAGCAAGCCGTAGTGTACATAGGAAGTGCCATAACCACACCTTTGAGCAATGTTTCCTTTCCAGCATGAGGAATTGATTCTTCCCTATCATCTTTTTCGCTTGTTCGAGGACAAAGTTAAAGACTTGCTTCTTTGATCGCCTAAGCCAATCTCCAACGAATAGAGTAGCTATAGTAAAATTCTTTCCAATCATAAACTTTATTTTTCACACTATAAAGAATATTTTATATATTGGTATTCATACCTCATTTTATATCATTATTTTGTTATCTTCATACTATTAAATTAATTCATCAGATAAATTTTATTCTTTTCATCTAAAATATTAAATTTTATTATTTAATAATTAAAATTTTAATTTAATTATTGTCTAAATAAATTAAAATTTATCTTTATTTAATTATCATAACAAAAAAAATACTACATTAAAATCCAAACTATAAAATTACATTTAAAAAATAGAATTACAAAGCACAACTGGAAAAAATTAAAAAAATTATAATTAAGATAAAATAATTATAAGTAAGATTAATTAATTGAAGAAATAAATGAAACTAAAGCATGATTGAATAAAAATTAAACCTTAAACAATTAAAACTAAAAAAAGTGAAAACAAAAAGAAAATTGAAAACAAAAAGAAAAGAAAAAACAAAAAAAAGTTTTAGTGTAACTAAAGTGCAATGTCAAATTTCACGTCAAATTGGTTGGAGAAGAGATTTGGTGCAATTTTTTGTCCTTTTGTGTGCTATTCACGCTAAAATGAAGTGCGTTGGAGATGGCCTAACAACCATAGGTAATCCCAAATACTTCCTGTTTCGATGCTCCACAATCCCATTCAAAGTGCGTTTACTGTTTTCTCTAAGGTCTGATGGAGTGTTCTTATTGAAGAATCTCGCAGATTAATTCAGGTTGATTTGTTGACTTGTGCTGTGGCCATAATTCTTTACTATGCTCTTTATACATTCAACTTGAGAAATTGAAGGAGATTTAAGAACTTTTATTTTGTTAGGAATTTTTAAATTTAAATTTCTCTAATTAATGAGGGAAAAAATTCTTAAAAGGAACCTATAAAAATTTGAATTTGCACTCAGTGATGAAAAAAATGATGAAGTTGCTATCAATTGGGAAAAGGAATAAAATAAACACAAAAGCTTATATGAAATGGGTATATGAAACATAATTCATATATGAAATGGATATTTAATGATACCATTTCACTCTTTTTTTTTTTTTTACTTTTTTATTTTCGATTATCAATTTTAACTTCAAAAATATCAATCTAATACATGTATAATAAGACTTTTAACAAATATCATTTTTTGGATATCAGTTTTTAGTCCACAAGTATTACTAATACTTTTAGGATGAGAAATGTTATTTTTTATAGTGTAAATTACATAAAATGTCACTATACTTTGTAAAAGTGTCACTGTACTCCTTTTTTTTTTTAAATAAGGTCACAGTACTCTTAAAATTGTCTTATTTGAGTCATTTAGTCTAATTTTGAAGTTAAGGTGGATGAAAAGATATAATGTGTAATCCTAATTATCATAAAATAGGAGAGTTATTTGATTGGTAGATAAGCGATTAAATATATATATATATATATATATATATATAAAATATCATATTTGTAGTTTCAACATTTATTGAGAGCAACGCTCCCCCCCTCCCTCCACCCTCTAACATCATAAACTTTGGTGAGTAAATCCTACAATTATTAATATATAATTATTAAATTTTAAATATTACCAAAATAAAATTTTACAATTATTAAACTCTAACCCAAGTGTAAGTGAATTCTACAACATGGTTTTAATTATAGTTTTAGTGAAACCTGATGCGTTTATCGCGTGCGTATCAATTTATCCCTATTTAACAGTAGCTAGAGGTGAAAGGGTTTCGTTCCTCAGGGAAGGGTGGTTCAAGAATTCTAAAATTGCTCTAAAGAATTGTCACAAAAACAGAACACAAGTGCAACAAAATTGGAACAACAATTGCAGAAAACAGAATGTAAAAGCAAACAAGAGACGAGGATGCTCTAGAGTTCCTTCACTGGATGAATGCACACCTAGACACTCACACGGTGCAATTAAATGTACGTGCTAAATAAGAGGAGACCTAAGTTGCCTAGAAACCTAGCCTACAGTCGGCATGTCGATCGCACTGCAATCTAGGCTTCCTGTCATTGTACTTTCCCATGGCGAGGCCTAAGAACGATGTAATCTCACCGCAACGTCTCAATTCACTGTTCCTAACTACTCTAGCAATCATCTCCTAAAAACTTCCCATGGCGAGGCCTAAATTTAGGTTCGTACGTCTTCGTTAGCAACAGAGAATTTCTTTTACACTTTTGTCTAAAGTTTTCGTGATCTAAAATCAGCATGGTTACCGCATTTTAGAAAACGAACATGCAAAACAATTGCAAAGACTCAATTCGTACTCCAATTCTCAGTCCACAAGATTCTCAACAAGTATTGGTGAACTAACCTTCAATTCAGCATGTCGACCGCAACTAAAGTTCAATTCAACAACACGAGTGCAAATTCATGAAATTTAACAAATTCATATAGTAAAACAGAGCATGATTTTATTTCATCATAGATTACGTTGATCGCACCGCATTAAGTTGTCTAAATTAGGCATTCATCCATTCGGAACCCTAAAACATCATGAACTTAGCCAGAAAACTCCATTCTCAACTAACGATCGTCAAATTGCAACATTAAACAATTCATCTTCAATAAATGGAAAGAATTTACCGATTAAATTGCTTCAAAAGCTTCAAATTCACAAGAGAATTGTTAAACGCTTCCATAATTAAGAATAGAATCCCAGAGATTGGTCCAAAAGTGCGATCGGAATCGAAAACGGAGATCACATTCTAGTGAGAGAAAATTCCCGCTCAATAGTTCTGGATAAAAAATCTAGTAAAAAGTCAAAAGTCCTCCCAAAATCCCCCAAAATAATGATAAAACCCTCTATTTATAGAGGTCTAAAAATTAATCTACACGCTAACGTAAACTAAGCACTTATTTACAGAAATGCAACTGTAATAGAAAACTGTCCAAAAATGTGCACGTGCACTATGCACCAAGTCAGCAACCACTTTGGAACCTCACGCCTTTGAGCCAATGCCAACCACATCTTCACCACAACCCTCACGTTTCCGAGCCATCCACGGCGCTTGCACGTGCCGCGGTCGCGTCATACAAAATTTTCCACGGCGCTAACAAGTGGCGCGGCCGCGCCATACAATTTTTTACACAGCGCTACCACACAAAATGTGCATAGCGTGATGGTGCATGTATGTGCCAATGGTGTGCATGATGGAGTGCAGATGCTCATGTGCTCTTGTTGGTGCATGCAGTGGTGCGAGGTCGAGTACATGTGTGCATGTAATTATGCAAGTGGTACTTTGAGTGTGTGCAAATAACGCATGTAATGTGCCTTAGTGTAATGCATGTAGTGTGCAATAAGTGTAGCAAGAGTGTGCATAAGTTATGTGCAGGTGTAGTGCATGTAGTTCATGACTGTAGTGCATGAAGTGTAGCAAGAGTGTAGTGCATGTGCATTAGTGTTATGTGCCATGCCATGCATGGAGATGCTGTCGCGTGCACGGCCGCGCGTAGCTGGTGCTGCGCGCAGGCTGTGTGCATGCTGCCGCGCCATGTGCGCGCACTACCTGTGTGTGCTGCGTGCGCGGCGGGCGCAACGTGTGTCGAGCTGCTGCCCGTGCAGCACATGTGCCTACATCTCGCGCGCGACATTGTGCGCGGTGTGTGTATGCGCTGTGCGCATGGTGCGCGGGGCTGTGTGCATGCTGTGTGCGATGAGTGCTGCAAGTGTGTTCGGTGAGTGCTGCAAGTGTGTGCATGCAAGCTCACAAGTGCTGTGCGGTGACTGCTGCAAGTGTGTGCATGCATGTGGGTATCAACTTGTGTATGATAAACAACAAATGTGTGCATCAAATTCAGGTCAAAGATGCAAGGAAAACACAAGCATGTATTACAAAGATACAAGATTGGAACTTTTTACCTCTCAAGCTTTGAAAAATAACAAACTGTCACTTTGCAACCAAACTATGGCCCTGATGCATTGTGAATTCGGCAAAACCTAAAACATGAACTTTGTAGCCCTATGTGTTAGCTTTCCATAGCTTTTTGAAGCACTCAATTCAGAGCTTGCACAACAAAGTTATGGTCAAAATACTGAACTGTGACGAGGAAGAGATTTCATGGCGCGGCCACATGACGCGGCCGCACCGTGCAATTGTTTTCATGGCTCGGCCGTGCCGTGCAATTTGCCCTTTTTAGCACAACGTTCCACTTCTATGCAATATATGTGTGTCTTCGCTTCCGAATTGGAGCTCGAGGTAAACATAAAGGTTGTAGATCTTTCTCTTGGCTTTCCATTGGTTCAAGAATCCGCAATATTAGAGTCTGTAGCGCAAGATATTGTCATTCTACCAAACTGTGGCAGTGTACTCGACACTCCAAAACTGAAGGAGTGATAACAAAGATGCCCCCGTTTCGCAGAGTTTCACACTGAATTGGAAGAAAGTCAAAACATAAGATTTGAAGTATACTCAAAGAGCTTTCCAGAACATCCAAGATCTCTTCATTTGGATTCGTATTGAGAAAGTTACACTTCAATTGAACTTAAGCTATCGGCTCTGCCCAAATACAAAATAAGTATGTTAAAGGATTCTTCAAACTCCACAAGCATCATTTCAAGGCTTTATGAATTCTTTTCTTGTTCCTTAACCTAAAACACACATTTGTCTCATTTAATCAACATTTTTAGTCTTTTTTTTCATTTTAGCACTCCAAGTTGTAACCCACATAAAATGCACAAAGTGACACATAATACTACACAATTGCATGAAAAACAAGTCAAAAGTTAAGCGAAATAACACATATAAGTTGGTATAAAACCAACTTATCAAAATCACGTCGTTAAATCCATATAGTAGGTTTCACTCACATTTGGGTTAGAGCTTAATTAGCTATATATTTGATTTTGGTGATATTTGTACTTTTAGTCACTAGTTTGTGATTTTGGTGATATTTTAGTTTGTAATTTTGTTTCACGGTAAATAATTAAGGGTGTGAATTAATTATATTGTACATGTGAGGTGTATGATTATTAGGGTGGAAAAAAAAACTTACAAGGTAGTCAATCATTGGATACCTGATAAATGAGTTATCAAGATAATCCTGATCAACTTTAAATTGTTTATTTATATCAACTAAGACAAATCCTCTTTCTTATTTTACACTGTTTATTTATATCAACTAAGACAAATTCTCTTTCTTATTTTATACCAATTAGGACTCCACATCATTGGAGTTTCCAAATCGCGTAAAAATTTTTGTACTCGCTATCATTACTCATAATATTATAAAATTAAGTTAAAAATAATTAAAAAATTAAGTTATTTTTATGGGTTTGTCTTGCAAAACAACAGCACACATCACATCATCGACTGTTTTGTTATGCTTAACAAAATCGTGGTCAACCCTTATCATCACCTCTATCTAAACTAAACTCATGCATAAAAATAGCTCTTCCACCTCAATCATCTTCCACATCATCATCCCATCAATTTACCAAACAAATCACTAAATCAATCACAAATAAATAAAGTTACATAAGTTCGTCAACCAAACACACCATCCCACCATAAAGAAATAGAGGTGCCAACCAAACCCATAAACTCAACTCAATTCAAACCCATAAACCAACTCAATCCGTCACTGCCAATCAAAATAAAACCTGTGAAGAAAATATGAGAGAATGAAATAAAGCAAGTAAGATGATTACTAGACGAGGAAATAGAAGGAATACTTGAAATTTGAGGAATGAACAATTCAGATTTACAAGAAAATTTTGAAATTTGAATGAAAGTGTGTTTTTTTCTAGTTTTTTTTTGTTTTACAATAATTATATACCGTAAGTGTGGTGGTGTAGTGATATATTGTTGATGAAACTATATGGGTGGTGATGTGGTGATCTATTGTTGATGGGATTGTAGATGTTAATGTGATTATAGGTGCAGTGATCAACAGTGAATGGGATTGCAGATGAAGATAAAGATGAAATGGACGGAGAAAATGAAATGATGTGCGATTTAATTAGGAAAAAAAAGACAAAGATACGAAAATGGCCCTAAAGAACTTATAGTGATGTTCCTTATTGCATTTGACGTAGTGACCTCAATAATATAATTTTAAGAGTATAGTTAGTCATGACCTCGGTTCCGGTTAAATCTGGAACCGGCCCGTAATTGGCCCGGCGGGCTGGGCTCAGAACCGGAACCGGCCCATGCCGGGCCCAAAGCGTGAACCGGCGGTTCCAAATTTTTTTTTTACAAATATATTATATTTCATTATTTCATACAAATTTCTTGAATTTTATCACATATTCTCTCATAATCTCCTATTACTTCTAAAATTATTTCATTTTATTCAATTATTTACTTTAATAATGTTATCTAATTCTCATTGTTAGTTGTTTATTTTGTTAATTGTTATTGTTAGTTTAGAAGTAAGATTCTTGAATTTAATCACTTATGGTGTGTTTTACATTGAATCATGTATATTGATTTTCTTGTAAATGAAAAATGTGATTAACTAATATATTGAATTATTAAATTTTTTCATTATCTAATAGTATTAATGGTTGGTTATTAAACTATAACTCTATAAGTATATTAAAATAAAAGATTACTTATGATTAACCATATTAACTTGAATTATAACGTGTTCTTGTGTAATGAATGAATAAATTCATATAATTACATGATTAAACTCATAGTTTAATATTCAAATAATATCAATTATTATCCATATTCATTATGGTACAACCATTAGTAACATGTTAGTGGTAATGAATATTTAATTACTAACAAATATAGAGTATTTTTCATTTTATTATATTTTGTATATACATTATTTCATCTAAGTGGTAATTCAAATTACTTTTCAATTATATCAAATTTGTATATATATTGTATTTATTTTTTTTCAAATTTAATGTTAAAAAATTCGAACCGTAAAAAACCGTGAACAAATCGGAATCGGAACCGTGACGGAACCGGAACCGTGAACCGGCGGTTCACGAACCGTAACCGTAACCGTGAGGCCAAGGGCCGATTCAGGTTCCACCCTTCGTGGAACCGTGAACCGGCGGTTCGTGAACCGTGGCTATATCTAAGTATAGTGACCTTATTTGTAAGAGCAAAGTGCCAATTTGGTCATCAAACTGTAACGAATTAGGAGTTTTAGTCACTAAACTATTTTTCAACGAAAAAGGTCATTCAACTATTATTTTTTTGCTAAATAAATCATTTCATCTATTTAGTCTGTTTCAGTAAACGGAAATACGATCACATGCAGTGCACATGCGTATTTGTAGGGTTATAATTGTCCAAAAAAATTCCTCAAAACGACACGATGTTATCCTCTCCACTTTTATTGAAATTTCTAAATTTTAGAATTTCATCTTCACCCAACAACTCAGTTCAATCCTTTTGCAAACTCTCTCTCACTTGCCTCACTGAAGAAAAGAGAACCAAAGCAACAACGGTGGTGGTGAAAGGAGATGGCCATCGAAGCAGCCAACAATCGAATCTTCAAGGTGTTTTTTTTGGATGTATTTTGGGATAAGATTTGGGGATTCAAAGAAGACTCTACCAACGAAAAAAAAGGAAAGGAAAGGAAAATAAATAAATCCCCAAATTCAAGTTAATATGAAAGGAAAGGAAAAAAAGGAAAGGAAAGGAAAATAAATAAATAAAAAAAAGAATAATGTGTTGACTGTTTTTTATATTTGTTGGACAATTATAACCTTGAAAATAAGCATGTGCACTGCATGTGATGGTATTTTCGTTTGGTCAAACAGGCTAAATGGACGGAATGATTTCTTTCGCAAAAAAATAATAGTTGAATGACCTTTTTGGCTGAAAAAATAGTTTAGTGACTAAAACTACTAATTCGTTACAGTTTGGTGACCAAATTGGAACTTTGCTCTATTTGTAAAAACAAAAAGTATAATGATGTACGGAAAACTGTCAAAATAGTCAGTGACACTACACAAAAATATTTATTTCATCATTCACATTAAAAGTGATTATTTTAGTCACTAACATTTAAAAATAATAATAAATTGATCACTTAACAAAACCCTGTTAGCTTTTTTAACCACTAAATGCCCGTTCATATCATGGTTCACTTAATGAAAGAGTAAAAGTGAAAAATCAATTTATTTTCCAAACAAAATCCTTTACTATAATAGATTTATTCATCATCCGTTACTTTCTATAAGTGGAGTCTTTGTCCATTAACAACGAAATATGAATAAATTATGAAAAGTTTTGTTTAGATAAATCAATTTTTCACTTTTACTATTTTATTAAGTGGTACATGATGAAAACATGCTTTTTCTCTGTTAAAACCGCTAACAAAGTTTGGTTAGTGAATAATTTTGTTGCATTTTTTAAATGTCAGTGACTAAACTACATCATTTTTAATGTGAGTGACAAAATAAATATTTTTGTGTAATATCAGTGACTATTTTGACAATTTTCCCATAATGTACAGTGACACTTTTACAAAGTATAGTGATGTTTTTTACAGTTTACTCTTTTTATATTAATACTGATACTTTTACAATAAAGCATGTTACTTTTACAATTAAGAGTGATACTTTTAAGGGTTAGTTTCCCTTTACCCTTGTGGTTTGAGAAACTTCTTTTTTACTATCGCGTAGTTTCATAATGATCACATAACCTATCTGTGCTTGGACTAATGTGAAAAACGGACGGAAACTATCTAAATTGACGTAGTGTGCTGCATGCGCTGGAATCTACGAGTCAAACTTACAAATTTTCATTTTTATAATTAAAAATAAACTTTTATTTCAAAATTGTCCTTTAAATGAGAGTATGCGAAATTACCAAAAAAACCCCTTAAATAATAGTGAAACAATATCTCATTTTTTTTCTCTCCTCTCTCTTCCTTATCCTTTCTATCTCTAATTCTCTCTTATCTCTCTGTATTTTTTTTAAAGGAGAAATTTCATTGATAAGCAAATAATACAAATACATGAGATATTTTAGACGAGAACAGTAACCCTTATCTAATGTATTCCCTCTGTTCTCTAATAAGTGTCGTTTTAAAGATGGACACACTAATTAAGAAAATGAATAATTTATCTTATTTACTCATATTTATAACGCCAACTTTCTCCCTCTTCTTTTAAATAACATTACATAGATAAATGGGACGAAGAGTAAAATTGGAATCTTTTAAACTTTTTGCGTTGAAATTTGTAAAATGACATTTATTTGAGAACAAAAAATGTGAGCTAAAACGACACTTATTAAAGAATTGAGGGAGTACATGTCACGCCCCAATCCCGCGAGCCCAGTGAACCCATAGGCCCACATGCGCACGCAAGCCCGTGACGCGACTAGAGCCTGTCTCACCAAAGCCCAACTTATTTTGGCTCGTCCTCGCTATGCCAAAATGGATATCCCAAGTTGGACTTGTATGCTAGGCCCTACACTTATATCATAGTCATCATCCTTATACATATTCGATGTGGGACTGGGGTATCACATTCACCCCCCTTAAGGCCTTTGCGTCTTCGCAATGCCCAAACCAGGATCCTAACCAGGCCCACCTCGGTGGTGAAGGATTCTAGAGGTGGCACCCGCCCTTACGTCGACGTAGCACTTAGTTCCAATACTCCGTGGGTGAAGTCTGGCCCATGCTCTTCTACCATTCTGTCACCCCCCGATCCCGCGAGCACAGTGAACCCATAGGCCCACATGCGCACGCAAGCCCGTGACGCGACTAGAGCCTGTCGCACCCAAGCCCAACTTAATTCGGCTCATCCTCGCTATGCCAAAATGGATATCCCAAGTTGGACTTGTATTCTAGGCCCTACACTTATATCATAGTCATCATCCTTATACATATTCGATGTGGGACTGGGGTATCACAGTACAATTCTAGTAAGCCTAGTCATTTCTCCAGTTGCAATTATATGAGCATTTTTCACCATTTCTCTTGACACTTTTACTAGACAAACACTAGAGCGATATGCTGACCAAAAAACCATGTCTTTTATGAATGGTTTGATCTACATGGATACCATCTTTGGGTTTGCATTTTTCATCTTATCTCTCATATCTCTTTTTTATCCAATCTTCCTTTCTTTTCTTTAATCCTATTTATCTCTGTATCATTTATATCTCATCAAATTTATGATAGTTAAATTAGGATAATTAATATGTAATATTTCTCTCACCTCTTTTATTTTTAATTTTTCTCTTTCCTTTTTTTATTATTAATTATACAGATTAATTAGTCTTTTATCTCTATCTTTTATTTTTTTCTTATACAAATTAATTAGCCTTTCTGTATTCTGTTTTATTTTTTTGTTATACAGATTAATTAGTTTTTCACTCCCCTCTTATCTCCAACAACACCACCGTTTCTTTTTCTCTCTCCTTTCTATCTCCAATATTACCACCTTATCTTTTCATCTCTTCTCCCACCACCACCACCACTATTCCTCCACCTCAATCAAACACCTATAAAGAAATCAACATAGTAACAACGCAGCGGAAAATACAATTATATTATAATTGATTTTCATAGGACTTTTAATGATAATCTATATAAAATATGGTTGTTGTTATTGCCAGAGCAATAATTAGCTTCCAGAGCAATAAATCACACATCTTCCAAATTTACCCTGCTTCCAGAGCAATATCTTTCTCCATTTATCATTGCAACTTATCTTTATCTTCTTTCTACCTTATCATTACAACTTATCAATTTTTTATAACATCTTCCTTGTTTTCTTCTCCTTTACACTTATGTTTCTCTCAATTTTTATTAATATAACATTTATTTCACTCTCAAATTATAAAAAAAAAATTACATAAAAATAATATAACCCTTATTTTTATTAATAACTATTATGGTTCTCTCAATTAAATTATAAAATATTTACCAATATATATTTCAAAAAATTTATGCTCAATTTGTTTACTATTGTTTTAGTGTTTTATTTCACAAATTCAATTTAATTTATTTATGTTGTCCATTTTTTCTATCAAAATTTGCAAAACAAAAAATATAATGTTACATTAATTATTTTTGCTACAATTTTTTTATAATTTTATAAATAAATTATTAAATTTAAATTTGACTTTTAAATTTTTAATAATAAAAAATTCTTCCTACCAAAATAACCTCATAAAATATTAATTCAAATTTGAATTTTAAATTTTTAATAATAATAAATTCTTCCTGCCTTAATTATATTATGAGAAAATTAACATTTCAAACTGTTAATAGATCACAAGGAAAAAAAAGCACTCAAAATAAAAATAGAAGTGAATATATGCATCCAAATTATAAAGTAAAATTTGTTGCCTTTTTATTATTTAAAATTTATGAATTAAATTGTAGCATGAAAAAAATACATGAAATTGAGATTTATATTATATATATAGTGGTGGTGTCTTCTTTTTAAGTTTTAAATTATGCGAATTATTTTGAAAAAATATTAATATGAGCAGTGGTATTAGAAACAAAAATAATAATTTATAGTTGCTATATGTTATGTATTAGTATTTTAAAAAAAAATATATTACTCACCTTGAGATTTATTATAAGAAATAAATATTTTGAGATTGTTTGGATTGATGGGTTTGTTTTGGTGGGCATTTATATTCGATAATTTTTTATTAATAAAATTTAAAATTTAAATTTAAAATAATATTTTATGAGTTTATTTTGGTATAAAAATGTCTTAGGAAGAATTGTTTATTATTAAAACTTTAAAAGTCAAATTTAAAATTAATAATTTATTTATAAAAATATAAAAAAATCGTAGCAAAAATAATTAATGTAATATTATTTTTTTGTTTTAAAAATTTTGATAGAAAAAATAGACAAAACAAATAAATCAAATTGAATTTGTGAAATAAAACACTAAAGCAATGGTAAACAAATGGAGCCTAAATTTTGTTAAGTATATATTGGAAAATATTTTATAATTTAATTAAGAAAATAATAAAAGTTATTAATAGAAATAAGTGTCGTATTATTTTTATAAAATTTTTTCTTATAATTTGTGGGTGAAAATAAAAGTTATATTAATAATTTGGGAGAAAATCTGTGTAGAGAAGAAGAAAATAGAAGTTACGAGAAGATGTTATAAGTTGTAATGATAAGGTTGAAAAAAGATAAAGATAAGTTGTAATGATAAATGGAAAAAAGATAAAGAGTTGATTGATTAGGGGTAAATTTGGAAGATGTGTAATTTATTGCTCTGGAAGCTAATTGTTGCTCTGGCAATAACAACAGCCATAAAATATACCTCGACAGATGCTAGCAAAATCCTTGAGCGATGTTTAATCGATCACCAAGCAGCACAAGTGTCCGATCTTTAACGGTAATCCACACAAACTACTTTCGGGACCCTCAAAGGATTGATCCAAAAAGGATTGATCCAATGTTAGATTAATAAACTAGATCCCTCTAAATAACACCTAAGAAATTTAATAAGAAAAACTCTTTTTCTTATTTACGTGATTTCTTATTGAGAGAGTTGTGTTGTCTTTAACCTAACATTAAGCATCTATATATAATAATACAACCTTTCAAAAATGTTGTATTGTCAAACAAGAAACAAAATTATTATCAAACTCCATTCACTTTCAAAAGCGAATAATAGCATAATAGATGTCATAATTATCATATAATTATGTAAATAATTTTAACCCAATAAGTAATTCTATTGTGTGTGACCCTTTAGGTTCCTAATCATTTGGCAATAAATATAAATAATAATCTTAGAATTAAATTAGCTTTTGTACAAAACCAACAAACTCCCACTTGGACTAAAGGCAATTTTAGTCATGGAGCTTCTAAGATAGGATAAATTAAACAACTTTAATCTATCATTAATTAAACAATTAATTCATTTATATTTATAGATCAAGAGCGGCCTCTAGCCAAGATATCATGACTACCCAAGAGTTAGAAAAAGTCAATTGATCGACTTCACCTATCTATAAACAAGGTACCATGTAATTATCATCCTTTCACCATCCTATATTCCAATTAGTACAAGAGTAAAGTATAAATGCCAACTCTTTATTGTACTAATTATATTTCTTTCTTGTACTGAAATTCAACTGCTTGTAAATAAATTTAGAACTTTTCCAAATTTACTTACTAATTATGCGCATTTTGAGTTAAACTTCAACAAGTGGGGTCAGAAAGGGATATACTCTCCCACTATTAGGAGTGGTGAATCCTATATCAATCATAAACTATCAATCCGCGCTTCTTGTTATATCTAATGTCTACCGTTCACATATCTAGTTACAGTTATAGACAAATAGAGTCAAAACATAAAATCCACACTAAAGATACTCTTATGACCTCAAGTCAAAGGATCACTTACACTACTGTCACGTAGAGATTATACAATTGACACTCAAATAGTTAACAATATGGAAATCTCTAAGCGGATCATTCCACTGAACACATTCTCCAATGATTCACCCCATATATCACCATATATACTAGTCTATCCGCATTAACAATATCCTTATTATTGTTAATGCTATGACAAGGGAAATTTAAGAATAATAAATATTATTCTAAGGACTTTATTATATTTGTATATATATCGACATATATATGTGATAAAATGATAAAGATACCATATCTTTATTGCATAAAATTACATAATCATTCTTCCATTACGACTCAAACCAATTATTTAGTACTCTAAACTGAATGAGTAAACATGACTATCATGTTTCTTTTTGGACAATGGTTTAGTCTATAGAATAATTATATTATCCTTTGCAGGAATTCCTTTTATCTTTACTTCAATTCTAACAACGATTACTCTAATCAAATGACAAAATTTTAGTACATGTTTGGATCATTGATGAGACCTTAGTTCCTCAATTATTGAAGAAATTATTTTTAGGGTAAATTACAAAACACCTCCTTGTGGTTAGGCGAGATTTTAAATTACCTCCCTTACGTATAAAAACATACTATTTACTTCCTTATGCTTTGGTTTTTTTTAAAAAGTAACAGAATTTGAATGACTTGACGGATTTTGTAGATCACGCGCTTTATCACAGTTAAAATTTTATTTTTAATTAAAATGTGATACTGAAAAGACAAATATAACCCTAACATCAAAAGTATTTTCATCTTCTCAAATTGGATCTGTAAATGAAATTAATCTCTCATTATCTCAATTTTCACCAACAATTTTTCCAGATGATTAAATCCAAAATCATCATTCAAATCATGATAATTCTTGAAATTGCATCAAGGTGGTAAATATGATGTTTTATCCGAAATGTTTCTGGAATTTTTGGGCCGTCACCACCATATTCACCATCACGATGATCGCCACCATAGCTGCCACCATTGCCGTCCCGCCGTCATCGTCGTGAACATTGCCGCAGGTGGAGCATCGATGGTCGATTGAACCAGATCAATTTTAGTTGGAATTTTTGGGTAGATTTGGATGCTAAGATTTGGGAATTATAGGCTGAGCAAAGGGCGCGTGAAGAAAGTGAAAAGCTTAGACAACAAGAGTGAGAACAGATTGCTGAAAAGCAGATGAGAGATGTGGTATGTTGCACTCATATAATTTATTTTGTAGCTTTTATTGGAGTACCTATTTGTTTTAACTTTCTGTATCCTTTCTCTACCAGACTCTTAGAGCACGTGTTGCAGCCAAGGCTGAGGAAAAGAAACTGGAATTGTTGTTGCTCCGATGGAATGAGCATCATAAAAAACTTGGCAATTTTATAAGGTCTGTTACATGGAACAAATTGACTTCTTTCTGGTTCCCAATATGTTTGACTTTATTTAAAGCTGATGCTCCTGTCTAATTTTCTACCTTTTTACCCGCCGCATGTTATTTCTTATTTTGGTTAGTTTCTGGATGCAACAAAATGGTAACTTGGTTGGTTGTATGGGATGCAATTTTCTTGCATATGGTCTCAATATCAGAAGTTATGATGCTTTGGTGTTTTCAGATGTTTCAAGAATGGAAGGCAGCTAGGAGACAGGAATTATCTCAATATCAGAAACAGATTGCTGAGCATTATGTTGCGAATGTTGAGAAGGAACTAGAGAGGTGGCAAAATGGAAGGAAGTGTAGGAAAGCAAACAATGATATGACAAACTTGCAGGAGACAATGGACAAAGAACTGGAGACTCATAGGCTGGAACACGGTCCCAAGACCAGAAAGATTCCGGGAGGAAGCAACAATGAAGACGAAGAGGATGTGGAAGATATTAACGTTGCGGAAGATGATATTATGATGGATGATGTCGTTCGAGACTGTTGTTGTTAGTGAAAACAATACAGAATACTTCAGGTTCAGGTGCTTAGCCTCTAAATAATTTTGGAGATTATTGGGGCTATAATTAAGAAAACAAGAGAATTTTTCTTTTGTTCTTTGTTCATTTTAATCTATATCAAAATCTCTAATTTTTGTGTTTTGGATGGATGGATTGTTGTAGCAATCTAGTAATTGCATGGAGGGAGGAAGAAATAAGGAGATCTTTCAGTCAGTTCTTGAGTGAGCCAAAGTGGGAAGAGGGGAAGAAGAGCAGGTTTGCTTCGGTTTGATTAATTGGTCAAAGAACAAGTGGGGAAAGTTTTGTTAGAGAGGTATATTATCTTTTTATACTAACTCCGTCACATCTGCTCATTTCCATCCATTTTTCAAAAAAATCCAAAGCACGAGGAAGCGAATTATAGGTTTTAATATGTTAGGGAGGTAACTTAAAATATAGCCTAACCACAGGGAGGTGTTTGGTAATTTACCCTTATTTTTATCCAAACAATCTTGTAGCAACTTCTTAAGCAGCTATGTACTTAATCTCTATTGTAGAATCTGTTGTTAATAGGGCTGCTAAAGGAGCGAGCTACTCGCGAGTAGCTCGGTCAACTACTCGACTTGAGCTCGGTCAACCGAGGTCGAGTCCAACTTGAGTGGCTTGCGTTTGAACTCGAGTCGAGCTCGAGCTCATATTAGGAAGGTTCGAGTAGCTCGCGAGCTACTCGAGTACATATATATATTTTTATTTTATTTATATTTAGATTTTAGTCTCTGAAATTATGATATATTATAGTTTAACCTACTTATATTTATGTTTTAGTACTTAATTTTATGATAAATTATAATTTGACCATATAAAATTTAAAAAATTACAAATACGTCCTAAATTTTTTTATAAAAAATTAAAAATTATTAAAAAAATTATTAAAAAATTATTAAAAAATTCGAGCTCGAGCTCGAGCTCGGTACTCGAAGTCGAGCTCAAGCTAGAGTTCGGTACTCGAAGTCAAGCTCGAGCTCAATTTCAAAAGTTGGTGCTCGATCGAGTTTGAGCTCGAGTAGCACCCCTTTGGAGCTCGAGTAGCTCGATTAGGGGTGTACTCGAGCTCGACTCAGCTCGATTACACCCCTAGTTGTTATAATCTATTTGGAACCTTTCCAAATAACAATATTTATATTTAGGATAAATACATATCCAACTTAATACTTGCAATCATCTTTATAAGATTGAAAACTAGTATCTATGAATCCACACATATTAAGCTCAAACTTTCAAAAATAGATCCTTAATTCTCCTCAAATATTTAAGGAAATTCTTGACCACCTCTAGTGACTTTCACTAGTATTAGATTAAAAACTGCTCATAATAATTAGAGCATGGGATACATTTAGTCTTATATAGCATACATAATTGATCTTACTTCGTAAGAACATTTTGCATACTATATTTTTTTAATATCAGTCTTTGGACACATATCCTTAGAAAGCTAAATTCCATCAAACGTGAGAATTTAAACCTTATAGATTGATCCATGTTAAATTTCTTTAACATATTATCAAACAACTTATTAAATCTATCTCTATAGACTTTTTCTCAATGTATAAGTTGTTTCTCCAAAATCTTTCATGGGAAGTTTTTTTTAAACAACCACACCTTAACTAATTTAAGAGTAGTTATGTACATTCTCATTATTGATAAGTCATCTACATATAATATGAAAAATTCAATAGTACTGTCAGTAATCTTTTGTATACACAAGATTTATATTTCTTTTTGATAAAATCAAACTTTTGATTATCTCATCAAAATAAATATTTGAATTCTTAAAAGCTTGCTTTAGTCCATAAATGGACTTTTATAATTTGCATACTTTGTTAGAATTTTTGGATATAAAATCCTCAAATTGTATCATATACACATCTTCTTGCAAATTATAGCAAGCAAAATCTTAATAGATTTCAACACGGTAATTGGTGAAAAGATTTCATCATAGTCAATACTATGATTTTGTGTAACCTTTAGTAACCAATATTCATGTTTTATGGGTAACAATATTACCATCAATGTTTGTCTTCTTTTGAAAACCACTTGCACCTTATGGGTTTTATCCCTTTAGGTAGATTGACTAAGGTCTATACTTTATTATCATACATGGAATCCAATTTAGATTTCATAGTTCAAAACCACTTCTCAAAGTTCTTATCAAATAAGACATTTCTATAGGTAGTGGATTTATTATTTTCAATGATATATATATCATCATTCCTCAAAGGTGATGATCACTAAACCTACATTTTACTTGTGTATTGTGAGCTCCATGTTCTACTGTATCATCATGAGGTACAAGCTCTAGTACTATTTTCTTTTCATTACTAAATTATAATTTAAGAACTTCATTAAGTTCTATATGCTCCTACTTGCGTTTTCTAGAATAAACTCCTTTTTTAGAAATATGACATGTTTTGAGACAAACATTTTGTACTTATTGGAATTATAGAAATAATATCCAAAGGTTCTTTTGGATATTTCATAAAATAGTATATATAAAATTTTGTATCAAACTTATCTTATTTACCTTTTATTAAATATAGAACACTCCCAAACAATTTGGTTCTTTCTTATACCATATATCATATGAGGTAAAATTGATAGGTTTAAATGAAACATAATTTAAAAGATCAAATGCAATATATAGGGTATATTCTCAAAACAATTTTGAGAGAATTGTATGGCTCATCATTAATCGAATAATGTCTAATAAAATTCGATTATTACTTTGATAAAGAAACAAGTTCATTTTTGTTAGGATAATTTTAAAATTTCTTATTCAAGTATTCCCTATTTCGATCTAATCAAAATATTTTAATACTTTTATCAAGTTGTTTTTCAACTTCAATTTTGTATTCTTTGAACTCTTCAAAGAATTTAGTTACGTACTTCAATAAGTACATATATGACCATATCTAATATAATCTTTTGAAATATGAAAATTTTTCTCTAATTAGGATTAACATATGTCTACATACATCAATATGTAGTAATTCAATAGAACTTTCATCTTTTTAAGTAAAAGGTATATTGGTTATTTTCTAATAAATAAGATTCACATTAATCAAATGATTCATAATCAAGTGATTCCAAATGAACATCTTTATGCAATTTGGCTATGTATTTCTTATTTATATAACTACGTCTACAGTGTTAGAGATATGAATTTATAAAAATTATCAATTTTTTTATTTCTTTGTGTTTATATTTGAAAACTGGATTATCCAAATCAAATATATAAAGGTTGTTATTCAATTTTTTAGCTCTAAGGCAACCTAAGGGGGGGGGGGTTGAATTAGGTTTCTAAAAAATATATGTATATCAATCAATTCAAATTCAACAACAATGAGTGAGTTGTGTGAATTGCAACAAGTGTAATATCCAACAATATTGAACCAGAAACACAACGAATCAACGCTCCAATTTAATTGCAGTTATATCAAAGCATGAACAATATGAAATAAGAGTAAAAACTGAAAGTAGTAAAGAGCAATGACACAATCGATTTATAGTGGTTCAAGTCTCCCCCTTGGAGCACTCTACATCCACTACCCAAGTTTCCCAACTTAGGATTTCAACCTCTTCACTATGAATTGATCTCCTTTTAGTGGTGAGATCAAAAGAACCACTTTTACAACCAACCAAGGCTCAACCTTCTCACTAACTATCCCAAGCTATGAGTTCAAGGTTTTTACTCTCACTTGAGAAACCTTTTACAATCACTCACAATGTTTGTTTGATAATGAAACAACAACCCACAATTTGGGTGAATAAGATAAATTGAAGCTCACAGTATGATTCATATGATGAAAATTACAACTCAAACTATATAGCTCAAGAATGAAATGAAGAACTCAAAGAAGGCTCAAGAATTTTGATCTTTTGTTTCTTGATGAATCAAAGTGAAGTGCAAGAGTTGTAGAGAGTGTTTTTCAAGATGAAAACTCAGGGAATCAAGTCTGTTGTCCTATTTAATGTTAATGTTTTCACTTGTATTTAAACTATCAAAAAAATGACAAAAAAACGTATATGTTTGACATTACAAAAACTAGCCGTTATGATGAGAGAGACAGTTTCGGACTCTAGTTTCGGACCCTCAGGTCGTCCGAACCTTTTTTTCAGCAAGCATGTCAAAACCTGTCACGACAGTTTTGGACGGTCGAAACTCCAAGGAGGCATTCGAACCTAAGTTTCGGACGGCCAAAACTCTCCTGCACCGTCCGAACCTAAACTTCAGAGTGCTTTATTTTTTTATCAAAATTTCGGACGATCATTTAAAACAAGGGGGCGTCCGAACCTATCTTTCGGACGGCCAAAACTATGCTTAGGGCGTTCGATCCTATTTGTTTTCAATTTTCGTTTTCCGAATCATTTGTGCAACTAAGTGTGACTTTGTGCAAGTGTGTTCCTCACTTTTACTACTTCTTTTGAAGTTCATTTGAGGACTAAAAACATTTTGAAAACATTTTTACTTGAGCCTTAAAAGAGTAAATCAACTTCTTGAGCTATTTACACAAGATAAGGTTTAGGGTTGGGGAAATGACCTAATTTACCATACTTTCATATCTTTTGCACTTCCAATTCTTTCTCCATGTGATAGAGCTCCATGCTTGGCTTCTTTTTATATCTATCACATTGAAACACTTTTTGAACTATTAGCATAAACATAATTGTTTGTTAAACATCAAAATAAGTGAGGTTAAGACCCTAGGTCTCACACAATTGACCAGCACCATAAAATATTATCACAATAAAAAGAACAACATTTATTCTTTTATGTTATTGTAAATCTATTCATGTCAAACATGAAATAGAAATAATATTTTAGTGAGTACTGATGATAACAATCCTTTATATTAAGGATTAATCATCTGAATAAAGAAAAATCTATATTCCTATGGTTAATGTAGCAACTTTTGCTGCATTCAATTGCCACATGTAGGAATATATTTTCTTTATCCAACTTTCCATTTTTCCTTAAATCTTGCATATTTATGTAAATATGAGATCCAAATCTGGTATCTAATACCCAAGATTTTATTTATAAGTAGAAAGATTTATTTCAATCATAAACAAATTTGAAGTAGAAACTGCACTAAGCTTCTTCTACTTCAAAATATTAATGAACCTTTTAATTCAATTCCCAATGTCTATCTTGATAGACCATAGTGAAATCTAGTACCCTTTGAACATTTTGTTCTTAATTATTTTGTTTTAATTTTGAACTCCCTTTTATTGATCTTCTTAAGATCAGGGTCCTACTTCCTTTTATTGGAAAACTCAACCATTAACACAATTTTCCTTTTCCTTGATTAAATGCTTTGTTATCTTATTAAGTAATTCGGGTAATATTTAGATCTTAACTTTGTTAATAACAAAATTTTAAAATTTAATTTTTCAATGAGACTAATCAACTTTAGCGCTTTAGATGACGCTAAAGATCTATTAGTCATTTTTCTATAAATGAACTCGTGAGAAAAATTATATATCTCATTTTTAGTTCTTATATCATATAATCCTTTCATCTAATGAAATATTGTAAAAGCATATATATTCACATACAACTATTGTAAATTCAGATTTGTGAATGTTTTTTAGTATAAGACAACATACATTATCAAAATCATTTTTATGTTTTTAATATGTATCTTTGATTACTTGATCAATGTGATCATCAAGAAAAAGATTTTAAGGATATAAAACAACTTCTCATACCTAAAAACAAATTTTAGGCTTTCAAATCAATCTATAAAATTTGAGCAATTAATATATTGTCAAACAACATATTTTATAGATTTATTTTCTACAACAGAAAATAAAGAGAAAAATATTTCATATTTATGCAATAAACAAAACCAAAATAAAATAAATATGGACTTATGAAAATATTTGGATTTGCTCCCACTATTTTATTCAAATCAATATCCCTTAAACTGATTCGAGAATTTTCACAAAATTCTTAGTGGCTAAAGTTGCATTTTAATTATTTTTAACATTGAGGTAACTCAACAAGTCAAAATAATCTCAATAAGTAGATAACAATTACCAATTATAACAAATTGTAACTCTTAGATAGTTAGGCCATCAACTCTTGATACACATATCTCATATGTCCCCTAACTCTTTGCCTCAAAAACATTTCGACATTGAGGTAACTCAACAAATCAAAAGTCTTTGTTAAATCAAATCCATTATTCAGAGATCTTATCTCATAGCATAAACATATTTAAAGTAAAACAACCTTGCGGTAGCTTAACAAGTTGCTCTAATAAAAATTGTTTAAACTATAATAATAGAAGGCAACTAATCATGATTTAATATTTAATTAAGGGATTAATTTATGGTCTCATCATACATGCATATCATATGTGAAAATTATTTGATCAATTGAACATACAATATGCAATTAAATAAATATATTATTTTATCAAATATAAATCACATATGACATGTTATTCAAATAATTACATTAAAATTTATATTAAATATAAATCACATATGACATGTTGTTCAAATAATCACATTAAATGAAAATATAATAAATTTATATCGAATATAAATTATATATGTCATATTATTAAAATAATCAGATTAAATGAAAATATTTTTTTCCTATCATGAATATATATGTATATTATTTCTACTCTTATTAGAAATTATTTAATTGAATTATTTAAAACTTTTGTGGGTCAAAATATAATTTTAAAAATTACAGGGCCAACAAATCAGAAAAAGAAGCAAAACTGGGTCAAAACAGAATTAAGGAAAACATTTTTGCCTTAAGCCATAGATGGTGTGGCTCAAAAACACACCTCTAGAAGGATTTTTTTTATTTTTTTTGTTTTTGAATTGATGACATCAGAGTCATCTTCTTCTGGCCAAAAGATAAAAAAAAATTTTCGTTTCTTTTCTGATCTGTTTCAGCAGGAAAAAGATTGAAATCTGGAGTGCAAAGCGTCGGGCTATCCGAATAGGCCGACTACCTTCTCACGGAGTCTCACGTTGTTTCGGACTGCAGCGACGATCCGGCGAGATCATATGATGCCGGATTGTGCAAACAACCAGGCCAGTTTCAAGCGGCGTCACACACCTTCAACCTGCAGCCGCAATCCAGCCATGGTTTCTCGATCAATGTAGCTCCGACCAACAATTGTTCTGGTCATGCGAGTTGCTCTTGTCGCCGACTGGAACAGATCGCTCATCTTTTTTTATGGGAAAATTTGCATTAAGGGCATATTACATTTCGTTATTATTAACTAGGGCGCAACTTTAATGTATTTATTGTTAAGGGCGTCAAAATAACTTTATTATTATTTTAATTAGTTAAAAACTTTATTATCCCTCCTTTTACCCAATATTAATTCTACTGTTAAACAAATACTACGTTTATGAAATTATTATTCTGAATTAAAACCCTAATCCCTTAATTTAAAACTCTTCAATAATCAAATTTTTGTTTAATGCTAATTTTTTTCAAGCTAATATTTAAGCATCAGCAAGAAGATGGTATGGAGTTGCAAAGATGAGGAAGGTAATGAAGGGCTACCAAATAAAAAAGGCCGCAGGGTATAGCTTCATCGAGGAAGGAGGCCAAATCCATAAGTTTATTGTTGGTGATAAATCTCACCCAAAATCTGATGAGATATATGCATTGCTGGAGATGTTGATTCCTATTACACTTTACCCATTTTCTATCTTCCCCAAAGATAACGTAAAGAAAACCCAGTTATTGTATTGCCCTTATCAAAATCACTGTAAAGAAATTTGCGAACTCGCAGTAAAGAATTAATTCATTGATGGGTTTTTTAAAAGTCAATGGTGGAAAAGAGAATTAGGAGATTGTTCAGGTGATGGTGGTTGCTTGAACCACAACCAAACATGGTAAGGAGTTAAAGGAGAAGAAAAAAAAATCACTGGAAACTTATTCTTATTGAATGAGAAAATTTGTTGGAGAGATGAGAGAAGATAATTTCGTAATTTTGGGATGAAAACTGTGCTGATGCAAACTCAACAATGTATTCAACCTCTACCGGAGGTAATACGGCACATTTACTTGGTTTCTTTACATGGTTTGGAAGGTAAAAAATTGAACTTCATGGATATACAACTGATGATGTTGATTCTATCACTGAAGATTTATAATTTACAGATATTATTTGATATATTTTCCATGTTAAATTGTAAAATTATGTTCATTCAATGAGAAAGGAAAACCCCCACGGATGTAAAACTGTGGCATCAATGGATGTCTGTTGCTGATCAATCAACAAAAGAACTTAAGAGAGAAGAAAGAGTTAAGTGATTAAAATCCTTTGAGTTTCAAATTTTTGAACTGTTTCATTCTTGAATTACAAGAACTAGTGATATTTGTCATTCTAAAAGCTGAGTGATGTGTAATCTTGAAAAGTACATTCTGTCAAAGAATTTACAAGAAGCTTGAAAAACATTAGAATTAAACAAAAATTTGATTATTGAAGAGTTTTAAAATTAGGGATTAGGGTTTGAATTTAGAATAATAATTTCATAAACGTAGTATTTGTTTAATGGTAGAATTAATATTGGGTAAAAAGAGGGGTAATAAAATCTTTAACTAATTAAAATAATATTACAGTTATTTTAACGCCCTTAACAATAAATACATTAAAGTTGCGCCTTATTTAATAATAACGAAATGTAATACGCCCTTAATACAAATTTTTCCTTTTTTTATTGCTAGTCATTTCAAAACAACATTGTTTTGCCTTTTTAAAAAAAAATTCAAAACCATTTTTGAATAAAACAAAATTACATATTTGACCCATAATATTTAAAAACGAATTTTTAAACAATTAATTTTTCAAACACATCAATTAAATCAAATATACATACATAAAAAATTTATCATTCATGATATGATATATTATGTATAGATAAATCAAATTAGTCTTCGATATCACTGTAAGGAAATCAACATAGTAAACGCAGCGAAAAATATAACAATTATATTATAATTGATTTCCATAGGACCTTTAATGATAATCTATATAAAATATACTTCGAAAGACGTTAGCAAAATACTTAAGCGAGATTTAATCGATCAACAAGCCGCATAAGTGTCCGACCTCTAACGGTAATCCACACGAACTACTTTCAGGATCATCAAAGGATAGATCCAATGTTAGGTTAATAAGCTAGATGCCTCTAAACAACATCTAAGAAATCTAATAAGAAAATATATTTTTCTTATTGACGTGAGTTCTTATTGAAAGAGTGATGTTGTCTTTGACATAACATTAAGCATCTATTTATAATAATACAACATTCCAAAATGGTTATTTTTTCAAATAAGAAACGAATTATATTTTATTTATTGTTGGTACAAAACGAAACTTCTCTCTCTAAAACTTTTCTCCGCCTTCTCACTACACGTCTTCATCTTCTTCTTCATCAACGGTCAGAAAGGAAAAAAAAAAAGGCCGCCGCTAATGGCGGCTCCTCCTCCATCGTCACCGAACAAGGAATCCTCCTCCTATAAGGAGGCACTATCCGCTTCAATCCCAAAAGTCAGCCAGCAAAACTCAAATGTTCAAGGTACTGTCTCGACTTTGTTCTCAGACCAAATTCGTCAGACTGCAACGGCGATTCCGCAAGGCCTCCACAAAGGAGAACCGTCTATTTTTCTTACAGCTGAAGAGGACGATGAATTAGCCCTTCCTTTCCGATTCACCTTAATTGGGAAATTTTCCTGGGGCGACCAGCCATGGCCACCCTCAAGAAAGAAATCCTCACTGCCGGCTTCAAAGTTCCATGCTTCTTGGGACTTCTGGACCAAAATCATGTCATCTTCCGCTTTGAATTAGAAGAAGACTATCAACGAATGTGCTTAAACAGACGTGGTCCTTCATTGGTTATCCAGCTAGAATCCTCAAATGGTCATCCACCTTCAATTCAGACGTAGAACCGTCAATTGCCCCTGTGTGGATTAATTTCCCGATGCTACCGCTAAACATGTTCAATAAGAAAACGCTTTTTAAGCTTGCTAGTATCATTGGGAAGCCACTTAAAACTGACATGGCAACCGCCGCCGCTTTAAGCGTCATCAGGCCAAGCGCCGCTAGAGTGTGTGTAGAAGTAGATGTTCTTGCAGAGATTCCAGAACGAATCTGGATTTCTCAAGGCAGCTCAGGCAAATGGCAGCTGATAGAGGTTGAGAACTTACCTCAATATTGCACAAAATGCCACACAATGGGGCATCCTGTTTCTCAATGCTATGAACACAGCAACAGGCAACAAACTCAGATCGATCCCAAAATCCCTCAGAAACAATCATGGGTGAAGAAAAAAAATCAAAATAGAAACAATGAAATCTCAGCAGCACAACTCAACCAGGCGAAAATCAGCAAGGGTAAAGAACCTATCCAACACATTAGTCAGAATCCTTCAGAGATTCAGGACACTCCAGCTGCTCCACCGTCAACATCTTCGCATCAAGTGATGGTTATCAAACCCCAAGTAGAAGTGCCTACACCTCAGGGAGTCACAAACACCAACGACTCTATGTTACAGTCTAACAGTGATAACACTCCTGGCACAACAACTAGTTCTCAAATGATCCAGCAAGCTCATGAACTTCAGCCTCAAACTCTAACCGGCAACGAATCCGCTCCAAATCAGGAAGTTCTAAATACAAGAAATTTAAATACCTTATGTAATGAATCTGTCCACGCACATAACTGCCTGTGTATTGCCAAATCTAGTTCAGATTCTCAATTGTACACTCTGGTGGAGGAAAATTCAGACAATGAAGATGTCGACATTCAATATGCGCAAGATCACACCATCACCTTATTCGATGTCGACATTCAATACCAAATGCAGAAGGATCCGCCCGACTCAAAGACAAAACAGAACACTGTTGATCCAGAAGAACCTGAACCACATCTAAAACCAAAGGGAATCAGAGCTAAGTTTCCTTCAGACCGTTCTTTAAGATCTCAGAATAAAGATGCACTTAATTATGCTGAAAATTCTGATTGTGATTATGCATAATTTATTATTTTGGAATATTAGAAGTGTGCTAAAATCCACTAACTTCAAACGGTTAAAAAGCATAATTAGAAATAATAATGTTGAAATTCTTGCATTATGTGAGCCTTTTGCATCAATTTCTAAGGCAAATGATATAAAGCTGAAACTGAAATTTGATCAATTTCTAACCAACAATGAAGGTTCCATTTGGTTATTTTATAGAGAACCTGTTTCTTGCTGTATACTAGACGAAAATCCTCAGCACTTAACTGTCATGTTAAAACATCCATATCTGTCCACCCCCATTATCTTTTCCACTGTACACGCTTTTTGCACAAAGTTAGCTAGGAACTGCCTTTGGGAATCCCTAGTAGACCTTGATACCGAAAACTTACCTTGGTGGATATGCGGTGACTTTAATTGTACATTAAGGGAACAAGAGAAAAGGGGAGGAAGAAGGTTCAGGTTAGAAGATACTAGAGAACTCATTGAATTTACAAATACCAAAGGTCTAGAAGACATAAATTTTGTGGTTCGAAATTCACATGGTGCAATAATAGGAAGGGTAAACGAAGAATATGGAAAACACTAGATCGTTTACTAGTTAATAGGCATGCTTTTGACATAGGACTGCAATATGTAGTCAAACACTTACCTAGAGATCCGTCAGATCATGCCCCTTTACTAATAAACATTTCTAAAACTCAAAATAAACAGAAAACAGGATTCAGATTTCAAAACTTCTGGACAAAACACAAATGCTTTCTCAAGATAGTACAAGATGCTTGGAATATTAATGTTGAAGGTAATCCTTTTAGAAGACTAGTTTTAAAACTTCAACACACAAAAGAAACTCTTAAAAAATGGAATAAGCAGCAATTTGGTAATCTTTTTGATGCTCTTAAGGAAGCGAAAAATAATCTGCTAAACTTAGAAATTATAGATGAAACGACTGATAATGGAGTTTCTAGAGAAGAGTTAAACCTAGCAAGAGCGAAACTAAGGAAAATCACAGCAAACATCGAGGATTACTGGGCCCAAAAAGCTAACCTTAAATGGGTGAGTGAAGGTGATAAAAATTCTAAATTTTTCCACTCCCATGTCAACCAAAAAAGGAGAAAAGCTCATATTCACTCTATAGAAGATGAAAATGGCAACATCGTTGATGATGTTGAGTTAATTGGTGAGGAAGCGGTTAAATTCTTTCAAAATGCTTTTTCAAAAACCAATACTATTCCATTTCCTCAAAACTGTCACATTCCTAAGTTACTGTCAGTAGATGATAATTGCAAGTTAGAATCTATTCCTAATTTAGAGGAAATTAAAGAATGTGTGTTCTCAATGGATTCAAATAGTGCCCCAGGACCCGATGGTTTTAATGCCAATTTCTTCACAACTGCCTGGAATATTGTGAAACAGGACATTCTGGCAGCCGTTCAGCATTTCTTCAACGGAGGTACGCTCCCTCAAGCTATAACAGCTACTTTTATTATTTTAATCCCAAAGACCTTAAGTCCAAAACAGTTTTCTAATTTCAGGCCTATAAGCTTATGTAATTTTCTAAACAAAATCATTTCTAAACTAATAGCGACTAGGCTGTCTCATTTACTGCCAAAAATAATTAGTAAAAATCAGTGTGGCTATGTCAAGGGCAGACAATTAATGGATAACTTCTTACTTGCTAATGAGTTAGTTCAGTGCCTACCAAAAAAGAATAAAACAGGCAATGTAATACTAAAGCTAGATATGGAGAAAGCTTATGATAGAGTAGACTGGATTTTTTTTCTCCAAGTGTTGCGTAGGTTCGGCTTTAGTGAAATTGTAATAGACATTATTTGGCGACTCATCTCAAATGTCAACTTTTCAATTTTAATTAATGGGTCCCCGAAAGGTTTTTTCAAATCCTCTAGAGGGTTAAGACAAGGAGATCCTATTTCCCCCTATCTTTTCATATTAGGGGCGGAGTTCATCTCAAGAGCTTTAAATTTTTCAGTGTCACACAGCCCAACTTTTCATGTTCCTAGAAACTGTCCAGTTATTTCCCACCTCGCATATGCCGATGACCTTATTATCTTCACCTCAGCCTATCACAAATCACTAAAGCAGATTATGAGCATTCTTAAGCTCTATGAGGATGCTTCAGGTCAAAAGATAAATCCACACAAAAGCTCCTTCCTTATTCATCACAAATGCGACAGATCCAAAAAGCATACAATTTCTAAAATTACAAAATTTCAGCATGAGAAGTTCCCTGTCAAATATCTTGGTTTACCCTTATTCTATGGCAGGAATAAATTCAGCTATTATGAGCCTTTAATTCAAAAAACACAACAGAAAATCTCCTCTTGGAACTCAAAACTTCTATCTAGTGGAGGTCGGATTACCCTTATTAAATCAGTACTCTCAGCGATGTCAACACATTCTTTACTAGGCTCAAACCCCCCAAAAAGAGTTTTACAAAAATTAGAAAACATCTTTTCAAATTTCTTGTGGGGAAAAAATGAGGGAAATAGCAAATATCATTGGTTCTCATGAGAAAACTTTGTTTGCATCATCATGAGGGAGGCCTTGGTTTTAGAGCTCTTCAAGATATTCACAAGGCATTTTCTTTTAAACTTTGGTGGAGGTTTAGAGAACAAGAGTCCCTATGGGCAGAATTCTTAGCTGCAAGATACAAATATCAAAATAATCATGCCCAAAGCTCACCCAGGAAAAATTTCTCTAGCACTTGGAACAGACTTCTTGAAAGCAAAGCTGAAGTAGAACAGTACATCACCCTTTCACAGCCAGGGTCTGCAAATCAAAACCCCATCATCTGGTCTTTAACAAATTCAGGTAATTTTTCTTTCCGATCAGCCTTTAAACAAATTATAAACTGAAATCATTCTACTTGGAACTTTGGGAAAAAGATTTGGAACCATTTTATCCCATTAAAACAGTCTTTTTTTATGCTTAGATTTTTAAAATCACGTCTCCCAATAGGCTCTATTCTTCACACATTTAGCATCCATGGTCCTTTTATATGCCCACATTGTGCTGCTGATTTAGATTCAATAGACCATATGTTTCTAAAGTGCGAATCAGCCTTAAATGTGTGGACTGTTTTTGGTTGTGAACTAGGTATTTACATTCCATCAAATTTCCAATCATTGAATGCTTTCCTAAATAATTGGTGGATGGAGAAAGGTAAGAATGAAATCTATCGTGTTATCATCATGATTATCCCCTCCATTATATGCTGGCACTTGTGGAAATCAAGAAACAAATACATCTTTGAAGATGATCTCTGGAATTTTGAAAGGCTCAAAAATGCAACATTCGAAAACCTAAAAGCTGTAGTCCACATCAAATTCCCAGAATTTAAATGCGTAGAGCTTTCATGGAATTTATTCTGGGATTCTATCCATAACAGCTTTAAAAGGTGCAGCACGTCTTATATTAAATGGCACCCTCTTAATGAGGGCCTCCTCAAACTAAACATTCATGGTATGATCAACAAATCACATATAGGTTTAGGCGGAGGTATTCTAAGAGATAGTCAAAGTAGGATGATTTTTGCCTTTTCTTTTCAATCCAGCCTGTCTAACATTTTCTTTTCTGAGCAGATACTAGCAGAGGCAGCTGTTATAGGAGTTAACATATGCAAACAAAAAGGTATGTTTCAACATATCTTCATTGAATCCAACTCTAACTTTCATGTGTGGTTGCAGGATAGCAAAAATTGCCCATGGAGATTGAAATCGCAAACACTTCAACTTCGTGAAATTCTCGTCTCAACAGTGTGGATAAACTGCCAAAGGGAGGAAAACATCGCGCTGCCAAACTGATTGCAACAGCAACAACACATCAACATTGCAAAATCTATAGTGAAGAAAAACAGTTGCATCAAAAAATCCAATCGATTATCAGAGCTGAAAGACTTGGTCTCCCATATGTCAAAAGGAAATACTTCCAATCATTTCAAGTCCAATCATCCTAAACTTCATGAAGCAATCCCTCTTTTCATACTTTTATTCGCATTAACATGCACTAAGACCGATGGCTGCTGATGTTAGGCCATTTAGTCTATGTTTGAGAACCTTTTTGGCTGCTGATGTTAGGCCACTGTATCTTGGTTTATCTCTCATGTTTTCGATGCTCACAGACTTCTATGGAAACTCAGCAAATGAGGTACTTAGGTAAAGGAGGAAGTACTCCTTGTTTATTTTCAAAAAATTATTTAGATGATTGGAATGTAAGGGAGGAGTCCTCCCTATTTAACGTACTTTTAAATTGTACTAATGGTGTGGATATTTCCGCCATTACCTTTATATTTTAATATCAATAAAATAGGGAGTGGCGCCTCCCCGCAAATGGGATGATTAGCCAACTTAAAAAAAAAAAAATTATTACCAAGCTCCATTCACTTCCAAAAGCGAACAAGAGTATAATAGATACCATAATTATCATTTAATTATGTAAATCATTTTAACTCAATAAGTAATTCTATTGTATGTGATCATTTAGGTTCCTAATCACTTGGCAATATATAAAAATAATAATTTTAGAATTAAATTGACTTTTGTACAAAACCAACAACACCCACCACAATCCACTTACCATAACATCACTCTACCCACCTCAATCACAAACTCATCACAATCTACCTATCACATTCACAGTCACTCCATATATCTTAATCAGAAATTCATCACGATCTATTTTCACAAACCCAATACAATCTATCTACCAGAGCCACAATTACTTCACCCACCTTAAACGCAAATCTACCACAACCACCATTACTTCACCCAATTTATATCCACAATATATATCAACAAATTAATCATGATTTCTTTGATTAATTTGCTATTTACATTTGATTGGATGTTGTAACTGTTAGAGTTTTTATGTCAAGCAACTGAATATGCAATTGCTTGAAGCATTACACCCCAGATATCTAATTTTGAATACCTAGCATACTGCCTCCAGCTAGCATATATATAGAGGTATACTAGGGTTAAAACCAGTTAATGGACTCTTGCTCATTCAGGCCCATTACAAAGGTTCATTATTTTTTGGGCTTATATTAGAACATATTATTATATTATATTAAATATCCAATAGTAACTAGTATTATAGAAAGCGCAGAAAAACAGGTGGCAAACTTGAAAACGTGAGATAAATATGGATATGAGAAAGAAGTGGTAAGGGGTCCACTTGTAGATTTGTTATCATATAAGAGTTAGCATCTATTTAAGGATGACCTTCTACAAATTTTTGGGTAGTGGTGGTTGTGCGTCTGGCAAAAAATTTTGGACGGGTGGTATCAAAATTGTTTTGGGCAGATGGTAGTGATTGGAGTTGCTATGACCTTAAAGAAATTCGTGGGCAAATTTTTTCGATAATGGTAAGATGAGTGAAAATGAAAATAGGAGAGAAAAAGAAGTAAGCCATGATAAAAAAAATAAAAAGAGAAGAGAGAGAATAAAAGATAAGAAAGAAAACAAGAGAGAGAGAATATAAGCAATGAGTGAAAAAGGAGATAGAAAGATAAAGAAGAAGATAAGAGAAAGGAAAAAAATGATTAATTCATTATTTGACTATTTTATTTAAGGGTATTGCGGTAAATTCGATATTTTTGTCAGTTTAGACGTTTTCCGTCCGTTTTCCACATTAGTCCAAAGTACAGAGTGGTCATGCGGATATTATGAAACCATAGAGATCAAACCTCTCTCCAAGATTATTCTATTATATTCTATCAAATGTTCAAAACGACGTAGTTTAACTAAAATTAGGGACTAAAAGCATAAATATCACTAAAATTACTTTACAATTATTAGACCCTAACCAAGAAATAAGTGAACTCTGCGACGTAGTTTTAATTTTGAACAAGATAAGATAGGATAATCTTGGACAAAAGATCTCATCTCGTAACCACATGGTAGTAAAAGTTAACTTTTTCAACCCACAAGTGTAATATCTCAAGAATTTTAATTACGAATAAATTGTACGAGAGTATTTAATTTAGGAAAAATTTCTATTAAGGGCGTGCTTAGAACCATTATTATTAAACAAGGCATAACTTTGAACTAATCATTGTTAAGGGTATATGAATAATTTAACTATTAAATGTATTTAGCAAAATACTTAACTACCCTTTAATCTTATCTTTTAACTTCTATCAAACAACTTTCAATTATCTCAATCATTTTAAAAACTAAAAAAAGTTTTACCATAGAGAAACAAAAGATCTAAATCAAATAATTTTTTTTATAACAAGTTTCATACAAAAACTAAGAAGAATAAACAAATTTATCATCAAAAAGCCGCCTATTAAAACTAAAAATCGATTAGTAAATTTAAAATCTTGATCCTAATACTTTATTAGATGTTTAATCCCTTTGTTATGACTAATTCTCGTATTTGGTTAGCTTAACAAGATATTTTAAGAAAATAATAAATTCTAAATCTAATTGAAAATTATCAAATTAATCTATAAACTATAATATTTTGTATTTGGTTGGCTTAACAAGATATTTTAAGAAAATAATAAATTTTAGATCTAATTGAAAAATATCAAATTAATCTATAAACTATATTGGTTTTAGGGACAGTGAAACTTGTAGTAAGGATATAAAAATAATTAAGTTTATTTTTAAAACACTAAAACATCAACACGATTTCAATTAATAGTGTATAATATTATATTCTAATTCTGATTAGATTTATATATTTTATATGCCAAAGAATTAATTAATTAAGAAGAGATTTAATAGGATTTAAAGACCAAAAACTAAACTCAAAAACTCTTGTGAGACCGTCTCATATATGAGACGTGATACGTGAATTATGCTTTATACGCTAATATGCTAATTTTTTATACGTTATACTCTAATATTTAATATTTTATACGCTAATATACATATTTTTTATACTTTATATGCTAATCTTTGATACTTTATAAGCCAAAATGAAATTTATACACACGTCTCATATATGAGACGGTTTTACATGAGAATGACCCAAAACTAAAACAATAAAATACTTAAACATCAACAAACTTCTAATTAATCGTGTATGATATTAATTATATTCTAATTCTAATTAGATTTCATATACCAAAAATTAATTAATTAACAAGAATTTTAATAGGATTTAAAGACTAACATTAAAACATCAACATGGTTTTAATTAAATTAGAATTAGAATTAGAACAAAATAATCATGTATAATATTATTTAATTAATTGTTTCTAATATTATATTCTAATTATGATTAGATTTGTATGTTTTATATACTAATAATTAATTAAGAAGAGTTTTAATAGTACTTAAAGACTAAAACGCTAAAACCCTACAACATAACATGCTTTTATAGATTGTGTATAAATATTATATTCTAATTATGATTGGATTTGTATATTTTATATAAAAAGAATTAATTATTATTTTCTTAAATATCTTGTTAAGCCAACCAAATACCAGAATTAGTCATAATGAAGGGATTAAACACTTACTAAAGTGTTAGGATAAAATTTAATTTTAATAATCGATGTTTAGTTTTATCTGGCCTTTTGATGATCATAAATTTATTTCTTATCCTTAGTTTTATGTATTTTCAATTTGTTATACAATATTTTGTTTTATTTAGATCTTTTGTTTCTGTATGGTACGGTAGAACTGTTTTGACTTTTTGAATGATTGAGATAATTGAAAGTTGTTTGAGAAATGTTAAAAGATAAGATTAAAGGGTAGTTAAGTATTTTGTTAAATGTATTTAATAGTTAAATTATCTACACGCCCTTAACAATACTTAGGTCAAAGTTATGCCTTGTTTAATAATAATGATTCTAAACGTGCTCTTAATAGAATTTTCCCTTTAAATTATGTTAAGGATAAGTAGTGTGTGGGAAAAATTCTTGATAAATTAATTATACGTGAAAGCATAAAAATATTTTATCTACAACACTAGTAAACCTTAGGAAAATAAGTCCAAAAAGTAGGAATAGAATACCTTATGTACAAGGAATTTAATACCTGTAAACTTTAGGAAAATAAGGTTAAAAAGTAAGAATAGAATACCTTACATTCAAGGAATTTAATATCTACACGCCCTAGAAAAATAAGATTAAAAAGTATGAATAAAATGCCTCACGTACAAGGAACTACAATACATGTAAACCCTAATTAATATCTATAAATAGAATCCGAAAATATTAAAATTCTATACACAAAAAAACAAAAGGGGAAGTTAAAGTCGGCTATGAGAGTTTTGAAGGATGAAGTCTCAAGAATTTAGATTAAAGTCGTTAGGTAAGTATTGGCCCTAGATACAACCTAAGAAGAGGGGTGAATTAGGTAATCAAATTAAAATCCTATTAAAAAACGTTTTTCCTAAATCACTATCTTTTTAGTAAAATTAAATAACAATTGAATTCACCAAGCCCAATTCACAATCAAACAATTCAATTTTCAATAATTGAAATCAAATATGAACAATATCAATTTTCAACAACACAAGATAAATATTCAATTCACAATGATCACAAAAACATTAAGCAATTGATTATGCACAATTATAAAGCAATTAAAGATAAAACTTTAAAGGAAAGAACACAAGATTTATAGTGGTTCCAGTCACCCCTTGGAGTACTCTGCATCCACTACCTAAGACCTCAAGTTTAGGATTTTAACAATTCACTAAACAAGAATCTCTTCGCCAAAGGTAAAATCCAAACCTTTGAGGTTAACCAAACTTACTAGCAACCAATCCTATAACAATTGGTTATACTCTCCCTTTTGGAGAAACCTTTACAACTTACCAAAGTGTAGATTACAACTCTTGAAATCCCTCTCAATAGGGTGGATAATAACAATTGAAAGGTTACACACAACTCCTCTCAAAGAATGATTTTTACAAGAGGAAAGATTAGCTCACAAAGAATAAAAAACAATTTAAAGCTCAATGCTTTTCTCTTTTGAATAATGAATAAATCAAAGGGCTTTTGATCTTTTGGAGAATGTTTTTACACTTATTTTTCTTGCTCAAAGATCAATCAAAATGGTTATGTATGTCCCAAGTATTTATAGAAATAATTTGGAAAGTAAAATGGGATAAAAAATTCATTTTTCAGAAAACTAGCAGTTACTCACATTTGAATCCTGTCAGATATATTCGGACGTCCGAATTGGCTGAGTGGTCTTCTGAATTGACTAGTCAACGCGAGTTTGGATGTCTGAATTGGCTAGAGGTCATCCAAATGCACTTTTCAGAAAGTTTTTCAAATCTTTGAAAAATAGGTTCGGACGTCCGAAACTCTCCTAGGTCGTCCGAACTGATATTTTTTGTCAAATTTCTAATTTTTCAATATTTGAATCATTTTGTAAAAGTTTAAAACAACTTTTATGAAATCTTTGTTTTTAAAAAACACTTCATTTTCAATTTTTATTTTTTGATTCATTTTACTTGAACTTTTGAATAGTTCAAACATTTTATGAGCTAATTTACAACTAGAGTTTGGGGTTGGGGAATCTACCCTAATTTACTTGATTTCTATTTCTTTAATTTCTTCAACACTTTAAACTTCATCTTTACCAATTTGCTTACCTATAACTTCAAGAAGTTTGTTGAAACATTAGTATACATATTTGTTTGTTAATCATCAAAATAACAAGCAGATTTAAGACACTAGGTCTTTCAGTAAGTAAATTATAGATCCCTTCCAAAATTACAAAGTTAAGTAAATTCTAAATCCCTTCCAAAATTATAAATATTCACGTATCTTAAACATAAATTGCAATTAACGTTTATGAAGTTACTTGAATGTATAATGCAATTTATGTTTAAAGAGATGGTGTATATTAATTGTGCACTCCATGATTTCTTTATGCACATATAAATTCTTAGATCACGTTGTATAAATGACTTCTCCATATGCATAAGAATTAATGAATGTTCATGACATGTCTGATTTCTATAAATGAATGAATATAAATTCCTTACACTTTACACTTTACTGACGGCCAAATGGTCGATTTAGCGGAAATATAGCTAGAGTGAGTACTCACTAAACCGTGAATGAATGTTATATCATAGAATCATGTTTAGAAATAACTCAAGTGTATGTTTTTATATGAAAGTATGATACCCATGTTTTATGTGAAAATGTAATTATTGAAGTATTAAGGAAGGGATAAATTAATATTATGATTTTAAGGCAATGATTTGTGATTTGTTTTTATCAATATTAATTAGATTTTATCAATAATATCAAAAGATTGAGATTTTATCCATGACTTGAGATTTATTAATGAAAAAATTATGTTATTAATGCTTTGGGTCTTTAACAAGAGACTAGATCCTCTGTCCAATATTTATCATGTCTTATTCTATCTAACGTTCAAAACGACATAGTTTCACTAAAATTAGGGACTAAATGCATAAATATCGCTAAAATTACTTTACAATTATTAGACCCTAACAAAGAGATTAGTGAACCCTACGACGTAGTTTTAATTAAGACAGAATAAGACAGACAAAATCTTGGACAGAAGATCCCATGTCCTATAACAATGACTTTTATCTTTATTGATAGTAACTAATGTTTTGAATTATTATATTACTATATTTGTTCTGTCTAATTAAATGTTCATTTTCAGAAAAGATACTATTTTAATAACATATGGAACATGTTATAAAGTATAATTAGTTTTCAATGATCTAGTAAGAGGTTCTTTATGATTTTAAGATTTCGAAAACTAAATCTTGAAGTCATGGTGTGTTTCAATCTTCGGAAGTCGGGGCGTTACATTAATGGTATAAAGTGGAATTAACCCTACTTTTAAAAGTAAAACTTAAATGTATGAGTATCATTTTTGCGAGTATCAATTTTTAGTTTAAAAATATCACTGATATTTGTATAATAGTGTTACTTTTACAATGAAGAATGTTACTTTTTATATTAACACATATACTTTTACAATGAAGAGTGATACTTTTACAAAAAAAGTGTTACCTTTACAATTAAAAATTTTACTTTTCATATTTAACACTAATATATTTTTATGACGGGGGATGTTATTGTTTATATTAATATTAATACCTTTACAATTAAAAGTGTTACTTTTAAAAATAAGACTTAAATGTATAATTGGTACTAGACTGTTACTTCTTATATTAACACTATACTTCTATGATGAAAAGTGATACTTTTACCATGTATAGTGTTTTTTTAAACATAAGAGTTAAGTACAGAACTGATACAAGAGTATTACAGCTTATATTAACACTAATACTTTTATGATGAAGAGTGATACTTTTTATACAATTTAGATCCCATACAATTAAATTGTAATGAAATGATGGCGTTCCATTATAAAACTAAGTCATTCCACTAAATAAGACTGAAAATACATTATTGATATTAAAGTGTTACTTTTTATATAAGTACCCATACTTTTACAATGAAAAATATTACTTTTGAAAATAAAAATGATACACGAAAATTGATATTTGTTGAAAGTTTTCATTGTACAAGTATTAGATTGATATTTTCAAACTTAAAACTGATATGCAAAAATTGATACTTATTGAGAAGTGATACTTTTGGAGTAAGAAATAATAATTTTAATACTTAATTATAATAAAAAAAGAACATGGGCGCGTGTAAGTTGCATATATGAACCGTTCCACAGAAAACTACACGATATATGTTAATATATTTGTCCTCACTACTCAAATTCTTTTTAAAATTTTGAAAAAAATAAAGGAAAAGACTAAAAGTAACATGTCTAAGATTAAACTACATCATATGGTTCACTTATTCTTTGGTTAGGGTCTAATAATTATAAAGTGATTTTAGTGATATTTATGCTTTTAGTCCCTAGTTTTAGTTAAACTACGTTATTTTGGACATTGGACAGAATAGAACAGAGATAATATTGGATAGAGGATCTGATCTATCCTAAATCTAAATTCTTTCTTCCTTTTAATACTTCTATTTTATTTTTAAAGTTTTATTTTAATATTAAAGGGTTAATTACATTTACCACCCTCGAAGTTTGATAAAAGTACCAAACAAACCCCGTGGTTTTAGAAAAACTACAAATACCCCCTAGAGTAGATGTCTGTTAAAATTGACTAATAGATATTGTGAAATGACCAAAAAACCCATCACTTAATCTTTCAAATAAAATTTTAAAAAATCAAACAATATGAAATGACATAAAAGCCTCTACTTTGTAATAGAAAAACTCTGACTGTTTTTTTTCTCCCGTCTCAACCAGTGTTTTAAAACTCGGACCAGAGTGTGAACCGTTAGAGCTACTGGGTTAGGGGTCAATTGGTCGGATCGGTCGAACCGGTGTCAAGAACTGGATGACGTCATAAATATATTAATTAAGTATTAACATATCTCACATTTTATGTCAAAATAAAATGACCAAATTATAAAAAAATAATGTTCAATTAAGTTCTTAGTTTTTCATCAATAAAAAATTCATAGATCGTATTGTTTAATAATGCTAATAATTATTTTGTTTATAATTTAATAAAATTTCATTAAAATACGTGAAATATAATAAAGTATTAATTAATTTAATATCAAATCGATCATATTAAAATAAGTTAGAAAATGTAGTTCTCAATACACAATTTATTTATTTCAAAACTTAAACTTGTGAATTAAAAAAATTAATGACATATCATACTTTGAATTTAATTTTGTGTGCTATAAAATAATAATTAAATAAAAAAAATAAATATGATATGATAAAATTTAAAATTCATATTTTTTTAAATTGTATGAATGTGATTGATTGAAAATATTGATGAAAAACATAATTTCCATATTCCTTCAAAATCTTGTAATATGGTAAATTGGAATCATTTATGACAATTAGAATTTATTAAAAATCTTAAAATATGGTAAATTGAAAGATATTAAAAATATTAAATATGGTAAATTAAAGATTTATGACGATTAAATGTATTCAAATTTTAAAATATTAAAATATGGTAAATTGGAATCATTAATGATAATTAAAAATCTTGAATATGGTAAATTAAAGTATTTATGAAAATTGAATTTATTCAAATTTTAATATATTAAACTATGGTAAATTTGAATCATTAATGACAATTGGGGTGTATTGATGGAAAAGCATTAACTACAATTGATTAGATTTAAATGTAAAGGTAAGGGTAAAAAAAAACACTGAAAACCAAAAATCGAGTTTTAACCGGTTTTCGATTTTCCCGGTTGAACCCGGTTTTTGACCGGGTTTGACCGGTTTTTGAACCTCCGGTTTTTTATACTAACTCGGACCGGACACCTGGTCGGTTCCCGGTCGAAACGGTCGGTCCGATTCGAGTTTAGCAACACTGGTCTCAACTCTCAACACAACAACTCTTGTCCTCCCAATTTCTTCATCTCGTATCTCCATTTTCAAACAACCAGTTAGCTGATGTTTAGTTTTGGTTTCCTATCAACTAAACTCTGTAAAGGCCATTAGCATTGTTTGAAAGACACCGAAGGTCGTAAGAAATATTATTTGTTGGTGTCTTGCATAGAGAGCTGCTGAGAGCCATGGTAACATTCTCACTAATCATGGCATGCATGGCCATTTTTGAACTATTATAGTTTCAAAATAACGTGCATACATGCTAATCTAAACATCTTTCCAAATATTATGCATGTTTAACAATGATTTAGGGTCTATTTTGCAATTGATTTTTGGCATTTTTATGATATTTTGTTATTTTTGTGTTGTAGCCATAAAAATATGCGATTTTCAGTGTGTATTGCACATATGTGAACTCACGATCACATATATATTATAGTGAATACTAAATCTTTACTTGTGATACTAGTATTAGGGTTTTTGGGGTATTTTGAAAGTAATGTCTATAAAAAGATGTGATTTTTATCTATTTTGAACTGATTATGCTTGTTTGTTATGGATATAATGCTGATAATTTTTTTTACACTGAGACATGTGTTTGATATTTTTACAGTAAGATATGTTTTTATGATTTCATATGTATATTTATTTTAATATTGAACTTTTTCTTTTGTTTTCTCTTGCTATAATGAATTTAGAGTGGGTTTGCAAGTTCCTATCACATAAGGTTGCACTATGAAAAACAGTATCATGATATTAAAAGTATTGATCCTGACGAGTATTCTTATGTTGTGCTACTATCTAATATATGTGAGCATGTGTTTAAAAATGTTGATGGGGGCATAAAAATGAAAGTATTGGTCAGTTGTGATATACCTAGTAGGGCAGATAGATTGGACTTGAATTCTGATGATCTTGTGAGGGAGATGTGCATCTTACATAGCAAGGATGTGTTCATTAATGTATATGTTAATGATAAGTCTTCTCATTTGGAAGAAAATGTTGAGAATGTAAGTCATACCAGCGATGTTAGAGATGGGAATTGTGCTGCTTCTAGAAGAACTAAGAAGAAGAAATTAAGGACTAAAACCAAAGTGAGTTTAAAAAACAAAAGAAGCAGTAGATTAGCTATAACAGGGTCATCTCAACTATTAATTATGAATAATGATCAGTTGTATAATAGTGATGAAGAAGAATTTGATGATGAATTGTATGCATTTAGTGAAGATGAATATATGCATATTAATGATGATGAGCTATTTAATAACTATGTGATTGATTGTTTAGACAATGATTTTGAAAAGAGTGGTGATTGGTCGGGTTATGAATCAAATGATAAAGTTGAGACAGAAAATGATTCTGATAGTGAATTTGAAAATGACTTGATGGGTTCTTGCTTGAATTCTGATGAGTTTCAAATTCCAGAGGGAGAGAAGTTCAAATTAATGAAAGGTATGATCTTTCTAGATATTCATAGCGTTAGAAAGGTATTGTATGAGTACCCAATTCAATGGGGATTTCCACTATTGATGGTGAAGAATGAGAAATCTAGAGTTACAGCAGAATGTGGGAATGATTTCTGTGAGTGGAGAGTTCATGCTTCAGTGATGCCTGATAATGTAACTTTTAAGATCAAGACATGCAATCCAAATCATACTTGTATAGCTTGTGAGAGCATCAAGGCCTCAGCAAAGTGGATGGCTAGCAAAATTGAGGGGCTAGTTAGATCAGATGCAAATGTGAAATCACAAACTTTACAAAATGAGTTGCTTAAGTATGGCATACAACCAACAAAAATGCAATTGTATAGAGCAAAACAGAAGGCATTGGAAATGGTTGATGGCAATCATGCTGAATCATATAAGTTATTGCCAAAATACGACATGGTAATTGATACGAATGGAGTAGGATGAAGTCCAATCCACACGAATTTTCCACAATACTTGAGATCGTTGTGCACCAAATTCAACACGACAAGAACAAATTGGCGGAAAAGAAAGTATGAAAAGCAAGGTAAGATTAAAGTTAACCTAACCCCAACGTTAACACAAATTGATTTAGTTTAACAATTGTAAATCAATTAATTAAACCTATCAGTTTAGACGGTTCTATAAATCTAGAACTTGTAAGCTTTACCTAAAGTTCCTCACTTAAGGTTAGGCGGGTCTTATGAATTATTCAAGAACAATTCACGTGTATGATGTCAAATTCAATTTAGCAAAGCCAAAATTTTCTTAAATTCAACATAATAAATTCGTCCATGACCTTTTCTTTATATAGGAATTAAGTCGGCCAAGATCCTAAATCAATTCCAATGTGGGATTGATTCTAACCAATAAGAAAAGACTTTCCTAAAGTTAAGAAAACAAAGCAAAACTCAACTTTGCTTCCTTTTAACAAACATGCTACTTTTTCCTAAATTTTAGGAGATTAGTTTCCTAAATTAATTAAGCCCATTACAAGCCATTATCATGCAAGATAATTGGATCAAGTAATTACTTAGCCCATAATTAAAAACACAAAGACTTAAGCCCATAATTAAATGTTTAATGGACTTAATTATTACAAAACAAAATAAATCCTAAAACATTAAAAATTGGCGTGAACACATAATGAAGCCCAACACGCCAATGCTTGGTCTTCTCGGCCTTCTTGATATTTCTTCAAGGTGGATCATGAATTGTGATTGAAGAAATATTCCAAAGTACTTCATCTTGAGATAGTGACGTCGAACTACTTGGAACAACGTCCATTGCCTCACAATGTGTTGATAACAATGCTTGTAAGGCTTCCTTCATCCTCTTGCTCCTTGATCTTGTCATTGGACCACCAAGATTTGTTAATGGATCATGGGAAGCTGGATTCGGCAATGTGGACACGGGCTCATTCCTATCATTCCCTCCCTCCTCGAAAGGATTCGTCCTCGAATCACCTACATCATATAAACTCAAATCAGAAACATTGAAAGTAGATGAAACATTGCCATACTCACTAGGTGGTTCGATTCTATATGCATTGTCTCCAATCCTTTCCAAGACTTGAAAAGGACTATCTCCTCTTTGATGAAGCTTAGATTTCCTCTTTTCAGGAAACTTTTCCTTCCTCAAGTGAATCCAAACCCAATCTCCTGGTTCGAAAATCACTTGTCTTCTGCCCTTATTGGCTTGTTTTGCATATTGCTCATTACGCCTTTGAATATTTTTGAAAACCTTTTCATGCAACTCCTTTACAAAATCAGCTTTAGCTTTACCTTCCACATTAACAAACTCATTAATAGGAAGAGGCAAAATATCAAGGGGAGTTAAAGGATTAAATCCATACACAACTTCAAAAGGCGAATAACCAGTAGAACTATGAACAGTTCGGTTATATGCAAATTCAATGTGTGGCAAACAATTCTCCCAATTCTTCAAGTTTTTCTGAATAATAGCAGGAAGCAAATTATACAATGTACGATTTACCACTTCTGTTTATCCATCAGTCTGTGGATGTGCAACAGTAGAAAATAGTAATTTCGTGCCTAATTTATTCCAAAGTGTACGCCAAAAATGTGACAAAAACTTAACATCTCTATCACTAACAATACTCTTAGGAATTCCATGCAAACGTACAATATCCTTAAAGAAGAGATCAACAATTTTTGTAGCATCATTAGACTTAGAACATGCAATAAAGTGAGCCATTTTACTAAATCTATCAACTACAACAAAAATGCTATCATGACCAGTGCGTCATCTAGATAACCCTAACACAAAATCCATAGATATGTCAATCCAAGGGTTGCTAGGAACAGGCAAAGGTTGATACAAACCATGAGGCATTACTTTGGACTTAGCATGCTTACACACAATACATTTTTCACAAACACTTTTAACATTTTTAATCATGTTAGGCCAATAAAAGTGCTCACTCAAAACAGAAAGTGTTTTAACAATACCAAAATGCCCCATTAACCCTCCCCCATGGGTTTCTTTCACAAGTAATTCACGAATGGAACATGAGGGGATGCACAATTTATCCTTGCGAAACAAGAAACCATCATACACAAAATAATCACCATTCGGCCTTAATGAACAGAGATCATAAGATTCGGCAAAGTCAACATCTTCCTTATACAAGTCTTTAATCAATTCAAACCCAAGTAGCTTTGCATGTAAATAGGTAAATAAAGCATATCTCCTAGATAAAGCATCAGCTACAACATTCTCTTGACCAGATTTATATTTAATCACATAAGGAAAAGTTTCAATGAATTCCAACCATTTTGCATGTCTCTTATTCAACTTACCTTGAGTCTTTAAAAATTTGAGACTTTCATGATCAGAATGGATTATGAATTCTTTTGGCCATAAATAATGTTCCCAAACCGCCAGACTGAATTCTTTTGGGACGAAGGAGAAGTGTCAAGAATGCTCAGAGGCAGTTCTACGTCGGATTTAGCTCGATTACAAGTCATTCCAACTGATTCAGAACCTGAGGACTACGAGGAGGATCGATGGACGGAACACAGCTTTGAGAAGGAACGGCCAGACTTACTGAACAGCTTCCTCGACAAAATGGACAAATGCCAAAAGCCAACCAAGCAAACCAAGTACATGGATGCGTTGGTAAGTCCCAAGGCCAGCTTGACGGCAGGGAGAAAACTTAGGGACCGTAATCCCTTCTTATGCTATTCAGAAAACAAAAGATGGACTCTAAGGTGAAATTCCCCAGCTCTAGTTCATGTGTTGTTTCCTGAAACCTGGAATTGCATACTTGAGTTGAATTGGCCACAGCCTGCTGAGTTAGGGCTGTTTGTCTCAAAATTTTCTGTTGGCCATAGCCTGCTGAAGTTAGGACTGTTTGCCTCAAAAGCCTCCCAACTGATTTCTGATGTCGCACAGCACCTTTTGTGCCTTGCTTTGTGGTCGAATTGGTGTATGTTGCTATTGTGGATAGAGGGCACATACTAGGGTTATGCTGCCCAAATTTTTGCTGTTTGGCATTTATAGAGTTTTCTGGTAGCATATGTGAAATGCTGCTCAAATGGCGATTATTGCTTTGTTTGTGAAATGAGGGACAGCTCCGATGTAAAGAGTATAATTACTTTTGATTTTTGCTATTTGGTCATCGGTGGGGCTGCCTATTTTATATGGCAGTAATATGCACATATTGGCTTGGCTGCAATTTAACAAGTTTTAAGAGTTTTTAGAATCTGATTTGCCTATCTGGCTTTCAAATTGTTTGGACTCTTAAACTCCATACATACTCCTAGTTTTAGTTCCTTTATTCTAGTATAGGAGTTTTTTGTTCTTGGAATGTAAAGGAGTAGTACTCCTCGTTTATGACTTTTCTTTTGTATCGGGGTGGCGGGAAAATCCGGCCTCGTGTATTTTGTTTATGTTATCATAAAGCTGCCTTTTGTTGAAAAAAAATAATAATAATAATGTTGCCAAACCTGCAATGACCTTACCAATGCATACAACTCCTTGTCATAAGTTGCATACTTCAAAGCTGCCCCATTAAGCTTTTCACTGAAATAAGCCAAGGGCCTTGATTCTTGCATAAGAACAGCACCAATACCAATCCCGGAGGCATCACAGTGTATCTCAAAAGCTTTAGTAAAATTCGGCAAAGCAAGCAAAGGGGCATGAGTCATTTATGCTTCAAAGTGTTAAATGCGTTTTCATGTTCTTTATTCCATGCAAAGGTGACATTCTTTTTAACAAGTTCATTTAAAGGTGCAGCAATAGAACTAAAGTCTTTAACAAATCTCCTATAGAAACTTGCTAATCCATGAAAACTTCTTACCTCACTAGCATTTTGTGGTCTTGGCCAATCTATGATTGCCTTGACTTTTGACTCATCAACAGCAATGCCTTGAGAACTTACAACATAACCCAAAAAGATAATAGATTCCAAACAGAAAGAACACTTTTTAAGGTTAGCATACAATTGGTTCTCACGTAATATAGCAAACACGAGTTTTAAATGTTCAACATGTTCATCAAGTGATTTGCTATATATCAAGATATCATCAAAGTAGACTACCACAAACTTTCCAATGAAATGACGAAAACCATAGTTCATAAGCCTCATGAAAGTACTGGTGCATTAGATAAACCAAAAGGCATAACTAACCATTCATACAACCCATACTTTATTTTAAAAGCAGTTTTCTACTCATCTCCTTCTTTCATGCGAATTTGGTAATATCCACTTTTCAAATTAATTTTGGTAAATATGGAAGATCCATGCAATTCATCAAGCATATCATCTAATCTAGGAATTGAACATGGACTAAAATAACAGGAACTGAACATGGACTAAGAGACTCACGTGCAATACCTTTGTCAAGGAGTTCATCCAATTGACGTTGAATCTCTTTTGTTTCCTCCGAATTTGCTCTATAAGCTGGTCGGTTTGGAATTTGAGCTCCTGGGATGAAATCAATTTGGTGCTCAATGCAACGAATAGGTGGTAAACCTATTGGTAACTCCTCGGGAAACACATCACTATATTCCTGCAAAAGAGAGTAAACGGCACTAGGCAAATAAGCAAGGTCATCACTGTCAATAACAAGTATAAATTCCTTGCGAAACATTAAATACAAAGACTGCCTATCAATCAATGCTCTCTTAATCTCATTAGAAGAAGCAAAATAACAAGATTTCTTAGTAGCTAACTCTCGACCTTCACTAGATAAAACATCATGCTCTCGGCCTAAATTAGTTTTAACTTTTTGTTTTTTTTATTGTTTATTCTTCTTCTTAGCTTGAATTATATCTTTACAAGCTTGTGCAATTTGAGTTTGATCTTCAAAAACTTGAGCGGGAGTTAAAGCATGTAGACTACACTTTTTACCATTATGCACAAAACTGTAAAATTTTTCTTGGCATGATAAAGCACATCACAATCATATTGCCAAGGTCTACCAAGTAAAATATGACTAGCTTCCATTGGTACTACATCACATAAAACAGTATCAACAAATATACCAATGGTGAAAGAAAACTTTACTTGTTTATTAACACGAATTTCTACCGAATTATTTAACCATTGAAGCCTATATGGTTTTGGATGTTTCATACAATTCAAATTCAGTTTGTTAACAAGTAAGGTACTCGCCACATTTGTGCAACTACCACTATCAATAATCACACTACAAATCATGTTTTGCACTAAACAGCGTGTGTGAAAGATGTTATCACGTTGCATCAAATCATTATCTTCCAAAGGTTGAACATTAAGAACACGGCGAGAAACTAAAGAAAAGTTACCAGCTGAATAGGTCGGCTCATCAAGCTTTTCACCTTCATCACTTTGATCATCTTGGTACTTCTCTTCAAGAGGTGGCATGTTGACACAATCATCATCACTTACCACTTCTTCAGTATCTAGAGTAATCATGATTCGGGCAGTAGGATAATTGACTTGCAAGTGGCCATAGCCTTGACACTTAAAGCATCTAATATCCCTCAATCTTGGTCCATAAGTTGATGCCCGTTTAGGGGCAGTTTCAGCAGTTTTGGGGACTGATTTTGGGACATAAGGAGGCGCACTAGATGGCTGGTTTGAGGTGAATTGCCTCGGCTTTGTTGGTGGGGTGAAAGGGGCTAATTTCGGCTTCAAATCCCTTTGCCATGGTGGATTCGGTTATGTGAACCTGTTCTTACCTTTCATGTGCCTTTCAATCTTAATAGCTTTATGAACAAGTTCATTAATATCAACATAAGATTGTAAATCAACATGATAAGACAATTCAGAATTCATACCTCTAAGAAATCTCTCAATAGTTGAATTCGGGTCTTCACGAACATTGGCCTTGATCATGAGAGCTTCCATCTCATGGTAATACTCCTCCACGGTTTTATTTCCTTGCACAAGTGAGTGCAATTTTCTGTTGAGCTCTCGGCTATAATGTGATGGAACATACTTCTTCCTCATAAGCACTTTCATTTGCTTCCAAGTTTGAATGGGTGGTTCGTCATCTTGACGTCTAGATCTCATTACCTCATCCCACCACAAACTTGCATAATCCTTGAGGTGCATAAAGGCCAGACAGTACCTCTTGTGTTCGGGGTAGCTATTGCCTTCAAAGAAGTGTTCAAGCTCTCGAACCCAATCAAAATAAGCTTCCGAATCTGCTTTACCATGGAAAGTAGGCAATGTTAATTTAACTCCACTAATTGAAACATCAGATTTCTTACCATATTTAGGAGAATCCATGAACTCCTCATTCTCCTCATCACTAGGCTCGGCTTCTTCATGTTTATTTCTTCGGGAAGTAGAACTTTTTTTTGGTGAAGGAAAAATGGTTAAATTATCAATTTTTAGATTGAGTTTTCGGATCATGTCAAATAGAACATCATTAACATATTTTTGATCCGTTTGGGGTTTTTCTTGAGGTGTTTTATCATCTCCCTCCATTATTCCTGCAAGTTAGTAAAAACAACAAGAGATAGCAAAATAAAAACCTCTCGGGTTCTCACTTTTGGTGAGTAATACTCTCCACTCTAGTGTAATGGCTTTTCTCGTGTATACCCTATCTAAACACTCAACAATGAATCTCTCAAACTAATTTAAGCTTACTGTTTGTCGATTTTAAGAACAAGTCTCAACCAATTAGTTCAAACAAATCAATTCACAAAAGCAAAACCAAAGAAGTTTGAAAAGTGTTCACGTCACTAGATTAATTTAAAGATCACGTATGGGGTATAAGTAGATTAACTTCAGAAAGCTACGAAATCAGAAACTAGAGAAGATAACAAGAAAATGTGTTTTTTGAATCACTCAATTCCGATTAAAAATGAGCAAGATATGGCACTTTCAATATTGAAAGAAAAAGAAAAGAAAAGAAAACAGAAGAATAGGATCGGACGGGTAGGTCGTCCGATAAATAGGTTCGGACGGGTAGGTCGTCCAAAACGGTCGTCCGAAACTTTGTGAAAATTGAGTGCTTCCAGAAGTTTAGGTTCGGACGGGTAGGTCGTCCGAAATGGTCGTCCGAAACTTTTTGTGAAAAATGTGACCTCTCAGAAATTTAGGTTCGGACAGTTGAAGGCGTCCGAAAGTGGCGTCCGAAACTTTTAAAATTTTTTTTTCTCCTTTTCTTTTTCACTTTAGACCAATTGCCTATGGGCTGATTTCTACTTGGTCTCTTTTGTTTTTTTTTTTTGTAATTCATGGCCTTTTTTTTTTGTAGGCCTCTCTTCTTTTTTTTTCGGACAAAATCCTAGTACTTTGCTGTTTAAGGTTGATTTCTTAACCTTAATTCCAGCCACTTTGAAGTATCAAGAAGTCAACAAGAATTCGGAATTTGAAGTTACCACTTTGACAAAAGATTCAAGAAATGTCACAAAGAACTAGAATATGTTTCAAGAATCAAATTTTAGCACTTTTGAATTTTCAAGAAAATCAAGAAGTTCAAGAAAGTGTTCAAAAACTTGTCTTTTTCGAGTGTGATAAAAGTTTGATCAAAACACAATATGAAGGCAACACAATGATGAAACTAACACAAAAGAAAGATCAAGAAACTGATGAGAAACAAGGAAGTTATGAAATTTTGAACAAGAAACCCTAATTTCACAAACCCTAGTTTGACAAATCCTAAAAGTTTGGACGTGAAAACAGCAATAATGACTCAAGAATTCCACACTATGATGAACAACAAAACAATGCAGAATTGACAACAAGAAGAACGCAAAAGACAGCAGCAAGACCGACGCACACAAACAGCAAGAACGACAACAAGAAAACGAGACAAAACTCAAGAAACGAAAACAAGAAACAAGACTCAATAAAAAAATTTGATTACCGAATTTGATGAACAACCTGGCTGCTCTGATACCAATTGATACGAATGGAGTAGGATGAAGTCCAATCCACACGAATTTTCCACAATACTTGAGATCGTTGTGCACCAAATTCAACACGACAAGAACAAATTGGCGGAAAAGAAAGTATGAAACGCAAGGTAAGATTAAAGTTAACCTAACCCCAACGTTAACACAAATTGATTCAGTCTAATAATTGTAAATCAATTAATTAAATCTATCAGTTTGGCCGGTTCTATAAATCTAGAACTTGTAAGCTTTACCTAAAGTTCCTCACTTAAGGTTAGGCGGGTCTTATGAATTATTCAAGAACAATTCACGTGTATGATGTCAAATTCAATTTAGCAAAGCCAAAATTTTCTTAAATTCAACATAATAAATTCGTCCATGGCCTTTCCTTTATATAGGAATTAAGTCGGCCAAGATCCTAAATCAATTCCAATGTGGGATTGATTTTAACCAATAAGAAAAGACTTTCCTAAAGTTGAGAAAACAAAGCAAAACTCAACTTTGCTTCCTTTTAACAAACACGCTACTTTTTCCTAAATTTTAGGATATTAGTTCCTAAATTAATTAAACCCATTACAAGCCATTATCATGCAAGATAATTGGATCAAGTAATTACTTAGACCATAATTAAAAACACAAAGACTTAAACCCATAATTAAATGTTTAATGGACTTAATTATTACAAAACAAAATAAATCCTAAAACATTAAAAATTGACGTGAACACATAATGAAGCCCAACACGCCAATGCAAGTCTTCTCGGCCTTCTTGATATTTCTTCAAGGTGGATCATGAATTGTGATTGAAGAAATATTCCAAAGTACTTCATCTTGAGATAGTGACGTCGAACTACTTGGAACAATGTCCATTGCCTCACAATGTGTTGATAACAATGCTTGTAAGGCTTCCTTCATCCTCTTGCTCCTTGATCTTGTCATTGGACCACCAAGATTTGTTAATGGATCATGGGAATCTGGATTCAGCAATGTGGACACAGGCTCATTCCTATCAGTAATGCAAACCAACTCTGAAAGTGTAGCCAAAATTCATTTTCACATGTCTATAGGGTTTACAATTCCATAAGTTAAAAGGTCCTTTCTTGGTTTTGATGGTATGAAAAAAGGTTTTCTTAGGGGTTGCAATCTTTTCATTGGGTTTGATGGGTGTCACTTGAAAGGGCCATTTAGAGGAGTATTATTGTCTGCTATTTCCTTAGATGGAGATAATGGTCTCTTTCCTATTGCATTTGCTATAGTAGTAAGGACAGTTGGGGTTTTTTCTTTGAGTGGCTATCTCAATTGTTAGATGGATTTCCAACAGAAAAAGAATGGACATTTATGACTGATAGACAAAAGGTACAATGCAAAATTTAAATTTAAATTTGAATATTAGCTTCTTTATAGATAAATGAAATATGAATGTATGACTTTTTTTGGTGCAGGGGTTAATAGAGGCTATATCAATCAAAGTACCACATGCTATAAATAGGAAGTGTTGCAAGCATATATTTACTAACTATAGGGCCAAGGTTTCTACAATGATATTGAGGAAACTTTTCTAGAAGTCTGCCAGGGCATATACTGAACAAGGATACAAAGAAGTTATGGCACAAATTAAAGATCTTAATCCAGAAGCTTTTCATTGGCTATCAAAGATAGGTACAAACATGTGGGCTAGGCATTCATTCTCATATGATCTCAAGAATGATCATAAAACCAATAACATGGCTGAATCATTCAAGAATTAGGTTAGAACTGCAATAGAAAAGCCCATTCTAACATTGATTGAGACACTTATATCTAGACTGATGAGTAAGGTGCAAAAGAGGTTTCAGAAATCATGTGGATGGAAGAATCGAGTTGTCCCTCGAGTTGTCAAACAACTCAATTTAGTTGCTGAAAGTTGCAGGTCACAAACTTATCTATATGGAAGTGGGACTACATTTCAAGTACAAGATGAAAATATATCATATATAATTGATACACAGTCTAGATCATGTGATTGTAAAGTTTGGTACTTGACTAGAATACCTTGTAAACATGCTGCAGTAGTTTTAATAGACAGAAGACAAAACTTGGCAGATTATTGTGATCCAAAGTTGTCAACAGAGTGGTATATGAAAGCTTATGATGAGATTATTCACCCCATACCAGATGTTACATTTTGGCATGACTTTGAAGATCAACAACTTACAAATATGCTGCCACCACAAACTAAAAGAAGAATTGAATGACCAAAAAAAGCAAGAAGAAGAAAGGAATGGGAAGCTCCAGCTATGGGTGATGGTAAAAGGTCAACCATATTAAGGTGTAGTTTTTGCCAACAATTGGGTCACAATAAAAGGACATGCCCAGGAGGACCAACAAAAGAGAAGAGAATGTTGAGGAAAAAAGCTAAAACTCAGGTGAAAATACAGAAAATTATATGAAATATTTTTCTCATTCATTTTATGTGTGTTAATGTATCTAATTATTGTCTTTTTTTGAAAGGGTAATGTTGGGAGAAATAACAACAATGGTCAACCAAGGGTTCCAATTACTAATTCATGCCATATAGGAACACAAGAATCCATAACTAAGGACAAGGATTGTGTTACTCAAAAATCAAAATCAAGTTGATAGCCAGCAAACTGCTAATGCAAAGAAGCTCTGATACTGCAGGATTCACAATTTCATAGCTTCATATGGCATATATTAGATTAGTAGTGTGGTTCTTTAATGATAGAGTTGCAAACCCTTTTTGGATTTTGGGGTTGATAACCATTTTTGAATATTTTCAGTATATATAATGTTAATTCAGCTAACTGTTAGATGTCTTTAATTTATGGTTATTAAATTAAAATTGTTTTGAAAAGTTGGATTGGTCAACATTTTGCTCCACTTTTGTTTTACTATTAGTCAATTTCAAGAATTTTCATTTTGAAGGCTTTGTTGTTTGCTTTGACAATATCATGATTGGAGCCTTTCATCCTTGGTTGTTGTTATTACTCATCCATCTACCTTTATTGTCTTCTCATTTCAAGTTCTATTTTGCAGTCTTTGTTCTACTGTCATTTTCATCTGGTACATGCATTTTGCAATCTTTATATATTATTAGAAAATGTGAGATGTATAGTATTTGTGACTTTGGAGAGATCATGACTTATATAGTATAGCTTATTAGAGGAACAAATAGATGAACTCCTAAAGTCAAATGAGTGTCAGTTGCTCCCTGCCCACTGCACAATATCTGCTGATGACAAGAGTCGTATTTGCATGTTCGCCAAAGCAGACATGTGATAAGTTAATGGAGTTTGAAAAGGGTGTTAGAATCGGCTGTCTGCCATTCATAGAGGTTGATGTGAGGAATTTTGGTACTCTTATCTTCATTCAAAGAAGATTGAGCCCTTTTCTTTCCTAAGATTTTTAGTTTATGTTGCCTGTACAAATTTTCATATTATGGATATTTCACACGAAAATGACACAACACTAGCTGGGAGAACAAAAAGTGATGCTCGAGAAATGCAAAGTTTTTATCGGCTTTACTACAGAAAGTATATTGAGGTTTTGTAGAATGCTGCTTATAAAGCTGATCAGTAAATCATTTGCAATTATCAGTACTAATTTCTTAACAGATAAATGCATTTTCATTGACAATAAGTATTTTCTAACTCCTTTTCCTAAATCTAGTGCCCGGCTCACAAAAGCATACCAAACGGCTACTGTGCTGTTTGAGGTTCTAAGGGCTGTTAATTTGACAGAATCTGTTGACGTGGCTGATGAGGTGACACCACTTTCTTTTCTCATTGATCCTGCATAGTTTCAAGAGGATATTAAACTTACATACATCTCAATACAAATTCGTATGTAATCTAATTTTCTTTGGGATTTCTCATCAAGTTGAAAACTCAATTCTCCTGATAGATTTATTCTTTTTATTATCATCTACCCCTTCCAAATAAAGAAATACTCTAAAAAGAACTGTTTATCCAATCTGTTATGTCAATATCCTTTATTCACGGGGCATATAGTTGCTTCTAGTTTGTTAAGTTATTCATGCAATGAAGATGCTTCCTGTTTCTTTTGGCCTTACCTGCCCCCCTACTTCAACATCTATACTTTATGCATGTAGATTTTGGAAGCTCACACAAAGGTTGCTGAGAAGACAGCTATATATGTACCTTATAACATACTTCCCATAGATCCTGATAGTGCAAACCAAGTAATGTTATATTTTGTTATGTTTGGTTTCCAGGTAATTACGATGTCCTCCTATACACATTTTTCCATCGACTAAGAAGTAGAGCATTGCTAAATAGTTGTATGTATGACATAGAATTAGTAAGTAGAGTGATGAGTATAGAAAATCTCACGTCTTCAAAGTGTCGTTGGCAGGTCACCTGGTCGTCCAGAACACACCGAGTACCTGCAAAAAGTCCCGGAGATTGACCCAGGGATTAAACTCCGAAGCTTAAGTCAGTTATGAGAATTAAGCGTTTATCGATATGTAATTGAGAGTACGAATATCAAATCCCCTTCCAAAGTGATGGAAAGGAGGTATGTATAGAATACATACCTGAGTTAGAGTTGTATTGAAACTTTAGTAACGTACCTTGAAGAAGGGTTTGTTGTAGCTGAGAGTTGTAATAGGATTGTAACTCTTATCATACATGTGTAATAGAAATAATAGCTGAGAAGGAGTTGGACTCCTATGAGCTGAAGAATACTTGTTGTACTGAAAGTTTATTTCTGAGGTATTATACTTATAGTAAAATTCAACCTTCATCAATAGCCCCTCAGGTCGGATTGTATTTATTCATTCCGAGCTGAATAATATTTTGATATAATACCGATCTGCTATATACACGATCTTCTCTTTGAATTTCATACCTGAGAGACACGCTTCCACGTTCTCGACCACAACTTATCTGACAGACGCGTTAGGAGGCACGTTCTCCCACCACAGCTGTCACGTTCTTTCACATTGCCACATCCTTCACCTATAAATAGAGGACTTCAGAATTCATTTGATACGTTCTTCATTCAGAGCTCTCTACTCTCAGTTCGGTTCTTAGAAATTCTCAAGCACTCGCTTCCAGCCTTCTCATCTACCTTAGATCGTCTCCATTTCTCTATTCACAAGTAAGTAATGTCCAATTCAGAATATTCCAATTCTTCTTCTGAAATTCCTCCTGAAAGTAATTTAAGATCTGAACACGATTCTGCACACACTTCTAGTAGTAATAACTCTGACTCTAGTTCTTCTAGTTCAACCACTAGTTTACATAGTTAGCTCAATCTAGCTAAAACTTTGAAAACAACAAAGAAGTACAGTTTAGTACGGATAGGTGAGGAAGACATGGAAGAAACTGAGAAGGCATGTTTAAATCAATCCATCACCTAGGCCATTCCTCTAGCGATAGAGTTTCCTGAAGATCAAACTTTATCTAGTCGACCTGCCATTGAAAAAATCTGATCAACAAACCCGTTGTTAAATTAGAAACCTTAAGCTCAACCACAACCTCTTCTTCCCTAATGAATATTCTTAGGGACTTTCATATCAGTCCCGAGTTCGAAACCAATATTCCTCTGGAGGAAGAAGTAGCTAGTCTACCTCCCGAGGGTTTTGTAAGTATTTTTGTAGAATAGCTTAGAGCTGGACTAAGATTTCCTTTATCCCAATTCATTAAAAATATCCTTGCTGACTATATGATCAGTTTGACCCAGTTGACTCCGAATGCGATCAGAATCCTAGTTGGATTTGAATTATTCGTCAAACATTTAGACCATAAAAGCTTTGTTCCTTATTTTAGGCACTTCTTCTGCCTAAAATCCTCTGGTAAAGACCCTGGCTGGTATTACTTTACCCGTCGTTCTAGGAAACCTCAGCTCCTGAGTGGTAAACCCAGTTCCATTCACGAGTGGAAAGATAAATTTTTTTATCTTAACCTCAGCTCATTAGGATGTGAATGGTACTGGAAGAACGCCGGCCGCGTTTCTGATCCAATCTCAATCAAAAAAATTCCCAAGGACCTCGCTGAAAAGCAAGGAAAAGAAAAGTTAGTCCTAAACACCAACTTTTTCCCTGAAAGTATTAGTGTCGGCAGGAATGAGTTCGACAATTCTTTCGACTGACCACACGGACCACATAATAAACAGGAAAAAGGGTATAACTCTGAACTTTACCTTACGTCTTTAATTAGCAAATCATACTTTTTTTATCGGTACTTGGTTTTCTAATTGATGTTATTATTATTATTTTTTTTTTTTAGTGATCAATGTTGAAGACCTCTTTGAGGATGTTCCCGACCCCCGTTATTGCGTAGGGCGGAGCTCGTGGAGATGAAGCTCCTACCGATGATGCCCCCACCGATGAGGTAAAGACGGAATCCAAAATCGCCAAACCGTCTTCCTCTTCGGTTAAAGGAATGGTGAAAGAAACTCCTCCTGGATTGGGGAAGCCCTTCAAAAAGGCGAAGAAAGTCGTGGAGAAGAGGAAACTTGAAGACACTGCAGACGAGGCTCAAAAGAAAGCCCGAACTGTGGAAATTGAAGTGGATGATGCTGAGGTGACTGGTCCATCGTTGCTTGGGGACATCTTCATTCCCTTTTCCAGGGTTTTGGAGGGCGAGGGCTCTTATCCATTGACTTGCTTCCGTCCTGACCCACAGATGGACATAAATGACAGGTTTACCGTTGAGACGGCTCCTGATTTTATTTTCAACGCTATCCCTCGTCGGGATAGGAAGATGATGAATAGAGTCAATAGTGCTTCTATTCATCAACGACTCGCCCTTGGCATTGCTCAGGTAACTTAAATGCTCTGCTATTTTATTTGACATCATTGTCATTTACTAACATCTTTCTTCAGGTCATGTGCCTAATAAGCTGGACGGGCTGTTAGCTCAAAAGAATGCCAATCAGCTAGAAATTTTGACCTTTACATCTTTACTGGACTTCGAGCAGAAGAAGACTTCTGAACTTAAACTAAAGAATACTGAGCTTGATCAAGAGAATGGTCTCCTGCGAGATGATCTTGATGCTGTTAGGGCTTCAAAAGAAGAGCAGGCTGCCCGAGTTGCTTTCCTGGAAGGAGAAGGTTCTTCTCAACTTATCTCTAACTTTTTGTCATCCGAAGAGGGGAGGAGGATGCTAGTTAAATTGTGCACCCCAGCTCGCAATCATGGATATCATAAAGCTTTGGTTGCGCTTAAAGAAAAATGTCCAGAACTTGACATCACCTCTGAAAAGGGCTACAACGACAAGTCTCTGGAAGCTTTAAACCAAGCTTTTGCCGATTTGAAGCTTATGCAGGTTGACGGACGACAATATGTGCCTCCGACCCTAGAAGAAGCTCGAGAAGAAAGGGAAAACTAAGCCTGCGAGCTCAAATATTTTGTAATAGTGCTGTAGGTTTTTGTTTAAAAAATGTCCTGAACAGCAGTTGGACCGATTTTTGGTCTTTTTATGCAATATATTTGAATTCTTATATCTTCATTTTGATGTCGTCAGAATTGCGTTTGATTTATAATTATGCAATTCAATTTTATTGAATGAATTGAGTTGTGTCCGATCAGTAAGCAATTTGAACTAAATTGAACTTAAAACTCATTCTAGTCAAATAATCTGAGCTAAAGCGGATTTAGACTTGTTGATATGAACCAAAGTTGAATAGTCCAACATGAAATGAACTTTATTTTATATGTATTCCTTTTTGCGGAAAATCAGTAATACGAAGTGAAATCAGTTAATTCGAACTGAATCAAACTTTGATTTGCTTTTGATTTGGATGTTTTTCCTTTTTGGTGGAAATCCAATTATATGATCTAAAATCGAATAAGTCGACCTAATTCGAACTTTGATTTGTATTTGATTTAAATGTTTTCCTTTTTGGCGGAAATCCAATTATATGATCTAAAATTGAATGATTCGAACCGAATCGAACTTGTTTGTATATCAAATATGATAAGCACAATTGAGCCGAATCACTTTATGAAAATAAACTCATAATGAGTTATTTTATTAATGTGTAGCTTATGAGCTGAATTACACTTATTGAAGCATCAATGTGCTTGATTTACTAAAAATGAACTGAAAAAGCAACTAAAGTCACTGATAGTATCTTCGCAAGTTGGTGATGTTCCACATCCTCGGGATTGTTCACCCATCCAGAGTTTCCAACTTGTAGCTTCTTGCTCCACCGACCTGAGTTACTTTATAAGGTCCTTCCCAGTTCGGGTCGAGCTTTTTGAGGCCTTTAACTCAGCTTGCTTCATTCTTCCGTAGAATCAGATCTCTAGGTCGAAACTGAGTTTTTCTGACTCGCCAATCATAATATCGGGCCATCTCAACCTTATACTTAGCGCAAGGTGCGCCATCTCTCGTTTTTCCTCCAACAAGTCCAAGCTTAATTGCAGCTCTTCATAATTAGCTTCTGAAACGTAGTGAATTGTCCTTGGGCTTGGGAGTCCGATTTCGGCAGGTATTACAGCTTCAGAGCCATAAGCTAAGCTGAATGGAGTTTTTCGGGTTGCCGTTCTCGGGGTAGTTCGGTATGCTCATAGAACGTTTGGCAGTTCTTCGACCCAATCTCCTTTAGCTTTTTCCAGCCTTGTCTTCAATCCCTGAACTATTATCCTGTTGGTCACCTCAGTTTGTCCATTCGCCTGTGGGTGCGCTACTGAAGTAAAGTGTTGTCTTATGTTCAGCTCTTCACACCAACTTCTGAACGGGTCACTTGCAAATTGTGTGCCATTGTCGGATATGATTGTGTTCGGGATTCCAAACCTGCATGCTATTTGTCTCCAGACGAACTTAACCATACTTCTTCCGAAAATCTGCACAAGTGGCTCGGCTTCTACCTATTTTGTGAAGTAGTCAATAGCCACTACCAAGTGCTTAAACTGTCTAGGAGCTTCTGGAAAAGGCCCAGCGATGTCAATTCCCCATTGAACAAACGGCCATGGACTTTGGATAATGATCATCTCGATTTGTGGAACTTGTCTGACAACAGCATGGATCTGGCACTTAGGGCATTTCTGCACCAATTCGTGCGAATCCGTACTCATAGTAGGCCAGTAATATCCTGATCGTATTGCCTTTTTAGCCAACATACGTGCTCTGACATGACTCCCACATGCTCCAAGGTGGATTTCTTTCAAAACGTAAAACGCCTGATTAGATCCTATACAACGCAACCAAGGCATGAGATAACCTTTTTTAAACAAAACTCCATTTTTGATAGCGTACCTGGCTGATTGTAGAACTAATTTCCGAGCCGAAGCTTTGTCTTGTGGCAGTTCTCCATTTGTTAAGAAATTAATAATTGGTGTCATCCAAGTATCACACCACATCCTCTACCACAAAAACTTGCAGCTCTTCAATGCTTCTCATTGGCAGGACCTCGACCAGAACCTTCTTTGTGAGGTGAGCATGTCCCGATGATGCCAACTTGTTGAGCGCGTCTGCTCGTTTGTTATGAGCTCGAGGTACTCGTTCTATCGAGAACTCTAGAAATTTTTTCTTGAGATCTTCAGTTTTCTCCAGATATTTCTTCATGTTCGGATCTCAGGCTTCATACCCCCAGTTACTTGATTCACGATGAGCTGTGAATCACTGTAAACTTGTAACTTTTCTACTCCCATATGAGAATCTAACTTCATCCCAGTTATTAATGCCTCATATTCTACTTTATTGTTGGTAGCCTTGAACTCAAAACGCAAAGCATATGTGAAATCTTGTCCACTGGGGTTTGTTAAGATTAACCCTGTTCCTGAACCGTCTTCACTTGATGCTCCGTCAACAAATAAAATCCAAAAACCTTCCGTTTCCTTACAAGGGTTTCGCAGGTCGTCTTCCTTCAAAAGGTCATCCTCTGAGATAGAAACTTCTACTATGAAATCAGTGAGCACCTGACCCTTTACCGCTGTTCGAGGTGAGAATGTGATGTTATATTCTCCTAACTCGATTGCCCACTTCATAAGCCTTCCTGAGGAATCTGGTTTTTACAGAACCTGCCTTAGTGGTTTATTTGTTAAGACATGAATTTCATGCGCTTGAAAGTATGGTTTCAACCTTCTTGAAGCATGAATGAGTGTCAAGGCCAACTTCTCCATCATCGGATATCTCTGTTTGGCTCCTTGTAAAGCTCGACTCGTATAGTATACTGGTTTCTGTACTCCCTGGTCATCTCTGACCAAAACTGCACTGATTGCTACATCACTTGCTGCCAAGTATAGAAACAATTTTTCTCCATGAATCGTGGTGGACAACACTTGGACGTTTGCAAAATATGTTTTTAGTTCATCAAATGCTTTATCGCAGCTTTCATTCCTTTCAAAAAATATTCGCCTTCCTTAACGCTTTGAAAAACGGTAAGTTGCGGTCGGCTGATCTTGACATGAAACAGTTTAAAGCGGCTAAACGACATGTAAGCTTCTAAACCTCGTTTAAATTTCGAGGTTATTTCATATCCAAAATAGCCTTAACCTTCTCTGAATTTGCTGCAATTCCTTGGTTTGAGACCATGTGACCGAGAAACTTACCCGAATCAACACCAAATGTACATTTCTTTGAATTTAACTTCAAATTTGTTTCTCGCAGTTTTGTCAAAGTTTCTTTCACATCATCCAAGAAAGTTTCTATCATTTTGCTCTTAATTACATATCATCAACATAGATCTCCATGTTCCGTCCGATTTGATCAGAGAATATCTTGTCCACCAGCCGCTGGTATGTAGCATCTGCATTCTTCAAACCAAATGGCATTTTTGTATAACAATATACCCCTTTTTCAGTTGTGAAAGCTGTATTTTCTGCATCGTCTTCATGCATCTGAATTTGATAATAGCCTTTGTAGGCGTCCAGAAAACATAAGACCTCAAAACCGAATGTCGCATCCACCTTTTGATCAATCATCGGTAAGGGATAACAATCTTTTGGACAAGTCTTATTCAGGTTGGTGTAATCTATACACATCCAAAGTGAAGCGTTTGGTTTTGGAACCATGACGAGATTTGCAAGCTAGGTCAGATAGAACACTTCTCTGATTATCTTCGCTTGTAGCAACTTCTCGACTTCTTCAGATATGGCCCGATTCCGATCTGGCGCGTACTTCCTTTTCTTATGTCTAACTATCTGAGCAGACTTATCAATGTTCAACTTATGAACCATCAGGTCGGCAGATACTCCTTTCATGTCATCTGGACTCCAAGCAAAACCATCTTTGAATTCTGACAAAAGATTTGTTAATGATCTCTTTATTCCAACTGGTAATGATGAACCAATGAGAACTGTCTTGCTTGCTTTAAATTCGTCCAAGGAAATAGCTTCTACTTTTTCTGTTAACATCACAGGTTCGGCTAGGTTTTCTGTTCCGGCGTAGTTAACATTTGCTACCGGCTTGTTTTTATTTCCTTTCAGAGCGATCATATGTCACTCTTTTGCCAACTTCTGATCACCTCGAATCGTAGCAACTCCAACTTCTGTAGGAAATTTCATAACAAGATAATATGGATACTAGATAGCCTTTAATTGCACCATGGCAAGTCGTCCTAGAATAACATTATATGGAGACGTGACATTAAGGACAGTGAACTCAACATTAATGAGTCTTTCCTTGGGATATTCTCTCAATGTTACAGGCAGGTTTACCGTTCCGATCGGCATTGATGTTTCTCCTGAAAAGCCAATGAGATGTGAATGACAAGCTTTCAGCAGTTTTCTGTCAATACCCATTTTTTGGCAAGTTTCGTAATAGAGAATGTCGGTCGAACTACCATCGTCTACATATACTCTATGTACTTCCTTATTAGCGATGATCGCTTTAATTAGCAATGTATCTGCATGTGGGAATCTGGTTGGTACCGCATCTTCTTCTGAAAAAGTGATTGTATCTGCTGCCTTGAACCGTTTATGAACGGGTTCTTGTTCGGGAATTCCTCTGTTCTTTGCCTTTTTTGAGGTCATCGATTCACCATCATAGGGTCCCCCGATAATGGTATGAATTACACCAGTGATATTTTTACCTGCATTGGGATTTCTATCATTACCATTATCTCTCCTCTTTTTTTATCAGGATGATCTGGATCCTTCTTGTCTTCGGGTCGGTTTGAAGAATTCCCAACACGGACGAACTACTTTAAGTGGCCATTCTGAATTAGTTCTTCAATATACTTCCTGAGATCTTTGCAATGCTCAGTGTCATGACCATGTTGATTATGAAACTTGCAAAAGAATTTCTTACTCCTTTTATTTTCTGGAGCTATCATCTTTTGTAGATATCTAACTGTTCCTCTGTTCTCCAGAATAGCTAGTACTTCGGTTCGCGTCTTATTCAAGAAAGTGTAATTCTTGTCTTCACCAACTTTAGACGCGTTGTGCAGCACTTTATCAAATTTTTGTTTTCGATTTTCACCACCAGACGTTTTGGCTTTTTCTTCCTTCTTCTTTTCAGGTCCTCTGTCATTGTCTCGTTTTTGTTTATCTGCGTCTTCACCTTTTGCGAATTTCTGAGCTCGTTTCATCATGTCTTCAATGCTGACAGGAGGATCTATAACAAACTCTTTGTATAATCTCCCAGGTCGTAAACCATTTGTGAAAGCTCCAATGACCACTTCTTCCAATCTGTGCCCCACTTCCAAACTTTCGTTTATGAATCTATTGACATATTGAGTTAATGACTCTGAATCTCCTTGTTTGACATTGAGTAACTCAACACTTGTTTTCACAAACTTCGCACGTTGTATAAATCTATTTTTAAAGGCTGCTTTGATGTCGCTGAAATTGTGAAAAAACTTAGGTTTAAGGTTGTCATACCACAACTGGGCAGTTCCCATCATTGTTATGCCAAAACATTTGCATAAAATCTGATTTAGATAGTTATAAATCCTCATGCTTTGTACATAATGTTGCAGATGTTCTGACGGATCTGATTCTCCATTATAAAGCAACAAATGGGGCATTTTGAAACGATGTGGAAGTGGATAATTTTTCACATCATCCACAAATGGAGAGTCTACATCTGAAGTACTATTGCGTTGTGATCGTGAAGTGGGTGGCAAGTCGGATTATCCTATATCCCCAAAATACAAGTTCTGATCTATTGGTGGTTCGTATGGCATATATAGGTCATCACGACGACCTTCTGGTCTTGTGAGCTAACGATAATGCACATGTCTTTCGTTTCTGATCGGAGATCTTAAATATCTGCCGCGAGACGAGACTGAAATATGATCTTGATCCTTCCTGTTAGCACGTTCCTCAGCTCTTAATCTGGGCTCATGCTCCTCCTGAAGTTTTTGGCAGAGATCTCATTCACGGATTGCTTGCTCCCGTTCTTCTCGCTGTCGTGCAGTACGAGCTTCTCGTTCGGTCAAATTAACCGGAGCATGATTCGCTATCATCGTTTGAATTCGCTCTCCATTTTCAATCAAAACCTTAAGCACATCAGGTGAATTTAGATCAATGAAGGGATCAAACTTTCGTTTTGATTCTGTGCATTGGATCCTCGTTCATCCTGAATAGGAATTCTGGTGGATGAACTTGCAAGATCTTCCCTTGAAGGAGGATTATTTTCCGCCTGCCGATCAGGGTCAGGAGAATTTCGATCTGGTTGCTTGTTGCGCTTAGATAATTGCAAACGAGTAGTAGGCATGTTGTCTTCTGCCCCACGGTGGGCGCCAATTGATGAGTATAGAAAATCTCAAGTCTTCAAAGTGTTGTTGGCAGGTCACCTGGTCGTCCGGAATGCACCGAGTACCTGCAAGAAGTCCCCGGGATTGACCCAGGGATTAAACTCCGAAGCTTAAGTCAGTTATGAGCCTTAAGTGTTTATCGATATGTAATTGAGAGTACGAATATCGAATCCCCTTCCAAAGTGATGGAAGGGAGGTATTTATAGAATACATACCTGAATTAGAGTTGTATTGAAACTCTAGTAACGTACCTTGAAGAATGGTTTATTGTAGCTGAGAGTTGTAATAGGATTGTAACCCTTATCATACATGTGTAATAGAAATAATAGCTGAGAAGGAGTTGGACTCCTATGAGCTGAAGAATACTTGTTGTACTGAAAGTCTATTTTTGAGGTATTATACTTATAGTAAAATTCAACCTTCATCATAGAGCTTTCCAATAACTTGTGTTAATGATGTTATTCATTGATGTACAGAAGCATAATGTGCCAAATCAGCGAGAACACTTAATTTTGTTGCTGGCAAATGTGCACATTCGCCAATTTCCAAAGCCTGATCAGCAACCCAGGGTATTTGTGTTTCCAAAATTTGATTAAAGATGTAATTTTTACCACATCTTTTACGATGATATATGTTGCATGTCTTTTGTGTCAGTTGGATGATAGGGCCCTTACATATGTCATGAAAGAGCTTTTCAAAAACTACAAGAAATGGTGCAAGTATCTTGGTCGAAAGAGTAGTCTTTGGTAAGTGAAACTGCCTACATCTAGGTATGTTTATTTTTTGTTACAATGTACTTGTAGGTTTATCTACTTTGTTCCCTTGGAATTGAAAGTTGCATGATTTTATTTTGGTTAGTGAAATTGCCTGCGTCTAGATACATTGATATTGTTACAATCTACTTTTACAGTTAAGACTTCTTGTAATCATTGATTATGATTGTTTCCATTTGCAGGTTGCCAACTATCCAATAGGAAGTGCAGCAAAGGAAGTTGTTATTCATAGGCCTTTATCTTCTTATTTGTGGGGAAGCTGCAAATTTGAGATTTATGCCAAAATGCCTCTGCTATATCTATCATCTTGTATGAATACATTTTTTTGGGCCTTTACTTTGTCATTAGATACAGGAATGCGATTATCTTATGGACCTTCAGTGCTTTCTTGTTTTTTCGGGCCCTCTCTCTGTCTTTTTTGCTATATCCTGGGAAGTGTCTGAATTTTTCCTGTTCCTTCTATTTTTGCACATAGAATAGGAAAGACACAATAAAGTTGTATACTTTTTATGTTTTTTTATGGGCATACAAAAGAAATTTGAGCTTGTTTCAGTGTTCTACATGATAAATAGCAGTAGCGAGTACTTTTTTTTTAAGCAATTTTACTATTGCCTTATTTATCGGTCGAAGTGTAAGACCTTCTAATGCAAGGGTTGGTACTTTTGAGGATAGTTGATTACAACATAAAAAGGGAGGTTTTGAAGCCATCTTCATTTAAAGAGTTACTTTTGAGGATAGCTGCTTTCCTTGTTTCAGAAGTACGGTGGAATCATTTTATAAGATTAGTTTTTCTTTGGTCAGAACATGTAGGGAAATAGCTGCAGTTTTTCTTCTTCTTCTTTTTCTTTTTTTTAAAATTTTTTAGATCACCTAGAAATGGTAAGTGGTCAGACATGGATCCCTACTTATTTTATTAAATCACTTGTGCAAATAGCTGCAGTCACTACTCCTTATCTAGCATGCTCCAATCCAGACAATTATTCGCAGTTCCTGTACATGAAGCTAATTAAAATAATGTAAACAATAACGGTAAGGAACACACAAAACCATGGAGATTTGACAAACCTGTTAGGTTCATGGAAGGTGCCCTGTATGTGTTTCCATTTTTGAAAGGGAAAGACCCTGAGATAATAATTTTATCGAATTCCTGGCCATTACCATCGGCATCTTTAACATTGACGACAATGCCAACTGAGGTCCGTCTTACTGATACTACACATGTGTTCCAGCAAAATTGTATAGTTAGACTGTCACGCAACTTCTGCCAAAAGTTCATATAACCTCCTTTAAAACGCTGTATCTTTCCAGACATTGTGGTCCTGATAAATTCATGAACATAAGCATAAGGCATGTCTTGAACATATCCATATCCCATAGCAGTATAACCATAGGTTATTGAATTTGGAATTGGTTTTAGGCCACGAACTTTGAGAAATGCATCTGAAGCAATGTCACTAAGACTATGCACCCCAAGTTTGCCAGTGGCTTTAGCTTCATCCTGAAAAAAGAAGCAGTTACTAACAAAGCTAATTAAGAGCTTTAAAATTGAAAAGCACTTGGGAGATCTCATATCTCATGGTGAAAACTAACCTTAAGTTTCAATGTAAGAGAGATCATAGAGACATAATCCTCCACCAATTTCATGTTACTAAATGTACCTCTTAAACTATCAATTCGACAGGAAAGCATGGGTGCAATCTTAAAAACAATTCATCCATTGATACTAGTGGATCCATATCCTTCCAACCTTAAGATTCTAGCAAAAAAAACAAGCATTAATGTCAATGCAGATATCAAAATGTGACCTTACCTGCTTCTTTTCCAGGAGTACGACTTACTATAAACTAGGAGTTGCTTGCAAATATAAATTGATGATAAGAATTCAGTTCACAACTTCCCGTATTGCAAAGTGACAAACTTCCCAGATTGAAGATGGTGGTTATTCTGTTTCAGAAGAAGGCAATGCCAGTCCCTAAAGCATCAGTCTTATCACACCAAAAAACAAGCCACACAAACTACAGAAAATCTGTGCATTTTCCCAAAGACTACATTCAACTAAAACTGACAAACCAAAGGACCAGAAAGAGAGATATACATGTTTGAATACAAATCAATGGCATATAATAGCAAAATTAAGCAATTGAAAGTATTCAAGAGCTCAAAGTCAATATCTTACGGAGTCCAAAAGAATCTAGATCATGCTATTACTTTGCTAATTGAACAAAATTTTACGTGATTAAAAATCTTATCAAGGATAAACCATTTCAAAAATGACTTGGATAAGTTTTGGCAAATAGGTTTTGGACTACTTTGTGTTATTGATCAGTTAAGCAAAATATATATGTTACCCGTCAAACAAACTTAACAAAAGATTTAAGTTTGTCAAGCATAATGATGAAGCATAATAAGAAAGGAGACAGCGCCCGAACCTTGGACAGCCCGGCAAAGTTGATAGGCAACACTTCTGAAGATGCTTCTTGACCTTGATTGGGAGTGAGAATAACTGTTTCATCTTCCTTCAACGATATAGCAGTCTCACTTTTATTAATAACCTGAAGCTCTGAACCCATTGTATCTAACATAACCTGAAAAGAATGTGGGAAAAAAATTTCATTTTATACTCTTAAGTAGGCTGATACTTCTACTTGATTGCAGTAAAAAAATCAAATATCCGCAAGCGTGCATGTATGAAAATAACATCAAATTTGATGCCGTGGAGAATCATAAAATCTTAGTCTCTAACTGAGCCTGAAAGATGGGGAAAAGGGCTAATATTCTCCACAATTCTCAACAGGAGATGAGAAACTACACATTGAACTTTTTTTGTTTAATAACATAGCGACAAAAAAAGAGAATGAAAATGATTGGAAGAATACAGAAGCAGAAGAAGACTAATAGGGATAACAGTGCGAAGTAAAAATGAACAAAAATAATTAAATTGATAAACCAAATAATTAAATTGATAAACCAATCAAAACAACAAACTAGTAGGACTAGATATTCAAATTGACCCCCCCCCCCAAAAACAAAAAAAAACCTTGCAGCACAAAGGTTTTTGGTGGTCTTGACGGCCGCCCTCAAGTTCTCCAAAGTTTCTTGGTGATACTCGGGGTCTTCCCATGATAAATCAAATCTCGCGACTGCAATAACACCATTCTTCACACATCACACCTCGTCCCATTTCGGGAGTGGGAGAACAAAAATATTAAGAAAAAAAACTCAATTTTCGGGAGTGGGAGAAGAAGATTCAGTTTTGGGAGAAGAAAATTCAAATGGATACTGGCACTTTTGTTGTGGAGAAGAAGATTCAAAGGTAACACACGCTTTTTTATTGGGAGAGAAGACACAGAGGAACTTTTTCAATGGGTATGGTTGAATCAGTTTGATGGGTGTTGTTAATGGGTAGTTTAGTAAACTACCTTAGAAAACTTTGTACATCTGGAATTCTAAGGATATTATAGGTAATTCACGTTAATATTTTGCTGACATCAGCATATTACACACTGCAGTCTGGTAGGAGGGGCCGTTCGTTAAACGTTTGCTGGGTTCAGGGGGTGTTTGTAGTTTTCTAAAACCACAGGGTTCGTTTGGTACTTTTATGAAACCTCCAAGGTGGTAAATGTAATTAACACTATATTAAATTACTCTTATTTCGTCATTAACTCCAACTATTCCATTTTCACCATCTATATCAAACATACAAAGATAACAAACTTTAACACTATCATGGATTACAAAATGTTTCTTATTTCAAGGTATTTTATTATTTTCTTTTCTTCTTAATATATAAACTATTTTCTAATTTTTTTTTCTTGTAACATTATCTTCTATTTGGATTAAAAATTACTTTTTTATGTCATTTTTTTAAAAAAAAATTAAGACTTTTATATATGTTGTAGTTTTGTAAATATTTAGGAATTTTAGGGCAATTATTTATGTATAATTTATTTGTTAATTAATTACTAGTTTAATTTTAAATTTTAATTAGCTATAGAGAAATACAATAAAATGATTTTTTTTTTTGGTGGCGTAACCATGAAGGGGGCGCCACTACACTTTACATAAGTCTTTGAAAACAAACTAAACGAAAACTTTCTCATTTTACATATGATGAGGTTTGAAGAATTGAAAGTAATATGGTTGCCCGGGAGAGCTATAAACATCCATATTACGCCAAAACATCCGAACCGCGATCCAAAAAACTCCCTAAAAATATTCTAAGGTTTTTGCCAGAAGTGATGTACATGTAGATAAAATCCCCTACACTCATATACGCCTCATTGAAACAAAAATTCGATTCAAAATATGCAGAAAACCAAACCTGATATGCAATTACTTTTCTGACACTATGGATGTGAATGTGCATTCAACAGCACCACAATTCACATAGCATATCATTCCAATACTCCAACCAGCTACACACTAAAGTACATATTGTATGCACTTGCTGATTCATAAATATGCAGCAGCATGAAACATCACAGAACTCCATCCAAATATTTAGTCTTTCTTTGCGGTTTGCTACTAATACATACAGCCATCAGATTCAGTCTCACATACCAAATCCATTTATGCAGATAGGAAAATAGCAATCAAGTAATGCAGAAAATACGTTTATGCACAAGTAAGAAAACTCATGCAATGTCAACAGATCAAATGTTCCACCCCAAACAGAGAAAGCTGGCCTAACATCGGCAGCCAATAGCCTGACAGATTTTGATTAAACAGCCTCACAAACCACTGGTTGGAACTCAAACCAAATTAAAAAGGTAAAAACATATTTGTATCAGCTCATCATTAGGTGTTGTCTGCCCAAAAATAAGCCCTCCATCTAAATGACTACTAATACAGCATAAAGCAGGTATGTTTTTCTGTCAAATTCTCACGCCAAACAGCACTCACACCTGAAACTAATAAAAAATCATCCAGCCATGCCTAGGTACCACTAATCATAGCTATATTAGTGAGTGGAAGTGCCAGCCAAGAAACCTAGTTACAGCATAAGACCCTGGACTTCCATGCAACATCAGCAAATAAAATTTCTAACCAAACAAGGCAAAGCAGGCCTAACATAGCAACCAACTGACAGAAATCGAGAACATCATAAAACACACCTCAGCTAAAGCCAAGTTAAATTGCAGCATACTAGGAGCTAACGACAAGCTAACAACAGCAAGCAGAGAATGACAAGCTAACAACAGCAAGCAGAGATATTGAGAAATTCAATCTGAGTGCCACTCAAGCAGGGCTTTTTTACTGACTTTCCTGTCTCTAGAGCAGAAAGATGCAAGAACTGCTACCTCCTCCATTTGAGTACAAAAAATTATGGGAAGAAATAGTAGAAACTATTTAAATAATCTACATTATTATAGCACCATCCATATTAGATTTCTTCCACAGGCTTTTACTCAAAATGGCAGAATAAAATATGAACTTCAGCTCTACTTGACTGGATAACTGATTACTTTACATGGAAATATTGCAAGTGAACTAAATTTCCAGCTACTAGTCAGTTTGACATTGCGTTTAATCTCCAATACCAAATAAATCAATGATAAAAAGCACAACTTTTGTATTTCACAAAGGTACTAAAGTAATATATTTACAGCATCGTAAGCAAACACTTCAGAAGGGAAGATCCATCAATCAAACATGTGGTGTTATACCAAGATTTTTGTCCTGCAAAATTGTAAGAATGCTTTAGCCAAACAAATTCAATAAATAAATGGAGCTTCACAAGAAATGAACAATCACCGGTATGGCATGCAAACAAATGTAATGATGTTAAACACATTAAGTTAGCAATTACCTCAACATAAAACCGTAGAACATTATGAAATTCTCTATACACATCCTATATACCAACAAGCTTGCTAGCGACGAAGCTATTCTTTCCAAAATTAACATCCCAATCCTGACAATTCACCACTCTGAAGTTTGAATTAGACATAGCCACAAACACTAGCCGATCGGAGAACAAGTTACCCTCCCTATAAACATATCGGATAATGTATCGAATACGTCTTAGCTCACTGATAGCCTTCATGAAACCCTGATAGCACTCGTTCTCCAGTATGCAATAATACCCAGACAATACTTTCACAAACTCTTGATTATCCAATTAAATCATTAGCCTATCATAATTCAAGTGTTTGGCATTGAATTGCAAACCATGAATTAAGGCCCTCAGTTCATAAATGACATTGACTTTGTTGCCTAAAGGATGCAAAGAGTACGGCTTTGTTATGTACGGTAACTTACCACAATGATACTCAATAGGCCTCCCTGGAGCCCACACTGATACACCACCACCAGTAAGTTACCGTACATCACAAAGCCCACAGGAGGTACTCTTTGTCAGCAACAAGATTGGCATCCTTTAGGCAACAAATTCAATGTCATTTATGAACTGAGGGCCTTAATTCATGGTTTGCAATTCAATGCCAAATACTTGAATTATGATAGGCTAATGATTTTAGTGGATAATCAAGAGTTGGTGAAAGTATTGTCTGCGTATTGGTGCATACCGGAGAATGAGTACTATCAGGATTTCATGAAGGCTATCAATGAGCTAAGACGTATTCGGTACATTATCCGACATGTTTATAGGGAGGGTAACTTGTTCTCCGATCGGCTAGCGTTTGTGGCTATGTCTAATTCAAACTTCAGAGTGGTGAATTGTCAGGATTGGGATGTTAACAATGGATACATCAGGCATCAAAATTGGACAACCTGACATGTAAGTATCCAATAGCAATCTAATAATCCCTCTGTAATGTTTCTTGTCCCAACACTTTGTGTCTGATACACGTACTGTTTTAGCCACTAAGTCTGCATGAAAGTCAACTAGATCTTCTACGGGAGATAAGCAATATGCCTCCATTTAATTTTTCATGGACACCTCAGTTGACTTGCTGAAAGACTGGAAAAAATAATCCATCTTTGAGCTAGCTGGCTTGATAACTTCATCAATTAGTTTCGCGTGATAGCCATAATAATATTTCTCCAATTCCTCAGGGCTCTACAAAACCAACATCCACCAACAGTAATGATGAGCCAAATATCAATTTACATTTACTAAAAGTAGGAAACTTATTACAATAAATTTACCTCTGGCAGTGGTTTCATCTTTTCAATAATCGCATCTCTATAAACTGAACAATAATGAAAAATTTTTTAATCAACATACAACCATTTGTGAAAAGTTTAAAAAAAACCAACTACAAATTACTCACAATCCATGTACTGCGCATTTCCATAAAGTTAATTCCTTACCCACATCATCCTCCTTGCTACTATTGAAGCATTTAATGACATTATCCCTAAATAGATTTTATACGTGTGAATTTCCAAAATGTACTGAAACTCATATTTAAATTGCAAAGAAAAGCAAGAGAAACATAAATAAGGTAAGTGTAGTTGTTTCTGTGTTCAAATGTAGGATATTTTTTTCCCAAAACATTGATCCTGATAACATGTTTTTCAATTAAGATGCGGTTTAAAACAGTTTCATCTGCCTACCATTATGCAAATCTATTTCATAATAGTAGATGGCCAACTGAGAAGAATTAGGAATGACTCAAATGTAGTTGACATGTTTGCTATATTTAAGGATGATCCCTAGAGTGAGATATGTTGGAAACATTCATATATATATATATATATATATATATACATATATATCTTGATAATGTTGGTAATGATGATATTATGTCATCCAATACGTAATTTCAGATCAATTCAAATGACATAAAGAAACATGAATGGTTGAGAAATGATTGGTGTATACCAATGTTACACAAGAAGATTTATTCAAAAATTGGGTGTTCACTTGATGCATAAGTTTAAATATTAAGGAATAAATTGGAATTTTCAAATAGGAGTATAAGTTTGAAATAGCTTATGACAGATAGATGATCAATCATTTTAAATGGAAGAGTAAAATATTAGCATACAAATATAGTAAGAATTCTTGTTTAATTTCATTAGGGTAAGATTTCTTGTTTAATCGTTGCAAAGCTTTAGGCTACTGAAAAATATAATTAGTGTTCTTGTTAGATATTTCAAAAATCCAAAGTTGAATTTCTGTATTTGTTAGTAATTAAATATCCATTACTATTAACATGTTGTTAGTGGTTGCACAATTGATAGTTCTTTTGATATTAAACTATAAGTTTAATCATATATTTTTGTGAATTTATTTGTTTATTTTACAAGAATATGTGATAATTCAACTTAATGTGATTAATCATAAGTAAACTTTTATTTCAATGTACTTATAGTTTAATAATCAACTATTAATACTATTAGATAATAAGAAAAAATTAATAATTCAGTTTAATTTTAGTCAATTACTTTTTTCATTCACATGAAAACCAATGTACATGATTAAATTTATAACACAAATTATTACATCCAAATATCCTACTTCTAGACTAATAATAAAATTAACAAAATTAAAAAAAAAATACTAACAATGAAAATTGTGTAACAAATTGAATAAAATCAAATATATTAGTGTAAATAATTGAATAAAATGAACTAAATAAATAGTAATGACAATTAAGAAATAATAACATTATTGAGAATATAGAAGTAATAAGAGATTCTGAGATAGAAGAGACTATATTTGAAAATTAAGAAAAACTTGTGTAAAAAACAAAATTTATTTATAAAAGTAAAATAAAAAAAAAAAAATTTTCGAACCGCCAATTCACGGTTCATAAAAGAGCTTAACAGTAATCGACTCATCTAGGCCAGTTTCGATTCACGATTCGAGCCCAGTGAGAGACGGTTCTGGTTCTAGGCCGAACCGATTACGATTTTAATTGCAACCGTAATTGTGCCCATGTCTACTTATGCCTTACCCCTCTTTACTTGGACATCTTTATAGGTTAAGATCATGTTTGATAACCTAACTCTGCAAATTAGTTGATTCATACCTTCACCAATTAACTTTGTATGATAATTAAAAATTGAATGTATCAATAAATTAAGAGAGTCCGAAAAGGCAGACAAAATTCTTCTGTGATTTTAAGAGATAAAATCTAGTTTATCGTTTAATTTCAGAATACACTCATATGTAAATTTTTAAAAGGGTTAAATGCAGTTTTTTCCATCAACTTGTATATGAGGTGCAATTTGCCCCCTCGATAAAATAAATAAGCAGTTTGTTCCTTTTGATTCAAATTAACTAAATATAAAATTAATATAATATAATTATTTAGTATAATGTTATAAATACCATTTTTAGCCGTAGTTGATTTCTCTGTCATCAACTAAACATGTTATTCTTTTAATATTTTATTTATAAAAAATATAAATAGTGTGATAAGTTCTTTTGATATTTTTAAAATTTTTCATCTTTTATTTATAAAAAATAAGTGTGATAAATACTTTTGCTATATTTGGAATTGTAGTTATTTAACTTCTATTTATACATTCACTAATTTCACAAATATATGCTTTCTATATTTGGTATAAATGATGTTGATCATGTGTAGAATTTTTTTAATAAACTATTTCACCATATAAATCATTTAGTAAAAGGACAATTTTCTTGTTTATATATTTTAGAATATATAGATTTGAAAACACATTGTTCTCAATAATAATAATCGAAAAAACTTACAATTAATTATTATTAAATATAAACGTGAGCAAAGCCTTCGTATTCACTTAGTTAAAAAATTTTCATCATTGTCAAATATCACAATTAGTAAATATTACAAAAAAATTAATGTATAACTGTCTAAAATCTTTTAAAGAACTTGTTAAAATAAAATTCTCAATAGAATTATACAAATATTTAATGGAATTCTAAATGATAACAAAGAAAATCAACTACTGTTAAAAACGGCATTTATGACATTATACTAAAGAATTATATTGTATTGATTTTATATTTAGTTAATTTAAATTAAAGGGGGTAAACTGCTTATTTATTACATTGAGGGGACAAACTGCACCTCATATACAAGTTGAGGGGGGAAAGCTGCATTTAACCCTTTTTAAAATAAAAGTTAATATACCATAATTATCGACAAATCTCTCTAATATATCTTTAATTTATTTTATCATCTCAATTTCCTTTTTACTTCTATATTTTAATATTTTTATTCATTATTCTTTCTTTCTTCCTTTTATATACTAATAATATTTTTATTCAATAAACATATGTTTTATATTTTAATATTTTTATTTAAAATACTTGACTTGATAAAAAAAATATGTTTTACAATTTGATTAATCTTTCTATTTTTTATTTTATATTTAAATTAAAGTTTGGTTAATTAAAAATTATATCTCAAAATTTTTAAAAGATAACATCTAATATGGTAGGATACCTTTTATTTAATATACCTACTTTTTATATTTTAATATTTTTTTATTTAATATACTTGATTTGATAAGAAAAAAATTATGTTTTACAATTTGATTAATCTTTTTATCTTTTCATTTTTTTATTTCAATCAAAATTTCATTAATTAAAATTATATTTTTAAAAAGTTTAAAAGAAAACATCCAATCCAGTAGAACACCATCAATATGTAGAATTCACAAATATATGCATTTTTATTATAATATTTAATATTTAAATTATTAAGTTTTATAAATTGTTTTATAAAATTATGTTGTATACATTTTTTTAATAATTTTGATTAGTTGTTTAAAAAGTAATATATTGCACATTTACTAAAAAAAATTAAAAAAATAAAATCATACTATTTGTCATTCAATGATCAGATCAATATGTTTAATTATTTCAGTATTAAGATTCAGACATTTAAAAATTTGATTGTTTAAAATTCAGACACTTAATTACTTCATATTTCAGATTTCATACTTCAGATTTCATATTTCAGTTTTAAAAAAGGCCTCTGTTTGTTATACCCCTTTTAGTGTTTTGTTTCACCAATTCAAATTAATTAGTTTGTTTTATCAATTTTTTCTATCAAAATTTTTAAAGTAAAAAAGTAATACTACAATATTTTTTTTATAGTTTTTACATATAAAATATTAAATTAGAATTTTTAACTTTGAACAATTCTTTCTAACACAATTTTCAACCAAAACAAACTCAAAAAATATTAATTCAAAATTTAAAATTTTATTAAAAAAAATTCTTCAATACAAATTCCTTCCAAAACAAACTCATCAATTCAAACATCCCCAAAATATTCCTTTGTTTTAACAAATACCAAGAAAACAATTCTATTATAAAATCAAAAAATACCCAATACAAACAGAACCCAACTTTTTATGAATTTAGCATAAATCCTTTTTATGATTTTGTGTGTGGTAGTCCGGCAACAAAGACAAGGCCAGAGGCTCTGAATATGGACGAGTTTTCTTTTATATTTTTAATTTAGTTTTGATTTTATATGCTAAATTTAGGGTAAATTGTAAAATACAACATTCAACTATAGTTGAGTTGTAATATACTTTTTAAACTTTTATTTTTGGCACTCTACCTCTTTAAACTCATTTTTTTTAATAAAATACAATAAATTCCTTAATGTCTAGAAATATATATTTTAAATCATTCAACTCTTATTATTTATTTTGTATTTTCAAAAGTACCCTACAAGAGGCTAAATATCAATAATTTACATCTATAGTAAAACCACATATTTCTTTCTTACTATTGTATTACTTAAACCCTAAATCAACAAAAAAAAGAGCGGATTTCATTTACAGAAATTAACCACTTCCTTGGAAACATATTCAAAATGTTACAATACAAAAGATTACTTATGTCTTTTCATTTTAATTTCTACATGAAGTTATTAAATTGAGCTAATTTGCAAAAAAAAAAATTAATAGTTTAAGAAGGTAAAGTGCCATAATTAAAATTTTAAAGAATGTATTACAACTCAATTATAATTCAGGATGGTATATTATAATTTACCCCAAAATTTATAAAGTTAAAATAAGTGAGTGTGCCCAATACCTGTTTAGCTATTATTCACAAATACCTACTGGTACCATCATACGGATTGTATCCATTATCTGCAAATACCTGTTGGTACCATCATACGGATTGTACCGATTATCGCAAATACCTATTGGTACCATCATACGGATTGTACCCACGATAGGTTAAATCGCGAATAACGGGTACAAGTATTTTTGCCAGGTATCTTCTTAAGAATTTTATTCAGATATTTTGGATATATGTTTGCCAGGTATCTTCTTAAGAATTTTTTTCCGATATTTTGGATATATGGTTGTAGAATTGCTTATGACTTTGGTGTTTGGAGAAGCATATTAAATCCACTGATTCCCATTTAACACAATGATAGGTAAAGTAAAGAAACTATTCTTATTCTAATTAAGATTCATAATAATTAAATGGAAATGCATGCCAATAATTCAATACTAATATGCATTACTAGCCCCCTGCCCAAAAACAAAGTCCTTATCCAGAAATTTCTGATGTACTAGTATGACTACGGCCTCATATGTTTTATTTTTGTCCAAAAATATTAATAGCAATAGAAAACGAAAGAAAAGTATCACCATTTCCTATCTCCATTCTCTTCGGAAACTTAAAATATTTAAAATAAAAATTCTTGTCAAACTAGTTAATATATGAAAAAGGTAATTAATAGTCATTAAAATTGTGATTTTAATTTTTTGCTATTTTTATTGTATTTTAAAATTGTGATAAACTCCCGTCTCATACGTGAATGTGCTTCACAAGACCAACTGAATATATAATAGGCTTATGTGCTACAAATACGTGTACTTTTTCCTTCCACTGGCTACTGGCCGGCACTGAGGGGTGGCTTCCAGTGCCGGCCAGTAGCGTGTAAATTGTTAAGCCTAATTTCTTTCCAGGTTTAGGAAAACTAATATAAAAACTTTCTCCTTTGTTACGTTAAAATAGTAGGATTTAATCAATCAATTCAATATATAATTCAATTACCTGTCAAAGACAATTCAATAACGACAAGAGAAATAGATCCTGTGTGCAGTACCATCCTCCAATGATTCACCATCACATATCTGAATTATTATTAAAACTTCCTCCCACTGAAATAAGAATTATGTGCACATACATTGACCTGAGACCTGAGATGGATCATCCGGCAAAAACCCTGTAAAAATATAAATTCAGGTCTACATCCATCTCAACTTCGTTTGCAAGTACGTGTTGTTTGAAATACTTCAAACAAATTCTTAGGTGCAGCATCATTCCAGTAATTCACCACCTCGGATCTCAATTAATAACCAGATTCGTTCCCACCTGTGATAGGTAGGAATTCGGTGGATTTATATTCGTTGACCTGAGATGGATCAAATCTCAAATGTAAGGTTTCTGGCAAAAACAGAACCCCGTAAAAATATAAAATGAGGTCTATATCCATCTCAAGTAAAATCTCAATGAATACCAAATTCCTCCCTTCCCTCCCACCTGTGATAAGAATTCGGTAGACATATATAAGACCTGAGATGGATAACTCCCAGGCAAAAACTCAGGTCTAAATTCATCTCAAGGATGATCTGCTGTTGTTTGAAATCCTTCAAACAAATTCTTGCGCACAACATCATTCTAATAATTCACAACCATGGATCTCAATGAATACCAAGATTATTCCTGGATCTTAATGATTACCAAGATTCCTTCCTTCCTTCCCTCCCACCTGTGATAAGAATTCGGTAGATATATATAAGTTGACCTGAGATTGATCAATCTTAGGAAAAAACTGAACCCTGTAAAAATAAAAATTCAGGTGTACATCCATCTGCTGTTGTTTGAAATCCTTCGTCCAAATTCTTGCGTGCAACATCATTTCAATAATTCACCACCACCGATCTCAATTAATACCAAGATTCCTTCCTTACCACCTGAGATAAGAATTCGGTGGATATATATATATATATCCGTTTACACGAGATGAATCAATCTCATCTGGACAAAATCTGAATCTGTAACAAACCCAATCCAGTTCTACATTTATTACGAAACCTGATCTGCTCTGCAACTAATCACCGAGAGGGTTTCAAAGAATTATCATCACTTGTTTGGGTTTTTTTCCAGTGACAAAACTAGAGGAAATTGGTTTGGAATTGGAGAAGTTTGCGTATGTATGAGACAGGGTAAGGAAAATTCAGGTCTATCTTTCGTGGAACCGTTACTGCAGCCAGCGCTGTATTCATGGTTATCCACATGGAAAGGGTATAAAAATTGGTAGGCAACAATTAAGTATTTTAACCATGTTCCACAACTAACCAAGCAGAGTACGAGATAGTAACAATTTTTTAAAGGACTAATTACCAAGAACCTCCTTGTGGTTGGCCAAAAATCCCTATAACCCCATGTTTTAAGGTATCGAGTACACCTATATGTTTTGGTGTTAATTAGAATTTGGATGGACTAACGAAACCGTTAAAATTTCCAAAAATACCCCGACATGAATATTCTTTTTTTTCAAACTAAAGCATAAATCTTTAAATTATCAAAGTTTTAGGGGTTAAAGTTTAAATTATTAAAACTTTGAGGTAAAAAATAAATTTAAATATTTCTTTTTTTCTCAATGTAATTATCTTTTCTTTTCTCTTTCCTTCCCGTCTTTTTTCTGCAACACCACAACAACTGCCGACCACCACCGATTTTCTTTTCTCTTTCCTTCCCTTCATTTTTCCGGCACCACCACAACAACCCATAAATGCCACCACCCTCCACCACTACCACAATCACAATCAACAACTATGTCAACCTTTTCAATATTCGTTTTAAAGATCAAATCAATTATCAGAGAACAAACCCTTGACCCCGCCAAATCAAGGCGTAATTTCCTTAAATGATTGAAAATTACGAGTGGGGGTGAAACAATTTTGTGAAATCTCCAACTGGGTCCCTCATAGTTCCAAGTGTTCAAGAACTCGTAAAAGGGCGCATCTTAAAGATCCCACCAAGGTATGTGCAAAATGACCAAGAATCCCACATGGCTTCTCATGAAAATTTGCTTCCAACAGTGCCAATCATAGATGTGCAAAGATTGGTTTTTGATCCAAATTCCATGGATTCTGAACTGGAGAAGCTGCACTTAGCTTGTAAAGAATGGAGCTTTTTCCAGATTTTCAGCAATGGTGTGTATCGGAGTATTGAACATAGAGCAGCTATAAATTCTGACAAAGAGAGGCTATCTGTTGCAGTGTTTTATAGCTCTAACCTATATTCAGAACTGGTCCTGCTCATAGCCTTATTGGATGGGATAATCCAGCAATTTTTCGTAGTGTCCCTGTCGAAAAGTTCTCCAAAGACTTTTTCGCATCAAAGCTCAATGGTAAAGCACACCTTGACTTTATGAAGATACAAGCAGAAGAACATGAATTTGGTTGTAAACTGTGGCCCCTGACGGTGGTGACAAGTTGGGAAGAAACTGATGAATGAGAAAAGGAAAAGGAAAGAGAAAAACTAAGAATGAGAAATAAAAAATAATGTTAATTGGATAGGAAAGAGAAGAAAAATAGGAAAGAAAGAAAAAATAGAAAAGAAAGAAAAAATAGGAATAAAGGAAGAAGATGACGATAATTTGAGGTTGATTAACATCAGTCAAACAAGGGTAAGTTGGTAATTACAAAATCATTTAATGAGTTTGGAATAATTATACTTGCAAAACACTGCGCGTGTATTTCAAAATCAGTTACCGTACTCATTTTCCATCCAAATTCTAATTAACACCAAAACACGTGGAAGTACTCGATACCTTTCTATAAAATATGGGGTATAGGGAAATTCGGCCAACTCGATACCTTTTTATAAAATATGGGGTATAGGGAAATTCGGCCAACCATAACAAGTTCCTGGTAATTAGCCCTTTTTTAAATAGTTAAACGCACTTTTTACATTTACGTCATCAGTTATTACTGTGAAAATAAAAGCTCACATGCGCGTGCACGGTGCACCTACCAGAGGAGACAGAACCACCAAGTATTGACTGGTCCACTACATTGAGATGCTGAAACAAACACGTTAAAGTGGAGCAAATTTTGATAATGTGGTCTGCATCTTTTTTTGTTGTTTACCATTCATGCAAAATTTTATAGATTCGTTGTTAATATATATCTATATCTATACATCTATACAATACATACAATACAATAGATATAAAAGGGAGTGTTATATATGGGTGGCAAACGGGCGGGTTTGGGCGGGTAGTGAGCGGGTAGTGAGCGGGTATTGAGAAAAGAGACCACTACCCGCTCCTACCCTATTTTGTTGATGGGCGGGTTTGGGAGGGTAATAATAAATTTGTGGGTACCCGCGGGTACCCTAATTTAGTAAATTATGGGTAGTTACAGGGTAATTTACGGGTAGTTTGCGGGTAGTTGCGGGTACCCGTAGTGAGGTACCCGCGAGTCCAACCCAACACAGCACTGCACAGTTTTTACACATAGTACACACATTTTCACACACTACACATATTTTACACATAGTACACACATTTTCACACACTACACATATTTTACACATAGTACAGACATTTTCACACACTACACATATTTTACACACACTACACACATTTTACACATAGTACACATTTTTTCACACACTACACATATGCTACACATAGTACACACATTTTCACACACTACACATATTTTACACATAGTACACACATTTTCACACACTACACATATTTTACACACACTACACACATTTTACCCATAGTACACATTTTTTCACACACTACACATATGCTACACATAGTACACACATTTTCACACACTACACATATTTTACACATAGTACACAAATTTTACACATAGTACACACATTTTCACACACTACACATATTTTACACATAGTACACACATTTTCACAGAGGCATCTGGCCATTTGTCCCCACTAGGGGTATAATCAAGCTGAGTCGAACTCGAGTACACCCCTAATCGAGCTACTCGAGGTCAAGCTCGATCGAGCACCAAATTTTGAGCTTGAGCTTGAGCTCAAATTTTTAATAATTTTTTTATTTTTATATTTTTTTAAAAAAATTAGGATGTATTTTTAATTTTTTAAAATTTTATATGGTCAAGTTATAATTTATCATAAAATTAAGTACTAAAACATAAATATAAGTAGGCTAAACTATAATATATCATAATTTTAGGGACTAAAACCTAAATATAAATAAAAAATAAAAAATATATATGTAGTCGAGTAGCTAGCTGGCTACTTGAGCCTTCCTAATATAAGCTCGAGCTCGACTCGAGTTCAAACTCGAGCCTCTGGAGCTCGACTCAATCTCGGTCAAATCGAGTTCGAGTAGAGTAGTTGACCGAGCTACTTGCGAGTAGCTCGCTCGTTTAGCAGCCCTAGGCTCCACATTTTGGTGTACTCTTTCTGATAAAGGCTCTCCGCTGTTCTGAACATGGATTTGAATTTCCACTCATTTCCCACATGTTGTGTTTTTATCCCTAGTTAACTGATCATCCAGGTCCATATTCTCACACTTGTTCTCCCCAACCTTATTTTGCTTCTCCACAATGATGGTGTATTCTGTCAGTGCGGTTTCAACTTTACCATCACTTTCTTCTCTTCTCTGCCTTATCCCAATTATGTTTCCAGCAAGTATTGAGTCAGATTTATCCCCTCTGTTCATATAAGATAGCCCACAATTCCCTTCTTGCACATATTTCTTTCCAATCTGAGGACTTCCCTATGATATTTGCAACCCCCCATTTTCTTTTTCAGTGATTTCCTCAAGTCTCTCCCAGGTCATACTCTTGCATTCCCCTCTATTTGGTATTCCAATTGATAGTTCAGCTTCATCTCTCCCTTTCTTTTTTGTTTTTTTAGTTTTTGCCTTTGTTCCTCTTCTACCCCCGGATCTAAGCCAGCACCCATATTGCCCCTCATTAATTGAGTTATTCAGAAAATCATTTCGTCTCTTTTCACACTCTTTCTCATTATGTCCAATTTTTCACAATAAAAGCAAAATAATGGAAGTTGTTCATATCTAAACTCAACCCACTTCAAAGTATTACCATGTTTTATCCTAGTTCCTCTAAGCATCGGTTTAGTTATGTCAATTATACCAAGTATTTTTAGGCTAATTCTTTCTCTAGAACTAGATTCAGGGAACAACACATCCATTACTTCATCAAACACTTATCCTATATTCCTGCCTGTCTCTTTGGTAATCCAGTGGGTGGGGAGATTTCTAACCTGGATCCAACAAGGTGTCTTGTTGAAGATTTCCATATTTGTCTCAAAATCTTCTTTCCATGGTTGAATTATCACCAACAGGTTCTCAAAATACCATGGCCTCCTACGAAGTGCCTTCCATTTGTCCTTATCTTTGGTGAATGAGAATTGAAACAAAATTTTCCCAATTTCCCGTATTGTTAACTGACCGTTTTTGCACCATAGCCCAGCCATTGTACTTTTGAATCCTGTGAGATCCTCTTATCCCCATATACTCGTCCTATCAAGCTTTTTTCACATTCTAATTGGCATTTTTGGAAATCCTTTAGATCTAACTCTACCCCATCTTCTTCAGGGCCAGACAAACTGAAGTTATGGAATCTGCTAGCAACCTCTTCATCCATGACTAATGTTCTACTGTGTTGTATTCCTTAGCTTATCTCTAGAGCAATGTTGTTTAGCTGTTAAACCTGTAAAAGACAAAGAAGAAAAGAAGCATATTGTCCACACACATTCCTTAAGGGCATAATGTTCATAGGCTATGAAGTCAGAGTAATGTTTTGGCTAGTTTGAGCTAACTGGATCTGAAGTGTTTAATGGTTAGGAGGATAGATCTAGTGCTAAACTCAAGGTTTGTGGGCTAGATGTGGGGATTTCAGCATTTTATAAGCTCAATCCTACCTTTGTGTATTATGAATGCATATCTCGTGTAAATGCAATGTAGGGATTTGGGGGTCAGGATAATGAGGCTCTATCTTAAATGAAATCTACATTCCTACTATTAAATGTTCCTTGTCTCATTTTTTTTTTCTTTAAGCTTTTTTTTTGCAAAGGTGGGTTTTAGCTCAGGACTTTCCTGTTCCAAGTAAGGTAAGTGGATTAGGGATTTTTGTGTAGAGAGCTGGATATGATATCCTTTGGGTCTGTTTTCATAAATGGAGTTTCAGGGCACTTTTTTGGAAATTTTATGAAGTTTTAGGCTTTCCAACTCTCACTTAGGAGACATACAATCTCAAGAAGAGAGAAATACACTCTCAAGAAGAGAGACTCTTAGGTTGCATATATGACTAACAAAATTTGAATGATGAAACAATTCAAGAGTATGGAATATGATCCATGTGACTTGTATGCTCACTTTGCTCAAAATCTATCAAATCTGATATTGGTATATAACTTTTTTCTCTATTTATATCCATTTTCAATAGCATCCTCCGTTATCTTCACAAAAAGTCAACAGTTGCCCAATAATTTTCCTGTATCTTCTTTTAACTTCTTTTTTCAAATTAAACCTATGAGATCTTATCAACTTCTTGGATCTATCTATCCCTTCCCTTTTCTTATTTGTCACCATCAATCGATGACATAACCAGAGGTGGCCACGGTTCCAGAACCGGTGGTTCTCTGTTCCGAGCAAGGTGGAATCAGAATCGAACCGCCCCTCGACTGTTCCAATTACAGTTTCGGTTCCAGTTCTGGTTCCGATTTTATCTCGATTTCGGTTACAGTTTTATTTTCTTTTCGAATTCGATTTCGAATTTCAATTTCAACTTCCGAATTTGATTTTGAAATACTAAATTTTAAGTACTTAGATTTTAGTAGTTACAACTTAAAAAATCCTAAATTTTACAAGTTAGAATGAAGAAACTACTAAATTTTATTCATTGGATAGAAAAATTTACAAGTTAAGATTTTAAATAATAAATTTACAAGTTAGAAATTAATAAATGAACAAACTACTAAATTTTATTCATTGGATAGAAAAATTTACAAGTTAAGATTTTATATAATAAATTTACAAGTTAGAAATTAATAAATGAAGAAACTACTAAATTTTATTCATAATTGATGATTTAAACTTTAAATCTGAATATTACAATAATACAATTACAAAATATATTATGATATACAATAATACAACTATAGTGTATATAAATAAAACTATGACATTAATTTATATAAACAAATATATAGATATGAAAATTATAATATTTGAAAAACATAATAAATTATTTCAAATTTTCAATAATCTAAAAATGTACAATATTAATTTTTTCTTTATTTTAATAAACTAATAGTCGTCGTCATCATTATTGGCTCTATCAACATCGGTGATAGGTAAATTAGTTGTACAAGTAGAGCTACCATCGATGGTAACGTCTAAATCAAAATCAAAATCTTGTTCTATGTCTTGTTCTTGTTATAAGCGGCTTTACTCCAATCATCTACTCAAGCTTGAATCTCCAAGGACATGGGGCTCAAACGCGATCGGGTCTCGTCCAAAATATTGCCACCTTGACTAAAAGCTTGTTCCACGGCTACGGGTGATGTCGGGGCCGCCAAAATCTCTTTTGTAATACCCAGAGATTTTAGTAAAATTAAAATCTCTATGTATTATTTTTATATAGGAAAATATTTAATAGATTATGTTTATAGTAATAAAGATACGTGAGGAATTAAATAGTCTTAAGCTTAGGGAATTATTTAAAAGAAATAGAATAAGATACAAATTAATTGGAAATTTATTATCAAAAATAAAAGGAAATAAAATACTTTACGTACAAGGAAAGGAACAAAATACTTTATGTACAAGGAATCTAACATATGTAAACCCTAGAGAAACAAGGCTAAAAATTAGGAAATAGAATACTTGAAGGATAAAGAAACTATTACATGTAAACCCCAATCAAACACTATAAATAGGACCCTTCAATACATCAGAAAATTCACGTAACGACTTTTGGAGCAAGAGAAAAAGCTGACTTTGGAGCAAGAGAAAAGGTTGATAGGAACTACAATAATCAGTAAGTAAATTCTAGATCCCTTTCATAGTTATTAATCTTTAGATCTTTTGCAAATTACTTTAATATGTATTATGATTCACATTAAGATTTATGTCATCACGTCACTGGTTTCGTTAAAAAAAAATTTAGTAATCTTCTATTATGACCGAACGAATACAGATCAGAGGACGTGAGTAAATTGTTGTGAATAATTTTGATAATTGAAGAAGGAAATTTTAATATGATGAAACCTTACATACACGCATGTACGTGTTCAGAAAATTGATCATGAAGGCTTATTTATATATATGTATATATGATATGTAATCATTGGGTAATCATGACAAAATAATATATATGTATACAAATGTGTAAGTGATCATGAATAAATTTGATTAATATGACGTGAACTTATATACATGTGTACGGGATTCAGGAAATTGATCATGAAGGGCTGTTTTCACATATTAAATATATATTATGAAGATCTGTTTTTGCTTTCATGTGGTGTATGCATATATTGGATAATTTCATCAACTTGGTTTTCGTACAGTAAAGTTACAAGATTAATATATGTACATAAAGTTAGATTAATGATACTGATTATATTCAAGTACAATAGTTCGGTGAAAAAAAAAAGAAACATATTATTGTATGAAGTTAATAAAAGTCATATACATGACCCAAGAGATAATGAAAGTCATATACATGGCCCAAGAGATAATGAAAGTCATGTACATGACCCAAGAGTTAATGAAAGTTATATACTTGACCCAAGAGATAATGAAAGTCATGTATATGGCCCAAGAGATAATGAAAGTCATGTATATGGCCCAAGAGATAATGAAAGGCATGTACTTAACCCAAGAGATAATGAAAGTCAAGTATATGACCCCAAGAGATAATGGCCGAATATCAAAGTATATGAAAGTCAAGTATTTGTCTGTTTGTTTATATGTTATATTAAAATATTTATTTTGCAAAGTATGACTATTTTAAATGATCTAGGGTTTATTTGCTGGGCTATTCGCTCATTCTTTAAATATATAATATTTTACAGATAATGTTGATGGCGTAGATAAAGACGAGACCGGGGTCTGGGAATGGTAAAGGATGAGTGGTTGAAGTACTTAGTATAAGAACTTTAGAATAAGTTTATGGGTTTTAGACCCATGATTATGTTTGAATATTTGTGATGGATTTTGTTTTATTAACTATGGTTTTGTAAGGATGATTAAATAAGTATTAGTTTTATATTATTATTGAGTAATGATAGTAAGAGGAGCCTTGTGACCTCAAGATTATGGAAACTAAATCTTGGGGTTACGGCGTGTTTCGATCCTCGGAAATTGGGGCGTTACATCTTTGGTTATCGAAAAGATGACGGGGCACATCATTGTCTTCTTCTTCCACCATTCCAATATTTTGAAGTTCTCAATATTATCACATTCAAACTTATTATCACTAAAATCAAAGTAAGTGGTTAAATATTCCTCAAGTTCCGTACTAGTAGTACCCTTGTGTTTTTTTAACGATTGAAACATTTCTAAACTGGAAGGGATAAAGGAATACGAAGATCCAATATTTGAAGTTGAAAAACTATTGTGACTAGTGCTAGTGTTAATGGTACTACTAGCAAGAACTTGTTGAAAATTAAAAGAATATTCTTTATATAATGCATTTATTATATCTTTAGTCTCATTTATGTATTTACTTACATTTAACTGTAATTGTATAATGTTCGGATCAAATGGAAAACATTCTTTTAACGTATCATAATAAACCTTCAAATATTGTTCTAAACCTTGAAATTTAAAACGAGGATCAAGAACAATAGCAACTAAATATAAAATTAGAATTTCTTTATAATAATTAAGCCATTTTTCTAACATGTGAATAATACTTTGCGTCAAATTTTCATCATTTATGTGAATTTTTAACACACCAACTATATTGCATTCTTCAACTAAACATAAATGAGAAGTTGGATAATACACAAGTGAAAATATACAAGTAGCATCCTTAAAAACTTTTAAAACTTCTAACAATTTTAAACAAGAAATCCAATGATTAGGAAGTAATACAATTTCAAGACAAGAGTTATCAATATAAAAATTACAAAACAATGAACTATATTTAGAAGAATCACAAAGTAAATTATAAGTTGAATTCCAACGATTTGGAACATCCTTTTGAAATCTTTTAGGCTTTTATCCATTTTATATACAATATTTTGCCCATGTTTTCATTAAACTTGGATTCCGGTCAAATATTTAATTGCATCTTTAATTGGTTTAATATGACTTTCAAATGCACTTAAACCATTTTGAATGGATAAATTTAAAACATGGCATACACATCTAATATGAAAACATTTCCCACCTATAATTGGTGCACAAATATTTTTTAATTCTACAATATATAGATGCATTATTAGACGATGAATTATCAAACCCAATTGAAAAAATTTTATCATTCAAATTATATTCTTGTAAAATAACACTAATTAATCTAGATATATTTATGGTCGTATGAGAATCATTAAAAATTCTAAAAGCAATTACTCGTTTTTGTAGAAGCCAATTTGAATATACCCAATGACAAGTTATACTCATATAACTATTCATTTGCCAATGATCACTCCAAATATCCGAACATATTGAAACACGAGAATCTAATTTTAAAAAAATATTCTGATAAGTTATTTTTTTCTTTTTTATAATTTTTTTTAATATCACGTGTTAAAGTTGTTCTAGGAACACGTTTAACTTGTGGATTTGCATTTTCTTGTACTAATCTCACAAAATTTTGTTTTTCACCAAATGAGAATGGTAAATGTTGTGTACAAACAAATCTAGCTATACCATCTCTCCATTTTGAATCACTAAATTTAAATAAATTTAAATTACTAGAAGAAGAAGAAGAAGAACCTTGTTGAGCAAAATCGATTAATTGCGATTGTGATTTTTGAAGGCCGATTTCTTGAGGATGTATTTTCTCCAAATACTTGGTTAGTGTACCATATCCGCTCCCAATTTTGAAGGTGTATGATTTCTCGCAAAAATTGTATTTTGCTCTAATAAGAGCTCCATCGGCATAAAAAATTTTTGTGAACTATTTCACAAACATTTCGGATTCGTTAGCCAATACCAAGCAATCCCTAATTTAAATATTTGGAAAACTATCAAAACAAATATTTCGCTAACTAGGATATGACTTTGGATTACATGTTATCAATGTTTGGATTTATGACTTATTAGATATAATAATGCTAAAAAGCAATTATTTGGATATGTGTAAATTAACTTATGGATACATTTTCTTACTTAATGATGACGACATATCATAGACGAGTAAGAAACAAACATGTAAATTATTGTTTATGGAGTAAGAGAAATTAATACCTTATACATCAGTAGTACAAGAGGAAATGTGTTTGAGAAAGTTCCTTATGAATCTTGGTATTAAAGACTCATTAGAGTCTACATTTGTTTATAGTAACAATATGGTTACTTTAAACTTTACCAAGGATTCCAAATATTATAAAAGAACTAAAACATATTTTAATAAGAAGTGATACATGCAAAAGTAAGTGATTTTATAGTATATTTCTATAAACCAAATAATTGCTTATCATGTAACTAAACACACATTGAGAGTGATGCATTTTGATAAAGCAATATGATTGCATAGAATTTTTTTTATGCTATAATCCACTTAATATTTGTAACAGTTCACAAATATCTCGATTTTAATATCAGTAAATGTACATATTTGATTTTCTTTTTCAGTTATGTGACATTGATGATTGTACATATATGAGTGTATGTTTTTGTAAATACATGAACATGCTGAATGACATATTCACACAAGAACCTTTTGGCACTGATGATAGCGAGAAAAAAATGAGACATTAAGTGTGTTTACCTTGACAATGGTTAAGATAAGATCTTATAAAAAATCGTATATGGATAACCCACAATCCATATAAGCCTGATTTAATATGCAGATAAGAAACTTTTAAGTGTAATTGGGATTACACTATATGACTAACTAAGTCTCAAGTAGGACGCTTGATTAGCGACTTATTTAAAATTCGTATGGCATGATAAGTTATATGCCAAAACGTGTTGTTTGTAAAATATGTGCTTTGCAATCATGAATGGATGTGAGTGAATATATCTCTGATTCATCACAGTGTGAGTCCTAAAGGATATTGAATGTGCTTGTTAATATACCTTTTGTGACTTTGGGATGTATCACAAATTTTAAAATTAGTATTTGCTACTTTAGTATGATTGTCAATTGTCATGAGTAATGCAACCTGACGGTATATGTCTAGGAAAGCAACTAATTTTAAATTGAATGATATTAGGACAAAGGAACACTACTTAGATTATTTCATTACACTATACTCATTCGTCGACGAGTTATTATGCTTTTGATAAGTGACATAATTATGGGTGTAATATAAAAAATGTAGGTACAAGTATGCTCTTTGAGGGATTAGAGATAGTTGAACTGATATAATCAAATAAGTTTGAGGTATATTAAATCACGATCGTCCTCTTTATTTTAAGGGTTGATGCCTCTATACTGGCCTTAAATGGTTTCTAGTATAGAGTTCCCAAAAATAGGTGAACTCAGAAGATCACACCAATTATTTACCTATATGGACAAATATAATGAGTAATATTGAGGAATAAAGTAAGAAATGTCTTCTCATCATGTGCGAGTGGGAGATGTTGACTATGGGATAATTACGCCCATGATAATTTGTCTGATTTATTATCTTATTTTAATGATTAAGATAACTTACATGATCAGATTCTAATGTGATAAGGAGACTATCCTTATTCTGAGGTTTTCTTGTAACCTAAGGAAATGATTCTACTTGTCCATCTATATGTACATAGTCTACGAACTGAATTAACACACCCAAACATAATGTGTTAAAGACATTTTTACGTAAAACTATATTACTCCATTATTGTTATTTTGTTTCTATGTTAGGTATCTAATTGGTGGAATTAACATAGGATCTCTAGTATTCCACCATAGGATCTCTTGTAGGCAGTGGCGGAACTAGGGGTCAAGCTGGTGCAGCTGCCCCGCTTCTTCTCGAAGAGAAGAGCAATAGTCTTTCTTTTCGCCAGTTCCTCACCGGTGCCACCAAATTGCAGAGGCGACAACAAATTGCACAACGAAGAAGATGACTAAACATTTCAGTTGTCTTTTTTTGTTTCACACTTAAGTAAAATGATGTCGTTTTACTTAAGATCAAAAGAAAAAATATATACTTTAAGTAAAACGATGTCGTTTTACTCAAGAGTTATATATATATATAAATTATTGGATTTCTCATTTATTAAAATTTCATTCTCACACTAATTCTTAAACTCCTAAAAATAAATTCCTCTCTCTTGCTCCCTCCCTCGTGTTTGCAACTTACTCCTCGCTCACAATCTTACCTTTCTCCACTCCTTCTTTCATTACTATTCAGTTGAATTAGTCTAGTTTATTAGAATTTATTTTCCTCCCTTGTGTTTGCAACTTACTCCTTGCTTATGACCTCACAGTTTTCCACTAATTTCGTCATTACTATTCAGTTGAATCAATCAGCCTATTAGAGTCTATTCCGTTTTCGTTAGTGCCATCTCTTTATGTGAGTTTTTTCTAATATTTTTTTCAATATTAGTAATGTTTAAAAAAATATATAATTTTTGTGATTGATTATTGTAATTAAATATTTATAAAAATTATTTATTTATTTTATTTTAGTTGTTAGAAAAAAAATTTTGCATGTACAAGTGAGCACCCCCTCAATAAATGTTATGGTTCCGCCACTGCCTATAAGTTCTTTTCTTGTAAATCTTGGTAGAAAGAATGTGAAGGAGCAAGATTAATTACTTCCGCACATCGAAGGTTATAATCCTTGATTTTCTTAACTATTTATGAGTCTAGTGAGAGTAATTACTCTACCTATAGATGAGGTCAAAATGAGCAATAGAATGAATCTCCACCCTTTATGAAAACTCAAGCATAAGAGGAGTTCAATGGTGAAAGTTTTGAGGATAAATATGATAAGTACATTGCACATATGGAAAACCACCTCAAAAACTTAAGGAAAGAGAGCAAGAACTTGATGATAAGGTAAGCAATCAACAACTCAAGGGTTGAACGAGATATATGGAGATTTGTTTTATGAAAATAGAGCTACGTTGAAGAGGATTAGAAGCCACGGAACAAATACAATATGACCTTTCAATTATAAAACTTGTCGTTGTGCCTCCAAAAAGTGAGTCAAGTCCAAAAGAAGAATACGAGCAACAATTGGTGGAAATGGGTGATGAATCAAACACTCTTTCAAATGAGAAAAATTGAAATTGTCATTGAATATGGTCATCTTGAATGCACGTTTAAAGATTATGTCTTGAACTACACTTTGAAGAGTGAACAAGAAGAAGAAACTCTATACATATATGGTGAAATGGAACAAGTGGTGAAGTGCACATGGAGGATATTTTGGAAAAACCTATTGATAGAACAAGAGGTTACTTCCCAAGACCTAATTATTGAAGAATTTAATGACAGCAACCCTCATACAGTTATCTTTTATAGTCCTTTAGTGGAGGTTTTATAAAGTAAACCTTTGTGTCATTGTGTGGAATACGTGAAGTTATATTTTGATCCATGCATAAAAAAGAATAAGGAGAAAATAGAGATTCAATTGAGCTTGGGATTTGTGTTTAAACATGCAAAGAGGTTGGGAAAGTGACTCTTGATAAAAAGAGCATTCAAATGCAATCTCAGGCCATCGGAGATTCAACTTCATTTTTTTTTTCAAGATGATTTTTATGAGCAAGTGAGGTTGTATCAAGAATGAGACCAAACTTTGTCGAATCGAAAAGAGATTAAAAGTCGGGTTAAGGACTAAAATCTAAGCGCTTCTTAGAAAGTAACCCAAATCCTTAAGTTTTCTATTATTTTTATTTTATTTTCATTTCATTTTTCTTTTATTACAAAACTCATCGTGATTTGTATTGAAAGTTCAATGTGTTAATTTACCTTGTTTGCATGCTTGTAGGATTGAAAGGAGCATACAAGGTAAAAAAAAAGAGATGAGCCAAAGAGGATGTCCAATATAAAGAAATTCTTAAATCTGTTTGGTCAGTTTAGTATTATGTTTAATATCCATTACAAAACCTTAAATCAATGATAAAAATCACAACTTTTTGTATTTGACAGTGGTACTAAAGTAATATATTCACATCATCACGATTTTTTACGTAAGCAAACACTTCAGAAGGGATGATCCATCCATCAAACAGGTGTTGTTGTACTAAGATTTTTGTCCTGCAAGACCATAAAGTAAAATCAAACCGAAGGATATTAGAAGAAAGATTTAGCCAAACAAACTCAATAAAGAAATGGAGCTTCACAAGAAATGAAGAATCCTTGTGTTATTTTGTAAACTTTAGCATGCAAAAAAATGTAATGATATTAAAGACATTAAGTTAGCACTTACCTCAACATATAACCTGTGAAATTCTCTATACACATCCTCTATAGCAACAAGTCTGTTAAGGATGAAGCTATTCTTTCCAAAATCAACATTCCAATCCTGACAATTCGCCACTCTGAATCTTAAATCAGACATTACCATAAATGCTAGCCGATCGGAGAATAAGTTACTCTCTCTATTCACATGCTAGATAATGTATCGAATACATCTTAATTGACTAATAGCCTTCATAAAATCCTAATAATACTCTTTCTCCGATAAATAATAATACCCTAACAATACTTTCACTAAGTTTTGATTATCCACTAAAATCATTAACCTATCATAATTCAAGTAATTGGCATTGAATTACAACCAATGAATTAAGGACCTAAGTTCATAAATAACATTGACTTTGTTGGTCAAATCATGAAAGTCTTGTAGGTGACAAACAATACTTCCTGATGTGGGTATTGTAATGTGCGGTAACTTATCACAACGATACTCAATGGAACTCCCTGGAGCCTATACTGAGCTTTAATCGAGTCGAGTTCGAACTTATTCATGAACTTATTCATGAACGTTCATGTTCGTTCTCACCTCCATTCCAAGAAATGAATAATCACTGTATTCTTTTGTAAACTTTGGCATGCAAAAAATTAATAATGTTAAAGACATTAAATTAGAAATTACCATAACATATAACCGTAGAACATTGTGAAATTCTCAATACACATCCTCTATACCAACAAATCTGTTCGCGATGAAGCTATTCTTTCCAAAATCAACATTTCAATCCTCGCAATTCGCCAACTTTGAATCTTCAATAAGACATTATCATAAATGCTAGCCAATCGGAAAATAAGATACTCTCTATACACATGTCGAATAATGTATTGAATACATCTTAATTGACTAATAGCCTTCATGAAATCCTGATAGTACTCGATCTCTGGTATACAATAAAATCTTACTAGACTTTCACTATTTCTTGATTATCCACTAAAATCATTAACCTATCATAATTCAAGTGTTTGGAATTGAATTGCAACCAATGAATTAAGAATCTAAGTGATAGGAATCCAGACGCACTTAATGGTGAACAACATTCCATTGACCCGTTAGTGAAATTGGTGGACCAATGACTCGAGCTAAAACCAAACAGTTCAAGCTGGCTCTTAATGGTTTGATCATGGAAGTGATGGATGATGCATACAAGTTGCTGGAACAAGGTTACGATGAAGTGAAGACTGATTTTAAGCCTTGGAACCTCGTGATTTTGACATTACATGGAGAAACTTCGTTGGAGAGCAAGATTGGACAAGAGTTGGATAATCGTGCCTCCACGTCGCGACGTCCACAGCTCCACGTCGAGACGTGCACCGACGTCGCGATGTCCACCGACCTCCACGTCGCGACGTAACTCTCTAGAAATTTGAAGTTTGAAAAATTGGAATTAAAAATCCAATTTTAATTCACGACGCGATTTCCGCACTTCGCGAAGCGCGACCTTCCACGTCGCGACGTCCACGCACCCACGTCGCGCGACGTTGGGAAATTCGGCAGATTTTGAGTTTTTCATTTTAGTTCGTTTTTGTTATTTCTTTTCAATAAGGGACGTGATTTAATGTTCTTGCATGAACATTGACATGTTCAATATGGTGTTTTCACATGGCTAAAGATCTTGCATGATTGAAGCATGTGCTAATTCCATTTTAGGGAAGTTTATTCCAATTAGGAAACAATTTTTAGGAAAGTAGGGTTTACTTTGTTGGCAAGTTTTTGTGCCTATTTAAAGGCTTGTAAACCCACGAATTTTAGTAGTTGATTTTTGATATTGAAAGTTCATTATTTTGCAAGAGCAAAATCTGATCCCAGCCCTTAGAGACCTTAAGCTAAGTTTGAGCTTTTATTTTCTAAAACCCTAAAGTGAGATTAAGCCAATAGTCTTGCTTTTGTTCTAAGTTTGAGAACAGCCAAATCTGATTTAATATAGGTGCCGCCTGAGTCAAGTTGGTTTTGTAATAGCGTTGGGGCTTTGGACAAGTTTCCATTGAATCGTGCTCAATATCTTCTTTTGATTTCTTTGTTTCTTTCTTATTCTTTGTGTTTCTGTTCTAACCATTATCTTTCTTGTGTTCGTTGAATTCTTTGGTTTGGTGAACTTGTTGTGGAATTTTCCAAGCTAGACCTGTCCTGTGGATAATTAAGGTTGTCAATCCGCCTAAAGATGGATCAAATCAACGAGAATCTTATCAAGTGGTATCAGAGAATTTTTGGTGCTTGAAAATTTCAGGTTAAATTTTCCATCTCATAAACTTTTTAATTTGTGATTGAATCTCGTGAAATTGGATTGAATTTCTTGCTGCTAAATATTGAGTGATTGAATTTTCTTGCTGATATTCAAAAAAAAAGGGAAATTCGTCAAAAAAAAATTACGTGAAAAAAAATTAAAAATTACGAGAAAAAAAAAATTGCAGCAAAATCTGAAAACGAAATTCTGGTTATACAATCACTGTTGAAATCTGTTCTTGATATTCGCAATTAATTCTTGGTGTATCTATTTCTTTTCTTGCCTAATTTGTCCAAAATTGTGCCTTAACATGTTCTAAATTGCAATTTTTCATAATTCCTTCTTCAATTCCTTACTTGATTTGTGTGGTACTTGAGTTGGATTATTGATAGGCGGTTTAAGAATTTAGTACTTGCAAAGCAGACTACGAGAGACCCCACATTTGGAGAGTAGATTAGGGAGAGCAATTATACACGAGAATAACCATATTAAAAGAGTGAAGTGAACCGACAATACCTAAAGCGAGAACCCGTGAGAAGCCTTAATTATTATTATTGTTTCTTGTGTTGTTTTATCTAACTTGCAGGTATTTTAAAATGGCGGAGGGAACTTCAAAGAATCAATCTGAACAACAAGTTTCAAAGACTTAATCTGAACAACAACTTCAAATTAATACACTTTTTAGCATGATGCAAAAGTTAACAATCCAATTAGACAATCTGACAGAAGCTCAACATTCTGCTTCTAAGAAGAAAACAACCTCAAAGAAACTTGAAGATGAATTTGATTAGGCTGATTTTGATGGAGAGGGGTTCATAGAATCTGAACAATCACAGAGCCGGGGCAAGTCTGAGTTTGATGTGGCTTCAGTTAAATTGGATTTTCTAAAATTTCATGGCACTTCAGATCCCGACACCTTTCTTGATTGGGTTTATACAGTGGAGTAAATTTTTGCTGGCAATTCTTATTCTGAAGATAAGAAACTGCGGATGGTGACAATACATTTTAAAGATTATGCATAAGAAACTGCGGATGGTGACAATACATTTTAAAGATTATGCAGCTTATTGGTGGACTCAATTGGTGAAGGATAGACAGTTAAATGGGGAGCGACCAATCCGAACTTGGAGAGAGATGCAATCCATTTTGAGGAGGCGATTTGTGCCATTTTATTTCGCTAATGAATTGCGGATGCAAGTTCAAACCCTCACCCAATGAAACCGATCCGTTGATGATTATTTCGAGAAAATGCAGTTACTCATGATAAAGGCACATATTGTGGAAGAACCCGAAACAACAATGGCTAGGTTCTTGGCAGGAATGACTCCCGCATTGTCATACAAGATGGGTTTTCAAAAGTCCTATGATTTGACAGAGATGTTGCATAATGCTATTCAAATAGAGCGTCACATGAAGCAAAAGGGACGACTTACACCTCGTCAACCTCCTTGGCAAAGAAACAACCGACAGACTCCACCTAATCCAGTTATGAAGAACAAGCCTTTTGGAGGTAATACTACGCCCAAGCCGGTATAAAGAACACCACCAATTGTTCAGAAGTCAGCTCAAAACACACCCCAAAGATCTAGTGAGGTTAAATGTTATAAATGTCAAGGATATGGTCATATGCAAGCAAATTGTCCTAGCAAAAAGGTTATTTACTTCCTTGACAATGGGGATGTTGCTAGTGTTTATTCGAGTGATGATGAGATGCCCGAACTTGAAGAAAAGACTTATGGTGAATAATATGATGAGGATGCTCCAGAAAAGTTGGAAGTTGCTGAGTCTCTTGTCACCATGAGAACCTTGAGTGCACAGCCACAGTTGGAAGGCGAGACAGTGCAACGTGAGAACATCTTCCACACCAAGTGCATTATTCAGAAAAAGCAGTGCAGTTTGATTATTGATGGTGGGAGTTGCACAAATGTTGCGAGTACATTATTGGTATCCAAGTTGAAGCTTACTTGTTCAAAACATCCCAAACCATACAAGCTTCAATGGTTGAATCAAATTGGGGAGGTTAAGGTAAACAAACAGGTGCGCTTATCTTTGTCAATTGGAAGGTATACTGATGATATTTTGTGTGATGTTGTTCCAATGGAGGCAGCGCATGTGTTACTTGGACGTTCATGGCAATTTGATAGATATGTCATGCATGATGGATGGAAGAATCACTACACCGTAGAGAAGGATGGTAAGAAGTACATTTTGGCTTCTTTGAAACCATGGGAAGTATATGAAGATCAAGCCAAAATCTCCAAGGAATGTAGGCAATTGGTGCAGGCCGAGTTAATGAAACAAGAAATGGGAAACACCTCTACCCTTCAAGCAAAAATGCAAAGAAAATGGAAGGCCAAAAGATGAAGCAAGAGGAGAAAGAAAAGAGATTAACAGTCTTTGCACAAAAAAGTGAATCCAAAAGAGCAATACTAGATCGGCATGAGATGTTTGTACTTATTTACAAAGACTTGTATTTGCTATCTAGTGATCACCTTTCTACTTTGCCTAGTGCTGTGATTTCTCTTATATAGGAATTTGAAGATTTATTCCCCGAGGAGTTGCCAGAGATGGGTTACCTCCAATTCGAGGTATAGAACATCAAATTGATTTCATTCCTGGTGCTTCAATTCCAAACAGGCCAGCATATAGGGCAAGTCCTGAGGAGACAAAGGAAATTCAAAATCAAGTGGATGGTCTTCTAGAAAAAGGTATTGTTCGTGAAAGCTTTAGTCCATGTTCTGTGCCTGTTATTCTTGTTCCTAAGAAAGATGAAACATGGAGAATGTGTGTTGATTGTAGAGCCATTAACAAAATAACCATTAAATATCGTCACCCTATCCCTATGTTAGATAACATTTTAGATGAGTTATATGGTTCTAAAATCTTTACAAAGATTGATTTGAAAAGTGGCTATCATCAAATTCGTATGAAAGAGGGTGATGAATGGAAAACTGCCTTTAAAACTAAGTATGGTCTTTATGAGTGGTTAGTGATGCCTTTTGGATTGACTAATGCACCAAGCACTTTTATGTGCTTAATTAACCATGTACTTAGATCTTTCATAGGGAAATTTGTGGTAGTTTATTTTGATGATATACTTGTTTACAGCAAAACACTTGAAGAGCATGTTGTCCATTTAAAAAGAGTGTTTGTTGTACTTCGTGAAAATCAGCTTTATGCAAATTTTAAAAATTGTAAATTCTGTACTTCGTCTGTTATCTTTTTAGGATTTGTTGTAAGTGCTGAAGGAATTTCTGTTGATGAAAATAAGCAATTAGAGATTGGCCCACACCTAAGTCAGCTAATGATGTTAGGAGTTTTCATAGTTTAGCTGTATTTTATAGGAGGTTTGTAAAGGACTTTAGTACAATTGCAGCCCCCTTAAATGATCTAGTTAAGAAGAATGTGACTTTTGTTTAGACTGATGCTCAAGAAAAAGTTTTTAATACTTTGAAGCAGAAATTAACTAATGCTCCTGTTCTTATGTTACCTAATTTTGAGAAAGCTTTTGAAATACAATGTGATGCCTCCGAAAAAGATATTGGTTCTGTTTTGATGTAGGAAGGCAAGACCGTGGCATACTTTAGTGAGAAGCTTAATGGAGCAACATTGAATTACCCCACATACGACAAGGAGTTGTATGCATTGGTGAGATCTCTACAAGTTTGGCAGCACTATCTTTGGCCGAAAGAATTCATCATTCATTCGGATCATGAGAGTCTTAAGTTCCTTAAGACCCAAGATAAGTTGAATAAAAGACATGCTAAGTGGTTGGAGTTTATTGAGACTTTTCCTTACGTTGTTAAGTACAAGGCTGGAAAGGAAAATGTGGTTTTTGATGCATTGTCGAGAAGGTATAATTTACTTACTTTCTTGCATACTAAACTGCTTGGATTTGATGTCATGAAAGGATTTATGCTGAAGATGCTGAATTTAAACTTGTGTATGAGACTTGTATGCATAAATCCGAAGGAGAGTATTATTTGCATGATGGTTTCTTGTTTAAAAAGGATAAATTGTGTGTACCTAATTGCTCTATTCGTGATTTGTTAGTTGTTGAGACACATGGAGGTGGATTGATGGGTCATTTTGGTGTTAACAAAACATTACATATTTTGCAAGAACATTTTTATTGGCCTCATATGCGCAAAATTGTTCAATCTGTTTGTCAAAGATGTATTGTTTGTAAACAGGCAAAGTCAAAAATAATGCCTCATGGTCTATACACACCACTTCTTGTACCTTTGCATCCTTGGTTAGATATTTCAATAGATTTTGTTTTGGGGTTGCCTAGGTCACCAAGTGGTAAGGATAGTATTTTTGTGGTAATTGATAGGTTCAGCAAAATGGCACACTTTATTGCATGTTCATGAACCAATGATGCTACACACATAGCAGACCTTTTCTTTAAAGAAGTTGTAAGATTGCATGGTATTCCTATGTCTATTATGAGTGATAGAGATGTCAAGTTCCTTAGTCATTTTTGGCGAACTCTTTGGAGTAAATTGGGAACTAAACTACTATTTTCTACTATTGCACACCCCCAAACTGATGGGTAAACTAAGATAGTTAATAGAACGCTATCTGCATTATTGCGTGCTATCATACAAAAGAATCTAAAGAAATGGGAAGACTGTTTACCACACATTGAGTTTGCTTACAATCGTACTATTCACAGTGCAACTTCTTTTTCTCCATTTGAGATTGTATATGGCTTTAATCCTTTGGCACCTTTGGATATTTTGCCTATTCCTCTTAACGAGTTTGTTAATGTTGATGGTGCAAGTAAAGCTACTTTTGTTAAGGACCTTCATGCTAGGGTTCGTGACAACATTGAAAGGAGAAATGAGCAGTATGCCAAGCAAGCCAATAAAGAAAGACGCCGTATGGTGTTCCACTTGGGAGATTGGGTTTGGGTACATTTGCGTAAAGAAAGATTTCCTGAGAAACTGAAATCAAAGCTTCACCTAAGAGGCGATGGACCATTCCAAGTTCTCGAGCGCATTAATGACAATGCATACCGCATTGATTTACCCAGTGAGTATGGAGACGTTAGTGCTACTTTTAATGTTTCTGATCTCTTTTTGTTTGTTGCAGGAGATTCGAGGACGAATCCTTTTGAGGGGGGGAATGATAGGAATCCAGACGCACTTAATGGTGAACAACATTCCATTGACCCGTTACGTGGAATTGGTGGACCAATGACTCGAGCTGAAACCAAATAGTTCAAGCTGGCTCTTAATGGTTTGATCATGGAAGTGATGGATGATGCATACAAGTTGCGGGAACAAGGTTACGATGAAGTGAAGACTGATTTTAAGCCTTGGAACCTCGTGATTTTGACATTACATGGAGAAACTTTGTTGGAGAGCAAGATTGGACAAGAGTTGGATAATCGTGCCTCCACGTCGCGAAGTCCACAGCTCCACGTCGCGACGTCCACCGACCTCCACGTCGCGACGTAACTCTCTAGAAATTTGAAGTTTGAAAAATTGGAATTAAAAATCCAATTTTAATTCACGACTCGATTTCCGCACGTCGCGAAGCGCGACCTTCCATGTCGCGACGTCCACGCACCCACGTCGAGCGACGTTGGGAAATTCGGCAGATTTTGAGTTTTTCATTTTAGTTCGTTTTTGTTATTTCTTTTCAATAAGGGACGTGATTTAATGTTCTTGCATGAAAATTGACATGTTCAATATGGTGTTTTCACATGGCTAAAGATCTTGCATGATTGAAGCATGTGCTAATTCCATTTTAGGGAAGTTTATTCCAATTAGGAAACAATTTTTAGGAAAGTAGGGTTTACTTTGTTGGCAAGTTTTTGTGCCTATTTAAAGGCTTGTAAACCCACGAATTTTAGTAGTTGATTTTTGATATTGAAAGTTCATTATTTTGCAAGAGCAAAATCTGATCCCAACCCTTAGAGACCTTAAGCTAAGTTTGAGCTTTTATTTTCTAAAACCCTAAAGTGAGATTAAGCCAATAGTCTTGCTTTTGTTCTAAGTTTGAGAACAGTCAAATCTGATTTGATTTAGGTGCCGCCTGAGTCAAGTTGGTTTTGTAATAGCGTTGGGGCTTTGGACAAGTTTCCATTGAATCGCGCTCAATATCTTCTTTTGATTTCTTTGTTTCTTTCTTATTCTTTGTGTTTCTGTTCTAACCATTATCTTTCTTGTGTTCGTTGAATTCTTTGGTTTGGTGAACTTGTTGTGGAATTTTCCAAGCTAGACCTGTCCTGTGGATAATTAAGATTGTCAATCCGCCCAAAGGTGGATCAAATCAACGAGAACCTTATCACTAAGTTCATAAATTACATTGACTTATTTGGTCAAAGGATGCAAGTTTTGTACGTGACAAATGGTACCTTTTGATGTGAGCATAGTAATGTACGATAACTTACCATAATGATACTCAACAGGCCTCCCTGTAGTCGATACTGAGCCTTAATCGAGTCGAACTCGAACTTGTTCATGAACGTTCATGTTTGTTCTCACCCCTATTCACAATAAATGAATAATCCTTGTATTGTTTTGTAAATTTTGGCATGCAAAAAAATGTAATGATGTTAAAGACATTAAGTTAGCACTTACCACAACGTATAACCGCATAAAATTGTGAAGTTCCCTATACACATTCTCTATACCAACAAATCTGTTAGCGATGAAACTATTCTTTCCAAAATTAACATCCCAATCATGACAATTCGCCACTTTGAATCTTGAATCAGACATTGCCACAAATGCTAGCTAATCAAAAAATAAGTTACTCTCTCTATACATATGCCAAACAATGTACCGAATACGTCATAATTGACTAATATCCTTCATGAAATCCTGATAGCACTCGTTCTCCGGTATACAATAATACCCTGTCAAAACTTTCACTAGGTCTTGATTATCCACTAAAATCATTAGTCTATCATAAAGTGTTTGGCATTGAATTGCTACTCATGAATTAAGGACCTCAATTCATAAATAACATTGAAGGTTGAAGGATACAAGTCTTGTTGCTAACAAACCTTACATTCTTATGTAGACATTGTAATGTACGGTAACTTACAACAACGATACTCAACAGGCCTCCTTAGAGCCTATACTTATACCCCTCTACCAGCTACACCGGCATATACTTGGTCATTACCAATTGATGTATTAGACATCAAAACTGGACAACCTGAAATGTTAGTATCCACTGGCGATCTAATAATCTCTCTATAATGTTTCTTATCCCACCACTTTGTGTCTGATACGCATATCTTTTTAGCTACTAAGTCTGCATGGAAGTCAATTAGATCGTCTACGAGAGATAAACAGTATGCCTCAATGTAATTTTTCATTGACACCATAATTGAATTGTTGAGAGACAGGACAAAAGAATTTATCTTCAAGCTGGTTGGCTTGATAATGTCATCAAATAGTTTCACGTGATGACCATAATAATATTGCTCCAATCCCTCATTGCTCTACAAAACCAACATCCACCAATACTCAATTGTAATGATAAGCCCAATATCAATTGACATTTACAAACATAAATTAAGGTGTGCCTAGTTAGTAAAATTGGGGAAAGAGAAAATGAAATGAAATGAAAAAGTAGTGCTTATTAGTTTATAACCATTCCCTTAAAATAATTTTTATATACCAGTTTTAGTGAATACTCCATACCACTCTATTTTGGGGGAATGGAGTTATTATCATTATCATTCATCACAATTATCATTATTATTACCATTCCTATTTCTTTTCATTGACCAAGCATATTCTAAAAGTAAAAACTTATTACAATAGATTTACCTCTGGCAATGGCTTCATCGTTTTACTACTCGCATTCCCCACAAACTGAACAATAATGAACAAATTTTAAATCAACATTCAACCATTTCAATCAACATGTCAAACTAGTCAGTTTGGCATTACATTTAATCTCCATTACAAAATCTTAAATCAATGATAAAAACCACAACTTTTTATATTTGACAGAGGTACTAAAGTAATATGTTCATATCATCGTGATTTTTTACGTAAGTAAACACTTCAAAAATCCATCAAATTGGTAGTGTTGTACCAAAATTTTTGTCCTACAAAATCATAAAGTAAAATCAAAGCGAAGGACATTGGAAGAAAATTTTAGCCAAACAAACTCAATAAAGAAATAGAGATTCGCAAGTAGGGCTAATAGTGGGCTCGAGGCCGACTCGTTTATTTTTTTCTAAGCTTGAGCTCAAGTTAAGCCTAGAACTCGAGCTCAAACTCGAGTAAATTTCAAGCTCGGGTTGTTTATTTCTTTTAGCTCAAATTCGATCTCGAACTGTAGCTCGAGTTTAGGATTGAGCTCAAGCTCAGTTTCAACTTTAATTTTTTTTATCACCTTTACTTTTTCTTTTTTTTTCTTTTTGCACAAATAAGATTTTTCAATCACAACACAATAAGAGGTGGTTAAAACAGTTTTATTTATTTACCAATATGCATATGCATTTCAAAATAGTAGATGACCAACTTAGAAGAATTAGGATGATGCAAGTGTCATTAACATATTGGCTATTTTAGGGATAGATCATTTGAAAGGGCATTTTGGGGGCATTTTGTTTCGATAGATTATCCCTTACAATTAAATCTCAAACTAGTTACAGAAATTGGATAAAGACTAAATTTTGATTCAGCATCAATTAATTACACAGAAGTCACATTCAAACCAAATTGAGAAAACCTTATGGTGAGCAAAACTCAAATTATACAAACACTGAATTTTGATGCATCCTCAGTTACACAGATTGTATCCTGCAATTCCAAAAGAAATTCCCTTCAACAAAAAAGATATCATATCAAAGCAAAAACTATGGTTAACCAATTTGGAGTCATGGACTCTTTAGTTTTATCTTTCGTAGGTGATAGGTTTTCAATTCTTGATTTTTTTAACTCATGTTGTTTTGCTTTAGTTTGTTGCAAAACAACATCAATTTTGTGAGTGATTTATGCAAAATAGAACTCTAAATGGAATTCCTAGAAATACTCTCATTTTTATCTTTATCTTACCTTCTTGTTTTTCCCTCCTAAAACTTCTACTTTTGCACTATTTCTTAGTTATAATTCCTCACATTTATAATCTAAGAATATGAAATTGATCACATTGCCACAAACATGTTATTCAAATACAAATATAGAGTGAAGTTATAAACAGAATAGGCCATGTATTTGATTTGATTAGTACTAAATCAAAAGCCAAAAAGAATTACTAGAATCCTGACAAATTATCATGTAGTTTCTGAGCTCATGTTACAACCATGTTTTCTACTCTATCAATTCAAAAAAGAAATCAATTCCTACTAAAACATACAAGACAGTAGCACAAATATTAGCATGAAATGCAATTGATAGATTTGCATAAGCCTCATGCAGACATTTGTATATGATGTGGCTTGATATAAAGCGATTCATATATAAAACATGAGTTAATTACGATTTCAACGCATAATAAAAGCGATATGAGATTAGAATCACGATTTCAATAGCTAATAATTGTATATTATATATATGAAATACGTCTTATATATGAACCGATTTCACAAGAACCATTGGCTTTGTATATATCATAATATCATATATAAAGAAAAACAGAGAGCGACAAAGGAAACATGAAAATGTTGTAGAACAAATGGAAAAATCCAATAAACAAGTGTTGTTATTGCTTAGAAATAAATTGTTCTTCCTCCAACACATTTAGGTTTCCATTACTACAATAAAAATGATCATCTAGTTTTCAAACTTCATTATGTAATAACTTTTTCAGCTTTAACAATTAAAAAAAGAAATCAATTCATGTCAAAATATATAAAATACTAGTACTAATTAACATTGCACAAAAATGCAATTAATGCATCAACAGTAATTTTTAATAATGTGATTCAACAACATATTATATTTTCAAATGTGAAAATTAGTTGAATTATCAATCATATAAAATTAATGAATTCAAAAACTTATTACCTTCAAATTTTAGATTTTAGATTCAATCAACTTTCAGTTTTATCAATCATCTCTTAGTTTCATAGTAGATGTTGGGACCAAGTTACAATATTTGTCTTTCTAGTTTTGACCTTTGCATCAAGAACTGCACATTTGTCATCCTTTTTTGAAGTACCTTTTTAATTTTTAAATGCTTTTTCGCTTGTAAGTATGCAGTGACATTGAATAGAATAAATTGTAACATATTCCATATATTCAATTGGACAAACATTGGGCATGCCATGATACAAAACTTTGAAAATCTCTAAAATGCATAAAATGGCTTAGAATACAAGTTGTTGTGCTTATTTATGCTACAATATATTGACCAAAACTCCAAACACCATCACTTTTGTCTTGATTGTGTGGAAGTTTTGCCTACAAAAACTTATTTCTAATTGGAGAACTCAATGCTCCAAACAATTTAATCCACAATAGGGGTTTTGATGAAGAAAGGCTCTACGGTAACTTTTGTCATGATAATTTAGTGGAGATACAAAGACTAAATTTGGACACAATTTTAATTATCCCCATATTTCCAGTTGTATTTCACTCCTTTTTAATTTGCCTGCAAACTCCAAGCTGCAAAAAAAAAAATATTGTCAATTTTTTTTGTACCAATAGAAAACCCAAAAAAGGAAGAAAACTATAAGCAAGCAAAGAGTTTGAAATTTTGGAATAAGACAAAAATGCATTAGATGGTTAGCAATTAAATACCTTTATGAGAAGAGTCTTCCGAAGAAAAATGCGCAAAAAACAATAGCTCCATACCATTTATTGGATCGAAATCTACAAAGAATAAAGTAGAAAAGATAAGTTAATTAAATTAGTTAGATTACAATTATATTTATCACAATTTTAATCCAAGCATAATCTTATGGAAAATTTAGGTTTCATGCCAAATTCATGAAATGAATATCATTGCTGAAAATTTTTGAGTAACATATTGTTTATAGTTGATCAAAATAATTTTATGTTAGAAGCATTTCCCAAGACATAAATCATTGCCTCAAAACATTATTCAAGTAACAAAATATATATTTTGATATCACTTTTTATTGTATTTATTCTATATTTTTTGCAACCATCGAGACAAATTTTTCTTCAAGAATCGGTAACAATATTAACAAATGAAAAAATATAACAAAATAATCTCTGTGTGTGTGTGTTTCAAGATATTATTTAGATAAAATCAAGTATTGAAATTAAAGTGAAATTTATATCAATAATATGAAATACTCACTTTCTGCCACAATCTGCTGGATTGTTTAAGTCACATGCCCATATCTGCCAAGCTATTTGTGCGGCAGCAGGAACCAATAATGCATAAAACGGCCATCCTATTCCACCCAAAATACAATATAAGTAACTCATATAAATTTTGGGGAAAATATTACAAAAACAGAGATATATTGTACACAAAACAAAAAAAAGAGCAAGAAAAATATGTTATTAATATATATTTTTAGTTTCAAAATAAGTTTTCTTAACCAAAAATACCATATAAGAACCCATAAAAAATTTGAATAGTATCGCAAATTTGAGAGATTGTACGCCAAATAAGAAAATAGCAAGAAAAAAAATGTTATTCTTATACAATTTTAGTTTCAAAATAAGTTTGTTTAACCAAAAACACTATATAAAAACCCATAACGAGATTAGCAAAATATCGCAAAATCGAGAGATTGTACGTGAAATAAGAAAATAGCAAGAAAAAAATGTTATTATTATACAATTTTGGTTTCAAAATAAGTTTGCTTAACAAGAAATGTGGAATTAAATAGTTCATGCACAAATAGGGCAGTGGAGGCAAGTTTTAGTATTTTTGCATGATATTTAAATTATATATATAAGATAAAGAAATTTAGTAAGTATATATACCTATATTAGCATTGAATCCACTTAGAGCTAAGCTACCAATGGATGCAATTCCAAAAACACTTGTCCAAAATTTTGTTGAATCACCAAGTAACAATGCTGTAGATTTGACACCAACTTTGACATCATCCTCTTTATCCTGCAAAATATTTTACAATGAAATATTGTTAACTAAGACTTAAATTTCTGTTTTTAATTATATCCATGAACTTTGAGAGAACAAAAATGTCAAAAATTACGCTTAAATTAAATAATATATAATGATAGAGAGTATTTTATACGACATCGTAATTTACTTTATCTAGAATTTTATCAATTATTCATTCACTTATGTATTTATAATAAGTACTTATTTATTGATGAGAGAATGAGTGGAGTTATTATGTCGTAAAAAACTATGAGTAAAAACAATGCTCATATAAGAGTTCGGTTAAAAAAAAAGAATTGGAAAATAGGTCAATGTTAATTCAAATTAAAAGGGAATAGTGAGATTTAAAAAGAATTGAAAAGATTAATCCCTAAACAAAGATATGATAAGTGTAAATATAAATGAAACATTATAGATAAAATATGATAGCGAAGTATGATTTATATATCAACTCTATATATGATCTAAATCATTGTTGTAATTCAAAAACTAACATATTGTCTAAATATTTTCTAATGTAAAAAAGGATTAAATTTTAATTATATTTATTTCTCAATGTTCCTTCTTAGCATTTCAATTTTCCAAGTCATTTAATCATATTATTATCTCTTCACAGATTAATGGACTAATTAAATATTTCCTTTTGAGTGTGAAGAATTTTGTACCTGATGAGCATAAATTGTATCAACTTCCAGAGTCCAGAAGAAGCAGCCAATGAGGAGTGGGAAAGCAATGGCCGGATGAAGAGCTCCTTTAACAGCAGCCCATGAATACAATGCTCCCCAGTTTGCAGTCAAACCAAGATGGGCTTGAGGCTATATTAATTAATATAATTTTGAATTTTCATGTCAGAAAATTTAAAAAAAAAAAATGAACACATTCAAGGATAAATTGTGCCAAAAGAGGAAGAAAACAATTTTTTTTTTTTTTTTTTTTTTTGTTTATGAAGCCAAAAAAATTTTGAAATATGTGAGGCAAATAGTGTAGATAAAATACCCAATATGTTATTCTCTTCATGAGTGGGTAAGTAAAGAGCAATGGCAAGGATGAAACCCATAATAGGCGGCTGCAAAATAAACAAAAGAAAAAAAAAACACAAGGTCAAACATTAAGTTTTGAGAATGTTTCAAGAATAATATATTAATACAAATAGTACTTATTTAGCCATTATATCCAACTTCATGCAAGAATAAAATGTTGCAAGTATTAAAAAAATTTATACTTAATTGCAATTTAGAATAATTGGATATGAACCTAATTACATTGCTAACAAAATCATAATTATTAAATTGTTAATAACAGTACAAACTTATAAATTTTGCAATTAATAATAATCAATTGTAAACAAGTCATGGAATAAAATTTTATGCAACTTTTTCTGGGTACATTACGAAAAAAATCCCTTATGATTTAGAAAAAATTTAAATTACCTTCCTATGGTTTAAAAAATTTACAAATTATTTCTATGCGATTTGGTTTTTTTAAAAAAAAAATTAAAAAACGATGATTTTGGGAAAAAAAAACATGGTGCAATTTATTTCAAATCAACAATAGAAATCTATGTCTATATGTTGGATTAGATCAATTTACAAAAATATGTATAAAATCTATATATTTGTGTGTAGTTAAAAAAAAAAACACACAAGGAAGTAAATATAGGTTTTTAAAATATAAAGGGGTAATTTGAAATTTTTTGAAACCATGAAGAGATTTCTTATAATTTACCCAATTTATTTTTTATCCTATGCGTAAAGGCATAATACGTCAGTCATATACTATTAATTATTAATCACGAAGATTATTAGTCACCCTAATAACTATGGCAAATCTATAGTGTTGGGAGAAGTAACCATCCTTAAAGATTTAAAAGTTTACATATTTTTTACTATAAAATATTAGAATTTTTTTATTTAATTTTATAAAAATTAAAATAATTTATTTTTAAAAATAAAAAATATAATTTCTACTAATAATATTATATAATTTTTACCTTTCAAACTTTGCTGATAATTAGTCAATAAAGGCTACTATCTCTCTTGTGTGTTTTCCACTCTTAACGTCTCTTTTGATTCTCCCAACTTTGGACACACTTGAGACGGATGGTTGTTGGCCATTACGGAGATACTTTTAGCAAATGAAAATGGACAAATCAAGAGAATAAAGAAAGGGATGAAGTACTGCAATTTTTGTTTGAGGGAGAAAAAAAATACCAAAGGCACAACTGAAAATATTCCAAGGCTAATTATTTATTATTTAGTAGAGCCACTCTTCCTTTTGATTTTTGCTTTAAACTTTTAAGAGTTTTGAATCCTCTAAAACTATAATAATTTACTTAATTAATAAATATATACTTTATTTTTAAAAAATGAAAAATTATTATTTATTTTTTATGTTCAAGGGCTACTAGTATATAGGGGGAAAAGAGACAAATAAGAATGGAAAACACACTAGTTTTTTTTATGTGGGTATTTATTTATTTTGAAAGTATAAATTTTTAATGATGTTTGTCATTTTTTTGATGATGTTGTTTAATTTTTCACTAAAGTTAAAGCATGGTCGCAACTTGGAAGCTGCCTAAAAGGAAGAAATTAAAATGTTTAAAAGCCCAATCATTATAAAGCTTTGGGCACTTAGTCAACTTATAATATGTAAATTAATGGTCATGCAATCTTTTCCAATCTTTTCAGTTCCCGTAATTTTTTTTTTTAATGGGCACTTCTAATAATTGACAAAAAATTTATGCATGGATCTTAATGATTATGATCTAGAGTTTTCTTTATTAAACCTTAGAATGATATTAAGTCTAGCATGACAATCAATATATCAATTTAAATAATATTGACGTGTACACACAATTGTTTTCCCATAACCTTATATAATTGTTATAATAAAAATAATAATAAGAGTTAATTATAAAAAAAAAAAAACTCTTCTGAATTATGATTCTTTCAAATATTTTTCCTTGAACTTCTAATTGTGACACTTTGCATTCCTAGTCGGTTAATTAATTAACAAACAATATACTCCTAAAAGTGAGTGATTTTTTTTTATTGGTTTAATAAGTTTAAGAGTGCAAAATGTTACAATTGATAGTTTTAGTTTGTTTTTTTTTTTTTGCAATTAATTTTAATAAGAACAAGAAAGACAACCCAAATGACATAAGGAAGTGAATGAAAATTCAGACAAACCTTAATTCGTTTACAGGGAGAAGAATGGCATAGCCCATTAGAACTTGAACAGCAAGAAAAATAAGAGCTTGAGTTCCTGAAATGGCCCCTGAAGCAATCGGCCTCCGTTTTGTACGTTCAACCTGCAGTGTAAGTATAGTTTTCATGAACAAACAATTCATTTATCATGATTTTTGAACTAATCTCAGTTCAATTTATGCTTCGATAACGTTCGTGTATGGATCACGGTACACTTTTCCAATTACTAAGAACTCCAAATGAATAAATTAAAACCTGAGAAATCAAGTCGAGTTAGGATCGAATTTTGAAAATTTAAAACCTGTATCCTTTTGTGTATTTCAAGAAAAATTAATCGAGTGGAATCGGGATTGAATTTTTGTATCATCAATGTTCCAACAACTAACAAATGAAATACTGAATCCAACTGAAGATATTTAAGTATATCCAAGAACATTATTGTTGATGGGCAAAAAGAGTTGCCACCCTCACCTTTGAATCAAAATCCTTATCAAAATAATCATTGATGGTGCAAGCAATATTTCTGGACCAGAAAGACACAAAGAAAAAGTATATCAACATCTTCAAATCAGGAAACATGCCGGGATTCGCCGCCAGTGCTAATGACCACATACATGGCCATCCAAACAGCCATGTCCCAATCGGCCTGTCCAATCGGACTAAATAGCAATATGGCTGAATTTTCTCGGGCAATAAATCGATCCAAGAAACAAACACTTCATCTTCCTCCACATTTTGGTCTATCGGTTTTGTTGATGCTGAAAATTTTGGAGGGTTAACAAGAAGTTTTGAGTTTTGAATTGATGAAGACTGCTTGTTGAAAATGGTTGAAGAGTTTTTGAAAATTGTTGGGATTTGAGGAAGTTTGATGCCATTATATGGGCTAATATTAGCGTTTGATTGGAATGGTTTAATGGAGGATTTTGATAAAGATTTGGAAAGGCGAGGTTGATACTTCAAATTCAAGATGGAATAGGTTTGAGAAGCATAGTGGGAAGAAGAAGCCATTATCTCAGAATTGCTAAGGATATTTGGCTTTGATGATCCAAATTGTTGATTTGGAATAATGTTCTATATATAATCATTGAGGCACTCATTTGGTCTATAATGTACAAAATGTGTACATAAAATGTTGCAATAAACAAATAAGTTTATGTAATAAACAAATAAGATATAGAGATCAGAAAGATGGACCAATACAATTTTAATTTCTGTTGCGTTATGTTTTGGCTTGCTAAAATTTCGTTTTCATGTGAAAGTTTTTGTCATTTTGCAATGTTTCAAATACTGAATCCATGATGAATTAGGGACATGAGCACTAGTAGTCAAACTTGACGGGAATGTAAATATTAGGCCACATTTACTTATAATTGGCAAGAATGTGATGAGCACAAATTGTCCGTATGTTTTTCCCTACTCCTATTTTATCACTTTGAATATTTTGTCATAAACTATATTTCACTTAATATAATATTTTATATAAATATAATATATGTCTTTTTATTAATTTTATTGGTAATCATTAACCATCTATATATTTAATAAAAATATAAGTGACACGTTTATATAAAATGTTATAAAAAGTGAGACATAAAGTGTTACAAAATATCCATTTAACACTTCTATGCTCTAAAATGTTGACAAACTAAGTAGAATTAGATGTACATACCCTAACAAAATATCATGATCCTAAAGTTTTGAATTTTCAACTTACACTTTTAAATGTAAAAATTTTGTTCTTACTTACTTGAATATTCCATTTGATCCAAGTTGGGATTATGAAAGATTATTCGAATATAGACAAAAATTGGAACCAATTAATTAGATAACATGTAGAAAACAAAAAGTTATTAAATTAAGTTAAAAGGAGTAGAGAAAAACCATAAACGAATTAGGAAGAAATCATAAAAAAAATAAGTTATATTTAAATATAAATGAGAGGATGAGTTTAGATCGATCACGATGACAAAGTATGATCTACATGACCAATCTTACTTAGTAGATTAGAGGTTTATTTGTTGTATAATTGGAAGAGTTGCTAATAAATTACATGTTTTTAGTCAATAATTATATTAGTGATGTATTGAGAATGAATTTATAATCCTAAATTACATAAGGTATTTAGGACTTTTATGAGTTTAGAATCTAAAATCAGTTTTGAATTAAATTGATTTGTACGTTTGTGGAAGGTTAATTAATATGATCAGTTTGCAAGCATGCTAAGTGCAAAATGTTAGTACTTTTCAAAGCTCATGGCGTACACTTAGTGTGACTCTTCCCTCAGCAAACATTTTTGACTTTTAAGTTTAATTTAAAGTATAACTATAGAATATTTTGGAAACATTTTCTTGGTTCATGACTTCTGAGTAAATCAATTTTCTTTATCCATAATTAGAAACATACACTATGAAAGATATTAATACTCATCTATGCAAGAGATTAAATTTTTTTTTTCAAACATGCAATTGATATATATATATTAATCTAAGAGAGTGTGCATGTTTGGTATAACCACTGTGACATATAAAACTAGACAAAATAGTATTAAACCATATCATGGCAAAAGGTATATTAAAACTAAATATTATATGTGTAGTGAAGTTAATTGTTACAATAATTTAAATGTAAAAGTGATTTTTAGAATAATTTATACGATTTACGTCTAAAATTCTACACAATTAAGTAGGAATTTAGTTTAGACTTTGTGAGTATGGTTAATATGATAACTTGCATTCAACATCATAAGAACTTTTAAAATATGTAATCTGTTAATTAATAGTACTTTGACGTCAATTTGAATCAACAATGTCACGGGACTTACTTCGTTACTATTATCAAATTGATAGAAAATGAGTTGATTAGTATTTGTGCAATAAAATGTAAGTTGAAGAATAGAAACATAAATTTTATAAAATTGAGAATCAAAACAACAATCACCTTTAAGTAGAGAGTATATTGAAGTCATTTATCCTAAAATGATTTATCTTCATTTCAATTAACCTTTTTGAAGCAACTTATCCTACAATAACTTTTAGGTTAGTGATTTATGCAGCATTTTTTATGCAAATATTTCTTTGTTGACTATAAATGGATAAATTTGATCTTCATCATACCCATATACACATTATTATATATGCAAATGGAGCATTTTGTATGCAAATATTTCTTTGTTAACTGTAAATGGTTTAATTATATAAATTCGTGGCAAGATGCATCATGCCAAAACAATATTGTTTAATAATATTATACGTTATATTTTCTTTCTTGGATGATGATGACATTTTAAAATTAAATTGTAAGATTTTTTTTGGATAAAATATAAATGTATCATGGTACCTAACATCAATCATTCTTAAACAAATCTTTTTGTTCAAACAGAATTCTTACTATGGAAAAAATTCATTCAATTTGACTAATAAAGCCAAGATTCATGCAGCAGCCTCTGTAGGAATCAAAGTGGAAAAAAAATTCTTTATTTAGTGTGGATGAATTGTCTTATGCTGACTGGCTGGCCCCTCTTGACTGGATTCATCTTGTTGCTTTTTCTTGGTTGTTTCTGTAAATGAGAATATTAAAATTTTCATTGTGGTTGTTAAGATAAAAATAAATTAATTTTATATACCTTTGAAATTAACATAAAAATAATTAATTTTTTGGGGGCCACTTTTATATTATTGGAATAATATAGCACTAATTAAGAATATTATATGTGTTAACGGCAGTAAATTGATTCACTGCAACTTATAATCAATGTAACACGGGATTGATTTGTAAAAAATTGGGATATTCATAAAAGACACAAACTTATAGAATTTAAAAGATTCATTGAATAATATTTAAATGGTAATAATAAAAATAAATGTTTACAAACGTTTATATAAATGTAAGAAATTGTAATCCAAAGGGTAAAATAATTCAAAAATAACTAAAAAAGTTAAATAGGGTCAAAAATGGTGTAAACAAATAAATTTTGCCAAAAAAAATTGACACACAATAAATTTTGTAAATTTCATTAAGAGTCTCAAAAAGATATATTCATTTAAAATTAATGGTGCGATTTAATATTTTTTTTCCCTTATTGAACCGATTTGCATAACTCATTACGCATCCTCTGGTCATTAACATGATTGAATGGTTTTTTTTGTTGAGGATTGTGCATGAAAATGGCAAATTGGATCAAATTTAACTTTAAGAGAAGTTATGACGTTATTGTATTGTATTGTATTGTATTGTATTGCCGATCAAAAAAGTCAAGTTTGTAGACGAAATGATATAAGGTTATTGATGCAGCTATAGTTTAACTTTTAGGGAGTAAATTGTAAGTATGTTTGGAATACATTAAATTTGTGATTTATTTCACAATTGTAAAATGAGGTGTTTGTTTTGTTCAATTTTTTCATCAAAATTTTTAAAACACAAAGCAATACTATAGTAAATATTTTTGCTACAGTAATTTTTATAAATAAAATATTGAATTTAAATTTGAATTTAAAATTTTAATAATAAACAATTCTTCCTAACACACTTCCCACCAAAATAAACTAATAAAATACTAATTCAAATTTAAATTTCAAACTTTTATTAATAAAAAAATCGTCAATACAAGTACTAACAAAATAAAATCATTCATTCCAAACACACTTAAAATATTCTTTTCTCATAACAAATTTAAAAAAAAAATTCATAATATAATCCAAAAATGGATCATCCAAAGATATCCTAAATTTTTAATAAACTTAATTGAAATTTGATGAAACAACGTGAATCATGCAAGTTGAAAAGATTATATGATTAGAACAAAAGTTTAAAATTGCTTCACAGCCATTCAACTTTGCCGTCTATATTTTTTTATGTATTTATTACAAAGAACATGCACAAGTTGATGTCAAATTGACAATCCCATCAAACTTTGCTTTGTCTGTCCTCTAAAAAATTCCATTTTATAAACTCATTGCTCATAAATTTCATTATCATTTCTGACAATTTGAATAATTTAATGTAAAGGCAAAGACTAAATGCAACAACAGATTTGAGATTTTTATTCCAAGAAAATGATGGGAATAAGTGATCACTCATCACTTCAGTACTGGCAAACTATTTATGGACACGGATCAGACCAAAGTCCACAAGAACGATGGCAGTCAACCGTAGATGTTTTAGTAAAGTATTCAAGTTGAATAAGATAAGTTATAATGGTAGACTATTGTTTCAATACAATTCAATACTTGAATATTAGAGAAAATTAGAAATAGATCGATGACACTAACAAGATAATATAAACAATTTGGAAAATATATATTTATAATATAATATTTTTAAAAAAGAGGATAAATTACAAAAAAAAAATTCCTTATAGTTCGAAAATTTTTGAAATTAATTAGCTCCTTAATTATAGTTTTAAAAAACCAAAAATTTACTATTCTATGATTTTTTTTTTTGAAAATAAATGAAAAAATCAATAATCTTGAAAAGACATAATGCAATTTACTTCAAATTAATCAACAATAGAAAGTTATACACACATAAATGAAGCTTCAAAGTTAGCATTATAGTGGAAGTTAGTTAGGGTTTTCAACCTAAAGATGCAAAGGATGCAAGGAAGTGTTTCTTATAATTAGTTGAATAAGGTATGATGGAGGAGGAGATGTGATAGAAAGTCGATGAAAATATATTTAGTTATAATGTTAATTGAATTAGATTATATATACACATATATATGGGGTATTATTTAAATTTTGCTTATTTAATTCGATTAAAATGATAACTAAAATAGTTTTATTTTTTTCATTTAATTTTGAATTATTAATTGTTAACGTATGTTTGAAGTTATTTAAACACCATACCGAGTTCCATTCTTTACATTGAATAATGATTGAAGTAATTTTTTTTTCACAATTGAATGGATATTTTTTGAATTTTACAGAAAAGAAATGAGTAAAAGAGGATTTGAAATTCGAACCTAAAATTATATAAATTATAGAGACATATTTAGACCAATTGAGTTATATTAAAAGGACGATTGAAATAATTTACCTTAGATTAGAGATTAGGACTAGTTGTGGACTTGTGGTCTCCACTAGCCCGGAGAGTTTTGGTATCAATTCGGAGTTGGTAAGACATTTTTAGTCAAATTCACCTATTTGTATGGAAAAAATTTAGACTTCAAAGTTGCCAACTACTCATCATTCATCAATGGTAAAGATGTCACCAAAATGATAAGAAAAAACCTTTTTTGGTATTGACATAATTTAGACTTCAAAGTTGCCAACCGTTGAATGGTGAAGATGTCACCAAATTAAAATTGTAAGTAAACGTTTAAAGTTCAATATGTTTTCGACAAATTTATAATAAGTTAGAGTATTGTTGTTTGGAACTTTTGTCAAAATTAGCAAAGTTTCTTCTAAACTAATGACATGTTGAATTTGTTAGGTTTATCTTGAGGCATAAAATTCAATTGGGTATCAACTACCTTCTAGTTTGTAAAGCGGGTTTCTCTTTCTTTAACCCTTTTAATTCAATTTAGGTCTCTCCTTAGAATAGTCGTGATAGGTAAGTTAGAAGTATACTCCATATTTTGTTCGTATTAGTATTTGGCCTAAGAAATAAGAAATGGAATCTTCTGTTCAAAATTATTCTATCTTATCCTATCCAAAATTAAAACTAGTTATGGGGTTCATTCCTATCTTGGTCAGGTCTAATAATTATAAAGTAGCATTACTTTTTAATCCTTACTTTTAATGAAACTATGTCATTTTAAACAATAAACACAATAAGATTGGATAATTTTAAATAGAGGATCCATCTCAAAAAATAATCTATTTACTCCTCACTATGCTTCTAAATCATTATCATAGCACCTGTCACCAAAAAGAAAGGAAAAAAAAAAATCTACATCATGCCTCTTAATTTTCCACTGAAAAAAAACTTTTCCTAGCCCATATACAAAATTACACAACATTTAAAGTTAAGGGTGTTTAGCATGACATGCCAATTGAACACACTTTGTCCAATATATTGAAAGTCACGAACAAAACAATAATACAACAACTAATCTTTTATCCTACTAAATGACACACCTATATAAATTACACTTCACTACGATATTCGAACTAAGTTCATTTTCTCATTTATATTTAAATATAAAATATATTTTTTTATAGTTTCTTTATATATATATATATATATATATATATTCTTTCTCCTCCTCTTTTAATTTGAATGAACAATTCTCTAATTTTTATACATCTCATTAGGGTATATAAAGATTTTCTATGTTTATGTTCAAACTATTTTAAACATATTTATCTGATTTTCTCATCTATTGGAATTATTTATATTTTTTTAATGCATTCATTATTTATTTTATCTAGTTTAGTGTGTGGATACATCTATCTCAACATTATCTAATTATTTTATAACCACAGTGCCAATCATTGCTCCTTTAGGAGTTTATTTCGCTTTCTAAAATTATTACATACTATTTAAATAACTAAACTGATCTTGGAGACATTCATTGCATGCTCAAAATCAACCAACAAAGGTCAGTGCACGAGAGACTTCATTTAAATTCATTTGAAAAGACATGAGAAATGAATCTTTCAAGCCCTTCATCAATGATCGTCCTTTTACAAAGTTCATCTTCTTAATAAGGTAAGCAAACATATTCTTTTAAAGTTTCTTGCTTAGTTTCTATCTTTTTAGCTTGAAACATTTTCATTTTCCATCAGTAAAATTAATTAAGTTTCATTACTGCTTTGACATCCTTTCCATAGTTGCTTTTCTCTTGCTATAAGATTTTTCATCTATACTTTATTTGAGGAGCCATCTGGCATAAATAACAAATGCTACTGAAAATCAAGCAACAAAATGTATGAAACGAGCAAACTTTGAAACTTATCATTTCATATTGATGTTTCAAGAAAAGAATGTGCCTTAATGACAAAGTTGGGTTTTCAGACCCAATTAGGTTTGGAGGGATTTCGCTCATTTTTTCCGATCATTTTTCTCTTTCTTTCAAGTTTTTAATGGAATCTAACTCTTTTTTTTTTTTTTCCAGTTCCTAAGCAATGTCAGTTGACAAAGATATCTGGATAGATGGTTCATGATGACGACTCTCCAAATATTATGATAAAGGTAAATAATTCTAATGTTCCTTAAAGTGTCAACGGTAAATATCATTTTAATTTGCGTTTTTAAAAAGGCTATATAATAGTCACCCACTTTGAAATTTATAATTTGAATGATGATTTTTCAATTTCTTTTTTATCCAACTAATTAAAAGAATAATTCTTTTGTGATGGCTTTTTTTTTTTTTAAGTTAATAAATTTTTTCTGCTTGTGGTGGTGCAAAAAATGTCATCATCATTTTATAAAAAAAAAAAAAAAGTAAAAGTGTGCAAACGAGCCCAACATGTAGCTCCTCTTCATCAAATACCGAGATGGACAGCCCAATATGATTGAAAGCCCGATATATTTTAGTATTAATACAGATTAGTAATTTCTAATAACCATTCTCTTAAAATTATTATTTCACTCTATTTAACATTGTGTTAAATTAAGTCTCAAATGATACTTGAGGATAACCTGGCACTCCTATTTTTTCCAAAGTTTTAGAGACTATTTGGATATGTTATTCTTGGCAAATTCTAATTTCATCTCAAAATTGACTTTGTTTGTTTAACACAAATTCTCATATAAAAAGTTTTTAATTTTCTCAAAATAGGAAATAAGGGTATTAAAGCACTAAAATTGGATTAGTTTTTTTAGCGTTTTTTTTATAAATTTTTATTAAAAACCAATGGTCTTGACTAATGACAGTCGATTGCTACTGGTCAACTCTGTTGACCACCGGTTGATCGGATTCCCTCGATTTAATCAGAATTTGACTAGTTATCGAAGCAATTTGTTGCGTCATTCAATCATAGTCATTGTCTAGTCAACCTAAAAAAGATAATTTTTTATGTCTTATTTTAAATCTTATTTAATAAAATAATTCTTCAACACAAAAATTAATAAAAATGAAATTTATTAATTAAAAAATATTCGTTTTTTTAAATCCGATTCAAGACTTTTTTTTTTTTTTTTCCAATTCTCACAACAGAATGTATATCCAAATTGACCATTAGATTATTGAAGACATGAAAGATTGCCCCCTCTTTCACATTCAATGTTTAAATTATCCTCATCTCAATTTTTAATATCAATATTTGTCTTGTAATACCTTGTACTATGCAATTTGTTAACAGTTTCTTAAGTTGTAAATTGTTAACAAATTGATTTAACCATTTTGAAGAGTGGAAAAACACAAATAAGTTATTGGGTCAGTCCACAATTCCACATACTGTATCAAGTATTACATCAAGCCCAGATACTCCTTTCCCAAATCCAAATCCAAACCCAAAAGGCCCAATTTGGTTTTTACGCAGTGTCCATGCTTGATGCTTCCGCGGTTCCACCATTGCCAGTTTCTTAACATGGAATTTTCCTTCAAAATTTACACAGTTCACAATTTCACTATTAGCGTTTGAAGTTTTGAACTCATCATCCATGGCTCCTCCAGTTCCTCCTGAACTCGTAGCAGGTGAAACCCTCTTTGAAATTCTTCAAGTTTTCTTTATCTAATTAATTATTGAATGCTAAAATTTTCGATTTTCAATTTTCAATTTTCTATCCAATGCTGCAGATGATGTTAGCCTTGTAATGGTATTAGTCGACACCAACCCTTATTTTTGGAGCTCAATCAAACACACTTTTCCCTTCTCCAAATTCCTCTCTCATGTAATAATTTTAAACCCAATGCTACCAAATTTTTATCAATATTCATTGGTTTTTTGAGTGATGATTGATGGGTTTTTGCTTTTTTTGTTTGTACTATTATGAAATCCAGGTTTTGGCTTTTTTGAATTCTGTACTGTTGTTGAACCAGCTGAATCAGGTGGTCGTGATTGCTACTGGTTTTAATTCCTGTGGCTATGTTTTTGACTCGGCTGTCTCGGCTAGTCAGAGAGCTGAGAGTTGTGTGCCAAAATTGGAGGAGTTTTTGGAGAATGATGAGGGACTAAGTGATCATGACATAGTAAATGGGGTTGGCCCTTCACTTCTTTCGGGTTCTCTTTCGATGGCACTATGCTGTATCCTTGATTAATTCAATGCTGACTTCTCTCTGAATGTGTGGAGCATTTGGTTTGTTGGCCTTTTATGTATTGAATAATCATGCATTTTGATATTCTGTTGAGGTATTGTTTGGATATGACTAGAAAAAATGGTAGATATTCAGAGGATATTTCGATCTGGACACGGTCATCCGCAGCCTCGGGTAAATATTTTACTGTAATTCGTTTACTTTTCAATGCTATTCATGATTTACAATTGATCAAGTAGGGTATGTTGAAATGTGCAGTTGTTTAGTTAATGGGTAATTCTGTTTGAATTTGTAAGTGCAACTGTATTGTAAGGATTGCTGGCTTTACGTAGTCTACAAAGTCCCATTTTAGTTTAGTTAAAATATCATGCAGGTGATTGCAGTTGTGGCGAACTTACGATACCTTTCTATTTTTTCCCTTTTCTGTTAAGCAATGAGAAGAAATTGGCTATTCAAATTTAATGTACTTGTTTTTATGAACAAAAAGCTATTATTAAATCATATTAACAGCCTAATGCTGTCAAGATCCATCTGTAGAGCTCTTTTCCAACAGGAATGCATCCGTGTTCTTTTGGGGTATTTATGCTGAACATGAGTATATATTCTTAAAAAAATGACGATATGTGTGTTTGTTGTATAGCAGCTTGCCTTGGTAGTTTCTTCTGTTATAACCGAATCTGTTTTGTGAAAGAACCATTTGCACTCAAAGATGCTGAGCAACTTTATACACAAAAGTAGTTAAAAAAAAAAACTATCTGCTCATAAAACAGATTACTTTGATTTTAATCAGATTTCATTCTTAGCATGATGTTTGCATTTTTCTCTTCAGCTGCAGTGGTAAACGAAGAAGTGTATAAGACTATGCTTTCCAAAACTTATCCAACATATAGTTACTTTTTTCCTTAGAAACATATTGGGATTTTTGTTATCAGCTTATATGGTAAAGAAGTGAAGGGCTGATAATGTTTACTGTAAGATCTCAAGGTGTAACTCGCATTTTGCTTAGGCATTATGGAATATGTAATATAGCATTTCAATTCATATCCTGCTACTGAGATGCTATCTCCTATGAATTTCACAACTTTCCTGTGGTGGTACTTTGAACCCTATGCGGTTTATTGTTATCCCATATGATGTAATGATTTATGTTGGTGTTATGTCATTACTGCCTTTCGGCAAGGACTTGCATAACTGAATTAGGTGAATAGCACATCCTACAGTAATTATCCTGTTGCAATGTATCTTTCTCTCAACATGTGTCGTGCATTCCATTTGTTTGAGTCTGTGTCGTTACTGATGCACTGCTGCCAAATGATGGCAGATATTATGCCTGCATGGATCTCCTGATGGACCTGGACAGTATGTTTCTTTATAATCTTCAGGTGCACTACGAGGTTTTCTTTATTGGTTTTCACATTGGAATGTCTTCTTTTTGCAGATATGTTGCAATAATGAATGCAATTTTCTCAGCTCAACGTTCAATGGTTAGTAGACTTTTATGAACTGTATAATTTTGCCTTCTTAGTATAATTTCCTTCATGCCAATTAGATTCTTGGAAGTAAACTTATGTGCTCTTTGAGAATTCTATATACTGCAAATGTTTTTATCTTTTAACTTTTGGTTCAACTTCTCATTATCATTGATTGAATCTTTTACCCATTATTGTTTTCACTAGCTTTATAGACTTCACCTTAGTGCGAGGGCTACTCTTAACCATCTCCTATTGAATGTTATTCCATCTGTTGTCAGTGCTTTTGGAACAGGTAGTATATATATAAAACCAAAGTAGTTTTCTAACATGCCTATATAGCAATATGGGAGGAAACAGAAAGGAAAGAAACAAAATAGTGACTTCAATTTCTTGACATTTGGTCAGAGCAACTGTGGTATTCTTGTTCAACTCACCATTTGATGGTATCCTGTTACAAAAGATTTAGAATTCCTTTTTCTTTTGTTGTTAGCATTTTTGAATTTCAGTTATCTTAATGTTTTATACCATTTAGCACATTTACATTCATAGATGAGCTTGTTACTAAAGTTGGGCTTATTAACATCTGGAAATTGTAAATGTTGTGCTAATGAAGTTGGAGTATCCTAACATGGTGTTGTTATGCTTCCTCTTGCAGGTACCAATTGATTCATGTGTTATTGGAGCCCAGCAGTCTGCTTTCCTTCAGCAGGTTGGGTTCTGCTACTGCATTACATCTGTTATTAGAGAAGGGGGACAGTGATCCTTGACTTGTTATACTGATTGATTATAATAATAATTGAGGACAGGCATCTTATATAACAGGAGGTGTATATGTGAAGCCACAGCTGTTGGATGGACTTTTTCAGCAGCTCTCAGTATGTCCTTATCAGCTAGTAACCAAAAACTTATATAACTAATATGTTTTGCTGAGGCTTCTACAATAGTTACCTGCGCTAAAATACTATGTTTGTGATTTTGCTGGAGACTTATTAGTTAAAAAGTATAGTGAGTATTTGGCTCCTTGAGGTGGCAGCTCTGTAAGATGACTGCCAGGAAGTTTTTGCAATTCTATTGCATCATATGAATATATCCTCTGGTGAGAATAGTATTATTTGGGTGGTTTATGTGGAAATGTTTATATCACCTAGGAAGATTTGAAACTCTACCTATTTTGGATGAGATATAATTGATGTTGTCTTTTGATAAACTGTAATGGCTTGAACTGAGGGTAAGTTATTCTAGTTGCAAATATTATGGTGGGTCATTACAGCAAAGACAGTTGTTTAGTTACTTAACCTTGTTCTTTCTAGATAATATAGTTGGTTTGAGATTAGCTGATATTTGATTGTCTAGTGGTCCATGGACTACTTATTGTGTGCTCTTTGGTTTAGCCATTGTAAATTCCCATATGTCATGTAGCTATATTGTATCTATACCCAGCATACATTTCTTTCAATAAAAGATTCTCAGGATGCTTCTCAATTTAAATTAGACTTAAATGAAATTCAGATTTAGTGAGCATGAACTCAAATGTAACCAAATTGGGATTTTCACTAGTCCATCTGGTACTTTTAGTGCAGTTGAGTTCTGACAATATATAATTCTGAAGATATAAAAATAAATATTAATGGTCCATGATCTTTATTTTTTCCCCTATTTGTTTCTTCTTATTTTGCCTCTCTCTCTGTCCACACCCCTGAAGCTATTACTTCTCATTTTTCAGTGATCTTTTTGCCCTTTTTCTCTCTTTTCCATCCCTACTATCCTACTGCATGAAAAGGAATGGAGTATGTTTCCCTGGTTAACAACTACCTTAACTCTTGTTGCTCTTAGCCATCTGTGTGATTTCTCTTCCTCCTGATTACATGTACATAACCATCTCCTGGAGTTCTCCTGTATCTGAGTAAATGTAAATGTGGTTAACCATCATTTACATGAATGGGTGTTATTTCAACTTGATAAATTCTGTTCTTTTACTATATATCAAGTTATTGCAGACTTCCAAAATTTTGCTCAGGATAGACAGTTAACTTTTCTAATTGATGTTTAATAACTTTTCTTACTGATGTTAATTAATGAACTCTATAGAAGAGTTCTCTATTGGAACAACAATCATTTTAGGTGCTGGCCTTCTCTTTCCCAGAACAAAAAAACAAGGATTTGCATCCCTCTTATTGAATTTTTGCCATTTGTAGCTGGACAATATTTGTTTGTAATATGGCAGCAAGTTCCTGCTTCTTTGGTAATTTTTCTAGTACCATGTGGATACTAACTTAAGTTTTATGATTTATGCAGACGGTATTTTCTACTGATTTGCATTCTCGTAACTTTATAAAGCTGCCAAAGCCTCTCGGTGTGGATTTTCGTGCTTCGTAAGTAGCTTAGGAATGTTATTCTACTATTTTGACGCTACATAGAAATAAATCATTGGTCAATGCTTATTTGGAATCTGCAAACTGGGAAATTTCAATATAACACTCTTTGTTTTCTAGATGTTGATGTCTGTTAAAAAATAACATGCATATTTTATTTCAAAATTTGCAGCCATCCCAAAAAGAATTACAGCAAGAAATTAGAATCCAACATAATTTTGTCTTCGCACACAAATAACTTTTAATCAATGTTGTTTTTGTGCTTGTTTGTTAGCATTCCTTTTTGGATTCTCTGGAGCCCAAATTGCTTCAAAGTAATTGTCACTGTCCATACCTTGATGCATAGAAACAGTCTACATCTTTTTTAAATCAAATGTAATGTTTCCTTTAATCAGTTGTGCTCCAAGTGGGAACAGTTAAATTTGTATGTGAAATTATGTAAAGTTTGTCTCATAAGGAAAAAGTTATTTACCCTTTAACATTAAGTAGGAGTAAACATGTAGAGGGTGAGAATCATCTAAAGGTTAAAAGAATGAAAGTCTATCAGAGAATTGTTTTCTGTATCATGTTATCATGTCTGTCTTTCATTGATCAATGTCAAGAAAGACATTGGAAGCTAATAAGATTAGAAGCAGACACTTGGCATCTGGGCATGAAATCATTTTTAATATCTAGCATTTCTGTGTGTCTTTCAGTTGCATTCATGTAAGTTGATTTATGATCATTGGTGTTCGAATTTGCATCCATAGTATCATATTGGCTTGCATTTTGAAAGTATAGTACTTATTGATAGCCTGCCTATCAACTTGCAGGTGCTTCTGCCACAAAAATACAATCGACATGGGTTTTATATGCTCCGTTTGCTTATCTATATTCTGTGGGCATCAAAAAAAATGTTCAACCTGCGGGTGAGCTCCAGTTGCCATTTTAAATTCTCTATCCCACTGTTAATCATACCCATCAGTTCCCTTTTTGTTCTATTACATCAATGCACCTTGAGTGCTGCACAGTCTGTCTGTCATCTTCTCTTGAAAATTATACTAGGACATGGGCACATCCAGTAAGAAAGAGAAAAGGGTTTCTTTTCTTTTTTTGTCCAGAAGCACCTTTCCTTTTCATTTTTGGGGTGGGAGTGGGAAGCCAGGACGGATCTATGCAAAACAAGATAACTATATCATATGCTATGCAAGTTTTATTTTTCATAGCTAAATCGGAGAATGTTGAGATGGATGTGTAGACACACTAGACTAGATAAAATAAGTAATGACTGCATTAGAAAGAAAGTAGGAGTAGCTCCAATAGATAAGAAAATAAGAAAAACGCGCTCAAGATGGTTTGAACATATACATAGGAGACCGTTAGATGCTCTAGTGAGAAGTGTAGAAAATAGAGAATTACTAGTTGAAATTAAAAGGGGAAGAGGAAGACCAAAAAAGAATTATAAAGAAACTATAAGAAAAGATGTGTTATATTTAAATGTAAATAAGCAAATGAGCCTAGATCGAGTACGATGGCAAAATGTTATCCATATATCCGACTCCACTTAGTTGGATAAAGGTTTTGTTGTTGTTGTTGATGTTGTAAGATCGGAGAATACCTACTTGCTGTGTCCTGGCAGTGTGTTCTTGCTGCAATCTCTCTCCTGCAACTACTTGTTCATAATTGTCACTCAAAAGCAATGCCGTTTGGAGAAGCAAACAATATCTTGAAATTGACTAAACATGGATGATACCTGGATTTTTCTATGGTTTGTCACCTTTACTGTTTGCTGATATAACTTGTCTGGATTCCATTGAATGTACAGGTCAATTTTTGGTCAGGCACAAACACATGATCCCTTGGCATCAGAGACAAAGAGCAAGACTTGAGGAGAGAATCGACTTAGAAAGCTTATTCCCTCCTTTGAAACAAATTTTCCATGTAATGCACTTAGAAATATTTTTTTCCATTGTGCAATTCCCTGTTCTCCCCAAATGGCCAAATGATCATTATTCTTCTCACATTCTTCTCTTATTCTTGTCTTTTATTTATTTATTTTTTTTCTTTGTTTACATGTATTGGTTAAATCTCCTTAATTTAGCTTCCGGGACTTTGAAGTTTCAGATTCTTTCTCTATCTTTCTACAACAAAAGCAAATTTAAGAGAAACAAGCGAAGGCAAAGAACATTATGAAAAGTGTGATAAAATTTTAATGCAATAGTCTATCTTGCTCTATTTTGTTGTCAATGTATTGCAACTTTTTTTTTTTTTCAGAATTTCGAATCGATTACTTTTATGTAAAGTGCAAAAATTCCAATGAAATCAATTTGTATATAAACGCGATTCATATATAAAATGGACAATTAAGTATCATTAAAATTGTGATTTTAATTTCTCGTTGCTTCTATCGTGCGTTGGAATCACGATTAACTCACCATTGGATATATATATATATATATATATATATATATATATATATATATATGGACTTGGTAAAGGACCTATAAATAAAAGATAAATGAGGAAGAGGGTCACAACAGGACTACCTCTGGGAAAGGGACTGGAAAAGGGATTAGGTGGTTAAACCAGTCATGCAGTTAATAAGAGCAGATCTAAAGTAAATAAAACTGAATAAAGCGGATCTAACGGTGGCTCAGCCAACCATGGATAAATATTAAAGCAAGTTCAAAAAGTATTCACTTGATATAAATGATTACAAACGATTACAAATTAAAGCTTGACTTGTCTCCAAGATAAAAGCTCCAAAATAAAAGCTAGAAAATAAGAAACTGATTAGAGAGAAAGAGATATGTTTTCAGAATAGAAGTATGCTGAAAAACTTGTGTTTTGGTGAGAGTATTACAGTTTGTTGGCAGAATGGTGTTTGCAGTTTGGACTGGATTATCAACTAGAAAATCAGGTTATGTTTGGGCAATCTTAATATATCCGTCATTTTTTAGATAATGGGTTTGAGATTTTAGAGTATACTTCCGAGTTTGGTGTTGGAAAAATTGGGATGGTTGGACTAGTTTATGCTGTTCTGGTTGAGGTATTGACATTGATTGGGTTGCTGGTGGTTGGGAATGTTTAAAGCCCATAGTTAGAGTCCATTGTTCAAAGTTAAAAGTTTCTGATGGATTTTGTGCTTCTTGTTCAGCTAGATCGGCCCATGTTGGTAAAGTCAAAGAATGAGGATGGAATTTGTTTGGGGTTGGTGGAAATTCTTCTGTTAGAAGAGATTTTCCAGTTTGTTTGGATGATGGGGATCCTGTTTGTTTTGGTGAGGGAGAGTGCTGGTTTGAGGAAGAAGATGTTTCACCATCTTGGTGACTTTTCTTCTTTTTTGGCATCCTATCTTCTCTGCAAAAATTCTCTGGTTAGATAATCAGGAATATAATTTGAAGAGCATTTGATATAGACAATATCGAAATAAAAAACAGACAAAATAGCTTGCCATTTGGTGAAAATTTGTTTTGGAAGCTATATTTTGCACATCTTTTTACAAGTCTTTTGCAGATTTGCAGTCTATTCTTAATAAAATTTTTTGATTAAGTAAGTCAGCCTGAAATTTTGAAATGCATAAAACTATTGCTAAACTTTTTTTAATAGTAGAGTAATTTTGTTGGCAATCATTCCAATGTTTGGAAGAAAAAGCAATAATCTGTTCTTTTTCATTTAAATTTTTTTAAGTATTTCGCCATAACCGATATCTAAAGCATCAGTTTTGACTATTTTGAAAGTTGTTGGACTGGCTAAAGAAAGACAGGGGATGGATTTTACTTTGGATTTGATTGATTGGACAGCATGAGTATGTGTATTTGTCCAAACTGGTGGGGAAGATTTAAGTCGGTCATGAAGTGGTTTAATAATGTTGCTGAAATCATGAATAAAATTAGCAAGATAGTTTATGCGTCCTAGAAATCTGTGGAGTTGTTGTTTATCCATAATTTGGTCAAGAAATTTATCTGCAAATTGGATTAATCACTCTATTGGTATGACTGTTCCTTGGTGGATATGATGTCCAAGAAATCTGATTTTGGTTTGAAATAGACTGATTTTTTCTGAGAAATGACGAGTCCATTTTGTTTGGTGATTTGGAGAAAAGTGTTCAGATGTTTGAAGTGCTAGTAAAGAGAGGTCGAGAATACAAGAACATTATCAATGTAGACGATTATGAACGTTGAGAATGGATTGAAGATATCATTCATGATCTTTTGGAACTCCGATGGTGCATTTTTTAGTCCAAATGGCATAACATTCCACTCATAATGTCCAAAAGGAATAGTGAATGCCGTTTTATATCTGTCTGAAGGATGAATCTGTATTTGCTAGAATCTCGATTTTAGATCAAATTTGGAAAAGATCTTTGCCGCATATAATCTCTGTAATAAGTCCTTGTTTGGAATGGGATATATGATCCACCTGAGTGTAGAATTTAATGCTTTGTAATTAATCACCAACCATGGTACTCCTCGTTCAATTTTTGATTGTTTATTGACATAGAAAGCCGGGCAACTCCAAGGAGATTTGCTTGGACTAATGATTCCTTTTTGCAGTAGATCATTGACCTCAGCTTTGCAATGTTCAAGAAGCTCTTGATTCATCTGGATTGGCCTTGCCTTGGTTGGAATATTTCTTTCTGAGAAGTCTTGTTCATAAGGTAAATAGACTGCATGTTGTTTTTGGTTCCAGAATGCATTTGGGACTTCAACACAGACCAGATCCTGTATTTTTTTCTGGACAGTTTGGATTTTTTGTTGGATAGTAGATTTTTGAAGTTGTTCTTCAATTCTTTTGAAAGAAATTTCTTCTTTAAGGAAATTTATTTGGCTTTCTTTGAGAGATAGAGGATTTAGTATTCTGTATACTGGCTTTCTAGAAAAGGGTAGGATAGCTTGTTGGCCATATTTTTGAGGGATTATCCCTTCCTCAATGGTAAGGTAAGGAACAAGTTTAGAAATAAAGGTTGTTCCCAATATAACATTATTGGTGAGATCTTTGGTTAGAAGAAATGTTTCTGGTAGCTTAAACCGAATATTCAGTTTGGACCCATTTACTCCTCTGAGTCATTTTTTCAAAGAATTTGGTTGGGATAAGTCCTTCATTGATACAACTGAGATCAGCACCAGTATCAAATAAGGCTTCAGTTTCCACTACAAAGCCGCTATTGACTTCAAGCCTGATTTTCACCAAATATTTCTTGTAAGAGATTCTAGATAATTGATTGAGAAATTACAAATCATCCATGTGTGTTTGTAATTTGGAAGTTTCTGGAGGATCACCTTGCAACTGTTTGGGTGAGTTTGAACTGGCCAAGTTTTGGAGGACTAAGTTGTCTAGCTCTTGCCTTGCTTTAATAACCATAATATCTTCTTTTAGTAAAGCTATTTCTATTTGTAATTCTTGGATAGTAACTGGTTTAGCAAGTTTTGTTGGAAATCTGTTGAGGATATCTGTCAGATTATAAGTATTTAATAGTCTAGGATCTTTTGCTAAAGGATTTGGTAAGGTAGAAGATTTATTAAGGGATTCTTTGAGCTTGCTAAGGTAAAACTGTTTGGTTTCTTGGTTAGGGAAGTTTTCAATAATATCAAGAAGCAGGTCTTGTTCTTTGGTAAGAACATTGATTTCAGATTTACTTTCTTCCTGTTTACCTATCTTATTGTCTCCCGATGTGGATTCAGAAGATGAGGATGACAAATTTTCATTAGCTTCGATGCCATTGATATACTCTTCGTTTCTTAGTGATGAATCTGTATCACTATCTTCAATTAAAAGATTTGTCAGTTGGTTTAGAGTTTGTTCATCCAGATCAAGGGTCCTGATTCTGTTGTTGAGTTTGCAATATTGGGAAATATGTTCTGGCTTATGACATTTATAACACAGGTTATTTGGTTTTGGAATAAATGGTTTTTTTGTTTTGTTTGGGAAGTAGACGGGAGGACAAGAACTGGAAGTTGTTTCCTGAAGCTTCGATTTTTTGAGTGTTTTTTGTATTCTCTAGATTTGGTTGGTTGTGTTCTTTTGGTTTGGGAATGACAACTGGGAAGGCTAAATTGTTCACAGAAGGAGCTTAGGTCTTTTCTCCTTTGATCTCTGTCCTTTGCCAATTGCCTGAGCATCTTATCCTGTCTACATACCTTTAGGGCTACTTGTTGAATTTGACTTGTGCCATATGTGATAGCCTCCCATGGAACTTCTCCATCATATTGATTTCACAGTTCTTTCTTACTAAATCTCTGAGGGACTTCGGAAGCCCATCCAAGAATTTTTCCTTCCAAAAAGTTTGATTACCATCCGTCCTAGAATAGATTCTGGTAAGGAATGTGTCCTTATACCACCGAAAGTCTGATAGGTTTCTGCATTTGAGATTGTTTAGTAATTCAGATGATTTATCCCTGAATATCCCTGGATCTCCAATGAATGTTTTGGCTATAGTAAAGATCAAAGTTGCTACAGCATCTGGAATTGCTTCTCCATCTTGCAGAATTGGGTTTCCAGTACTATAAAGTTTAATAGCATTTAGAATTGTATCTTTGTCGTCTGCAGAAAAATGATCATCCCACCATGGTTGGTCTTCAAATGATTGTTCGGAAGCTGCTTCTATCTGAGTATGATATCATGCTTGTGGGATTCATGAAGACATGTCTAAATCACGGAGATGTGTTGAAATAGAAGACACTGAATTTCTTCTTGATGTTGATGGAATATCAATATTTGTTGACATTGACGGAGGAAACCTAAAACTTTGAATTCTGTCAAACTTGATCTGAATGATTCCAGATGAGATTTGTTTGATACTAGAAATTTTTCTCTTTTGGGTTGGTGCTGCTGGGATAATATTTGATAGTAGCCAATCATCTGGAAGAGTAACTTGATTCCAGTTGATAGATCTTGGGGCAGAGATTCTGGATATGGCTAGATCTATTTGAAATAAGATTGTTTCCCCTTTTTTCATGGTTTTGAGAGCTTCAGAACTGAAAGCTGAACTCATGGCTTTATATTGGATCCTGTATATAATAGTGACTGGAAGAGAACCTGTCTTTGTATTGTAATTTGTAGTATTGACATTCAATGTTAGTGTATCTAAAATATTTCTGTCTTGAAGAGACACAGTAAAATTGGGAAAGCAATCAAAATAAACCGGTCCTCCGCAAAGACTAGTTTCTACCATACCAAGTAAAAAATCATTAAAGTTTAAAAATCGACAATCTCTAAGACAGAAGCAAATAAGTATCTAATCCTTCTCTAGTTAATGGTTAGCTGCAACTTGTACAAGTTCAAAATGAAGATAATTGTATTTTTGTCTATGTTTTTCAATTGTCTTTTTTGAAAGTAATTTTATTTCCGCTTGATCCGAGTTTAGAGCAATCATTTGTTCAACCGTTTTGATGGTATAGTCTGAAGTAAAGTTCCACTTAGGATCATGATATATTTCTTTATTAAAATGTTTTGAAAATTTCCAATTGTCAATAGATTGATTTATGTCTTGCAAGTTTACTTCTTCTTTTAAGCCACTGTTTGTAGAGGATGAACTAGATGAAGTGGATCTGGATGAAGATGATCTAAAAAATGCAGCCATAATAAGATAAATAAAAAGACGATGATTCTATAAGAAAATAAGCTTTAGAACTACAGAAATATCATTTTAAATCAATAAGTTATATTGTTCTCTTTCCCTATGGATCAGAAACCTTCGGGATCCATGGAGAATAATTAAGATCTTTCATAGGTTATAATAAAGTTAGTTATAGATTTATTAGATCAGATGTTTTACTTAATTATGTATATTTTTCGTCTTGGATTTCTCCAAGAACCTCAATAACTTAACAATCAGGTCTTACATAATCCTCACTGCCTGATCCAGATATTGGCACTTGCTGAAAAATATACATATAGTTCAGATCTGGCCTAATAGAACTATACTAACAGTATTATTACACACAAAGATCATAATTATCACCCCACTTCCCTCTCTGGCTCTGATACTAGATAGGCTAGAAACTTGGTAAATGACCTATAAATAAAAGATAAATGAGGAAGAGGGTCATAACAGGACTGCCTCTGGGAAAGGAATTAGGCAGTTTCTCTAAAGCATGTTCAAATACATATATATATATATATATGTATATATATATATCCCTTTCAATTTTTGACGCCGCTGCCGGGGAAGGCACAGTTGTTGGAGATTGTTTGTGTCTTGACTTGTTAATTTTTTGTGTTTTTGTCATTCTATTTTTGTGGTGATTTTCTTTTTCCCGTTTGTTAGTTTTGTGTGTTAGTTAACTTCATATTTCTTTTGTTTTTGGTTCAAAACTACTGTGTTCAGTTTGTGGCAAGTGCAGTGGATTTGGAATGTCATTGAAATTGAATTGTGCACACCACAAGAGATCAAGTATGTCGAGGTGGTTTGGGGACTTTGTTGAGCCTTATCATAATTTCCCACCAAATAGAGTGGTTGACACACGACCAACATCTGGAGTATTTGACAACTTCTCTCCACCAACATATTATGAACCATAGCGCGACCAACAACAAGGCAATGAGACTTATCAAGAAGAAGAGCAAAAACGGGAAGATATGTTGTCTCAGATTTTGGAAAGACTTGATAAAGGTGCATATCGGTTGGCTCAAATGGAATAGGAGGCTCAAAGACAACAAAAGAGGCTTGATCAAATCAATGCCTTAATGAGCGATATGTGGGCATAACTTGAGACACCAATTCAAGATGCTCAAGGCCACTTAGAAGGAATATATCTCCTTACTGAAACACCAACTCCTGAGGAAAATCATTTTGATATGAATGCACATGTTGATTGTGATTTAAAGTGTCCAAGAGAGTTGGAGTCTACAAGTATTGGGGATGTTGGACATGAGTGCTCTGTTGATGATACTTTTGTGCATGAACATTGAGTCGTTCTGATGAGAATGATGTCTCTTGTGATGAGCTTACATATGATGAATTTAGGGTCTTTTGGTTTCTTATTGTCAAAATAGGGGGTGTGTCTAATGCTAGGTCTTATATCAACTCTATGGAATTTCATGAGCAAAATGATGTTGGTAGACTTACTTTAGATACTTCTCCTTACCTTGAATGCCCTGTGAAATGTACAGAGACACCTCACATTGAACCGTGTGTGAGCATGAATGAAACCAATATTGCAATGACTAATGAAAATGACAACATGATCATTGAGCACTTTGTTGAGACACCAAATCTTGAAATTGTGCATGAATCTACAGTTATGAATGGTGATCAACAAATAGAGTAGAATGAGATACCTTTGTTAGATGTGGAGAGTGAACCAAAATTTGTGAACTAAGGAAAGACTCAAAAGGGTACCCATGTTAGTGTGTGTGATGAAGATTCAATGCTGTGTAAAGAAATAGCTAACATGGTGGAGAATTGCTTTATTAATGCATCCATTTTTGAAATTACTGATGAATTTGTTGAGACCATGGATGCATAACCTATGGTTAAGCCTTGCAGGGTTTCAGAGTCAAGGTTGGTAGAAGAAGTGAAGGAGGTATTTCCTATAAGGGAACATGCATGGTTTAAGATGGATTTTATTGAAATTGTTCCCCATGTGCATGTGTTCCAACACCTCTTTCCTAAAGATATTCGTCCAGTGCACTACTGGAGGAAAAAGAGTGCTTATGAGAGAGCATTCTTATGGTATAAAGATGGGTACTCTGAGTGATGTGAGTGGTCGAGGCTTGAAGATCCTGGACCAAACAATCTCCACAACCTTCGAATCGTTGCTGCACAAAAACGTTAACAAGAACAACACAAGAAACAGAATTTGGCGTAAAGAACTTCAAGGGAACGAAAAGGTTGGATTGAAGTTAATCAAACCCCCACGTTTAAACAAATGAATTTGATTCAACCCGTGAAAATTCAAGAGTTAAACTAAATTGATTTGGCTTGTTCTTGAAATCAAGAACTCGGTCACGCTAAAGGTTTGCTTTACAATGAAGAACAAACTTGAACTCCAAGGTTTTGACAACACAAAGTGTTAATCGGTTTTAGCAAGGCTAAAATTATGAAAATTCTCTATATTTCATTCACGAAAAACTCACCTATAAATAGGCTACAAAACGTGAAACCCTAATAGAAATCAAGAACAACTTGACTTCTTAACAAACTAACTAACTAACAAACTTAGTTTCCTAAAACATGACAAAGCAAAACACGGTTTTGCTGCCCTAAACAAGACACGCTTAATCCCCTAAAAAGTAAGAGATTAGTTTCCTAAAAATTGAAGCACACGGTTTTATCCTTTAAGAGGCAAAAACCGAATTGTCTTCTTAAGTTTTCTAATCTTTTACTTGCCATTATCATGAAAGATAATTAAAGCCCACATTAAGTGCTTTGGACTTAATTAATTAACAGCAAAATAAATCCTATAAATTAAGAATGGCGTGATCCAATGCAAAGCCCAAGTACACGCCTTCTTCTTGGTCTTCATTCGGCCATGTGAATTTCTTCAAGGTGGAATTTTCTTAAATTCCAATATAGAACTCTTAGAAACATCTTCATGAATTGTTATTGAAGAAACATACCATAGAACTTCAATTTGAGATGGTTCGGCCTCCAAGTGATGAAAATCACCAAAAGCTTCACAATGTATTGATAATAAGTTGTGCAAAGCTTCCTTCATCCTTTTACTCCTTAATCTTGTCATTGGTTCATCAAGATTCTCCAATAGATCATGCAAGCTCGGTTTTGGCACCATGGACATAGGCGGATTGCTATCATTCCCTCCCTCCTCGAAAGGATTCGTCCTCAAATCACCTACATCAAACAAAGATAAATCAACAACATTAAATGTAGATGAGACATTGCCATACTCACTTGGAAGTTCGATTTTATAAGCATTGTCGTCAATCCTTTCTAAAACTCGAAAAGGACCATCTCCTCTTGGATGAAGTTTAGATTTCCTTCTTTCGGGAAACCTCTCTTTCCTTAAGTGAATCCAAACCCAATCACCAGGTTCGAAAATCACGTACTTTCTTCCCTTATTAGCTTGCTTAGCATATTGTTCATTTCGCCTCTCAATTGTGTTTCAAACCCTTTTATGTAACTCCTTAATAAAATCAGCTTTCTTTTTACCTTCGCCATTAAGAAACTCATTAATAGGAAAAGGCAAAATATCAAGTGGAGTTAAAGGATTAAAACCATACACAATTTCAAAAGAAGAGCAATTAGTAGAACTATGAAAAGTCCTATTATATGCAAACTCAATATGTGGAAGACAACTTTCCCAATTCTTTAAGTTTCTTTGGATAATGGCACGAAGCAAGGTAGATAAAGTGCGGTTAACTCCATCAGTTTGTGGATGTGCAACAGTCGAAAACAACAATTTAGTGCCTAACTTATTCCATAAAGTTCGCCAAAAATGAGACAAGAATTTAACATCACTATCACTAACAATACTTTGTGGAATGCCATGCAATCTAACAATTTCCTTAAAGAACAAATCAGCAATATGTGTAGCATTATTAGTTTTGGAACATGCAATAAAATGTGCCATTTTACTAAATTGATCAACAACTACAAATATGCTATCTTTGCCATTGAGTGACCTAGGTAATCCAAGTACAAAATCCATTGAAATATCAACCCAAGGATGACTAGGAACAAGCAAAGGTGTGTACAAACCATGATGCATTATTTTTGATTTTGCTTGCTTATATACAATGCATTTATCACAAACACTTTTCACATCTTTAATCATGTTAGGCCAATGAAAGAGTTCATTCAAAACAGCAAGAGTCTTAGTAATACCAAAATGCCCCATTAACCCTCCCTCATGGGTTTCCTTAACAAGTAATTCACGAATGGAACAAGAGGGTATGCATAACTTATCTTTTCGAAACAAAAATCCATCATGCACATAATAATCTCCATTCGGCTTTTTCAAACTTTGATCATAGGTGGCGGAAAAATCATTATCATCTTTATACAAAATCTTTAATCAAATCAAAACTAAGTAACTTAGCATGCAAATAGGTGAATAACGTGTATTTCCTAGATAATGCATCAGCTGCAACATTGTCCTTACCAGATTTGTATTTGATCACATATGGAAAAGATTCAATAAACTCTAACCATTTAGCATGCCTTTTATTCAATTTACCTTGAGTTTTCAAAAATTTAAGGCTTTCATGATCAGAATGAATAATGAATTCTTTAGGCCATAAATAATGTTGCCAAACCTGTAATGATCTTACCAAAACATACAACTCCTTGTCATAAGTTGCATACTTCATGGCTGCCCCATTAAGCTTTTCACTAAAGTAAGCCACGGGTCTTGATTCCTGCATTAAAACAGCACCAATACCTATCCCAGAGGCATCACAGTGTATCTCAAAAGCTTTATGAAATTTTGGCAAAGCAAGAAGAGGGGCATGAGTCAACATATATTTCAATTTGTTAAAAGCGTTTTCATGTTCATCTTTCCATTTAAAAGTGATATTCTTTTTAACAAGTTCATTTAAAGGTGCAGCTATATAACTAAAATCTTTAACAAACCTTCTATAAAAACTTACCAAACCATGAAAACTTCTAACATCACTAGCATTCTTAGGTCTCGGTCAATCTATGATTGCCTTGACTTTTGACTCATCAACATAAATTCTTTGAGAACTAACAACATACCCTAAAAAGATTATGGACTCCATGCAAAACGAACACTTTTTAAGGTTAGCATATAACTTGTTCTCATGCAAAACAACAAACACTTGTTTAAGATGTTCAACATGTTCATCAAGTGATTTACTATAAATAAGGATGTCATCAAAGTAAACCACAACAAATTTTTCAATGAAAGATAAAAAAACATGATTCATTAGCCTCATAAAAGTACTAGGTGCATTAGTTAGACCAAAAGGCATGACTAACCATTCATACAAACCATACTTTGTTTTAAAGGCTGTTTTCCATTCATCACCTTCTTTCATTCTAATTTGATAGTAGCCACTTTTTAAATCAATCTTGGTGAAAGTACACGAACCATATAATTCATCAAGCATATCATCTAATCTAGGAATTGGATGTCTATACTTAATTGTGATTTTGTTTATGACACTACAATTAACACACATTCTCCAAGATTCATCCTTTTTAGGTACTAAAGTAACAGGAACTAAACATGGACTAAGAGACTCACGAACTATACCTTTCTCAAGGAGTTTATCAACTTGACGTTGAATCTCTTTTGTTTCCTCAGGGTTAGCTCTATAAGCTGGGCGATTTGGAATTTGAGCTCCTGGTATGAAATAAATTTGATGTTCAATACCTCGAATAGGTGGTAAACCTATTGGTAAGTCCTTGGGAAACACATCTTCATATTCCTGTAAAAGAGATAAAACAACACTAGGCAAAGAAGCAAGGTGATCACTATCAGTAATAAGTACAAGATCCTTGCGAATCATCAAATACAAAGGTTGCTTATCTAGTATTGCTCTCTTAATCTCACTCTTAGAAGCAAAATAACAAGATTTAGAATGGTCACTATTTTAGCTATTACAAGATTTAGAAACAATATCTCGGACTACACTAGCTATTACATTCTTTTTATGCTCTTGTTCATTCCTTTCCTTTGCTTCTTGTTCAATCATATCACGGTGAGCTTGTACAATCTTTGATTGGTCTTCAAATGCTTGAATCGGACTCAAAGCGCGAAGATTGTATTTTCGACCCTCATAGTCAAAAGAGTAGTAATTCTTCTTGGCATGATATGTTACATCTCGATCATATTGCCAAGGTCTTCCAAGAAGAATATGACTAGCTTCCATGGGAACCACATCACACAAAATCTCGTCAACATACTTTCCAATGGTGAATGAAAATTTCACTTGTTTAGTCACTTTACTTTTGGCAGAATTATTTAACTATTGAAGTTTATATGGTTTTGGATGTTTCATGCAAGACAACTTCAATTTCTTAACAAGTAAAGTACTTGTCATATTTGTACAACTACCACTATCAATGATCACACTACAAATATTTCCTTGAACCATGCATCGTGTGTGAAATATGTTATCTCTTTGAGACAAATCATCATCAATTTATGGTTGTGCATTAAGAACTTGGCGAGTAACTAATGAAAATACACCAACCTTGTATGTGTCAAGATCTTCACTACCTTCACTTTGGTACTTCCCTTCAAGGGGTGGCATGTCAGCACATTCCTCATCACTTTCCACATCTCCATTATTAAGAACAATCATTAACTTTCGAGTTGGACAGTCGGATTGATAATGACCATATCCTTCACATTTGAAACAACGAATATCCCTCAATCTTTCATTTGGTTTTGACGCCGATTTTGAGGAAGATTCAACAACATTGCTGACTGATTTTGGAGCATTAGTCGGTGTAGTTGTGGACGGATTTGGAGTGAATGGCTTCAGCCTTTGAGACGAAGTAAAAGGAGCAACATTCGGCTTTTGCTCTCTTCTCTAAGGTGGTGGTGGTTGTTGGAAACTTCGACCCTTTCCTTTCATATGTTTCTCAATTTTGATAGCTTTGTGAACAAGTTCATTAAGGTCAACATAACTTTGAAGATCAACTTTGTATGCCAATTCAGAATTCATACCTTGAAGGAACCTCTCAATGGTTGAGTCGGGATCCTCTTGAACATTGGCTTTAATCATAAGAGCTTCCATCTTATGGTAGTAATCTTCAACTATTATGCTACCTTGTACAAGTGAGTGCAACTTTCGGTTGAGTTCTCGGTTATAATGGGAAGGAACATACTTCTTTCTCTAAGTACTTTCATTTGGTTTCAAGATTTGATTGGCCTTTCACCATCTTGGCGTCTAGTTTTAGTAACTTCATCCCACCATAAACTAGCATAATCCTTGAGGTGCATAAAGACTAGGCGGTACCTCTTACTTTCGAATACATCATTGCCTTCAAAGAAGTGATCTAGTTCTCTAACCCAATCAAAATAAGCCTCGGGATCTGCCTTTCCATGAAAAGTGGGAATTGTTAGTTTAACAGAACCAATTAAAATTTTAGAATTGTCACCCTTTTTAGAAGATGCCGTGACCTCCTCCTTCTCCTCATCATTATCACCGTCAGATGCAAACTCATCGAAATTGAGTTTCTTTGAAGTGGAGCCTTTAGAAGCCGATTCCAAATTATCAAGTCAGAGATTGATCTTTTGAAGCATATTGAAAAGTACCTCATTGGCGTACTTTTGTTCGGCTTGGGTGACTTGTTTATCACCTCCCTCCATTGGTACCTGCAAGATTAGTAAGAAACAACAAGAAAATAAAAGATTTCCTCACGGGATCTCACTTTGGGGGTAGTAGGTACTCTCCACTCTATTTAAGTAGTGTTTTCTCTTGTTTATCCTAGCTAATACTCTCAAGTAATGAATTTGTTAGAACTATTGAGTCTTACCAAGTTCAATGACTTATAGAACACATCTCAATCAAGAAGTTCCACAACAAAAACTTACACAAGTAAAAACCAAAGAGAATTCAAAGAAAAACACGTCACAAGAAGATTTAGATCACGTGTGGGTGTAAATTTATTTCACTTCAGAATCTAAGGAAAACAGAAAATAGACTGTAAGACAAAAATATAGCAATTTGAATCACTTGATTCCGAGTTGTATTGAGCAAGATATGGATATTTCAAGTTGGTGATATTTCAAAGAAACAAGTTAAAAACACTTAGGTCTTTTGAATTTTGAATGGTCCGAATATATATATATATATATTTTGTATCAGGCCTTTTTTTTTATTTTTTTATATAAGTCGGCCTTTTTTTTGTATTGGACCTTTTTTTTATAGTCCGCCTCTTTTTTTGTTGAATTCAGACAAGAACCTAAGACAAATCAAAGTGTTAAGATTTTAAGACACAATCCCAGGATTTAAGGTTGTTTGTCTTATTTTGTCCAAACAAACTTAGGATTTAAGGTTTTTGTCTTGTCTAAACCTTAAATTTCAGCAATAAAGAAACTTCAAGAAATCACCAATTATTCGGATTTTGAATAAACTTTAAGAACAAGATATCCAAGATTTGTAACAAAGATCAAGAATCTAGCTCAAGAATCAAATTTCGACAACTTTGGAATTTCAAGATTTTCAAGAAGTTCAAGAAAGTCTCTAAGAACTAATCTTTTTGATTTGAAACAAAAACTCAATGAAAACACAAGATGATATAGAGAGAATAATGAAAACAACACAAAAGAAAGAATGAGAATCGGATGAAAATCATGCAAGTTATGAAATTACAACCAGAACCTAGTTTAATGAAACCCTAAATTTTTTTGTTTTTTTGACGTGTATAGCAGCAATGAAAACTGAATGAATTCTGCACTATGATGATGAACAAAACAATGCAGAATATGAAACAAAGAACAGCAAGAACGACGCAACACGAAACAGTAAAAGAAAGACACAAAAACCGCAAAAACGATAAGCAAAAACAATGACGATTTGGACAGAATTCAGCAAAGATTTTTCATGTGATTTTGATATCAATATTAATGAATTTAATAGCTAAATCTAACACAAGCTAAGACAGTAAGAAGGACTCAATAAAAGCAATAAAACTAACGCAAACAGCAGCAGATTTTTAACGTAAAAAATAGCAAGAAGACGAATCGGATTAACCTGAATTTTTGAGACAACAACCTATGCTCTGATACCAATTGATGTGAGTGGTCGAGGCTTGAAGATCCTGGACCAAACAATCTCCACAACCTTTGGATCATTGCTGCACAAAAACGTTAACAAGAACAACATAAGAAACAGAATTTGGCGGAAAGAACTTCAAGGGAACAAAAAGGTTGGATTGAAGTTAATCAAACCCCCACGTTTAAACAAATGAATTTGATTCAACCTGTGAACATTTAAGAGTTAAACTAAATTGATTTGGCTTGTTCTTGAAATCAAGAACTCGGTTAAGCTCACCTAAAGGTCATGCTAAAGGTTTGCTTTACAATGAAGAACAAACTTGAACTCCAAGGTTTTGACAACACAAAGTGTTAATCGGTTTTAGCAAGGCTAAAATTATGAAAATTCTCTATATTTCATTCACGAAAAACTCACCTATAAATAGGCTACAAAACGTGAAACCCTGATAAAAATCAAGAACAACTTGACTTCTTAACAAACTAACTAACTCACAAACTTAGTTTCCTAAAACATGACAAAGCAAAACATGGTTTTGCTGCCCTAAACAAGACACGTTTAATCCCTTAAAAAGTAAGAGATTAGTTTCCTAAAAATTGAAACACACTGTTTTATCCTTTAAGAGGCAAAAACCGAATTGTCTTCTTAAATTTCCTAATCTTTAACTTGACATTATCATGCAAGATAATGGGGCCAAGTAATCAACTTATTAACGAATTAATTAAAGCCCACATTAAATGTTTCAAACTTAATTAATTAACAACAAAATAAATCCTATAAATTAAGAATGACGTGATCCAATGCAAAGCCCAAGTACACGTCTTCTTCTTGGTTTTCATTCGGCCATGTGAATTTCTTCAAGGTGGAATTTTTTTAAGTTTCAATGTAGAACTCTTAGAAACATCTTCATGAATTGTGTTAATGCACACGTGGAGTGACATTTATTTTAATTGACATTAATTTTTTGGCAAGATAAGGAAAGATCTTTTTGGAAGCATAAATCAAATCAAATCAATCTATACAAGGAAGATTGATTTGGAGATTAATGCTATCTTGGTATTCTTGGAAGCTATCATTAAAGATCTATCTTTGGAAAAGATAAGCATTGAAGGCACATGGTTTTTCCATCTTTCCATTTGAATTATTTGGAAATAATCTTGGAGATAAACATGGGAAGATTTGGAGATAAACATGGAAAGATTTGGTGTGCCTATATGATCTTTCCACACCACACGGTTTTGAGTGTGCAAGGCGTGCGAATTGTTTGAATCATGTAGAGCCTTGATATTTATTTCGGTCTTCATTAGACTGTGAATACACTTCTTTGTTGGAGATCTTTGATCAAAGTGTGTTGGCTTAAGCATCTTAATGTCATATTATTGAAGATGCAATCCTTATTTTCTTTATTATAATCCAGCCTCGGGAGGAGGTTGTTGAAGAGCTCGGGAGAGTTCAAACGTGGGCATGGGGATCTTGTATCAACCACGGATTCCGGGAGGAGTCGCTATTGACAAGGGGATCTTGTCTTTATTGTGGGCAAGGGGACTTGCATTAACCACAGATTCCGGGAGGAATCAACACAAGTCGAGGGGAGCTCGCACAATCCGTTCACTGTGGAGTTAGGAAGAGGCTGCGTCAAAGATAAGAGGGAGTCTTATTTTGTATCAGACCGAGTGTCTTGTAACTTGTGAACTTAGTGGATTGTTTTTATCTGGGCATGGCCCCGCAGACGTAGGTAGATTGCCGAACTGCGTTACCAATCTCCTGTCTCTTTACTTTCTGCATTTTTATTATTGTCCATTACTGTTTTATTATCGGTGTCACACCTAGTGTTTCTAACCCACTGAGACACCGCGCATCTAACCTTGATCTTTTAATTGGTATCAGAGCGGGTCGTCTTTCTTTCTTAGGCGGGATCCGCAGGACTTGATCTTGGTTTTTGTGCAATGGACTTTATGATAGAAGGAGGTCTCTTCATTAGCTGATGATGTCCCTGGATCTTCAGATGTTCCACCTGATGTTACTCCAGATGTTACTGCAGTTGACTCTGATTCTGCGGAGAAAGTTGTTGCAAAGTAAACTCCTGTTCCTTCTGCACTTCTGGTGTCACTACTGGTGTCACGCCTGGTGTCACTGACAGTCATGTCCCTTCCAGCGCCCAATCTGGTGGGTTTGATGTTGGTAAAGATTATAATGTTCCAGAAGCTGCTGCTGGTGTTCATCTACTAGCAGAATCAGTTGGCTTAGTGCCTCATGATGCAGAGGATTCTAATTGATATGGCTCTGATGTTTGTTTATGATCCTTTGCTTAAGATAATTTTTATGTTTTATTGTTGTTTTTGTGCCCTTTTGTCTTTTTGTGGCAAAAAGGGGGAGTAATTTGGGATATTTAGGTATTTGTTTTGTAATCCCTTAAACAATTGTATGCTGGGATCTTTGTGTCTCTTGTTGTGTCATGCACAATGTCTTGTGCAGCAATGTTTCTTAGGGAACTTGGTGTCTTTTGCTGTGTCATGCACGATGTTTTGTGCAGTGATGTTTCTTTACCTAGTTTCTGTTCAGGGGGAGATTTCAAGACCTTCCGATTCAGCATACAGGGGGAGTTTTGATTTTACCAAAAAATGCCAAAGGGGGAGATTGTTAATGCACATATGGAGTGGCATTTATTTTAATTGGCATTAATTTTTTGGCAAGATAAGGAAAGATCTTTTTGGAAGCATAAATCAAATCAAATCAATCTATACAAGGAAGATTGATTTGGAGATTAATGCTATCTTGGTATTCTTGGAAGCTATCATTAAAGATCTATCTTTGGAAAAGATAAGCATTGAAGGCACATGGTTTTTTCATCTTTCCATTTGAATTATTTGGAAATAATCTTGGAGATAAACATGGGAAGATTTGGTGTGCCTATATAATCTTTCCACACCACACGGTTTTGAGTGTGCAAGGCGTGCGAATTGTTTGAATCATGTAGAGCCTTGATGTTTATTTCGGTCTTTATTAGACTGTGAACACACTTCTTTGTTGGAGATCTTTGATCAAAGTGTGTTGGCTTAAGCATCTTAATGTCATATTATTGAAGATGCAATCCTTGTTTTCTTTATTATAATCCAGCCTCGGGAGGAGGTTGTTGAAGAGCTCGGGAGAGTTCAAACGTGGGCAAGGGGATCTTGTATTAACCACGGATTCCGGGAGGAGTCGCCATTGACAAGGGGATCTTGTCTTTATTGTGGGCAAGGGGACTTGCATTAACCACAGATTCCGGGAGGAATCAACACAAGTCGAGGGGAGCTCGCACAATCCGTTCACTGTGGAGTTAGGAAGAGGCGGCGTCAAAGATAAGAGAGAGTCTTATTTTGTGTCAGACCGAGTGTCTTGTAACTTGTGAACTTAGTGGATTGTTTTTATCTGGGCGTGGCCCCGCAGACGTAGGCAGATTGCCGAACTGCGTTACCAACCTCCTGTCTCTTTACTTTCCGCATTTTTATTATTGTCCATTACTATTTTATTATCGGTGTCACACCTAATGTTTCTAACCCACTGAGACACCGCGCATCTAACCTTGATCTTTCAAATTGTTATTGAAGAAACATGCAATAGAACTTCATGTTGAGATGGTTCGGCCTCCAAGTGATGAAAATCACCAAAAGCTTCACAATGTGTTGATAATAAGTTGTGCAAAGCTTCCTTCATCCTTTTACTCCTTAATCTTGTCATTGGTCCATCAAGATTCTCCAATAGATCATGCAAGTTCGGTCTTGGCACCATGGACATGGGCGGATTGTTATCACTGAGTCTTGAAGGACGCTTTATAAATAAAGTCTAGCTGGAGACTGAATAAATCTAGAATTACTTACTCTACTTTTCTTGAATAAGTTGTTGTTTGAATTTTTAGTTTTTTTGTTTTTGTTTTGTCTTACGTAGAATGTCTCTCTTGTGTGCGGGAGCTTTAAGCAAAAGGCCACACAAAGGCTAAGTGTGGGGGTGTTGTCAACGTGCTATTAACATGACATATTATACACCACCAAGGCCCAAGGTTATGGTGTGGCACTCACTTGCACACCTCACTCATTCTCTACTCTCTCTTGTACATCATAAGCCACAACTCACATACACTCATAATATATTTATGTAGCACCACCACTTTAGCATCAAGTTTCCAACAAGTCACTATTCACTCATATTTGAACAGTATAAGGTATGAGCTCATTCTCTTGTGATTTATTGAACTCTATTCTCTGTAGGAAAAACCTTCTTGAACTTTCATGGTCTTATTTGATGTGAATGTTGTCTATTTGGTTGGGGTTTCATGCGTATCATAGAAAGTGAGAAGTGGTAACCATGTGTGAAGTTTAAACATGCCATGAACATAGTGCATTATTGGGACACCTTTATTGCATGGAGTTCTACTTTAGGATGGAAAACATGGTTAGTGTGCTTACATGAATGTATGATTTATGCATATAGTGAGTTATATGCTTTTGATGCAAGGATACATGAGTCCAAGTGTGGGGGTCTTCAAGTGCAAGGGCTAACCAGGAATGTGAAACCCCATAGTTTTATATAAATACATTTATCGTACATGATTGTTTAAAACGTTAAATTTTGTTTTCTGTTATATGAGTTTTGGTTTAGCACTTGGTTTAGAAACGACTTTTACCTCAACTTACCAACAGATAAAAATAAAAATAATAATAATAAAAAATATATATATACATTTATGATGTAGGATTATTAAGTTAAAGTATGTGTTAATTATTAGTTATCTAGTTCTAAGTCAATACTAAACAATTTTATTTGGTAGGGTAAATGTTTAAGTTTTAGGACTAAATTGTATAAAATTATCGAAAATTATTGGACTCTATTTGATCCCTTTTAAACTCTAAGGATAATAAGGTAATTTAAGAAACTTAAAAAAAAAAAGAAAACCCACTGCCAAGCTTGTTAAACAATCGTCGCAGCCTATTCTTATCAGTTTAGGGCGTCAGTTAGAATTCAAGGAAGAAAAGTGAAGGGAAAGACAAGAACCACAGGGTTGAAGCAAGGGTGAGTAAAATTCTTTAATCCTTTTATTTGTGAATGAGTGCAAGGAATTACTGAACTCTTTGTTTAAAGCATAAAGATTTTGTCTTGAATAACAACTTGTGTGGACTTATATAGCAAATGATTGAGTTCATGAACAAGTATGTGATAGTTGATGGTTTGTTTTGCTCACGCTTCGGGAATAAGGAAAATAAATCCCTAGAATCTTGTAACTTTAGTAATTCTTATTACTAAAGGAAATACAATCTGAATTTTGTTGAACGCTTTGCTCTATTGAAACAGAGAGTAAAAGTTTTTTTCATAGTGTGGTTTTTGAAGTTTAATAATTTTCAGTGGTTCATGTTGTTTGTTTTCTAAAGTATTCTTGCGAGTGAGTTTCTTTGATTGAGAGGTTTTTTTAAAAATTTCATGTGGTTGTGTTCAGAATTTGATGTTAGGTCGTTGACCCGAAACGAGCTTTCACTTACCCAGGTCTTTATGCTTTAAATAAAAGAAAAGATAGTTAATCCCAAGTTTGCTGCATATTTGAAGAAAAAGGCTTTGACTAGCCTTCAGTTTAAATGACTGATATGACTAGATTGAAACTAAATAAAAGAGTGTTGTACAATTCTAGTGTTGAAGGTTTGTTGAAGTTGAATTAATCTTTACTGATTTGGATTCCACAATTACCTTAGGTTAGAGTATTGATGGGATTGAGTTCATTTTAATCATGGTATACTTGTACTTAGTATAATTTCGACTTGTTCTTTTATCGTATGGAAAAGAAAAAAAAATCGAGAGTAAAATATATTTTGTAAGAGTTATGACCTGAAACTTTTGAATCATATATAAAGAATTTTTCTTACCTTCAAAACTATTTTCAGGTTGCACTATGAATATGAGTTTGGGAACTTGTACCATCATTTTTTTTAATATCACTACATTTTGCCACTACTAGTGTTTTGTCAAGTGCTCTTGGCTTTAAGCAGCACCATACTGCATGATGCTTGATTTTTTTTAATGGAAATATATACATAGCTAAAAAAAACAAAATACAGTGCCGGTTATACCCATCCACACTGTTACACATAGTAAAACTGGAGTTCTACTCCATTACATGATAAATCTATCGCAATGTGTGTTAGGGAAAATAGAGGGAATCTACTTGGAAGGATTCCAGTAGATAAACTCTATTGACCTCTACCTATGAAACCCTAATCTATATATTAAATAAGCAAATGAGGAGCCAGTATGTCATTACATTGTTAGCGTAGCTCCAATCTCTCGACCAAGGATCAATATCAATCAATTGTCTGCGCGACTAATTTGTCTCAACCAAGCACATGAAAGATTTACCAACAAAACATCTATAATTTATCAACAGCAAATTGAACAAATGATACTGAAAGTAGACCGTTCTCAAGACTTCACTTTCACGCTGTAACAGTCCAGTTCAAAATCGATGGTTTATATCAACAGCAAATGAGTCTTTCCAGTGTCCAAACAAGTGTGCATCACATATGTATATATACATCTTATAGCAGCACTACATCAACACTTTACCATTCACCAAATTCAATCACAGTTTAAGCTCGATCCACAGCAAGCACATGACTACTCAGCAGCTAAAATGTACCACAAAGAGGCGTCTACCAAACTATCTCACCAAGCACAAGCAATTCCCAAGTACGTGAATGATTTTACCAGCAAATTGAATTGGATCTGTCCTCAAAGCAGATTACACTATTCACTAAACGTTCAATTCGCCAAAGATTCCACAATCATCCAAGATGAGGCAAGACACAGCCCACCAAGCACATGGATGGATCAATTTATACTCATCATTTGAAACAGCAAATTGAGGCAGTTTATACTATCCCGAAATTCTGTGGTCTCTATCTCCAGAATTCATTGAAGTTCAAGTTTAAAAATTCATTCAAATTCACCAAATTTAGAGCTAATCCAATACTAATGCAGCCAGGAAATCTCCTCACAAGTTTATCACTCCATTCACGTTTCAGTTCATAATGTTCAGACAAATCAATGTTCCACAAAGCTTACCTCAGGGAGGGGGCATCTTGAGCAATTCCCGATTGAAATCAAAGTCCTCCCATCTCTAAGGAAGTTATCGAAACAGCTCCACAGCTCAACAGTGTGAACCACTACAAATTAATCGAAAGGTCTTACCTCCAGTGGAGTTCTCTCTTTGGGATGAAGCTTTCCTCAATTTGGACCAACTGAGCTACTTTGGATCCCAGCAGCTCCCTGCAGTCAGCTGCTAGTACCCAAGTTATGATGGACGTGAGCAGTAAAGGGTGAGTGGCAGCTTGGAGTAAATGATTTCTGGTCCAAAATGAGTTCAGTCCTTCCTCCCGAATATGAGAATCCGTATGTGATTTGCTGGAAGTTAAGTTACCTACATGCCAAATCTCCATCTTCAGCAGCTGGGTGAGCAGTGGGGCCTCGATCTACAGTAGTAGCTCACAAGACTAGTGTTGCAATTCTGGCTACCCATTAACGATTTGAGCTTGAAGGGTAGGGTTAGCTATTTTAGAGTCGACCTGAAGGCGACTGGATGCAGAGAGCTTCCAGATCGGAAAGATCTGGCTCTCTTCAGCTCCAATTTGAATCTCTCATCAGCTGAGGTGGGCAGATCTGACAGTATGGGGAGAGGAAAGCGCCGATCTATAGATTTGTTGAGTTGGAGGAGAAAACGATTGGAATATTGGGGGAGCTGTCCATCCGAGATGCACGAGCTGTCCGTCCGATATAACTGAACGAGCTCAATCTTGAGCCTTCTGTGGGATACACAAAAGGTAGAAAAATAGTAGGAAGGGGAGGGAGGATACACAATGACTTGAAGCTAAATGTTATCAGAATAAAAGGTGGGAAGGGGGGTCCCCGGAGCCGGTGGTGGTGGAGTGGGGGCTGCTTGATTTAAATGCATGTGATGACATGATAATGAAATCTTTTAAGATATGCATTAAGTCAACTATTCACTTTTGTTTTAACCCCACTAAATCATCTCATTATTCGAAAGGTACGATTTTTGCATTCTCTCGGCGGGGTATAAGATTCAGAATGGAACAAATTTGCAAACATGGAAAAAAAAAAGAAATGGTTGATACTAGATTTCTTGATACATGTATGTGCCTTATCTCTTGTTAAGGCTAGGGAAGTCATGATTTATACATGATTGTTATATGATTTTCGAATGGTGTGAACGTGTTATACGTGTACTGCATTGAATTGTATGGGCCCTAGTAGGTGTTGGCTTGGAGGGTGATCGAGACGGCATCTGGCCGAGGATTACGGCAAGACCACACCGGTGAGCTTCGTCACGTGATTAAGGAGTTTTAATCCCGTTGATGGGAGTCGGAGTGGCAAATCTGAATGCCATGTTAGGCCTGCGGGGCCGTAGTGGTCACTGACCACAAGGAAAGATAATGTAGCTTCACAAGTCGTGCACGCGTCAACAATTTTCCAAGGGTGATAAGGTTGGTAAAGGTCGGTGAAACCGATCGACAGGTATACATATTTGTGAAAATGACATGTGACATTGATATGCGAAAATGATATGTGATATGTGCGGTAACATGTTGTGGGATATGATTATTTGTGTTTGAAAAGAATTGTATTTACGAAAATTGTACTCCTATTTAAAATTATGTTTTCTCAAAACTGTTCTCTGCCCCCTCATTGAGCTATTTTGAGCTCACCCCCTTTTATAAATTATTTTTTTCAGAGCAATTCGAGACAAACTAGGAGCTGGTTTGGGTTCGAGGATTAACGACGCATTGTGTGACAGGAGCCAAGGAGGTTAAGGTATAAAAGGTCGTTTGAATTAGTCTTTTATTATGTTAGACTATTTTAATATTTTAGAAGTGCCTTTCTTTTGGAATGTAATATATATACAACTTGGATAGTTGTGGTTTGAAAGATTATGGTTCCTGTTATTAATCTTAAGTTTTGGGACGTTGAATAGTGTGATTTTCTTTTGGGATGTAATAAATAAGTTACCGTTGAATAAGAGTGATTTACATGTTGAGTTATAGTTATGAATATCTGAAAATATTATTATTTGTATTGAGCCCAGACGTGAGTCAGGCGTAATCTAATACTTCCGTCAGGATGCCGTTAAAGGATAAAGCTGGGCGTTACAAGAAAAGCCCAAGCTGTTGAGCATGGTGCTTATAGAGTTTAAGCATGGCGCATATTGAGTTTAAAGGACTACAGTCATGAAAGGGAAAGTTGAGGACAAAGGCACTCAAACCAGCAAACAGTGGATGTTACAGTCTACAAACATAAGGGAGTTCCTGAACCTGTTCTTTTACTTTACATTGGAGACAATGTAAATTTTAAGTGTGGGAGAGAGAATGTTTGCTGTGGTTTGTGCCTTTTGGAATTCACATGTTTAGTCTCTATCATGAATGAAATTTTTTGTATGCTATGTGATGCATAGCATGATACTTGTTACTTTTATTGTGTATATTTTGAGAAGTATATGTTGGGGCGTTGGTGAGTGATGATGTGGAAATATGTGTTGTGCGTTTGATGCCAGAGAATGGAAGTGAAAGTTGAACTTGTGTGTTTTTTGTGTGATTGTGTATTGTAGAAGAGAAATGAGGTGGTGTGTTTATGTATTTAGTGTGAGAGGTGTTTGAATAAAAGGCAGTGACTAGCACTGACCGGGTTGTGTGATGTGTAGTCTTCAGTTACAATAAATGTGAAAGTGCAATAAATGTAAAATGCTATTGTTATTGTGTTGTGTGAAAATGTCCTAGTCCAGTTTCAACACCAGCAATTGCAATGCCATCGTCCAATCTATCGTTACTTATTCATTTATTCTGCATGTTAAATTTGTTGTTAGCTAGTTTCAGAACTCATTCGATTAATACAGGTTGTTGGTCAAGGCATCATCATGTTAAGGTAAGATAGAGTTGCCAACAAATTCTTTGACATAGGAGAGAATTTATGTGTTATTTGATCTTGTTTGTACATTCTACTCGTAAATATTTGTTCTTGCATTTGAGTGTATAGTCTATTGAAGACACACATAGATATAAGGTGCTTGAAAAAAGATGGAAAAAGCATGTGGCAAATAAAGGGGAAAAAGAGCCATAAAACCCTGGCAGCCAAGCACCAAAGTGCGGCAAAGTTGAGAAAAAAATTTATGCACCAATGTGCACACAAAAAGAAAGAGGGAAAAACCTCAAAGAGTTATGTGAATAAATACCATTGATCTCTATGTGCTGAGTGTTAGTGTGTATGGACAACTGGCAGTAGTGCAAAAATTTCTAATAAAGTGTTTGCTTTAGTACTTCGCATAAATAGAGAAGATGACTATGAAAACTCTCGGCACACACATCGCGTTGACAACTTTGTCTTTATTCATCGTCCCTTGATTGACAATTAGTATGAACTTGGGTGGAATTCTGGAACTGGAAGAATGGAAAAAAGTTGTGCATGCGAAAACTTTCAGGATTGGACATGATATTACAAGTGTTGTATGTTGAAAATGGTAGAAAAGCCTATAAGGTTCTATTTTGCTCGGGACTAGCAAAAGTTCAAGTGTGGGGGAGTGATAAGTCAGGTTTATACCGACTTATATGCTATGATTACTTGAGCTTTTGCATGAAATACTTGTGAAAATTGTGCTTGATGAATGACTTATGTGTGGGAATGTTCATAACTTGATAAGTGTGGAAAGTAGCAAAGTGTTGTAAAAATGTTATACAATTGGTATGATTTTTGTATGAATGGGAAGAAAGCACACATTTGGTCACAATCACCTCTTGAAGTCTCAAGAAATACATAAAGTCCCAAGAGCGCACATAAGCACAAACAACTCACATGCATGCATTGCACAAGACTCACACACACACAGCACATAACACTGCGGGCGCACCGAGGCGCCCGCACCACGCACACACTACGCATGGCGGGCGCACCGAGGCGCCTGCACCACGCACACACTACGCATGGCGGGCGCCTAGCGTGCCAGCCATACATGCACTCAGTACGCGCCCACTCACACGTGCCCGCACACACTCATGCACTCACTCACTCGCACACACATGCACCCACTAGCACACTTATGCACTTTCATTCGCATATTCATACACATTTTCATGCATACACTTGCACACGTACAATACATTTATGCATATCACTCTCCACCTATTTGACACTTAGCATACACAGGAATATTATCAGGCACAATGTGGACACCCAAAAATGCACGAGCACAAACACAGCTGATCAGTGGCGCACCACATATTTGATGAATTGAAATCTTAATGCTTAAGTGAACACTTAAATCAGATAACCTTGCTTTATATGTTGACTAACTCTTCCAGACACGTGGAAAAATCTCATCTCCAGCGGGAACTTTCAGCTGCCAGGATAGCGACATATCATTCAAGGGAAGGTGGCAAAGAAGATGCTGAAAAAAGAGAGCCCGGTTCGGGGAAAATAAGGGGATCAAGACTGGGAGAATTGAATCAGAGAGAATTGGAAAAAGGAAAAAAGAGCTCCATTCGTCAAAAATACATTTCATATCCTACTCTTTGTAATTAGGGAATCTCAGATCATCCTTCCATGTTGAATCTGGGCTTATCAAACCTTAATTTTGAGCATAGTAGTGCCTTGAGGGTTTCATATGTGTGTATTTTGACTTATTCGAGACATTGGAATCGAATTGATCTGTGTTCATTATTGTTTCCTGTTCATTACATGATTAGCTTCAATGGGCTTGTTTGATTTCGTTTAAATCTACATTTGAGCTGCGATACCCACTGATATCAGTGTAGATCTACTTCAGAAAATTGAATTTAACGTGAATTGAATTGGGAAACATTCTTGCATGAGTCTCAAAGATCTGGTTGCTTGTGATTTTATTTGTGCGGTACCCACTGACATTTGAGATCAAATTTATAGAAAAGACTTGGGATCATTCTAGTAGAACAATTTGAACGTTTGAATTAGTTAGCTGCCCTACCAAGGGAGGTGACTGAGAATTAAACTATAATTGTTGTACAGAGTAGGGATTTGGATTCTTAATTTGTGCCAAGAGCTTGCCCTACCAAGGGAAGTTTGAGGAGTTTGTTAAGTTAAATTGTGAGAGCCACCAGGTTAATCGATTTCATGACACTAGTAGGATAGTCCCCTCATGCATGTACACAAGTCAATGACAATAGGTAGATGTCCATACTAATTGTTCTTCCTCAAGGCAATACCACTCATTTCCATTGTTTAATTACTTGCGTTCCTTTCAGTTATTGCATTGTGATTGTTTTGTTCTATCACTAGATTAATACCGTGATATAACCCTCTCTCTGTGGAAACGATCTCATTCATCACTACTGCATATTTTAGTGGGTTGGGTAAACTTGGGGAGCTTGCGACGACTTCGCACCAATTTTTGACGCTATTGTCGAGCATCAAACCGGGGTCACCCGCGTGACAGGTGGGAATACTCACCACTATACTACAAAAACTACTGTTTTGTTAAACTGAACATGCTTATGAGAAAACCAACTATACGCAAAGATCTTCTGTATATATATTCTGTTCAATTATTCTGCACTGCCAAGCTTTGGTTAAACGTCAAGAATTTGTTCAAGAGATGCTTATAAGATATGCATGTTAAAGTTAGTTTTATCCTAATAAACAAGGAATCAAGAATTAGGATAAACTTCACAGCTGATGTTCAGTTTGATGTTATGAGTATAAAAGAATCAAAATAAAAGTCAAATTTGGCTATTGGTTAAACCTTTTAGATGTGTTCTTTCACAAATCAAATTTAGCTTGTTAGTTTCGTTTATTTTTTCACAAAAAAATTTAAAACTAAAAAAAATATTATAGTAATTATTTTTACTACAATATTTTTTTATAAAAAAATTTACTTATTAATAAAATTATTTTTGAATTTAAATTTGGATTTTTTTAATAATAAATAAATCTACAATTTGCAGTTAATAAAAATATAATAAATTTCACAAACATGTCATCGTTATATATATCTCTTAAAAAAATGGAAAACAATTTAGATTATCATAAATGAAAATGTCATTTATTTACTTAGTCCTACAAACTATAATCTCTCTAAATTTAGCAAACTTGGGATGAAATTCATGACATATTGATTTTTTTTTTTTTGCAATTTTTACCAAAAAAAGGGGCCCAATATCCATAGTTTTGCGAAATGGAATCTTTTATTCAAAATTATCTTTGTCTTATCATGTCCAAGATTAAACTTAGGGTTCACTCATTTCTTAGTTAGGATCTAATAATTGTAAAGTAATTTTATTGATATTTATGCTTTTAATCATAGTTTTAGTTAAACTATGTCGTTTTGGACATTGGACAGAATATGACAAAGATAACCTTGGACAGAGGATCTGATTTCTAGTTTTGCTATCAACCATTGTACTAATTTATGAGAAATGATTATGCAAAATTTCAAAATACCACCCTCAACTATACAAGGATTGTAATATATTTCTTAAACTTTGAATTTTGATACTTTACCTCTTTAAACTTTTTTTTTTGTAAAGTTCAATAATTTTGTAAAAAATAAACATTTTAGACCAATCTACCCTTATTATTCATTTTGTATTTTCTAAAATACCCTATAAGTTGGTACATATAAGTCATTCACATTCACATTCACTTCCTTCTTATGGTTATATTATTTAAATTTTAAATCAACAAAAAAAATTTATTTAAGAAGATTTGGTAAAACCAAAGCAAAAAAAAAAATGCAGATGATGGTTGAATTTGCTGAATAATTCTAAAAGAGTTATGAGTGATTACAAGCCATAAAAGTACAATAGAAAATCTTATTTATGTTTGTTTTATTAAAATTTTCACATGAAGTTTAATATATTGAGTTAACATGCAAAAAAAAAAAGTTTAAAGAGATAAAGTATCAAAATTATATATTTAAGGGGTATATTACAACTCAGCTATAATTTAGGGTGGTATTTTACATTTTAAAAAGGAGAACTTCATGTAATATTTGCTTTGGGAGAGGAGTTTTTGGAATTGCATTAAATTTTTTTAGGTAAGGTAAAAGTCAAAAAGGGCTATTTATTAGTAATTAATCAAAAGACAAGGAACAATTATTATCTCATTAAATAACCAAATTAAAAGTAGTCAATATAAAAACAAGTAAAAAATTTACTTTACAATTACATTGCACTTCAAAAACTCCAATTCTAGTCCTGAAGAAGAGTAATTTTCCAGAATGGTGAAATTTCAATCTCTTAATTGCTTCTTAGCTGTGGTGACTATTCTCATTCTAGGTAAGTAAATTGATTGACATCCCTTTAATTGAATTCTTTTGAGTGTGTTCTAGTTTTTTTTTCTTTTTCTTTTTTTTGATAATCTAATACCTTTGGTTTCAATGTTTCAATTATTAAAGCTATCTGTGTATAATACTTACAAATATTGTCTTTCTTTTTCCCTTTTTTTGATACATTTTCTCAGTAATCATTGCTTGTTTGAAAAAAAAAAAGAATTTAACAAGGTAAAGAAGGTAAAGAAAAATCCAGGTTCTAAGTATATTATTTTATTGTGTTTTTTTCATATTAGAGAAAATGAGTTCCGATTAACAATTTTTAATCAACTTGGATCAAGTGAGTTGGCCATGACTAAGAAGTATAGTTTTTAAAAGTGGGGTTTTCTCTCTCCAACAGTCTTTTGATTTTTTCTTAGGAGCAATAATAGAAGGAGTGAAAAATAATAGGCGGAGTGAAAAATTAGAGTGAAAACCTAAAGTGACTGACGTGGTAGTTATAAAAAGACAAACTAATACCCTAACCAAATAATGATTGAACCCTAATGGGTAATGAATTAGTTTGTCTTTTTATATATGCCACGTCAGTCACTTTACGTTTTCACTCTAATTTTTCACTCCCCCAATCATTACTCTTTTCCTTAAAGTAGTGGTGATGGGGGGTTTTTCCTTCTCCAACCCACTTGATCCAATTTGGATTTTCATTAGAGTTGTTGTTATTTCCCTCGAACTCTCTCGGCCGAATTTGGATCTTCCCTTAAAGTAATCATGATAGGTAGGTAAGTGAAAAGTCGGCTAATGACCCCATAAAAAAAAGAAGAAAAATTCTGATTAACAATATGTTATGTGGAAATTCTTTATTCAATGTGCAAAATTGTTTATGTAGATAATGGTACATCTCTTACAATATTTTGAGTTATAGATGATTTTTTTTTTTTTATGGATGATTGAATTGAAAATTTATGACTATATTTTTATGTTTGTTTTCGATTTTAAAAATATTGAATAATAGTTGCTTAAATTTAAAGCACTGATTGCTGGTGAATTATTTCCATTTAATTTTTGTAAGGGAAAAAGAAAGTGTGCACAAAAATTACTTGAGAAGTGATGGAATAATTATTATATATTTAATGCTTGTCAATTGTCGTCAAACTCAGTTACAATAACTCCAATATTTAAGTCAAATAATATTTTTATTTCTAGGATGAGAACAAACATGAAAAATATCTATATATATTTTTGACCATTTTCCTCTTCTCTCCTGAAAAATCCAGAATCCAAATCAAAAATTCAGGATCTAAACTAGATTTTAAAATCATGGATTCTCTCTGTAATTTGTCAGAAAACTTCCATTAAAAGATTTTGTCATTTTTTATGTCAGATTGAACTATCCATAGAGGTTTATAACTCCTTTTTGCATGTAAAACAATATAATAAAAAACTCCCTAAATCATGTTGCCACTGATAGTTCTCAACCTTATTGGTTTCATAATTATTATCATAAAAAACACAAAAACAAGAAAAAAAATCCTAAAATGACAGCACTATTTGCTTGAATTTATATATATATATATATATATATATATATAATTTAACATATTTATTACAAAAAATACCTGTCTGAATTTATATAAGAAAATGTGCTACTATTTTGTAGATATATTATATCCAAATATGAATGAAAAAAATGAATTTACATCGAAGAGTGGCGAAATGCAATCCAAATAGTCAACCGTACTTAATGGAATAAATGTTTAGGTACTATTGTCGATGTAAATTACTATTGTTTTGTGTACGAAAAACAAAAAATGTACATTCTTGTACATAAATCATAAATCAGTAAAAAAAAAATATTCATTACAATAACAATTTATTTATTTATTTATTTATTTTATTTATATTCATTTTTTTATTTTATTTTTTTGGTATTTGATACAGCAACTTTTGCCAATTGAAGTTGATTTACATTGGTAAGAATTTGACAAATGAATCATCTTTTGTAAAGTTGAACAGCCACAGGCGTTCAAAACAGTCTGCACCAAAGTACTTCCTTACATGGGCTGTGAAGATATAGTTGGCTGTTCCCGTGAATGCAGAAAACTGTGTGGACATGTTTCTTGGGGAAGATGTTTTCCACAAGATGGACATGTATACTGTGCCTGTGCATATCCAGCTGATGAGGACTGCAGCAAACAGTCTGATTGCAAGCCATTATTGTAAACTCTATAAGATCATGCAAAACTAAGTTTTGTTTGATCAATGAAAATCTTGTCTTATGGGTTTAAACTCTTTCAGTCTTTATATGAGTTGCAATGAAATATGAATGCAATCAGTACTGAAATTCAATGCTAAATTGCAACAATTTGAAGTATTGGATACTTTTTTAACTTGTCAACAAGCATCTATTTTGGTTAGAGCTGATCCCCTGTGAGGCAGATTATAAGAAATGATAACTAATCACAATAAAAGCGACATAAGAATCACAATATGATAACTAATCACAATAAAAGCGACATGAAATTAGAATCACAATATGAACGGCTATTAATTGCAGATTTTATATATGAAACACGTCTTACATATGAATGAGTTTCACAACAGTTTCGTAATCTACTCTTAATGGAAAAAAAAGGCAAAAAAGTGCTATTGATTTAAATGTTCCAAATTTGCTTGCATTAAACAACAATAGAGGGGTAGTTCATACATCAACAAAGTAGCCAAAACTGGGCAGAAAATGCTACTACTGCTACCAAAGAACTCCCACAAGTTTTAACATGAAGCTGTCCACCCCAAAGTTACGACACCAGAACAATATAATCTACCCTCGTCAAGTTTGAACAAGAAACTGTCCATCCAACAAAGTTACAAAACCAGAATAATATAATCCGCCCTCATCAAACGTACTCTCTTTCTATTTGAATCGTCACGTGACTAATATTATACTCCCTCTTAATATAGCCGATAACCTTGTCCAATACCACGTCGGCGTCAGCTTCAGGTGTAACCTTAACATGGCAAGCTAGTAAAACTTTCCCAACGGTAATTGCCCAAATATGTAATTCGTGTATTGCAACAACCTCGTCCATCTCGCAGAGGCCTTTCTCAAGCCTAGTAGCATCGATTTCACGTGGTGTGCTCTCCATGAGAACCTCGAGAATATTCCTTAACATCTTAATAGTTGTGCCCAAAACAACTACAGAGAAAACCAGTGTGCAAATCAAATCAACAATCTTCCACTCTGGTTTGTACCATATAATTGCTCCACCAATCATTACGCCAATGCTTTGAACGGAATCTCCTAGTACATGAAGGTAAGCACCTTGAACATTTATGTTCAATTTCTTCTTTTTTTTATCCTTGCTTTCATTGACAGAGCAACTCTTTTCCAGGAGAGGTTCATGACAATCTGATTCATGCTCATGATGATGGTCATCGTGTACTACATTTCCTTCGTGATGATGGGGATGACTAGTGATGCTCACTCCATGGATATGCCTGTGATCATCCTGATGCCCATGATCCTTCTCCACGTGGCCATGACTACCATGACTATGAACCTCGTGTCCATGATCGTGACCATGGCCATGGCTATGACCATGTCCATGATCATGTCCTAGCACGAGAGCCATGATGATGTTCACAACTAAGCCAAAAGCAGATACCAAAAACATGAGGAAGCCCTGTACTTCTTCACCTGTATCATTTATAAGTCTAGCAATGGCTTCATAAACAAGGATCCCAGCAAGAAGCCATATCATCTGGATAGAAACCAATGCACCTAATATTTCTATTCTAAAAAATCCATAAGATTGACGGGGATTTGCTTCCCATCCTGATGCCCATATAGAAAACAAAGATATTGCAAAAGCTGCAACATCTGATAGCAGATGAGCGGCATCGGTCAGAATAGCAAGACTATTGGCTTTAATACCACCAACAACCTCAACACTCATGAAAACAATGCATAGTACAACTGCAATCCAAAGTTTCTTCATAGATACTGATCGTTCTGAACTCTCTTTGAAATCTGAGAATCCGCAAGGTGCTCCCTCACAAACTTTATTACCAGCAGAACTTGTCTGTATAAAGGGCTTATCATCATGTACCTCAATGACATGCGCATGCTCTGAAACTTGGGCATCCATCTGAGTCAATGAGATAAGCATCATCACTCAACAACTCCATAAATAAAATTGATTTATCAATTGATATATAAGTAGAAATTAATAATACAGGTACAAGAGAGAGAAGCAAATAATACAATCATACAAAGCCAGAGGTTACAACCTGAAATGTTTAGGAAGATACCAGTACAATCAAGAGATTTGTAGACAGCTTGATAACATTTATGATCAATAAGAACTGAGCAATACAGGTAATTCACATAAGTGAGACAACTAAGCTGGACAACTAAAGAAAAGCTCCAATATAGGTCCCAAGATGCCATCCAGATTACAAACTAAATAAATTGTTGTTCAAATTGTTGAACAGCCCAGTTAAGAGTGATACTTTTCCCTTCACTATCAGCAAATAAACAGCATTTTTCCAAGTATACAAATAACACATCAACCAGATCATTATTAGGGTAATAATGTAGAAAGCAATGGAAATACAAAAACAAAGCTTGAATAACAGATATCAGTAAATCTGCATCATTGAGACAAAAACAGAACAACAACAGAAACAAAACATCAATTTTTATCCGGTTCCTAAATCGTATGATGTTTCAGTTACCAGAAAAACAAAAGCTACGCAAAAATTTTAAATGAAACTACCAGGCAAGTCAATACATTCATAAAGCTAAAGGCTCAAACACAAAAACGCAACTCCTACATTGGTATAATCCTTATTACCATAAGCCGACGGCCACAGAAAGAAATAACAACACAAACAGCCAAAGATAAGGTCATGAAAGAATCAAGAAATCACATGATTTATCCAACCCACCGGCCACCACCACGAGTTCTTATACTTCGTCTCTTCCTTTATAGGAAAAAGTAAACAATCATGAAAAAGATACCACTATGAACCAGGACAAAAAGGAGGATCAAAAAGTGTAAAAGAAGAAAACCCCACAAACCAAAAGCAATCCTAATATTAGGAATCAGTTCTAAACAACAAGGGACATTTTAAAATTAAAAAAAAAAAAAAAAACACATGGGATCTCAATGTAAATTCAGATTCAATGGCATCCACACATAAATCTTTCACAAACATAAACATAAATTATTTCCAGCCCAAAAACAACGTAAAACAGAAATGGGTTTAACCATAAATCTCGAAATTTGACAAAAACATCAAACAAATAATAAAAACCAAAACTTTAACACAAAATCCACTAAAAATCTTTACAAAGATGAAGAGACAAACCTGCAGCTTTAATGGGGTCGCGAAAAATAGTCTGAAATTGAAGAATTCAGTTGTGGTTTATCAAAAAATAGTAGAAAAAAACGGAACTTGAAATACACCACGCCTTTCAAGAACCCCAGATTCCTAAAAAAAGATGTGGGCTTTTGAGTTTTAAAAGTTTTATTAATGGAAGTGGCAGCCGATGATAAAAGGGAATATTGTGAGGATTCTTGAATGAATGAGACCAAAACGAACGACAATGATTGATGAACGTATTCATCAAATTAATAGTAATAAGTATGGGATAAATGTGAATATGTCAGCCATTAAAAACAAAGGGACAAATGGCATGGAAATGGCGGTCAACTGTGGAGGCGGTCAATGAAGGCGTGGTTTTATAGGTTTTTTTATTTATCACGACTTTGTGTGAGTAAGATGCTTTTGGTATATTCAATATATGCAGTGTTTATAGCTATGACCTAACTTAAGTTAAATTATAGAAATTGCCAATTATGAATTTACAAATAATTTTTTTTTAAAACTATTAAAATTTCAAATTCTCTCCATATTTTTTTAAGAAATTGCCAATTATGAATTTACAATTTTTCATATTTAATTTCTGTTGCTTGCATAAATAATTTTTTAAACAATATTAAATTTTCAAATTATCTCCATCTTGCCCTTATATATATATATATTCCATTATTGCCTTTTCTTTAAGAAATTGCCAATTATGAATTTACAATTTAAGTTTTCATATTTAATTTCTGTTTCTTGCATAAATAATTTTTTAAACATTATTAAATTTTAAAATTATCTCCATCTTGCCCTTATATATATATATTGAGTTGGTTTTCTTTCATATATGCATGTATTTTACTTTTTATATGTTATCAATATTAATTCTTGAGTTTTTGCCAATATTCTCGACTTTTTATTAATTTTTTAAATAACAAACTAAAAGGAAGTAATATGTAGGTTCCTACGAAAGTGGGATAAAAATTTCTCAAATTACAACGAGATTTTTTTATTTTTTATTTTTAATTAATCCAAAAGGAAAAAAAAACATCAGCCATTTTTATGCAGAACAATTTGTCCATCCAAATAAGCCAATGAGGAAAAGAACATACATTCTGAACAATAATTCTTTCTTTCTTTTCTTAAACTCTTGAAAGTTGTTACACACATAAATCAATTCAAATCCCATCAAAATATAAATGCAAAGACATATTAATAGGAGTCAACTAAATATCAAGAAACTGCATTTGGATATGGTATTTTTTTTATTTTATGATAAAAAAAAATTCTTGAGATTTGTTACAAGAAGAGAAATATTTTGGAAGTGTTTGAATTGATGAGTTTGTTTTATTGGAATTTGTATTGAAGAATTTTTTATTAATAAAATTTTAAAATTCACATTTGAATTAACATTTTATGAGTTTATTTTGGTTGAAAATTGTTTAAAAAGAATTTTTTATTATTTAAAATTTAAAATTCAATTTTAATATTTCATTTATAAAAGTACTATATAAAAAATAATTAGTGTAGCATTATTTTTTATTTTAAATTTTTTGATTAAAAAAAATAAACATAACAAACAACTTATTTTGGATTTGTGAAATAAATCACTAAAATTTATACAACCAAAAAAAGTAGTTTCAGATCAATAATAAATTAGATAGCATTTGATAAAAAAAAAACCAAAAGTACTTTAGATGGAACCAAATCTTATGATTTAGAATAAAAGTATGGGTATAATTGGGATTTTTTAGCTTTACAAGAGTTTTGTGTGGAAACTGTAAGATTTTTTTTAAAAAATTTTTGTCAATGGATCCTTATAATTCTTTTTTGAATTCTCTATGAGAAATCTTAATTGAATTAGTTAATAAAAAAACTTTCAAATCAAAGAATCTAAAGAAATTTCCAAATCCCAATTTTAGAAACATGACAAAAACTCAACAAACAAATTTTAAAGAATGGAAAATAAATGGCACTGTGATTTTAAAAAAAAGGAAAGAAAGAGAAAAAGAAAGAACAGCACAATAAATTTGATTGGAAATTACAATGAAAAAGGAAATGAGAGAAAAATATCAAAGAAATTTTCCCAAAAACCTAAAAATGGAAGTGTCTTTAAGATGGAGAAAAAGACAATTCGGAAATGCGTGCAAAGTCATTATCATAGGTGTGAAGATTTTGAAAACTTAAAATTGGACCAAAAAAGACAAAATAAGGGGGGGAAAAACAGAAATTCTATTCTATTTTGCCTAGCCCACTTTTATTTTTTCTTTCTTTTTTTTCTTGGATGGCAAAAGATTGGAAATTATTTAGGGAATTACCAAATAAACGAATAAAAGTATAATTGCTTCACAGTTCATATATTAATACTCTCTTAGAAAGTTAGAATCACACAATATTTTATATTGTGAAACAAAATTTTAATTTGGGCGTGGAGGATATTAATTAATGGTAGATTTCAACAAACATATATGAATTCTTTTAATGATTATATGACAATTAATTTTTGAGAATCAAGTCTTGGAAATATTACATACACTTTTTGTTTTCCATTTTTAACCAGTAATATGAGAACAATGATTTAAATAATAAAAGCTACTCATCACCAAAATATTTCAAGCCCCGGAGATTTCCAAAAGCGTGTTTTTGTCATTTTTTTATTAAGTTAATTGTAAAAAATCTTCCTAAATTGTTATGATTTAGCAATTTCTTCTTTGAATTTTCAATTGTAATATTTTGCATCACTAAACTTATTTAAACGGGTTAAAGAATCGTCTTCTCACAAATATATATATATATATATATATATACTCTTTTTTTTAATTAAATATTTAGGAAAACAAAATCTTACAACTAAAAGTTCAAAAAAAGTGATAAATTTATGGGCGAATTCCTTTTTAACCCCTTGTGGTTCGGGCGAACTCTTTTTACCTACCTTGTAGTTTCATAATATCCATATAACCCCTTTGTATTTTGAACTAATGTGTAAAATAAATGAAAATCGTCTAAACTAATGGAACAATATAAAATTACTATAAAATCCATAAGTATTTTTCTTTCTTTTATAAAAAATTAAGAGGTCAAATTAAATATTACAAAATATTTGTCGTCAAATTAAAATTTTTGAAAATTCTTTCTTCTTCTCCTTCGTTATCTTGCAGACAATCATGGATAAAATCAAATTTTTTTCTTTAATGTGTTATGAAAATATTAAATGTGGATGTTCATTATACATTCAATGAGTTTATGTATATCCTCTCTGGATTTATCCCTTTGTAAATATCTAGATTCAATGAATCTTAAACTTCTAAACTAATGTATCATCTTGAAATACTAAGAGTCCGTTTGGAATGGCAAAATTTATATCTATTTGTAAAACCAAAATAATTTTTGTTTGGCACTGTATTTTTCAACCGATTGCAATCGTAATTGTAAAACACTTTTTAGCATATTTTATCAGCAGGATTTGTTTGGTCTCAAACACCTCATCGTGGGCCCCGGATGTGGAGTGGTCAAGGGTTTGAATGGCCCCATTGCCACTTCAGCAATATTGTTGGACCAATATGGTGGAGACAAGGTGGACAGCAGCAGAGGCCCACGCGTGGAAGAGGCCAATAAGAGAAATCCAGGTGTCGGTGGGACCCAATTAAAATGTGAATGGCAGAATTGGGGGGAGATTGAGTTTGACCAAAATTTCCAAAAATCAAATTTTCTATACACAATTTTCAATAAATTAACATAATTTATCTATCCAAACACATCTAATCATTTTATAAATATTCATTTCTCATAACAAATCCCGATAAAATCATTTCATAAATAAAACCAAAAAACACCTTATTAATAAACAATTCAGCTACCTGGTTTCATTTATAAATAGAAGCTATTGTAATTCAATTTATATAATCCTGTGAGAACCCTGTAGAACTTTGAAAGCTTGTAATACCAGAGAATCTCTGTAAAACTCCTGTTGTAGTAACCACTCTTGTAATGTAAATTGCTATCAATAAAAGTTAGTACAATAGAACCATAATCCCACCTACTTCTTTTGTGTATTTCTCTTTATTGTAATTTCCTTTTGGTACTGTTATTCCGTTGTATTGCATAGAAGTAGTAGTTTTACAACACGTTATCAGCACGAGACTCTACCACTGGAGCAAATCAGATTCAAATATGGACGTTAAATCTTTGCTGGTTACATATCTTTGCACGAGACTCTGCCACTGGAGCAAATCAAGTTCAAATCTAGATTTTGAAGCAATTGGTGGTTACATAGCTTTGGTAAGATCTTGCGATTTTCATTTTTGGTAAGTTCACGAGGTAATATTTCTTCTTTTTACAATTAATTTATTTTAACCGTAAATTTGTGCCTTTTGATATTCTTGAAATAATCACTTATCATGAATATTGAGAAATATTCAACCACCTGAAGTTGGTTGTAATTCCAAAAGTCCGGTCATGGCATAAATTGCCCTATACTAATTACATATTACCGTGACAAGAAATGAAATAACCTCCGGAAGAGGTGATGTGGTACAAAATCCATTAATCTCGTACATGTTGTACGGTAGATCATCTTGTTGAATTTTATCAAGCATCATTGAAAAATAACGACCAAGGTGTCGAAATAAATTTCATTAATCAGATTTCTCACCCTGAAGGTGCAATTTTGATCATATTTACTTGAACACCCTGAATGTGTAATATGATCATATTTATACACCTTGAAGGTGTAATATATTTATGTAATTTTTATTTGTTTAATAGTTCTAGTTTTCTCATCTTTAGAATTTTATTTGCGTCGTTTATGTAATTTTATTATGAAGTCTATTTATGTTTCTTTATAATTTGATACATTCTTTTTGAATAATAGATTGATATATTTCTTCCGGAAGAAGAAACTGGTATATTTCTTCTTGTTGGTATATTTCTTCCTAACGAAGAAAGTTGATACATTTCTTCTTGACAAAGAAAACTTATACATTTCTTCCTGAGGAAGAAAACTGATATCTTTCTTCCTAACGAAGAAACTGATACTTTTCTTCCTGAAGAAGAAACCGATATTTTATTCTTAAAGTTTATTTATGTTTATTGATTAATGTTTATTTATTAAAGTTAATTTATATTTTGTCATATTCTTCCTGACGAAGAAATTTGATACCTTTCTTCCTGACGAAGAAATTTGATACCTTTCTTCCTGACGAAGAAAATTTGATACATTTCTTCCTGACGAAAAAAGTTGATACCTTTCTTCCTGACGAAGTAAATTTGATACATTTCTTTCTGATGAAGAAAGTTGATACATTTCTTCCTGAAGAAGAAAGTTGATACTTTTCTTCCTGACGAAGAAATTTGATACCTTTCTTCTTGAAGAAGAAATTGATGTTTATCTTCTTAGAGAATAAATGAATACCAAATACATGGGATCAAATAATGGTGATGATATTTGCCTTATTGATAGTGCTACTACTCACACTATCTTAAAAGATAAGAAATATTTTTCCTACCTGAAGATAGGAAAAACTAATATTAATACAATTAGTGGTAGTGCTAAACTGATTGAAGGTTCCGGAAGAGCTAGTATATTTCTCCCTGAATGAACCAAAATTGTTATAAACAATTAATGCACTACTATCTACAAAGTCTTGAAAAAATTTACTGAGTTTCAAAGATATTCGCCGAAATGGATATCATATCGAGATTATGCATGAGATAAATGGTGAATTTTTGTTAATTATAAATACCATTTCAAGAAGAAAATGTGTATTAGAAAAATCACTATCTTATTCATCTGATTTATATTATACAAAAATAAGTGTAATTGAAAGTCATCACCTAGTAAACCATAAGTCTACAAATCCCAAAGATTTTATGATATGGCATGACCGTCTCACATGGCCATGACCGTCTCACCTGATTCTATAATGATGAGACAGACAATTGAAAATTCACATGGCCATTTATTGAACAATCAAAGAGTTTTAAACTCTAATGAATGTTCTCGTGTTGTTTGCTCCTAAGAAAAGTTAATAATTAAACAGTCACCAATGAAAGTGGGGACTGAATCCCCTACATTTCTAGAACGAATTCATGGTGATATATGTGGGTATGTAGATCCACCATGTGGACCATTTATATATTTTATAGTGTTGATCGATGCATCAACAAGATGGTTACATGTAAGTTTATTATCTACTCGCAACCTGACGTTTGCGAAATTACTTGCTCAAATAATTAAACTACGAGCACAATTTCTAAATCACCAAATTAAGAAAATCCGTCTAGATAATGCTGGTGGATATTCATCTTTGCTTTTAGTGATTATTGCATGTCGATTGGAATAAGTGTTGAACATCCTGTAGGTTATGTTCATACACAAAATAGTCTAGCTGAATCATTTATTAAGCTGTTGCAATTAATTACTAAACCGTTACTTATGAGGTTTAAACTTCCTTTATCTGGTTGGGGATATGCAGCAACACTTGTGAGAATCATACCGACAAGTTATTATAATTACCCTTGTCATTTTGACCAATTCTATTTCCCGACATTAGAGGGAGATAAAGTTCAACCGAAAAAGGAAATTAAATGGAAATTATCACTTGATTTCCTTGATCCTTGTACAAAAGAATATGAACTGGAAGTTCAAAAGATTATACATTTGCAAAGAATTGAAAATCAATTACCGGATGCATTTTTTGACTCCAAAAGAGTTACTAAATCCTATATTATTGCGAAAAATACTCCGGTTAAAATTGATATCTCTGAAGGACAGATTACAAGTGCTAATGAGTCTTAAGCACGCCTGAAGCGTGGTAGACCTCTCGATTCCAAAAATAAAAATCCTCGAAAGAAAAGAGGATTAAACGAGAGTATAGAACTCCAAAATACTATTAGTGACAAAATTCATTCTCTTGAAGAGGTTGCTCCTGAAGAGAATGATACTATAGAAACTTCAATAAATTTTGTCACTACAAGAAAATGTTGGAATTGAAGAGAAATAATTATTGATAGAGCTTTTTCATATAATGTTGCACTTGATATTATGGAAGAAGAAGAGGATCATGAACCTATATCGATTGATGAATGTCGAAAAAGAAATGATTGGCCAAAATGAAAAGATGCGATCCAATCAGAATTGGATTCATTGGTAAAACGAATAGTATTTGGACCTATAGTTCGAACACCAAAAGGTTATACAAATAAACCAATATGTCCATGTGTTTTTATGAAGAAAAATGGGTCAAAATTTGTAATCATTGCTATACATGTTGATGATCTCAATTTAATTAGAACTCCTGAAGAGATCCAAATAGCAGTTGAATATTTAAAGAAAGAATTTGAGATCAAAGATTTTGGAAAGACGAGATTTTGCCTTGGTTTGCAAATTAAACATTTGCAAAATGGGATTTTTGTTCATCAAACTGCGTATACCCAAAAGGTATTAAAACGGTTTTATATGGACAAGGCACATTCATTGAGTACCCCAATGGTCGTTCGGTCACTCAATCCTATTAAGGACCCTTTTAGACCCAGAGAGAATAATGAAGAAATTCTTGGTTCTGAAGTACCATATCTTAGTGCAATTGGTGCACTAATGTATCTTGCTAATTGTACAAGGCCAGATATATCATTTGCAGTAAACTTATTAGCAAGATTTAATTCCTCTCCTACAAAATGACATTGAAATGGTATTAAACATATTCTTCGTTATCTTTAAGGAACAATTGATCTTGGATTATTTTATCCATATGATTCTCGACATGAATTGCTTGGTTATGCTGATGCAAGTGGCGGAACTAGTGAGGGGCGAGCCGATGCGGCTGCCCCTTCCTCCTGAGAAGAAGAGTAGTAGTACTCTTTTTCACCAGTATCGCACCCTTTCCGTGACTTTGTCATGGTGCGGCAACATCTAGAGCCAGAGCAAACTGAAAAACAACTTCAACGATCAAAATGTAAAAAAAGCACCAGCAAGAAGACGATTCATTTTTTTTGTTTTACTTTTTAAGTAAACGACGTCGTTTTACTTAAAGAGTAAAAAAAATTACTCTTAAGTAAAACTACGCCGTTTTGTTTAAGAGTAAAACAAATTTTAAAAATTTCTAAACCTGATTTCCTAAACTCGTTGTTTTACTTAAAGAGTAAAATAATTTACTTTTAAGTAAAATTACACCGTTTTGTTTAAGAGTAAAACAAAATTTAAAAATTTCTAAACCTGATTTCCTAAACTCTAATTACTAAAATCTAATCACACCCTAATTTTTAAACTCTATGGAACTCAACCCGATAATGTTGTCATTGATCCATTGTTAAGCAAACCAATTATAATAGTTACACATTTATTTTATAAAAAAAATCTGTTAAATTAAGCCCCCCTTAAAAAAATACTCTAGTTCCGCCACTGGCTGATGCTGGGTATTTATTCGGCCTGTATAAAGCAAGGTTTCAAATTGGATATTTATTTATATATAGTAACACAGCTATTTCGTGGCAATCCACGAAATAATCAATAGTTGTCGCATCTTCAAATCATGCTGAAATTATAGCAATTCATGAGACCAGTCGAGAATATGTTTGATTAAGATCAATGACCCATTATATCCAGAAGAATTGTGGTTATCTTTTGAAAATCCTCCAACTATATTATATGAAGATAATGCTGATTGTATAGCGCAATTAAAGGGAGGATATATTAAAGGAGATAAAACGAAGCATATTTCACCAAAATTCTTTTTTACTCATGATTTGCAAAAGAATGGTGAAATTGATGTGCAACAAATCCGGTCAAATAATAATTTGGTGGATTTATTTACTAAGGCATTACTGACTGCAACTTTTGAGAAATTGATTAATAATATTGGAATGCATCGATTAAAAGATCTCAAACAATCTTCGAATCAGGGGGAGAAATAAATACACAAGAATGATGTACTATTTTTCCTTCACTAGATTTTTTTTCCCAATTGGGTTTTTTTCTAGTAAGGTTTTAACGAGACACACTCTTTGTGTAAATGAACATCCAAGGGGGAGTGTTATGAAAATATTAAAGGTGGATGCTCATTATCCATTCAATGGGTTTATGTATATCCCCTCTGGATTTATCCCCTTTGTAAATGTCTAGATTCAATGAATCTCAAACTTATAGACTAATGGATAACTATCAAGTTATCATCTTGAAATACTAAATTAATAAACAATTCAGCTACCTAGTTTCATCTATAAATAGAAGTTATTGTAATTCATTTTAGACAACCCTATTAGAAACCTGTCAGAAATCTGAAAATTTGTAATATCAAAGAATCTCCGTAGAACCCCTGTTGTAGTAACCACTCTTGTACTGTAAATTGCTATCAATAAAAGTTAGTAAATAGAGCCATAATTCCACCTACTTCTTTTGTGTATTTCTCTTTATTGTAATTTCTTTTTGCACTGGTATTTCATTGTATTGCATAGAAGTAGTAGTTTCACAACATAATGCAGTTTTTTTATTCTTATATTAGTTTTCTCTCTTGCGCTTCAACAAAAATCTCAGCAAATTTATATCCCAACTATAAATTTTCCAATATTGAAGACTAAAATAAAAAAGACAAAAAATGAAAAGCAATGTTGCGAACTGGCAACAACGGCAGCCACACAACACCACCACCACCCAAAAAATTTCGCCGACGGCATAGCACCACTGCCATCCTTATCTTCCTCTCTCCACACTTCAACAAAAATCTTGACAATTCATCTCCCAACTACGAATTTTTCTAAAATTGAAAACAAAAATCAAAAAGACCAAAAATCAAATCATCGTGCTCAACTATAGAGCCGCCATCTCACAACACCACTAGCACCAAAAAAAATTCTATAAAACCCAACACTAGCGTCTACCGTCGTACAACTTTAGCAACACCTAAAATTTCTACCAAGGTGCAAGCACCACCATCACCACACAAAAATTTCTACCAAGATCCACCCAAAAATTTCTACCAAACACCATTATTAGCGACCACCACCCAAAAATAATTCAAAAATCTTTCTCTTCAGCTTCATTTTAAAGCTTTCAGATAAGAAGTTCGTTGGTGTAGGGCCCTAAATTGGAGACCACCACTCAAAAATAATTCAAATTCAGCCTTCTTTCAAAACTTTGTGATAAGAAGTTCGTTGGTATAGGGCCATAGACATCGGAGGACTCAAAGCTTTCCGATAAGAAGCCTTTACCCATATTTCTTCAACTCTTTTCAAGGCATTCAATGAAACCAAAATCAATTAACAAACAATTCCCGATTGTGATATCGGGGATTTTGTACCCTCGTCTCCTTATGCATATTGATTAAGTTGAATTCATGAAATACTGATTTTGGTTAGACTAAGGAAAAAAAAATTCAAACATGGAAGAGGAAGGAAAATAGAACATAGAAAGAAGAAAAAAAGAATTGGAAGTTGTCGATTTGGAGGGGAAAGAGAAAAAGAAAGAAAATAAAAAGGAAAGAAAAAGAAAAAGTGAATATTGAATCCCTATGTATAAGGGAAATTTTGTAACAAAATTTTGATCTTTATCGCTTTTTAATTTCCCACACGCATATCTTAGCACGTGTAGTATAACTCTGTTAGTTTGAATGATTTTCATCCATTTTACACATTAGTTCAAAATACGAGGGGGGTCATATGGATATTATAAAATTATAAGGAAGTAAAAAGGAACACGCGGGAATCACAAGGAGGTAATGTGGAATTCGCCCTAAATTTATTAATATTGATATTCATTTTCTAAAAGTGATAAATTCATTAATGTTGATAAAGTACATTACTACATATTTATACAAATCAAGCTAATTATTTCAGAATCAATTTCCAATGATTAAGAGTTATTTAAACCCGTAATTATAATGCATTAGTGGGTTAAAGCCAAATAAAATTTGAGTTGTTTACGCAACAAAATGATTCGATTACAAATCAATACAAGTAGTTAAGCTTTGATTGGAAAAAATCACAAAAATCATCATTCACATTTGGTTGATTTTCTTTTTATCATTCACATTTAAATTGGTGTAATTTCTCTACATACATTAAAATATTGTATCAAATTTATTCTTTCATCTAATTTCATTTGATATTTTAGCGGAAAATATACCTTTGCACATCGTATAATAATGACATGTATATATTTTTTGTTAACAAAAATAAATGAGATTAGATAAAAAGATCAATTTAATACAAATTTTTAATGTGAATGACAAAATTACATTATTTTAAATATGAGTGGTGAAAAATATTTTTTTTTTTAAATATGGAGGACACTTTTTTGCAATTTTTTTCGAATTAATTTGTATCGCCTAAGAATTGTCTAAACCTACAATTCCAATAGATTACAAGCTATTAATGCTAGTGACCTAAAACCAAACAAGTTTGAGTCGTTTACACAAACGGAATTATTCAATTTTGAGTAGTTTACACAACAAAATGAATCGAATGGAATGAATGAAAAATAATTTTACCATTGAAGATCTTCACTCTTTCCATATTGTTAAGACATAGGAATATGAGATAATTGCACTTGCAACAAGGGCTTTCCAGGCCAATTTTTCCTAAACACTATCAGTAAGAACAAGAACAATTCTTAACCATTTTTCATTCATTTCATGAAATGGAGCACAAAATTCAAACTAAATGAACGATAGATTACCAAATAAGTGAAAGTGTCATTGATCAATTCAATCTATAATCAATGTTGAGCAAGTTCTTAGGATTAGAAATTGACGTATTGACTCAAATACGACATTTAGAAGAAGTTTAATGATGTTTTAGTAAATTTAATAATATGATGAGCGAAAATTGGATTTGAAAAAAGGTTTAGTGAACTTTTTTGCATTTTACTCTTATTTTATTAATAAACAAAATTATAGTTTTGACCAAACGAAAAAAAACAAAAAGAATGGTACCCAACACACAATCCCCAGCATAAGTATCAAATTACAACATAGATAGGATGATTTGAAGACCATCTCCAATGCTGCATTGCAGATAACAACAAAAACGGTAAAATGGCGCGCAGTGGTGTGAATTTTTGCCGTATGAACAGTGCCGCGCGCTATTTTTTTTTTATCATTTTTTAAATTTCCTTTAATTGCAATTTGGTCCCTTTTTTATCTTAAGGTTTTTGTTATTTTTTAAAATAATTAAGTTATTACAATTTGGTTAATAAAACTTTTATTTGAAGACATTTAATTTAGATCGTTATGATATTTTTGGTTTCTTTGAAATTGTAATTAAATAATTATTAACAATTAATTCTAATAAAGAGTATTGAATAATTTGTTATATTAGTTTTATGTTTGTAATATTAGTTTTGTGTTTGTAATACTAGTTTTGTGTTTGTAATATTAGTTTTGTGTTTGTAATATTTTAGACTAAAATAGATATTTTAGTCTAAATTATCTAATGTACTATTTCTTTTTTTTTTTGCATTTTTAATAAAAATGTAGTAGTTTTTAATATTAAGATAATTAATAATTTTTCTTAATATTAAATTATTACTAATTTTTAAATATTTTTGTACAATTATATTTACTATACAGGGTTAATATGTAAAAGAAAAGAAAGATTGAGTGTTATTTTGTAAAATAATGAAATAATATGAAAGTAATAAAAATTAATATAAAATAGAGTGTAAAGAGGAATCTTTTATAGAATATTCTTTTTAGAGTAAAAATAGAGTTATAGTTGGAGTGAATTTAGAGTAAAAGATTGCTACAAAATAGAGCGGGGTTGGAGATGCCCTAATAGTATAGGATTGATGCCTAATAGCATGGGATAAACAGGAAATGGTATGCATCACTGGAGCAAAATGCTTAGAAAGACATAAATGAACATCAAAGAAGCAAATGGCTATATTCTCCCCACTGTAAAGAGGATTGCACTATATATAATGATGAAAAACTGAAAAAAAAAAAAAAAACTACAAGCAAACAAGCAGGAGAGACTAATGATCCTTGCTTATAAAGGTAGAACTTTATATTCCCTTATCAATTGTACAAAAAAGAAAATTTTGATCTTTTGAATATACCACTATGCATGTACAGCTTCAAAGTTATTTGCAGGAAACTATAATTCTCATTGACATAGAGATCAAGTGGAGTCACAGTGATAGAGGCTATAACCACATATGAGAGAGCTAAAGGCAAATGCGAAAAATGCCAGGAATGACATGCTGATTGATACAGTAGCCATCTCAGTGAAATCGTCTTTACCCCAATTTGAAACCCAGTCATTCACCCTGGTTGCAGCTGAAGATGATGCTGACATCAGAAGATATGCAAGTATCTGCGAGTTAAAAGGGTGTGCATTACTTTAAGAAAAACATAAGAGCACGAATTATAATAGCGAACATATATGTGGCAACAAAATATAGCAGTATTAACAAGTCAAGGCTGGCCGGTGCTCATATGAGAGTTGATTATCTTTTTCTGAAATGCCACAATAAAACAATGGAATGTCACAATTCAGGAGTAAATGCAAAGATAGGCCACAATCACTAATAACTGAACTGAAGGATAAAGTACTTTAAACAGAGTAATCTGAAAAGATTCAAAAGTAAACTTCAGAATTTGTTTGCAATATATCAACCATCATAAATGAACATCATCATATGGGTAAAGCTTGGTGAACAGAGTGGCATAATTAAAGAATGAAACAAAGTATGCAGGATGAAATCCATCGTTCTTGATCAATAATCAATCAATTGTCTGTCTTATGTAAATACCATGAAAACCCTGATACTAGAAAAAGTCATACATCTTCAACTACAGAGATCAAGGAAAAACCTTAGCATAAAGCACATCCACAATTTCCAACAGACTGGTAAGAGTTTCATTCATTTTATGAATCAAAATTAGTTGACTCAACACTGAACCAACAATTGCCACACACCATCCCCGTACATGTCCCAACCATCCTTCAGCTTATGATAATTAAGTTAAGAATCTCCCAAGCCAACTAGAGGATATAGAAAGTAATCACAGCCAAAGCTACATGAAAGAGCCAGCAATTTCTCACTCATAGGAAACAAGAACAAGACATGATCATGGCGAATCAAAATGCATGGAAAATCACTTGCCTGATCAATTGAGAAATCAAAGTGATGACGTAGTGGGAATGAAATGGCATGATTCCCAGCAGCCAAATAATATGCCAAATCACAGACTTGAAATCCAGCATACACAAATCCAATCACATTAACCGCCACCAAATACCTGCGCCATCAATTTATCACCCTCATCAACCGACTAGTACAAGAAAAAAACGGGTCTCAATAATAGGAAAATTCCTTAAAAAGGCATGATTGGATGGTGAATTAATAAAGAAGGCACAAGTTATTTGTACTATTTTCTATACAAAATATCTTTTTTTGTGCAGAAATCACTGCACATCCTGTACATAAATTAGTAGCATACCCTTTAAAACAAAAAGTTAAATGTTGTACCCCATTAAAATTTCAGACGTCTGGCATACATCCTGTACATAAACTAGTGAAATGCTCTAAAAAATAAATAGCCAAAAGTTGTGCCTATTCATGAATAGGCAGGTTCATCTAGTTCGTACTTTATCAATTTTCCTTGAGTGTAATAATTTTGTGAAAAAAATAACAATATTTTAGCAACGTTTACAATAACAGTCCAATAAACCAACTTTACCTATGCATTAAGAATCTCTGTCATAGACAATTTTTTAACAAAGAGAAAATTCATACAAATTTGAGCAATTTGAATAAACAGATTAGACAGTAATTAATTGAACCAAAAATCAATCTTGAAACACAACGAAAACTCACAAATACTTTAGCAATTTGAATAAAGATTAAACAATAATTGATTGAACTAAAAATAAAATGAAATGAAATAAACCTGTATTCTTTATAGCGATCAAATGAATCACCAGTCCAACCTTGAGTTTTATCAGCAGCCATAACAGAAAACGCAATCAAACACAAAATCACTTCACAAACCCTAAACCCTAACGCCGCCTTCTTCACCATCACATCCCTATTCGACCTCCGCAAAATCGAATCCACCGCCGCCCTGGACCGCCGTTCGCCGCCGACCTCCTGACCACCATCAAGCCCCATCTCCAGCTTCTCCACTCCCGGCGGCACCGGGTCCCTCACAGACCGGTTGTACACCACCACCGGCGAAGGGGTCGGCAACGGCGTCAGCACCGGCGTCCCGTCGGTCATGGGTGTCGCCGCGAAACTCGAATTCTCCGAAAACGGTTTCTTAGGGGAGCGTAGTGGGGAGAAGTACTTGTCTACGGAAACAATTTGCTTGGAATGGGAAGGGGATTTGAAAACCGGGTCGTCGGAATGGAGGGGTGAGTCGGATCGAAGCGGTGAGTGGAACGAGTCGAATTGACTCGCTTGTGACTCAGTGTCCGACATTGAGATTGATCTATTGCTTATGTTACTGTTACTCTTGAAAAATTTCCTTCCCTTGCTGCCGCCGTTGTTGTTGTTGTGATTGCTGTGATTATTGGTGTTTGGAATTGAATTTGGAAATGAACTTTCCATTTTTTTTCTTCCTTTTTCTCGTTTAATTCCTCGGGAAAATTTATAAGTTTGTTAAGGCACTGTGTGAGTGTGTGAGAGAGAGTGTGCGGGAGGGAAAGTAAAAGGGAGAGGGAATGGAAGCTTTTCTTTTTCTTTTGGTGTTTGGGTGAACTTTGGAAAAGGCGGTGAAGTGGGGAGGAGGAAAGGAAGTGGGGGCACAGTTTCCTTTGCATATATTTCAATTGTTGTACTTTTACGAATGTACAAGTGATCATGCATAGAGTATAACTATTCATAAAGGTTTGGTTGAGCGCAGTTCTTTGGTTGTATTATGTTTAGTGAAAGTTGTACTTTTGGAATATGTAAATTATTGTAGGACGAACATCTGGGCGAAATGACCATACTTCAAATCGACACATGTGAGCAAGTAGAGTATACAAGCGCAATTGAGAGAGCCGTGTCGAAGAAATTCAGCAAAATGACATTGTCATTTCAGAAAACAAGCGTTCTTGTATTATTTCATGTAATTGGCAAATTCTCTCCGGTGTGTGGAACATTGGTTTGGTGATAGGGAATTATTTTTTGATGATAGCTACTGACTGCACTGTACTTATGGAATTGGAGATGAACATTCAATATTATCATGTATTTGGGAATACATTACATGTGCTGGGTGACCCGTTTCTTGGAGCTCTGTTAACAGTGCAAAGATATACGGGCTCCTCATTCCAATTACTCCTTAACAATATAAATTAGTGCTTCAAGTTTATGAGGAAATAGAGCCTAACTAGTTGATTCGTTCAAGTAGCTTATCTCTATTTTCCTTATACATATTGAGTTATATCTTTCATGTAATAGAGTAGTACTCCAAATTTACTGCATTTGATTTGTAACAGTGTGGACAGGTATAGCCGTCACTGTATTTTTGATTTATTCTAGCTATGTATATATATTCTTTTGGTTTTTAAAAAAAAGGTGAAATGACTGTACCCAAAATCAACACATCTGAACAAATAGTGTATATAAGGGCAGTTGAGAGAATCATGTGGAAGACATTCAGTAAAATGACATTGTATACAAGTGCATTTTTCAGTTGTACTATGTAGTGAAAGTTGTACTTTTGTGTTTCATGTGGTGGTACAAGTAATCTTATGATTGGATGGTCTACATGGACCTTGTTGTATATAAGTTTTTCCTACAACCACCGACAATGATTATTGAGGTTTTTATAAGGTGCGGAAACAACTGGAGACTTTTGAGTAGAACCCACGTTGACTTTGACTCGTTTGAAAAATTTGAAACCCCTGTCGTTTTGTTTTTGTTTGATAGTTGATACCATTATCATCATCATCATTATTATTATTATTATTATTATTATTACTATTATTATTATTATTTTTAGAAAATTATTATTATTATTATTATTTTAAAAAATTCCAACCACTTAAGAAAAATTGTACTCAAATACATAAAAAAAAAGTGTGACCATTTTATTATTTTTATTATTATTTTGTTAAACTCTGGCATGATGAGTATTAGTGGTTCTAATTCGGACATTGGATTTAAATCATATATGATTTTTATTTGAAGGTTGACTTAAAATTGTACTCAATTTGGATTTTTGACACAAATATCTAAAGTTAATGTTTGAATAAGATATTTTTTGATTTTATAATAAAATCTTTTTCTTTTAACACTTGTTACAAGAAATGAATATTTTAAGAGTGCTTAGATTGATTAATTTGTTTTGAGAGGAATATGTATTGAAATTTTTTTTATTAATAAAATTTTAAATTTATGTTTAAATTAATATTTTATAAGTTTGTTTTAGTGAGAAATTATGTTAATTTTTTTTAATATTAAAAATTTAAATTACAAACTCAAATTTAATAATTTATATATAAAAATATAAAAAACATTATAGCAAAAATAATTATTGTAACAATAATTTTGTTTTAAAAATTTTGATAAAGAAAATAGACAAAATAAATAAGATAAATTGAATTTATGAAATAAAACACTAAAACAACACTAAACAAAAATAACCTCAATTTTTATAAACGATCTAAGGTAATTGTAGTTTGCGAACAAGAATGTGTATTGTATTTTATGTCATAGTTTTATCTAAACTAACGAAGTTAAAAAACAATTTTAACAATGATGTCTTTTGAGCTAAATATCTTTCTCAAATACTAGTTCCATTGATAAAATTTAGTTATAGGAATAAAACATATAGTAGAAAACTAGAGGAGGATTTCCTAAGCACTTATTTTCAAAATTAATTGCATAATCAAATTAAAGCAATAAAGAACAATATATGTTTTTATATTTCGAATAAGCTATGAGAGACTACATATTTTATGCTAAAAGAATTGAAATCATGTTACAAATTTTCTCTTACATTTTTGACAATCACAATGAAAGCAAACATCAAAAGTAAAGAAGAATAATAATAATGTATGCAACAGCTGATTAGAAAAAAAAGTATTATGATAGAAAGAAAGGGATTAATCTATAAAAATTAAAAATATGAGTTATGAATACTAAATATTTAGAATTACTTACACTATAAAATAAAAAATAATTAAATCATTAAAAATAATTAATTCACAAAAATTCTTCATTAGATGAAATACTTATGGCCTATGAAAAGGTCACAAAGATGAAAACATGAGAATATTGACATGATTAGGGTTGCCATATACTTGATTAGGGTTTTTTAAATAGTTAAAATGTGTAAATGAAAGAGCATAATAATAAGGATGAAAACTTTAAAAAATATAAGTCACATTATATGATTGGATGTCTAAGAAAATATTTATTTGGATCATCTTGGTGAAGTTAAACTCTTAAAAAAAGAAATCTTTTACACAAGTGATTTTAACTGTTTTTTTAATGTGATATAGTCTATTCTACTTCTAATCTATTTAATCAATATTAAGAGTGTGTCCAATGAAACCTCCCAAGAGAGGTTTCATTACATTAGCAACTTACCTAATTAACAACTTTGGCATTGTATAATCTCACAAAGCAAGAAGAATGAGATCACCCTTTGATCATTAAATGACTCTAATGTTTCAACCTTCCTATTTTCTTATTCTTGAGGAGGAATAATTCTTCAACTCACAAGTTTAAAATGCATGTTGTCAATATATAGGGATGAAAATTGTTTTGTTGTAAGTGGTTAAAATTGAATAGCGAAGTTATTATTCTCTCTCTCTCTCTTCTTTTGGACCAAAATTGAATGGCAAGCTTAGGATGGTGTGGTTGATCCTTTTGTATAGAATAGAAGTTTGCCAAGATTGAATATGAATGTTGAGGAAGCAAGAGTGTGGTTCTTTTCTTTATTCATTTATTCTCACTTGGCATCTTTGAAAGTTATTTTGTTTTTTTATGCTGCTGAAACATTTTTTTTTTCTTAATCTTACAAGTAATATCAGTTAAAAAGAAAAAAACAAACAATAGTTCCATATATTTTGTCCTTGTATAAAACCATAATTAAAGAATACTAGATAATCATATGAGGATTCAAGTTTAATAAACTTGTGATCCCAAATCTAGTGATGGGTTTATTTGTTTAACTTCTTAAGGTTATTTTCATTTTTTTTTGTCAAATGCAATAATTTCATTAAGACTAAAGATAACATAAACAGTTAACTGGTCGAAATTAAGTGCAAAGAATTAACTTTATTTAAACTTATAAACTCGTGATTGAACAAAAGACAAAATATTTACATGCATGACCAAAGCAATTACATATTTATTGACGGGATATTGTAACTTTATTGATGTGGAATTATATTATTATTCAATAAATAAATATTTATTGTAAATGAATAAGTGATTAAATGATAATAAAATACTCCAAACGAGTAAAATTATTATAACGTCTAAAAACAGTCGTATTCTTTTTTATCATTACACATGATGAATCATCTTAAATTGTCGGATTAAAATTGTTCTTTTTTGGTAAGAATTGTTGCCACTATTTGGCAACTTGTATCTTGTCTACACCAAGCACATCCTCATTCCATATATTTTAATATTACTATGCATTTTGATAAGAATATAAAAGCAGCAAAAATTGGCATTGCCTTTTGTTTTATTTGATTTTATGTTTAAATTAAGATAGTAATACCCTTTCTTCTATTATTTATATAATAAAAGTTATTAAACTCTTAGATTAAAGGAAAAAAAGGAAAGCTTTCGTTAAATAGATCTAGATTGAAAAATAGTACAATAAACTTTTAATATACATTGTTATTCATTTCGTTTGATTATTTTGAAAATAGAATATTCTTTGCTTAGCACATGAAATAGTTCAATATAACTCTTTGTTCTCAAGTTTGCGTTTCTATAGAAAATTAACTAGACCTTGTACAATTTGAAAAAAGAAATTAAAATTGAGGTGGATTAATTACTAATTAATTAGGATCTCATTTAACTACATATATAGTTTTTACAGAATTAACATTTTATTCTTTATACATATTTAGACAATTTTTTTTTTGAGATATGCAAAATATTTATCTTTTTTCATGCATAAAGAAATTATATATTGCAAACCACAAAATTCGATAGCAATCGTAAGTGCATTAAAAAAAATTGGTCAGTTATCTTTTAACTTTTCGAAAAAGCTTTTTTTTTTTGTTTGCCATAGTTGTTATATATATATATATATATAGTTGTTTAGTCGCTCATGTTTTGCAAATTCAAAATATCATTCCTTCAGAACTATGCACATAATTTTTATGATTAAGAAAATTTCAAAATATTGTACAATGTAGTTATCAATAACTGTGATACATATTGTTCATGCTGCATTACATAAGAAAAGGAGCATATCATGAATTGACTCAAAAGGGTGAATAAATTTGTTCATAATTTTTGTGGAAAATGAAATTCGATGTGATTAATGAGCACAGAAGTTCTAATAATTAAGGAGGCATAAAATACATTTTTTCTTTTTAGTATTTGTAGCTTAAATATGTATTTCAAGTCATGGGTACTGAAATTCAGGCCTTTTGGGCATAAAAAATATCTTCAGACATCAAATAAATTTTCTTCAATTTTAAGATACGAAATAATATAATGATCAATAGTAAATCTTGAATTATGTTTTCATGATTAATAAAATTTAAAAAAACCTAGAAAAAAATGAATCATCATGAAGTCTTCATAGAGATATAAACACAAAATACTTTGCCAATGCGGAGAGTTAAGCCCCGAGGGAGGAAATTAAAATAAAAATTGCAGAAAGGAAAGTGGGTCGCAGACGGACTGCCACTGAATTAGATCAGTTAGATTGCATAAATAAAATGACTGAAAGTAAAAACAAGAAAGTAAAGAACATAAATTAAAAGTTAGATGTTAGAAAGTTAGATCAAAACAAACAAGATATAATCACAAAATATGAAATTAAAATTCATAATTAAAGTACATAAAATACAAGTTCATAAGATTAAGGTCCTTACACAAGTTTGGTCCTTAATCAAACTCCAAATTGTTCTTAAGCAAGGGATCCTAGCAAAGGTATGATCCAAGCAAAGGTATCCAAGCTTAGGAATTCCAAAGAAAAGATGAAAATAAGAGAAGAAGAAATGAAAAGATAAGAAGGAAAGAAAGGAATAAGAGAGAGAGTTTGCTACGGGAGAGAAGAGAGAAAATTCTATTCTTTGGACTCCAAAGTTTACCTTGTTTGCTGAAGGTAGGAGTACTTATAGCAGTTTTCCCTTTTTTTTTTAACTATACTATTACAGTCAAAGTCTTCTTTTTATGGTATTTGAGAAAAAATACCATGACAGTCATCTTCATTTTGATATTGGTCAAATAACAAGTCCTCCTCGTCTGTTGGGCTTGTTTGTTGTGGGTCAGTCTCGGACGTACTGGGCTCTTCTTGTTTAACCTGCTTGAATTGGGCTAACAAGTTTTCGAGCTGTTGCACGTAGTCTTCTTTGTTTGAAATGGATGCCAATTTTGAAGCAGTAAGCGACTTTTGTTGTAAAAACTGGCGTACGTTTGGATCTGTTGCTGGCAGATATTGTGGATTCTTCTGGAACCATGCGTCAATCTGCTTAGGATGGATGCATCCAATATCAAATTCCTTCCACCACTTTGTATATCCTTGACGGACCAGTTGTGGAGGGATTTTAGTTTCCTGCTTAGCAAATTCAAATTTCCAAGCATAGATCCAAGATAGAAAAAAGATTAAATAGAAGTGTAGTAATACAGGTATATACACTTCTGTGGTTGTGAACCTTTTTGAAAAGATTTCTAAACCCAGTTGAACATCTGCTGGTAAGATTTGTTGATTAGGTCCAAAACAGTTCCACCATTGGACAAACCAGATTGGAAAATTATACTTAGTCCCTCTTTTAAAATAAAAGAACAAAGAATGTTTGTTTGCCTTATTCTGTGTAGAAAAATCATTGAACCATGCCTGTCTATAATCCCAGTAAGTGAAACCTGGGGGTGAGAAGGCTTCAGAAAAAGGTTTGGGAGTATTGAGGTCAGTTCCCCAATCAGAAGGTCTTAGGATTTTTAGGATTTGAGCAGTTGAGTGTGTTATCAAACTCCTATCCTTTTGATCAATATATTGCTTGAGTGCAATAAACTTTGTATCTATAAGGATGAACTCATAGAACTGTTGGGTTATATTTGGTATTGGAGGGATAAAATTGGTAAGTTTTGGTAATATTTTCTCTGCAATCCCGTTAGGATTGTTGATAAAAATATCTGGTTCTATTTGACAGATCAAAACAAAGCTTTGATTTTTGAAATATTCATGGTTTGTAGATGTTTTTCTGAAAATATTTGTTTGGGTAGAAATTTGTTTTGTGGAGCTAGATGTCACCACATTTGAATAATTCGTAGGGTTTGCAACCACTACTGAAGTTTGAGAATTTTTAAAATTAGTAGGGCTTGAAGCCACTACTGAAGTTTGAGGAGATTTCACCAACTGAAATCCTGCTGATGCCGCCCATTTTTGGATAGTTTCAAACTCGACCTTTTCATCTTCTTCTACCATTTCGGCCCAAACTTTTGGGTTAATGATTGAAATGGGTAATTTTGATGTTTCTGTTTTTATGGCTTCTAATTGGACTGAGCTCAAAGCATAATCTTTGGGTTGTTTGCCTGCTGATGTTTGTGTAGAGGTTTGTTTTGAAGATGAGGCTTCAATTTGTTTGGTTTGAAGAGTTTGGACAATGCGTTTAGGCATTGGGGGTGGTTCTTCTTCTTTCTTCTTTCTTGGCGGCATATTACCTACCCTGCAAGAATTCACGAGTCAAAAATTCAGGCAAAGAATTTGCTTCTCCTTTAATATAATCAATATCAAAGTCAAAAACAGATAAAATAGCTTGCCATCTTGCAAAAATTTGTTTAGAAGCAAGATTTTTAACGTCTTTTTTCAAAATGTCTTTTGCAGATTTACAATCTACTCTAACAAGAAATTTCTGGTTAAGCAAATCAGATTGAAATTTTGAAATACACAAAACAATAGCTAGCATTTCTTTTTTGATTGTGGAATAATTTTGTTGAGCACTATTCCAATGTTTAGAAGTAAAGGCAACAAATCTTTCTTTGTTGTCTTGTACTTGTTTAAGTATCCCGCCATAACCCAGATCAGATGCATCAGTTTCAATGATCTTTGGAAGACTTGGGTTTGGCAGAATCAAGCAAGGCAGGGCCTTGACTTGGGCTTTTACCCTTCTTACCGCCTCTGTATGGACATCAGTCCATGGTGGGGGAGACTTCTTCAACCTGTCATGCAAAGGTTTAATAATATTAGCTAATTCAGGAATAAAATCAGCTATATAGTTTAAACATCCTAGAAACCTTTGCAGTTGCTGTTTTTCTAGAATTTGATCAGGGAACCTATCTGCAAACTGGATAGATCTTTCTATAGGAATGATTGTTCCTAAGTGGATATAATGTCCTAAAAATCGAATCCTAGTCTGGAATAGACTAATCTTCTTTTTTGATACAACTAAACCATTTTCTTTAACAGCTTGTAAGAAGATGTTTAGATGTTTAAAATGTTGATCTAAGTTGTTAGAAAAAACTAGGACATCATCTATGTAAACAATAGTAAAACTTGAGTAAGGATTAAAAATGTCGTTCATAATCCTTTGAAATTCTGATGGAGCGTTTTTTAAACCAAAATGCATAACGTTCCATTCATAGTGCCCAAATGGTACTGTGAAAGCTGTTTTGTACCTGTCAGCTGGGTTAATCTGAATTTGCCAAAATCCAGATTTCATGTCAAATTTAGAGAATACCTTTGCTGTATTAAGCCTTTGCAAAAGATCTCTTTTATTTGGAATTGGATACCTGATCCATTGAAGAGCTTCATTTAGAGCTTTGTAGTTTATTACCAATCTTGGTACTCCTCTTTCAATTTCTGAGCTTTTGTTAACATAAAATGCCGGGCAACTCCATGGGGATTGACTAGGCCTGATAATATGTTTCTTCAGAAGATCATTAATTTCTGACTTACAGTGCTCCAGAAGTTCTTGATTCATCTGAATTGGTCTAGCTTTTGTTGGGATATTTATCTCCTTAAAGTCCTTTTCATAGGGAAGATAAACAGTATGTTGCTTTCTTTTCCAAAAAGCTGTTGGTATTTCAGCACAAACTTGCTGCTCAATTTTCTCTTGCAGTACCTTGATTCGGTTCCGAATCAGTGGTTGAGTCAATTGTGCCTCGATCATTTTATACTCAATTTCTTCCTTCAAGAAATTAATCTGCTTGATCTTGTTATATAAAAGATTCAGCTCCTTGTGTACTGGAGGCTTGGTAAAAGGAAGAAGAACATTTTTTCCCAGATTTTGTGGCAATATTCCCTCGAATGTTGTCATATAAGGCATCAATTGTATAATAAAATTCGTACCCAAAATAACTGGATGAGTAAGATTTTTAGCCAATAGGAATGATACCTTAACTGCTGCTGAAGAAAAGTTTACCTCAACATCCGTAAGCTTATAGGATATATTGAGCTTAGACCCATTTGCTGAACGAAGTCCTTCTTTAGTTTTCTCAAAGAATTTTGACGGAATAATTCCTTCATCGATGTAGCTAAGATCAGCTCCTGTATCCCATAATGCTGCTATTTCTAGTACAAAATTATTTTGTACCACCAATTTAATCCGGACATCATGTCTCCTGAAAGTGATAGCAGACAGAATTTTTGGAGTTTCAGAGTTTAAGGGTTCAAGGAATTGCTCAACTTCTACTTCTTCTTCCTTGGTTTTACCCTTATCTGTTTGTGCTAGCTGTTTTGTCAGGTTTTGCAAAACCAACTGATCAAGCTCCTGCCGAGCTTTGATTTCTCTGACTTCCATTTTCAGTTTTACAACTTCAGTTTCCAAGTCTTGTATTGTTATCTGTTTGGAGGATTTTTAAGGAAATTTGTTCAAAATATTTGTAAGATTATAGGTGTTGAGTACCTTTGGGTGATTTGCAGGATGGTCACTTCTGAATTTAGAAGTAGATGGTTGATCACTGGCTGCTTTTTTAAACTGGCTGAGATAGTATTTTTTCTGTTCTGGGTCTTCCAGATTATCAATCATTTCCAGAAGTAGATCATGTTCTTTGGTTAAGACATTAACAATTGGGTCTTCTGGATTTGAATCATCGCTGAAAGAAGAACTGTTAATATCATCATCTTCCATCTGGTTGATATGATTGTCCTCACTATGTCCTGATTCCTCATCCTCTGTTTCAGCAAGAAGATTTGATATTTGATTCAGAATATTGTCATCTATCTCCAAATTCTGAATTTTTCTTCTGAGACGGCAATATTTTGCTATATGTCCCGGTTTATGGCATTTGTGACAAATGATGTTGGGCAAGGCTGGTTTTGGAGGTTGGTATGGTTTAGGCTGTGTATTGATTGGTTGTGGTAAAGGTTTTGGTTGTCTATACGGAAGTCTTCGTTTGGGGAAATGTTTGGCATATCTGGGTTTAGATATGTATTTATGATGTTTAGGTTTTTGGGTTTGGCTACAACTGGGAAGTCCAAACTGTTCACAGAAAGAACCAAGATCCTTCCTCCTTTGTGCCCTGTCTTTTGCCAATTGCCGGAGCATTTTATCTTGCCTGCAGATTCGCAAGGCAACCTGTTGGATTTGTGTCGTCAGTTGTCCATATGTAATCTGTTCATATGGAACCACTCCATTATATGTGTTTCTGAGTTCTTCTTGAACCATATCCCTTAAGGACTTAGGAAGTCAATCAAGGAATTTCTCCTTCCAATAAACTTGATTACCATCAGGTCTGGCATATATTCTGGTGAAAAATGTATCTTTATACCATCGGAAATCCGATAAGTTTTTGCACTTCAAATTGTTCAATAATTCTGATGATCTGTCTCTGAAAATACCTGGATCACTAATAAAAGTCAATAGTAAATATCAAAGTAGATACAGCATCAGAAATAGTATCACCGTCTTGCAGGATTGGTTCTCCTTGATCATCAATCTTGATTGAGTGCATAATGCCTTGTCTGTCATCTTCAGTAAGATGTTCATCCCACCATCCTTTTAATTGCCCTGTAAAACCGGCAACTAAAATATGTGCTGCCAATTGGTCTGTACAAGCCTGAGATATTCTGTATAATGTTGCCACCATTGTCATTTGTTGGAGAATAGTCATCATACTGTACTCCGTCTGTCCATCTATGTTCCACTCATAGATATTGTTGGCATTGTAGCTATTTTGAAGAATGTTGGGTCTTTCTTCCAATACCATGTCTGGATATGTTGCCCTGGGATAATACAACTTCTGAGGTCTTTTCCAATTTGACAGTTGTTGGTCACCATGTGAACTTCGATATCTTAGTTTAGCAATCTCTGCCACTGGAGATTCTGATTGCGATTGTTCATCTTCAAACATTCCTCTTTTGTCTAAGACACACATAGCTTGATTTACCGAAGCAGATGCTGAAGCAGGGTCACTTGATTTTTGCTTCGATTTTGGGATAGTAAAGGTTTCTTCAATCTTTGCTATTCTTTTTTCTAACTCGGTTAGAGGTCTGTTTGCTAACTGATTAGCTATTTTGGACGGTATTTCATGTGGCTTGAAGAGAGGTTTATTTGGAAAAGTGTTTGATACATGTGAAAATGTAGATATTGTTTGGATAGGCTTGGTAAGGAGATGTTCCCCAATAGCTTGAAGATATTTGTTAGTGTAGTTGTTTTGTTCGTAAATGCTCTGAATATCCCTTGCATCTACTGGCCCTGTATCTTTTGCTTCCTTTTGTTTGAAAGGAATTGCCTTGATTTCCACTGACTTGTATGAAGTAGTGAATGATGATGACGGAGGAAGTTCTGACCTTACTGTTTCACCATCAGTAACCTGCCAAGTCTTTGTAACACATATCTCTTTTTCATTTGAAAAAAGATAATCTATACAATTGTTAGTTGCATAATGTTCAAACCATGCAAAAAATGCTAAATGCAACTCGTTTATTTTCAAGAAATCATAATATTTTTCTTGTATTTCTTTTTTATTTTCATTTTTATAGTTTTCGAAAAACCATTGTCTTTTTTCTTGGTTTTCTTCACTATAAAATTCTTTTCTAAGTATTTCTTTATCTGTTATAAAGTCTTGTTTGAGCATCCTTAATTCTCCCATATTATCTATCATAGTAGAATATGTAGGTGATCTAGGAAGGCTATTACTTTCACTTTGTTCAGGGGAATCTATTTGAGATTCTACTGTATATCTAGCTTGCGGTATCCTAGATGAATTATCTAAACCGTGGATACGTGTATCAACAGAAAATGTTGAAGCTCTTGCTGGTTGTCTAGAAGATTGGGCTTCAAAAGACCTTCTAGAACCTTGGCTACTAATGTTTCCTGTGATCCTAAGGCTTTGGGTCCTATCAAATGTGATCTGGATACCTCCACTAGGAAATTGTTTAATGTTTGATACCGCTGTATATTGGACTGGTACCGGTGGGTTTGCTTCTGGCAAAAACTAATTTTCAGGCAGGGTTACCTGACTCCATTTTATGTTTCTAGGGATAGATAACCTAGACTTAGCCAAATCTGTTTGGAACATAACCGTTTCACATTTTTTAGAAGCACTTACTGCTCCCGTGTTGAAAGCTGAATTCATAGCTTTGTATTGAATTCTAAACAAGATTGTAACAGAAAGTGTTCCAGTTTTTGCTTTAAAGTTTGCAACTTTAACATTTAAAGTTAAAGCATCAAGTATGTTTCTGTCTTGTAAGGAAACAGTAAAGTTTGGAAAACAGTCAAAATAAACAGGTCCTTCACATAGGCTAGTTTCAATCATGCCAAGTAAAGAGTCGTCAAAATTCAGAAATCTACAGTCTCTAAGACAAAGAAGCAAAGATGTATCTAAACCTTCTCTGTTTAGTGGTTTTGCAGCAACTTGGACAAGTCCAAAATGCAAATAATTGTATTTTTGACGATGTTTTTCAATTGTCTTTTTAGATAATAATTTTATGTTTTCATAATCATTATTCAGATTAATAGCTTGTTCAACTGTTTTAACAGTATAATCAGATACCAAGTTCCATTTATCTTTATAAACTTCACTTGATGGTTTTTTAGGAATTTTCCAATTGTCAATTGATTGCTCAATATTTTCAAGGTTTATTTCTTCTTTAAGAAGACTATTTTTTGAAGAATTGTTTGAAGAAGAGCTTGAAGAACCTTTTGAAAAAGTTCTAAAAATAGACATATTAAAACAGATAAAAATTAAACAGAGATATAAACTAAAAGAGCGGAAGATAAACAGATAATAAAAGCTTTTAACAAATCAGTTGTAAAATCTCTCCGGTTGGCACATCACCGTCGGGATGCATGAGATCTAACCTGGTGTTTCATGGTTTCTGGACAGAGATTTTGTAAATCTAGTAAGTGTGAATTTCATACTTTTACTTGTTACCATACCAGATCAGATCTGGTACCCTCAACACGATCCTTTTCGCCATTCAATCTCAATACGGCTTCAGATCCGTGTTGGTAAACAACAGGCACCAAGTTTAAGCTCAAATTCACCCTGCAAGTTAGCAGATGTGCAAGATCTAAATACAGAAAATAAGTACGTGGCGTTGTTTACACCAGATCTACGGAGATAAAAATCTCCTTTTCTTCTAGCAGTTCTGGTTTCCAGCCTATATACTTATTTACCATGAAACAACATGTTACAGCCCACTTCCGCTCTTGGCTATATATATATATATATGATAAAATTGATAAACTCAAAATTGATAATAGATTCATACATTGTTGTTGTTTGACCAAAATCTAAAACCAATTCAAAATTCAAAATTCTTACAAAAAATAATGACTGAGTTGACCGATCAAAACCGAATTTAGATCGTGTTAACATATCAAACCCGAATTGAACCAATTTTTTAAAAGACAATTTTAAAAAAAAATTAAACTAGAGACCAATCTCTAATCGAATTGATCAAATTGGCCGATTCGATTTGATTTTCAAAACATCGACTAAATCTACACTACAAACTCCATTCTTTTCTTTATTTAATTTCTTTAATACTATACACAAGTATTGACAAGTTTATTTAATCATAAAATCACTTTCAAAGACATTGTTTTATGCCACCATTGGAATTTTCCTAGTCCCATTTGTGATGTTCACTTACCCCCAACTAAACACCACCTTAACTCTTTTATTTTATGGATGTACACATGTTATTTCAACACCATCATAGATAATATTTTTCCCCAATCAAATATTTGCTCAAGTCAATGTCATTGTTATTGAATACTATAGGATAAAGCTTGCTGACGAAAAGGAACTGCACTAAAGGAAAACATCCTAATTAAGCATTGCATAAACACGTGTACAAAACAAAACATTTTGTGGGAAAAGCAGGAATTAGTGTCACAACTTGGAAAGTTAGGAAAGACTATTGGGATCTTTTTTTCTTCACTTTATAATAATGGAAGTGGGCACATTGCATATATCAACCCAGCACCCTTTAGAAAAAGTTTGAGCTTTAATTTCTTAATTCTATACCCAAAAACCTTTTGAGGATAGCCCAGAAAGCGATGTTCATTCTCAACTAGCTTTAAGCCACTATTAAGCATAAAAGATATATTGTTGAATATTTGCTACCTTAATCCCCTTTTTCTTAATATTTTTTTTATCTTTAAGAAGCATTTTGTTTCCTTTCTTAGTTATATTGGGAAAGGGTGACAATTTTTTTTAGATCAAATCCTCTATCTAGTTTTTCCTAAGTTATTCTGTTCAATATTTTAATACAATGTAGTCTCACTAAAGGCCAAATTGATAACTTATTTTAAACATGAAAACTAATCGATTCATATATGAACTAATTAAGTTTATTTGATAATCACAAATTGTATGTCTTAATAGATTAAGAGGGTCTGAAAACACAAGCAAAATTGTGATAGAATTTTAATTGATAAAATCTGGCTTAATTTACTTAATTTGAGAGTATTGTTAAGTATAGAGTTTTAAAATATTTTTAATACGACAAAATTAACACATTTTAAACTTTTTTTCTTTTCACACTTAATTACACACACTACACACATTTTCACAATATTATACATTTTTACACATAGTACATACATTTTCACACATTATATATTTAAATCTACGGAACACTTTCACACGTTGCACATATTTACAAATACTACACACATTTTTACTGCTCAGATATTTACACATATACACACATTTTCGCACATCACACATATTTATTTACACGTACTACATACATTATCACACATTGCATGTATTTACATACACTACACATATTTTCACATAGTATACATATTTGCCCACCATATATTTATACATATAAATTTTTGTCCACCACATATTTAATATATTATATTTTCAGATTCAGATGTAAAAATCAGTTGGATTATCAAATATATAAAATTAATGAATTCAACAACTTATTACTTTCATATTTCAGATTTCAAATTCAATCACATTTCAATTTTATTAAAGAGGCCTTAAATGTAAAAAAAGAAGATATTACCAGTGCAAAATCTTTTAATGAAACTTCATTACGGTTTTTACCAAAAATAGGTAGTTTATAAAAACTAACCTATTATGACTACTTCTGTACCATTTCTCATAAACAGAAAGGTTTTGTCTAATTTGTGTTGTTTGTTGAACCACGCCGAAATAGCAAAAATAGTAATTTTTGCATTGAACAAGTCACGATTTTCGCCAATAATCACTACAAGAAAAATGGGCTTTAATGACCAAAATCTTCGTGACCAAAAAAATTTCGGTCAACAAAGAGCACCTTTGTTGACCAGTACAAATTTGGTCACTAAATTCTACTCACGTTTAAAAAATTATTGACCAAAACAAAAAGTGGTTACTAAGTGGTCAATAAATACAATGGCGGGAAACATTCCCGCCAATGAGACACCCTTTGGTGACCACATTCGGTGACTATAAATTTTTGGTCAACAAAAATTGTGTAATAATCGTTTGGTGTCCAGAAAAGTAGTCAATAAATTTCAAAATTTTAGTGACCATAATTTTTAGTCAACATAGGTCATACAGGCAGCTGACTCCACCAATTTGAAATATTTTGGTGACCAATTTTGGTGACAAGGAAATAACTGGTCAATAAAAGTTTTCAATAGACTTACGGTGACGAGAGAAGTGGTCACCAAATAGTAATATTTAGTGAATGCATTTTTTACACACTTAATTGATATAATTATTTAAATTGGAAATCAATTTTGTGAATGTTGTGTATACATATTGGTGACTAAATTTTTTTCCACCAAATGCAGTAGGTTTGAATATATAAACACACAAGCAAAAATAAGAATTTATTGGTAAATTATTTTTAAACATTGTGACATAACATATAAATAATATAACATTTCTTTGAAAGTGTAATAAACTTTTGTTATACCATATTAATTATTAGAATAGAGTATGTATATTATTTATGGTGTAAATTTTGAAGAAGTTGTGATTCATCTGAAATAAACTTTATTTTAGTTTCAATAGAAAATAATGGTTAAACATACTAAACAAAAGCTATACATATAAATATATGCCTACATTATTATATATTATAAGTCTAATTATATAATGTAGTCTTATTAATTATAAATAGGTCTATATTTGTGTTTGTTAACTCTTAATGGATTAATACTATTAAAAAGTACAATATTTAATTTAGTGTGGATTGCAAATAGTAAATTAATGGAACTAATATATGACTAACTCACATCGGGCCAAATTCGTGCTATAATTAATTAATTGATTCTTCAGTATTAATTGGGCAAAATGTATTTATGAATGCTAACCTGTACATTGTTAAATGAATGTTAAACTTAATAAATATAGATATATTTTGTAATATTCATAACTATTGTCATGTTTGGACAAGTAGGTGAAGGAACAATTACTTAGAAGTTAAAAGGCCCAATACTTTTTTTTGTTGGGCTAATATTAATTAAGTTGGTATAATAAATTATGAATTGAACAATAATAAATTGTCTAAGTCCTTAGTACATTATTTAATAACACTAATTGAGACAATTTTATTTTATTTATAGTTTTTGTATAAACTTCTAATAATTATTATGACACACTTTTATTTTTGTATTGTCCCAAATAGTTAATTTAAAGTTATAATTAATAAATATGAATATATTTAGTTAAATTCATAAATAATCACATAATTAGCAGAACCAACCGTCGGACTAAAATATTACTACGTCGCATTGGATTAATAGTAATCAAGCGAAGTTGTTACTGCATTTACTACTGGAGTTAGAAAATGAATAATTGGAAATAATATCTATATATAAATAATTAGTTAGATGTTTATTTGTTTGGGCCTTATACAGGCTAATTGGTTTAAGAAAAACTCACAAATATGTAAATATACCATTGGACTTATAAATATCATATTTGATAATAATTAATTTTGGGCCAATTTATCAAATGGGCCTTAAGTTAGGCCCATAATAATAAATCATTATTTGTATTGGACATCTTAACTTATTCATAATAATAGTAACACACCCTAATATTTTTATTTTTGCTCTATAGTATTTTGATTGAAGTCCATAGATTTTTTTTATTAATTAAATTTAGTGTTAGCTAATAAGAGTCGAATGATCTATTTAAATTTTATTAATTTTAAAATTTTATTGAGGATATATAACACTTGAAGTCCAACTGTAATTCTAAAATTACATAAACTTCAGTTATCTCAATGAGACCCTAAAAATTTTTAATTGAATTCAAATAAAATTACAGACCCTAAAAGTATAGCTACTTTTGTGTAAGATCTAAACTATTTTATTTTAGTGTCTCAATATTAAAATTATTTTAAATTAGGTCCTTATATGTGATTAATAAATAATTTTCCCAATCAATTTTTAAAATACATTTTGAAAAGGCAAATTTTTTAGTGGGAGTAATATTAGTATAAAAGCTTACTTATCATATTATGACTCTTCAACTTTAAATGTTTTTAATTAAGTTATGAAACAAATTAGAAAACATCCTTAATAGCTTGATTCTTAACAATCAAACCATCAAAAGTTTTACAAAATAAACATTAAAAGCTATTTGTGATACTTAGAGTTGGTGATTTAATTATTCTATTTTAGCCTCTTAAATTTAAAATTATTTTCAAATAGGCCCTTAGATTTAAAGTTACTTCAATTGGATCTCTAAGTGAAATTACAGAACTACCTCAATAAATTAAAAGTTACTTTTAATTAGGTAACTAAATAGTTTATAAGTTTCATCAATTCTTCTATGACACCCTAATATAATAATTTGGTCCTTATGAAACATCCAGTTCAAATTACCATGTCATATTTTTAAAAATTAGTTAAATTTTATGTTATATGTGCAATTCTTCTGATCTAACGCTACACTTATTTATTCATAAACCATGTAGACATACTACTATTAGTAATTTATATATGATTTTAGTTATTTATAAATTTTGATCTAAGATTCATAATCTATCAATGAAAGTTAAATTAAGGGTGGTGACCGTAATATAGCAAAACTACAAAAATCAATCTTTAATATCTTTACCACAAAGAAGGTAAATGTGGGCAATCTAATGGAATATTTTCATAAAAAATAGCCTAATACATTGTTTTTCTTTTAGTATCTTGTTTCAATAGTAATATGTTGTTTTAATAAAAGGCGGGCAATCAAATGAAATACCTTTCTAATATATTGTTTCAATACTAATCTATTTTATGTGAAACTCTTCTAAAGTTGAAAGTATTGATTCTATTGAGCTTCTTAAGTTTTAAAATTTTCAATTGAATCTAGACGAATATGTGATTTAAATATCAATCTTATTTTTCATTACTAGATCAAAATAATTATTCTATCTTAATAACATATTTCATAATATTATATATATATATATATATCTTTTTAACGAAGCACATTTTTTTTGAAAATAATGTAAGAATAATTTTGGATCTATACTTACCAAAAAAAAAGCAAGAACTTTTAATTAATTTTAAAATATTTATTTAAAGTTATAAATTAAATAATCATAAAAATTTAATCCATCAAATCGTCAAAAGAATTATCAAAATAAAAAACTTTTACTGGAAAATGGCTAACGACTCCGTTTAGTTATTTTATTAGAGCGGTATAGTAAGTGTAGTAATAAATGGCTAAAAGAATTGAGTGGGAAGATATGGGGGGAAGCCAGTCCAAATTTTCGTTCTTCTACCTCTCTCACACTTTAGCCAATTTTCCTTTAATTCCAAATCACATTCTCTGTTTCTTCATTCTTTCTTAGTACCAAATATGCAAAACAACCACTTCTCTTTATAGATCCGTTGTCGTGCGCCGCCACCAACACCTTCTCCTCCACTAAATCCCTAAGATCTTCACTCTATTTCCCTTTCCCCTCAAGAATTTCTTCAATCAAACAGTTCACTTTTTCTCTCTCCAATAGCCACACATTAAAGGTTTCCCTCTTCTCCTTCACAGTTACATTTGTTCCTAACACCTCTCTATCGATCCAACATTTGAAGACAGTATTTGTTAAGGGATAAATATCCCACATCGGTTAGGTAAGAGCTCTTGAACTAATTAATAAGATCCTTGGGCTACTCCACCCATTGCTAATTGGTTTTGGGTTGGATGTTCCTCAGGTCCTTCTTATCCTATAGCACATTATGTGAATTGTCATAAATTTTCTCCACGACACCGTGGTTTTCTTGCAGCTCTCACTGAAGGCATTGAGCCTCGTTCTTTTAAAAAAGCTGTGCAAGATGCAGGTTAGCGTGAGGCTATGCAGAAAGAAATTGCTGCTTTAGAAGCTAATGGCACCTGGGAAATGACAGTCTTACCTCCTCACAAAAAGGCTATTGGTTCTAAATGGGTATACAAAATCAAATACCATGCGGATGGGCAAGTAGAGCGTCTTAAGACACGTCTAGTTATTTTTGGCAATCGTCAAGTTGAACGGGTTGATTATAATGAAAATTTTGCTCCAGTTGCAAAAATGGTCACTGTTCGTGCCTTCTTAGTAGTTGCAGCGGTTAAAAATTGGGCTTTGCATAAGATGGATGTTCATAATGCGTTTCTGCATGGTGATCTTGATGAAGAAGTTTACATGAAACTTCCTCCTGGCTTCAACGTTCGCACTCCTGGTTTAGTGTGTCGTCTCAAAAAGTCTTTGCATGGTCTACGACAGGCTCCGCGGTGTTGGTTTGCTAAGTTAGCTGCTTCTTTGAAGACCTATGGTTTCCTTCAATCTTATTCAGATTATTCTCTATTTACTCTACATCGGGGATCGGTCCAACTTAATGTTCTTGTGTATGTTGATGATCTCATTATTTCTGGTAATGATGCTTCCGTTGTTGACCATTTCAAGGCCTATTTGCATGAATGTTTTCATATGAAAGATTTGGGTGTCCTGAAGTATTGTCTTGGTATTGAGGTTGCTCGTAATTCTGAGGGCATCTTCTTGTGTCAACGAAAATACACTTTTGATATTATTGCTGAAACTGGCTTATTGGGGTCTCGTCCCGTTGGCTTTCCCATTGAGCTGAATCTCACCTTGGCTCTTGCCAACGGCCCTTTGCTCGCCGATCCTGAAAGGTATAGACGACTTGTGGGTCGTCTCATTTACTTATCCTCTACCCATCCTGACTTGGTTTATACAGTTCATATCTAGGCTCAGTTTATGCAACACACTCGTCAGGATCATTGGGATGTGGCGCTTCGTACGGTTCGCTACTTAAAGGGGTGTCCGGGTCAAGGCATTCTTCTTCATACTGATTGTGACTTATCTCTGACAGGTTGGTGTGATTCAGATTGGGCTACATGTCCTTTGACTAGACGGTCTCTTACTGGTTGGATAGTGTTTCTCATATCTTCTCCGATTTCTTGGAAGACCAAGAAACAACATACGGTGTCCAGATCTTCTGCTGAAGCCGAGTATCGTTCCATGGCCACCATCACTTCCGAGTTGAAGTGGCTCAAAGCTTTGCTTGCGAGTTTGGGTGTCTCACATTCGCCAGCCATGCGCTTATACTGTGACAGTCAGTCGGCCCTTTACATTGCTCAAAATCCTGTCTTCCACGAGCGTACCAAGCATATTGAAGTTGATTGTCATTATATCCGTGATGCCATTCGTGACGGTATTATTTCTACGTATCATGTGTCTACTGATGATCAGCTTGCAGACATCTTCACCAAGGCTCTTGGCAAGCGCCATTTTCTGTCTCTCCTTGGCAAGTTGGGCATTTGTAATCTCCATGCTCCAACTTGATGGGGGGTATTAAGATTATTTGAATATCACAATAATCTTCTATTCTTAGAATATGTATATTTTGTGTATATAATTACCATATTCTAGCCATAATTTTAGGTTGTAATCTTGTATATATATTACCTACGGGTTAATGAATACGATCAAGGGAAACCAATTTTAACATGGTACCAGAACCAGCTTTTCAAACATGAGTAGGGAGAAAATCCTCATATTTGAGGGGGGATGTTAAGGGATAAATATCCCACATCGGTTAGGTAAGAGCTCTTGAACTAATTAATAAGATCCTTGGGCTACTCCACCCATTGCCAATTGGTTTTGGGTTGGATGCTCATTTAACAGTATTCATGCATAATGTCGACTGTGGTCCCTACTTCGGAGGAAGATCCTGTGCTCTCCGTCGTCCAATTCATTGCCGAGCTGTCCTGGGTTGCGCCTGACCAGAGCTGGCGGAGCCACAGGTTAATAGGTTGTGTGTGGAGACACAGGAATACATGGTTAATGGTAGATGGATGGAGTTGGCATCACTCATGCTTACTTCCGCGGATTTGATATTTTCTAAAGATTCTGACAGAGGTAATTTTTTTTTTGTTAAAAAAAAAATCTTTATTTTTTATTACAATGGTACTTAGAAAATTGGATAATCAATACTGGTTATTTGTTTACTAGTATTTTTCCTGTTGCTGGTAATTCCATTGAATTGGTGCGCTCCAATTGATTATTTGGTGGTGGAGGATGAGTAACTTCAAATTAGATATGGGAATGTCGGAAAGCTGCTTTTGTTTTCTCTTTTCTATCAGAATGATTCTTGTCAAAGTCAAGAAAGTAAAACTGCTTGATTGGGGTGGGTGATATGGTTGAGAGGCCATTGCGCAAGTCAGAATGCCTTAGTCTCTCAACGAATTGGGAAAAAAAAGAATTGGAACTGGCATCTGTTCTACTGCATAAGCTGTCTATTAAGTCTTGCTTGCTTGTTTAATCCATGTCTTTTTCACTGTCTTTTCTAATTAATTTTTGGTGGTTAGTGTATTCCTTTTTTGTTTTTATGTAACCTATTGCTTGCTAGTTTTTCCTCAGATCTCGAGTGTGTTTTCACTGTCATCTGCAACCTTGTTAAAAAGCCTGAAAATCCTGACCAAGTACACGAGATGGCAGATGTCATATCCTCAAAAGTCAGCCAAGATGAAGAGTTCATTCAAGAACCCTATGTAATGCTTTCTGTCCCTCTTTTAATTTTAGGCTCTATTATTGAATTATTTGTCTTCTAAAGTTTTAATTTGCTATGCTTTGGTGATTACTTACTATCAATTCCATCAACTATTCCGAGATGAATGAAATCCACATGATCATAGGAACCCACGTGAACACTCTGTTTAATTTTGTTTTGTCTTTGATTTCATGTGTGTGGTTCTTTGTATTTTTATGGTTGAAATTATCATCTTAATGTGTGGTGTTGATGTTGATGAGATTAATTGGTACCAATTTTGTCCAAATTCATTCTAACCATAAGAGCATGACATGATGCACCTTTGCTGCAAATGTAATTTTCTTCAGTTAAATTGATTAATTTCTTTTATTTTAATGATGGAATGGTGGATTTGTGTTATCATGTTGATAAAGTAAACAATGCATCATGCTTGATTTGAAAAAAAATAACAAGATTGCATTTTGTGCATCATGTGTTTGTCAAAATGGTGTAGTGAATTTTTTTGAGATTCATTGTACTAACTTCTGGCATAATGCAACATGCATTATATAATTAATATGGTCACCTTCAATCATAATCAAAATCCATATATTTTGGCCACAATTTCATGTTGACAATGAGGGTTTTTTTCCATTATTAGCTGCTTAGTTGTATTAGTTCTTGTTTCATTCTATTTGGGCTGTCTAAAATGGTCCCCTTGAGGTATGGATTCTAGCTTGTTTTGTTATAGTTGTAAAACATTATAACCTTAGCATTACTTAAACATTTAACTATAATCCAATTAGTGATAAAATTATTCTTGCTTAATTATGACTTGCAATGTCTAATTAACACGGTCCCTTTCAATTATAGATAAAATTCGTAGGAATACATATGTTTCCTAATATATATGGTGACTACTATCGTGGTTTAATTGTCTCCAATAAAGAAACTAAAAGTTGAATATCTTATCATTGATTTCTTCTTAATTACATCCAACTTGAATAATAAGTTAGTGTACCACATTTTTGTTATTGAGCCATGCATATAAATTGAATGATGTTCACTTTGATGTTAACTTGTGTATCTTTTAATTTTTTATATCACTTCAAAAACTGTGTAACATTGTCAAAGGTGTATCAACCAATGCATCCAAAGTACTAGAGTCCAATCTTGTGAATAGGAAAATTTTATTTTTCTTAATCTTGATTGTTCTCTTTTTCTTGCAATCATTTTGATTTTTCTTTCTTTTTTTCCTCTTTCAAATTCTAAATCTTTTTTTGCTGAAATAACAATGGTCATTTTCTCCAGTGAGTAAAGGTTACTTACATGACAAAATAATTAGAGGAACAAGAAGTTAAAAGGTCAGCCTTTATTTCCAACTTATCATGTTTCATTTGACTTGTTGTCAATGTCTTGTTTGGTGTCAAATATTGCTATTCATTTATCTTTAAAGGCTTGAATATAACTGTTGTGGCATATTGTTGCTAATAGTGGAACTAAATCATTTTATTTGGATTAAATTGACATGATTACACTTTGAAAAAAATACTTTGATTTGTATAAAATTTACCAAAATATGCATGGGCATGTCTTATGTACACTTGCTGCCCAAGTCTTGTTTGGTTTCGAATAATACCATTCTTTTAGCTTTAAATGCTCGAATGTAACTCTTGTGGTGTATTGTTGCCATTAGAGGGACTAAATTGTGAAACTTTGGTTAAATTGATATGGTTATACATTGAAAATAGGCTTTGATTGGTTGAATTTTGTTAAGCATGCAAGAATATGCATGGACATATCTTATATACAATTGCTTCCCAAATCTTATTTGGTTTCGAATATTGCTATTCACTAAGTTTAAATGTTTGAATGCTTTAAAGTTGCTACATATTAATGTGATTTATCCCTGAAAATGTTATATTCTATCATTGTTATTTGTTATTTATCTATGAAAATGTTTATGTACACTTGCTGCCCAAGTAATGCTTTTGTTTAAGATATCTACCTTGTTTTATCTTCAAATGCTTGAATTCAACTCTTGTGGTGTATTGTTGCCATTATTGGAACTAAATCATGAAACTTTGGTTAAACTTGTATGCTTATACATTGAAAGTGGATTTTGATTAGTTTGAAATATGTTAAACATGAAAAAAATATGCGTGAACATGGCTTATGTACACTTGTTGTTCATGTATTGTTTTGTGTCAAATATTGTCATTCTCTTATCTTTAAATACTTCAATATAGCTCGTGTGGCGTATTGACGCTAAAAGTGAGATTAAATTGTGAAACTTTGTATAAATTGACACGATATCACTCTCAAAATAGCATTTCATTTGTTTACAATACATGAAACCCAAAAGAATATGCAAGAACATGTGTTATGTACACTTGCTGCCCAAGTATTGTTTGGTTTAAGATATCTACCTTGTTTTATCATAAAATGCTTGAATCCAACTCTTGTGGTGTATTGTTGGCATTATTGGAACTAAATCGTGAAAATTTGGTTTAACTTGCATGCTTATACATTGAAAGTAGACTTTGATTAGTTTAAAATATGTTAAACATGAAAGAATATGCGTGAACATTGCTTATGTACACTTGTTGTCCATGTATTATTTTGTGTCAAATATTGTCATTCTCTTATCTTTAAATACTTCAATATAGCTCGTGTGGCGTATTGACGTTAAAAGTGAGATTAAATTGTGAAACTTTGTATAAATTGACACGATATCACTCTCAAGATAGCATTTCATTTGTTTACAATACATGAAACCCAAAAGAATATGCAAGAACATGTGTTATGTACACTTGCTGCCCAAGTATTGTTTGGTTTAAGATATCTACCTTGTTTTATCATAAAATGCTTGAATCCAACTCTTGTGGTGTATTGTTGGCATTATTGGAACTAAATCGTGAAAATTTGGTTTAACTTGCATGCTTATACATTGAAAGTAGACTTTGATTAGTTTAAAATATGTTAAACATGAAAGAATATGCGTGAACATTGCTTATGTACACTTGTTGTCCATGTATTATTTTGTGTCAAATATTGTCATTCTTTTATCTTTAAATACTTGAATATAGCTCGTGTGACGTATTGACGCTAATAGTGGGATTAAATTGTGAAACTTTGTATAAATTGACACGATATCACTCTCAAAATAGCATTTCATTTGTTACAATACGTGAAGCCCAAAAGAATATGCAAGAACATGTGTTATGTACACTTGCTGCCCAAGTATTGTTTGGTTTAAGATATCTACCTTGTTTTATCATTAAATGCTTGAATACAACTCTTGTGGTGTATTGTTGGCATTATTAGAACTAAATCGTGAAACTTTGGTTAAACTTGCATGCTTTTACATTGAAAGTATACTTTGATTGGTTTAAAATATGTTAAATAGGAAAGAATATGCGTGAACTTGGTTTATGTACACTTGTTGTTCGTGTATTGTTTTTAACCTATTTTTTTAAACTATGAAGGTTGAAGGAAACTAAAGAGTTGAAGTGTCAACTCTCCTAATGGATGTAAAAGTATGGTGGACGATCTTGACACGAGAGAGTTGAAGTATCAACTTTTTGTATTGTGGATTAATACTCTTTTGTTATATTTCTTAGATAATTCTTGGATATTAGAAGATTATTAAATTTATATTATATTTTTGTTGGATTATTGCAGTTGAAATTCATGCACTTGTGTTATTTTGTGATACTTTTGAACTTAAATATTTGTTAGTGTGCAATATTTGAGTGTATTGGTATTTTTTGGTTAATTTTGTTTTAGTATTTGTCTAATTTATTGGTGATTTTTTTGTGTTGTGCATTCTATTTAATAGAGATAATACAGGTTTTATTTTATTATAAACATGTCATTATGTCATTATAATGACCATAATTTTTGTCATCAGATCAATATTTTGACCACATTTTTTTACTACTGACCACAATATTTGGTCACCCTAACAAAAAATTGACCAAACAATTTGGTCACTATTTTGGTCAATAAAATTACATTGCGACTATTCAATTAATGACCAGATATCTAGTCACCATTAACTGACGACAAAACTAGTCACCAATGTTATTAAACTCGGACCGGACCGGCCGGTTCGACCTGTTGGATCGGGAATCGTCCAGGTGTCCGGTCCAAGTCATGTTAAAAAACAGCTGGTTAAAAAACCGGTCAAAAATCGGGTTCAACCGGGAAAACTGGGAACCGGTTGAAACCCGATTTTCTGTTTTCGGGTTTTTTTTTTAATATAGCAAGTCGTGGGATCTTAATTTTCAAATCTTATTTGCTCGGAATTGGTTGTAATTCGTCTTATTACCTACTATTTCAAAGCATTTGTTATTTGTAGAATAGCTATTCCCACCTTCCTCCCTTTTGTTCTCGTCTGGCTTTGATCTACTTATTGCATAAATTGGTGGAATTGTGAAGATGAAGACACTAATTTCCTTGCTCTCTGTTTGTGGTTTTCAATGAGTGTGTGTTTTGCTTTGTGGCATATGTCATGAGAATGTGGAATGTGTAGAAGGCTGATTTCAATTTTCTGAAGGTGAAAAAGGCAGCAAAACAGTAATATACAGTCGAAGGAAGAATGTGGAGAACCCCAAGAGACAGAGGAAGACTGATATTTTGCCCACTACTAAAATCGTTATCGAGAAGGCAAAGAATCAAGAAAAAGCAATTCCTACTTCTTTACGTTGTGCTTATTTTGAGAAGGCAAAGAATAAAGGCAAGGCAATTACCGGGACTCTTGATTCTACTCCTATTGGAAAATTAGGGGATATGGTAGAAGAGACAAAAGATAAAGGGAAGGCAGTTTGCTTATGAAGAATTGGAGGACATTGGAAAATCTACTCCTGTGCATACAAATAACCGGCCGTAAAAAAATTAAAGGAGAAAAGAAAAGCAGATGATATGTTTCTCAGTTGTCCTCCTTTGTTAAGAACCAGAAACATTGGGTATCTTTCTTTTCTCACTAGCATACTCATACTACAAGGGCCGCCATCTTCGCACCCTCCCACACTTTGACATAAGCACAACTTGTAATTTTATTTCTGAAATTGCAATTTATTTATGCTGTTATATATTTACCATATTTTAATATATTAAAATTTAAATACATTCAATTGTCATAAATACTTTAATTTACCATATCCAAGATTTTTAATTATCATTAATAATTTCAATTTACCATATTTCAATATTTTAAAATTTGAATACATTAAATTGTCATAAATATTTTAATTTACCATATTCAAGATTTTTAATATCTTTCAATTATCATAAATTTTTCAAATTTACCATATTTTAAGATTTTTAATAAATTCTAATAGTTATAAATATTTCCAATTTACTATATTACAAGATTTTGAATGAATATGGAAATTATATTTTTCATCATTATTTTCAATTAATCACATTCATACAATTTAAATAAATATAAATTTTAAATTTTATCATATAATATTTATTGTTTTTATTTAATTATTATTTTATAGCACACAAAATTAAATTCAAAGTATGATAAGTAATTAATTTTTTTAATTCACAAGTTTAAGTTTTGAAATAAATAAATTGTAAACTACATTTTCTAACTTATTTTTATATGATTGATTTGATATTAAATTAATAATAATTTATTATATCTCGTGTATTTTAATGAAATTTTATTAAATTATAAACAAAATAATTATTAGCATTATTAAACAATACGATCTATGATTTTTTTTATGGACGAAAAACTAAAATTCAATTGAATATTATTTTTTTTATAATTTGGTCATTTTATTTTGACATAAAATGTGCGATATGTTAATATTTAATTAATATATTTATATTAAATATATTTATGACGTCATCTGGTTCTTGACACCGGTTCGACAGGTCCAACCAATTGACCCCTAACCCAGTAGCTCTACCGGTTCGCACTCCGGTCCGAGTTTTAAACACTGCCTAACATTGTTCATAATTTGGTTTCCACATTCTCTTTGGTGACGACAATTTCAGTCAATAATACATCAACTGCCTTGGGCAACCTAAGGCCTTCGTTGACCAATAATTTGGTCAGCAATTGGTACTCATTGGTGACCACATTTTTGGTCAAAAAACACCATGTCACATGCATTGACCATTGGACATTTATTGACGCAATATTAGTGGTTTCAATTTCTGGTCACAAAAAAAAGGCAATTTGGTGACCGAAACGCAGCTTTTTGGTGTGGTCACCAGGTACCTTTAGTGACTGACTTTGGTTGACCCCTAGGTGACTACTCGATTTGGGTCACCAAATTCTTTTGGTGACCACTTTCGTTTATTTAGTGACCATAACATGTTAGTCAATAAAGGTCATTTTTCTTGTAGTGAATAAGTAGATCATACAATACAACCCATTATGACTATTTATGTACTATATAATATGGAAGCATTAATAAGATGCAAATTATTAATACTTGCCATCTTTTATATATATATATATATATATATATTACTATTGCCATATTCTTGCAATGCACTTTTCATTTCATAAAATAAAATATTATAACCAAACCCAACCGTCAAACGTACGTTTGTTTAAAATGATGTCAACATATGGAATTTAAGATAAAATATTATATTATATTATATCACATTACGATGATATTCAATGTTTACTTGATTTTGTTCAATGTATAAAATTCAACTTAAGTAGCAAAAACTAAGTACCACAAACTGCATCGCATGTTAGCACACGTAGGCACTCGCAGACCGCACGTCGATGCGTTTGTGCTTCTCCTATTGAGGTATGTTTTAGTTAAATTTTGTAGTATATTGAGGTGTTAAATATTAAAATACTAAAATAGGGAAAATTAGACAAATGATTTTATTTAAGAATATTTTCGTCCTTTATCATGACCATAATTGTCTATTTGGTAAAGAAACAAAGATGTTGGATATTTGCTACCACAAATTTAGAGTTGGCTAGTACTAATGTTGTTGTTAAATCTATATTAATGTCACACCTTTATAGACATGACCATGGTTTCGAAGTCATTGGTTCTCGGTTCTGTGGTCATTAAAATTGGAACCAAACCGCCGAGGGGTGGTTCTAGTTTTGATTTTGGAACCGCCAGTTCTGGTTCCAGTTTTTGGTTATGATTACGATTTTGTTTCGGTTCTAATTTTAATCCCAATTTTATTTTTATTTTCTATTGAAATAATGATTGGACTGTTAATTAAAATTCAAATAATACAATATAATAATATAATTAAAATAATAGTTAGAATTGAACTTAACATATAGAGTTTTTAGGACAATATAAAACTAGGAATGATTAGATAATTGAGATTGAAAGATACAAAATAATAAGAATATTGAAAGAATAATTGAGTATTTAAATTATTATTAGAATTCAACTAGTATAATATTATAATATAATTATAATAATAGTTGAAATTGAATTGATATATAGAGTTTTTAGAAGGAATTATGAAGGATTATATAAGTGAGAAAAAAGATATAGAAATGATAAGAATATTGAAAGAATGATTGAATTATTAATTGAAATTCAAATAGTATATTATTATAATATAATAATAGAATTATAATAATATAAATTAGAAAATTTGATACCCTAGACCTAAACCTAAACCTAAATCCTAAACCATAAATCCTAAATTCTTAACTCTAAAGCTAGAATATAAAGATTAGAAAAGTAAGAAATAATATTAGAAAAAAATTATGTGATGAAAATAAAGAGATATAAAAATATTTATAAATTTATAAAAATAAAAAATAATAAATTTAGATTTTTGGCCGATTCAGTCCAGTTTAGATTCTATTTTTTTAGGAACTTTAAGTTTCCTAGTTATGGGGTCCACAGTTTCGGGTAGAACTGGAACTATGGCCATGTCTACACCTTTACTTTAAAATAAGGGGTTATTGAAATTTATCTCACAAAACTATAGAATGAGAAATTTTAACATATCATTAGCTCTTGTCTTTTTAGGTAGCACATTAGTTTGTAAAAATTAGAGAAAATTGTTAAAAAAATCTTTCATATTTTTTTTGAATTTTTTTCATCACTCATATTTAAAATAATGCATTTTGGTAATTTATGCTAAAAATACTCACTAAATTAATATTTTTATCTAATTTTATCCGCACTAGATTAATCTTTTTAACTAATTCTTTTTAGGTTTTCTAAAGAATATACATGTGATCCTTTTATGTAATTTCATTTAATTTTCTAATAAAATATATATACATTCCATCATCGATCTATGTACACATACATACTTTCCGCTAAAAAACTAAATATAATTGGATAGAATGATAAATTTGGTATAGCTTTTTAATATAATCTAACACCGAAATTCTGTAATTTTAAACATGAGTAATGAACCTTTTTTTTCTCCAACAAACTGAAATAAGATTTTTATGATTTTTTCCTAAAAACTTATTGCACCTAATAGCTGGATGGGTTTGTTGTGAATGATTTTTTATGTTCTACATTAGGATCCTAACTTTTTCCCGAGAAAGATGTAGTGTCCCACTTGCCGCAGCAGTAAGTGTGGATGATAGCAAGGAATTTTGTTAAGATAAGAGAATAAGCAACAAGAGGAGTATGACCACGACACATGACCAAGTCTGTGTTCACGTGCGGTCCTCAAAGAAAAAGTCTTCCTTTTTCAAAACGACGTCGTTTTTGGCCTTCTTGATATACATGTTTAGGGTTTAATCTTTATCTACCTATCTTCGGCTTTGCGCCGCTTGCCCCATTTTTTCTCTACCTTACGAGGCCCCAAATCCTCTTCCGCTCTTCGCATCCTCTATACCCCCTCTTTATTGGACCATCTACCACATATAATCAGAACTTATAATAGTCCTGGAGGGAGACCATCACTTTCTTTCAGCTGGAATATAATCTTAAACGGGAGCTATTGATCTCTTGATCTGATCAGCTGCAGGGACCATCTTTAATGGCAACTATGAAGCTGCGGAATGGAGGAGCATACCGCGGACTGGATGGCCACAAGAGGGCGACGCCGATCTGCTCAGATCGGGCAGTTTTAGATCCAAAATCGATCCAAAGGATCGCCGACCAGGGAGCTCCGTCTTCTGTCTGCCGAGTGGCTGCTAGCTCACAGTCTCCAAGAGGACCTAGCCTATGACCCATAGCTTCAAATGTACGACTCAGAGGCGACAAATCGAGGAAGAAAACGAAGAGCTTCAAATCGGGCTCAACAAATTGAGCCTCAAAATGAGCTGAAATCCTCTTCGACGGGAGCTTCAGCCGCAGCTACACAAGCAGAAATCAGCTCAGCTAGCTTCGACTGAAAAAACTTTAACTCATGGTCTGTTCTTGGCTTTAACTCTCACTATTTTTCTGGGCAAATTTGGTCAGATTTGTTGAGCTGTGGCTCTTATTGTTTTTGTCAAATGCTTCTCTGATTATTGAGCTGTTGCCCTTATGGTTATTGTTGATTGCTAAACGGAAGGTTGCATTAGGTTTGATTTCAGCATTCTTGATGGGAATGAGCCATCAAGAACACTGAAATCGGTACATATAATTTGTTGTGATTTACATTGATGCGGCTGCTTTTGGAGCTGGATTAGTTTTCTTAGTGTGATAGTGATGAACACTGAAATCGGTACATATAATTTGTTGTGATTTACATTGATGCGGCTGCTTTTGTAAGACATGGGCTGAAAAAGAAATGAGGAATCTCATGAGGTGTTGCTTTACACTTTTTGACTCTTCTAGATATATTCCTGACTTTTTAAGTTATGAAAAATTCTTTTGCTACTGCAGTGAGTTTTTTGTTTTTTATTTTTTTTGTGCATTCTCAGCTTTGGGATTTCTTATTGATACATGGATGGGGCATATCTATGCTTCTTTTTCATATAAAATGATCTGCATAAGTTTTTTCTTATATCCATTACTCGAAAGTTTTTGTCATTTTTTTTATTCTGTATGTTTACTATTTTCTTAAATATAGAATGACCTCACTACTCTTCCAACTAATATTTTGGTTTAAGGTTTTCTTTGATGAAATGGTCCATTCAAACATTTAAGTGAAGCCTGGTGTAAAATTGACTAAAAAAATAATGATGTGATTCTGCTGGAAGGAATCAGCCACTTGTTAGTTCTCATTTAACCTTCTTAGTTGTGTTTCTTGATCTGCGTTTCTTCAAAATAGTTATTTTCGCTTAATTCTATGTTTTCTTTACATAAAATAGCTCCTCTGAAGTTGCATTTTCTGTGTCAATACAAGCTGGCTGGAAAAGGAACAAAAGCTTTCTTCCCATACATCAACAACAACTAAGCTTTTTTCCCATATGTAAGTCAAACATTTAAGAATTGATATTGTATTTGGCAGTTGCATTAACACACTGTTAAGAATGTTTCTTTGGAAAAGAAACCTTCTGTTTACATTTGTCCTTATTTGAGTATAATTTCATGGCTAACTGCAGGCTAAAGGCAGCAGGCATCAGGTGTCCAGCTCCACTTCTCTTGAGGCTTCATGTTCTGGTTATGGAATTCATAGGTGCAGACTTACTTTTGCAACATACACGTGTGATTACGTAGGTTTTCTTCATCTTAGATGAATGCACATATAATAAGTCGTAGTTGAGAGTAGTGCATTTCTTCTATATGGAAAATTAATTACCTGTATCTTTAAGAAAGAATTTTGGGTCTAATCAGAAAATAATACAGAACTTAAAGTTCTAGGGAAAAGAGCTGGTTTACTACCTATCTGGATAACAAAGAGACAAAAACTTTCACTGAATATGACAATCTTCTGTTCACTTGTAGGAATTTGTTATTAACTTAGATGGATTCATTATTGTTGCTTTCAATTCTAAGTACATTTCTGAACCAGGGTTCATGATCAGTCCCCTGAGGATTTTGGTTTAGTTTGATCATCTTGTTCGATGGCAAAGAAAAGTGGTAGGAAACCTGTTAAGCAAAATGTAATCAATATTGACAATGCTGATGAAGAAGCTACCGTGGCTGAAAAGCATGAAAATCAATTCCAAGACCACAAAGGTATACTCTAGCAATCGTTGCTACTCTTTGCTTTTGCTGCAATTATTGTACTCATTGGTTCTTTATTCAGCTTATATTTCTCCTTTATGCCAAGTATTTTTGTGTTTTATTGGTAGGGGTAGTATGAAAAAGTGACGGGAGATAACCAAAAGGGAACACAAACAACCTTTACCAGTTAATTTTGGTAGAAATTATGGAACACCTTAATAGTTTTTGTATGCTAAGAAAGCTGAACCTTCCACTATAAAGTCTTCTACTACATGTCCTTGTCTGCGTGTCGGTTTTGACCTTCTTTTTAATCATTGAGAATTATGTGAGTGAATGTTTGTCGCCTCTGACACCTTTGTGATTTGAAACTTATTGTTTCCAGTGGAAAGTCAAAGTGCTGCAATCAGGGCCCTTCGAGATGTGGAGATCGAGCAGTTACGGACCATGTTGCAGTTGCTTCGGTCATATTTTGGCAAGGAACAACTCCAAGTTCCCTTACTGCAATTCTTTAAAGAAAATTTTCCGAATCTGGACATTGTAAAAAATGAAAAAGACAGCCATTACGAAGTAAAGCAAAAAAATGATGAGGGTAGCTTGTACACAAACCAGAGTGAAGGAGGAAATTTGCGTACTTCTCTTTTACATCGATTGTCTATGGTTTACCAAGATTTCTCTACTACAGAGCCTTCTCATGGTGGCTTTGACTTTTTTAACAAAAGTGGTAAAGGTAAGTTGGGTTTTAACTCGGTTTAGAGTGAATTTTGAGTTTTGTTTACTTAATCCTTTGATGTTTTTTTGAAATTGTTTGCAGTGAAAACAAGCTTCTTTGGCATTGATAATCTGCAGATGAGAGGATTCGTATGTTCTTATGCACCTTGTGTGAACATGTCTAATTTTTGGGTTTCTCTCTTATCCTTTGTCGTGTTTTTGGATAATATGCAACGAACGTTTGTTTAATTGGATGGAGAACAGCTTAGTACAAAAATTTCTAAAATGTTTGTGTATTTGTGTTTGCAATTGTTTCCATATATTTCTGCAACCGAAACTTGTAATATCAATGTTTTCCTATAAATTTAGCATTATCTCTGGGATATAATAAAACTTTTGCAAAAAATGTTATTTCTCACACATCTCCCAATTGACATAATCCTCAAAATTTTCTTCTTTTTTTGGGAAAAGTTTCCTTTATTAGCATTTTCCATTTGCATGAAGTCTCAATATACTTATATATACTTGCTGTCAAATTCTCTTGCCTTTGTGTTTTCTTTGTTGGCTCTGGTAATGGACTAGGAAATGGAAACAAAAAATTACTCAACATTGTGATGTCTTTATTAGACAATGCTCATTTTCTTGTTTATTTCATAATATGAACCTGAGATAGTATAAAATATGTAAATAGTTTGAACTTGTCCCACTTTATCATGAATCTAACAATTTGTGGTACTCACATAACAATTCCTGTGACTCATGTGAGTACCTTATTAATATTGGCTAGAATAGTTAGTTATTTTGTGATCTGTTGCATTAATTAAATGTTAGAGACTCGATCAAGGTTTTTATGTGTTAGCTTGAGCATGGTTTATCGCATTCACTTAGGTTTTTCTTTTGCAGGACTTGGAGGAGCTATCTGATGCCCCAGTCTTTGAGCAGCAGGACAAGTTTCAAACTCCGGATGTATGTTGCTCCAAAATACATTCTATAATATGCTTTCTCAGCTTGTTTTCTCTGGATTTGTGATTTTTCTGTGCTATATCTCTATATGTGTGTGTGTGTGTGTATATATATATACACTATCTGATGTCCCAGTCTCTGAGCAGTACCACAAGTCAAACTTTGGATGTATGTTGCTCCAAAATACATTCTATAATATGCTTCCTCATCTTGTTTTCTCTGGATTTGTGATTTTTCTGTGCTATATCTCTATATATATACATACATTTGATTGAATTAAGGGTTGATGCTTCAGCTCATCTATCCTGGATTATTTAGCCTGAAAAATTTTTGAAGAGAAGTTAACATGTATTGAAACATCTCTCTGTCATGAATTTTAGCAAGCTCTTATTTTCTGATCTGGTTCTGCATATAAACCCTTGGGCATTTGAGCTTTATGAAATATCACGAATCCCATTGGTTGGAGATGGTGAATGTGGAATATATACTTGTGTGATGATGAATAGAAAGCATTAAAATATATCTTTTCTTGGTTTATGAATTTGGAATGTATGCATGTATAATATGGTGGATGTAGTCAATTTTTTTTTGTGTATTTGTTGTATCAAATGAGTTGTTTTGGATGTCTTAAACAGCCATGTAGCATGCGCCTTCCATATTATTATGTTATTGAACTATGTCCTTTGTTGTTGCATTTTGGATAATGCTAAAATCTATTTTTTTGGGATTATTGTGGCAGGATAAACAAGATTCTGGAAACCCAAAGCAAAGCACTGCTGATATGACTGCTTTTGTGAGTTACTCCTTCTGTCTTTTGCTTTAGTGGGAACATATGAGGTTGTTTTTTCAGTCTATCAGTAGCCTAGCATTGGCTTAGTAAATTTAATGGTAGTATCAATGAATAAAAGATCTATATTTAATGGTAGTATCAATGAGCAACATGTTGCTGAAAAGCAAGTGTTTAGGATCCCCTCTCCTGCTTTTCCTAAAACCAAGTTTTGATATTTCCCCTTCTGATGGTTTCAAAAGCTTTGAAGATATATTAGTGATTGTTTTCTTTGTATTTATAGGTACAATGTCTCACAGAGCAAATGGTGAGTATGTAGATCTTTGGTAATGGAGATTACAATTTCTATTGATTCTTGATTATTATTTTTCTTCTGGGCTCTTTTAGTTTCAATTGCTGATTGTTAATATTTTGCAGCAAGTCAGGTTCAACACTATGTCAGAAAATATTGTTTCAAAGGATATCCTTTTAACATTTTTTTTTCAATTTGCTTGGTTTATCTCTGTTGGTTATATTTTTCTCCATGAACACAACTTTAAATTGATTAATCTCTTTTGTCTCTTTTTCAAGTTTTTCATACCTTAACGTACCTACCTGGTTGAAGGTCACTAATTCAAAAGCTAACAATGATCCTCATCACAAAGAATCTTCAATTAGTTTGAGTTGCTTCACAAAATCAATATACTTGTACTTTGAAATGATTGATAGACATGGTGCGTGCTCCTTAACTGCAATATACTCGATGAAATGGATGGGGTGCAGATACCTTTTATATTTTGTGTTTTTGCTTATCTCTCTCTTTTTGCTTGGTTTTTCTAGACTATGTCAAGCCTACAGGTAAATAAAACTCTGAATTTAAACATTTGTTTTTGGGTTTTGGTTGGTTTTTTGGTTCTTTAAATGTCAATTTGACTCATTTTTATTACCCTGCTAAGTTTTTTTGATAGGACAGTTAATGTACTTATCTAAGTGGGTGTTCTTAGTTATGTATATATACTTGATATGTTGAATTTTCACATTGATGGCTGAAATGCAACATGTGTTTGACTTGATGTCATGGGTTTCAAATATAACTTGTTCATTGACTCTGTTAGATTACTTGCTGAAACTTATAATTTTAGGGGCATTTTTTGAATATTTGTTGAAAAGTTGCAATCTTCTTGTGTAAATCTGTTCCTACGCCAGCACACACCATGACCATTTTTTTAACTGGTTTTGCTGTCTTAACACGTGTAAAGTTCAAGTTTATGGCGTTCTCTGACACCTAGAGTTATAATCCATAACTAACAGTCTAACACTCTTAACACAACACAGGGATGAAACCAGTTTTGTACAGTAGGGTGTCGCTGCTCCTGCTGCTGTAGCCTGTAGGTCGTCTTCACTCTCAAGTCTTTTGAGTCTGATCGAAGAGAAATTTCAGGTCCCTTTTTCTTGTAAGTTTGTATGTTTGTAATTGTGAAATTTAGAGCAGTGCCTTTTTGCTTACTGATTAGATAGAATTAAATTTTTTCCCAACAATTGTCTCCCCAACAACCTCTGCTACACGCCCTTTTGTTTCTCTTGTGTTCCGCTGTTAAAGTAGATTTCTTGCAGCATTCATGTTATCATGTTTGATACTTCCAATCTGTTTTTCTTTTTCTGCCGTATCATAATTTGCGAGAGAGTTTTGAGGTTTTCTGGTGTGTTTTGCTGTTCATTGTTCTTTGACAAATTTATAAATCTTGTATTACAGAATGCCTAATGTAGAGAAATTAAATTTTGAACCTTTACGGGCGTTTAGAACGTAGGCAAGTCATATTAATTGGGCAATGGATGGTGATAGGGTTTCAGAATCATATCTGGTTTTATCTCAAGACAAAGATGAAAGCTGGTATCCCATTTTTTTGGCGTCTCCTGCGCATTCTTTGCTCTTTCCAAAGCTGCATCATGGCGTCTTCTCCCCATCAAAATTTACTCTTTCCAAAGCTGCATCATTTCCATTTTCACTAAAAATCGCTACTCAATTCTCTTTAATTCAATCCTCCTCTATATTTGTTGTCAGCCAACAATGGACCTGATAAAAGATATTGTCGTATTGGAGTTAGAAGTCGTGTACCTGGAAATATATCTACTTTCACTTTATAGGAAAACTTTTGCAAAAAGGTTAACTTCTCCGTCTATGATTAAACAAAAACCAAATGTGCATCCAGTATCGGATAAACAGGTACTCTCAGAAGTTCCTCAACGCGGCATCATGGAAGATTCAGCTTCAATGTCATCTAGAGATTTAGAGAAGAATCAACAGAAAGGATGTGATGACATTTTGGGAACTCAGATATTTGTGGATTTATTATTATTAGGTGCCTGTCGACCTCTCTCCCAGCTTTTACCTGATACAAATAGTGAAATGGTTCAGCTTTATATGTTGGATTTATTTTCATCACTCACCAATCTACTTAACCATGTAAGGGAACAACCATTTTTTTGTAATGAAACAGATGTGTGTGTGCAATGAATATCAATATATCCCCTTTAATTTTGAAACTGCAAATATATGAAAAAAATAGAATTTGACAATCTGCTTTCTTCTAATTTTTGAATCATCATTGCTTGTGTAATTTTATTTATTTATTAATTTTAATTTTCATAATGAAATTCACAATGTGATATGCTGGATATATCAAACTTGCGGAAGATGTCTAATTTTTGGCAGTTGCAAGTAGACATGCAGGTGATTACATTGTACTGCATAACCAGGTTCTAATTTTCCCGAGCCTCTTGGAAGATGCAGCACCCACCTTCTAACATTTGTTTCATATTCATGCTGTAGCAGGATTTAGGGCAGTGCACAAATATGAATGGATTTAGGGCTGTTTCATATTCTAAACCCTGCAGGCTCAAGTTTTGTTTTGCTTTAGCATAGTCACTAGATATTGTGTTTTTTCGATTGATTTCTGTGGCAACACAATTTATCGTTGCTGCGTATGGTGCAGGATGCTGTAAAAGATATTGAGTAGTGGAGGGCAGATGCCTGCGCACTGATTCAAAGCACATCAGACCCAAAATCAGTTGAGATGTGCATCAGCCCATGTAAATCCAAATGTAATTCAATAAGTCAAATAGGAAGTGTACCATCAATTTTGAATAGTAAAGTGCATTCTTCAGTTAAAGAGTATTAGATGCCTACAAATCTTGATTCTGTAAATATGAACATTAATATAACTATCATTTCTGATGTTCCTAATGGAACTATTCTATTCTTTTGGGCAGTGCACAAATATGAATGGAAGAGTGACTTTGGCAATGCATTTGTCATCAAATTGGATTGAAAGGAATTTGCCATTCAATAATCACTGTTTACAATTGATTCATTTAGAGGCCACAAAAATTTATTCTTTCAAATGGGATCTTGCGTAGTTGCCAGCTGTTGGGTTAATGGAGAATCTAATGATTGGACTGAAAAGCCTAATCAAGAAGCATGAATTTGTAAGGATTATTATTTAGTGTATGTATTCTTTAGGATACAAAAAAAATTGCAGTTTGTTTGGAATTAGAATCTGGGATTTCATGTAAATCCACCGACTTTTAACCGCTTGCATCTCAAATTCTTAACTTTGAAATAGTAGAAATGTTTATATTTAAAAGTTGAAATTTATATATTTAAATGTATTTTGCCGTTTTAAATGTTTATTTTTAAAAAGTTGAAATGTATACTTAAATGTATTTTACCATTTTAATGGGCACAAACTTTTACATATTTCACAATAAAAAATGAACTTGATTCACCCTCTAATGCCTACTTTGAACAATTAGTGCTCATAGTTCATTTCTAAGTATAATTAATTGTCATTTCAATTTAAAAATATTCATAATGAGTTAAATTAAACAACAAACATAAAAATTAATAATACTATTATTTCAAACTAATAAATTAATGTCTTCATAAATGTACTTACTACATTTATTTATACCCACCATATATATTTACAAATTTTATATATATTTTCTTACATTATGCATTTTTATGCCTACTACGCACTTTTTAACATTATGCATATATTTACATATGCGAAATATAACTATATATTATTTTAGCGTGTTATATATATTTACACATAGTACAGAGATTTGTACACTATTCATAATTATACATAGGAAAAACTGTCAAAATAGTCACTCACATTGTACAAAAAAATTATTTTGTCACTCACATTAAGAATGATTCATTTTAGTCACTGACATTTTAAAAATGCATCAAATTAGCCACTCAACGAAACTTTGTTAGCTTTTTTAAAAGAAAAAACACATGTTTACATCACGGACCACTTAATAAAAGTGTAAAAAATTGAAAATCATTTTATTCTTCACACAAAACACTTTATTACAATCGATTTATTGATCACCCGCTGCTTTTTACCAGTAGACTCTTCCTCCATTAACTGTGGACTATGAATAAATTATAAAGGGTTTTGTTTGAAAAATAAATCGATATTCCACTTTTATTCATTTATTAAGTGACACATGATGTGAACTTGCGTGTTTTATGTTAACAAAGTGTATTTTTCCCGTTAAAAAAGTTAATACGTTTTAGTTAGTGACTAATTTGGTACATTTTTTTAAATGTGACTGACTAAAATGCATCATTTTTAATGTGGGTGACAAAATAAATTTTTTTGTACAATATAAATAACTATTTTGGCAATTCTCCCTTATACATGCTCTATCGAATTTCACACACTATACATATGTACACCTAAGTTATACTACTAAAATTTTCAAACAATACATATACTTATACGTATTACACATATTCCTACACATTATACTTATTTATACTATATACATATTACACATTATACATTTTTACACATACTATACGCATTTTCACATACTATACATATTTACACATATTTCACGCATTATACATATTTATATATACTACACATTTTCAAATACTATTCACATTTACACATTTTTACACACTATACATATTTACATGTACTACTCACTTTTGTACACACATTTTCACACACTATACATATTTATACTAATTACAAACATTTTCACACATTATACATTTTTACACATACTATGCACATTTTCACATATTAAATATATAAATTTCAACTTTTAAATATATTTTCACACATTGTGAAGTATGTAAAAGTTTGTGCCCATTAAAATGGTAAAATACATTTAAGTATACATTTCAACTTTTTAAAAATAAATATTTAAAACGGAAAAATACATTTAAATGAAATTTATATATTTAAATGCACATTGCCAATCATATATATTTTGAAACTCTTTAAATATGTACATACATGTATAGCTCATAAAGTTAATGACAAGCTTATAGTAATATGAACCGTAAATATTATACATATATATATATACATTTTTTTTTTTTGCAATAAATATTATATTATTTATATCTATTACACTGAATTAAAATTACAAAATGTTATTATTACATATAATACACCGCGCTGGCGCGGTTTTAAAATTACAAAAGGTTATTACATATAATACACCGCGCTGGCGCGGTTTTGGCCAACTAGTCTAAAATAAGGGTATCTCTTTAAGGAGTATTCTTATTAAAGGGGACTGCTCCAACCTTCGTCGTCGTCGTTCTGCGCTCCTTAGTTGGCCATGACTACTTGCTGATGTGGCTGTCCCCGCTGGCGTTTCTGCATGAGTGGTCGGGCCTGCTGATGTGCCTGCTTGAGTGTATGTGGGATGTTCTCTTACTCGCCTTTAATCTGATACATTGGAGACGGACTTATTCTTTGTACTGCGGTTCATGCTTTTATCCAAAATGGTTTTCTCCAGACTTTTCATTCCAGCTCTTTCTGCTTGTCCCGATGAGGAAAAGAAGAGAAAAATAGGGAGAAGAAAAGTTTTTTGCTACCGCTTCCTTTTTCTTTCTACTCTGCTCTCTCTACTTTATCGTTAGGGTTTCCTCTCATTGCTTTTTATCTTTAAGCTTCCGCTCACCCCATTTTTTTCACACACGAAGTGGAAGGACAGCTTTTCTGAGAGGGAGCAATGGCGATCAAGAAAGGTAGAAAGGGAGATTCCTGCAAGATAGATTTATGAACAACTATTAATGTTTGATTTTCCATTTTTTCCCAATTAATGTTTGATTTTCCATTTGTTCCCTTTTTGTTCTTCTCCACGGCATCAGAGCTTGCATCACAAAAAATATTTGCAAAAAAATCTAGCATGGTGTGGTAATTGCTATTTTCTTTTATGTTTTTGTCAATTTTGTAAGATCCTTGTTTGCTGTGACAGCCAGACTTTCTCTTGGTATTTTTTGTGGCATTCCTTTTTGAGAGATTTCCACAAGTCTGAAGTTTTGGAAGCTATAGTGAAGAAAACAGTGGATTTCGAATGGATCTGTAAACTGATGTGAATTTTTTTCTTGTATTTTTCTTTTTGTCTGAAATTCTGTAGACTATCTAATTTTGGTTTTTATGGATTTGTTTTCTTCTGATTGCAGGAAAATATTCTTGTTGATAAAGTTTTTGAGAATTATAGATGTACCAAGGATTGTATTACAAGTGATGGTGATGAAGAAAGATTGGCCATTTTTTGGAATGATTTCTCAAAATAGGATCTTTTTCAAAAAGTTTTCTAAATATAGGGTGGTCCTATTTATTCATTGTTTAGTTATTTTGTTTTTAGTCCCTTTATTCTTTAAAAGTCTTACAAAAGCATGAATGTTTTAGAATTCAATTGTTTATATTCCCTAGGTACTCATATAAGCATAATTAAAGCATAATAAAACACTATCTATTGTATTTTAGTAGTTCAAATTTTTCGGGTCTTATCTCGCTTCCTTTAAGCTGTTCGCTCTCCTTCCTAAAACCTCATCAGCCTCTGGGCTTCACCGTTCGGCCAATGATTAATGGCATTCCACTTAAAGATGTCAGAATCTTCACACCTTCGGACTTCTTAACGGCTAACGGCCTTCTGCCTCAACGCCTTTTTGTCCTCAATAGATTCTTCTGACTGCCCCAGCTCCTCCCTTGGGTACAGAATTAAATTCTGATTTGGGTTTTAAGAATATATAGCTCAATTTCTTAAAAGGAAACGTTCTTTTATTGAATTTGAACAAACTAATTTACAATAGAAAAGAACTTTAATCAGCTCATCCCTATGCTTATATTTTCCCTATGGGAAAAAAGAAAACTTTAGAAACTCATTCTTTTACTAACACTCTTTGGTAGAGGGTTTTCTGATAGAATTTTTCGATGCCTTCATACTTCAAGGTGTTCTCCTTTTATAGGCTTCAATCGTGTTTGAAAAATCCGCGTCAAGAGATAAGCCTTCTCCTTCATTGGTGGATTGATGATAAGAATCCATATCTACTAGATGAGTGGGGTAATAGTTATCTTCATCATCACATGAATGTGGTCCATTGCTGTCATTTTCCAGCAATTGCTTCCAATAGTGGTAGGGACCACTCTCCGTATGCTCCATTTTGAGCGTAGTGGTATGGACCACTCTTCACATGGTGCTGTCTTTCTTAGGTGAAGAATCTCTTGAGTGCATATGCTGACTCATTTTGCATGCCATTTGTAAGGTGGTGCTTCTGCCATAAAACCTGTCGGTTTTGAACTCTTTCACCTTTTCTTGCAATGTTGGTGATCTTTTATTTCCTTCTGTCACGATCATCCAGCTTTCTGAGCTGTTGAGGACTTGAAAATTTTTTACAGAGAAAGTCTCCATTATTCCTGATATGGCATTGATTCCCATAGCTCTTCTGTATTGTTCCCATTTTTTATTAAAGAAAGGTATCTTTACTCTTTGTTCATTAACTCGTAGACTCACATATCCTTTAAGTTTGGCGATATGAACTAGGTTAAAACATGGGCATTCTTCATCTTCATCATATTCGGGTGCTATGCTATACACTCGAATAAAAAGCTTCTTGCCTTCACCATATTTTTCAAGACTCTGAACAAAAATTGGATCAAAGAACTGAAATTCTTTTAACTCCACGCTTGGATAAATTCTATCACAGAAACCGAATTTGAATAATTGACATAGGAATTTTGCTGGAACTCCTTCAACAGTTGTTATTCTCGGATATATACTTGATCCTTCAAGTCTGAAGAAAGTTTCTCCATTATTTAAATTGTATACCTTCAAAGCAAATTCATAATATTTTTTTTCTTTTAAGTTTTTTGAATCTGAAGATCCTTTTATCCGAACAACTTTGTTTTTTCCAGTATCAGAAGAACTGGGTTGCTCGTTGTTGATTTTGAGATTTATATTCTCAGGATTCTCCATGCGAATGGTAGAATCATCATATGCTGATTTGAATTCAACATTTTTATTTTTTGTGGATTCACCACTATAAGTTGGTTTATCACCCAACATTCCATGAGAGTCCGAAAACTTCTCTACCAGTTCATAGAGATCTGCAAATTCTGTCAGTATCTCTCCCTGTTGTTCAACAAGACTGTTCATCTCTTGTTGTAGTTGCTTTTGCTGTTCTACAAGGTTTATTGTTTGCTCTCGAATGGAGAATAACATATTTGATTTTTCCACTATGCTTTCATCTAGCTGAGTTATTTTTGTAGCTAAAGAGCTGCAAAGTTCTAACATTTGCTGTTTTTTACCCTTCTCCATGTTCGGGGTTCCTGGATAGGAAATCTGCATAAAAATTGTCAGTTCCTTTTATATAATCTATTTTAAAAGTATAATAAGACAACAAAGATTGTCATCTTAATAATCTTCTAAATTGAGGTTCAGAAGGTAATTTATTAAAAATTAAACTACCAACTTGGGTATTATCTGTTTTTACCACAAAAGGTTTTGGTAATAAGAAAAAAGAAAATTTTCTTATTCCTTTTATTATAACCAATAATTCTTTTTCATTTGTAGAATAATTAACTTCTGCTGTTTTAAATGTACCGCTTGTGTACCTGCATATCTCATTGATGTCAGTTTTTAAAATAGCTGCCCAATAAAAATCAGAAGTATCAGTTTGTAAATAAGATTGTCTCTGGTTCAGGCATTCTGAGTTTAGGAAGTTCTTTACATTCTTCCTTTAAAGATTTTACTACTTCAGTATGATTATCTGACCATCCAGTAGTGTTATTTTTTCTTAGCAATTTTTGTAACAAAGATCTTTTCTTTGCAAGTTGCGGTATAAATTTTCCTGCATAATTTAAACATCCAAGAAATTGTTCTATTTCTTTTTTAGTGCTTAATTTATCTGGAAAATTACATATTTTTTGAGATATATGACTCTGTAATTTAATACCATTAGTGGTTATTATCATACCAAGAAATTCTATCTCAGTTTTACTAATCTCAGCCTTTTTCTGACTTAAGATTATTCCATTTTGTATGCAAATTTTTGCAAATTCTCTTAAATGTCCTATATGTTCCTGATATTCATTAGAGCAAATAAGAATATCATCGACATAAACAAGCATGTATGAGAAAATAGAAAATATCTTATCCATTTTTCTCTGATATATTTGTGGTGCATTTTTTAATCCAAAAGGCATTACTAACCATTCATACTGTCTATTAGGTGTACTAAAGGCAGTTAAAGGTATAGATTTTTCAGCAAGTTTTATTTGCCAAAATCCTGATTTACAATCAAATTTAGAAAAGTATCTCTTTCCTTTAGCTAAATTGATTAAATTATTTTTGTTTGGAAGAAAATATCCGTCAAAAATACTATGTTTATTTAACTCTTTATAGTTAACAACCATTCGTGCTTTTCCACGTTTTTCTTCAGCATGGTTTCTTACCATAAAAGCTGATGAACTATGAGGGCTATTACTACCTCTAATTAATGTTAGATTATGCAATTCTTTTATTTGAGTTTTAAACTCAATTTTATCTTCTTCAGAATATATCATTGGTTTAACCCTAATGATAACATTTGGATCTTTTAGCTCTATTACGGCTAATTCTCTTTTTATATCCCATTTTGCTATAGGATTTTCTCCATAATTGCTAGCTATTAGATCTTTTACTTTATCTATATCTAGCATTTTAACATTAAACTTTTTTATCTGATTTTTATGTAACCAAATTTTTTCATATCCATCACCACGCGGTGCTGGCTGAACTCTGTATGGTGTATGAATTCGTGAAGTGCGTATCCAATGTCCACAAGGGGTTTTTAAACTAATCATATATATTGTTTGATTGTATGTCTGAAACTGTTGGACAAAGTCATTTCCTAACAGTAAATCGACATCTAATCCTTCATAAGAATATAGCTGTTTTATAGCTACTATTTTGCTTCCTAATATAATTTCAGGTTTAAAACTTACCTTGTCTAAGGAGTGCTTATCACCTGTTACTCCTTGCATTGAAACTTTTATTGGATTGGTTATCCAATTTTTGAATAGGAATTCTTTTTCTAAACTTATTTCTGCACCTGTATCAATCTGAGCATACGTGAGAACTTTCTTTTCGTAACATGTGACTTCTACGAAAATACTTACAGAAAATTTCTGTTCGCTAGGCATTTTTCTTTTCTAAGAAAATAGTTTTTCCTGCAAAATAAATCTCAATACCATATTTATCAATAGAAAAATCATCTAGACTTTCTAGAAATGATCTTCCTAGGATTATATGATGGTTTTGTTTTCCATCTAAAGTATCCAAATAACAATTGATGTTAAATTTGGTTTCTTGAAAAGTTATTGGAACTTTAACGATTTTATTGATTTCATTTTCATCATTGGATATATGTCTGTGTGTGTCTTTATATTTCTTTATTAATCCTGCATCAAAATAACTGTTAAAATGATTTTGTGCACTTTTTGGATTTATAAGAATGTTATATCCTTCGACAAAATTTTTACCATTAAAATATTTACCAAAAACTTTTAAGTCATTTGGTGTGTCTTCTTTTCTTGATATATTGAGTGAAGAATAACTTTTTCTTCCTCTTTCTATTGCAATATTATTTTTATTATATGAGACTATATCTCTTGAGGTTCCTTCTTCTAAATTCTTAGAAGTTCCATAATCTATTGAATAACTATCTGGGATAGTTAAATTATTTCTAGTTGGTTCTAGAATCTTTCCTATTTCTAGGCATTCTTTATCTAATTCAACTGATGGTTTTTTATCAAAAATACTACCATAATTTGAATTAGTAATATTATACAATGCACAATAATATATGCTCATTATATGATTGCCTGGTTTGAAAAATCCTTTTCTTAAGATTTGAAAATGTAAACTCAAGGCATCATTGAAATCTTTATCTTTTAAAGATATACAATATTTTGGATAATACGTGAAAAGTAGTTTTTTGTAGGCTAAATTGCCTTCTACTATTCCAAGATTTCCATCTGAAGCTTTTGTAAATCTTTCATCAGATAAATTGATGACCAAAGGACAGTCAATTCCTTCTTGAAAAGTTGATTTACAAAGAATTTGTATGCCTGCAAGATAAACATATTGCATTTTATCTCTCTTTTCTTTAGGCATTTTATTTAACAAATCTGTTACCGTCTTTTTTGTTAATAAATTCAATTTTCTATTTCCAGATGTTTCTTGAATAGGTATTACCTTTTCAATTTCCATATATTCATGATAAACATGTTTCTTTCTTTTGAAAGCATTTCCTATTTGACTTAATATGTTTTGATTTGGTCCTCTTAGATTTAACTCTAAATTCCTAATCTTTTCATATCTAGAAGGATCAAAGGATGCTCTTAATGCGTATCCTTCTATAGTTTTTTCTTCTTCTTGTATGAGGATATCTTCCTCTTCTTTTTTACTGATTTCTATTTCACTCATTCTGAATCAGATTCAGTAAATACTTCAAATATTTCTGACATTTCAGAATTAAATGATGACACAGTTTCTAATTCAGATTCTATGTCTTTTATATCAATTATTGAAACTCTAACTTTCTTTTTATTGCATTCATAAGACTTATGTCCTTCTTCACCACAGTTATAGCATTTACAACTGGTTGGTTTTTTCCCTTTATCTTTATCTGGTTTATTTCTTTTGTAATATTTTCTATTCTGTTTTTTATTCTTTTTAAAGAATGTTTTATATGTTTTGTAAATCTTATTTTTTGATTTACGTTTTTTAGACTTATTGGTAGATTTATGACATCCCCAATTGCCTACTTCATATACTTCTTTGCAACATATAGTTTCATTAACTCTCTTTGCTTTTGAAAGTACTCTTTGTTGTGCACAAAGATCAGATAATTTTTCTTTTAAGAAAACTATTCTTGCTCCTAGAGTATTTGAATATCCTTCTATTTCATGATTTTTTTGAAAATTGAGTCAAAAAATATGAACTCCATATACCTGGTAGTTTTTGATATAGCATATCAGCTATTTTTGACATATCTTCATTACTATCAAAGTATTGATAATAATATTCTTCAAATTCGCACATATATGAATTAATATCACACATATTACAAATTTTTAATTGACTAAGCTTCTTTAAAGCTTCTTGTTTTTCAGCTATTCTGGAAGAATCTGTTCTTGTATTCCAATCATATCCCATAAATTCATCTGCTATATAGTTAGCAAATGTGCTAATTCCATCAGTTAAAGATTTTTTCATATGTTTGACTACATTAACTCTTATTGTATTTCTTGTTGAATCTGTTATTCCTTGATACCAATTTTTAACATTTCCATCTAATGCTGCTAGGTATATTTGATATTTTTCTTCTGACGAAAAGTTGGATGTTTTATCTGTCAAAAAATAGAGACCTATATCTTGTCCCCATTGTTGTAAAGCTTTTGACTCATCTAACTTGCAGTCAAGGTTTAAAAATCTAAATCCAGAACTTGTTATTGCTGGCAAATGTCTATTAGGTATATACTTTCCACTAGGTGAATACGTATATTCTATAGCTGCTTTTTCAGGTTGAACTCTATGGGTTCTTCCTTGATTTATCGGTACTGAAGAAGTACTTGCTTTATCTGTTTCTAATTTTACAGATGTATCTTTATTCATTTTTACCTTTACAGGTTCTTCAATTACTAAGTCTTCTAAAGAATATATTAATTCTTCTATTTCTTTATCCATTTATTCTTTTGATTCAATCTCTTTTTCTGAACTTGGATTGATTTCTTTATTTAAAACTTCTTGTTTCATTTTTTCTTGTTTAATTCTTTTCATTTCTTTTAAATAAAATCTTTCATCTAAACTTCCTTTTTCATATGGCCTATATCCTGTTGGAGCCTTTTTCATCCAAAATTCTTCAAAAACTTTTCGCTGGTTTTCTTGGAATTTTTTACTATCTTTTACCTTATTAGGTATTTGATCTTCTACGGATTTAACCATAATTTCTATTGTATTAATCCTGACTTCTACTCCTTTGACTAACTGGATTAATTTTTCTAAATTTTCTTCTTGTTTAAGAAGTATTAATTCTATGGATTCAAGTTTACTCATTTTATCCATGGCTTCCATGAAAATCTGCCTTTTCTTTCATATATAGAATCTCAGATTCTAATTCTTTTATAATTATTTCTTGCCTTTTTAAGGCTTCTGAATTTATTCCAGCTATAAGATTTTCCTGAAATCTTTCTTTTCTTATTTTTAATTCTTTATTACTATCTTGTATTCTTTCCATAAGATCTATGCAAACATAGCATTTTTTAGTTGATTCATAAACTTTTGAAGCAGTTCTTATATACATTTTATTTTATTATTCTGTATCTGACCAAGGCCAATCTTCAGAATTCCATTTATATTCTGTTTCATAATATATTTTTTCTTCAAATTCTTTTATTTCTATTTTAGAATTTGTAGAATCAAAGTTTTTTATTATTTTTTCATAAATGATCTTTCTAATATCTGATATAATATTCATATTCATTAATTCTTTCAATATTCCAACAATAATTAGAGTTTCTATAGTTAACCATAATTCTTTATTTTGTTTATAAAAAACAAAGTTATGCATGTTATTTTCTTCATAGAAGAAAGTAAGTGTATAGTCCTTTTCCATTAGGAAATTATAAACCAATTTTTATGACCACATGGCTCTGATACCAATTTTTGACGGGTTTAAACTAAGGTTATACTTAGCCTCGAGAAGATCGGTGCGGAATTATATTCTTTAAAGAATATATAATCTTTATATGAACTTATTAAAGTTCTGGGGTCAATTTATAATTTAGACATTCTTCTTTTGCCTAATTTTAGAAGTTGAATAGGAAACGATCCTAGTTTTATACATAATTTTAAAATCAGTTATATTCCTGGAAATCACTCCATTTTTTGACAAGCTTGAGGAAAAGGTCATCATTTGATTTACTTTTATTTTTCCTTTAGGAAAGTACATCTTGAGTCACTAACATGGAATTTTGGAACATCGAACGTTGAACAGATAGATATGGATGGGAGATTTCTTGGGGGAAGTTTTGACTGGAAGAAAATTTTAAAATATTGCTGGGAGTGAAAATATTTTTCTGGTAAATCGAATAGAGATTCCAATGGTAAAGGTAAACTTTCCTTGTACCTTTCTGGGCTTGTATTGTTTTGGAGAATGAGCTCTGGGATACTCTTTGTTTATTGGTTTTATTGGTTTTAGTGGACTAATGCAGGTATTTAGACCAGTGAAAAATGCAGACTTTATGCTATTTCTGCTGAGTTTCCTAAATTCAGCAACGAGGACAAGTCCTTCGTATTCCAATTCTCAGTGAAGCATGAACAAAACAAGAGGTAAGAAAAATCATCATTATATGCCTTTTAACGGAATTCATAGTAAGAAGGCATTTATGGTTCTAATTATTCCCTCAGTTTCTTTAGGTTATGGTTCTAAGGGGTTTTTTTTTTAAATTTTTTTAAATTTTTTTAAAATTTTTTCCTTTGTGATCACCTGAAAATCAGTAAATCTCTCGCTTAAGTCTTTACGAACAAAACCCATATATAAAATGTTAAAATTATGCGAAAAAATTAATTTCGTTTAAAAATTGCAGACTGGGAAGTTGCAGCAAACAATGGCCAAGTGTATAGAGAGAACTGGGGTGGGACTACACTCCGGCAAGTTATCAACGGTGAGGATTTGACCGGAGCTAGCTGGGAAAGGCAGGTATTTTTATTTCAAGCCGAATATCATCTGGGCTTTGATTGATTTCGTAAAAGAGCCGCCTTTATGCACTACGTTATGTAAGGATGGGTATAGTGTGAGTACTGTTGAGCACTTGCTCTTTGCTCTTGAGGCCACTGGGGTTAATAATTGCCGCATTGAAATTTACAGCTTGAATTCTGATGATGCATCGGTTGGGGTTATTATTCTATTTGGATTTCAGTTATCACAATTTTATTTAATATTTTACGTGTGGTTTTATGTATACATGTGTGAATTGTTTGTTATTCGAATATGTATGATTTACAGATGGAAATACGGTTATAAATGATATGCTTTTGTATTATAGGTCATTAGTTAGTGGCAAAGTTAGAACTTTGATGGTTGAACTTACATGTACTTGGATCCATATATGAATGCCATGTGTGTTGTGGGTGGAAAATAAGATATGTTGGTCGGTTTGATGAAAAAGGATTCTTAGTAACTGACGAAGGTTCTAATTTTGATGGGTGAATTATATGTACACAATGCCAGAGTTCCTAATTTTGGTGGTTGAATTTTCATGTAGAAATGTATGTAGTGCATGTTGTTTAAATGAAAATGAATGCTTTGTCGAGTACATGTAGTCATAAGAAATGTTCTCGTAGTTTTATTCCAAATGATTGCTTGTTAATGAAAAAGTTAAACAGGTCCCTATTTTTTATGGTTCAGCAAGGGAATGGGTCAATGGAATTGAAGCAGTTGGGCTGAAGGTGGCTATAGATCGTGATGGTAAAAGCCATGAAAAATTGGTTCCTTTTCTTAATGAACCTGTTTATGTATCAAAGAATGATTCTTTTGTAGCGGCATTCCCTTACCCAAAGATTAAGATTAGATGTGGAATTGTTTTTCCAAAGGTAGCTTTCTTTTTAGCTATAGCTTGTATGTTTGCTTCTTTTTATTTTTATCCAAGTGGGATTGATTTAGATAAAGTGCAATTGACTGTTCTTGTTTTCTTCAAGAACTTTTTGCATTTATGAACAGGTTGGTTCTCAATCTTGGTGCTATAAAGTGGCTTCTCTTGGATTTTTGTTGCCTCTATATTCTTTTGCAAAGATTGCTAAAGAGATATTGTCATTGAAAGTGATTCCTTTGCTCAAGAACTAGATACATTCTTGTACTTGATCAAGGTCCAAGGTCACAACAAGAGTAGCAAATGTGATGATGAAGCATGTCTCTTCTATTTCGATTGTTTGTTTGCAATTTGAGACTTGTTTCTATCCATCCTTTAGAATTTGTAACTGCTTTGTCCCATGTTCTTGATACATGCGATTCTCAGCACTCTGCATTCTGAATGGACATGCAGAAGCAACTCTTTGAAGTGTTTGCTTCTTATTGAAAATAGAAGTATTTTCTTCATCCTTGACTAGAATACAAGAATGGAAAGTTTTGTGTGAATTATTTTGATAGGTATGTGTATAGGTAGGTATGTGAATTATTTGTAGTAAGGTTCTTGCAATGCATTATGTGAATGAATGAATGAGATTGTAGTTTTACTCTCTTTCTCCTTAAATCTTGAAAATTTTCTCTCTTCATTTCTTTTTTTCCTATTGCTCAAGGGGTGAAAAGCATTGTGAAGAGATGTCGAAACAGGATGTATTAGATCTGGCTTCTGGGGTTGGCAGAAAGATTGCCAAAGTTGATTTTAAATCTGCTGTTGACAAGTATACACTATTTTTCTCCTTTTCTACTGTCTCTATGTGTATGTTTGTGTTTTTTATGTGCATTTGATGACATGCATGGTAATCTACATATACACGAGGTTGTTGATTGTTTGTTTCAATTTATGGAAGAAGTCAGATTTTGTCACCAGTTCACCCTCGGAATCCTCAGCAACGATGCGGCCTATACGAAAACTCTTTCTTTTGATGGATTGTTCATCACACTCTATACAGTTGCTCTAGAAAAATCTCAGTTGGTGCTGTGTGATTATGTGAAGAAAGAAGTTCCATCATCATGGGAACCTGCTGCATTGGCAAGGTACAACTTGATGTTTGTCATTTTATTGCCTTTTTGGTTGGAAGTATTGTGTTTCATAACTCCAATTGGTTTTTCAAGCTTTCTCCTTTTATTCTGCTGAGGTTTTTGGCTTCTGAAGAATTAATTTCTTTTCCTCAGTTTTCTTATTTGTGTCTGTACAATTTTTTAAATTTAAAAAAAAAAGGAAAAATGAGAATGCTTGCTTGAACTAGCTTAAATTAACATTACAACTTTTTTTTTTAAAAACAAAAGGAAAAAGAAAAAGGGATGTCAGCCTATGACAGAATCTGCTAAACTTTTGGTATAGCTTGTCATCTTTGGCACTACCAGTCGTATTGACATAAACAAAATTGATAAACGCTCTCGTAGAGCTTACTGCTGTTGTTTGTCTATGGGACATGGGATGAAGTATCCTCTGAACTGTTGCATACCATTAATGTTTTACTCTGATCTTTACTATCAAGCGAAAAGGGAGTGTTTTGTCATGCTCAATATTTTTCCATTTATTTGGCCAAGTTTATTGAAAAATTTGGCACCCATATTATTGTTGGCTTGAAGATGGGTGGGAAAGATGTAGTGTTCTTGAAACAGCAGCATTCTTCATCACTTCAACCTCCTGATGTGCAATAAAGACTGAAGGCAATAGCAGATAAAAGGGTTTTGGATGTGAATGGGCAAATATGGAACGGAATATCAAACTTATCCCAATGACAAGGTTTAGAATCAGCATTTGCAACTTTTCACACTGAAGACTTGTTTGCTGTTTGGAGGTTTTATTTCATTAATTTGGCTGAATTCTGTAGACACAATTTATTAGTTGCCATCAATCAGAACTCCAGGCATTGAAAAATTAATATAGCATACTACCCAACAACCTAGCCTGCATTTTGTTTGCTCACGAACCTGTTACCGGATAGTAGAGCTAGAGAAATAGCATAAGTAGTTGAATTTGATGTGTCATGTCCTTGTAACCATTAACATAAACAGGCTTCTTTTACAATTGGTTGTAACTGATTTGAAGCATAAGTTGCCTTTATAGAGATTTCATGGTTCTTTTCCCCGGTAGCTTGTTTGTGCTGAGCAGCGGTTTAATTGTTTAAACATGCATGGGTTTTAATTAATGTGACTACTGTTGAAATAGAACGTAGACTTAGCATGAACCATTGCATCTTTTGGGTTAACAATGAATTGCATATTTATTTACTATAGTCCAGAAGTTCTATGTAATTCTTTGCTGTTTTTCAGTTTGAGACCAGGGAAACGAGGCTGAGGTTTGCTGATACTGGGACATCAAGTTCTTACTCACACAAGGAGGTATGTTGTCATGTTTAGGTGTGAAATCTGTTGATTTGCTACCTTTTAGCAGCTAAGGAATTTACAACATATTGATGTTTAAACTTTAAAAATGCCAAAAAGAGCTCAGTATCTTGGCTACTGGGTTTAATACCATTCTTATGTTTTACATTCTTCCCACAGTAATTGGATGCTAATCATTCAGGTTGATGTAGGCAAACGGCCAGTGACTGGTCTTCGACTTTATCTTGAAGGTAAAGGGAGCAATCGCTTGGCCATACACCTGCAACACCTATCTTCTCTCTCCATAATTTTCCAACTTGTGGATCATCCAAATGGGAATTTTTGCTAAGAGTCCTATGATCGCAATTACTTTGAAAAAGTTCAATGGAAGAACTTTTCCCGTGTATGTACTGCTCCTATTGAAGCTGATGAGGACCTCTCTATTGTAACTGGAGCACAGTTACAAGTTGGGGATTTTGGGTTCAAAAACATTCTTTTCTTATGACATCGTTTCTCAACTGTTCTGGGAGCCACCGTTGTAAAGCAACAAGAATGGGATGGTTCCCCTGGGTTAGCCCGCAAATCTGGGCTTATATCAACTCTGATTAGTCAATCATTTTAATTCTTTTTAATTTTACGAGCTATCTCAATCAATAAAAATTATTAGATTTTATAAATTAGTAAAATTTAGACAATTTTATAAATATGCAAGGCATAAGAATGCATATTTTAAATAAAAAATATATTAAATAGTTAAAATAATATAATGTTATTATATATTCAAATCATAAAAATACATATCTTAAATAACATTAGATAAGAGTAGTCATAAATAATTTAGTATTAATTGCTAAAAATTAGTATGGCAAAGCCAAAATAATTACCATTTTTAAAAAAATTGTATAAATATTTTTCTTATATAAGAGATTTAGTTTAAGATAATTATGATGGCGAAATCAAGAAAGTTACCATTTTTTAAGAAAGGTTATACTAATATTTTACTCAAATTCAGTGGGGCCACCACTTGCCCCATTGCCTAATACGTAGTTCCGCCACTTTTTGAGATTAAGAAATTCATTCCACGTCAGATAAAATGGAAACATTCAATAAATTAAAAAATGTGAATCTTTTTTAAAATGTGTAATACATTTAATACTTGAAACCCAATACAAAAATTATAACAAAGTTCAAAACAAAGAGAAAAAGAAAAAAAAAAATTAAAACCTCATCATGAATAACATCAATTGCATCATTTCTTTCTCAATATGCAGTAGACATGAAAATAAAATTAGAAGAAATCTAAAAAAAAACTTAAATCTTATTTAATAATATTTTGGAAGATTCAACAACCCAAACAAAACAACGGAAAATCCTAAAAGAATAATATAAGAATAATGGGATAAACCTCTGTCTCTTCTTCTCCAAATGCATTTGGAAATTTCACCAATAAATCCTATTTTATTAAAAAAAATAAAAAATTCAATTATTGAAAAAATGTTATGCAATTGTATATACTACACCCATTTTTACACATTATGCATATTTATATATATTACACATATTTTAACACATTATACATATTTATGTATACTGCACAAATTTTCACACACTATATACATTTACACTTCTTTACCAATTATACATATTTATACATACATTTACACTTCTTCACCAACTATACATATTATTCACATTTTTTAACACAACACACATACACATTATTCAAGCACTATTCATATTTACACATATTTTACACTTTTCGCACAATATACATATTTAAATATACTACACGCTTTTTCACCATAAAAATGGAGAGAATAATCCATTCCTCAAATGGAAGAAGGTGGAAAAGCATAATAAAATAAAGTACTATCTTAAAACAATTTTGGGAACAAAATGTTCACGTTCTTTCAGGGAAATTCAGCCAAAATTACACTTTCAATTATACATTTTCCCTTGGATTTTTGGACTCTTATCCATGCTTGATTAATTATTTAGGTCATCCCAATTTTTATTCATTCAAATCTATAGAAGATTGGCTACAGATTGTTATCAAAGCAGATGAAATTATTTTCCAAAATGAACAACACAAGACAATTAACAATGATGATGACAAGTTTGAAGACAATGAAATACCATGGTGTTTTCTAATTGTATGTGAAGATACAATTCAACAGGTAATTCTTAAATTACACTTTTTTTTATCTTATAATACATTAAAATAATATTTGTTTTTTTTTTCATGTTTCCACAGAAAATCTCTTCGAAAATATTTCATGGAGTTGGATTAAGCAATGAAGACAAGGTCCAAATTTTCGATGGTACAAAACAATGGTTATTGGTTGTACAAAACCAATATTTTCTTGAGGGATGGCATGAATATTGCAAGGATAATATAATCACACATAAAGATCGAATTTTCTTGCTGCATCGTGAACAATTCAAATTTGATCAAATTCATCTAACAGACATGTGCATACATAGTTTTATGGCATGGACATCTCCGCTACATATGCTTACACATTATAGTAACATAGCAACATATGGAAAGATATATAATAAATATTCAAATCTTTTCCTTTTTCCTCAAAGAAAATTTAATTTGTTACTTGTATTTTATAGGCACACAACCTGGTGATAATACCTAACAAATTATTTCTTCTTCGATCCACCCAATGTTCAGTCATGATATTCATTTGAAGTGTTGTTTTTATGTGAAGTTTAGATCATCAAATCAAACTATGATGGTTAGTGTTATTTAATAAATTTGAATTATTTCTATTAATTTTTTTAACACAAAATTTGTATTTTTTAGGAGTCGCCGGCTATTATGAAGTCAGTGCTTCCTAAAAAAGAAATCCAAAATATCACATTGCTCGTTGGAGAGAAAAATTATACTGTCGCACTACAAAATAATACTCTAATGGAGAATTAGAATTATTTTGTACTCGACCATCAAATTCAAAACAAAGATATGATTGTGTTTATTCCACAAAATGTTCGAAGTTGTTACTATACCTATGCTGTTGTGATTTTTAACAGGCATGGTATTGAAAAGTTGTACCCTTGGCATTTTAAATTTTGTACATCTATATAAGACAATAGAATATTTCCATATTTTTCTCATTGTTAAAATACATAATTTATAACTACGAAATTATGATGGTCACCTATTCTTCTGTTAACAAATTCTGTATATCTATAATATTTTGTATTCACATATACTTTAATCATTTACATATTGTACTTGCTTTACGTATTTTGACACGTTATATATATTAATGTATGCTTCACAAATTTCTATCATACTACAAACATTAGCACATACTATGCATATGGTATATTTTCACAACACTATTTTTCTTTACATACTACACATATTTATATATACGCACACAATTAAATATATTTCATATTAATACATTTCGTTAGATTGTCAAACATATTTGTTCTTAACATTTACTGTCAAATTTTGATCATTATTAAATCATAATTTGTTATCAATTTTAAGGTTGCTTATTAAAACTTAATCATTTATAATGACTCATGCAATTTTTGTTCAGGGCAAATCACACCGCAGCGCGGTGTTCTCTACTAGTAAGGTATTAATAGCGAGATGTAGTAGGGTTTGTACTAAAAACTACCCATGCATTTTCATTACCACTAATATTGTTGTTAAAGATTAACTGTTAAGCTCTACTCTGTGCAAGATCGATGATTTTATGAACAAGTGGTTATTGAGTTACTGTAGATTGCTGCTTCTCAACATGTACAGTTTCATATCCATTGACTGTAACAAGTGTTTTGCATGATTATGTTGAATCATTGCTCACACATTGAGCATGACTTGATATCCCTATGTGATAGGATGTGAGTGCGAAATCTTCACACGTATATTGAATTTCAGATCTAGCTACGAATTAAGCAACCAAATAAAATTGCGAAAAAGAGTTATGAAACAAGAAAAACTTTGGATATAAAAATCTAAAACACGTTCGTTAATTAATACAAATAATCAATTTAATTCAAGAACTCTTGAATTAAACAAATTATCCGAATTGTTTTCAATTAAGAACAGGAATATTAATTCAATAGATTAATCCAAAGAATCAACTTAATCAAATATAGGGTGACGCCTCTAAGTACAAAGCTTATTTTTGCCCAAAAAAAAAAAATCTTCACTTGTCTGATTACTAACATAAGAAACTTGCCTTTAAATAGGCTACAAAGTGTAAACTCTAACTTTAATTATTAAAAAGACAAAACAAAGAGTCCTTGAAGGAATACAATTTCTTCTTACAATTAAAGGAAAAAAAAATCCTAAAATAAGGTACCAATTAAAATCCTACTAAACAATGCTAAATTGACACCTTTTTTTGGTCCATACTAACTAAGGAACATACTAGAAAAGAAACTAGAAAAAAAATAATTCATAAAGTAAAGAAATAAAAAACTGGCTCCACTTGGATATGGTGTTTTTTGGTTTTATTTATGAAATGATTTTATTGGGATTTGTAATAAGAAAGTAATATTTATAAAATGATTAGATGTGTTTGGATTGATAAATTTAGTTAATTTATTGAAGATTGTGTATAGAAAAAATTATTATTATATATATAAAGATTATTTTATATATTATTATATAATTAATTATTTAACATGTGAAAATATAGCTTTGCATTCGGCTGTGTGTGCATATGAGCCTTTTCAGAAGTAGGACCCACATATGTTGTGAAATTGTGTGGTGCCAATTAACCATCTGAAGGTAAATATCAAGAACAGGAACATATCAATAATGCAAAGCCTTGTAATAAAATGGGAGCAACATCCGGCTGTGTGTGCACTTGTCTCAGAGTAATCGATCTATCCTCTGCTGGTTGGTGGTAGGTCGCACTTGTCACAGTTCGGCAGCGGAGAGGAGATTCCACGGGTGGAGCTGAAGTTGTCCTCTCGTTTCTAGTTCCCTCTTCAGCTGATTTTCAGTTGTGGTCGTGGCTTGAGATGGAAACTTTGAACCTCTCGATTGAGATCTAAAAACATTTGGCATCTTTGCAGCTCCCTTTGAGTCTAATACGGAGGAAAGGGATGAAGTGAGGAACCAGTTTAAGATCCATCAAGTGAAAAGCGGCTCTTGGATCTTGGATCTAGGAGCTCGTGAAATTGACAGCAAAAAGTGTACTAATATTTAATAATATATTGAATGTAATTTTAATGTATAACTATTTTGCAATTGTAATTGCAATCAAAGAAAAAAATTGGTGCCAAACACATTTTAAATTGATTTTACAAATAAGTTGAAATTTGAGGGAACCAAACAGAGTATTTTCACAGAGTTGTGCGTTGCCATCTAAGCATTGCAAACTTAGTTTCGCCAAAATAGTGAACATCGTCGCGATGAAGGCGTTTTCTGCATCACGAAGTGCAGCTTCTTACTTCCATTTGACCATCAATTATATAGAATCTTGAAAAAATGAAAACATGAATGTTTTAGTTTGTTTCTTAAAATTTCAATGCCACTTGAATCATCATATTATGAGTTAAAGTATGATGGAATTGCTCAACAATCATTCTTGGTCATCTCTTGTCGTATTTCGTTAAGTTAACCCTTTTTTAATCTCAAATCTCCATAAGATCAACTTGAAGCTTATTTTCCATAATATTCCATGCTTCCATACATAATGATGGGTTGTATAAGATGATGCTTCCATTAGAAATAGTATATTAGACTTGGGTTGGGTGCTTATAGCATGTTATTTTCATGGAAAACATGGCATATCAACTGCTGCCCAAACATTTTAGGGATCAAACAGGTCTAAATCTGGATATATGTCGACACTTTCCACCCCAATGTGTGCTCAAGCTCGATTAGTAAGAACAACCCACAATGGGCAACATTTACTGACTTCTAGTTTGAGGAAGATGTGGCCTGTTTTTGCTCCGGCTATGAGGAGGATGATAATGTATGTATAATTTGCGGCCAGTGGAATCTTCTTAGTTTTATATGTTCATTATTTTGCTTCATTGATTCCATGCATAATAACTGGACATGGCCTGATGTCTTTGCATATGGGCTCTACAATTACAAGCATTTAATTATCTGGATTTGAGGATTTTATGCCGAGTTACAGCTTGCTAACAACTTTATTAAGAAGCTTGCCGGACATGGTAGTCTTTAATTTTTTTTTTCTGTCACCCCATCACTGTTATTGTGAATCTAAAGGGTAGTTTGATTGGCAGAAAAGTAAAGTTAAATGAGATTATGATTTTTAAGAATTTGAATTGAGAAAAATAAAACCATTCTTGTGTTTGGATAGATTATGGAAGTGTAGAAGGAAAGCTAACAAGATTGATGTTTCGATGTTCGGTTAAAAATAGTAAATTAAGGATATCTGATTCAACTTGACAAAAAAAAAAAAATCTTAAATGTTGTTGACGAACAATTTGATATTTTTTTCACATCTTCTACAAGGATTGAGGCCAAGAGAGTCAATTTTTGCTAATTTGAGATGGCAAAATACGAATCATGCTAGATGTTTTATCTTGTATTGTAATGCATAAAACTTTTTAGCAGCTACATCATGCAAATCAATTGAAGCTTATCACAATAAATAGCATTCAATATGACTTTGCTGCGATCCTTTTTAATGTTTTTTTATTTTTTAAAGTCCTATGTTATTTGGAAATTTTTGCAAGTTTATGTAGTAAATGACTCATGTGCAAGTCAATAATGTAAATTTCGATTGCATATGTTTTAGTGATGTGAAATTTTGGAAGAGTGAACATATACTTAGTATCTAAGCACAAAATGTGACATATTGGATAGACGGAAAACATGAAAGAATTAGAATTAGGACATGTTTTTTTAAAAAAAAAAATCAATAAAGCACACATTTGACATAGTGATCCTATGCAAGTTAGTATGAATATATATGCATTGGAGAGTATATTTTGAGCTATGGGTTAATTTAAAATTGCTTTATTTTTATATATTGCCAATGCTATATGAAATTGCCTCTTGAATTTAAAAGAAAATTTGAAAACATAGATCTTACTTCTGTAAATTGAAAGAATTAGAATTAGGACATGTTTTAAAAAAAAAAATCAATAAAGCACACATTTGACATAGTGATACTATGCAAGTTAATATGAATATATATGCATTGGAGAGTATATTTTGAGTTATGGTTTAATTTAAAATTGCTTTATTTTTACATATTGCCAATGCTATATGAAATTGCCTCAAGAATTTAAAAGAAAGATTGAAAACATATAACTTACTTCTGTAAATTGAAAGAATTAGAATTAGGACATGTTTAAAAAAAAAAAAATCAATAAAGCACACATTTGACATAGTGATCCTATGCAAGTTAGTATGAATATATATGCATTGGAGAGTATATTTTGAGTTATGGTTTAATTTAAAATTGCTTTATTTTTACATATTGCCAATGCTATATGAAATTGCCTCTTGAATTTAAAAGAAAGTTTGAAAACTTCCTTAACCAATGCAAATAGATTTGCTTCTAGAAGTTGTTGCAACATGCTAAACCTGTTGCAACTCCTCTTGATAGTAAATTGAAGCTTACTTCTGCAGCTGCAGCGCTTGATTCACCAAAGTTTTATCAGAAACATGTTGGAAAACCTATCTATTTGACTATTACGAGACCTGATATTTCCTTTGCTGTGAGCCTTGTCAGTCAACATATGCATGCACCCACTGTTTATCATTTATGTTTAGTGAAACGCATCTTGCGATATTTGAAAGGAACTATCGGCCGTAGAATTGTGAAGACAAGAAATTGACACACAAACATTATGGGATACTCAGATTTTGATTGGGTTGGAAATACACTTGATCGTCGATCTACTAATGGCTATTGTATGTTTGTTGCTAATCTTTTATATTTGATATACTAAAGTGAAAATTTGATACTCTAAATTAAAAAAAAAAAATTATTTGATACGCTAATTTTTTATACTTGATAAGCTAATTTCAAAATTAATATACTAATATTTTATACTTTATATTGATATGCTAAATTTTAGATTTGATACACAAGTCACATATATGAACATATTTTACCTAAGAATGCCCCTAATTTATACAAGATCAGGCTTAGAATTCTTTTAACTAAAACATTTAACAATGTTGTTGATATCACTATAATTAAAGTAAATTACTTATATTTTTACATAAAAATTTTAATTGAACACATTAAGAACTAATCATGATCTAAATCTCAAGATCAATCCTTTTTCCAGATATTAGTAAGTGATATAACTTTTGGTACAATATTCCTTGGGTGATTGAACAAATAATTAAAATTCAAATAGCATAATAAAATAATAAAATTAGAATAATAATTAAAATTAAATTAATATATAAAGTTTTGAAAGAAAAAGAATAGGATATTAGAAAAGTGAAAAGAGAAAGGTGCAGCGAAAAATACAAAGGGATGGAGGAAGGGGTATAAACTTTAGAAAATGGAAAAAAAAACAAGGGTTGTTTTAATTCTATTATTCTTTTTATATTCTTTTTTTTTCTTTTATAATCTTCCTTAATTCTCTTCCTCGTAAAATCTTATATACTAATTAAATTCTAATTATTATTCTAATTTTATTATATTATACCATTTAAATTTTAACTAATAGTTCAATTATTATTTTAATTTTCTTATTTTTTATATCTTTATAATTAAAATTTTAAATTATAGATAGCTTTGGTTTAACTTCATGCCAACCAATTAATATTGACGATCAATACCAAATAACAAATGTAGATCCATCACTACCAATATTATCGAGAAGATAATAATAATAATAATGATAATAATAAATAACAACAACTTTTAGTTTACTAAAAACTAAAACAATTTCATATTTCATATTTTTCAAATATTTCAAATAATTAAAAATTTGAGATAATTTATTATATTTTTTCAAGGTTAGATGAATATACAAACAAAAGCACATGATACAAGAGTTGGGATCTTCCGTCCAAGATTATCTCTATCTTATCATATCCAATATTAAACTACGTGTTCACTCAAATTCCTTGGTTAGGGTCTAATAATTGTAAAGTGATTTTAGTGATATTTATTCTTTTAGTCCCTAATTTTAGTTAAATTACATCGTTTTGGATATTGGACAGAATATGACAGAGATAATCTTGGATAGAGAATCTGATTACAGAATACAATACATAATGTGTCACTTTTATAATAAATGAAGGGTTTGAATTTATGTGTATTGGCTTATATGGTCAGTCTATTATATCATTGGATTCAAAACTTGTCTACCCATTTGTATTGATTACTTATAAAAGTCTATACTAAGATAGTGTTTAAGTGGAAAGACACTATTACTATTGCATAGATTATCAAGAATTTTCAAGCATTTTTAAAAAAAAAATCAATATGTTGAAAATGATGGGGAATTATTAAAATATTTTCAATATATATGAAAATTCACATGAAGAGTTGTAATATTCATTCATAAGTATGAATAGTTGTAACTTCCATTCTTGTAAATAAGTTAATAATTGCAACTCCCACTCTTGTAATATATGAAAAGTTGTAACTTCTTCAAACACCCACATTCCAAAAGTTTGCTTAAGCTGATATAATGATCATCTTGACTAGTCTTTAATATCAAACTAACAAGGCATATATAGCATGTACAGACCGCCAGTGGCGGGCGAGCCGGTACTGCCGCCCCCCATTCGTTTTGGAGAGCAAGGGGGTGGTATATGTAATCCATCCCTTAGCACACCCTATCGGAAAATTGTCAGGGCGCCACAACTGTCCCGTCGTCCGCCGCCCAGAAGTGGAAGTTTCAAGTTTGGAAGTTGGAACTGTAGTCTGTGGTCTCTGCCACTTTGGTCTGTCCGTCTGTAAAAAAAATAAAGAATGGATCTGATTGTGAAGATAGAAGACGATAGTTTTGTCAATTTTTTTTACGCTTAAGTAAAACGACGTTATTTTACTTACTCAAAAAAAACAAATTTTCAAATCTGAATATCTCTAAACGTGTTTCACTTTTGCTACTGTTTTCAAAGAGTACTAGTTTTGGATATACCGCACAATGTGCGGCCCGTTGGTATTAATTATTTCATCAAAAGTATTACCTCTTCCATTATGTATCACCTCTTTCCTTAAAAGTATTAGTTTTAAAGGATATTTATTTTACTACTGTGGGTATTAATTATTTCATCAAAAGTATTACCTCTTTCCTTAAAAGTATTAGTTTTACTGAAAAAGTATTACTTTTTACATTATACCGTATTTCATCCAAAGTATTACCTCTTCCATTAAGTATTACCTATTTCCTTAAAAATATTAGTTTTGTTGAAAAATTATTACCTTTTACATATACCGTGGGTATTAATTATTTCATCAAAAGTATTACATCTTCCATTAAGTATTACATATTTCCTTAAAAGTATTAGTTTTAAGGTATATTTATTTTATTACTGTGGGTATTAATTATTTCGTTAAAAGTATTACCTATTTCCTTAAAAGTATTAGTTTTGCTGAAAAAGTATTACCTTTTATATTATACCGTGAGTATTAATTATTTCATCAAAAGTATTAACTCTTCCATTAAGTATTACCTATTTCCTTAAAAGTATTAGTTTTGATGAAAAAAATATTACCTTTTACATTATACCGTGGGTATTATTTATTTCATCAAAAGTATTACCTCTTCCATTAAGTATCACATATTTCCTTAAAAGTATTAGTTTTAAGGGATATTTATTTTATTATCGTGGGTATTAATTATTTCATCAAAAGTATTACCTCTTTCCTTAAAAGTATTAATGAACCAACTACTAACAAGGGAAAAATATACAAATATATAGATGTAGATCAAAGAGTTACAAAGAAGGCGAGAAGAAAGAAGTAAGATCTGAAAAAGAAAATAGAAGAGAGAGCAAAAAGCAAAAGAAACGGGCAGAGATGAGCAAATGGGCCTAAAAATATATTAATACCTCAAAGTAAAAAACACTAAAAAAGCAAACACTTACCGGCTAAAAATGGTGAAGTAACCTGATAAGGAGGGTAGCGAAAAAGTTAGCCTATAAAAATCCAAAACAAACATAAACCGCCTACAACTGGGGACTTATAGGCTATTGATACGGGACGGGAGGGGTATAATTTTGTCCGAACTCGCGCTTTATAATAGTAACTGATGAGTCTCAGAAAACTCACGTCGTCTTCGGGATCGTCTGGTCGTCTGAGCACTCCGTACGTTCCGAAGACCTGCACAAAATCCCCGGGATTGGTCCCAGGGAGTAAACTCCGATGCCTAAGTCAGTAACGAGCCTTAAGCAAATATCGATAAGCAATTGAGAATACTTGAATTGAATCCCCTTCCTTGGTGAGGGAGGGGTTGTATTTATAGAATACATACCTGAATTAGAGTTGTATTGAAACTCTATAACGTACCTTGAAGAAGGGTTTGTTGTAATGTAAGAGTTGTAATAGAATTAAAACTCTTTAAAGTACATAAGTAAATTGAATATGTTCTGAGAAGGATTCCTATGAGCTGAACAGTACTTGTTGTATTAGGAGTCTATTTCTGAGGTATTATACTTATAGTAGAATTCAACCCTTATCAATAGCCCCTCAGGTCGGGTTGTATATGTATAACCCCGATCTGAATGACATTTAAGTGTAACACCGATCTCACGTATGTACACACTACTTCAAGTCGTGTCCGAAAAATAAGGTTTCACGCTTTCACTTTCTCATCCACGACTTATCTAACAAACACGTTCGGCGGCACGTTCTTCCACGACAACTGTCGTGTCTCTTCAACTACTCATACCCTTTGCCTATAAATAGGGCGTTTCAGGGCTCATTTGCTATTTCAACTATTCAGAGCTCTCACTCTTCAGTTCGGTATTTCAGAAATAATCGAGGATTTTCCTCCAGTTTTCTCATCTCTCAGTTCGGATTCCTCATTATTAACAAGTAAGTAAATGTCCAACTCTGAACACTCCAATTCTTCTTCTGATATTCGATCTGAAAATAATCTAGATCACGAATCATCTGCACACAATTCTACTTCTTCTAGCGGTTATTCTGATTCTTCTAGTAGTTCTCATAATCAAGATAACCTAGCCAAAACTTTAAAAACTTCTAAGAAGTTTAATTCAGATCGGCTAGATATGGAAAACTCCGAACCAAAAAATTTAGGTGCCTCTGATAGTCAGGATTTAGGGATTAACACTGATCAATTCTTTTCTGAACCCATCCCTTTAGCGATAGAATTTCCAGAAGATGAACCTTCAACCAGTCGACCTGTCAACGATAATCCCCAACCTTCTAATCTGACCAAAGAAACTGTAATTAAATTGGAAACTTTGTCCTCAACCACAACCTCTTCTTCCTTAGTTAACATCATTAGAGACTTTCACATTAGCCCCCAAGTAGAAATTAGAGCTCCTGGAGAAGGAGATGTGGCTAGCCGACCTCTAGAAGGCTTTATAAGCATCTTCGTAGAACAACTTAGGGCTGGACTGAGATTTCCTTTATCTCAGTTCATCAAAGATATCTTTGCTGATTATATGATCAGCTTAACCCAACTTACTCCGAATGCGATCAGAATTCTGGTCGGGTTCGAGTTATTTTTCAAACTTATTGACCACAAGATTACAGTTCCCTATTTTAGGCATTTCTTTTGCTTGAAATCGTCTGGGAAAGATCCTGGCTGGTATTATTTCACCCGCCGATCTAAAAAGTAGCAACTTCTAGGCGGAAAACCTAGTTCCATTCATGAATGGAAAGATAAATTCTTTTATCTTAACCTTAGTTCTGTAGATCTGAAATGGTATTGGAAAGACGCGGGTCGCGTTTCTGATCCCATTTCAATAAAAAAACTTCCCAAGGAACTCGCTGAGAAATTAGAAAAGGAGAAGTGAGTCCTTAACACCAACCACTTTCCAGAAAGGGTCTTAGTGTCAGCTGGGATGAGTTCAGCCATTCTTCCATCCGACCACACGGATCTCGTGATAAACGGGAGGAAGGGTACAACTTCTTTTCACCTTATCTTTTCACATAATGTATGTATCATTCTGATCGCAATATCAACTTGTTTTTTCTTCTGTTGATTCAGTGGTGAATATTGGAGACCTCATGGGAGATGTTCCTGAAGCTATAACAATAGACGACACTCCAGATACTTCAGTTCTTGAAAACACAGTTCCTGATACCGATGGAGCCCCTACCGATGAGGTTAAGTTGGAAAAGAAAACTGACAAACCAACTTCCTCGTCGGGCATAGGAAAAGGAAAAAAGATCGTCCACGGCAAATGAAAAAGCCTTAAAATCGTGAACGAATTTCTTAAGAGGAAAGCAGAGAGCTCGGCTGATGAAGCTCAGAAAAAACCCCGAATGGTGGATATTGAGGTCGATGAAGCAGAAGTATCAGGCCCATCTCTTCTCGAAAGGCTATTTATCCCTTTCTCAACTATACCAGAAGGCGAAGCTTCTTATTCCTTGGCATCATTCCGTCCTGACCCGAAGATGGGTATCAACGACAGGCTTACTACTGAAACCTCAATAGATTTTGCCTACAATACAATCCCACGTCGGGATAGAAAACTGTTGAGGAAGATGGACTCCACCTCTCTCCATCAAAGTCTTTCTCTTGGCGTGGCGCAGGTAACCATCGCATTTCACTTCGTTTATTTACTGTCATTTTCATTTATTAACAACTATATTTCAGGTCATGGGCTTAGCTTCTGAAGCCATCTATCGCAATGATACTGCCTTGGACAGAATTGACGAACTGACAGTTCAAGAAGAAGCCAGCAAAGTTAAGCTTTCAAACATCTCGTCTCTGCTTGAGGAAGAAAAGAAGAAATCTGCACAGCATCTAAAGGAGATTGATCTCCTCAAAAAAGATTTGGAAGCTGTCAGATCTTCTGAAAAGGAGTTGGAAGCTGTCAGATCTTCTGAAAAGGAGTTGGAAGCTTTCTTCCAACGAGGCACAAAACTTGCTGGTTCGGCTATGTGCGCCTGCTCGCAACTTGGGTTATCACAAGGCCCTAGTCGCAATTGCCTCAAAATGCCCAGAACTTGTCATCACTTCTGAGAAGGGGTACAACGCTAAGGCCGACGAGGATTTGAATCAATCTTTTGCCGACCTAAAGTTGGCAAAAGTAGATGGTCGGCAGTATGTACCTGAAATGCCTCGTGAAGATGAAGAAGAACAGAAAAGCTGAACCTGCAAGCTCATCTTACTTGTAATAGAGCTATAGGATTTTTGTGTACGTCCTAAACAGCAGTTGACCAATTTTTGGTCTTTTGAATATTATGTTTAATTTTTTAATAATATCTTTCATTGACGTCATTCTTGATCAACCATATTTTTGTGCACTCGATGTTATATTCTGTTAATAAGTAATTTGTACTGTGCCTGCTCAAGTTATACTGAGCTCAGTTTAACTCTTCAACAGATAAACTGCACGTTTCCTTCTTTTGTAATTTCATTAAAAGAAGTTATCATAATATTTGAACTTAATCGAACTTAAAATTTTCCTTTCTTTTGCGGAAAATAATCGATTGTTAAGTTAATTCGAACTAAATTGAACTTGAAACAATATTTGATCTAATTTGCATGTTTCCTTTTTGGCGGAAGCAATGGTCAGATCTGAAATCTGTTAATTTGAACTGAATCAAACCTAGATTTGCATTTGATCTGGATGTTATCCTTTTTGACGGAAAATCCATAAAAAGATGCCGTATAATCCGATCAGAGCCGGAGTTAATAAATACGACATAAAACATATTGGAGATGAACTCAAGTTAAAAGAATGAACTCATAAAGAGTCTTTTTATTTATGTGTAGCTGAATTACACTTTATTAAAGCGTCATATCGCTTTGAATAATTGAAAAAGAACTAAACAGATTACTATTGATAGTATCTTCGTAAGTTAGCGATGTTCCACATCCTTGGAATGGTTCGCCCATCAATAGTTTCCAACTTATAACTTCCAGCCCTTCCGACTTGAGTTACCTTGTAGGGTCCTTCCCAGTCCGGATCAAGCTTCTTCAGGCCTTCAACTCGACTTGCTTCATTCTTACGCAGAACGAGATCTCCGGGTTGTAGTTGAGTTTTTCTGACTCGCCGATCATAGTATCGGGCCATATCAGTCTTATACTTAACTTCTTCAAGGTGTGCTCTTTTCCGTTTCTCTTCCAGCAAGTCCAAACTCAATTGCAATTCGTCTGAATTTGCTTCAGGGATGAAGTGGATTGTTCTCGGGTTTGGGAGTCCGATCTCCGCAGGTATTACTGCTTCTGAACCATACACTAAGCTGAAAGGAGTTTCCCGAGTTGCCGTTCTTGGGGTAGTTCTGTATGCCCATAGAACGTTTGGCAATTCTTCAACCCAATCACCTTTTGCTTTTCCTAATCTTGTCTTTAAACCTTGAACAATTACCCGATTTGTGACCTCGGTTTGTCTATTTGCCTGTGGGTGAGCTACCGAAGTGAAATGCTGCTTTATATTCAGCTCTTCAAACCAGCTTTTGAACGGATTATGAGCAAATTTGGTGCCATTATCTGACACAATGGTGTTCGGTATTCCAAATCGGCATACAATCTGTCTCCAAACAAACTTAACCATAGTTCTCCCAGAAATTTGCACAAGTGGTTCGGCTTTTACCCATTTTGTGAAGTAGTCAATAGCCACTACCAATTGCTTAAGCCGTCCAAGAGCTTCAGGAAACGGTCCAGCAATATCAATTCCCCATTGGGCGAACGGCCATGGACTTTGAATTGTAATCATCTCTGTTTGTGGGATATGTCTGACGACGGCATGGATTTGGCACTTGGGGCATTTCTGCACCAAATCATGTGCATCTGAACTTATCGTAGGCTAGTAATATCCCAACCGCATAGCCTTCTTTGCCAATGTATGTGCTCCGACATGACTCCCGCACGATCCTAGATGGATTTCTTTCAGAACATACAACGCCTGCTCAGGTCCTATACAACGCAACCAAGGCATTAGATAACCTTTTTTAAACAAAACTCCATTTTGGATAGTGTACCTGGCCGATCGCATAGTCAATTTTTGAGCTGAATGCTTGTCTTGCGGTAGCTCTCCTTTTGTCAAAAAATTGATAATTGGAGTCATCCAAGTATCTCCCACCTCTTCTATCGCTAGAACTTGCAGCTCTTCAATGCTTCTAGTCGGCAAAACCTCCACCAGAACCTTTTTGGTGAGATGAAAATGTGCAGAAGATGCCAACTTACTGAGAGCATCTGCGCGTTTGTTCTGAGCTCGGGGTACTCGCTCTATCATGAACTCCTGAAAATTCTTCTTCAAGTCTTCAGTTTTATCCAAATATTTTTTCATATTCGGATCTCGAGCCTCATAACCCCCAGTTACTTGGTTTACTATGAGCTGCGAATCACTATAAACCTGTAACTTTTCAACTCCCATCTGAGAAGCTAACTTCATCCCAGTTATTAATGCCTCATATTATGCCTCGTTGTTTGTAGCTTTGAATTCAAAACGTAAAGCATACGTGAATTCTTGTCCCTTGGGGTTGGTTAATATTAGCCCAGCACCTGAACCATCTTCACTTGATGCACCGCACCGTCCACATATAAAACCCAAAAGCCTTCCATTTTCTTCTAAGGGTTCCGCAGGTCATCTTCTTTCACAAGATCTTCTCCTGATATAGAAACTTCTGCTATGAAGTCAGCAAGCACCTGACCCTTCACTGCTGTTCGAGGTGAAAATGTGATGGCATATTCTCCCAACTCGATTGCCCATTTCATGAGCCTTCCTGAAGAATCAGGTTTTTGCAAGACCTGCCTCAGTGGTTTATCAGTTAAGACATGAATTTCATGTGCTTGGAAGTACTGTTTCAGTCTCCTTGAAGCATTAACAAGTGCTAATGTTAATTTTTCCATGGTCGGATATCGCTGTTCGGCTCCTTGTAAAGCTCTGCTTGTATAATATACTGGTTTCTGTACTCCCTGGTCGTTCCTAACAAAAACCGAGCTGATTGCAGCATCACTTGCTGCCAAGTACAAATACAATTTCTCGCCATGAACTGGGGTGGACAATACTTGTATATTCGTCAAGTACTTCTTCAGATCTTCAAATGCCTTATTGCAAGTTTCACCCACTCAAAGTTTTTTGCCTTCCTTAGCGCTTTAAAGAAGGGCAAGCTGCAGTCAGCCGATCTGGACAAAAATCGATTCAACGTGGCTAAACGACCTGTAAGTCTTTGAACATCATTCAAATTTTATGGGGGTTTCATATCCAAAATTGCCTTGATCTTCTCCGGATTGGCTGTAATTCCTTGGCTTGAAACCATGTGCCTAAGGAACTTTCCTGAACCGACACCAAATGTGCATTTCTTCGGATTTAGCTTCAACCCTGTTTTTCTCAACTTTGTCAAAGTTTCATTGACATCATCCAAAAAAGTTGCTATTCTTTTGCTTTTAATCAGCATATCATCAACATAGATTTCCATGTTTCGTCCGATTTGATCAGAGAAGATCTTGTCCACCAGTCGCTGATATGTAGCACCGGCATTTTTCAAACCAAATGGCATCTTTGTGTAACAATACGTTCCCTTTTCAGTTATGAAAGTTGTTTTCTCTGCATCGTCTTCGTCCATCTGAATTTGATGATATCCTTTATAGGCGTCCAGAAAACATAAGACCTCGAATCCGGAGGTCGCATCCACTTTCTGATCAATTATAGGCAAAGAATAACAATCATTTGGGTAAGCCTTGTTCAGATCGGTATAATCTATACACATTCGAAGTGAAGCGTCTGGTTTCGGAACCATGACAGGATTAGCAAGCCAGGTCGGATAAAATACCTCTTTTATTATCTTTGCCTTAAACAATTTGTCGACTTCTTTAGATATGGCCTTATTCTGATATGACGCATACTTTCTTTTCTTCTGTTTTATCACTTGAGCTGATCTATCAATATTCAACTTATGAACCATCAGGTCGGGTGAGACTCCTTTCATGTCATCTGTGCTCAAAGCAAAAACATCTTTGAAATCTGACAAGAGATTTACCAATGATTTTTTTGTTTCTATGGGTAATGATGATCCGATGAGAACTGTTTTATCTGCCTGAGATACATCTAAACACACAGTTTCTACCTCTTCTTTTAACATCACTGTTTCTTATCGGTTTTCTGTTTTTACGTAATTCACATTTGCAACCTGCTGTTTTTTACTTCCCTTCAAAGCAATCATGTGACACTCTCTTGCTAACTTTTGATCACCTCGGATCGTAGCAATTCCTGCTTCAGTAGGAAATTTCATGACCAGATGGTATGGAGACCAGATTGCCTTTAATTGCACCATGGCAGGTCGTCCCAGAATAACGTTGTATGGAGACGTGACGTTAAGGACGGTGAACTCAATGTATATGAGTCTTTCCTTGGGATATTCTCCCAATGTCACTGGCAGGTTTATCGTGCCAATAGGCATTGACGTTTCTCCTGAAAAGCCGATGAGGTGTGAATGACAAGGTTTTAACTATTTCTTGTCAATACCCATTTTTTGGCAAGTTTCGTAATAGAGAATGTCAGTCGAACTGCCGTCATCTACATATATTCTGTGAACTTCCTTATTGGCGATTATTGCTTTAATCAGCAATGCGTCGGCATGTGGAAATTTGGTCGACACAGCATCCTCTTCTGAAAAGGTGATGGTATCTGTCGATTTGAACCGTTTATGAACTGGTTCCTGTTCTGGAACTCCTTTGTTCTTCGATTTCTTGGAGGTCATAGAATCACCATCATATGGTCCCCCAATAATGGTGTGAATTACTTCTGTGACATTCTTATTTATTCCAGGATTTCTATCATCACCATTATCTCTTCTTCTTTTTTCATCCGGAAGATCTGGATCTTACTTGCCTACTGGTCGGTTTGAAGGATTTCTTAAGATAAACTCCTTTAGATGACCGTTCTGAATTAACTCTTCTATATACTTTCTCAGATCTTTACAATGTTCTGTGTCATGACCATGTTGATTATGAAACTTACAAAAGAACTTCTTACTTCTTTTGTTATCGGGAGCCGTCATCCGTTGTGGATATCTCACACTTCCTCGGTTCTCCAAGATTGCGAGCACATCGGTTTGCCTTTTATTCAACAAGGTATAATTTCTATCTTCACCAACTGTGGATGAGTTGTTTTGCACTTTGTCAAATTTATCAAACTTTTGTTTGCGATTTCCACTGCCAGATGATTTGTTTTTTTCTTCCTTCTTCTTTTCAGGTCTGTCATTGTCTCGTTTTTTCTTATCTGCGTCTTCACCTTTTGCAAATTTACGAGCTCGTTTCATCATCTCTTCAGTATTAGCAGGAGGATCTATGACAAAATCTTTGTACAATCTCCCAGGTCGTAAACCATTGGTGAAGGCTCCAATGACCACTTCTTCCGACCTATGATCGATTTCTAAGCTCTCGTTTATGAATCTGTCAACGTACTGAGTCAATGATTCAGAATCTCCTTATTTCACGTTGAGCAATTCAACACTTGTTTTCACAAATTTTTGTCTCTGCACAAATCTGTTTGTAAAAGCCGTCTTGATCTCACTAAATTTACGAAACCTCTTGGGCTGGAGATTGTCATACCACAATCTGGCAGTTCCCATCATAGTGATGCCAAAACATTTGCAAAGGACCTGATCTAGATAATTGTAAATTCTCATGCTCTGTACGTAACGATGTACATGTTCTGCCGGATCTCCTTCACCAGTATAATATAGTAGAGTGGGCATTTTAAATTTTTGTGGAAGAGGGTAATTCTCCACATCATCCACAAAGGGAGATTTAATGTCCAAATCATCATCGTTTCGCTGTTGCTGGTTACGCGGTAGGTCGGATGGACCTATGTCTCCGAATCGCAAATTCTGATTTCTTTGCTGGTCGTACCTCACGTACATATTATCACCTACATGATCTTCTGCTCTTGTACGCTGGCGATAATGTGTACGTCTTTTATTCCTATTCGGTGATCGTGAATCTCTTCGACGAGACGAAACCGAAATATGATCCCGATTCTGATCTCAATTTTGATCTCGATTTTGATCTCGGCTATTCCTGTTAACACGCTCTTCAGCTCTCAATCTGAGCTCATGTTCTTTCTGTAGTTCCTGTCGAAGATTTCGTTCACGATTTAAGTAACTTTCACGAATTGCTTGTTCCCGATCTCGCTGTCTTGCATCGTGAGCTTCTTGTTCAGCTAAATTATAACCTGGAGCATGTCCTGCTATCATAGCTTGAATTCGCTGTCCTTTGTCGAGCAGGAACTTGAGCACATCTGGCGAATCCAAATTAACAATGGGGATCGAACTTCCCTCTTGATTTTGAAGACCAGAACCTCGTCCGTCTTGATGAGGAGTCCTGGTAGGTGAATTCACGGGCACTTCCCCTAGAGGAGGATTATTCGTCTCCTGATGAGCAGGATTAGGAGGATTTTCACCTGGTTGCTGGTCACGTCTGGATGACTGCAAATGAGTAGTAGGCATATTGCTTTCTGCCCAACGGTGGGTGCCAATTGATGAGTCTCAGAAAACTCACGTCGTCTTCGGGATCGTCTGGTCGTCTGAACACTCCGTACGTTCCGAAGACCTACATAAAATCCCCGAGATTGGTCCCAGGGAGTAAAATCCGATGCCTAAGTCAGTAACGAGCCTTAAGCAAATATCGATAAGCAATTGAGAATACTTGAATCGAATCCCCTTCCTTGGTGAGGGAGGGGTTGTATTTATAGAATACATACCTGAATTAGAGTTGTATTGAAACTCTATAACGTACCTTGAAGAAGGGTTTGTTGTAATGTAAGAGTTGTAATAGAATTAAAACTCTTTAAAGTAAATAAGTAAATTGAATATGTTCTGAGAAGGAATAGGATTCCTATGAGTTGAACAATACTTGTTGTATTAGGAGTCTATTTCTGAGATATTATACCTTAGTAGAATTCAACCCTTATCAGTAACCAAAGAGAGATAGTGGAAATAACTCTTTTGTTGTGACTTGAAAGAAACCCCTCAAATTAATTTGACTTTACTATTTCAATTCCGCTAGATTCGACTTTTGGAGCTATTTTGCTTCCATTTTTTATTTGTAGAGAACAAATGCGAAAAAATGGAAGCTTTCGAGTTACAAGAGTTTCTCTTCCATTAACTATTACCTCTTTCCTTAAAAGTATTAGTTTTGCTGAAAAAGTATTACCTTTTACATTATACCGTGGGTATTAATTATTTCATCAAAAGTATTACCTCTTTCCTCAAAAGTATTAATGAACCGACTACTAACAAGGGAAAAATATACAAATATATAGATGTAGATCAAGAGTCACAAAGAAGGCGAGAAGAAAGAAGTAAGATCTGAAAAGGAAAATAGAAGAGAGAAAAAAATGGAAGAAACGGGTAGAGATGAGCAAATGGGCCTAAAAATATATTTATACCTCAAAGTAAAAAACACTAAAAAAGCAAACACTTACTGGCTAAAAAAGGTGAAGTAACCTGATAAGGAGGGTACTGAAAAAGTTAGTTTGTAAAAATTCAAAACAAACATAAACCGCCTAAAACTGGGGACCTACCGACTATTGATACGTGACGGGAGGGGTATAATTTCGTCCGAACTCGCACTTTATAATAGTGATCAAAGAGAGATAGTGGAAATAACTCTTATGTTGTGACTTGAAAGAAACCCCTCAAATTAATTTGACTTTACTATTTCAATTCCGCTAGATTCGACTTTTGGAGCTATTTTGCTTCCATGTTTTATTCGTAGAGAACAAATGAGAAAAAATGGAAGCTTTCAATTTACATGAGTTCCTCTTCTATTAAGTATTACCTCTTTCCTTAAAAGTATTAGTTTTGCTGAAAAAGTATTACCTTTTACATTATATCATGGGTATTAATAATTTCATCAAAAGTATTACCTCTTCCATTAAGTATCACCTCTTTCCTTAAAAGTATTAGTTTCAAGGGATATTTATTTTTTTATCGTGGATATTAATTATTTCATCAAAAGTATTACCTCTTTCCTTAAAAGTATTAATGAACCAAATACTAACAAGGGAAAAATATACAAATATATAGATGTAGATCAAAGAGTCATAAAGAAGGCGAGAAGAAAGAAGTACGATCTGAAAAAGAAAATAGAAGAGAGAGCAAAAAGCGGAAGAAACGGGTAGAGATGAGCAAATGGGCCTAAAAATATATTCATACCTCAAAGTAAAAAACACTAAAAAAGAAAACACTTACTGGCTAAAAAAGGAGAAGTAACCGGATAAGGAGGGTACCGAAAAAGTTAGCTTGTAAAAATCCAAAACAAATATAAACCGCCTAAAATTGGGGACCTATCGGCTATTGATACGGGACGAGAGGGGTATGATTTCGTCTGAACTTGCGCTTTATAATAGTAAAGATAAAGATTCAGACTCTTCACTCTTCTCTTCAGACAAAAACCTAATTGGCTAATTCCACTTTGAAAGAAACTCCTGCAGCTCTAGTAGCTCAAGTGTGAACAAATAATTGTTTTATTGGTATGTGTATATATTTATATTTTTATTATTATGATTATTAATTTGATATGTTAGCCGTGAGATTTTTTTTTAAAATACAATTAAGCCCCCCCTCAAAATACGTTCTAGTTCCGCCACTGCAAACCGCAAGTGAAAATGGTAAAGAACTCCAACTTATCCAAACATGGACCTCACTGTACCATTTCATCAAATGTTCAATATGGTTGGATGTTAAATTGGACAAGCTAAAACCAAGTCATGTACCCATAGCAACAATCGAGTTGGGATCTTCTGTCCAAAATTATCTCTATCTTATCATGTTCAAAATTAAACTACTTCGCAGGATTCACTCATTCCTTGGTTAGGGTATAATAATTGTAAAATGATTTTAGTGATATTTATGCATTTAGTCTATAATTTTAGTTAAATTACGTCGTTTTGGACATTGGACAAAATAGGATAGAAATAATTTTGGACAGAAAATCTGATCTCAGCAACAACCAGGCACACAAGATTTAACAAAATAAAGTACAAAGGAGTGAAAACAGCAAGGGTATACATGTCCAAGTCTTGTGTTTATATGAATTTCAACACTTTGGAACATATGAAGCCATACAATTTCAACACAATGCCCCAAATAAATCCTTTATGCTACCATACAAGATTCATATGCTACCTAAAAAGTAGGTATATTCAAAACTCTACTTGAAGAATTGGTCCAAAAAAAGGGTTTACAGTTACTATCGTAAAGAACCATGAAAACTAGTCCCTCTGACATGCCTACATTTGTGTCCAATGTTGAATTTGGTGGTGAAACTTATCAAGATAAGGAATGCAAACTAAGAAGCGATCAGAGATGAATGTTGCTAAGGTTGCTTACAACTGCTTGATGGAACTGATCCTTACACTAGAAGTACTTAATGATTAGTCTAACACGAGGGAAAGTGTAGACTCACGGTAATTTTGATATGTCTTGAATAGTTGTTGACCTGCAGCATATTTTAGAAATGAGTCTCCTCCACTTATTGCATCCAATTACAAATATTTATTAAATTATTACTAAAATACAAAATATTAATAAAACATCATTCATTTATCCAAAGATTAGGCATAATTTACTATCAAATATAATTTTACTGACTAGTTATATATGAAACACATTCATATATGCAATGCCAAGTTAATCGTAATTTTAACGCGCAAAAAAATTTGAAGAAAATTAAAAACGTAATACCACAAAAAAGTATCACTATCGATAACAAAAAGTGTCATTATCGGATTACAAAATATATTACTATCGTTTACAAAAAAAAAATTATTCAGTGAGTGGCTTTAAATGGTATAACTTAAATGTTTACAATTAATAATTTTGTGACAACAAGTAAAAAGTATCACATTAAAAAGTATCTATAAAAGTAACACATGAAGTGACTTGAAAGTATCACTATTACATTAAAATGTATACACAATGTGTTTAATAGTACAAATACTACTATGTTTCAAAGTATCCACATTGGCATTAAAAGTATCACCATCACATTAAACATACATACACAGAATGGATGTCAAAGGCTATCACTCCCTATGTTAAAATATCACAATCATATTAAAAATATCACTCTCATTATCAAAATAACACAGTGGGTGACATTTAAAAATATCCACACTAACATTAAAAGTATTATCATCATACTAAAAAGTATATACAATGATATAACACGCGATTAATAGTCCGTATCATATATGAACGTCTTATATAAATCAGTTTAATTCCTAGGAGTTTGTGTGATAATTCTAAATGAAAGGGAAAAAAAAAACTAGTCCAATGAAACAAATTTCAAACTCAGCATTACACTTGTTGGAGTAACATAAATATGTATAGTTTGGGAACACAATAATTGCACTAATTAAAACTCTTTCAAAAATGCTCCTACAAAAACTCAGCAAGGTAAGGAAAAAAAAACAAAACACTTCTGGTAGTTCTACTAAAAGTAAAAGTTTCTGAACCTATATTGATCATAGCTCTTAACTCGGCAATTTTAATCTACTAAAAAGTACAAGAAAACTTTGCTCTGGCACAACATAAAGAAAACCAAGATCTGCACCTTTGATGTATGGACCCATACCCTGTATAAAAATGAAAACCTAGTTAAAAACAACAGGAAAAAAGAACTATCAACCCCATAAGATGCAAAAATTCATGAAAACAAGAAAACCAAAATCAAAAAGCAAGTAAAACAGTTATGAATACCTTGCCATTCAGTTGCAACAGTTCCCCTTCAACCCACTTAGGATTTCGAAACCCAAACTCAGCTATTCTTCCTTGACCTTTGTAACTAGCAACCTACACCAAAAAGTGTATGTAGTGAGACACATCTGGATTTGATACACGAATCAGAGTCGAATAAATCAAATTCAAATAGATCAAGTACCTCAACTTCAATAAAGGACTTTTACAAAGATTTAATAATGTTTCTATGATAATGTCAAAAACTTATGCTAAACTACATATAAAGAAGGTCATTTCACATTCCAAGGTAGTTGTTATAAAGCACAAATTCACACAAAGGTATGTTGTTATTTATGATGTTGAATCAGTTTCCACAATAGCATCATAGCTAACGAACTTATTATTGCCCGAACTACAACATACATAGCCAGGGTTCTAGGGTCGCTACCTTAAAAGAGTATGCAAGTTTTCATTGCATATTATTGACCAATAGAGCATAGTAATGATATAACAGTGTCAAGTCATTAAGGATAGTTATAAAGTTGACTTGTAAACTTAATACTAAGGAGAAAGAGAGAAACAAGGTGCTGACTACTGTTCAAAACAAATTGGGTCTCCAAAATACAGTAAAAATAAGCTACAAATACCAACAAGGTATGGTCTATCACATAATCAGTGCAAAAGCAAACGGGAACACAAAACATACATTACACACCATCAAAAATGATCGTGAACATGAAACGCGCTGCAAATCATGCTTGAAAGACATGGGAGCACATTCCCATACACAGACACCAAAGAAAACAATATTTAGACAAACGTATCTTAGCAACAAACTTATTACTTACCACGCCCAATTCGTCTGGATACATTCCCCTATTGGAAATGCGGCTTGCTTTCCCAATTTTAGCACGAAATGTGACCTACAGAATAAAGAGGTTTATAATTACTATGCATTCAGTAGATGGGCCACATATAGAGACTAATGAAAACTCCATTACCTCGCCAGCAGGAACATTCAGATCCCCGGTTAGCTTTACTGCCTCAACATATTCAAAGAACTCCATATCTGAAGTGTTTTCGGCGTTATTTGCATTCCAATTACCATATTTACGCCTCAGTTGAACTACCTCAGTACCATAGGGTCCAAAAGCACCAACATATAGACCTTCCCAAAACAAATAGATCAAGATCTAACAGAAAAAGATATATTGAACATCCATCCAATTGACCTACTTCCCTCCCACAATCGAAGAAGTATATGCACAATTGCAAACACGCCCTTTACAGAGAGGGAGGTAGAGAAAACACTCACCATCAAATGGATCTAAATCACCTTTCGAGGTGGTAATTCGTCTAAAATTTGTAAATTCAGATAATCTACTCCGCTTCTGCGCCTGACTGACGGCAAGCTTGACTATCTCACGTACATCTCTTGAAATCTATACAAATAACAAATTTAATAACTTGGTCAAGTAAGAAATAGATATTAAAATGCAAGGAGAATCTGTAACAATGAGTAGTCCATATGAAACAAACATATTTCAACACATATTTACTGCTACAGTTTTCTTGATTCCCACATAAATGTAACTTATCATCATAACCAACAATATGAGTTTGAAGTCTTCTTTGAGACTCCAAACAGCTTTTCTACTCCATTTTTACCTTTCCTTTCCATTCTTACCTTTGAAGAAACTTTCTCAGAGCTCCAAAATGCCTTCGCCACATCAGGAGGCATGAGTTTGGAAACATCTTTGGCTGCTACAGCAGCTAATTTGCTAGTGGAGGTACTATGTTCTTCTGCATCATTATCTTGATGTCTCTTGGGAATATGTAGCACAAAAGAATCCTTTTCCATTTCTTTAATTTCAGCTGGTACACGGACATACTCATCCTTGGTAGGATTGTCTTCTTTATTGTGCAATACCCCACCAATGAAGAGCTTTGTATCTAGATCTTTTCCATCTTCCCCAGTGTCACTATTTTCTCCAGAAGCAACTTGATCAGGCTGCAAGTCATCCAAATCACTAGCTTCCTCATCAGAAGTTTCAGCAGGAATTGCATTTTCATTGTCTTCTTCCATCATTTGCTTAACATCACCTTCCTCTGTTACCTCTTCTGTGACATTAATTTTCATTACTTTCACTTTCAATTCAGGAATTTTATCTTTGAGAAAGTTTATCACACTTCGTATCCCTTCCTCAGCAGCTTCCTCAAAATCTATGGTTGTTTCATCACTTTTTTCAGGTTCTTTTTCACTAACTTCAACATCAACAATTGATGCATTCTCAAATTCAGCTGCTGACAGGCCCTTAGTGGATTTAGAGTCAGATGATAAACTGGAATTTGATGCACTTCCTCTGACTCGCTGCAAGAATACTACCTATGGAAATGCATGACAAGGGGAACAGAATGAGTACAGATGTAAGATAAAATTTTTGAGTTACAGGACCAGAAAAATGTTGCATATACAACAAAATTAACTACAGGGGTGAGGGTGAAAAAGCATCTATTTTTTTATGCAAAATTGAATTTGTACATTGCACCGTGTGGTGTAGTAAGGCAATATAAACTATTCCTTTGGACTATGAACCTCATTTCAACATTTTTTCCAGGTGGTTAGGCCATTAGATTAAACAAAAATACCAAATCTACAGATCAAAAAACATAAACTATATTGACACAAGGAAAAAAAATCTACCATCACATTTAAGGACATGAGAAAAAGATAAATGCATAGCATCAAATGCCGAATCCATAAGCAAAAAATTTGTAGCAGATTTTCAATTTATTTTGAGGACAGGTTATGATGATGTAACTACGGCTGGGAATGGGCCTACTTTACCGAATAGAACCATTAACAAACAGCCAGACATAGAAACTTTCAAAAAGTCAGTTAAAAATGAACATTTGAATTCTTCATGCAATAGCTTTACAGTTTCTAAAAGAAGAATGAAAAACATAATGTACATCACCTGCATGATGTATGACTGATTTGCATCTTTGACCACAAAAATCTCAAAGAGTGGAGTTCCAGGGGATGCATTGATCAGTTGTCTGAAGAAAACAATTATTACTAGAATCTCAGTAAATAATAATAAAAAAGAGAAGGAAAACACAAAGCTTCGAGCTTTCTTCACAGACAATACTACCTTGGACTGTAGCTTCTACCAACAAATCTGCCCATTCCAGGAGTTATACGGATGAGTCTGCCAAAGGGATCATCAGAATCCTTTGAATAGCCAACCCACCACCCAACCTGAAAAGAGGTATGATGCTCAAGAATATTATAATGTGAAAAGAAGAAAGAAATAATCATTTCAATTGTTTCATTTCCATCTTTCAGATTCTCTCATCTGCCAAACTTGATGTATATGTGGAACATGGAACAGAATAAGTTCAAAAGGTAAATAATCAAGTATCATGAAAAATTAATCTTGTGTTTATCACCAAATTGAATTATGGGTTTAAGTATAGGATAGAACCAACACATCTGCAAACCCATAGACAAAGCAACCAGGCTATGGAATTATGACAAGACTAAAACTTAAGAATCTCTAAATAAGTCCAAATCATCATTACATAAATTTTAATCTGTATCCTATCACTTGGTCAACTACCAAAGCTCATCATCATTGCTGAAATGAGCTCCAAAAACATGACGTAGAAAGCAAGTAAACAAAAGAGAAGGCAAACGATAGAATAATATTGGGAAACCAAGATGTAAAGGTCAGAACTTTTATAGACATTTTTTCCCGATTATCAAGGAAGTTCTATTAGTTTACCATCTGAACATTCAACTCATTTAATTATTTGACGAACAACATGGAAATGTACTTTCATGCCTCCAGAGCTTTCACTTCTCTGTCTTTATACAGAATTGCTACGTGCTAATGGAACCATTTGTTGAAGTCACAGAGCAGAAAGATGCAAGAACAACTGCTACCCCCCCATCCAAGTACAAAGCAGTAAGGAAGAAATAGTGGAAATGATTTAAATAAACTACATTACAACAGCACCACTAAGATTTCTTCTACAGGTTTTCTAAAACTTGCAGAACTAAAAATGAACCTATAACAGAGAAATCTGCAAGCTTTGGAGCAGTACTTGTCTAACTGATTGCTTCACGTGGAAATATCGTAAGTGAACTATATTTACCAGTTACTGGTTAGTTTGGCAATACATTTGATCTTCATTACAATTTTTTTATCAGTGATAAAAACCAACTCATTTTGATATCCATTAACATCGGTACATCAAGAAAAGTTACAAAAAAATCGAAACATCGCTTGTGTTTGACAGAGGTACTTCAGTAAATATGTTCACGTCAACATGGTTTTTGCCGAAGCTAACCCTTGAAAGTAAGGGTATGATGCTCCAACCTAGCTTATTGTTTTACCCAACAAAGTCAGATATGTTTGCAGAAGCATGTCTATCAATATTTCAAACGTCTTTCATTGCTTTATACTTTAACTCAGTTAACAAAGAAAAGGCTAATCCTCGAGGCATCATATTCCTACTTGTTAGATCCACAAATATACAGTCTTGTTCTGGTGAAAATAAGTTATCTACAGAAGAATGACTACAAATATCACCATCCATTAGGAAAAACATAATTCTCCATTAAAAAATAAATAAATAAATAAATATCCAAAACGGATTCTAGCACAAAAAGGCAGACAAACACAACCTATCGTTGTCAAACATCTTTAGGTGTTATTACATGAATACCAGTCAAACAAAAACTATGAAGTAAAATGTATGACATTCAATGTAAAGGGAGAACATAATGAGCATGCAGTTAGGCAAAATGCCACACTTTGCTTTGTAACACGTTTAAAAGGACATCACAAGGATCCAATCAACTCTACAACATTCTAGAGAAGCACATTTGTTAAAATATAACAGAAAGAAACCCAAAAGGAAGACCTCAAATTTAAAATGGTAGACAAAAAATAAGCAAATTTAAGATATGACCTCCTAGTCCAAGAGAACAAACCATTCCATATTGGTGATCTAATTCTTCAACTTCAAAAGGGCTCCCTTTCCTTGAACTCACCTGCCATTCCTATCTCCATATCCTCAAAGCAGGTCATAAAGCTTCCAGGTATAGAGCACCGCAAGAGACAATTTATGGCCCAAATGATGGCAAATAATATATCATATGCTCCCTAGTCTCCAGGTTACATCTGAAGGTGGTTCTATTTTAAAGAATAAATACATAAAATGACTAACTTTCATAAATCAAGAGGTTCATTGAATTAATCTACACTTCTGGAATTAGGATGGTAAGAGAAAGTTTTAGTTATAGGACCTGATATGCACTCCTTGCTATATCCCCTCGACCATGGCACGTGTAAAATATATCATTGAAGATGCAATTTCATTCTACTGTTTCTTTACCTGATTCTATCTTTATTGTATTTTGTGTTAGTGTAAAGCCTCAGAATCTTGTCTTCAAAAGAAAAGGTCCCATGTCCTGCTTTGAGATTAAATGAGAAATTCCTGAGTGTTTATTTATTCCCATAACTCTTTCATCAATATCCATGGTGGGTGAAACTAAATAGCTAATTACTGTTTAATTAGAAACAAAGCAATAAGAACAGAATTGAAGAAATCCAGTCTCTAAGTTAGACCAGTCTTCATAAGAAACAAAACCTGGGGCTATCTTTCTGTCCCAAACTAATGTATAATTTCTTCTTTTTTAAATGATTTGCAAGCCAGTTCAACTTTTCCAACAGGAATATTTTCTAAACCCCTTCAACTAAAAGTATGTCGACCTAATAACTGACCAGTATCTTCATAAGAAGCAAAGCCTGGGGATCTCTGTCCCAAAATAATGTATAACTTCCTCTTTTGTAACTGCCTTGCAAGTCAGCTCACCTTTTCCAACGGGAATATTTTCTAAACCCCTTCAATAAAAAAGTATATCGACGTAATAACTTTGTCGTTAATCCATCTCGATGATATTTATTCTGGTAACAACTCAAGAGTTCATATTTAAAGAAGAGATCAGTAAAGGCAGTGGCAGAAGGAGAATTAAAAGAAACAACATTTTAAAAGAGAAAAAAAAAAAAAAAAAAAAAGCTAATAAGCATCACATCTTTCTGAAGGAAGAAAATTAAGCTGTCTCCGAATTACAGTTGCAATAGAGGTTAAAAAAAGGTTCTTGGATAAGTAAATTACCAGCCCACTTCCTGTACTACGGCACAATCTTGAAGCCTCATGATAACGCTCTTCATCTACAGCATTCTAAATAGAAACAGAAAGAAAAAAGGCAAAGTCATATCAATTCTTTAGTTAGTTGACAGTCGAGCTTCAACCACTGTTTTTCACCTTCAACAGTGACATAATTTCAGCAATGCTATCCTTTGATGTTGCTTCTAAAATAGCTGTCTTCAACTTTGCAGCTTCTTGGAAGTCCTCCCTCTCTATTGCATCTTCTAGTTGAAACTGTAAGTTTTACATACAGTCAGACCAATAAACTTTGAGACATATATAACTACAGGTTGCTGCTGATATTAAAACATCATGCCACAATTCTAGTCTTTGATGACTTTTCAACAATATTTGAGATACAATTATGGGAAAATATTCTGAAGCACATGATCAAGTTTATACTAGCAGGCATCCTATAAACCATGCTCACATATAGCAATCCCACATGTCAATTTGATTAACAATTGTCAGTACAGAAACAATAACCAGAAGTCATTTCTTTCAACCCTTTGAAAACAATGGCAGCATAAACAACATGAGAAATTTACAGGAAAGATAAAACAATGTGATGGGAAACCAATTCAAAGATATTACTTCCAAAGGAATCACCAAAAACTTCTAGGATGATCCAATATATATAAAAAAAAAAAGATTAATGCCAAGGAAAACAGAATAAAATAAAGATCCAAGCATACCAACTTGGAATCTGTCTAAAAATGCAACCCAGGATGAGTAGCAGAAATCTGGATAGACGATCATCAGTTGTTTATCATTCTAGTGACAGAAATGACTATCCTGAAATCAGTTTTGTGTAAACATGATTTGACCTATATCCAAGGCTATGGTGTAGGACAAATCAGTAAACAATTGCTAAACAGTTATATTCAGCTCTCTTCAGCTCCTAGTAAAATAGTCAAGAAGAATGACTCAGGAGACTTATGCGCTTTAGGCTGAACAAGAACTAAAATGCATAAGCATTTCACTGAAGACACGAGATTTTGTTACTTTAGTAAGAATCCATACTTGCCCTCAAAGTTTGTTGAAAAATAGCAATTGCAATGAATTCAAAAGATTGAACCATCTAATATCTCACAACAATAAGTGCCACATTACTTCAAGAAAGACATCTATACTATCAACTTGACTTATCCTATTGCTAGTTCTTCATTTCTTCAGTACTCCATTTCTTTCTACAGTTTCCAACACCTGAATTTTACTATCCACAAGGCGCAATTCAAGGACTAGACATATAATACTAATGCAAAACTGAATCCATCAATTCACATGTCTGAACAGAGCTACTAGCAAGCCTAGCATCAAAATATTTCCACTATGTACTTAATGTAATTTGGTCTTTCAATCAATAATACTAACCAAATCAGTAGATCATAATTTGGACCAACTTTACTTTCTCAATTTACATCCCACTCTTTTAGTTTTTCAAAATTCATTATTCATACAAAATTGGAAAGAAAAGACTCCAATTCTTTCTGTTTTTCGAAACAAGCAAACATACAAAACCAATAGTAAATGGCATTAACTTAATATCAAATCATTTACTTTCATTTGATAGAAAAACTTGCTATCAACTTCCATCGAATTCCAATTTCTCAAACTTCCTGATAGAATTAACACAAGAAATATCTCCCAGAGAAGCAAATACATCAATCAAACTAAAAAAATTAAGTTAAGAATGAAGTCGACAACAGATACTAGCATAGAAGGGGGAAAAAGAGCAATGACTTTACCAATTCTCCTAATATATCACAATTAGCTGACAGAAGAAACCCACCATAGATGACAATCAAAACAAAACTTCAACCATAACCCACCAAACAACCGCAAGTATTCAACACCAAACAGACAAGAAAAACACACAAAAACATACAAACATGTGATGTGAATAAAGATTCAACCTTTAAAACAGAAGCATAGCTCTCTGCTTGCTCAATCTCCGAAAAATGGCGAGCCCACAAGTTCCAATCCCACTCTGACACAGAAATAGTATTGGAAGATGAACTCTCATCATTGCTGCAAAGGCAATAAACCTTTGACTTCTTATTCCTGACAGACAAAACCACTTTCCCTGGCAAACTAACACTAACAAACTTCTTATTCCTGACAAAATTCAAGTGTTCCAATGATGATGAAGATGACGAAGAATAAAGGGATGGCCTTAATTGATGAATTGGGATTGTAGAAGAGTGTCCTGTAGTGGCCCAAGTATTGGGCACAGCCATTTTTGTAAAGCAGTTTTTGACCAAGTGTCCTTGGTATGTCAGAATGTGAGATTGAATGAAGTAGTGTTTGTGTGTGTGTTAACTGTTATGAAATATGGATAGAGTTTTCGAGGGATAAATTCTTTTTTTCTTTCAATGTCCAACTCCAATCTATAGAGGAGGGGTCATCAATTCATTAAATTTGTTTGTATCTTTGTATCTTTTTTTTTCATTGTTGAATTTTTTTTTATCACTAACAATAACATTCAATTTGGTCATTCATATCAAAATTCGTATATACCATCTAACGATAACAAGTATATATTTTTTCATCAAAAAATATATAGAGTCAGATAAAATAATCAGCTTAGTATAAATTTTTAGTGCGAGTGATGAAATTAGATTATTTTAAATATGAGTGATAAAAAATGTTTTTTTTTTAATAAAATATGACTGATAATTTTTGCAATTTTCTCATAATTTTAGGGATGTGAATTGGTATTTTGGATTTTTTTTATTTAATTTTGAAAATTTTAGACCAAAATCGAAAATTAAAAAATGAAAAATCAAATCAGATTTTTGTCCTTTCAATTTTTTTAATTTTAGTTTAGACTATTTACGTAATAAGCTACTTGTTCAATAATTATTAATAAAATTAATCTAGAACGTAACCTAATTTTTCTTCTTCTACTTCTTCTTTTTTTTTTTATCTTTAGCTTTTATACTTTATTAATATTCTTTTTTTGAATAATAGAAGAGAATTATTTTACTCAAAAATATAAATATAGATTTAGAACAAGAATTATAGTTTTAGCATAAAAAATTATGTATAATTTATTGATTAAATATAGCTATGTATTACAAATATATATATATATAAAGAAAATATTTAATTATTAATTTATTTGATTAAGTTATTCGTCCTTTTTTTTTGGTTTAATTTTGCTTCACTCCTGTAGTATGAAATTGGGACTTGCTTAATCAGTTAAGTCGACGAAAGAATAACGCTTTCACTTTATGAAATGAGTCAAAGTGTCAAACTAAGCATGCCGACCACACGCGTAATAGCGCACTTGTCTACTTCGGAGTTCGGACATTGGTTGAAGTTCTTCATCGTTAAAAACTTTTTTAATAATACCTTGAAAACTCATTTATATTCCATTTCAAATTTATTGATTAGTTTCTTCCAATTTTAAGAATGTGATATTGAATTTTAATAAATTTTGAAATTAACTCAATACGGTAGGAAAACTCGTTAATTACTTTTTTATGGTTTGGCTTTTCTAATAAAAAAAATACGCAAATTTATTAGTTTAATGTATTTATTTACGCATTTCAATCCATTGTTCATACTCTCTGTTGTTAATTTGAAGTATATTTTTGCCAAGATCCTCACTTTTTTGTCTCTATTTTTTTTTTATGAAAATACCAAACTAATAAGGTGGATATAACTTGTAGGTTTTCAAATTATAAGGTTAATTTGATAATTTTCAAAACCAAAATAGAAATTATGTAATTTAACCCTAAGAAATGTTGTATTAGCAAAGGCTTTAGCATGATTTGCTCCTAGAACCAAAAAAAAATTTTAGTGAGGGGTAACTTTAGAATAATTTTTTTTTTTTTGCAATTAAATAAATGAAAGAGCAAATAGAGCAAGAGAAAAATAGAAATTAAGAGAAATGAAAAGATGGAGAAAGATAGATATTATAATGGTTAGATTGGTGAAGGAGATTATAGGAAGAAAAAAAGTTTGGCTACTACTCACTACTCATGTCACGTTTGGAATTGGGAAAGGAGAAGATGCATAGTACTTTGCACAAGTTTTTGGGATTGAATTTTTTTTAAAAAAAATAATTAATAAGAACTACGTCATTTTTTTATCACTTAACAAAACTAAGTTGTTTTGTTAAGTGATGATGTGTAAAATTAGATATTCCAAACTGACGGTTGAGATTGATGTGATGCGAAATCTTAGCTATCAAGAAAGGACTAAAGGTGACATCACTCAGGTACTATTCCTCCTATAAATAAGTTTTGAATGCAATTAACAAGGGGTTGGTCTCTTGATACTAGAACTTGTCATTATTATCTCAGTAAGACTCTTTTCTGACTTGAGCTTCGGAGTGGAACTCCCCAGGATCACCTGGGGACTTTCACTAACGGTTTGTTTTATATCCCAAGTCCAGTCGTTTCGAGGTGGGTCTTTCTGGACTAGGCGGGATTTATCATCATTCTCGGTGAAGTTTTGGAGCTGGGCCAATTTGAGGGAACAAGATACATTAGATCCGAGCAAGGCTCGTTTTCAGGCTTCATCATTAAGTGAGTTCTGTTTTTTTTAAACAAAAATTTGTTAAAACTCAAAACTGAAACCCTCATCTTCTTCCTCTTTCGCTACTAGCGAGACTTGCTTGAGGATGGTACGGGATATAGGTGAGTGGCGATAGGGCTGAAACCCTTATGCTCCATTGGTCCAATGAGTTTAGTGGGGATTAAGAGTTTAATCTAATTCCGCTCCTGATTTGTTCTCACTAAGCATATATATATATATATATATATATATAACCTAAACACAAAATTAATATGTAACAGTTGGGTAAGTGATTTCTTGCATCTCTCTTTAACTTTATAATTTCCTCATCATGAATTTCTTTTAGCAATTGTTAATTAGCTAGAATGAATTGGTTATAACATATTTTCAGCCATTAAATATTTGAAATTTTACACTACTAAACTAAGTTTTACGTATTTTATCTTGCAAATATTACTCTTTTACAAGTTAGTCGCTAAGAGCCCCTACTAATCAAATCCGTTATTATTAATGTGTATAAGCAAAATATATTTTAACAGAGTTGATATTTCAATAATAAAAAAGTATAATAAAAAAAAATAAAAAATAAAAGAACCAAAGTTTTTGCTAAAGGTTGAATTGATTTCTAACACTTTTATCCTCTTCCTTAAGTGTTATGTGTTTTTTGTTGTTTTGTAGAGAGTTGTGAGCAAGAGGGAAAAATGTAGACAATGACCAATGCCACTACAATCAAAGTTCTAACCATATTTACATTTCATTCTTTAAACTCTTTTCTTAATGCTTGTTCCCAAGAACATTTGCCCTAAATGACAATGAAAGTGAATTCTAAATTATTTTGGATCTTCTGTCTCATTCTTTGTTTCAATCTTTGTTCTAATTTATAAATACACGTGTATATTTTACTAAAACCCTGTCAAGTGATTAGTAAATCCTGAGAAATAAGTGTTAAATACACGTGACCTATATTTATAGATTAAAACAGAGATTGAAATAGAGAATATAACCGAATATTCATTAGGATTCTAAACTCTGATCTTAAATACTTGGTACTTTTTGATGTGGAATGTGTTAAAAATTAGTATTGGGGCTACACATGATCAATCCAAAAGGAGAAAAAAATATTAAACATACAGTTAACTTTAAATGGGCATAACTTTCTCGTTTGAACTCATAATTTCCTTTGTAGTAAATCATTTTGAATCTTTCGATGAGATCTACAAGACACATTAGGCCTTTGCCTCATGATGTGTGTGCCATTTTTCGACAAAATTCATTTGTTTATACAATTATTAGACTCATTTAAGTTTTTCTAATTATTTTTAATGTCTTTTTTGTTTTAATTTAGGGTTTCTACAACTATATAAATGTTTGTAGGCTTTTATTTTAATTATTACGACTTCAGTAATTATTAATAAGGTTTCAAATTCTCTAAAATTTGTGCCTATTTTGTGTTCTATGTGTACACCCTTGTCTTCTACAAATATGTAACGTGTTACTTATATATTCTCTTATTTTATGATATGATTTCGTGCGACTATTGGACAATTTTATATTCAAGCATGAAATTTTATATAATTAATTCAACAAATCTGTGTTCTTACTATTATTTCTAGTTATTAGTTATTTTTCAATAAGATCTAGTATACAAAACATATGTTGAAGGACAACATATAATTTACGAGTTACACCAATGCTCATCAAGTCATTTTTCTAAGTGCTTAGAATAGCATTCCCAATATTTCATTTTGTTAAATGAAGAAAAGGTTGATTTCAATTTTCAATGCATAGTAATGAATTAAATTCTTTTATGTTGTTTTAGTTCCGACATTATTAAATTTGCTTTATTTTGTATGTCATGTTTCTGGTAATAGTAAGGATTAAACTTAAATTTACTATCCATCTTTGGCTATTGTTTTGGTTGGTTTAGCTATTTAAGTAATGCAAGTTTGTTGTACCCATTCAAAGAGAACAACAAGAACAAAACTTTTATATTATACAGTGTCGAATACATACAAAATTTTTATCAATATTTAAATGTAAGATATGTATTTTTAATAGTTTCATCTATTTGAACAGACAAAAAAAATTAAAGAATTATGTAAAGTGTACGAAAATTTTGAAAAAGTTATAAATCATGCATGTTCATTTCATCCTCTTACATTCTTAAACTTAATTAAATATTTGCTCAATTCCTAATTTTTTTGGTAACTTTCTATATTGCTTCAATGTCGTTAAAAAGAAAAACTATTTTATTCTATCTCATGTGTCACTCTATATTCCATTCTATAAGAACTGACACATGTCTTTTCAATTAGTTATATAATTTTTAAAAATTAAGCTAAAATCTTATCATATAAAGGATAAACGATTATACAGTGTGAATTTCTAATAGAATGTAACGTAAAATGACACACATAAGGTGCAAGAGGAGATCCAATGATCTAAAAAAGTGAGAATGTAGGTTGCAACATTCTAACATAGTGGCAATGGGGCTAACATGGTTGTAAACACTGGCGGATGAAAGAAGGTGAGGTGTAGCCACCCAAAATTTGAAAAGATATATTTTTTTTATTAAAAATTAAAAACTTTTTGAGTTACATCTTTTAGAAAATTAGAATTTCGCTTCTTAACTTTTTGAGTTGAAATATACTTTCTCATAATAATTTTATATAATTTAGTCCCTCAAAGTTAACTTCTTGAATTCTTCACTGGTTGTAAATACACACTTTGCCTTTGGAATTAATACACATCAAAATTATCCAATATACCATAGTTTTGTAGGAAAGACTAGGGCATGTTTGATAACTCAACTTAAGTGTGAAAATTAATTGATTCAAATAAATTTGTTTGATAATTAAAAGTTGAATATCTTAATAAGTTAAAGAGTCTCAAAAAACATAGACAAAATTCTTCCATGATTTTGAGCTATAAAATATAGTTTATTGCTTAATTTCAAAACACGTTCAAGTTTAAGGTTTTAAAATAAATTTTAATCTACCTTAATTATACACAATATATCTCTAATATGACATAATTATCTATAATATGTCTTTAATCTATTCTATAGTCACAATTTCATTTCTTACTTCTATATTCTAGTATTTTTATTCAACATACTTTTTTCTATATTTAATATTTTTATTTAATGTACATGATTTGATAAAGAATTTTTTATATTTTATTATTTGATTAATCTTTTCTACCTTCTTTTTTTAAATCAAGTTTGGGTTAATTAAATTTTTTTAAGCTATTTAAAAGATAACATCCAATATAGTAGAACATCATGAATATGCAAAGGTTACAAATATATGTATTTATATGATAATATTTTTATACTCAAAATTATTAAAGTTTATAATTTTTATTTTTTTTAACAAAATTATATTGTGTACAATTTTTATAATAATTTTGATTAGTTTTAAAAGTAATATATTATACATTTATTGAGAAAATAAATAATTGAAAAACAAAATCGTACTATTTGAGTTTTTCAGTTATCATATCAATATGTTTATGAAACAACTTTAATTGTTTTAGCATTAAGATTCAAATATTTAAAATTGATTGTTTGATTGTTTAAAATTCAGACATTTATTTATTTCAGATTTCGAATTTCATAATTCAGATTTCACTTTTATCAAAGATGCTAGATCTAAATACAACAACAATAATCGTATTTAACATTCTTAAATTTATTGTCTATGTAAATTCCCATTATTAATGGTGGGGCGAATTGTAAATTTATTTCTTATTTGTTTGCCATAGCTAACATTTTATTCTAAATCAATTATATATATATATATATATGTAAATTTCTAAATCAATTACATATATATATATATATATATGGAATAGTTGTCAATAGATTGTTCTATGTTTTCAAGATTTACTTCTTCCTTGAAAATAACATTGTTTGAAAAGTTTGAAGATGAAGAGTTTGAAGAAGAACTTGAAGATACTTTTGAAAAACGATTAAAAATAGAAGACATACTGAAACAAAGCAGACAATTAACAGAAAAGATGGTAGACAGAAAAAGCGTTTAATAAATCAAATGTAAAATCCCTTTGATTGGCACATCACCTTCGGGATCCATGAGATCTAACATTTTGTTTCATGATTTCTGGGCAGAGATTATGTAGATCTACTAAGTTGCAGTATAAATTCCGTACTATAACTTGTTACCATACCAGATTAGATTTGGTACTCTCAACACGATCCTTTTCGTCTTTCATTCTTCACACGAATTCGGATCCATGTTGGTAAAACAACAGGCACCAAGTTACAGTTTAAATATATATATATATGTGTGTGTGTGCATGCGACCTATGTATCAATTCAAAAATTAAGATATCAGTATCAATGATCGACGTGTCAATTCAAAAATTAATGCATTAAGTATAAAAGATTAGCGTATCAATTTTCACTATAGCATATCAAATTTTATCGACATGTCAATTCAAAAATTAATTCATTAAGTATAAAAGATCAGCATATCAATTTTCACTATAGCATATCAAATTTTCACTGTAACATTTCAATTTTTCACTTTAACGTATCAAATTTTCACTTTAGTGTATCAAATTTTCACGTGTATCAAAATTTCACTTTAGTGTATCAAATTATCAAAATTTAACTTTAGCGTAGTAAATTTTCACTTTAGCATATCAAATTTTCACTTTAGTGTATATTATCAAATTTTCACTTTAGCGTATAACATATCAAATTTTCACGTTTTGCATCTCAAATTTTCACTTTAGTGTATCAATTTTCAGTCTAAAAGTATCCAATACCAAAAATTAGCTTCAAGTATAAAAAAAAAGTGGCGTATCAAGTATAAAAAAAGTAGTGTATCAAATATAATATTAGTTTATCAAGTATAAAAAAAGTAGCGTATCAAATATAAAAAAAGTAGTATATCAAATATAATATTAGTGTATCAAGTATAAAAAAATTAGAGTATCAAGTATAATAAATTAGCATATCACGTTTCGTATAAAGTTTTGTGTATTTTAAATTATTTATTCCTCTTTTATTAGAATCTAACCAAGTGCACAAATGATAATACACTCATACATATCTGAAATTTCATAATTGAACAATTAAGTTATCCGTATTTAAGTTTAAAGGCATAAATAGAGATTAAATGAAACTTAATGGGCAAATCAAATATTTTCCAATTAATTTTTTTTCCCAAAGTTGTGAGGGGTCCAACTTTGTTAGATCACAATCTGTTGCAAAAAGGCCTCCACTTAACAGGAGAATGAATGGAATATATATATGCTTTTCAATACAGCTCAAGATGGTTTAATCAATGAATGTCAGAAGCTTTAGCCTTTAACCAAGGAATGCCTAGTGTTTGTCTAAAGGTTCAACCTCTTCATAGTATTGATGATAATTGCAAAGGTGGATGGAATACAATGTAATGGTTTTGACAAAAACTCATGTGAACTAAACAAATCATATATGAAACGACTAATTAATGACAATTAAAATCGTAATTATAATTTTCTGTCATTTTTATTGTACGTTGAAATTGTGATTAACTCCCCTTTATATATAAACCCGCTTCATATGAAACCAACTGAATAAAACCAACTGAATAGTTTATTTAGATATCATCCAAGGAAAGGCCATACTTTAAATGGAAAAGTTCTATCTCCTCTCCAACTTAAAACAATGGAGAGAAAAAGAAATCACAAGGACATAAGATTTACAAATGACAAGATTAGGCAATCCACTGATTCAACTCTCAAGTTGAATTCAATTGCTTGAACAAAACTATATGCTGTCCTCAACATTAGTAAACTAATCATCAAATTCTTCGCTTACAGCAAGATACAGTTAAAACTCTCAGGCAATTGATAGAGGTGAGCAAAAATCATAGCCTCTCCAATTCTAGTTTCATGAGTTTAAAGTATTTTAACCAATACAATTGGTTAATGTTGATGGGAGGAGTTCTCAACCGGGGATTGTACACGCTCTGCATCTGCTTGACCTTGTGCCAATCCTCCATTTTCACCAATCTCCAGATCAATTTCGGCCACAGGGGCAGGCCCTGCATTTTCTGTGCGGATGGGGCGGAGAAGCCCTTGCAATCTCAGCAGATAGCTCTGGCTAGAAGGTTGAGTTCTCACATACCGTGTTGCTGTTACAACATTGGAAGACGATCGTTCAGAATCAGCACGAATATTGGATAGGGCACTGAGGTCCAGGTTTGGGAAAACAGAGCAACGACATCTAGGACATTTTACATTCAGCCGAAGCCACTCATCAATGCATTCCACATGGAAATTGTGAGCACAAGGAAGGCCTCGAACCTACAAAATATTCGAGTCAGAGAACTAAGGGAGAAATAATATACTGATGCACACAATAGCTTAAATTTTCACTTATTATCTTAAAATTCGGGGCAATGGTGCCTCCTCCTTTCCTAGAAGTAGAGGCTGCGTGAGAAACAAATAACTCTTTTCTGCCATATTGTAGTTCTATATGAAGAGAAGCAGAGGGATCATTGACTTCACTTCAAATAATGTATCTAAAATTTCCTTCGATGAATCAGCCACTTTTCATTCCTTGTTTCAGCTGACAGCTTACCCACTCTATTCTTAAGGCTGAAAATAGTTTTGAATGTGGTCTAGAGAAACTATTACCAAATGATAACTATAAGCAACAAATGCTATAACTTATTTATTATTCCAAGGACGACAAGAGTGGGGAGGTATGATTTGACTGTCCAGTCCCAACTAGAAGACTCGCTAATTTAACCTACAACTTGCATTATTATAATTGGAGCTTAGAAATGACCTCATTCCCCACATGGAACTCTTCTAAACAGATAGGACATTCGCTGCAATCAGTTGGAACAGCCTTCAACCTGAACTTTGGAAGTTCCTGAATTAGTGCCTCAACAGCTTCTCTCTGATTGCCAAAAACAGAAGTTCATTGTCAAATGAAACGAGAATTACGAGTGATATTGAATGCTTAACGATGAAGATCACAACAAAAGTAACAGGATCAAAGAATATATAAAGCAAATAGTATGTCTTCAGACAACAGTGAAAGAACACAGTAATGAAGTTCAAAATTCTTTGCTGGAATCTATAGAATATTTTAAATAAAAGAACAAAGAATATTAGTCATATAGATACATTAAAGTTCATACATGGACCAGTTTTTACTAATTACTCATGTGCTGTTGATTCACTATTTACAGCAATAATAATTGCTGCTGTCATATAGGTACACTCATGTAAGCCAATTGCTCAGCTCTAAATGCTTCAATAAATCAATTGTTACCTGCGCAGGTGTCAAGTACAGTCCAGGTTGATATGCAGCAGCATCTTGGCCCATCCCCCTCATTTCTTGGCCAGCTGCTTCAAAAGCCCAATCTGGCACCCGGATCATGTCAACCCAAATCTGAAGTTCAAAGAATATTTTAGTATGTGGCTTCAAAGAGATGAAGCTTACATTGAAATCCATCAAAGAACCAAAAACATTCCAAAGCTTGTTAGAAAAACTTTAGAACAGTAAAAGTATGCCCAAAAATAAGATTCCAAAGCAAGTCCTTGTATTTTTTCTTCTCTCATTTTTATTCTGTCTGTTTAGGTAGGGGGAGGAAGGAGAAAGAGGACTAATGCAACAACAGGTTGAACTTCCCCACCGCACCCTTCCCAACCTCATCCAATAAGACATTCATTATCCTCCTATATCTGATGATCACAAAAACACAATGTGTTAACTGTCAATTAACTGTTGGCAACAAAACTGTACAAAGTTGTCAACATTGAGCAAACTTTGGAAGCTCCATCAACTTGGTAAAAGTTATCAATATCTAATGCATTTACTTATTGATTGGAAGAACATTTATTAGTTTAAAACTTACTCCACGCTCTGAAATTGGTATTCCCTGTTGAGCACGTAGTAGATGAGCTTGCCTTCTCGTCAACCACTGCACATAATGTCCAACTCTGACAATCAGGACATGGTACAAGAAAAGAAAGGTGCGACTTATGAAAGACAACTGACAAGAAGCTATGCATCAGTGAACTCGTCCCTTTAACCCCTCCCAGAAAATTTGTACAAATAAAGGACAAAAAAACAAGAGAGAGAAGGCAAATAGAATTCGGGGTAACACCGAAATGACGAAATGACTAATTACAATGTGCAATATTGCAGGAAGGAAAACAAACCTTTCCCATTGACATGCAAGCTATGCAAACAAGTCCACAGTAGCTAAAAAGCAACCAAATTAGGAAGCCCCATTTCTGGCCTTCTTCGGGTAACTGAAAATATTTCAAATTATCTATATTTTGAGCTTGTAGAGTACAATTATATAAAAGAGAAAAAACAGAAGGTGAGACACTTACACAGTTTCTGGCACTAGTGAACCATAGGGTGCCAATAATAGTCCAGACCCAAAGGAAGGGATAGAGCAGCAAAGCAAGAATAGAAAGAACCACTATTCTTCCACGGAAACGAGTGTGCCTCTGTTCCGAACCAAAATCCCTACAATCCACATGACACAAAACCTATTAAGACCAACTTGAGCGATTTATGTCTATATAAAATTCCGACTGAAACTTATCTGCTTTGACCTAGGTACCAAACAAAATCCATACAACCAAATTATGTAGAAACCATGTTAAAGTCAAAACTGATGTTGGGCTAAAACTTAAATGACTTCAAGCTAAATATTACTTCTGTCGTCATTTACCTATTTACAACATCAACATTCATGTTTACCTTCTGCCATGTTCAACTAAAATTGCAGCACAAGTATGCAAGCTATAATCGACAGTGCTGTGAAATTCCTTCCAGAACTTAATCACAAGATACTTTTTAACCCATTACCAACAATGCAAAGGAACATTACTACATGTGCAATGCTATAATCTAAACAAATACAAACGTAGATTGATACAAAGTTGCACAACTCGAAAGCAAAATTCGCCTAACAATAACGCGAACTAGCTTCGTTTCCAGAACAAACAAAAATAACCTCAATGAGCCAAGACAAGAGGAGGCCTTACAATCCCATTCCAGCAGCAAGGCCATTATCTACAAACATCAGGAGCCGAAATACAAACACTGTTGTGTAATCAACCTAATCCAACATACAAAACCCAAAATTCAGATCATAGATTTCATCAACAATTAAGATATTACGATGAATCTCACTTGAATTTAATATTTCAAAGAAATTTCCTGATACTCACCACTATCCATATGTGCAAAGGATATGTACAAAAATGGTATCTCTTCCAATTAATCGCCACAATTATTCTAAAATAAAATAAATCAAGGAATACTCTAAAACCCTTTATCACAAAAGTTCAAAAAATCAAGAGAAGAAATATAAATTCAAAAAAGAAGAAGAAAGAAAACCCATAAAACTATAAACACTTACCAGCCAAAACCCTATAGAAAAACTATCAAGAAGCGGAAATTCAATCAACCCATTTTCTACAGCCAATAAAGACCAATTGCATAAATAAATTCAACTAAAAAACTTTCTGGACTTGAATCTTGAAAGGATACATACTAGTAGCCAGCATTGATAAAAAGAATCCATCATACCTGCAAAGGAACCAAATGTCATTTCTGTAACAATATTTTTTTAAAAACAAAACTATTCTTGATATGCAAATTAGAAATAAAAAATTAAAGATTTACAAAAATAAGTATAATATTAAAGATTAAATGAGAGAAAAGACCATTTAAAATCCACGCCTCTAATCGCCATTGAAGAGCTTTGAAACCCGAATAACAGCGAACTATGAGAAGGAATACTGAGCCGAAGATTCAATTCTCATCTGACAAGCTCAATTTAGTAAAAATCAAATCTTGGATACAGTGAATCGACTCGGTTTCTGTAAGTATTCAAATTCTGAAGAATCCCAGAAGCGGAAGAGCGAATTATGATGATATTTAGGGGGATGAAGAAATTGTAATCAATTTTTTTTATTTTTTATTTTTGTGGGAAGGAAGGAAGCAACCGAACTCAACTGCACTGAAGAAAAATTGAAGATGCTGATGAAGGAGACGGTGAGTTGACGGAAGTTTGACGGCCGTTTATTTACCTCTGAGATATTTGCAGTCACGTCCCTAAGGTTTTTTAAAATCAAAAGGTCTTGTCAAACATTATTATTATTATTATTATATTGTATTTGGTGGTTTCTCAACTTAAATTTATACTTAAAATAAAATTTGGAAAATAAATTATGATTGTACTTAAATTAGTATCTAAAGTTAAAAACTCAAAACATACATTGTTGCAATCTTTTTTTAATTTTGGGTGGTGTTGTTTTTTGTGAGACCAGATCCTTTGTCTAATTTTTATTATTTGTTATTCTGTCTAACATTTAAAACGACGTAGTTTCATTAAAAGTAGGAATTAAATGCGTAAATATCAATAAAATTACTTTACAATTATTAGTTTTAATTAAGATTAATGAACCATACGAGGTAGTTTTAATTAAGATAGAATAAAATAGACAAAATCTTGGACAGAAGATACCGTGTCATTTTTGGTTTATGATTAATACCTAATTTTAGATCATTTATAAATTTAAATAATTCAATCCTTCAAAGAAAATTGTGATCATTGCATTCAAAATCTTATCAAAGATGAATCATGTTGATATATTGTTATTTAACTTGATTATTTTGTACAAAGAATATACAAAAGAATTCAGTTCTCACAAAATGTTTTGATTGAAAATTTGAAACTTCTCTTTATAATGTTTAAGAAAATTTGAGATAAAAATTACACAAGGTTAGAAAATACCACAAAAGGCCAATTAAAGGTCATCATTTTAATGACAAACAAGTTTATGCATCCTATTATTTCTTTTTCAAATATTTTACTTTGAATTTTAATTAAGTTTTCTCTACTCTAATTTCTTTCAAAACTTCCAAATTAAGTTTGAAATATTGGATTTATTATGCTTATAATAAAGCATTACAATATATCTCGCTTAAGCGATCATTGGTCAAAGGAAAATTATTTCAATAGTATAAAATCTAAAGCGGAGTCCCATCATAAGCAAACTTTTGTTGTCACTCAAATAGCATAAATAAATTAGCTTGATGCAAGAGTCTTGCAAAATCTTTCATATATTTGAAATTAACTAGTTAATTGCAATTGTACTCAAATATTATTTAAAAAAAAGAAAAAAGAGTTAAAAGATTAAATATATTGTTTTATAGAGTTTATGAAGCATTGTAGATAAACCTAATCCAAATCTTTTGTAATGTTACCAAACTCATATTGAATGATATAAAATTCGGGAGGAAGTAAACGTAATTGTAATACAAATGAAAGATGAGTTCTCGAGGAGGACATTAATTACATTTAATAGGGCCTTTTATTTATTTATTTATTATTGTCTAATTAAGGGACATTATCAGTTAGGTATAGGAAGCAGTGAAAGTGGTTGCCACGGAGGATTTTTGTTTTGGTAACGTGGTGAAATTAGGTTCAAGAAAGTGGGAGTCCTTAGTGGATTTCTTTTAAATTTTAGGGTAAAGTAGTAAAATACACTAAATTCCTTAATATTGTTCTACCTATTTTTAGACAATGGATCTTATGTAACATTATGCATTTAATTTATGTTTCATTGTACCAACAAGTGTTTTTTCAAATATTAAAGTTAAGAAATAGTACCAAATTTTGTCTACATATTATAGTAATTTGGGAAGGTAGATAAGTTTTTCGTCGTCCAAATAACATTGAATAGACAATAATAAATGACGCAGAACTCTTTGATATTTTCAGTTTTTCACCCTTAAATTTTCCATAGTTACTATATTCTTTTCGTTTCCACTTCCACTTCCACTTCCACTCCTCTTCCTCACTCAATCCTATCAACATTTAATTGCTTTAATTTCTGAAACCCTTATTTTTTCCACTGATTACTCTCTTCTTTTCGTCTACTCTTCCACTCCTCTTCCTCTTCCTCACTCAATCCATATCTTAAAGATTATTAAATAGTAAGATTTCTTCTCTGTTTTTCCTCACTATCTGCAAGCTGCTCCCTCCAAAAAATTTCATCTTTCAATCTCTTTGACACAAACATGGAGAGATTAATAGAAACATATATGCTTTTTGTGTCTCCTCCTTAAATCTTTCAATCCCTGTAACAGCAACACAGAGAGATTCATAGAAGCCTATATGCTTTTGGTGGCTCCATCATCTGATCCAATTCCAAAACTAACGGCAACCTTCAGGAGGGAGGGAGACAGATCAGGAGATTGTTCACACGGTTCTCAGTCGGGTAAGATTGGAACTAAATGCATGGAAGTCTAACTGAATATTACTTTACAATTAGAGCCTTGGACATGATTATGAAAGTCCTTTATTTGTTCATGTTCATGTATTTTAAGTGATTGATATATATATATATATATATATATATATATATCTTTTAAGGATGATTAAGGAGCGCGCTATGTTCTGAGTTAAAATTGAGTTTTGTTTGTTAAAAAAAACGACAGTTTTAGAGTGTTTTTCAATTTTTTATTGGTTGGTGGATTTTTTTTGTTATGTTTATCTAATTTTACTGGAAAATTTAGAGGAACCAAGAGTTTTTACTGAAGTAGTTGACTTTAGGTTTAAGGTTAATGGGGGCATAAAAATGATTATGGTCTTTGTCTTATTCCATAATTTCTCTTTTGTTCCTCTTCTTGTGGGAATTTAAATCATCTGTATTATTTGAATAAAGCTGTGCTTACTGTTCTGAAAAGATTTTTAGATTTTTTTTTTCTGGTGTTGGTTCCTTGAACCCATTCATGTTGCAATTACTGATTATAATTGTCATAATCATTATAGACTCAAGCAACCTTATTTTTTTCTCTTTTTCTCTTCTCCTATCCCCTGTCTTGATGTCCTAATCCTCTTCTTTTTCTACCTGAACAATTCAGACTCACCTCCTTGATCAGCATTTCAGTCACTCCATTCAAATTTGAATACACTTCAATGACTAGCCTTAACCGTTTTGCAAATCTCTTCTATTTGTGCTCTCACTCTCGGATGTTGTCTATCTAGATTAATTGATAAAGTTGATTTTTAGTTAATGTAATTGGACTCTGAATGAGCCAAAGGCTCTTGGCTTTCAACATATCCTTGTCGTGCATCTATATGTGTTATTTCAGGATGGCTACAGAATCAGATGTCAAATGGCTAAAATATAATTGGGAAATCAATTTTATGGTTGATATTTCGGATTGCTATTTTGTCCTAATCATGAATTTAAACTTTTGTATCACCTTACAGGTTTCTCTTATCAAGCAAGAGAAAGAAATTCTACTGAATTCTGAAAAGAGAGCTGCTGCTGAAATTTGTAGTTTGTCAGAAAGGGTCCATCGTTTGCAGGTTTTTTTCCCCCTTGGTAGTTCTTTTATTCAGTAGTTGCATCAACATGGAGTTAATATTATATGTGTTTCTCTTAATCTTTTTTTCATGTCTCCTTTTTTTCCCTTTAGGATTTTTTATTCCATCGAATTCCTCCTCTTTCTCTCAAATATATTCTTAGCATATTACTTAATTAAACATCAAAACATAACCAAATATAATAACCTAAATAATCAGGCATAATTCAAGCTTATTTCCTTCTGCCATACTCAAAACTTTGTTGTCCTCTGTGATCTTTGTATTCTTATTCTAGAAGTGCATTCAATTGATTTTGAGGTAAGTAGAGTCATGTTTTTTCATTCATTTGTATAAGCATTCCTCTTGATTCTGTGGCATCTCGCTGCCTCACTTCTTCTTGAAGTGCGAGAAGCTGGTGCAACTTCTAAATATACTCAGGGGCTGCTGTCCCTTATTTTTTTGATTATGTTGCTAACAATTGAATATTGATGCAAGATTATCTAAATTTAGAGTAGTTGGTAATAATATTGATGCTTTTATTTTCCAGACTTTGTCTATCCTTACAATCTGAATAATAAAATCACCAAATCATATCTCTCAATTTTGAAATTTAGACTTTTGTTGGTTAGATCTTTTACATAAAAAGGAATTATTTATTTGTTTTTGTACTTAGAGGATACTTTGAGAGGTCTTGTATCTTATATTTAATTTTTTAGTTGATTAATAATAACCAATTGTTAGTGTTAAATATCATTTTAGGTTGTTGGGCAGTCATATAAACATGCCACCTCTCTCTATTTAACTTACACCAGCTTGAGTAAACAACTTAATGAACTTTTTCTAATATATTTTTAATTAAAAAAGGCCAGAAATTTTGGAGCCTTTGTTGACATTGTTCGCAGATTAATCCATTCTTGTATACAAATTTTAATCTGCTTACTTGCTTCTTGTTCTGATAACTGACCATGGTTGTATATTCTTTTCATACCTATTCTGATGCTTGAAATAATTTATGTTTATTGAAGAGAAACCAGTTGTTGCTATAATACAATTTGCACACATATTCCATATACCATATGGTAACTATTGATAGTAGTCCAAATTCAAATTAGTATGAAACATATTGGTCCTAGAGTTATTGAGATTTGATGGTTTTGATTATTTTTTTGGAGATTTAAACAAATTCACACGAGTGTCTTTTTCATGCTTTACCTTCAAATAGTGAATTAACATTGGAGAGTTGAATTATCTTGATTCTTGTGTATATGTGTCACTGGATAATTCTTTTATTCAATCTATTGCTTGTGCATGTAGTGAAAAATTGGTGTTGCGATTGCTTCATTTTAACTTCTTGTGGGCTAAAATAATGTAATCTTCCTCAAATTTCTCCTCTTAACCAGGCAAAGTTCTTGTTGATAGCAAAGTTGTATATTGTGGAGATCAAAGCTGAGGTTCCTAAATGTGTTTAAGTGATGCTATAAAGGATCTATTTTTTTTCCTATGATGTGTGGTAACTCTGCAAAGAGCAAATGTTGTATTGCTTATAGGGAGAAAAAGAACCACACCAACAATACAAGGTGGGATATAGGGTGCTGAACAGCGCATCATGTCTTGCTGTCTATGCCATGCTATTGGAAGCTTTTATATGTTTTTAATGTTGTTATATGAATTCGTAAGTGATGCAAGTTGAATCTTTAAGTTGATATATAAAGGGTATGGGTGGAGGTGGGATGTTTAACTAAGATTCTATGTTGTTTGTGCTCTGCTAAATTCTGTCTCAAAAATTTTGCGTAAGCAAATTTATGCTGTCATTGGAGTTTTTAGCATTAGTTGCCTAGGAAGTTATGGTTTATGAAAAGAAAATAGTTTAGATATGTTAAAAAAAACTAAAAATGACTGTTTTGGTTAAGGATGTATAAATGTATTTTTTGTAGTCATGTCTTGCAAAAATTTCATAATCAAACTTTATCATCAACAACATAAATTTTGGGATTTTGTAGGCTTTAATTTGACAAGATTGTGACTATATTTGAATTTGAACAGCTATCTTATCCACTCTCAACTTTAACTTTCCAGGTATTGTCAATGCATTTTTTTAAAATATTTCTGAAATATGGGTTTTGTGTTTTCTTTGGTGTTGATCAAACTTTTAATCGGTTTTGTTGCTTTTGGATCCCTCTATTCACATTTGCATTTCTATTCTTTTTTTTGGATTTATCAGCAATGAGAGAAAACTAACAAGAATTCATACCAAAGACTCGATTTTGGAGAAAAATGCCTTTCTTATATGGGTAAAAGAGATTAGCAAACAAAAACATTTTACTTTTTCAGTATGTCATCAACAGATTTTTGGTTCTCCCATAAGACACAATTCTGATGACATAGAACCGAAAACCCATTTTCCACTAGATCCATACCACCAGTTTTCGCTTTGAATATTGTTGAGAAAGATGCAGCAGGAAGAGTAAAATAGACAAAGATACGAAACAGACAAGTTAAAATAAATAATAATAAAATGATGTAGCACAAAATCTGTTTAGAAGGATACATTGAGAGGTCATCAGCGCCATATAATTGAGGGTTCTCTCAATAATATATATGTGTATTTTCAATTTCAAGAATAAAAAATCTCTAAAAAATATTACATATATATTGCAAGATTGACTTATAAATATTATATATATGTTGTGTATGTTTACATATGTATGTTTGGATATAATATACAAGTCAAATAGCCAACCATGTAGGGGCACGGTTCTACTCTACTAGTTAAGATAAAAGCTATAAGAGCGAAGGGGTGAACGACCTAAAGAAAACTGGAAACTGAACAATATTTTTGAAATTGATTTCTCTTTTCAACGTGAGAAGAGAGCTCAACACTTCTTATATTTATAAGCATTGTTACATTAGGAAATAATACAATGAAGGAAATAGTACAATGAATGTAAAGATAGGATTCAATCAATCCTTAATTGTGTGAGTGCATGGAAAGATAAAGATAGGATTCCAATCAATCAATCCTTGATTGCAATCAACCATTAATTGTGAGATAAGATTGCAATCAATCAATTCCAATATTACGGGATCTCACATATCTTGAATGATGGAGATAATTGCTCTTCTTCTGACTTACAATTTTGACATGATTGAGTCTCAACATTACTCCTGATATTACTCGTATGATTTGGACTGACAACCATGAATTGATTTGTTTCCTTATAGCTCCTTTCATCCATATCTCTCCAAGTTGATTCAAGATGATTGTTGTAATCTTTAATACCTTTCCTCAAAATGTGCCGAGGTTGGAGGCACAGTTTGCGACGGAGATGAAGTAAAGTGGCCTTACATAATGGTTTTGTAAAGATGTCCGCAAGTTGAGAGGTAGAAGAGACATGTCGAGTAATAAGGAGTCCCATTGAAACTCTCTCACGAACAAAATGATAATCCAGTTCAATGTGTTTGCTACGAGCATGGAAAATAGGATTGACGGTCATGTATAATGCACTCAAGTTATCACAAAAGAGTATTGGTGGCCGATTGTGAGGAATTTGAAGATCGCGTAAGATAAAGGTGAGCCATGTTAATTCAGCGGCTGTGTTAGCCATAGCACGATATTCAGCCTCAGTACTGGAGCGGGAAATGGTCAGTTGTTTCTTGGCACACCAAGAGATAATATTACGTCCCAAAAACGTGCAAAAACCCGTCGTAGAACGTCTAGTAGTCGGACAACCTGCCCGATCTGCATCAGAAAAAGCAAAGAGATCAAGTGTAGTATCTCCAGTTAGATGTAAGCCCAAAGTAATAGACCCTTTAACATAACGCAAAATACGGCGAACCATTTTCATACTAGCAACTGTTGGGGATTGCATAAATTGAGAGACATAATTAACACTAAAAGAAAGATTAGGTCTAGTAAGTGTTAAATATTGTAAAGCACCAACAAGACTACAATAAATGGTACGATCAGAGAGTGGAGTGCTATCATGTAGCCCCTTAGTTTTAGACTCCAATAGCGTATTCATGGGTTTGCAATCCATCATCTGAGCTTTGGCAAGAATAGTTTGAGCATAGTGAGTCTGTGAAAGATGTAGGGTGTTGTTGTTGTTATGCCGCTGAACCTCTATACCAAGAAAATGATGTACGGGCCCAAGATCCTTCATAGCAAATTCAGAGTGTAAAATTGTAATAAAGTCAGTAAGTAACTTTGAATTAGATCCCGTCAATAACATATCATCAACATAAAGAACTAACACTAATGTTCCATGTGATGAGTGCAAAATAAATAAAGAAGGATCAGCAAGACTATAAAAGAACCCATGTTTGAGCAAAAAAGCACTAAAACAATCAAACCAAGCTCTTGGTGCCTGTTTAAGGCCATAAAGAGCTTTGTGAAGTTTACAAACATGAGATGGAAATTGAGGATCAGTCATACCTGGTGGTTGCTCCACATAAATATCTTCATTTATATAACCATGGAGAAAAGCATTTTTAACATCAAGTTGTCTGATATCCCATAGTCGAACCATAGCTAAACTAAGAACTAAGCGAATAGTACCTGGTTTTATAACAGGGGAGAAAGTTTCGATGTAGCCTATACCATCAACTTGATGATAGCCTTTTGTAACTAGTCTGGCTTTTAACCTATCAAGTGTGCCATCTGCTTTTAGTTTGGCTTTAAAAACCCATTTTGATCCTACAACATTCATATGAGCGGCTTGAGGAACTAAAGTCCATGTGTGATTTTGATGCAAAGCATCAAGTTCATCAAGCATCGTTTTTCGCCACCCATCATGTTGAATGCTGTTTTGACGGACCGTGGCTCAATTGGTATGTCACCAAAGACAAGAAATAATGCATATCGAGGATTAGGCTTGTAGATTCCATGTTTTGCTCTTGTAACCATAGAATGAGAATGAGTTTGTGCCTGTTCAGAATAGTAAGGAGTGTTAGGATCTGCACTTACAGAATAATTGTCAGCAAGGGTATGAGAGGTTGAAGTGGTCATGTCATATGCTTGTGATGAAGGATTGATATCAATATTGTTGGAAGTGGAACCATAGTCTGGATTTGAAGGTGATCCAGGTGACACATCTAAGGTGATATGTTTTGGCATAGATGGTGATAGGCTTGCTACATGGGATGGTAATGGAATATACGTTAAATCCGTGAGATTTGATGGAGACGTTAATGTTGTTGTCTCAGAAGGTGGAGTATCAAGAAAATCTGTTATGCAGCCATTAGAAAGTGACATGGATTCTTTTGTCTTGTAAGGAAATGTATTCTCATCAAACACAACATGTCTTGATACAAACATTTTGTGAGACCGGGATCGAAACATCGATACCCTTTATGCTTATCACTGTAACCTACAAACACACAAGGAATTGTTTTAGGATCAAACTTGTTATTCTTGATGTTCCATGTATATGGGTAACATCTTGTGCCAAACACACGTAAAATAGAGTAAGTAGGATGAGCACCATATAAATGAAAATACGGAGAATTAAAAGCAAGAGAAGAGGAAGGCAAACGATTTATTAAAAATGCTGCTGTAGTAAAAGCCTCAACCCAAAGAAAATTAGGTACTCCACTATGAAAAATCATGGTCATCCCAAGCTCTCTAATAGTACGATGACGACGTTCAACAAAACCTGTTTGTTCTGGCGTGTGAGGACAAGAAAGCTGATGAACAATTCCTTGTTGCTGAAAGTGTAAGGAAAGTCTGTTATTAACAAATTCACCGCCACCATCAGAATGAAAAATCTTAATGTGTTTATCAAATTGACGTTGGACATTACTTTCAAAATTTAAGTAGACATCAGTAAATTCAGATTTTGCACGAAGAGGAATTAGCCAAATATAATGAGAGTAATCATCCACAAAACAAGCATAGTATCGAAATTTTCCATGAGATAAAACAGGAGCCGGTCCCCAAATATCACAATGAATTTTTTCAAAAACACCAGCACTAGAAGAAGGAGATGAACTAAATGGTAACTTGCTAAGTTTGCCTAATTGGCAACTCTCACAAACAGTGTCCACTATTTTATTTGAACTAACATGAATTAAATTGTTATTACGTAGCAATTGAACAACTAATTTTTGAGGATGTCCAAGACGTTGGTGCCACAACTCTGCATTCCTTGAGTTTTGTCTATTGGAGAAGTGTACTTCCTTTGGTTTGGACAGAACATAAAGATCTCCCTTACGCTGACCCATTAGCAAGGTTCGACCCGTTGCTCGTTCTTAATACAAAACACTTTGTCAGTAAATTCACAGTTCAAAGGATATTGTGATGTTAACTGACTAATAGAGAGTAAATTTCGAGTTAGTTGAGGTACATGTAAGACATCACGTAGCAGTAATTTATTCTTACCATCAGAAACTAAAATGTCCCTAATTGCACTTATCTTTAAGGGAGATCCATCACCAATGAAGACTGAATCATGTCCAATATATTTTTTGAGATTTTGTAACATACCTGCATGTGCGGTCATATGATTTGAAGCTCCTGTGTCGGTTATTCACTCGACATCTGAGATTGAAGTATCCATGGTTAGGGCTGCAAGAGCTTGAGGAATATCTTCACTATTCACTGGTTGGTTTGGTAGGCTCCAACAGATTTTGGCAATATGTCCAAGCCTTCCACAAAGCTGACACTGCTCATTTTTGTACATCTTTCGTTCTATGCTCATCATTCTGTGTTTACCAGGGGGTGGTGGTGGTGGTCGTGGATTGTGACTGGTCACCCTTTGTGATTGTGGTGAATCATTTCCTGCATGAAAATTATTATTAGTAGCTTGAAAACCTCTACCTTTTGAGGAGAATTGATTGTTTTGACGATTGTTGTTGTTATAGGCTCGCTGTTGATTTTGATTGCGTTGTTTATAAAAGGCATATGATGGTGAATTGGATGTTTCAACCCATGTGTTTCGTTGTTCAAAACCTTGTAGGAGCGACACAACTTCAGAATAAGATGGCATGGGATGTTTGAGCATTGTTGTTGTAAAGGATTCATATTTTTGGCCGAGATTGGCAAGTAAAGAATAAACTTTTGCCTTGTGAGGTATTGGACTCCCTATGGCTGCTAGACTATCACAAATGCTTTTAAATTTTCTCAAATGTTCAGCTAAGGATTGATGTGGGTCTTTTCTAAGATATGTAAGTTGTTGACGAAGGGTAAATTCCCTTTCTTGTGAATCTTGAGCATATGCTTCCTTCAATGCATTCCAAACTGATTGTGATGATTCTAGGCCAATAACAAGGCCTAAAGCTTCTTCAGTGAGTGTTTCGATGATTCACCCACGTAGGAGGCGATCTTCTTTTCGCTATTTGAGGTATTCTTCAGAGACTGATTTTGTTTCATTGGTTGAAGATTTTTCTGTTGTAACGTTTTGGTTGTACATGACTGGTTTTTCTTTTTCACCAGTGAGGAGTTCAACCATGTCTTGACTTTCTGCAAGGGCGAGTAATTGTTCAAGCCATAATGGATAGTTTTCTGGGGTAAGTTTGTGTGTGACGAAGTTGGCAACATTCAAGGAAATTGTAGAAGCCATTTTTTGTGTGTGTGTGTGTGTATAGAACTCTCTTATCTCACAAGAGGCTCTGATACCATAAAGAAAACTGGAAACTGAATAATATTTTTGAAATTGATTTCTCTTTTCAACGTGAGAAGAGAGCTCAACACTTCTTATATTTATAAGCATTGTTACATAAGGAAATAATACAATGAAGGAAATAGTACAATGAATGTAAAGATAGGATTCAATCAATTCTTCATTGTGTGAGTGCATGGAAAGATAAAGATAGGATTCCAATCAATCAATCCTTGATTGCAATCAACCATTAATTGTGAGATAAGATTGCAATCAATCAATTCCAATATTACGGGATCTCACATATCTTGAATGATGGAGATAATTGCTCTTCTTCTGACTTACCATTTTGACATGATTGAGTCTCAACATTACTCCTGATATTACTCGTATGATTTGGACTGACAACCATGAATTGATTTGTTTCCTTATAGCTCCTTTCATCCTTATCTCTTCAAGTTGATTCAAGATGGTTGTTGTAATCTTTAATACGACCATGGCACGTGACCCAAGTTGCGATCACGTGCGCGATTCAGAGTGAAAGACCCCACTTTGGCAAACGACGTCGTTTTCGGCGCTGTGAACAACATTGGTTTAGGGTTTAATCCTTATCTTTCTTTCTTCGTCTTTCTGCCGCTCGCCCTCATTTTTTTCTCTACCTTACGAGGCTCCCTATTCCTTATTCGCAGTTCTCATGCCTTTTCTTCTGTTTCTTTTTTTTTCCTCTTTTAAGAGTCCCCTGGCAAGGCAACCCTGAAGGCAGTATAGGACGAATTTTTCCTCCTTTGCAACTGGGTTTGCAACCATATGGGCATCGTTCTTTTTTTAATCTTTCACGGGTTCTAATCTTTCACGGTCATTTGTTCGAATATCATTGTCTTAATTTCAGTGTGGTTTTTAAGCGATTTCTAACGATATCTGATTTGTTTTGCGATGGTTTAAGCATGACCTTGTTTTATCTCCTCATCAAATCATTATTGAATGAGGAAATAGTGAGTTCCCAATTTCCTCAAGGTTGGTTTTCTATGCCTCTTAACTATTAGCAGTGAGTGCTTAGCCCTGCGATTCGTCGACCATCATCAATCTAAATGTGCAGATACCTTTTGTATTTTGTGTTTTTGCTTACCTCTCTCTTTTCTGGACTATGTCAAGCCTACAGGTAAATAAAACTCTGAATTTAAACATTTTTTTTGGGTTTTGGTTGGTTTTTTGGTTATTTAAATGTCAATTTTTTTATTAATCCTGATAAGTTTTTTTGATAGGACAGTTAATGTACTTATCTAAGTGGGTGTTCTTTGTTATGTATATATACTTGAAATATTGAATTTTCACATTGATGGCTGAAATGCAACATGTGTTTGACTTGATGTCATGGGTTTCAAATAAAACTTGTTCATTGACTCTTTTTAGATTACTTGCTGAAACTGATAATTTTAGGGGCATTTCTTGAATATTTGTTAAAAAGTTGCCATCTTTTTGTGTAAATCCGTAATGGGTTTTAGGAATTTCACTAATTTGCAGTTTTTGTTGGCCAAACTTTCATTAGAATATTGAATTTCCTCCGACCCTATGTTTTTTACCATATATTAAGATTGGATTCTCCTTTCTTTTTCTGATGAAAACTTGCCTGTCCTCGTGGAATTGGTAACTTAAGTTTTGTGCCGTCTTCTTATTTACATTATTTTCGCACTCTTTGAATCTGTTAGGTAGATAATTCCATGCATAAAGAAGAGCAGAAGTGGGATGCTATGATTTTTGTATTTGAATGATCCCTTTAAATTCTTGTTAGTTGATCAGATATGGCCATCTTGCTCTAATCATGTTTCTATTATTATTATGAATTTATTTTTATTGAACTGATGCGAACGTGACTCTCTAACTCTCTTTTTCTTTGCAGATTGTTTAGACAACTGAAAGCCTCCTGATCCAGGTTGTTTGATTGAAATTTGGATTATAGTGTGTCAAGTGGTTAGTAATTTAAATAAACATTGTGCTTTATGATTCTGAACTGGATATAGAATTTGTCTAATAGGCTGATCCATCAAAACGCAAATTGGATGACCTTGAAAATACAGCCTCAATCTCCGTGCTGCAAAAACTAAGGACATTACCAGCTTTTCCACCCCTGGATACCTTTTTTCTGCTCCGTGCAAAGCTTTACTCACGAAATAGACAGGCTTCTGTATCCCTTCATCTTCCCGTACAAGAACTGCGCTAATCGTGATTTCTGACATAGCCAAGTACAGAAATAGCGGCTCCCCGGATGTTGGGACAGATAAAGTGGGTAACTGCTTCAAATGCACTTTCAATGCCTCAAAATGCTGCTGGCACTCCTCATCCTATTTAAAATTCTTAGCAGATTTCAAGAACATAAAGAATGGTAGGCCCCTCTCTGCTGCTCGGGGTAGAAACCTATTCAGAGCTGCCATGCACCCAGTCAGCTTCTGCACCTCCTTTATGTTCTTGGGAGCTTTGCTATTATGGTCTCCAACTTTTTGGGATTAGCCTCAATTCCCCTTTTCGACACCATGAACCTAAGAAACTTTCCAGAGTTAACTCTAAAGACACATTTTTCTGGATTAAGCTTTAAACCGACCTGCCGGAGTGTTGTGAATGTCTCCTTTAAGTCATCCAGCATGTTTTCCTCTGTTTTACTTTTGATCACCATATCGTCTATGTAAACCTCCAGGTTCCGACTTATCTGTTCGTGGAAAACTTGATTCACCAGGCACTGATATGTGGCCCTGGCGTTTTTCAGCCCAAACGACATCTTCTTATAGTAGAAAATCCCTTGGTCGGTTACAAATGCTGTCTTTTCAGCATCTTCTGGGTTCATTAAAATCTGGTGGTACCCTTTGTAAACATCTAAGAAACTTAACATCCCAAAACCAACTATAGCGTTGATAATCTGATCAATAGACAGCAGAGGATAACAATCCTTTAGGCAAGCTCGGTTCAAATCTGTGAATCGATGCACATTCGCCATCCGCCATCAACTTTTTTTACCATCACCGGATTGGCTATCCAGGTCGGGTACTTGACCTCTTCAAGAATCCCAATCTCCAACAGCTTGTTAACCTCCTGTTGAATAACTTGTTTGCGCTCAGGAGCAAAACTCCTCTTCTTCTATTGCACTGGTTTTATATCCTTATGAATGTTCAGAGAATGAGTTATCAATTCAGGAGAAACTCCACCCATCTCCTTTGGATCCCAAGCGAATATGTCTCTGTATTCCTTGAGAAGCCTTAACAAACTACAATGAATTTGTTCGAAAATGTTTTTACCGATCTGAATTGTCCTCTCAGGATTGGTACAATCGATTGAAACCTTCAATATTTCTTCATCGTTGAAATCAAAGTCTGCACTTTTTACGGGATGCTGTTCTCGTACTTCATCGGGCCTTTGATCCCAGTTTTCCCCTGTACAAGATTTACACGAACATCGCGGGAAAACTGATTCTTTCCTCTCATGGCCACTATATAACACCTCCTAGCTGCTTCTTGAGCCCACCGTATTGTTGCTATCCCCGCATCAGTTGGGAATTTCATCACCAAGTGGTAAGGTGACCATATTGCCTTCAATTTTACCATGGTAGGTCGGCCTATTATCACGTTATAAGGAGATGGTGAATTCAGCACTACAAAATCTGTGTACACCGTTTTGCTCCTCGGGTATTCACCTATGGTAACCGGCAATGTTATAATCCCCATAGGCTGAACTACTTCCCCAGAGAATCCAACTAATGGAGTTGGGCTCCGTTGGAGGTACTTGGGGTCTACCTCTAACTATTCAAACGCGTTGATGTATAGAATATCCACCGAGCTGCCGTCATCTACATAAACCCGATGTACCAGCTTGTTGGCGATATTGGCTTTTATTATGAGAGCATCTGAATGGGGGAATTTGGTAGGAACCGCATCTTCCTCAGAAAAGATGATAGTCTTTGAAGGTTTGAACCTTTTTTCCACAGACTCCTGCTCGGGTATTCGTCGGTACCTATTTTTACACACAGAATTGCTTTCTCGTCCTTCTAATCCTCCGAGGATGGCGTAAAATTCACCGACGACATCCTGAGCTGGGGGATAATTATTAGGTCACTGACGCTTATCCTCATTTCGAGCAGCATTCCTTCCAAACTGAGGTCGGTAGGGTAAATGTCTTTCCGCTGATCGGCCTCTTCGGGACACTTTGTACGTTGTCTTAACAAACTCCTGCAAATACCCTTCACGGACACAGTCCTCAATTTCTTTCTTCAGGTCAGTACAATCCTCAGTATCGTGTCCATGCTGCTGGTGAAAACTACAAAAGAGGTCTCTATTTCTTTTATGATTTGGGGCATTCATCTTTGCGGGGGACTTCAAGATTCCCTGTCTGCCAACAATGGCCAAAATCTCTGTCCGAGTTCTGTTAAGGGGGGTTGTTATCCTGTCCCTTACCGTCGGCTCTGTAATACGACGCAGAGGGTTAAGGCGATCAAATACTTTTAACCGCCTATCCGGCACCACATTCTTCTTTCCTTCGTCCCGGGTTCTTACTCCACGCTTGTCATTGTCTTTTTTTCGCTGATCCACCTCTTCTCCTTTAGCATATTTCTCAGCTCAGTTCATTAATTCTTCCATATCACCCGGTGGCTCAGTAGCCATTTTAGTATAGAAACGCCCGGGTCGTAAGCCATTAAGGAATGCTTCCACTAAAACATCCTCAGAACAATTTTTCACTTGCAAACTTTCATCATTGAACCTCCCTATATAAGTCCGAAGGGATTCATTATCTCCCTGACGGAGATTCAATAACTCTGCCGTAGACTTATCAAACTTCTTTCGTTGCAAAAAACGGTTGAAAAAGAGATCACACAGTTGAGAAAAAGAATCCACACTCCTTGGCCTCAAACCTTCATACCAGAGACGGGCTTTTCCTTCCAAGGTGGTAGGAAATGCCTGGCACTTTGTTTTCTCTGGTGCCTTCAAGAAATCCATTGTGGACTCAAATCTGTGAATATGATCATTGGGATCCGAATCCCGGTATAAGCCTGTAACTGTGGCAACTTGAAGCGGGGGGCAAAGGAAAATCTGTGATCTCCCTTGACAGGGGACTCTCCCTTCTGGGCCTTCTCTTTCCAGGATTATTGTTTGTCTCCCGGTTAACATTTTCCCCACTCCAGTTCGAGGGAAAGGCTGAGTTTCATATTTTCCCTCATTCTCTCCGTCAGACTCACCGTTGATCACCAAGTGTGCTTTTCACCGCTCTTTTTGTTGCTCCTCTTTCTTCTTCCGGGCTTCTTTCACCATAACTTCCATTTTATCATAATGTTCAGCAAATATTTTCATCATCTCAGGGGTAATACGGTTATCCCCTTGTTGCGACTTCTCAAGATCTTCTTGATGAGATGGTGAGGACGGTCTCCTTTCCTCCTGTCGGCTAGTCTGACCCGTTCCTCTCATCGATCTTGTATTCGCCATCCAAATACAACTTTCTTGTGAGAACCTTTTATTCGCCTTCCCACAGACGGCGCCAATTGATGAAGCTCAAGTTTGCACGTCGGGTAAATTACGAATGTACCGAGCAGAAACAACCGAGCTCCAGTAATAATCACCAACTTAATCTGTAAAACAGAATAACGTTAGAGCAAAGTCCCGAGGTGGTTCCCCGGGGATTCTACTCCGATGTTTAAGTTAGTAATATTTAATAATAATCTCTTAGATCCTATTATATCTCAATCAAATGTATTAAATACCATTACTTTACCATTCAAATGGTCCCAGTTCTTTCTCCTTAAATCTCGGAAGTTGGTTTGGATCATGTTTGACTTATTCCATACTGATCAGGAGATATTTGAATAATGCCACATCATAGATCAAGATGGTGTGCTTGGGCTTTTCCATCATGGATCACGCCATTATTAAAGTCTTACGGTTTATTTAATTTATAATAAATTAAGTCCATTAAACATTAATTTGGACTTAGTATTTTAGTGGTAATTAGTTAATTATTTGGCCCAATTATCTTGCATGATAATGGTAAGTAATGGATTTAGGAAACTAAATTCATTTAGGAAAGCAAAAACGTGTTTTGCTTCTTAAAAGACAAAACCGTGTGCTACTTTGTTTAGGAAAGTAGTCTCCTACTTTTTAGGAGATATAATTCTTTTAGGAAACTAGTTAGTTAAGTTATTTTTCCATTCAAATTTGGAAGTTTCCTAAAATTGGATTGGAAAGCCAAGAAGCAAAGTTGTACTTGGCTTCTACTAGGGTTTTTTTGTTTCTTTTTAGTTTGGCCAAATTTCTTCCCTATTTAAGTAGGCCTTCTTGTACATTTTTTTTAAGATGATTAATGATAAGAATTTTAGCTTTGCCAAATTTGAAAACACCTTGTATTTTGCCCAACCCGCGAAGCTTTTAGTGAAGAGCTATAGGATTAGCCAACCCGTTCTTGATTTCAGGAACAAGCCAAACTAGTTGTTTAATCTCTTGATTACATGAGATTGATTAATTTATTTGTAATAACGTACGGGGTTTGATTGGCTTAACATCTTACCTTTTCGCTTCCCTTGAGTTCTATTCCGCAATTTTGTTGTTTTCTTGTTCTTGTTTTGGTTGAATTGTGCAACACGGTCCAAAGGTGTAGAGATTCGCATAGTCCAGGACATTAAGCCTCGGCTATCCGCGTCATATTTGGGCAGCAAATAATGATGAGATTGAGAGCGATGAATAGAGGCCAGCCGAAGAGGTAGGAATAATCTTCACTATGATATGAGAGGTTGTCCGAGTATTTTATTCGGTAAAAGTGTATTAATTTGATTACAATACAAGGTAATAGCTCATTAACAAGGGTGGACTAGAGACTGGTCCATTGTCCAATTCAAGGTATTCATTAATGAATTTTTATTCTCAATACCCTTTTCCAAACATCAACAATCACTATCACTTTTATCTATTATCATTAATCGTTTCTATTCTCCCAACCAAACACTCCTCAATCATTCCCTTGTTTTGATTACTAGTACTCCTCACCGTATAATAAAACTCATGAATCATTTTCTTTCTTCCTTTGCAAAAAAATCATCACTCATTTCTTCACATTCTGCATGCATTTCCACATACTACATTTTATTACACACTATACATAGTTTATACATAGTACAGATATTTTCATATATTTTTACATACTACACATATTTAACATATACTACACACAGTTTTACATATTAGATATATTTTGTACATAATACACATTTTTTTCACACACCACACTATATTTGCAAATACTACATATATTTCACACACTACACCATATTTACATATACTGCACATTTTTTCACACACTACGTATTTTACACATACTATACATATTTTTACAAATAGACAAATTTTATAATTATAACACACATTACACATATCTTTACATACTATACATATTTGAACCAAGCACCCCTAAACGTAGATGGCAATTCTTTTGGGAATCCTAGAATCTCTAGAAGGGGCATTGTACTAAGAGATCAAGTTAAAGGATAATGTTAATAAATTTTGCAATTCTGTTGGATCTCTAGACCAAAATCAACTTTGCAAGATTATGACTTTCTTAAAAATAATAATATTGCAATGCGTTGATGAAGAGTTAATGATCTATATATATTTCATACCTTAATTTAAAAAAAAAAGAGCATATATATATATATATATATATAGTAGGCAAAATACGATGCTGGTCATACCCAAACGCATCGTTATAGAGAGAAAACAAGAAATATGGAGTACTACTCCATTACATGATTTAGTAAATTAAATGACTAAGGAGGAATACAGAAAATGTCTACTCTAGAACAACTAGAGTACAGTTTTCTGTTTCCAATCCACAACCCGGTGCAGCGTACATGAATATAATGAAGTATATGTTACGGTAGGAAGATCTCAGCCCTAAGCTAACAATTCTACCTTATGATCATCTTCCGTTCACGTAAAGTCAAGCATATGCAATTGATTACCTTCCAAGGACAATGAGTCACAACATTGGCAGGATAACAGCCAAGTTATATGAAGTAATTGACAACACAAATGCATTCAGCCACCTGAATACATTTCACCAAATTATATGTACTGGATTCTTTGCCTCACCGCGAACATGAATATGGCATAGGAAACCCAAGCAAGACAAAATCCAATGAGCAAAATTCCAGAAGACATGAAACACATTGTTTCTATGTCTCAAAATCCACCCATCATCAAGGTAAGTTTCCACTTCACAGGATTCAGTGTTCACCACATTCCCACCAAGGAAACAAAACATTTAAGCATCTGATCAGCAAAAGAAGTTCAGCTAAAAGATTCACTGACTGATTCACTAACTGATCTCCGTTTGTGGCTTCAAACGGGAGCTCTCAAGATTCAGATCTCAAAGGGATCAAGCGGGCTTCACATCCAACTGGGATCTTCACTTCCCTCGCAGCTGAAGAGCTTAGGGAAATCCTCCTGTCAGCCGACGAGGAGGCAAGGCTCGCACGGATCTTCACCGATCGATCCACAGCTGAACGGTACAGGTTCGCACGTATCTTCCGGTCGGTCCACAGCTGAACACTCCCAAGGCTGAAGCGGCGGTGGCATCTAAGCTTAAGATCCATCAAAGATCCAGCTGAAGCTACTGTTTCAGCTCATTGGTTTCACTGTTCAAGCTTCTCCTTTGAAGCTGACTTTTACTGCTGATGATGCAAATGCTCAAACCAAACCCGATTGACAAATTTTGGGTGCTGCTGCTCAAGTTCAAGGTGCTGCTCAAGCTGCCCATTTACTCAACCCAATGGTCACGGAACCTTGAGGTAATTTTGGATGCTGAATGACAAATCTTGGGGTGCTGCTGCTCAAGCTCAAGCTACTGCTTTAGCTGCCCATTTACTCAACTCAATGGTCACTGTTCACAGCTTAATCTGACCAATACCGAACCTTTGAGGTAATCTGATATTTGGAACATTGATTTGGTGGCCTGAGCCACTGTGAATTGAACTTGACTGAACATGGAAACTCTAATGAACTGAATGACAAATTTGAGGAGAGTTCCCGGCTACACAATCTGTCATATAATTGGTATTTCATTAATGAACTTGATGGGATTATTACAGTTGAATCTTGTGATTTTTGGGGGTGACAATTCACATTGGTTGCTGGAATTAAAATTTTGATTAAGGGAGCCTGGCTAGCTCTGATTACGCTGATTTGATTGAGGGAGCTTGGCTAAACTTTGTGTTTTTGGACATTTTGGATATTTGGACATTTGCTTTGTTGGACATTGGATATGCTAATGTGTTCAGATTACACGCCATTTGTCTATTTTTGCTGAACTTCTTTTGCTGATCAGATACCTTAATTAATAACTAACTCGGGTCACGCTTAAATTATGAATATATTAGCACGTCCGCTTGATTTTAAAGAAATAAATCAATAAACTTTTATTATATTTTGTGCTATTTAAATCAATGTTCTTAAAGCCAGATTGAACCGGCCAATCCAATCAAGAATCTATGGCTGGTCCGGTTCAATTTCACCTTAAAAACTAGTTTTTTAAAAATCAGGTTTGATTGAAAAAAATCAGAAACCATGGGTTAAAATTTAATTTTTTATTTTTAAAATTTGGGCCTATGGGGTTTGGGTTTTTCAATAATTCAATGTTTGTATGTAGAATTTATGGGTTCAAAATTGAGGCGCTTAATGTTCTCATTATTGTGGGTTTATAAAGAGAAAACAAAAAATACACTTTTACTCAATTTGAAGACTCACGCTATTCACAAAGAACACAAAATACACAAATTTTGTAGAATTTGAATTTTTATTGAAAATATCAGAGTTTGAATTCTGAATTATCTTCTAAAAAAGAAAGGCATACAAAGGTCTATATAAACTAATAATTCTTAATTTTAATTAGAAATATATGAAAAGTGTAATTAGGAAAACAAAAAAATAAGCCTAAAAGTAATTGTTTCTAAAAGTCTTGTCCCGTATCACATTCAATTTAAAAAATTTTCAAAATCAAAAATAAAAAAACACAACCGGTCGATTCATAATCATCAATAGCATTAAATGCTATTTCAAAGAGCATTAATGATATTCTAAAAAGAGCTAATAATAAAAACTGAAAGGATGAAACAATTAAACCAAATAAGGCTAGCTATTCAATTTAGAAATTCTAAATTAATTGAATAAATGATTTTAATGAGAATTAAATATTATTTTAAAGAGAGTTAATTCAAAATAATAGTATAAAAAAAAGAAAAGAACAAACACGCGAGAAGAAGCAATTGGACGAAGAAGGAAATTAAACATACCCCTTCCCAATTTTACTATATTATATGAGTAAGTATCATCTTTTATTTTATGGAATTCTTGAGATATATATCATCCTCTTGATTTATGCTTATTGTAAAACAATTAAACACATAAATTAGCTATTCCAACATTTCATGATTTCTTCAACTAACCTTAATTAATTTGTGGATAATTTTATTTGTATTAAATTGAAAATTTTCTTTTCCAATTTGGACAAAGTCTAGGTCCTTATACCTTCTTAAAAACACGATATTTTTTGGGAATTTACCTTTTTCCATCATTAATTTCCCATCTAGATATATAGTATAGTTTGTTAGTTTGTGATTTAGATAAGGCATCCATTGGCATGATTCAAAACATGCAACAAAGGAAAGTTTTGAATGATTATAGTTATTTTTTCGGAAAAGTTTGGACTAACTATAGTTATCTTTTGCAAATTGTCGTAATAATTCATAGCATATTTTGCAAATTTCAATTTTGTCTTAAATTTAAACTAACATCAAATGCATTCATTTCTTACATAGAGAAAATAAGCAAAATGATCATGTTATGCAATTTTTAGAAAGGCAGAATTTGAGCATCATTTTCACAAAATCACTTTTTGCAAAAGAAAAATTACAAAAAATATCTTTCACATTAATTTATCCAAAAAAAACTTTGTTAATAGCAGTTTTATCACTCACATTAAAAAATTATTCCAAATTTATCATTCCATCCAATTCTATTACATCACCTAATTATTTTAGTTGTATATTTTTCCAAATCGGATAAAATAACCAATTTAATGAGTACTTTTCGTATAAAAAGTGACAAAAATAACATCAATTTCAATGTTAATAATAAAAAAATTGACTTTTTTTTTTGTATTTTTCTTGTTTGTAAATACGCATTATGCATAACAATTTTTACTAGCTTTGAAGGGAAAAGGGCTATGCACCCTCATATATATATATTTGTATTTTTATTTCACCAACAAAAAGGTAAGGACCTTACAAGCCAAACCCCAACAACAAGAAGTCCATTCCAGATTTTATTTTTCTAAGGGAAAGAGAAAGAGAAAAAGAAAAAGAACAGAATGGACCAACAAAAACATTTATCTGCAACTTATTCTAACAGTTTGATTATAGCTGATGCCACCCTAGAAGTATCAATGGCATTTTCATTCAACTGAGTAATTGGAGAAGTGGATGGTCTGAATCCATTTTCACATTCTCGTGCTACAATCGCAGCATCATTCATACTTTCTTCGGCGAATTTCGGATTTCCTTTGGTGATAGCTTCAATAGCTTCAGGAACGTCAGAGTTTATGATAAAATTGTAATGTTTGTTGCACTCAGTTAAAGGGCTTCTCAATTCTGGTCTGGAACTCAAAAGTTGGTTAATAGTTTGTAGTGTAGAAGTTGCCTTGGACTTCAGTGAATTGACTGCAATGAGAGCAAGACGAGCAACATCAGCACCACTGCTCCTAGGGTCTCCCCTTAGAATGGATGAACAAAGTTGGAAATTTGGAGTCTTTTGGCATGTGTTGTCTACAAGATCACATGAACTTAATGGTAGAAAAATGGCAACAAGAACAATGGTATAAGACAGGATTTTGGAAGAGATCAAAGCCGCCATTTTTTATGTCTATGAAGGATTATGTCTGTGTAGCATGCTCAAGGACTAATGGCAAAGATGCTTACTCGTATATATATATATATATATATATATATATATATATATATAGGCCTATAAAGTATTTAGGAAAATTACTTCATTAGTTTCTCAACTTGGGTTAAGTATCGTTTTTGTCTTCAATTTTAAAAAAGTTATATTTTGGTTCTTCAACTTGAATTTATTGCACAAATTATCCCCAATTCATTTTTCGTCCATTTAATAAGTACACTAGCTGTTAGTCATTTGGTGCAAAATAACATCGTTTTGAATTATGAACAGTACAATGTAACATGACTAATGATATTACTCGCTTGTCACATAGATAAAAAATGAATTTAGAACTATTTGTGCGACAAAATTCAAATTAGGAGGCTAAAATGTAACTGTTTTTAACATTATGGACCAAAAAAACTACATACTCCGGAGTTAAGTGACTATTGGACTGATTTACCCAAGTATTTATGTACACATAGCTCTTGTAATATTTGTAAATTATTAAAAGAAAGTTAATGATTTGGATTTTATACACGGACAACTGTATATAATTAATCCTCTAAATCATAATTATTAATATGTATAATCCTCTTTAATTTGATAGATTTCTTGTTATCAATTAGTGATGATAATAATTCACGTGAGTGTAATTATCAAATGAGTATAAAAAAAATTGTGCTTCCTGTTATTACCCATGTCCATACTAATGACTATAATCCTTCTTGATTTTAGAGATTTCTTGCAATAATAAGTGTCACACTTGATTTTCTTAGAATAAGCATCATGCTCTTGATTTATGATTCTCGTAACGTTTTTAAACATGAAAGTTGAAATACTGCATATTTCAAACATCGGTGTCATATTCTTAACTCTAATTAATCACCCTCTTAAATTAGGCTTTATCCACACTTATGTGCATTGTTATAAGTTTGGAATATTTTGGAGGTAGAATCAATAAGTTTGTTTTGGTCAAAATTTGTATTAGAGAATTTTTTATTAATAAAATTTAACATTCAAAGTTGAATTAATGTTTTATAAGTTTATTTTGGTAGGAAATTGTGTTTAAAAGAATTGTTTATTATTAAAACTTTAAAATTTAAATTCAAATTTAATATTTTATTTATAAAATATATATAAATATAAAACTATAGCAAAAATAATTACTATATTATTATTTTTTATTTAAAAATTTTGGTAAAAGAAATGATCATAACAAACGAGTAAAATTAAATTTGTGGGGAAAAAAAAACAATAAAAGTCTAAAACATGTATAAACAAATAGAGCCTTAGTTCCGGTTGACTCGGAATTCCATTGGATAAAGTTTTCCTTAAAGAAGAATGTGTGTTGAAGGTTTTGTGAATTTAGTTTAACAGTGTGCCTATTCTTTGTTTGCCTTTGATTTTCAATTCGAGATTAGTCTAATTTTAGATAGGTGGTACTGTGAAGCAGGATCTTTATTTGCCTTTGATTGTCAATTTGAGATTAGTCTAATTTTAGATAGGTAGGCTGTGAAGCGGCATCATATATGAAAAATAATAGAGTTAATTGTAATTTTAATGTGCGATAAAAGTGACAAAAAATTAAAATTACGATTTTAATGACGATTAATTATCCGTTTCATATATGAATCACGTCTTATATATAAATCGATCACATATATGCTTTTGTGAATTTTAGACAGAATATTGGAAAAGATTCTCGCTGTACTTCGACTTAGTTTGGACCACCAATCGTAGTTAGCACTGCCAACACGATGAAGGGAACAAACACTTGCGTGATCATATCAAATCAGTCACCAATCAGAATGTTAAACTTCTGCTAAGTATGTACTGCTAAGTATGTACATAGGCTTAATGTCTAACAAGGAGAAGCATAAGCATTTGTAGCAGTGTAACACATAAGTGTTTGATAATTTAAGGGATTCTGAAAAGCCCATAGTACAATGAATATGAAGCATTCTGCAGTTTTTAATCGGCAAAAACTACTGGTTCCCCATGATTCAGTCAGGGATTCTGAAATGCATATAGTTGCATATACAATGAATATGAAGCATTCTGCAGTTTTTAATCGGCACAAACTATTGGTTCCCCATGATTCCGTCAGGGATTCTGAAATGCATATAGCTGCATATACAATGAATATGAAGCATTCTGCAGTTTTTAATCGGGGCAAACTTGTAATAAATGCCATGGAACCCTCAAATTTTATGTTTTTGTCGACTTAATGCAGCAAAGAGTCCATCATTGAGGCTGCATGAAGTTTTGCATTTCGGCAGAGTGCAAAAGAAGACTTTAGCAGCGTAATTTTCTACAGCAAACTACCTTAAGCAATTGCCTATAAATATGAGGTAAATCTGAAGTTCAAAAGCATCTCAAACGAAAAGCTTTCAAAGTTTTTTCTATTCTTCTCATTTTCTTTCATTTCTTCTGCATTTTAGAAAAATTCTTTTGTGTTAGAAAGTGGCATGTAATTAGTGTTCCACTTTTGTAAATTGTCTCCATATATTAGTGAATTTTGGCATCGCCTCCGGCTGTGGACGTAGGTCACATTAATAGAACCACGTAAATCTCTGTGTCCATTGTCTTATTTATTTTTCTCGTTACTATCCTCCATTATTATTTTTGGGCTATTAGATACAACGTGAGATCCTTTTTTTCCTGACAAATTGGTATCAGAGCTATATCTCATTTAAATCTTTTAGCCATGATGACAATAACTAAGACCTCTGTTGAAAGGTTTGACCGGAGTATCAACTTCGGTACATGGCAACTCAAAATGGAAGCCATTCTAATTTAGGATGGGTGTGAGTTAGCTCTTAAAGGAGTAGAGAAAAAGTCACCAGAAATGTCGACACAAAGTTTCTTGGATCTAGATAAAAAGGCTAGATCATGTATTGTATTATATGTCTCTAACAAGGTTTTGCAGGAAGTTGCCGGTGAAAAGACGGCCAAAGGCATGCCGAACAAATTAAAGTCCATGTATATGAAAAAAACGGTGGAGAATCGGCTTTATTTGAAGCAAAAGTTGTACATGTTAAAAATGACTGAAGGTACATCTATTATCTCACATCTTGATAAATTTAATTCCATTATTTTGGATGTGGAGAATATAGATGTTAAGATGAAAGATGAGGATCAAGCCATTTTGTTGTTATGCTCTCTTCCCCAGTTATTTAAACATTTTCGTGATAACATGATTTATGGGAAAAATTCTGTCTCATATAATCATGTCAAATCTGCATTAAAATTCAATGAGCATATTAATAAGGATATCATAGGGGATACTAGTGAAAGTCTGGCAAAGGGAATAGTGGTACGGGGAGACTTGAAAATAAAATTTTTGAAAGTAGTAGATCCAAAGACAGGTCTAAATCCAGATATAAAAATAAAGTTTGTAATTATTGCAAGAAAAAAGGCATATTAAGGCTGACTGCTACAAATTGAAAAATAAAAAATATATATAAAAATAAGCAGAATAACAGCTGCCGAAGCTAGTGTAGTTACAGATGAGAATGATGGAACTATGTTTATAGCAACAACAAATAAAGTTAAGTCTAAATATGAGTGAATTTTAGATTCTGGTTGTTCTTACCACATGAGTTCTGAAAAGGATTAGTTCTCCATATATGAAAAATATGATGGTAGGGTTGTTTTGATGGGCAATAATGCTCCATATAAGGTTGTTGGTAAGGGAACAATCCAAATAAAGATGTATGATGAAATTGCTAAAACACTCACAAATGTTAGACATGTTCCAGATTTGAAGTAAAATCTTATCTCGTTAGGTACCATTGATTCTCTCGGGTAAAGTTATTCGGCTGAATGTGGAGTTTTAAAATTTTCATGAGGTGCTTTTGTATTGATGAAAGCTTGCAAGTCTGGTAGTTTGTATATCTTGCAGAGATCTACAGTTTCAGGTGCTACAACAGTCTCTGTATCATCAGATACCGACATCACTAAAATGTAGCATATGCGATTGGGACACTTGATGAGAAAGGTTTAACGTTGTTAAGTAACAGGGGCCTACTTTGTGCACAAAGTACTGGTAATATGGACTTTTGTGAACATTGTATTTTTGGAAAACAGAAAATAGTCAGTTTCAGTTCACCTGCAGTCCAAAAAACCAAAGGTACTTTAGATTATATCCATTCTGATCTTTGGGAGCCTTCTCGTGTTCATTCTAAATGTGGTGCAAGGTATATGTTAACCTTTATTGATGATTATTCAAGAAAGGTCTAGGTGTATTTCTTGAAGAATAAAAATGATGTTTTCTTGACTTTTAAACAATGGAAGACTTTGATTGAAAAGCAGATAAGAAAACATATTAAGCGGTTGCGGACTGATAATGGCTTGGAATTTTGTGGAACAGAATTCAGTAAGTTCTGCAAAATGAAGGAATTGATCGACATCGTACCGTTAGAATGACGCCTCAACAGAACGGTATGTCCGAACGTATGAACCAAACTCTTTTGGAAAGAGCTTGGTGTATGATCTCAAATGCTGGGTTGACTTCAGATTTTTTGGCGGAAGCCAACGCTATAGATTGTTATATTATCAATCGTGTTCCGTGTGCTCCTCTTGATTTCAAGACAGAGGAAGTGTTGTCAGGTACTCCTGCTAATTACTCTAATTTAAGAATATTTAGGTGTCCAGCATATATATATACACGTTAATAAAGGAAAGTCAGAGCATAGGGTTAGAAAATGTATTTTCCTCGATTATGCTTCAGGGGTGAAAGGATACAGATTATTTGTAATTAGCAGAGATGTTACATTGTATGAGGCATTCATGTTAAATCCTAGAAAAGAGTCTTGTAATCCTTGTAATTTAGAAAAAGAAGGCAGTACACAGAAACAGGTGGAGTTAGAGGTTATAAATTTCAGTCATTCTCAAAGATCTTCTATAGACCAAGGTGATGAACTAGACCTTGTTGAAGATGAACCAGTAGAAGAAGAATATTCCATAGCCAGAGATAGAACAAGATGAGAGATTCGACCACCACAAAGGTATGCAAATTTGGTTGGATATGCTTTATCAGTGGCACAGGAAACAGGTGGAGACGGAGAACTTTTCACATATACAGAGGCGATTTCAGGTACTGATTCAGATAAGTGGGTGGTGGCCATGAATGAAGAAATGGAATCTCTACACAAGAATGATACTTGGGATCTTGTGAAATCGCCAAAAGGAAAGAAAATTGTTGGTTGCAAATGGGTCTTCAAAAGAAAAGAAGGTAATTCAGGTGTTAACAATGTAAGATATAAGGCACAATTAGTTATAGTCAGGTACAACGTGTTGATTTTAATGATGTTTTCTCACCTGTTGTGAAATATAGCTCTATTCGTGTATTGCTTGCATTAGTAGCCATGTTTGATTTGGAATTGAAACAACTTGATGTTAAGACAGCATTCCTACATGGTGAATTAGATGAGCAAATCTATATGAAACAACCCCAAGGCTTCGAATTTGAAGGTAAGGAAAATGATGTTTACTTATTGAAGAAATCTTTGTATGGATTAAAACAATCTACAAGACAGTGATACAAGAGGTTTGATTCATTTATGTTGGGTCATGGTTTCTCCAGGAACATGTATGATAGTTATGTTTACTTCCGGAAGTCAAAAGATAATTTATTCATTTATCTTTTGTTATATGTTGATGAAATGATCATTGTAGCTAAGAATCTTGCAGAAATTCACTAGTTGAAGGCCTTATTGAATAGTGAATTTGAAATGATAGACTTGGGAATAGCTAAGAAGATTCTTGGTATGGAGATAAGACGAGATAGAGGAGATGAAAAATTATATCTGACCCAAGAAGGTTATTTTAAGAAAGTTTTGGAGAGATTTGGCATGTTGGATGCCAAACCAGTTAGTATTCCTCTCGCTAACCATTTTATGCTATCTGCTGCTCAATTACCAAAATCAGAGGAAGAGGAAAGTTATATGACACGTGTTTCTTATTCTAGTGCCGTTGGCAGTATCATGTATGCAATGGTTTGCACTCGTCCAAATATTTCACAAGCAGTTAGTGTTGTTAGCAGGTATATGGCAAATCCAGGCAAAAAACACTGGCAGGCTGTGAAATGGATACTCAGATACTTGAAGGGTACTTCAAACTTTTGTTTGGAATTTAGTATAACCAGCAACACTTTGGTTAGTTTTGTAGATTCAGACTACGTCGGTGACCTTCATAAACGCAAGTCTCTTACAGGTTAAGTATTTTGCATTGGAGGTTGTGCAATTAGCTGGAAAGCTACTCTATAATATGTAGTGACTTTATCCATTATCGAAGCAGAATATATGGCAGTCACTGAGCCTATCAAAGAAGCTTTATGGTTTAGAGGTTTATTCGGCGAATTAAACTACAAGAAGAGATTACTACCATTTACTGTGATAGTCAAAGTGCAATTCATTTGACTAAAGATCAGATGTATCATGAGCGGACGAAGCATATTGATATCAAATATCATTTCATTCGAGATACCATTGCTGAGAAAAAGGTCCTTATTCAGAAGATCAATACCAAAGACAATCCTGCTGATATGTTTACGAAAGCTCTTCCAGTATACAAGTTCAAGCAGTGCTTGAACTTGATTGGTATTTGACAAGAGGTTGTCGCTACCCTGCAATTTTACCCAAACTCAACAATAAATGCAGCAGTGATGAGTGGGATCGTCTCCACAGGGAGAGGGTTGTAATTAAGTATTGAATAATGATAGCAAGTATGAACAATTAAAAAGGCACGAAATAATATGTAAATAGATCAAAATGCAGGAATGTTGGAACGGGAGATAACTCAATAAAACGGGAGGTGTTGCCTTGAGGATGGAACAACTAGTATGGATTTTTATCTTGCTATCCCTGACTTGTGTAAACAAGTGTGAGGGGACTTCTCTGCTAGTGAGCTGGGATTCGATCAACTTGTCAGTTCTCTCAAACCCATTTCACAATACTCCTCTAACTTCCCTTGTCAGGGCAAGTTCTAGGTACGAGTGAGACTCCCCCAGATCCCGATTCTCCTACTGTGAGCCTCGATTAGCCCGGATATACTCCCTTGTCAGGGCAGTCATCCCATATGTAATCTCAATCCACAATTCAAGAATACTCTTAGTCCTTTCCTATGGTGGCAGTAGTGAGCCTCGATTACTTGGATATACTCCTTGTCAGGGCAGTCATCCCAGATGTAATCTAAACTCACCATATAAAACGCTCCTTGCCCCTTTTCTAAATCATGAAATGTGCAGGACTAAGACTCACACAAGCATATTCATAATCAATACAAGTTGGGATTGATTTCCTTAGGCAAGTTCACAACAATCTCAGTGGTCACCGCAGATTTAATATGAAGTTAATCTAATGCAAAACATCAAACACAACAAGTACAGAATAATGAACATAAATAACACGGATAGAATTCTAAATCAAATGTCTCAAACAAGATTAAATCCATACATGTAACCCCTCAAGGCAACACTCTATGTCTAGCCGATCATTTTGATCGGCCCAGAAACTACGATTACAAAGGGGTGAATCAGGATCATGTCACTCTGTTTCCCTTCCCCCTCTCTCAATCGTACTCTCTGGTTTCTCTCAAACCCTAGACTTTGCTCCCCCAAAGTCTCTCTCTCCTCTGATCCCCAATAGAATGAGATCTCTAAAGTCCCGGATCCCCTCCTCAGCGGCTTCTCTTCGCTTTTATACCTTGGAAACTCCCATGAAGCTTCCTTCTCCATCCGAGAGGTCACCACGTGTCTGCAAATATCAATCAAGAGCTGGAGTGAAGACACGTGTTTTGCACAAATCTTAACACTTAAGAATATTAAAGCAATTCTCCAAACACTTGGTAGCCATATGAATGATGCCTTGCGTGTTTTACTTATTTGCGTGTTTGTTGCTACATGTGTGCTACAAGAAGGTGGATAGAGTGTGTGAGTGCAAATGTATGAATGTATGTAAACTGTACAAGAAATATGCGTAAATGAAATGCAAGAAAGAAATAAAAAATGCATGTGCATGAGTGTGTGTGGCGGGCGCCTAGCGCGCCCGCCGTGTGCGTGGGTGTGTGCATGGCGGGCACCTAGCGCACCCGCCGTGTGTGTGTGTGTTTTGTGTATGGCGGGCGCCTAGCGCGCCCGCCGTGTGTGTGTAGTGTTAGTGTGTGCAGGTGTGGTGTGTTAGTGCGTGTGCGGTAAGTGTAAGTGTGGGTGTAAGTGTTATGGAGGTGTTGTGTGATGAGTGACTTGTGAGGGCGCAGGCCTGAGTGAGTGTGTGTCCAGATAACATCAAAATCAAACAGTTTCGTGACATTTTCCCCACTCTTAGCCACTTCTTAGACTTGTGAGTTCATTATCATTTATGTGCACAGGTCACTCACAAAGCATTCATTTTACTCGATTTCTACATATAAAAGCTAAGTATGCAAGACAAATAAGTCGGTACAACCCCGACTTATCAGTATTCATAATTTGTGATTCTGCCCATTAGCGTTTTGCCGGAGGTGTGTTTGATTAAGTCACTATTTTTTGGGTTCCATACCAAGGTGGAGATTTATAATAAATGCCATGGGACCCTCAAATTTTATGTTTTTGTTGACTTAATGCAGCAAAGAGTCCATCATTGCGGCCGCATGAACTTTTGCAGTTCGGCCGCGTGCAAAAGAAGATTTCAACAGCGTAATTTCTACAGCTAACTACCTTCAGCAATTGCCTATAAATATGAGGCAATTCTGAAGTTCAAAAGCATCCCAAACGAAAAATTTTCAAAGTTTTTTCTATTCTTCTCCTTTTCTTTCATTTCTTCTGTATTTTAGAAAAAGCCTTTTGTGTTAGAAAGTGACATGTAATTAGTGTTCCACTTTTGTAAATTGTCCACACATTAGTGAATTTTTGCACCTCCTCCGGCCGTGGACGTAGGTTACATTGACCGAACCACGTAAATCTTTGTGTCCATTGTCTCATTTATTTTTCTCGTTACTGTCCTCCATTATTATTTTTGGGCTATTAAATATAACGTGAAATCTGTTTTTCCCTAACATATTTGTAATAAATGCTATTAGACCCTCAAATTTTATGTTTTTGATGACTTAATGCAGCAAAGAGTCCAACATTGCAGCTACATGAAATTTTGCATTTCGGCCCCGTGCAAAAGAAGACTTCAGTGGCGTAATTTTTTATAGCAAACTACCTTCAACAATTGCCTATAAATACGAGGCAATTCTAAAGTTCAAAAGCATCCCAAACGTAAAGGTTTCAAAGTTTTTCTATTCCTCTCATTTTCTTTCATTTCATCTACATTTTAGAAAAAGCCTTTTGTGTAAGAAAGTGGCCTGTAATTAATGTTCCACTTTTGTAATTGTCTCCACATATTAGTGAATTTTGGCACCGTGTTCGACCATGGACGTAGGTCACATTGACCAAACCACATAAATCTTTCCATCTATTATCTCACTTATTTTTCTCGTTACTATCCTCTTTTATTATTTTGGGTTATTAGATACAACGTGAGATTCGTTTTTCTCTAACAAATTGGTATCAAAGCCATATCTCATTTTAGATATTTTAGCCACGATGACAGTAACTAAAACCTCCGTTGAAAGGTTTGACCGGAGTATCAACTTCGGTACATGGCAACTCAGAATGGAAGCCATTCTAATTCAGGATAGGTGTGAGTTATCTCTTGAAAAGGATAGAGAAAAAGCCATCAGAAATGTCGACACAAAGTTTCTTGGATCTATATAAAAAGGCTAGATCGGGTATTGTATTAAATCTCTCTAACGAGGTTTTGCAGGAAGTTGTCGGTGAAAAGACGGCCAAAGGCACGTGGGACAAATTAAAGTCCATGTATATGAAAAAGACGGTGGAGAATCGGCTTTATTTGAAGCAAAAGTTGTACATGTTAAAAATGACTGAATGTACATCTATTATCTCACATCTTGATAAATTTGATTCCATTATTTTGGATTTGGAGAATGTACATGTTAGGATGGAATATGAGGATCAAGCCATTTTGTTGTTATGCTCTCTTCCCCAGTCATTTAAATATTTTCGTGATACCATGATTTATGGTAAAGATTCTGTCTCATATAGTCATGTAAAATCTGCATTAAAATCCAAAGAGCATATTGATAGGCATATCACAGGGAAAACTAGTGAAAGTCTGGCAGAGGGATTAATGGTACGGGAGAGACCTGAAAATAGAAAATTTGAAAGTAATAGATCCAAAGGCAGGTCTAAATCCAGATATAAAAATAAAGTTTGTAATTATTGCAAGAAAAATGGGCACATTAAGGCTGACTACTACAAATTGAAAAATAAAGAAAAATATAAAAATGAGCAGAATAACAGCAACACTGTCGAAGCTAATGTAGTTGCAGATGAGAATGATAGAACTTTGTTTGTAGCAACAACAAATAAGGTTAGGTCTAGATTCCGATTGTTCTTACCACATGTGTCCCGAAAAGGATTATTTCACCACATATAAAAAAATATGATGGTGGGGTTATTTTGATGGGCAATAATGCTTCATATAAGGTTGTTGGTAGGGGAACAATCCAAATAAAGATGTCTGATATAATTGTTAGAACACTCACAAATGTTATACATGTTCCAAATTTAAAGAAAAATCTCATCTCGTTAGGTACCTTTGATTCTCTCGGGTACAGGTATTCGGTTGAATGTGGAGTTTTAAAAATTTCACGAGGTGCTCTTATATTGATGAAAGCTTGCAAGTCTGGTAGTTTGTATATCTTGCAGAGATCTACAGTTTCATGTGCTGCAGCAGTCTCTGATCATCAGATACCAACATCACCAATTTGTGGCATATGCGATTGGGACACTTGAGTGAGAAAGATTTAACGTTTTAAGCAATAGGGGCCTACTTTGTGGATAAAGTACTGGTAAGATGAACTTTTGTGAACATTGTAGTTTTGGGAAACAGAAAAGAGTCAATTTCAGTTCACATGCAGTCCATAAAATAAAAGGTACTATGGATTATATCCATTCTTACTTTGAGGGCCTTCCCGTGTTCCTTCTATGGGTTGTGCAAGGTATATGTTAACTTTTATTGATGATTATTCAAGAAAGGTCTGGTTGTATTTCTTGAAGAATAAAAATGATGTTTTCTTGACATTTAAACAATGGAAGGTTTTGATTGAAAAGCAGACAGGAAAACATATTAAGCGGTTGCGGACATATAATGGCTTAGAATTTTGTGGAACGGAATTCAATGAATTCTGCAAAAATGAAGGAATTGATCGACATCGTATCGTTAGAATGACGCCTCAACAGAACGATGTGTCCGAATGTATGAACCGGACTCCTTTGGAAAGAGCTAGGTCTATGATCTCAAATGTTGGGTTGACTTTAGATTTTTGGCGGAAGCCATCGCTACAGCTTGTTATATTATCAACCGTGTTCCATGTACTCCTCTTGATTTCAAGATTCTAGAGGAAGTGTGGTCAGATACTCTGCTAATTACTCAAATTTAAGAATATTTGGGTGTCCAGCATATATTCATGTTAATGAAGGAAAGTTAGAGCCTAGGGCTAGAAAATGCTAGCCATAGGCTCTAACTTTCCTTCATTAACGTTCATATATGCTGGACACCCAAATATTCTTAAATTAGAGTAATTATCAGGAGTACTTGACCACACTTTCTCTGTCTTGAAATCAAGAGGAGCACACGAAACACGGTTGATAATATAACAAGCTGTAGCAATGGCTTCCGCCAAAAATCTAAAGTCTACCCAACATTTGAGATCATACACCAAGCTCTTTCTAAAGGAGTCTGGTTCATACGCTCGGACACACCGTTCTGTTGAGCCGTCATTCTAACTATACGATGTCAAGCAATTCCTTTATTTTTACAGAATTCATTGAATTCCGTTCCACAAAATTTCAAGCTATTATTAGAACGCAGCCGCTTATTATGTTTTTCGATCTGCTTTTCAATCAAAGCCTTCCATTGTTTAAAAATCAAGAAAACATCATTTTAATTCTTCAAGAAATACACTCAAACCTTTCTGGAATAATCATCAATAAAGGTTAACATATACCTTACACCACCCTTAGAATAAACACGAGAAGGCCCCCAAAGATCAGAATGGATATAATCCAAAGTACCTTTTGTTTTATGGATTGTAGGTGAATTGAAACTGAATCTTTTCTGTTTTCCAAAAATACAATGTTCACAAAAGTTTATCTTACCAGTACTTTGTCCACAAAGTAGGCCCCGTTGCTTAACAACATTAAGCCTTTCTCACTCAAGTGTCTCAATCGCATATGCCACAATTTAGTGATGTCGGTATATGATGATACAGAGACTGCTGCATCACGTGAAACTGTAGATCTCTGCAAGATATACAAACTACCAGACTTGCAAGCTTACAAACTACTAGACCTCGTGAAATTTTTAAAACTCCACATTCAGCAGAATACCTGTATCCGAGAGAATCATGGGTACCTAACGAGATGAAATTTTTCTTCAAATTTGGAACATGTCTAACATTTGTGAGTGTTCTAACAATTTCATCATACATCTTTATCTGGATTGTTCCCTTACCAACAACTTTACATGGAGCATTATTACCCATCAAAACAACCCCACCATCATATTTTTCATATGTGGAGAATTAATCTTTTTCATGACTCATGTGGTAAGAGCAACCAGAATCTAGAATCCACTCATCTAACCTAACTTTATTTGTTGTTGCTACAAACAAAGTTCCATTATTCTCATTTGCAACTACACTAGCTTCGGTAGTGTTGCTGTTATTCTACTCATTTTTATATTTTTCTTTATTTTTCAATTTGTAGCAGTCAGCCTTAATGTGCCCCTTTTTCTTGTAATAATTACAAACTTTATTTTTATATCTGGATTTAGACCTGACTTTGGATCTACTACTTTCAAAATTTTTATTTTCAGGTTTCCCCCGTACCACTAATCCCTCCGTCAGACTTTCACTAGTCTCCCCTATGATACCCCTATCAATCTGATCTTTGGATTTTAATGCATATTTGACATGACTATATGAGACAGAATCTTTCCCAGAAATCATGATATCACGAAAATGTTTAAATGACTGGGGAAGAGAGCATAACAACAAAATGGCCTGATCCTCATCTTCCATCTTAACATCTATATTCTTCAAATCCAAAATAATGGAATCAAATTTATCAAGATGTGAGATAATAGATGTACCTTCAATCATTCTTAACATGTACAACTTTTGCTTCAAATAAAGCCGATTCTCCACCGTCTTTTTCATATACATGGACTTTAATTTGTTCCACATGCCTTTGGCCGTTTTTTCACCTGCAACTTCCTGCAAAATCTCGTTAGAAAGATTTAATACAATACCTGATCTAGCATTTTTATCTAGATCGAAAAAACTTTGTGTCGACATTTCTGATGGCTTTTTCTCTACCCCTTCAAGAGCTAACTCACACCCATCTTGATTTAGAATGGTTTCCATTTTGAGTTGCCATGTACCGAAGTTGATACTCCGGTCAAACCTTTCAACGGAGGTCTTAGTTACTGTTATCGTGACTAAAAGATCTAAAATGAGATATGGCTCTGATACCAATTTGTTAGGGAAAAACGAATCTCACATTGTATCTAATAGCCCAAAAATAATATGGAGGACAGTAACGAGAAAAATAAATGAGACAATGGACACAGAGATTTACTGCTTCCCCATGTTTCCGTCAGGGATTCTGAAATGCATATAGTTGCATGTACAATGAATATGAAGCACTAACTATTGGTTTCCCATGATTCTATCAGCGTTTACCATTACGGGGCTAGAATTTCAAGTACAACTTGGAGGGTTTACACACTTGTATAGAGCAGATGCAGGCTGCTTGTAAGTAGGTATACTGCTAATATCAATGAATCTCACTTCACCTGGACCAAAAGAAAGATCCCTATGCCTGCAACACAGAAACAGGGAGATACGGTTGGCATTTTTGTTTTGTAAATGTGAAGATAAAACCTGCCAGTTTCAGAAAGATAAATTTTCACTTGAGAAAAGAAGATAAGAAAATATATTTCTAAAGCTGCTTGCCTTCGGAGATCAAGCCCAACCAAACCAGCTTGTAGGATTGTCAAGTTGTCAGAATCAGGAGAAACAATAATGACTGTGTCCTCAGAGTATTGAGTTTCAAGAATTGACATGAGTTGTGTTACACGAACAAAGACATCTGAAACGCTCTCATTAGGCGTTCCATCATCAATAGGTGGTGGCTTGATATTTGGAGAAAGACTATCTGATGCATACACCTGCAGGAATTTCCATTATAGCATCTTTACTAAATCACCAAATCTTAACCAGTGGCTAGGTAGGGCTGAGATAATTCAATTCAGCAAATCATTGCAGGCACTTTTTACCTAAAGAAACTTAAGATTTTTCTTCTGTTTTAGGGAGGTTGCTAAGAGTTAAATTGAAAGCAAGACCTTCAAATCTACTACTCACAGTTGGATATTGATTTAACTTTAAAAAGGGATTTCAAAGAAAATGAACAACTAATAATTTCCAACAATGATCAGCACTTAAAATCACAAATAATCATGATATATGATCTTACTTCTGAAACAGAATCCAATTTCTTCCCTTCATATGCTCCCAATCCACGAGCATCCAAGAAACTGTACTCTGGTACAATGTGGCTGCAACCAGTTTTTCAAACAATAATTTACTGATTGCACATACTATCATCCATATAAAATGTCTAAACTCATCAAATCGAGTAGTCAAAAGGAAAACTACAATCAGCTCAATGGTCGATTTAGACCACAAGTATCTCCTGAGAATAATAATTCAAGGCGCAAGAGAAATAATACCTTCTACTGATCCCATTAACAGCACCAATAATCTCAGCAGCCTGATAAGCCCTCTGAGTAATAGAAGGCCATATCCAACAATTTCCTTCACAAGCTCCCATTGCTCTCAGTGCTAAAGCAGCCTTAATTGCCTGTTTCTTACCTTCTTTTGATAAACCACTATCAACCGATGTTTTAGCAACAGGGTTCGTGTTAATTATCCCCAAACTCTCGTATTCTGACTCCCCAGCCCTAACCAAGAAATATCTACACTCATGCAACAAACCAAACCAATCGACTCAAGTTTACCCTGACAAAAGAACAAATAAAAGGAAGGCATAAACGAAATTCGGCCAAGTCATTACAGCTAAGCTTCCACAATTTAGGATAGGCAACTGAGTATAAGAATGACACGATTCAGAAATCATCATTACTTCAAAAGAAAAGAAGAACAATCAAAAAATTTCAGCTCAAGAACGCATTATGCCAAATCATTAGAAGGTATTGAGTTCTCCAAATCTTCAATCTTTACAAAACAAATTCCAATTCTAAGTTTTCTTCTTTTAATAAGAGCCCAATATCCATTTCTAAATACTATAATACGCTAACTATACATGTCAATGCAAGAATAATTCAAAACAATTCCAATTCTTTAAGCATGTATGCAGAATCGTAGTTATGCAGCATCAAATCAGAAAACAAAACTAAATCTAAATAAATCCCTTAAATTTAACCCAATCCCAAGTTCAAATAAACTCTAAAATTTAGTCTAACACGAAAATTTTAGTCAATCTAACTCTCAAGTATCTGATTATAAGCCAAATTACCTGTTGCTGAGGCGAAATGGAGGCATTTGGAAGAGCCCACGAGCCTGTGAGACTGGCAAGGAAAAAGGGTTGAAATCTTTGTAATCATTGAGCAGAGGAGAAGTGAAGAATGGGATAATACTGAAGGAAAGGGATGTTAAGAGGTCACGGCGATTTAGGAATTGATGGTTTTGGTGCAGATTTTTGGGATTCGGAAAGGAAAAAAGAGAAGGATTTTGTGGTGGAAGTGTAGTTTTGGGGGCAAAGGTCGTTATCAGCATCGTTTCAAGCGCTGGACTTTTAACTGATTTATGAAGTTGAAGAAAATATGGAGGTCACAAGTAGTACAGTTTTGAGGTTATAGTAAAATAGAATACACTACAAACAATTGTTGATGTACAATATCATACAGAAACCATTTTGAATAGAAAGGATTGAATTCTTTTGGTGAATTATTTGTGGGGTTGATCTCTAAACATTTTCTTTGATAGATCGAGTGAGTTATATATAATATTGGTAAGTTGACTCAGATGTAAATATTTTTTTAGTAATGAAATTATTGTTTTTGAAAAGAAATTATCAAATCCCTTCTATATTTTTCTTTATCGGAATCACAGGATGTCAACCATAATTAAATTGTATAAATATTAAATGCCCAAAATAACACGATATAAATTGTTGAAAATACATGAGAATGTCATGAGGTGGTGATACTCTATTAAAATATATAGCCATTGACGTTTAAAGTTTAGCTTTATTTACATTTTCAAAAAGTGAAAATTCTAATCTATCAACTAGAATTGTACCTTTTAACTTGACATTTAAAATTATTTTTATATTAAAGCTTTGAGGGGTTTGAGCTAGTATACTGTGATTAGCAAAGATGTATGTTGAAATGTTTGCTTTCCTAAAACAATGTTTAACTTTAATGTTTGATAGCAATTGTATATTTTTTTTCAAAATCTCTTGTAATATTTTACTGTTTTTTTTTTCACTTCAATCTCGTATTTTGTCCCCTCAATGTTTCAATTGGAAGAATTCACTCGTCAATGGTTTTTTTTTTTTCAATTTAATGCAATTTCCCAAAATAAACAAAACCTAACCAAATCCTCTAAATCTAATATAAGGCAAAGTTCAAATGAACTCTAAAATTTAATTTTAAATGAAAATTTGTCCTTCTAAACTAATCTTGCCTATATGACTATATGTTAACATTTATTGTTGAGTTGAAATTGGCATTTAGAGAAAGCAGGGTCAAAGTGTTTATAATCATTGAACTTTGGAAAAGTGCAAATTAAATGGGAGAGTAAGGAAAAGAAATTACTAAGCTCATGCCAATAGACCTTCTATATCATTTTAGATGATCACTTTCTGTAATACTTTAAAAGATTTTGATATGTGTATAATTACTCATCCTTTATAATTAACTAATCACTTGATAGGATTTTATATTAATTTTTAAAAATTAAATAACTAACTAAAAGAATAAGTGTCATATTTATACACAGTGATACACATAATGATATACCAAGTGATACAGAGGATCTAAAGTTACTATTGATGGTTAATGGATCTTCTGTATCACTTTTGTGTATCACCCTATAAGATTTTGTCACATGTATTTAATACTTATTCCCTAGGGTGGTTGATTAATCATTTGATAGGGTTTTAGTATTATTTAAAAAGACACATGTCACATTTATAGAGAGTGATACACAGAGTGATACACCAAATGATACAGAATATCCAAAGCTCTATTGATGGGTTGAAACGCCAATGGATCTTCTGTATCACTTTTATGTATCATTTCCTGCAATACTCTATAAGATTTTGACACGTATATAATCACTTATCCCTTACGTTTACTAATTACTTGATAGGGTTTTAGTTTTATCTAAAAATACATGTGTAACATTTATAGATAATTGTACACAGAATGATATACCAAATGGTACAAAAGATCCAAAGTCGGTTAAAACTTGAAATTTTTTGTGGAGATTTTTGGGGTTAGCAAGGGCAGATTTATAGGGTCGGGGTGATGGTGGTCCTCAAGAATTAAAAATTCTATTTTTTATCTACGAAAAGCTAAGAAATTTTTAATAAAGTTTTTAAGAGAAGGGTAAATTATTTCAATAGTCCCTCAATTTAAAGGATTATTTGTTTTTGTCTCCATTCTTTAAAATTTTTATTTTAATTCCTCATGTCACAATATGAATTTCAAGTTGTCATTCGTCTATTTTTTCGCTTAGAATTTAATTTGATAAACTATTTAATGCACTTACGATAAATAGAAAGGATTTAAAATTTGATAAAAATTGATATATATATATATATATACATGTCAACTGGTCATTGAAATTCAAATTTTCTTACATAAAAAGTGAACAAAGGATTATTAAAAGATAATATTACAATATAAGAGATATAAATAGAACATTTTAAAGAATTAAGGCAAAAGTAAAGTGAACCCCTAAATTGAAAGATGGTAAAAGTAATTTAGCCTTAAAAAAATTAAGATGTTACCTCTTTTTTAAAATTAAAATATAATTTCTACTATTAATATTATATAATTTTCCTTCCAAAATTTACTTTTAAATCCACTGTTGGTTAGGAGTATTGAAGGGGAAGGATTTTGTGGTAAGGCAATGGTCAATACTAGCATTGGTTTAACTTAGGATTAATTACATTTTGCCATGCTAAATTTTGTGGGTAGCAACATTTTACTATCTTTTATTTTGAAAATATACACTTTACAATCTTTAAAGTGATGGTGGTAGTCAATTTACCATACAAAATGACTCCGCATTAATATCACTTATATATCCACCCCCCTCCAAAATGTTACTTAGTATTTCTGTTTGAAAATTTTTGTAAAAATAAAATAAATATAGTTTTATTGAGTTTGTAATAAAGAGCGTTGGACTCATTTATAACAATATTAGATTTAAATTTTGAAATATGAACAATAAAAAACACTTTTGCATAATAAAATTGAATTTAAAATTTGAATAATGAAATATTCTACCACATAAATTCCTTCAAAATAAATTAATCAATCCAAACACATATAAAATATTCATTTCTCATAAGAAAAAAATATTCATTTGCAAAATAAAAAAATACTCAATTCAAATAGAGTTTTATGTTGATTTTTAAACTAATTTGTTGTTTGTATTTGAACTTTTTTTTTGTTGTTTTGGGATTTGAAAGTCATTTTTCAAATTGAAATATAGAACCTCATTGGAGGAGGAATTATAAACGTATAGAAAAATTAATTGTTTATTTTTATCAAATAATTTGGATTAGCGTTAATATATACTACCTTTTTTTAAAGTTTTTATTATTTAATTTTTTTAAAGTAAAAAATATATATATATAGAGTAAATATAACAACATTATAGACATATAATTGTGTTTTATAGTGATTATGAGGGACATTTATATCAATTCACAGATATATTTAAATAATGCTACTTATCTAACTAGTTAAATAGTCAATAGGACATTAAAATGTATATTTTCAAAGCAAGTGATAGTAAAGTATATCTACATATAAAGTTTAGGATAGTAAAGTATAATTAACCATTTAACTTATTTATGAAGTAAATGAAGAGATAATGGTAAGAAGTAATATATTTTGTTTTGATGCCATTAAGGATTTTTAGAAGAGAGTGTTTGTAGAATTATGATCTTTCTGAACAATATTATATATATATATATATATATATATGTGGTACATTGTTAGATCAATTATATAATATATTAAGTAATAACATAACTACAATTAATTACAATTTATACAATTAATATAAATTACTTGATTCTCTCCATTGATGGTCTTGAGTGATTGGATAACATCCTTCATAATTGTCTAGTTGATTTGATTGAATTTCCTTATAAAAAAGTAGTAATTCTATATCCGATACAATATGCTGCATGTTGCGTTCTTGAAGTACAAGTCCACAAAGCAAAATGAATTGATAGAAAGAATTACTTCTTTCCAAATTCTTTACGGCCTTAATTCCAAAACTTTCCCTCCATTGCCTACTTATGTTTCACATTTTAATGAATTCACCACTCAATCTTTTATTTGCCGTTATGATTTAGAAAAATTTTAAATTACCTTCTTCTATATAGTTTAAAAGCCTATAAATTACTTTTCTACTTTTTTTTGAGAAATGTTTAAAAATTGATGATTCTGAAAACAAATAAATAGTGCAATTTACTTCAAATCAACCATAAAAAGTTATATCTATATATTAGACTACATATATTTACAAAAAATAAGTATTTTAAATCTACATATTTTGTGTCTCTTTCAAAAAAAAAAAAAAATCAAACCTTAAATAAGTAAAATGCTAAGGTTTTTAAACGGAAAGAAAGTACTTGAAAATTTTCGAAAACCACATCACGTTTTCTTATAATTTACCATTTAATTTTTTCCCAAATTTAATGTATTGTCCCTCGTTGATTTTCTCCTCAAGAACAACCATATTGATGATGTAAAGACGAAACAGTACCATTTTATACAAAACCACATGTTCATTTACAAATTCTCACAAACTTATATATTCACATTCATACACACATTTCATTCGAATCTTCAGAGCACATTCAGATTAATGAAAACAAACCCACAATGCCACAAAAGCTTGATCACCTCAAAGATTTTCGCGCAAGGAAACACACCAATAATTTGTACACATGCAAATCTACAATTTGTACGTGTCATGCTCATGCATATTACTCAACTCAACTGAACATGTATACCAACAAATTAACATTCTGTATACCGGTATACGCAATCATTCAAGATGTATGGATATGTGTTTGAGTAGGTTAATTTTACCGCCTGCATGTGTGTTCTTTTTGTCCCGGGATATTGTGGAAAAGTTGATAGATTGGAGGAAGGAGTGATAAGTTGCGGAGGGGTTGTGTCATGATGTGGATATGGTGGTCACATTGTTTACGTCTACAGTGGTGTTCTACAAGTTAGGGAAGGAAGGATGGCGTGGAGCTCTCACTTGGAGAAATTGGGAAGGCTTTTGTGGGCGACATTTGGACCACCAAAAGCCTCTGTGATCGTAGTTTGACATAGATATCATGGGTGATCGATCATTGTGTCAGGCACGTGGATATAGGATCATGACTTCAGCCTATAGGGAATTACGCTTTTGCCAAATAAATTCAGTTGCAGAATGGATTGTCCAGCAGGAGGATTAGCATATTCTTTTATTCTTTTTGTTAGTAGCTTATTGGGTCTGCGTAATAAATAAGCAAGATGGGCAGTAGTGATGTCATGTTTTGGAAAACAGAAAATCATTTTCTCTCTCTACTCTCCTCAATCAAGATTCAACTCATTTCCTTAACTCAATCTCTCAAATTCTGAACTTCTTCTTCTCTTCTTATTTCTTGCTGCAATTCATGATCAAGCTGAGGCTTGACAATTGGTATCAAAGCATAATCTGGGAAACTTCAATCCACTAAAATGGCTGATGGTACACGTTACAAATCACTGGAGGAAATGGTCAAGAAACAAGATCAACGCATTCAAGAATTGTCCGACTTGTTTCAGAGTCAATTGGGGAATATGCAACAACAATTGGCAGATACAAATATGAGGGTGGAGTCCTTCACTAAAAGGATGGATTCGTATGCATCTAATCTAGATACTAAGTTCAATACACTGCTTAAGATGATGAACAAAGATGAGAATGAAAAAGAACATCAAGCGGAAAGCAGTGGCCCTTTGTTACCCACATCACAAAATTTTATCAGACATGAAGGAAAAAAGAACAAGACACAGTGGCTATGGCACTCAAGCAATCTTAAAATTGAATTGCCAATGTTTAATGGTGATAACCCAAGGGAGTGGTTGAGAAAATGCCACAAGTACTTTCTAATCAACCAAGTTGACGAACAACAGAAAGTGGATGTTATTGAGATCTTCTTGGAAGGGAAAGTGGACATTTGGTTTCAAGGTTACAAAATCATGAAAGGAAGGGTCAAATGGGAAGAGTTTGCGGATGAACTGGATAAAAGGTTTGGAGATAAGAAGAGACAAGATTTGGTGGAGGAGTTTAACAAATTGCAACAAATTGGGGGAGTCACTGAATATCAAGAACAATTTGAGGAGTTGAAATCTTTAATGGTTGCTAAGGACCCAAAGCTATCAGAGGCCTACTTTGTATCTAGTTTCATTAGTGGCCTAAAAGAAGAACTTAAACCTATGGTTAGGATAATGAAGCCATCAAATATGAATGAGGAATTTGAGGTTGCCTTGTTGCAAGAACAAGCTTGGGAGATCAACAGGAAGAAATTCAAGTCTGTAACAAGGACAGAGACAGAAGGTAACAGAAGTCAGGCAGGAGGGAATCCACAAAGATCAGTGAATGAAGGATGGCACAAACATCCTGAGCCTGAAATGGCCAAATTCAAAAAAATTTCACCCCAAGAAATCCAATATAGAAGGAATAACCATTTGTGTTTCAAATGTGGGGAGAAGTACCACCCTGGACACCAATGCAAAATGGGCCAATTAAACTTCATTTTGGCAGATGATGATGAAGACTATGAATTTTGGGATGCTAATGGGGAGCAAGATGAGGCAACAGGGAATCCAGGAAAGGAAATGGAGGTGTCACTCCATGCACTGTCCCAATCCATGAAGAAAAAAACGATCACGATACAAGGAAGGATCAAATGAAGGGTGGTTAACATTTTAGTAGATACAGGCAGCACTGACAGCTACCTGGATTACAGAATTGTTCAAGGCATGAATTTGAAGTCTGTTGAAACAGATCCTTTAATAGCTGTAGTAGCTGATGGCAGTATTATCCAAAGCAACAGACTATGTCCAAGAGTTAAGTGGGAAATTCAAGACTGCAAGTTTGCTCATGATTTGAGAATTATGAAAATAGGAGATTGGGACATGATTCTTGGGGTTGACTGGATGTGCCATTATAGTCCTATAGCTTTTGACTTCCGCCAAATGCAAATCATACTATCATAAGAAGGAGAACAAATGGTATTGCATGGAAAAGTGGAAAAGCCAACCATTAAGATGATCAGAGGAAAAGAAATAAAGGAATTCACTCAAGAGCAGTTCAAAAGTTCAAATATAATGAGCTTATCAGCACAGGATGATCAGGTAAGTAATGATGTTCGATTACAAATCTCAGAATTGCTTAAACAATTTTCAAATGTTTTTAATATACCAAAAACCTTGCCCCCAATCAGAGATCATGATCATGAGATTCCACTTAAACCAGAAGCCAAACCCTTCAAAATGAAACCATATGGATATCCACATTCCCAAAAAGCTGAAATTGAAAATCAAGTCACAGAAATGTTAGGTACTGGAATCATAAGAAACAGCAATAGTCCATTTGCTTCACCTGTACTGCTTGTCAAGAAAAAAGATGGCACTTGGAGATTCTGTATTGATTACAAACATCTCAATAAACTCACAATCAAAGACAGCTACCCCATACCCAATATAGATGAATTGTTGAACGAGCTCTTTGGAGCACAGTATTATTCCAAGATAGACCTGAGGGCTGGTTACCATCAGATTAGAGTCAAGCCAAAAGATGTACATAAGACAGCATTTCAAACTCATTTAGGCCATTACGAGTTTTTAGTTATGCCTTTTGGCTTAACAAATGCCCCAGCAACTTTCCAATCACTCATGAACCAAATTTTCAACCCTTATCTTCGAAAATTTGTTCTTGTATTTTTTGATGATATTTTAATATACAGTCCTGACCTGAACTCTCATGTGGAACATCTGAAAATAGTGTTAACTATTCTGAGAGAACATACATTATTTGCTAAGATGTCCAAATGCAGCTTTGCTAAAGAACAAATTGCGTACTTGGGACATATCATTGATATACAAGGTGTAAGCATGGAAAATGAGAAAGTGGATTGCATTCTTAAATGGCCTGTTCCAAAGTCTATTAAAGCTCTGAGAGGGTTTCTCGAATTGGCGGGATATTACAGGAAGTTTGTGCTGCACTTTGGGGTAATTAGCAAACCCTTAACTGGTCTTCTTAAAAAAGACAACTTTCACTGGAATGTGGAAGCAGATGAAGCTTTTTCTAACCTCAAAGCAGCCTTAAGCTCAGCCCCTGTACTGCGATTACCAGACTTTTCCAAACCATTTGTGGTTGAAACCGACGCCAGTGGGAGAGGAATTGGTGCAGTGTTATTACAAGAAGGGCATCCGATAGCTTATCTGAATAAGGCTCTCAGTTTACAGAACCTTGGCCTCTCAATATACGAAAAAGAGCTCTTAGCAGTTGTAATGGCAGTTACAAAGTGGAGGCACTTCTTAATGGGATATCATTTCATTATCCGAACTAATCATCACAGTCTCAAATTTTTGTTGAAACAAAAGTTGACCTCAGCACTACAACACAAGTGGATGACTAAGTTGTTAGGAATGGATTATGAAATCCAGTACAGGAAGGGAACTGACAATCAGGTTGCTGATACACTATCAGGGAGAGAATGGCCCGAAGGAAATAATGAGCAGGAAGCCCTTCAGCCTGAAGTATCTAATTCCCTATTAGCCATAACATCTGTACAACCTGAGTGGATTACAGAGCTCCTGCAAAGTTATGAGGATGATATAGATGCTAAGTCCATTATTGCTCAGGTGGTGGTAAGTCCACAACTATACCCCTTGCATGAATATAAGGATGGCATATTGAGATATCAAGGTAGACTCTATGTCGGGTCGGGTAATAATCTCAGGACACAGTTACTTCAGACCTTACACTCATCTGCAACAGGAGGCCATTCGGGTCAGAAAAGTTGTTGGCAAAGGGCCAAGCTCTTATTTCACTGGCCTGGCATGAAACAGCAATTGATGGAATTTATTCGAACATGCGATATATGCCAAAGAAATAAATCTAAAAATATACCTTATCCTGGTCTGCTGCAACCAATTGAAATTCCTAAGAGAGCTTGGAGTGATATTAGTATGAACTTTGTGGAAGGATTACCAGCATCCGAAGGGTTTTACACAATCTTAGTGGTGGTAGATTGCTTCACAAAATATGGTCATTTCATTCCTTTAACACATCCTTTCACTGCGCGATACAGGTGGCTAAAGTGTTTGTGGATCAGATAATTAAGCTGAATGGATTGCCAGAATCTATCATCACTGACAGAGACAAGATATTTACCAGTCTTTTTTGGCACGAACTCTTCACCATAATGGGAATTCAACTGAAGCTTAGTTCTGCTTATCATTCCCAATCTGATGGGCAAACCGAACGGTTAAATCAGTGCTTAGAAGTTTACTTACGATGCATGACAAGTGATAGACCTCGACAATGGAAGAATTGGTTAAGACTAGCAGAATGGTGGTATAACACTGCTTATCATTCAAGCTTGCAGACTTCTCCTTTCGCTGCCCTTTACGGTTATCAACCTATTCCGTTACCAATAGGTCCTTATTCAGATTCTATTGTGCCAGCAGCTACTCAATTTGTACAAGACAGGCAACAAGTTCTCCAGCTGTTGAAAGAGAATCTTAACAAAGCTCAAGAGAGGATGAAGTTCTATGCAGATCAGAAACGTACTGAGAGGGAGTTTCAAGTGGGGGATTTAGTGTACTTAAAGCTCCACCCTTATAGGCAGTCTACAGCATCCTTGAGGAAGAGCTTAAAACTCTCAACAAAATTCTATGGTCCTTATGCAGTGCGTGAGAAGATTGGCAAGGTTGCCTATAGGTTGCAACTTCCACAGGATTGTCGGATTCACCTGGTGTTCCATGTGTCATTATTGAAGAATAAGTTAGGCAATACCGTGGTTCCTTCCACAGAACTTCCATTCATGCAAGATGAGGACATTTTCAAGGTGGCTCCAGAAGCAGTATTGTCACGAAAAGCCATTCCGAGACATGATCAGCCTGTCACTCAATGGTTGATCAAATGGTGCAATTTAGCAACAGAAGAGTCAACAAGGGAGGATTGCAATTTTATCAGATCCAAATTTCCGAATTTTAATCCTTGAGGACAAGGATGTTTTGAGCAGTGGGGAATGTCAGGCACATGGATATAGGATCACGACTTCAGCCTAGAGGGAATTACGCTTTTGCCAAATAAATTCAGTTGCAGAATGGATTGTCCAGCAGGAGGATTAGCATATTCTTTTATTCTTTTTGTTAGTAGCTTATTGGGTCTGCGTAATAAATAAGCAAGATGGGCAGTAGTGATGTCATGTTTTGGAAAATAGAAAATTATTTTCTCTCTCTACTCTCCTCAATCAAGATTCAACTCATTTCCTTAACTCAATCTCTCAAATTCTGAACTTCTTCTTCTCTTCTTATTTCTTGCTGCAATTCATGATCAAGCTGAGGCTTGACACATTGGTTCTATATTTCGTGCGAAACCAGTTTGTAGGGTGTCACGTGGTGCTGCGTGCTCATAGGTGCATCCAAAAATTATAGTATGGAAGAAAGAAATTACATAGTATTAATAATTTAATTTTCTGGAAGAATGGAAATTCTATTTTTTTTAAGGGTTAATTAAATTTTTTTAGGTAGAATACACTAATGGCTAAACAGTAAACATCCCTATACTATTATTCGGTTATGCTAGTATGGAAAGGATTAATGGAAGATAAACAATTTTCACAAATACAAATTTTTCCTGAAACATGCATGAAGGAGTGTCACAATCTACTTGTGAAATTAAGAAATATAGCAATGAATAAGGGAAGAAGATAAGACCAGCAAGAGAGAAAAAGATAAGAACAGTAAGAGAGAAAAAGAAAATTTATCAGAAAGAATTTGAAATTTGATTTTACAAAATAACCGCTGTCTATCCAGATCTCACTTCTTGTATTTATTACGTAAACAATATCTAACTAAATGATGATTCCTCACAACTATACAATCACAACTACTTCCAATTGGGCAGGGTTTTTATTACAACCTATCCATCACTACAAGTGATTTTATTCTTAGTCCATTCACTAATAATAACCCATTTCAATAGCCTTATTGTCAAGCTCAATTCTGACAATACTATCCTGGTGAAAAGAAGCCTTGTCCTCAAGGCTTGTGAGTGTAAGAAATATTAGGAAATTGTTTACCTTTGAATTCCTTCGAATAAGCCTGCAATGAGGTCTCTATCACTGTACCAGGATTCCCAGTAATTTCATCTTGCTCTCCAAGTACATCTTCAAACTCTTGTTCCTTTTCTTCTTCAGATAGCATGAAATTTAAATGTTTCATTTTACATTGATGTCCTAATCCAAATTTCTCTCCACACTTAGAACACAATCCATGGTTTCTGCGATATTGTACCTCTTGTGCTGATAACTTTCTTGGTTGATCAACTGATGTGTTGCTTTGCCTTTCTTCACCTCCAACCACTGGAACCTTGTAATGTCCATAAGTACCTCCTGCGACTCCTATTTGTGATTCTGTGGTAGGTTTAGACATCATTTTGTACCTTCTGCCTGATAACTCAAGCATTTGGTCTTGCAGTTGTGCTACTTCGAAAGCTTCCATTAAGGTCTTGGGTTTCATCATACGAATCATTGGTTTAATGTCTTCTTTCACCCCACTTATGAAACTTGATATGAAATATTGCTCAGACAATCTAGGATCTTTTGCCAACAACAATGATTTTCAAATTTTTCTCGATATTCTTGAATTGTCCTAGTCTGTTGTAACTTGTTAAACTCCTCAATATCATCTTTGCCTCCTTTATCTCCAAATCACTTCATCAATTCAATACAAAAATCCTCCCAAGACATCTTTCCATTAACCAACTTGGTACTCTGCATCCATATGTCTGTTTTATCCTCTAAGTACATCTCGATGATATCCAATTTTTGAGAGTCTAGGACCTGATAAATGGAAAAAAATTTATCACATTTTCTGAGCCAATCTCTTGGGCTTTCCCCATTGAACATTTGCAACTCGATCTTGGGATGAAGAGGCACCAACGGCTTACTCCCTCGATCCTTAACCCACGTTACTGAATCCTCTTCTACTTTATTCTTCAAATAAGAAGGGGGAGTGGGAAGTAGAGGAGTACGATCAACTTTGTTGATCTCCTCTCCTGTGGCTTGCTTTTCTTTGACCACAAAGCTCATCAATGTGTTGATCTTGGCTTCTAAATTGAACATATAAGTATCCAGTTTAGTATTCACGGAATCCACCTTGGCTTTATCCTTTCCCATTTGTTGCTGACATTTCTCCATTTTTTTCTTAAATGCTTCATTGATTTCTTGCAACTTGAGATCCTGTTTCTTCACTTGATCATCTAGGACTTTAAAATGCTTGCTTTCCGCCATAATTTTCTAAGATTCCACCAGAACTGGTGTCTCTGATACCAATTTGTCACAATCTACTTGTGAAATTGAGAAATATAGCAAGGAATAAGGGAAGAAGATAAGAACAGCAAGAGAGAAAAAGATAAGAACAGTAAGAGAGAAAAAGAAAATTTATCAGAAAGAAGTTGAAATTTGCTTTTACAAAATAACAGCTGCCTATCCAGATCTCACTTCTCGTATTTATTACGCAAACAATATCTAACTAAATGATGATTCCTCACAACTATACAATCACAACTACTTCTAATTGGGCAGGGCTTTTATTACAACCTATTCATCACTACAAGTGATTTCATTCTTAGCTTATTTACTAATAATGACCCATTTCAATAGCCTTATTGTCAAGCTCAATTCTGGCAAGGAGGTAGGCATAGGCACAATTTGGGTTGAGAATCGTGAATCATGCATAATTGGACAAGACGGACCAATTTTGGTTCACTCCTTATTAGAAGCGGAATGGACGATTTCGAATTGTCGGTTCTAAAAGGAAGAACCTTATAAACCCTAACATAAATAGTAGAAATCTAAATATTAGTAGTCAATTGTAATAACGCAAAGCACAAGAAATGAATAAAAAGTATGATATAGATTTATATTTCAATATTGATGTGTCCGTCATGAGTACATGAATTAATACCATGGATCTTAAACAGAAATAAGCCAAAAACTGGATACAAAATATAACATTGAAAATTTTGATGATTAAAATTTAGGTTATTTAATTTTATTATATTTTGTATGTACATAGTCAATTCATAATTGGTTAGGGAGTTAGCTTCCCGACTTACAGTCTAGAGTTCGAGGTCTAGAGTTCGATTCTTGTAGGATTCATGTGAGGGTGAAAAAATTGAAATTGGAATCCAAAGTAAAACTAGAATCGAAATCGAAGGCTATCTATTCTGACATTAGAACCATATATAATAATCGATCCCACTTTTGGTAAAATCGTGAATTGGAGGCATACGAATCATAATCCACTGTTCATAAAATATAATCACAGTTAGATGAAAGTAACAGAGTTTGACTGTTTGAGTAAGAACCCAAAGTATGTATCATTTAGTCACAGTCTAGCAAAAATATTGTAAAATTTCATGAAATTTGAGAAACGTTAATATTTCTTTGTAACAAATGTGAAGGATTTCAAAATTCTCAAATCTAAAGTCACGTAGTTCATTTTATTTTATATTTGTCAAAACTCAAAGGTGATAATTTTATTATAAACAAAAATTTGTACAACAAGCTAATTAACTAAAGAAAAATTGCACTCTTGTAGGTAATTTACTCCTATGAATTAAGTGCAGTACAACAATTAAACGAAAGATCTAAAGTCATACATGCTTAAATTGAATTGCTAAACACAGGTAAAAAAAGAAAAATTCACTTAGTTTACAATTAAAACTGGATTCAATTTTTCTCCATTGCTGCAGAGTTAAAATTGGAGTTAAAGTAGGTTGTCTTTTCCTGCTTAGGTTGTGTTTGGTTGTTTAGAATTAGAATTGAATTGGAATTTAAATATTATAGAATTGTAATTCAATGAATTGAAAGTCTAAAATGTTTGAATTCCTTTGTTTGGCAAAACAACAAAATTCATATAGAATTGAATTATAACTCCAAATCCTTTGTTTGAAAGTTTAAAAATTGTATGAAATTAAATTTCACTAATAATTAGAATTGACAATAATTTATTTTTAATATATTCATTTTCACACACTACACATATTTTACACATAGTACACACATTTTCACACACTACACATATTTTACGCACATTTTCACACACTACACACGTTTTCACACACTACACACATTTTCACACACTACACATATTTTACACATAGTACACACATTTTCACACTCTACACACATTTTCATACACTACACAATTTTCACACACTACACATATTTTACACATTTTCACACACTACACATTTTTTCACACACTATATATTTTCACACACTATACACATTTTCACACGCTACACATATTTTACACATATGTAGTGTGTGAAAATGTGTGTGTGAAAAAATATGTAGTGCGTGAAAATGTGTGTAGTGTGTGAAAAAATATCTAGTGTGTGAAAAAAGTGTAGTGTGTGAAAAAATATGTAGTGTGTGAAAATGCGTGTAGTGTGTGTAAAATATGTGTAATGTGTGAAAATGTGTAGTGTATGAAAATGTGTGTAGTGTGAAAAATGTATAATGTGTGAAAATGTGTGTAGTGTGTGAAAATGTGTGTACTATGTGTAAAATATGTGTAGTGTGTGAAAAAATGTGTAGTGTGTGAAATGTGTGAAAATGTGTGTAGTGTATGAAAATATGTGTAGTGTATGAAAATATGTGTACTATGTGTAAAATATATGCAGTGTGCGAAAAAACGTGTAGTGTGTGAAAAATATATGTGTGAAAATATGTGTAGTGCGTGAAAATGTATGTAGTGTGTGAAAAAATATATAGTGTGTGAAAAAGTGTGTAGTGTGCGAAAAAATATCTAGTGTGTGAAAAAATGTGTAGTGTGTGAAAAAATATGTAGTGTGTGAAAATGTGTGCAGTGTGTGTAAAATATGTGTAATGTGTGAAAATGTGTAGTGTATGAAAATGTGTGTAGTGTGTGAAAATGTGTGGTGTGTGAAAAATGTAGTGTGTGAAAATGTGTGTAGTGTGTGAAAATGTGTGTACTATGTGTAAAATATGTGTAGTGTGTGAAAAAATGTGTAGTGTGTGAAAATGTGTGTAATGTGTGAAAATGTGTGTAGTATATGAAAATATGTGTAGTGTATGAAAATATGAGTACTATGTGTAAAATATATGTAGTGTGTGAAAAAATGTGTAATGTGTGAAAATGTGTGTAGTGTGTGTAAGATATGTGTAGTCTGTGAAAATGTGTGTAGTGTGTGAAAATGTGTGTACTATGTGTAAAATATATGTAGTTTGTGAAAATGTGTATAATGTGTGAAAATGTGTGTAGTGTATGAAAATATGTGTAGTGTATGAAAATATGTGTACTATATGTAAAATATATGTAGTGTGTGAAAAAATGTGTAATGTTTGAAAATGTGTGTAGTGTGTGTAAAATATGTGTAGTCTGTGAAAATGTGTGTAGTGTGTGAAAATGTGTGTACTATGTGTAAAATATGTGTAGTGTGTGAAAATGTTTGTAATGTGTGAAAATGTGTGTAGTGTATGAAAATATGTGTAGTGTATGAAAATATGTGTACTATGTGTAAAATATATGTAGTGTGTGAAAAAATGTGTAATGTGTGAAAATGTGTGTAGTGTGTGTAAAATATGTGTAGTCAGTGAAAATGTGTGTAGTGTGTGAAAATATGTGTATTATGTGTAAAATATGTGTAGTGTGTGAAAATATGTGTAATGTGTGAAAATGTGTGTAGTGTATGAAAATATGTGTAGTGTTTGAAAATATGTGTACTATGTGTAAAATATATGTAGTGTGTGAAAAAATGTGTAATGTGTGAAAATGTGTGTAGTGTGTGTAAAATATGTGTAGTTTGTGAAAATGTGTGTAGTGTGTGAAAATGTGTGTAGTGTGTGAAAAAATGTGTACCGTGTGAAAATATGTGTACTATGTGTAAAATTTGTGTAGTGTGTGAAAATGTGTGTACTATGTGTAAAATATGTGTAGTGTGTGAAAAAAATGTGTAGTGTGTGAAAATATGTGTAGTGTGTGTAAAATGTGTAGTGTGTGAAAATGTGTGTAGTGTGTGTAAAATGTGTAGTGCGTGAAAATGTGTGTAGTGTGTGAAAATGTGTGTAGTGTGTGAAAAAATGTGTGTAGCGTGTGAAAATATGTGTACTATGTGTAAAATATATGTAGTGTGTGAAAATATGTGTAGTGTGTGAAAATGTTAGTGTGTGAAAATGTGTGTAAAATATATGTTGTAGTAAAATGTGTAATGTGTGAAAATGTGTGAAAAAATGTGCAGTGTGTGAAAAAAAGAAAGAAGTGAAGGCGATGAAAAAGAGTGTTATAAAAACCCGCGTATTGATTCATTCTATCTTGAATTAGAATTGGAAATATCTACCATGAGGAAAAAATTGAAACTGCAGAATTGGGCCATTATAGAATTGAAAATGAATTCAAAATCCAAATTTTATTTTGTTAACAAACACAAGAATTAGAATTGGAGCTCTCAATTCCAATTGTAAAGTCCAATTCTAAGCAACCAAACACAGCCTTAGTAGCAAAGTTGAAGTAGAATTAATTTTCCTCATTAGTAACAGTTCAAAACTAAGAATATACCTAAAACAAAATCTTTATTCTACCATTTTCAATTTCCTCTGCAACATAATTCAAAATTTATATATTTCCAAAAAAATAATGAGATTTCAAATCACAGGTGTCCAAGTGGCTGTGGGGCCCACTTGAAAATGTGACAACCAGATTTGGGGAATCGGTTTTGTCTAGAAAGATTTTCAAATTTCAAACCCAGTTACTATTCATCATCTTCCTCACTTGAATTTTCTGTAGAATAGCCACCCACAATATTGACCACAATACAATCATACATGAAATCCCGATTTCAAACCTTGTCGATCACAACCGAATAGTCTCATATACATCGTCATACAGTATTTCAAAATATCTTGGAGGTAGGAAAATTCATCTAGAGAAAGGTAAGTGCAAAATTTAACACCGAAAATAATTAAACCAAAAATCTACCCCAAAAAAATGTTTTACTATGCGAATTAGTGTTCACTTCAAGGCTGATCCCTAAACTCTCTAGTTATCGCGTCTAGACCTACGACGAGGTACAGCAGCTGCATCCTCATTCTGTTCTTCATTTTTCTCTGCAGCGCTTCATTCGTCATTTGAGGCTTCAGCAGCATCAGAATCAACATCATTTTCCTTCATCTCCTCTCTAACTTCTTTTGCCTGCAGATAGACAAAATATGCATCTTAAGCCATTGCCGAGGAGAAAGTAGCAAAATAACATAGGAAAATAGCTCAATACTCACAGGCTTCTTTCCACCAAAGATGATCTTGATTAGAAGTGTGAAAATAACAACTACGATAGAGACAATGACACCAATTGTGAGGTTTGTCAAATCCAACTCAAGAATTGTATACAACAAAAAAAAAGCCTGAGGGCTCACCATAACTTTAATCTTATGCTCGCCCAAGAAAGGGAGGTCTGCAACCTTGTAAAGGAGATCGAATTATGTTTTCTGTAAATCATTCCCCAAAAAAATTAATGTAAGAAACAAGGGACAGAAATTTTGAAATTGGAAGGGAAAAAGGTAGAATTATAAAATTACCTGGAAGCCTTTAAGAGCACCGGTATCTGCTGCAGCTGCTTCCTCAGCCTTCTATTTTTCTTTCTCCACATCGAATTTTGGCTTCCAAGTAGTGACTTTTTACACCGGTTTTATTATAACCGGTGTAAAAAGTGAACTTTAAAAAAACAAAAAAAAAACCACTTTTTACACCGGTTATAATAAAACCGGTGTAAAAAGTGCACCTTTTACCACTTTTTACACCGGTTATAAAATAACCAGTGTAAAAAGTGTAAAAAGTGAAGATGGATTAAAAAGAGTTTTAGTAAGAAGTAAAGACTAAAACACCAAATCCTAATTGTATTATATTTAAATAAAGTACGTTTCCTAAATTATTTTATTTAAAGATGGATTAAAAAGAGTTTTAGTAGGAAGTAAATACTAAAATACCAAAACACTAAAACAACTCATGCTTATATATATATATATATATATATATATATATATAATATAGATATAGATATGCATGTGAGGCGACTACATGGATATGCCATATTTAATTTCTTATCCAAGAAAGAATTTTCAAAATTCAAAATATAATCTTGGTCATAGAAAGAAAATTCATTAGTTCATGATACTATATATAAAAGGGAGTTGTTATTGTCAGAGCAAATATTAGCCTCTAGAGCAATAATTAACTCATATTCCTAATTTACCCTTAATGAGTTAAAGTTATTATCTTTTCTCCAACCTTATCAGTAAAATTTATCCATTCATTTTAACATATTTTCTCTAATATTTGAGTTTCTTCTCATTTACACTGATTTTTCTTCAAATATTTATTAATATAAGACTTATTTTCATTTCCAACTTATACAAAAATAAAATTTATATAAAATAATATAACACTTATTTTTATTAATAGTTTTTTTCTCTCAATTAAATTATAAAATATTTGTCAATATACACATTAAAAAATTTAGGCTCAGTTTATTTAGAGTTGTTTTGGTATTTTATTTCAAAAATTCAATTTAACTTATTTGTTTTGTCCAATTTTTTACCAAAATTTTTAAAACCAAAAACATTGTTATAGTAATTTTTTGCTTCGTATTTTTTATAAATAATTATTATATTTAAATTTAACTTTTAAATTTATAATAATAAAAATTTCTTCATAACATAATTTTTTTACCAAAATAAAATAATAAAATATTAATTAAAAATTAAATTTTAAAATTTTTACTAATATTTTTTTTCTTGTGATCTAATATCATTTTTAAATATTAACATTTCTTATAAATAAATTCTTATACTTAAATTTGACTTTTAAATTTATAATAATGAAAACTTGTTCCTAACACCATTTTTTTTAACAAAATAAAATCATAAAATATTAATTTATATTTGAGTTTTAAAATGTTATTAATATTTTTTTTGTGATCTATTAACATTTTTAAATATTAAATTGCTCATAATATATTAAAACTAATTAATTTGAAATAAAATACCAAAACAACTCTAAACAAACTGAACTTAAATTTTTTGAAGTGTATATTGACAAATATTTTATAATTTAATTGAGAGAACAAAACTATTAATAAAAATAAGTGTTATATTATTTTATATAAATATTCTTTTTGTATAAGTTGGAAATGAAATAAGTCTTATATTAATAAATATTTGAAGAAAAATCAGTGTAAATGAGAATAAACTCAAATATTAGATAAAATATGTTAAAATGAATGGATAAATCTTACTGATAAGGTTTGAGAGAGAAGATAAGAATTTTAACTCATTAAGGGTAAATTAGGAATATGAGTTAATTATTGCTCTGGAGGCTAATATTTGCTCTGGCAATAACAGCTCCCTATATAAAAAGTGAACTTTAAAATAAAAAACCACTTTTTACTTTTATAACCGGTGTAAAAAGTGCTTCTGTTCACTAAATTCTTATTTACTAAAAAGAGTTTTAGTAAGAAGTAAAGACTAAAACACCAAATCCTAATTGTATTATATTTAAATAAAGTACGTTTCCTAAATTATTTTATTTAAAGATGGATTAAAAAGAGTTTTAGTAGGAAGTAAATACTAAAATACCAAAACACTAAGACAACTCATGCTTTTATATATATATAATATAGATATAGATATGCATGTGAGGCGATTACATGGATATGCCATATTTAATTTCTGATCCAAGAAAGAATTTTCAAAATTCAAAATATAATCTTGGTCATGGAAAGAAAATTCATTAGTTCATGATACTATGCATAAATAGTGAACTTTAAAAAAAAAAAAAACCACTTTTTACACCGGTTATAATAAAACCGGTGTAAAAAGTGCTTTTTACACCGGTTATCTTATAACCGGTGTAAAAAGTGCTTCTTTTCACTAAATTCTTATTTAAAATATGGATTAAAAAGAGTTTTAGTAAGAAGTAAAGACTAAAACACCAAATCCTAATTGTATTATATTTAAATAAAGTACGTTTCCTAAATTATTTTATTTAAAGATGGATTAAAAAGAGTTTTAGTAGGAAGTAAATACTAAAATACCAAAACACTAAAACAACTCATGCTTTTATATATATATATAATATAGATATAGATATGCATGTGAGGTGATTACATGGATATGCCATATTTAATTTCTGATCCAAGAAAGAATTTTCAAAATTCAAAATATAATCTTGGTCATGGAAAGAAAATTCATTAGTTCATGATACTATACATAAATTTATGATGAAAGTTGAATGATTAAGGCCTAATAATATATATATATATATATGCACAATTGATTAGTCTAATTAATACAGAAAATTTGAATTGAGTTTGTCTACCTTTCTGCACCTTTACTTAATTGGTTCAAGTTTTACTTTGTTTGACTATATATATATATTGTTGTTGTTTAACAGGCAAATTAACTTAAATGTTTTGTGCTCAATGGTATGAACACTATTTGCTTCTTAGATAGATATAGTAGAAGATGAGCATTAATTGATTGATTCAACTTAATGCTCAATTCGACTTATGATACTGCAATCTTAATTGTGTTTAATTTGACTTAAAAAAAAAACCACTTTTTACACCGGTTATAAGATAACCGATGTAAAAAGTGAACTTTAAAAAAAAAAAAACCACTTTTTAATGCACTTTTTACACCGGTTATAAGATAACCGGTGTAAAAAGTGAACTTTAAAAAAAAAAAAACCACTTTTTAATGCACTTTTTACACCGGTTATAAATTACACCGGGTTATGTTTAACCGCTCTAAAAGGGGCGGTTTAAAATCGCCATTTTGTAGTAGTGAGATTAACTCTTTCAACAATATAAAGATGATTTTTGCAATTTTTTTTCAAAATTTAAGGGCACTTTACACCTAAGGCATCTACTTAAAATTACTATAACTGGTCAAAATTTGAAGCATATCTATGCTTATTGTTATATTCCTTTTTGCTACGAATGTGCCAAGCTGTTGTACGTTTGTATAAACCACTGCAGGCTACAAAAATCCAGCAAACACTACCAATGACTTTCTCCGTTTAACTTTGTCCCTTAGTGATCTGTTTCATCAGTGTTGTTCCTCCGGTTTTCGTGCCCTTCGGAATCTATTCGGTAGTGCTCTGATCTGAGTGTTGTTTTCCGCGCATGACTTCGATAATGTGGTCCAGTAAAATCGATAAACAAAACAGACTTTTGTCAGTCTTGTTCCACTCACTCTGCAAGTTCTTTTTTTTTGGGTTTTTCTGGCCTGGATTACTTAACCTCAAAGTTCAGCAAACCACTCATCAACTTGCAAGTTTTTAGGTCTTCTAGCTGACATGTTTTTCATCAACAAAGGCATGTTTTAAAAAGGTACAACAATTATTCTGTCCTATTTGCATGTCACCATAAGGGAGGAAGGGATGAAGGGATGAAGGGATAAAGGGACGATCAAGGGATGAAGCCATGAAGGGATGAAGGGATATTGTTTCTGTTGGAATACGGACTGATTAATTAAAGGAAAGCATTGAAGCATTGATTGATCAACTTGCAAGTTGCAATGAGATTCTTTTGAGTTTTGACAGCATATATTCCGCTTTGATTAGGTTGATTCAGTCTACGTTTTGAAATTCGCAAGTTTAGGTAGAAAAGAGCAGACTGTGGACCATTTTAAATAATGTGTAAAATCAGTGTAAATTCACTGTATCTTGGCAGGAAGAACATTGATTTGATCCCCTCTTCTTAAGTACACACATGAAAATGGAGATGCTGTCAAGGACTGAGATTATGAAGCTATTTTATACACTTCATTAATTGAATGTATTGAATCTTATAACCACAGGATACAAGGGGCTAGGGTGCGGTTGCCCTAAAATTTGAAAAATTGTATTATGTTCTTTCAAAAAATTTAAAATTTTCAATTGAATCCTTAAGAAAATTAAAATTTTGCCTCTCAAGAATTAGAATATAACTTCTATTAATAATACTGTGTAATTTTGCCCCTCAAACCATAATTTTTGGATTCGCCACTGTTATAACGTGATATTAACGACTTAGATCAGTAAACTATCGACTGATGAATAAAATATATGCATGCATGATGCATTGGGATTCTCTGCCAAAAACAATGTGTATTCTTCTGCAGGATCAGGAGAAATATATTGGCGTTATGCAACCAAGAATGAACCAATTTGTAATGCAAGCAATCAAGAAACAAATTAAGCAATTAAGCTGACTTGCTGGGAAAGGAGACAAAAATCTGAAAGTTTTGTAGCAAAACAGTGAAACGAAATTTTTTACTACGACTGATCTGCTGCGGCTAAATCCTGCTAAAAACATAATTTACTAATTCAAACTTAGAAAAATACAATTTTAGTCACTAAAATTTTAATTAGTGACACTTTTAGGTTTTAATAATTTCAAACTATTCAATTTGATACCCAAAGTTTTAATTTGTGATCAATATAAAATAATTGACTCAGTTTTTTTTTTTTTTGTTAATTGACAAAACTTGTCATGTGTTTAGCACATTTTTTATTTCTGTTAGTGGCCAACCTCCTATCATTTTCTCTAATAAAAATAATTTTTTAATTCAAGAAAAAAAAGTAAAACCATGGTTCTGAAACTAATTTTCAGTAGTGTGAATTATTCCATCATTGTACGGTTTTGTTTTTTATTATATATAAAAAAGCAAACTATTATTTTTATTAGAAAAAATGATATAAAAGTTACCAATTAATATATATGTATTAAAACACGTGACAATTTCTGCCAATTAACAATGAAAATCTATCAATTATTTTATATTGGTCACACATTGAAATTGAGTTGTTTAAAACCATTAAGAAAAAAAATCGTGCATTTTGAGGAACGAAATTATATTTTTTTTCCCCTGAAACTTTTATCCTACATTTACAAACACAAACAAATCTGTACTCTTGTCTCTATCTTAAATCTAAGAAAAGTTTTTTTCTAATGCTAGTTGAGAATAATTTCTTAGGTAACTAAAAGAATATCAAAATTAAAGGGAAAAAAAAATTGACAGGATGAAATAGTTGTCTTCATCTATTTATGTCCTCATCTTCAAAGAGAAATCCCACAAGACAAATATAGAGAGGCTTCTCTTTCTGTACCATGAAATGGACAGAAAGTTCAAGCTAAATACTACAATTCTCTTCTCAATTTTGTTCTTATCAGCCTTGTCTTTCACTGTAAGTTTATTCTCTACCTTGTAAATTTTTTCTAAGTTCGATCTCTTTACTGTTTTTCTCTAACGATTGTTGTAACTTTTGTGCTTTTGTTTCTTTATATGTAGGTTTCATTGGCTAAAGAGAGCCCTTTAACAGCAAGAGCTTCATTGTTTCGGTATTGGAATGAACACATCACAAACAATCTTCCAAAACCCTCATTTCTTCTCTCAAAAGTCTCACCTCTCTCCATTATTCATTCAGCATATTTTACAAAACTTGCATCCCAGAAGGCCCTCTCTTCTCATCTCTCATCCTTCTGTTCATCAGCAAATTTATTCTGTCTTTTCGACTATGAACAAAGTAAAGAACTAGCCAACTCAAAGAAAGATGCCAACTTTGCATTTTACACCAACGAACGCTTCTCCAACTATGGAACTTCTCGTCTTGGGGGAATTGATACGTTCAAAAACTACTCCAATGGTGTAAACTTTGCCACTGGCTCATTTTCTCTCTATAGTCTAAGCTCCAATGATCACCATGAGGATTTCACTAGCTATGCTGATGATGGCAATGTTGCCAGCTCTAACTTCACATCCTATTCCTCCAGCGCCACTGGTGGCTTCGGCGAGTTCAAGAACTATTTGGCACGAGTAAATGTTCCTGATCTTCGATTTACAACTTATGATTCGGATAGTAATAACCATAAGCTCACATTTTCAAGCTATGCGGATGATACAAACTCTGGAAATCAAGCTTTCACGAACTATGCTAAAAATGGTAATGGTGTACCTCTTGATTTTTCTAGCTATGGAGTTACTTCAAATGTTATTGGATCTTCATTCACTGGCTATGGTGAATTGGGAAACGGTGCAAATGATTCTTTCAAGGGATACAGTACAAATGCAAACAACCCTAGTAATAATTTCAAGAATTATGGTTTTGGTGGGAATAGCGGTACCGATACATTTTCGAGTTATCGAGATTCAGCCAATGCTGGCACAGATACTTTCCAATCTTATGGGAGGAGTTCGAGTTCGGAGAAAACCAAATTCGCTAATTATGGTAAATCATTCAATGAAGGGATTGATTCTTTCAAAGAATATGGCAAAGGAGCTAAAGATCAATCAACTGATTTCAAGATTTATGGAGTGAATAACACTTTCAAAGATTATGCTAAGAAGGGTGTCACATTTGCATTGTATACTAAGCCAGGGAATAGCAGAGAGGACAAAACAAAGATCAGAGGCAAACATGTAAATAAGTGGGTAGAGGAGGGCAAGTTCTTCAGAGAAAATATGTTGAAGGAAGGAACTATTATGAAAATGCCTGATATTGCTGATAAAATGCCAAAAAGGTCATTTTTGCCCCGAGTAATTTCATCTAAATTACCATTTTCAACCAAGGATTTACTTGAGATTAAACAAATATTCCAGGCTTTGGATAACTCCACAATGGAGCGAGTGATCGTGAATGCAATGCAGGAATGCGAGCGTCCTGAGAGCCCTGGTGAGACTAAGCGTTGTGTCGGTTCTGTGGAGGACATGATCGATTTCGCCGTGTCGGTTTTAGGCCATGACTTGGTGGTTAGGACGACAGAAAATGTGCTTGGTTCAAAGCAAGATGTGATGATCGGCAGAGTCAAGAAAATCAATGGCGGAAGAGTGACAAAATCAGTTTCATGTCATCAGAGTTTATACCCTTACCTACTCTATTACTGCCATTCAGTCCCAAAAGTAAAGGTTTACGTTGCAGACATTCTTGACATTGATACTAAGACTAAGATTAATCATGGTGTTGCAATTTGTCATATTGATACGTCAGTTTGGAGCCCTGATCATGGATCTTTTGTTGCACTAGGGCCTGGTCCTGGCCTCATTGAGGTCTGCCATTGGATTTTTGAGAATGATATGTCTTGGACTATTGCTGATTAATTGCTAATTTTCAGGATTAATTTGAGATTAATATATGTCAAATGATTCTCATGTTTAAGAAATTCATCAGTTTGATCAAACATTTGATTCATTTTATACTTTTATATCATACCTATATAGATACTATTCATGCGAAGTTCGATCTAGTTGATCAAGAAATTCTTTACATTTTTCAGTTACTTGTCACTGGTTTGCATAATTTAAGTTCACTGGTTTGATTAATTTAAGTTCATGACTTGCTGTGTTTGAGAATCATATAAATAAATTGCGTGCTTTAAGTCTTTAATATCCGCTCTAATAAGTATCTCATTGTTGAACAAATAGTTTCTTTGATGCAAGTTTTCTCATACATTATAAGATGAAGTTGTTAGTTCACAACTTCATTTCATTTTTTCTATATCGATCTCGTTTATTTCAAGTACCTACATGTAAAGGAGTAGTACTTCCAATTTAAAAGCGTTGGTTTTAGACCCAAAGAGGCTTAAAAATGTATTGGTAGTTAGACATATCTGCTATATTTTTTGTAACCTTTAAAATATTAATAAAATTGGGAGTGGTGCCTCCCAAATTTTGGGATCTTAACCAACTAAAAAAAGAACAAAAAGAGATGCAAAATGCTTACAATTAAATTGTAGCCCTGATCAAAGGTTATAAACACACATATTTTAGCAAAAAATGACAAAATTCAAAAACGCATTTTTTCATGACTCTGGAAAAGCTGGATGGCAATAAGGTATGTAATGGAAAAGGGACACAGAAAAATTGTTGGAGATGGCCAATCCATAAAAATTTGGGAAAACTTCTGGATAAGAGACGACATTCCAAGAAAAATTCTCTCTCCTAAGCCTGAAGGTTGCGAGATACATCTGGTTAGTCATCTACTACAGCATGCTAGAGGTGGTTGGAACAAGGATTTAATCCAAGGATTATTTCAAGATCATGAGGCTTCCATGATAATGCAAACACCTTGGTCTGAATGTGGAATCAGAGACAAAACAGTATGGCACTTCTCCAAATTTGGGGAGTATGATGTTCAGTCAGGTTACAAAGCAATCCAACAATGGAAGGAATCTGCCCAAAATGAGACAGGCCCCAGTGAACTTTTTGAACCTGAAAGAAGAAACTGGAAACACTTGTGGAAATTGCGAATTCCAGGAAAACTCAAACACTTTGTATGGAGAGGTCTTCATAATGGATTGCTAGTGGCTTCAAACCTGATGAAAAGAAGTATTCTAAAGGAACAAGCTTGCAGAATCTGTGGAGCAGAAACTGAAGACACAGAACACATCTTTTTCCATTGTACTAGAGCAAAAACAATATGGAAGCTATCACCAGTTCAATGGCCGGGTCTACACCAATTTTCTAACTCCTTTAAGGACTGGTGGCTGCAATTAGGAAAAACAGAGAAAGGGGAAAAGCTGGAGGATAGAATTGAACTCACATTGCACATTCTTTGGCAACTATGGAAGTCTAGAAACGCTTCGTTGTTCAATAACGAGGACAGAACGGAACAGAGTATAATTCATACAGCAACTGAAGCATGGATGGAATTTGCAAAAGCCTCAAAACCAACAAGCGACCCCATGAATGGCAACAATCAGGGGGACAGAGACATTGCAACTGGAGAGAGACCAAAATCAGACTGTACCAGAATTAAAACGAGCACATACAGGAATATGGAAACAAAGGTTACAGGGTTTGGAGCAGTGGCTAGAGACGAAAAGGCATAGCTAATCAAAGCTTGGATACATGCTAGGGAGAATCAGTTATCTTCAGTGGCAGCTGAGCTTACAGCAATAAGATGGATTCAACTTCAAGCAATTCAACAAGGATGGAGATCGATAGAAATACAATCGGAGGTCAAAGTTATTGTGGACAGATTACTCAAACAAACTTCTCCAACCAATGAAGTTTACACAATATCTTGTGACATCCTGCATTTGAAGTCCTATTTTGATTATTGCAATTTCTCTTGGATTCCTAGTAGGTTTAACAAAGCAAGCAATATTCTTGCTAAAGAAGCTAGTTGTAAGAGAACTTCTTGTGATTGGAGTTCTAACTTTCCCCTTTGGCTTGTCAATGCTGACAAGTCTGATATTCCAGCCAGTGGGCAACATTGTAAATGACATTTTGTGAATGAATACAATTAATGTGGGCAACATTGTAAATGACATTTTGTGAATGAACAAAAAAAAAAAAACATATGTATTTTAGCCATAAATGCCAAATTCAAAAATGGGTTGATTTTAACTTTTTTTGTACCATTTTTTTGCACCCACCCTGATTCTGAATATGTATTCTAGTGAACATTGTCAAAAAAGTGAAAATTAAAATTTTAACAAAACCTCAATTTTTCATGGGTTATAACACACGTACTTTGGTAAAAAATAGCAAAGTAAAAAAACTTGTTGATTTGGTTTTTCCCCTACTGTTTTTTACAAACACATCAATTGTGAACATAAATTCTTATGAATAGTCTCAAAAAAGTAAAAATTAGATTTTTCACCAAATATTCAATTTTCAAAGTTTGTAAACGCACATATTTAAGCAAAAAATGACAAAATCCAAAAACATGTTCATTTTGACCTTTTTCGTACCGTTTTTTGCACCTACCCTGATTATGAACTTGTATTCTAGTAAATATTGTAAAAAAAAACAAAAAATTAAAATTTCCACAAAACCTCCATTTCTTATGGGTTATAACACGTATTTTGATCAAAATTGACAAAGTAAAAAATGTGTTGATTTGGTTTTTCCCCTACTATTTTTTACCCAAATTAATTGTGAATATGAATTCTAATGATTGGTGTAAACAAAGTAAAATTTAGATTTTTCACAAAATTTCCATTTTTAATGGGTTATAACACACGTATTTAACCAAAAATGGCAAAATCTAAAATCGTGTTGATTTTACTTTTTTCATTCCATTTTATGCACCCACCCTGATTGTGAACATGTATTCTAGTGAATATTATCAAAAAAGTGAAAACTAAAATTTTGACAAAATCTCCATTTTCATGGGTTATAACACATGTATTTTAGCAAACAATGACAAAATCCAAAAACGTGTTGATTTTGACTTTTGTTGTACCATTTTCTACGCACTCACCCCAATTGCGAATATGTATCATAGTGAATATTGTAAAAAAAAAGTCAAAATTAAAATTTTCATAAAAACTTCATTTTTTGTGGGTTATAACACACGTAGTTTTATAAAAAATGGCAAAGTAAAAAAAACGTGTTGATTTGGCTTTCCCCCTACTGTTTTTCACACAGTCATCAATTATGAATATGTATTTTAGTGAATATTGTCTTTTTTTTTGGTCAGCTAATCATCCCATTTGCGGGGGGGGGGGGGGGGCACTCCCTATTTTATATATTAAGATTAAATGTGACAAAAGATAATGGCGGATATAACCACACCATTCTTACACTTGAAAGCTGAAAATAGGGAGGACTCCTCCATTACAATGAAGCATCTATCTTAATTTTTCTGATACATGAGGAGAAACTTCTCCTTTACAGTGGATTTCCAGAATTACAGCTATGGGCATACTGAGGACATCCTTTTGTGTAAGTTGATTACTGGGTTTGGAATTATATGAGGGCCGTCCTTGGACTAATAACCTTAATATAAATCCAAACCCAGGATTATCAACTTACCGCCAACAGGGAAATCCTTTTCAAAAAACTCCGTCTAGTATATCTATAATTCACTAGGAGTGACAAAAGATGAGATGAGGGAAATACAATATCTGCCTTACATAACATCTGTACTGTAGGAACAGGTCCAGCTCATGAAATGGTAAAATAGCCTAACTTCAGCAGCTATTGACCAGTTGATTCAGACAAGGTATTGATCACTGAATGTGAGAAGAGTTGGCAAAATAGCTTAAACTTCAGCAGCCATGGCCATTCATGAACTTACGTGATTTAAGGGGGCTTTGTCTTCTGCTTTGATATTTTGATGTATGGAAAGCAAAGTCTTTCCAGCCTGATGATGTTCTGAATCTTTTGGTGAAGATGTTTTTCCTCGTAGTAAGTTTTGTTGGGGAGATGTGGGGCTAGTTTTGCTAGTAGCTTGGCAGCTGAATTTGCTTGCTTAGGGCACATTGTCCATGAGATGTCTGGTGAAAGGAGCTGGATTCTGCTAACTTGGTCTCTGATTCTCCAGGGGCATTGATTTTTATCTTGCAGATGAGATTGATCAAAGTAAGAGCTGGATTCAATGGTGATGTTTGATGATATACCTTTGGCTTGACAGAGTTTGATTCCTTGCAGAGCTGTTTCAATAAGAATCTGTTCAGCTGATGTAAAAAAAAAGTTAGTAGGGTGAAATGTAAAAGCAAGAAGCACAGTACTGTAATTGTTTCTTAAAATTCCACCTCCCCATACTTCTGCATTGATATTAATAACACAATGAACATTAAGCTTAAAAGTAGAGTCATCAGGAGGATACCATTTGATGAAAGAAATCTGCATTCTTGTGGCAAATCTGAATCCCAAAGTTGGTTCCATGTACTTTTTTCAGGAATTTCTGGAAACTTGCTAGCAGTTATGGCTTTAATTTGTTCAAATGTAATGTTTTTGAGTTTTTCAACAGTCCAGTTTTCCTCTTCATGAAACGATTTGTTTCTTGTTTTCCAAAATTGCCAACATATGATATTTAGAATGATCCTAGTGAGAAACTTGTGTGTTTTCAGTTTTGCTAGGGTGAGCCTTTAGTGAATATTGTCAGAAAAAGTGAAAATTAATTTTTTCACAAAACCTCCATTTCTCATAGGTTATAACATACGTATTTTAGAAAAAATGATAACATCCAAAAACACGTTAATTTTGACTTTTGTTGTACCGTTTTTTACACCCACCTCAATTGCGAACATGTATTCTATTGAATATAGTCAAAAAAGTGAAAATTAAAATTTTCACAAAACCTCCATTTTTCGTGAGTTATAACATGTTTTTTTGTTAAAAATAGCAAAGTAAAAAACACATGTTGATTAGACTTTCCCGCTACTTTTTTTACACACACATCAATTGTGAACATGAATTCTAATGAACGGTGTCAACAAAAAAAAATTAAATTTCTATTTTTCACAAAATTTCAATTTGTCATGGGTTTGACACACGTATTTTATCCAAAAATAAAAAACAATTCCAAAAACACGTTGCATTTGACCTGTTTCCTACCGTTTTTTGCACTCACCCCCATTGTAAACATGTATTCTAGTGAATATTGTCAAAAAAAGTAAATTAAAATTTTCAAAAAACCTCAATTTTTTAGGGGTTATAACACACGCACTTTGATAGAAATGCCAAAGTAAAAAACTTGGTGATTTAGCTTTTCCCCTACTGTGTTTTACACACAGATCAATTGTGAACATAAATTCATATGAATAGTGTCAGAAAAGTGAAATTTAGATTTTTCAAAGGTTATAAACACAAGTACTTTTGCCAAAAATGACAAAATCCAAAAATACGATGATTTTGACTTTTCTCGTTCCTTTTTTGCACCCACCCCGATTTTGAACATGTATTCTAGTGAATACTGTGAAAAAAAAGTGAAATTTAAAATTTTCACAAAATCTCCATTTTCATGAGTTATAACACACGTATTTTAATCAAAATTGACAATATGAAAAAATGTGTTCATTTGGTTTCTCCCCAACTGTTTTTTAAATACATCTATTGTAAACATGAATTCTAATGAAATGTGTCGAAAAAAAGAAATTCAGATTTCTCATAAAATTTTCATTTTTTATTGGTTATAACACATGTATTTTAGCGAAAAATGATAAAATCTAAAAACGCGTCGATTTTTACTTTTCTCGTTCCGATTTTTGCACCTACCTTGATTTTGAACATATATTCTCGTGAATATTGTAAAAAATTTGAAAATTAAAATTTCCACAAAACCTCCATTTTAATGGGTTATTACATACGTATTTTGGTCAAAATGGCAAAGTAAATAAACGTATTGATTTGGCTTTTCCCTATTGTTTTTTACAAAAACATCAATTGTGAATATAAATTCAATTGAACGGTGTCAAAGAAAGTGAAATTTAAATTTTTCTCAAAATTTTCATTTTTCATGGGTTATAACACATGTATTAATTAGCCAAAAGTGAAAAAAAAAACCTTCAAAAACCATCGGTTTTGACTTTTTTTGTTCAAATTTTAGCATCCACCACGATTGTAAACATGTATTCTAGTGAATATTGTCAAAAAATTGAAAATTAAAATTTTCACAAAACCTTTATTTTTCATTGGTTAGAACACACATATTTTAGCAAAAAAATGACAAAATAAAAAAATGCATTGATTTTAATTTTGTTGTACCGTTTTTGCACCCACCACAATTGCGAACATGTATTCTAGTGAATATTGTCAGAAAAAAAAGTGAAAATTCAAATTTTCACAGAACCTCCATTTTTCATGGGTTATAATACGTATTTTTGTCAAAAATAGCATAGTAAAAAATCGTGTTGATTTGGCTTTCCCCCTACTATTTTTTATAGACACATCAATTGTGAATATGAATTCTAATGAATGGTGTCAAAAAAAGTGAAATTTATATTTTTAACCAAATTTCAGTTTGTCATAGGTTATAAAACACGTATTTTAGCTAAAATTGGCAAAATATAAAAATGCGTTGATTTTGACTTTTTTTGTACCCATCGCGATTGTAATCATGTATTCTAGTGAATATTGTTAAAAAAGTGAAAATTAAAGTTTTCCAAAACCTCCATTTTTCATGGGTATAACTAGACATGGCCACAGTTCACGGTTCCACGAAGGGTGGAACCTGAACCGGCCCTTGACCTCACGGTTACGATTACGGTTCGTGAACAACCATTCACGGTTCCGTTACGATTTTTTACGGTTCAAATTTTTTGACATTTAATTTGAAAAAATAAATACAATATATACAAATTTGATATAATTGAAAAGTAACTTGAATTACCACGTTCTCTCTAACCTAAGTCCCTCACCACCACCGGCTCTGGCCTTTTGGCCAGAGCCGATCCACCATTCTCTGCATTTAACACTCTTATCCACACTCTTAACTCACTTATCTACCATCACCAGCTCTGGTTGTTGGATTTTGCTCTCACTGAGTTGTTAGCACAAGGTTGGTTTTTCCGACCAACCTTGCTTCTTGCTCTTCATCGTCAGATCCAGATCGCCAGTCAGCTACAGCTTCAAGATCCGAGCTTCTGCACACAGATCCGACAATCAAAGCTCAGATTCAAGCCCGAAGCGGAAGCTTGGGTTGAGCCTTCAACATCAAGATCTAACAAGGACCCTGAATCGGGCTTCCGATTTGGGTGATTCTCGGCTTGCTCGAGTGGCAGCAGTTCAAGGCTGACCATTTGCCGGAAACCTCACCGGAGTTCGTTGGCTGAATCTGCGCCGGAAGTCCTCCGAATTTCATCGAACCTCACCGGGATCCTCTCAGAGCACCATTTACTCCCCTTGCTCTGAAAGTTTGGATTTCGAATGATCGTTTGCTGACTGTAGGATAACCAGACCAGAAGAGGCTAAGGAATTCACTTTCAGAACCAAACACAGCCGTTTGGTGTTTGGTTCCGTCCTGGCCTTCAAGACTTCACACTGCTGGTGGTAATTCTTAATGGATTTGGGCTTGCTATCGCTGTGCTTCAATGCTTCTGATTCTTGGAATTATTTTTGTGCTTGTGATTTTGCTATCGTGGCCTTCTGGTTTTTGCTGAGTAGCTCGTGTGCTTGATGTCTAATGTTGATCCTAAACTTTAATATGGATTCTTTGCTTTTGTGTGATCAATATTTGGAAAAGATTTGGTGAATTTTGAATATGACTTGGGAAGGTTTTGTTAGTTTGCTGCTCTTAAATTCTTCCCATCAAATTGTACTTGAATTTTATTTCTTTGTAGCCCTCTTTGTACAATCTCCTGTTTTCTTTGTTGCCCTGTGTTGCATTGGATAACCACAGTGGGACAGTGTCATTTTGAGGACATTATCTGGACTCCAGAAGAACAATTTGTTTGAATTTCGGGTACTTCCTGAACGAACTGTGCTGCTATAAATGAATGATTGGATTCATTCGGTTCTTCTAAGCATTAGGATGCGGCCGCTTCTAGATACCAGTTTGAAGAAATGGAGTATTGTGATTTCAGTGTACTTAGGTGGCTGGCTGCATTTGTAAGGATTTGGCTCATGTGCTTAAAGTCCTCTCATGTACTTTCTCTGATGGAAATGACGATCCATTCCTTCACTTCATGGTGTGCATATACTTAGATTCATGTAGTTGCATTGTCATTAGGCCCTGTTGGAGTTATTTTGGGGAAGAATCTGACTACTTTGGTATTTCAAAGAAGTTGTTTAGTGCTTTCACTGTTGTAACGGTGTGTTCGGGTATATCCGGCACCGTCTTTTGTCCATATTTATATATATATATATCTCTATTTTCGACAATAAAAAAAAAATAAAAAAAAAAACTTGAATTACCACGTAGATGTAATGATTTATATACAAAATATAATAAAATGAAAAGTACTCTATATTTGTTAGTAATTAAATATTCATTACCATTTGTTAACATTTTACTAATGGTTGTACCATAATGAATATGGATAATAATTGATATTATTTGAATATTAAACTATGAGTTTAATCATGTATTTATATGAATTTATTTATTCTTTATACAAGAACACGTGATAATTCAATTTAATATGTTTATTCATAAGTAATTTTTTTTTAATATACTTATAGTTTAATAACCAACCATTAATACTATTAGATAATGAGAAAATTTAATAATTCAATATATTAGTTAATCACTTTTTTCATTCACAATAAAATCAATATACATGATTCAATGTAAAACATACCATAAGTGATTAAATTTAAGAATCTTACTTCTAAACTAACAATAACAATTAAAAAAATAAACAACTAACAGTGAGAATTAGATAACAAAGTAAATGAAATAAAATATATTAAAGTAAATAATTGAATAAAATGAAATAATTTTAGAAGTAATAGGAGATTATGAGAGAATATGTGAGAAAATTCAAGAAACTTGTGTGAAATAATGAAATATAATATATTTGTAAAACCAAAATAAAAAAAATTAATTTTTTATTTTTGTTTTTGGAACCGGCGGTTGGGAACCACGGGTTCACGGTTCGGAAAAACATTGAATCGGAATCGGCCTGCCATAGCCGGTTCCGATTCACGGTTCGGGCCCGGCAGACCTCGATTTCGGTTCCAGGCCCAACCCTCCGGGCCGGTTGTGGTTGCCAAGTCTAGGTATAACACACGTATTTTGGTCAAAATTGGCAAAGTAAAAAAACATGTTGATTTGGCTTTTTCCCTACTGTTTTTTACACACACATCAATTGTGAACACAAATTCAAATGAACGGTGTCAAAAAAGTGAAATTTTCATTTTTTTTTCACAAAATTTCCATTTTTTATGAGTTATGATACACGTATTTTAGCCAAAAATGACAAAATTAAAAAATGCATTGATTTGACTTTTTTTGTACCGTTTTTTGTACCCACCCCGATTGTGAACATTTATTCTAGTGAATATTGTAAAAAAAAGTGAAAATTAAAATTTTCACAAAAGCTCCATTTTTCATAGGTTATAACACACACAGACACAGACACGTATTTTGGTCTTTTTGTTAAAAGAAAACCGACCTTATATAAAACTTAGGCAAAATACGGTGCAAGATATACCCAACCACCGTTACAAAAGTAAAAGTGATAAATTTGGAGTACTACTCCATTACATTAGCTAAGTTACAAGTAAAAGTAAAAATGGTTGGAAATTATATAAAAGATGCGAGTTTTCATATTATTTCAATCCTCTCCTTTTCGTATCTTGTTGTAGAGAACACATGGTAATTTGAGAGAAGGTCTTCCAATCAACTGATATTGTTTCTAGCAAGCAAAAGTCTAAGCCCCTGGTCATTTAGCATTTTTCCAAAATCCTTAGGATAGCCCATAAATAGTAGGATTCCAGCATTTATTTGTGTCCTTCAAAGTGTGATTTTCAGAATTTCCTTAGACATCTATTCTCTCCCAAGGATCAGCACCACTTTGCTTCCTCAACACACTGACCACTCCATACCTTAGACTGACCCCTTTAGCACTACATCCCCAACATAGCAACAAAGCATATCACACCAAGAGAGCTTAGCTCAATTGGTATCACAAGTGGGTTTGAACCATGGCAATTATGGTTCAAATCCCACTTGGAGCAATCTCCACCTATTTATAGATAAATAGTGGAGAAGGGGTATTTGCGAGATGCTCTAAGTCTCCCCGGGGCACATACGCAATGGAGAACGGTTATGGTGGCTGTGCGCAGAAGTGAGGCCGTGTGGGGTCAGAATTCCTCGGAGGAGTATCGTCAACACCTTGTGCCGGAGGTGTTAGACTTGGTAACTAATGACTGAAGACTGGCCTTGGTACCCAACTTGGGCTACTACCATAAGGTTAGTACCCATTGCGTGCACATCACGCGGTTTACATCCTCAGCTGGCTAGGGGACGGTTGGTTTGAGGCCCAGGATTTAGTCTGACTCAACAACAATGAAGTGGCGAAAGACACGAAAGACACGGAGTTGTAGGTTTACATCCTCATCTGGCTAGGGGACGGTTGGTTTGAGGCCCAGGATTTAGTCTGACTCAACAACAATGAAGTGGCGGAAGATAGGGAGTTGTAGTGTTAGGAACCTGAGATATAAAAAAAAAAAAAAAAAAAACAAAAAAATATCACAACAAAAACAGCATCTATGCCGAGCCCCAACAAAATTAGTACCCACCAAAGAGTTTCATATTTAATGCACCAAACACCCTATCCAATACTCAAACCATTTATTACGCATCCCTGGCTCCTAAGCCCACCAACAAGTCTTCCTTCCTCCAGAGTGACATTCTCAGGATCAAAACAAATCATCAAATGCTGTCATAACGTCTAAGTTCGCAACACACCCTATAAACTGTACAGCGAAACAACTGAGACTTCAATTATCTATGCACCGTAGATTTCAGTCCATTCAACGAGAATATACCACATCTCATTTAAATATGATGGCACAAAACAGATTCTGGCCATCAAAAGATCATTCCTAAAATGTGTAGATTCCTCTTTAAAGACCTTTAACAAAGCCAAGCAAAATTGCCACAATAGGGCTCAGATAGACAATCCACTAAACAACACATCAACATCCTAAACACAGATTGTTTATGCGCCAACAGTATTTATCAATACTATATTAGAGAAAGAGTCAAGACCGTATCCATTAATATTTCAAAATTAATCCAGATTTTCAATTGCAAAATCAGAATCAGAGTACCAATCGAATAGGTTGCCCCTCCTTTCGTCATTTTTCTTCTTTTTCCTAGCATTTTGTTTTTCTATTTTCTTGTAAATTTCACTTTTGTCCTGATACTTGATTTTATATCTTTTGACGTTCACTTGAATCTGTTCCTCGAATTGGACTTGCACATTGATTGAGGTCTACCTATCACTAGGAACAACCACTCCTTGAGCATATGTAATCCAAACCTGATTGGTAGCCGTTTCAGCAGTTTGCATCTCCTTTGCGCAAATTGTAGACCATTCCCTCCACAGATTTGGGGAAGATACAGTCCTATAGATATTTGACGAATCCACAGGGATCATCTCTAGATTATGAATTATAGCAATCTCTCCATTGGGCATCGTCTTCTCATCACCATTGGTCTATTGTACATGATCTACCACACTCATCCCTCCAGTCGCAATCTCCAGGACTGGTGAATTTCCTTCATCATTGTTTTTCCCTGTTTCCCTATGCGGACCATCTGAGTGTAAATTATGGTAGTAGCCATCATTAAATTTTTTCTTCTCTTCTTTGCTCGTATCTTGAACAGCCAATGTCCCTGTATCACTTTCCCTATGTTTCTCTTTGGAATTCCTTCTATGACATTTTGAATGAACATGCCCAAACTTCGAACAACGGCATAATTTGGGGATATTTTCATATATGACAGGTCAACATCTTCAATCCATATCCTCTGAGGCAGTGATTTTTCCAGCTCTATCTCCGTGCATATGTGAGCCATACTTGGCCTTGTTACAGCGATGGTGGCATCATCAAGCTTGATTGGTTCGCCCACCACCATTGCCATTGAGAATAGGAACTCTTTATCAAAGAGATAGCAAGGTAAATTTGGAAGAGCCATCCAAATAGGAGCTGTAATTGAGTGTGAGTCTGACCTCTATCGTGAGATCCTAATTTGATTTCCTTTGATGGACCAAGATCTTTTGGCCCAGATTTATGTGATGATCTCCTATAATGCGCATTTTATCAGGACAGTTTTCGACTTTAACATCCCAATTTGAGAATTATTCAGGCAAAGCTATCGTTGAAAAATTTTCGGATGTCTTCCAGGCTCAAGTTCGCATTGTAAAAATTACCCACAAGAGCCTTGCTAAAAGCCTCTAGCATTCTACCTTTGGCTTGTTAAGGGATGAAGATCGCCAGTTCTCCCTTGTATTGCCCATCTTTGAACTGTTCTGGTTTGACCGGTGATGTCGTTTCTGCTATTGTATGGATTATATGCGGGACCTTTCAGCCAGAGGCTGAAGGGCTGACGCAAATCTCGTTTGTGTTTCTCAATCGCAGATTATAATTCTATTTTCATTTAGGGTTTTGGTTCAGATCAGGCTGTTTTTAGAGATGGAGAGAACTTAGTTCTAGAGAGAAAAAATTTAGGCGTTTTTTAAATACACGTATTTTGGTCAAAATAACAAAGGTAAAAAAAAAGTTTTATTTGGCTTTTCCTTATTATTTTTTACACACACATAAATTGTGAATATAAATTCAAATGAATGATGTCAAGGACACTGAAATTAATATTTTCACCAAATTTCCATTTTCCATGGGTTAGAACACACGTATTTTAGCAAAAAATGAAAATATTTAAAAACACACTGATTTTGACTTTTTTTCGTACTGTTTTTTGCACCCACCCCAATTGTGAACATATATTCTAGTGAATTTTATAAAAAAGTGAAAATTAAAATTTACACAAAACCTCCATTTTTAATGGGTTATAACACACGTATTTTGGTAAAAAATGGCAATGTAAAAAAACGTATTGATTTTCCTTTTCCATTACTATTTTTTACATACACATCAATTGTGTACACGAGTTCTAATGAATGCTGTCAAAAAGTGAAATTTATATTTTTCATCAAATTTCTTTTTTTCATGGTTTATAACATACATATTTTAGCAAACAATGACAAAATCCAAAAACGCGTTGCTTTTGACTTGTTTTGTATTGTTTTTTGCACCCACCCCATTTCTCAACATGTACTCTAGTGAATATTGTCAAACAAGTAAAAATTAATATTTTCACAAATTCTCAATTTTTTATAGTTTATAACACACGTACTTTGGTAAAAAATGACAAAGTAAAAAAACTAAGTGATTTGGCTTTTCCCCTGCTGTCTTTTACAAACAAATCAATTGTGAACATAAATTCTTATGAATAGTGTAAAAGAAAAGTGAAATTTAGATTTTTCAACAAATTTTCATTTTTCAAAGGTTATAAACACACGTATTTTAGCAAGAAATGACAAAATTCGCAAACACGTTTATTTTAACTTTTTTTATACCATTTTTTGCACCCACCCCGATTATGAACATGTATTCTAGTGAATATTGTAAAAAAAAAGTGGAATTTAAAATTTTCACAAAATCTTTATTTTTCATGGTTTTCACGCGTATTTTGATCGAAATGGACCGAGTGAAAAAATGTGTTGATTTGGTTTTTTCCCTACTTATTTTTATACACATCAATTGTGAATTTGAATTATAATGAATTGTGTCAAAAAAGTGAAATTTAGATTTTTCACCAAATTTTCATTTTTCATGGGTTATAACACTTGTATGTTAGCCAAAAATAACAAAATCCAAAAACGCATTGATTTTGACTTTTTTGTTTCATTTTTTGCACCCTCCACAATTGCAAACATATATTCTAGTGAATATTTTTTTTAAAAAAGAAAAAGTTAAAATTTTCACAAAGTTTCCATTTCTCATGGGTTGCAACACACGTATTTTAACCAAAAATTGCAAAAATTCAAAAATGCGTTGATTTTGACTTTTTTTGTATCGTTTTCTGCACCCACCCCAATTGTGAACATGTATTCTAGTGAATATTATCTTTTTTTTACCAACCTTTCGTTGACAAATCACAAACTAGCAAATTTAACAAGCCTCTCGTAGAAACAAAAGAGTATTCAGGTAGATTACCTAATGACGATAAGTAATCAACCATTATAATATTAACACTCAATAGAGACAAAAGATTATTTAGGTATATTGCTTAACACTCAATAGAGACAAAAGAATATTCATGACAATAAGCCTATTGTACGTTTTTTATATTTGTTTTTGTAATATAGAAGATTTTATAAATTAACCCCATTTCAATCTTTGCAAATCCATTCTTCCCCCACCATACATCTCCCCAAGAGTTTTGGATAGAAAAATATCGAACGCCATTTTCTTCACCCTACCTCACAATAACGACACTGCCACATGACATTTCTAGTTGTTACGCCACGCCTCTACTTTAGCATTGTTTGTAGTCTTAATCTCTTGTGGGGTGAGTCCCTTGTAAATGCCCTTGTCATTTCAGGAAGAAAAACTAGGACGAATCTCCAAAAACACGATTAGGGGTTGATCATGGATGAGCTAAGATAACCATCATTCATTCTTCAATTTATGTATTTCTTTTTTGGAGTAGCCCTTAGAAGATTCTATACAAAACATTCTTTTTGCATTTTTGGTTGATTATGGAACAATCAACTCTTCACCCTTCTTCAATGCCTTATTTCGGTAGGGATAATATTTTTCTTCGTACACGCCTTCCTCTAGTGAATATTGTCAAAATAGTGAAAATTAAAATTTTCACGAAACCTCAATTTCACATGGGTTGTAACATACGTATTTTAGCCAAAAATAACATCTAAAAAGGTGTTGATTTTGAATTTTGTTGTACCGTTTTCTGTACCCACCCCAATTGCGAATATGTATTCTACTTAGTGGTGTTCATCAGTTTGATTTTCCGGTTTATCAAGTTGTTTGATTCGGTTTGTTCGATTTGAACATCTCTAAAGTCAAATTTGGAGACCAAACCAATTTCAATTAAATTCGAATTTGGCTTTCAGTTTGAATTCGAATAAACCAAAAATGATATTTAAAATTAAAAATCAAATTTTAATTCGAATTAACCAAATTTATGCAATCAAACTAAACTTGAACTTAGTTTTAAATTAAATCAAATTATAAAATTACTTCAAAATTTAGGATTCAAAACAATAATTTAGTTAAATATTATATATGAATTTGGTTTTTGGTTTGGTTTGATTTTCGAATTGGAAGCTAAACTCGAAAACCAAACTATAAATCGAAATTTGAATTTGATTTATCGAAAACGAATTCGAATTCGGTCGAATATTCTATTTAATTCGAATATTGAACACCCCTAATTCTAGTAAATATTGTCTTTTTTTTACAAGCCTTTCATTGACAAATCACAAACTACCAAATTTGACAAGTTTCACGTAGAAATAAAAGAGCATTAGGTAGATTACCTAATGACATTAAGCAATCAACCATTACAATATTAACATTCCATAGAGACAAAAGAATATTCAGGTAGATTGCTTAACACTCCATAGAGACAAAAGAATATTCATGACAATAAGCCTATTGTACGTTTTTTATATTTGTTTTTGTAATATAGAAGATTCCATAAATTAACCCCATTTCAATTTTAGCAAATCCTTTCTTCCTCACCATTCATCTCCGCAGGAGTTTTGGATCAAAAAATATCGGACACCATTTTCTTCACCCTCCCCCACAATAATGACACTTCAACCAGATATTTCTTGTTGTTACACCAAGCCTCTACTTTAGCATTGTTTGTAGTCTTAATCTCTTGTGGGGTGAGTCTCTTGTAAACGTCCTTGTCATTGCAAGAAGAAAAACTAGGATGAATCTCCAAAAACACGATTAGGGGTTGATATGGATGAGCTAAGATAACAGGCATTCATTCTTCAATTTCTGTATTCCTATTTTGGAGTAGTTCTTAGAAGATTCTATACAAAACCTTCTTTTTACATTTTTTGTTGATTTTGGAACAATCAAATCTTCACCCTTCTTCAATGCCTTATTTCGGTAGGGATAATATTTTTTGTCGTACATGCCTTCCTCTAGTGAATATTGTCAAAATAGTGAAAATTAAAATTTTCACAAAACCTCCATTTCTCATGGGTTGTAACACACGTATTTTAGCAAAAAATAACATCTAAATAGGCGTTGATTTTGACTATTTTTGTACCGTTTTCTGTACCCACCCAAATTGCGAACATGTATTCTACTTAGTGGTGTTCATCGGTTCGATTTTCAGGTTCTTAGAGTTGTTTGATTCTGTTTGTTCGGTTTGAACATCTCTAAACTCAAATTTGTAGACCAAACCAATTTGAATCAAATTCGAATTTGGGTTTCAATTTGAATTCGAATAAACCAAAAATAATATTTGAAATTAAAAATCAAATTTTAATTCTAATTAACCGAATTTACGCAATCAAACTAAACTTGAACTTAGTTTTAAATTAAATCAAATTATCAAATTACTTCACAATTTAGGATTCAAAACAATAATTTAGTTAAATATTATATATGAATTTGGTTTTTGGTTTGGTTTGGTTTTCGAATTGGAAGCTAAACTCGAAAACCAAACTATAAATCGAAATTTAAATTTGATTTATAAAAAACGAATTCGAATTCGGTCGAATATTCTATTTAACTCGAATATTGAACACCCCTAATTCTAGTAAATATTGTCTTTTTTTTTACAAGCCTATCATTGACAAATCACAAACTACCATATTTGACAAGTCTCACGTAGAAATAAAAGAGTATTTAGGTAGATTACCTAATGACGTTAAGCAATCAACCATTACAATATTAACACTCAATAGAGACAAAAGAATATTCAGGTAGATAGCTTAACACTCCATAGAGACAAAAGAATATTCATGACAATAAGCCTATTGTACGTTTTTTATATTTGTTTTTGTAATATAGAAGATTCTATAAATTAACCCCATTTTAATTTTAGCAAATCCTTTCTTCCCTCACAATTCATCTCCCCAGGAGTTTTGGATCAAAAATTATCGGACGCTATTTTCTTCACTCTCCCCCACAATAACGACGCTTCAACCAGATATTTCTTATTGTTACGCCAAGCCTCTACTTTCGCATTGTTTGTAGTCTTAATCTCTTGTGGGGTGGGTCTCTTGTAAATGTCCTTGTCATTGCAGGAAGAAAAACTAGGATGAATCTCCAAAAACACGATTAGGAGTTGATCATGGATGAGCTAAGATAACAGTCATTCATTCTTCAATTTCTGTATTCCTGTTTTGGAGTAGTTCTTAGAAGATTCTATGCAAAACCTTCTTTTTGCATTTTTGGTTGATTCTGGAACAATCAACTCTTCACCCTTCTTCAATGCCTTATTTCTGTAGGGATAATATTTTTCTTCGTACACGCCTTCCTCTAGTGAATATTGTCAAAATAGTGAAAATTAAAATTTTCACAAAACGTCCATTTCTCATGGGTTGTAACATTTGTATTTTAGCAAAAAAATGACAAAATCCAAAAACAAGTTAATTTGTCTGTTGTTGTACCATTTTCCACACCCACCCCAGTTGCGAATATGTATTCAAGTGAATATTGTCTTGTTTTTTACAAGCCTTTCATTGACAAATCGTAAACTAGCAAATTTGACAAGCCTCTAATAGAAACAAATGAGTATTTAGGTAGATTACCTAATAACTATAAGCAATCAACCATTACAATATTAACACTTCATAGAGACAAAAGAGTATTCAGGTAGATTGCTTAACACTCCATAAATACAAAAGAATATTTTTGACAATAAGCATATTTTATATTTTTTATATTTATTTTTGTAATATAGAAGATTCTATAAATTAACCCCATTTCAAACTTTGCAAATCCTTTATTCCCCCACCATTCTTGTTCCCAGGAGTTTTGGATAAAAAAATATCGAACGTCATTTTCTTCACCCTCCCACACAATAACGACGCTGCCACCAGTTATTTCTTATTGCTAAGCCAAACCTCCACTTTAGCATTGTTTGCAGTCTTAATCTCTTGTGGGGTAGTCTTTTGTAAATGTCCTTATCATTGCAGGAAGAAAAACTAGGATGAATCTTCAAAAATTTGGATAGGGGTGACAATGGATGAGCTCAGAAAATCGTACTTCATAGATCAATTTCTGTAATTTAGTTTTGGATTAGTCTTTAGAAGTTTCTATACAAAACCCTTTTTTTTTTTTGCATTTTTGGTTAATTCTAGAACAATCAACAGTTCTCCATTCTTAAATGCCTTATCTCGGTACGGACAATATTTTCCTTTGTACACACCTTCCTCTAGTGAATATAATCTTTTTTTGGATGGTACCCAACATCAATCCTATATTTCAAATCACATCAATTTAATAGACACAATTACATATGGCTGTCAATCAAGAACCGCTTCACCTGCATAGATGTAAGATTGGTGCAAGTCTTGCCACATCTACTTAGACAACATAGCAAGCATTAGATATACTCTAAATTTTCATGGTGATAAATTCAAACAACTCTCAAGTAGTATGAGTAAGTACTGAGCAACCCATTTCTCCTAGGAAGATATTTCTAATCAGACAAGATCTTAGTTATGAAAATTGAAGAAAAGTTGAGTGGAATCAAATTTGCCCTGACATTAAACAAACTCACCAAGTGCTTCAGAAGTTAAAAAGCTACATGAAAGCTAACTCTCTGTCCTGTAAATTTCATACAGCTGGTTAGTCTTGCAAAGGGCCTCTATTTCCGCTAGGATAAAATTGGATCAAGTTTCCAGCTGCCTGAGTGGTAAGATCAATCAGGATTTGGATATCAAGATAATATACTCGCAAGAGTAGAGCCTTAAGGGTGCCCGGATCAACCTTAACAAAATCAAAATCGAAAGACTCGATATCTTCTGCAAAGATCTTGTTGCCATCCAATGACTTTGACTTCGAAACTAAAATGTAATCCTCCGAGTCAAAATCTTTGACAGAGGACTTAGAATCCTTGAGGTGGCCCTTGCTGTATTTGATAACCATCCCCAAAATCTTGCTTGAAACATTGTATAGGGGAATGATTTCGTCGGTGAGTTTGCCTCCAATAATATCCTTTATGGTTTTCTATTCCAATCAGACAGAAAGTTCAACTTCAAAAGAACTCCATTGCAGCTTCTTAACTTGATCATTTCCATCAGTGAAGTAGTCGACATCGCAAGTAATAACCAACCTAAACCTGAAGGTAGCGAATGGCAACGGGGATGATGAGTTGAACCCTAACACGAAGCGGTGGTATTGAATATAGTAAAAAAAGTGAAAATAAAAATTTTCACAAAACCTCCATTTCTCATGGGTTGTAACACATGTAGTTTATCCAAAAATGACAAAATTCAAAAATGCGTTGATTTTGACTTTTGTTGTACCATTTTCTATACCTACCTTAATTGCAAACATGTATTCTAGTGAACATATTCTTTTTTTTACAAGCCTTTCATTGACAAATCACAAACTAGCAAATTTGACAAGCCTTTTGTAGAAACAAAAGAGTATTCAGGTAGATTACCTAATGATGATAAGCAATCAACCATTACAATATTAACGCTTCATAAAGAAAAAAAGTATCAAAGTAGATTGCTTAACACCCTATATAGACAAAAGAATATTCGTGATAATAAGCCTATAGCATGTTTTTTTATATTCGTTTTTGTAATATAGAAGAATATATAAATTAACCCATTTCAATCTTTGCAAATCCTTTCTTCCCTCACTATTAATCTCCCTAGGAGTTTTGGATCAAAAACTATCGGACACCATTTTCTTCACCCTCCCCCATAATAATGACGCACAAAACCTTAATTTCTCATGGGTTATAACACACGTATTTTAGCAAAAAATGACAAAATTTAAAAACGCGTTGATTTTGGCTTTTGTTGTACCGTTTTCTACACCTACCCCAATTGCGAACATATATTCTAGTGAATATTGTCTTCTTTTTTACAAGCATTTCATTGACAAATCACAAACTAGCAAATTTGACAAATCTCTCGTAGAAACAAAAAAGCATTCAGGTAGATTGCCTAATAATGATAAGTAATCTACTATTACAATATTAACACTCCATAATCACAAAAGAGTATTCAGGTAGATTGCTTAACACTCCGTAGAGACAAAAGAATATTCATGACAATAAGTCTATTGTATGTTTTTTTATTTTTTTTAATATAGAAGATTCTATAAATTAAACAAATTTTAATCTTTGCAAATCCTTTCTTCGCATACTATTCATCTCCCTAGGAGTTTTGGATAAAAAATCGGACGCCGTTTTTCTCACCCTCCCCCATAATAACGATACTGCCACTATATATTTCTTGTTGTTACTCCAAGCTTGTACTTTAACATTATCTACAGATGAATCTCCAAAAATCCGATTAGAGGTTGATCATGGATGAGTTAAGATAATCGTCATTCATTCTTCAATTTTCTCTATTCCTTTTTTCGAGTAGTACTTCGAAGATTCTATAAAAAAACCTTCTTTTTGCATTTTTTGTTGCTTCTTGAACAATCAAATCTTTAGCCTTCTTCAATGCTCTATCTCGGTAGGGATAATATTTCTCTTCGTACATGCCTTCCTCTAGTGAATTTTGTTAAAAAAAGTAAAAATTAAAATTTTCACAAAACCTCAATTTCTCATGGGTTGTAACACACGTATTTTAGCCAAAAATGACAAAATAAAAAAATGCGTTGATTTTGACTTTTGTTGTACTGTTTTCTGCACCCACTCCAATTACGAACATGTATTCTAGTGAATATTGACAAAAAAATGAAAATTAAATATTTCAGAAAACCTCCATTTTCGTGTGTTATAACACGATTTTTTGTGAAAAATAGAAAAGTAAAAAACATGTGTTGATAAGGCTTTCCCGCTATTGTTTTTTACACAAAAATTAATTGTGAAAATGAATTCTAATGACGAGCTTCAAAAAAAAGTAAAATTTATATTTTTCACTAAATTTCAATTTGTCATGGGTAACACACATATTTTAGTCAAAAATGACAAAATCCAAAAATACATTGCTTTTGACTTATTTTGTACCGTTTTTTGCACCCACCTCGATTCTGAACATGTATTCTAATAAATATTGTCAAAAAAGTGAAAATTAAATTTTTTACAAAATCTCAATTTTTCAGGGGTTATAACACATGTACTTTGGTAAAATATGGCAAAGTAAAAAAAACTTGTTGATTTGGCTTTTCCCTACTGATTTTTACACATAGATAAATTGTGAACATAAATTTTTATGAATAGTGTAAAAAAGTGAAATTTAAACTTTTTACCAAATTTTCATTTTTTAAAGGTTATAAACACATGTATTTTACCAAAAAATGATAAAATAAAAAAAGTTGATTTTGACTTTTTTTTGTACCATTTTTTGTACTCACCATAATTGTGAACATGTATTCTAATGGATATTTTCAGAAAAAGTGAAATTTAAAATTTCACAAAAATTCGTTTTTCATAGGTTATGATATGTATTTTGATCAAAACTGACAAAGTAAAAAATGTGCTGATTTTATTTTTCCCCTACTATTTTTTATGCACATCTATTGTGAACATGAATTATAATGAACAATGTTAAAAAAGTGAAATTTAGATTTCTCACCAAAATTCCATTTTACATTTGTTATAACACACGTATTTTAGCAAAAACTGATAAAATCTAAAAAAAGTATATTTTTAGTTTTTGGGTACCGTTTTTTGCACCCACCCCGATTGTAAACAAGTATTCTAGTGAATTTTGTAAAAAAAGTGAAAATTAAAATTTTCAGAAAACCTTTATTTTTCATGGATTATAACACACATATTTTAGGCAAAAATGACAAAATCTAAAAACGCATTGATTTTGACTGTTGTTCTATCGTTTTCTGCACCGGCCCAAATTACGAATATGTATTCTAGTGAACATTGTCAAAAAATTGAAAATTAAAGTTTCCACAATACCTATATTTTTGTAGGTTATAACACACGTATTTTTGTCAAAACTGGCAATGTAAGAGAACGTGTTGATTTGGCATTCCCCCTACTGTTTTTTTATACACACATCAATTATGAATATGAATTCTAATGAACGGTGTCCAAAAAAGTGAAATTTATATTTTTCAACAAATTTCAATTTGTTATGGGTTATAACACACGTATTTAACCAAAAATGACAAAATCAAAAAATGAATTGGTTTTGATTTTTTTGTGCCATTTTTTGCGCCATTTTTTGCACCCACCCCGATGTGTACATATATTCTAGTGAATATTATCAAAAATTTAAAATTAAAATTTTCACAAAACCTTCATTTTTCATAGATATAACACATGTATTTTGGTTAAAATGGCAAAGTGAACAAACGTGTTGATTTGGCTTTTCCCCTATTATTTTTATACACATCAACTGTGAACGTAAACTCTAATGAATCATTTAAAAAATTGGAAATTTTTATTTTTTTCACAAAATTTCTATTTTTTCATGAGTTATAACACACCTATTTTAGCCATAAATGACAAAACCTAAAAACACATTGATTTTGACTTTTTCCGTACCATTTTTTGCATCCACCCTGATTTTGAACATTTATTCTAGTGAATATTGTAAAAAAAGTGAAAATTAAAATTCTCACAAAGCCTCCATTTTTCATGGGTTATAAACACACTTATTTTGGTTAAAACTGGCAGAGCAAAAAAATGTGTTGATTTGATTTTTCCCCTACTATTTTTTACATACACATCAATTGTGAACAGTTGGGTTGACTACCAAAGTGGTTCATTATTTCCTTCGTAAGTCTTAGCAATATCCTCCATACAAGTTGATTTTATAACTGTTAATGCCCGTATTGTACCTATGTCGATACTTTTCTCAAGACTCTCGGTGGGATTGATACATCTAGACAAAGCATCAGCCACCACGTTATTCTTCCCTTTTTGGTACTGAATTTCATAGTCTAGACCTATCAATTTATCCAGCCGTCTGTGCTGTAAAGAAGTGGAAATTTTTTGATCAAGTAAATATTTTAGGCTTTCATGATTTGTTTTGTTAGAAATTAAACTAAGTTTATTAATTAGAAAATATATTTCTAATAGGATTTCGTTTATTAGATTGTTTTCCTTTAGGAATTAGAATTTGTTAGGGATACACTTCCTAAATTCTTGTATATTTTAGATTTATTATTACCCTATAAATAGAGGGTGTTAGAGGTTTGTAAAAGAGGTACAGATGAGGTAGATGAATAGAATTAGGTACCTCAAAGAGGTGTGGAGAAAGCCATACGACTTAGAGAAATTCTGCGTATCAGCAGATTGTGTTGTTGTGTGGCGGTTGTGTCATATACTTGATATTGTGATTGTATTCCTCTCTTCCCAAACAAATATTCTTATAATAAATAAATAAAAGCGTTTTCACATATTATCGTATTGGTATAAGAACTAATTTCTAGTTCTAAATTTAATATCAGATATTTTTATCTCTAACAATGGTATTAAAGCCAGTTCAATTAATATTGGATTGTGTATCAAATCTAAATCAAGATCTTGGGCTGTTTCTCATAGCTAGGTTATTATCTGTTAGTCATGACATAGTTAGATTTAATTTGTTTTATTCTTAAACTTGGGGAAAAACAAAATTATTATTATTGGAGAGTTATGATAGAAATCCATCTTGAAGATTTTGGCTTGTTCCAATATATTCAAGAAGAAATAATAGAAGATGTTGATGAAGATGCAAAGATGCAAGAAAGTTTGACGTTATCCCAAATTTATCAGGCTGTTGATATGTCAATATTTGGGAAATTCTCAAATGTCTAAAACATCAAAACAAACATGGAATATTTATGAGAAAACATACATGAGTATGAACCAAGTTCAACAAACTAATTTGTTGATGTTAAAAAAGAGATTCGAACTTTGCAACATGGAGAATAATTTGTTAATGTTACAAAGAAGGGAGAAGACCAAATCCATTGAAGATTTTGGGTTTCATTTATTTCATGAAATTGAAGTGATTGAAACTGTGAATAACGAAGAAAAGAAGATTAGTGACTTCACTGATAAGGAAGAGGTAGAAACCATCAATTTTGAAGAGAAAAAAGAAACTATATACATGGTTGAAGAGGATAAAAATATTACTAAAGATAGTAATATTGTTGAATTTAATGATATTTGTGTTGTCCACTGTATGTTCAATACATGGGAGTTTTTTGATAAAGAAAAGGAAGCCGAAAACATATTCGCAAGTTTCAAGATTTGGAGCTACAAAATTCATCTCAAGTTACATGTGAAGACGAAGACGAAGATGAAGACAAAGACAAAGACAAAGACTAAATACAAAATCCAAAATGCAATAGGGATTGCAAAAGAAATTCAAGCACGTGATCTTGAAGCTATTGATCATATATGGAAAGCTTAGTTTAAAGGGAGATTTGTTGGAATAAGCTCTAGTAATTAGAAATTATATTTCTAATAGAATTTTGTTTGTTAGATTGTTTCCTTTAGGAATTAGAATTTGTTAGGGATACACTCCCCAAATTCTTATATGTTTTAAATTTATTATTACCCTATAAATAGAGGGTGTTAGAGGTCTTTATAAAAGAGGTACAGAGGAGGTAGAGGAGTAGGATTAGATATCTCAAAGAGGTATGAAGAAAGCCATACGACTTGGAGAAATTCTGCGGATCTGCGGATTATGTTGTTCTGTGGCAGTTGTGCCATACACATGATATTATGATTGTATTCCTCTCTTTCCAAACACATATTCTTGTGATAAATAAATAAAAGAGCTTTCGCATATTATTGTGTTGGTATAAGAACAAATTTCTAATTCTAAATTTAAGTTTAGAGATTTTTTTATCTCTAATAGTAATATCTTATGTTAATTCTGGAAGCCTTTTATTTATTCAAATATATTGAAGGAAAATTATCCGAAGATGCTACTCGTGATGATTGTTGGATAAAAACAATAGATGAAGAAATTCATGACATTAAGAAGAATGATACTTGGGAGCTTACAGATCTTTCAAGTAAGAAGAAAGAAATTGGAGTGAGGTAGATGTATAAGAGACATATAAACTTGATGGAGAATGGGAGAGATACAAGGCGAGACTTGTTGCTAAAGGTTACAAACAGAAACCTGGCATTGACTACTTTGAGGTATTTGCTCTTGTTGCTAGACTTGATACTGTTCGTTTGATAATTTCTTTATCTGCACAAAATAATTGGAGGATTTATCACATGGATGTTAAGTCTACATTTTTTAATGATGTTCTTGAGGAAGAAGTATATGTTGAGTAACCTGCCGATTTTGTCAGAAAAGGTCTGGAAGATAAGGTTTATAGGTTGAAGAGAGCTTTATATGGCTTAAAACAATCTCCAAGGGCATGGTATACATGCATTGATTCTTTCTTTGTGGATCATGATTTTCAAAGGTGTCCATATGAGCATACTTTATATGTGAAATCATCTAGTTAAGTTGATGCTCTTTCGATATGCTTGTATGTAGATGATTTGATTTTTACAAGCAACAATCAGAAGATGATTGCTGAATTCAGGAAGGCCATGATTATACAGTTTGGGATGACTGATTTGGATCTTATGTGCTATTTTCTTAGAATTGAGGTTTTACATCTGATCAAGGCATATTTATCTCTCAGAAAAAATATGCAAGAGATATCTTAAAAAAATTCAAGATGGATGAAGTTAAACCAATATTAACTCCGGAGGAGGAAAATTTGAAGTTGACAAAAGAAGGGACAAGAGGACAAATAAATTTGACATACTTTAAGAGTATTGTTGAAAGTTTGAGATATTTTACTTCTACAATATAGGATATTACTTTCAGTGTTGGTTTAATTAGGAGGTTTATGAAAAATCCACGCCAGTCACATTTGTAGGAAGCAAAGAGAATTTTCAGATACGTTAAAGGTACTAAAGGAGATGGTATTCTTTATTCATCGGGTGATCTAGATGAATTTTGGGTTCACGAATAGTGATTGGGCTGGTGACATTATTCAAAGGAAAATTAATTATAGGTATGCATTTTTTACTGGTTCTGGTGTGTTTTCTTGGAGTTCAAAGAAATAATAAGTGGTTGCATTATCTGCAGTGGAGGCAAAATATATTGCAGTAGCAAAAAGTTCTACTCAAGCATTGTGGTTAAGAAGAATGCTTGGGTTTCTTCAACATAAATAGGATGGTCTGACTACAGTATTTTGTAATAGTAAATCAGCTATTGAGTTCATGAAGAATCCAGTGTTTCATGGACGGAGCAAACATATCAATATCAAGTTTCACTTTATATGTGAATTGGTTCGAGACAAGGAGATGGCAATTAACTATTGCAAGTGTGAAGATCAAGTGGCGGACATTTTCATGAAGGCATTAAATATGGAGACATTCATGAAATTGAAGAAGCTTTTAGGCATGATCAATCATGGAAATTTAGTTTAAGGGAGGCAAATGTAGAATTAAACTAAATCCTAATAGGTTTGGTGTTTTAATTATTTGTTGTTTTGCTTTTGGAAATAGAATTGTATAAGGATTGTGGGTCAAATCCTTGTTGGATTTAGTTAGTTTCCTAACCCATAAATACATGGGTTTGGTAGAATTGTTAGAACACAAAAAATATGGAAAAAAGGTCGTCGCCTTGGAAAGAATTTTGCGTGTTGCTATAGCTCGTAAAAAAGCTACTCGGCTTTGTGTCTGAAAATAAAAATTTTGATTGTTGACTCTAAATTCCATTTCTTGATTTACGTGCAATAACAATTAAGCAATACAGATTGCATTGTTTTGAGCTTCCTGACTTGATTAAATTTATTTTCTTTTGGTTTCTTTTAATAAGCTTTACAACTTATTGAACTTCATATATATTTGGTATTTTGATTAAATCGATCCTACATGTTTTAATATTAAAGTGAGTACCAATCAAGTAATGCTTTTATTTAGAAACAACCGTGATTAAGAAAAGCAACCCTTTCTTATAAATGGACAATCTTTGACTTTTAGTTCCCAATCCTTGGCTCAGATATGCTAGAGGTTTGCCATCTTGCATAAGTACCAGTCCAATAGCTTTAGAACTAGCATCAGTTTCCAATACAAATAGTTTTGAAAAAACTGGCATAGCAAGAATTGGTGTTGAGCTCATGGCTTCTTTAAGGGCTACGAAGGCTGAATGAGCATCCCCAGTGCAGTGAAATGCATCTTTTTTTGAGTAATTCACATAAAGGTTTAGCAATGAGTCTATAACCTATAACAAAACGTCTATAATTTCTAGTTAAGCCAAAAAAGCCTCGTGAAGATTTCAGGTCTGTAGGAGTGGGCCAAGAAATCATACTAGAAACCTTAGCAGGATCAACACTTATTCCACTTCCATTAACAATATAACCTAAATACTCTACTTGAATTTGTCCAAAAAAGCATTTAGAGAGCTTGGCACATAGTGAATAATTTTTCAGGGTAATTAAGACTTGTTTAAGTAGGATCGAAACTGTAGATAAGTATACCATCAAAGAAGACAAGGACAAATTTTTGAATAAATGGAGTAAAAACTTCATTCATCAAAGCCTGAAATGTGGCTAGAGCATTTGATAAACCAAATGGTATAACTAGAAATTCATATAATACTAGGTGAGTTTTGAAGGCTATTTTTGAAATATCATTTTCATGCATTCTAACCTGTGATCAATCTTAGTGAAATATTTTGCTTTATACAATTCATCCAAAAGCTCATCGATTATAGGTATAAGGAATTTATCTTTAATGGTAAGGTCATTGAGTTTTTGATAATCAATGCAAAATCTACATGACCCATCTTTTTTTCGCACTAGAATTATAGGTGAGGCAAACGGACTATGTCTAGGTTGAATGATATGATTTGCAAGCATTTTATGCACTTGTTTTTCAATTTCATCCTTCTGAACATGGGGATATCTATAGGAGGCAAACTTAAAAGGTTGAGATCCAGTTTTCAAGGGAATTTAGTGATCAAGAGTCCTAGGTGGAGGTAAATATTTTGGCTCTCTAAACACATCTTTAAACTTATTCAACAAAGCATTTAAGTTCTCATTGAAAGAAGAGGATACCTGGTCAATACGTACTTTGGACAATTGGGCTTCTACTGTCTGAATGGCCTTAGGAGTGGAGGAGGCCTTATGGTATAATCTCTTGAGCCATTTGTCAACATCATGTCCTTGTTGCAATCGTGTTTAAGTTATTTTATCATTCCTCTGAAGTAGAAGACCCTATTTATCAGAAGATAGTTGTAAGTGCTGAAAATCAAAAGTAATTGGACTAAACTTCCTCATCCAATCAACTCCAAGTATGATATCATTAGGTTTGATGTCTAAGACAAACAAATCATGCTGGATTTTATATCCTTGCATCTCCCATGTAAAATTGGGAATCATCTTACAACATTGAAGGAATTTCCCACTTGCTACTCGGACTTTAAAGGGTTGTAATTCTTGAACATGGTGGGAAATGTTTTTTTGCAAACTTGGTTTTGATGAAACATTGAGTACTACCTCTATCCATTAGAATTGAAACATCCTTCCCTTAAGCCACTCCTTTCAATTTAATGGTACTTTGCAACAAGTCAGCTGAAAGAGCATTCATAGAAAATTCTACTTGTTGAGTACCTTTTCCCTGAAATTCAATCACCTCTTCCTCCTCTAGTGCAACTGTATGGTCTTGTGTGCACTCATTTTCCTCCAAGACTAACATGTGTAACTCTTTATTTTTGCATTTATGACTTAGGAAATAATTCTCACCACACTTGAAACAGAGATTATTTTCTCTCCTATATTGTACCCCAGAAGGAGAAAATTTCTTGAATGACAAATTATTGCTACTAACTGCTTCCCCAAATGATTTCTTGGGTGAATGATCAATAACTGGTAAAGCATTCGGAAAGGATTTCTGAGTAGAATTAAAGGGGTTCCAAAAACTTTTTGTTGTAGCTATTTGCTTATTTGAGTAGGCTTCAAAGGCAGATTCTTTAAGCCTAGCAATCTCAAAAGCTTTGAAAAAATTTGCAAGCTTATGAATCCTAACAATTGCCTTGAGTTCATCATTAATCCACTCAAGAAGGAAGAAATGAAATATGATTATGTGATCCTTGATAGTTTCACAAGAATCGTGGCTTTCAGTTCTTCAAATTGTTCCTGATAGGCTGTGACAGTTGAGGTTTGATGCAACTTAGTAAATTGTTCAACTATATTAGCTTGTTCCACTTCGCCAAATCGTCTACACAAATCCTCTACAAAATCTGCCCATCGAATATGCCCCTTTTCAAATTTATAACTTTGAAACCAATTGTCAGCTTTGCCTTGTAAATGTAATTTTGCTAATTCAACTTGCTGATTTTCATGAATCTGGAACACAGAGAAATACTTCTCACATTTACGGGCCCAATTTCTAGGATGGTCACCCTCAAAAATAAGAAAATCAATTTTGGGCAATCCTTGGGGATTTCTAGTTCTCTCAAACCGGTCCCTTATCCAAATTCTTGTTTCCCAAATTCAAATTGTTTCAATCAGCTGAAGTTTGTGGTGTTTCCAAAATTCTTTTACCCATATACATCATTTTAGACAATTTGGCAATCTGGGCAGAAGTAGAAGTCATAAAACTGTCAAGTTTATTACCTAATTCATCCACTTTGTCTTCCATGTGTTCCTTATCAACCAATTGAGATTCAAGAACTTGCGTGAGTTGCATATCAGATCTCTTCATTTGTTCCTCAAGAGTCTTCATTCTAGCACCTTCTGCCATGATGAATTGTGAGAGGATCGCTGTCTCTGATACAAAATGTGAGGTTTCAATAGCAAAAATCTACTTTAAGAATTGTTTAAAAATGAAGGAGAATTAAGAGAGAATAATGAGAGAGAAGGAAATAGTAGGGTTAGAATCAACTTTATTATCAAACTTCAAAGAATGCCCAAGAATCTCCTTTGGTGTTGTTTTATACAAGCATAACAAGATCACAACTCTTTTTCCAATTCTGCACCCACTGTGTCACTAATTGATAACTACCAAAATTAACTTGTAAAGAAGATAACTAACTATTAAAGAAGATATATAAATATGTAACTAACATATTGTGTAAACCACTTCTCTATACACGTGTCTGCCAGTTCACTTGCAGTCATAACACTCTATTTTCTCCATCCATGATTCTTGCGGCTGTTTTATTCGAGGGAAAAAATTTTCCTCAACTTGAGGGGATTGTGCAATAGAATTTTCCTTGTTATGAAAACCTTGCTGCTTCATAGTGGAGCTAACACCATCATACTGCTCTCTTAATGGTTCTGGTTTTCGCTTTTCCCAACCAAATTTTCTTCAAAGGTTATAGACACAAGAGATGCCTTCAAATTGGTTGTTTTAACATCTCCTGCAATATCAATGTTCCTTCTTTTGCTTTGAGCTTTAGAATCCAAGTTCTTTTCACCAGGGGTTGACATTGATATCTTTTCTACCTGTTCTCTTTTCAATCTCAATTTTAGTTTGATACAATTTTGTTTACTTCATTTCGTGTTGCTAAGCCACTATCTTCGATAGCCAATTGAGTTGTTGCATCGTAGGGTATCCCCATCTAATGAACTGTGTCAAAAAAGTGAAATTTAGATTTTTCAACATATTTTCATTTTTCATGGCTTATAACACACGTAGTTTAACAAAAAATGACAAAATCTAAAAAAAGCGTTGATTTTTACTTTTTTTGTTCCTTTTTTTGCACCCACCCCAATTATAAACATGTATTCTAGTGAATATTATCTTTTTTTTTAAATTAAATATGTTTTTATTACCGCAAAAGAAAAGGGTGGCGGATATACCCAACACCACCATTACATTAGAAGTTAAAGCATTTAAAATTTGAGATACTACCTCATTACATGATCTCTCGAGTATTTGAGGATTTTCCTTGAGAATTGATGATTACAAAAATTTAAAATACTATTGAGGGACTGAAGTCAATGTTAAGGACTTTTTTAAATCCTAAGCGAAAGGTTTCCTCTAATAAGGTGACTATGAAATTCTCCTCAGCTTTTGAAGTTTACTTAATGTGTATCTGGAAGAGAACATCAGACCTGAACTCCTAAAAATTGAACAAAATGGCAGCAAAACCCCAATCCAAACATTCCAAGCTACAAAGCAAATCTCAAACAGCAAAATTAGAGTAGCAAAATCCATCTTCACCAAGTCGTATCCAGTTACAGACCTTGAGGGTGATTTCAGACACCCCAAACTCCTCTATTCTCAGTTTACTTATATCTAATCCATATCCATCAACATCTACATCCCAAAAATCTTCAAGTAGCATGCAGAAACATGTACTAAAACAGCTGATAAATCCAAGAAAATTTTCAAAGTCAAGCCAATTTGATAAGGTGATAAATTCAGCTAATAAATCTAGAACTCACCTAATTTTTAAAACCAAGCAAATTTTAAACAAACTGAAAAAACCAATTCAGAGATTACTTAGTTTTCCCTCATTCAAAAAATTTGTCAAACAGCTGTTAGGTTCAAGGGGAATACTGATTAGCAATTGCAATCAACTTTTGAAACGTTTTAGGCTTGAGTTTAGACAGCTGGAAAAATTGTTTCATCAGAACGTCTTTAGCAGCAAGCAATATAGATCCACAGCTCCAAGTTGGTTTATCCCGTTTGCGTATACTCTTTTTATGCCTCCAGTATAGTTCAAACTTCTTCAGGCTTCGTTTTTTGTTAGGATTTTTGAAGTGACAGACTGTAGTAATGGCAGTCCCTGAACTATCCATCGAAAGGGGGGGAACAGATGAAACACAAATGGACACATTAGACTCCAAAGTTCGAGCAGAAGAAAAGGAACAAATAGACGTTATTGGATCAGTAGTATGGGGGCAAATGAACTCAGCCGAATCCAAGTTCTTGTGACTTGCTTGAAGTTGTGAGCTATTAGAGTTGCTGTTAGCATTGAGAACAGGGTTGACAGGCAACGTTTCCACTATATGATCATCAGCTCCTTGAGCCATTGGGGTCCTTTTATAGATGATGACTTCTCTGTTTTGGACCATCATTAAAACTTCATAGACAATGGGTTCCCCCGATTTCATCATTGTTTCTTCCATTCTTTTGGAGAAGGAAGACTCAGGCTCGATCAAGGTGGACTGCGTGATTGGAGAGCTAGAAGAATCAACTTCCGCCTCAGCTAATGATCTGCTAAACACATCTTCCTTCTCTGATATCTCGTTAATTTTTGAGTGATGTGCCATTTCATTGGAATTCTCTATCTAGTGAATATTGTCAAAAAAGTAAAAATTAAAATTTGCACAAAACCTCCATTTTTCATGGGTTGTAACACACGTATTTTAGCCAAAAATGACAAAATCCTAAAACATGTTGATTTTTACTTTTGTTGTATCGTTTTCTATACCCACCTCAATTGCGAACGTGTATTCTAGTGAATATTGTTTTTTTTTTTTTGCATAACCCTGAGTACAGGGGAGGGCGCCACCCTATTTTCATTTATTAAAGTGAAAGTGATGGTGGCGAATGTACCCAACACAACCTTACAAAAATTTAAGCGATTGAGAAGTCGATATGTAGAACTCCTCTAGTGAATATTGTCAAAAAGATGAAAATTAATTTTTTCACAAAATCTCTATTTTTCGTCGGTTATAACACGTATTTTTGTCAAAAATGACAAAGCAAAAAAACTTGTTGATTTGACTTTCCCCTACTATTTTTTACCCACACGTTAATTGTGAACATGAATTCTAATGAACAGCGTAAAAAAAGTGAAATTTATATTTTTCATTAAATTTTCATTTTTCATGATTTATAACACATGTAGTTTAGCTAAAATGACATAATCTAAAAACGCGTTGATTTTGACTTTTTTCGTTCTATTTTTTGCAGCCACCCTAATTGTAAACATTTATTTTAGTGAATATTGTCAAAAAAGATGAAAATTAAAATTTTCACAAAACCTCCATTTTTCGTGGGTTATAACACACGTCTTTTTGTAAAAAATGACAAAATAAAAAAAATGTGTTGGTTTGGCTTTCCCCCTACTATTTTTTACACACGCGTTAATTGTGAACATGAATTCTAATAAACACTGTCAAAAAAATGAAATTTATATTTTTCACTAAATTTCTATTTTTTCTATGATTTATAACAACGTATTTTAGCCAAAAATGACAAATTCAAAAAACGCGTTGATTTTGACTTTTTTTGCATCATTTTTTGGACCCACCCTGATTGTCAACATTTATTGTAGTAAATATTGAAAAAAAAATTAAATTAAAATTTTCACAAAACCCTCATTTTTCATTGGTATAACACATGTATTTTGGTCAAAATGAGAAAGTAAAAAAACATGTCGATTTGGCTTTCCCTCTACTATTTTCTACATATACATCAATTGTGAACATGAATTCTAATGAACAGTGTCAAAAAAGTTAAATTTAGATTTTTTTTACCAAATTCCAATTTTCATGGGTTATGACACACGTATTTTAGCAAAAACGATAAAATCTAAAAAACGCATATATTTTTACTTTTCTCGTACCGTTTTTGCACACACCCCAATTGTGAACATGTATTATAGTGAATATTATCAAAAAAATGTGAAAATTAAAATTTTCAAAAAACCATCCGTTTTTAATGGGTTATAAAACCCGTATTATAGTGAATATTGTCATAAATTCTAATGAATGGAGTCAAAGAAAGAGAAATTTATATTTTCACCATATTTCCATTTTCTATGGGTTAGAACATCAGTATTTTAGCCAAAATGACAAAATTCAAAAACATGTTGATTTTGACTTTTTTTGTACCGTTTTTTGCACCCACCTCGATTTTAAAAATTTATTCTAGTGAATATTATAAAAAAAGTGAAAATTAAAATTGACACAAAACCTTCATTTTTAATGGGTTATAACACACATATTTTGGTAAAAAATGGTAAAGTAAAAAAAATGTATTGATTTGGCTTTTTTCCGACTGTTGTTTACATACACATCAATTGTGAATATGAATTCTAATGAACGATGTCAAAAAAAAGTGAAATTTAGATTCTTCACAAAATTTCTATTTTTCATGGGTTATAACATATGTATTTTAACCCAAAATGACAAAAAAAATCCAAAAACGTGTTGCTTTTGACTTTTTTCGTACCGTTTTTTCAACCCACCTCGATTCTGATAATGTATTCTAATAAATATTGTCAAAAAAGTGAAAATTAAAATTTTCACAAAACCCCAATTTTTCATGGGTTATTATAACACATGTTCTTTGGTAAAAAATGGCAAAATAAAAAAACTTGTTGATTTGGCTTTTCTCCTACTTTTATTTACACACACAGCAATTCTAAACATAAATTCTTATGAATAGTGTCAAAAAAAAGTGAAATTTAGAAGTTTTTTTAACAAATTTCCATTTTTCAAAGGATATAAACACACTCATTTTAGCAAAAAATGAAAAAAAAAATCTAAAAATACATTGATTTTGACTTTTTCTCATACCGTTTTTTGCAACCACCTCGATTGTAAACATGTATTCTAATGAATGTTGTCAAAAAAAAGTAAAATTTTAAATTTTCACAAAACCTCCATTTTTTATGGGTTATAACAAACATATTTTGAATAAAATTGACAAAGTAAAAAAAAAGAGTAGATTTGGTTTTTTCCCCACTGTTTCTTACACACACATCAACTCTGAACATAAATTCTTATGAATAGTGTCAAAAGAAGGAAATTTAGATTTTTTTTCACCAAATTTCATTTTTCAAAGTTTATAAACACACGTATTTTAGAAAAAAAATGACAAAATCCAAAAATACATTGATTTTGACTTTTTTTCGTTCCATATTTTGCACCCACCCCGATTGTGAAAATTTATTCTAGTGAATATTATCTTTTTTTTTGGCTGAACCTCGATCACGAGGAGGGGGCGTCATACCCAATTTCATTTATTAAAAGTAAGGGATTAGTTGTGGAAATATCCAAACCACCAAATACAAAAGTAAAAGCCTTTAAAAAAGGAGTACTACTCCCTTACATGAAATCTTAAAAGAAACTAAATGAGGTGGATAAACACCTGGTACATATTTGTTGGTTTTGAGCCTTAGAAAATAATATGAAACAAAGTTTATGTTATACCAAAAACTCCCAAACCCTTTAACCGAAATAAACATCCTTAATAGATTTTAGGGATAAATGATGTGGACAAAATTAAGAAATAGCAACTCATCACAATTCCCACTTTGGTTAACAAAATTGTTGGCAGCATTTATCTTTCTTTGATCCACTTCTGCTAACATCACAATTCCAACGTTCTTGGAAGTATTACATCCAGCAACAAGCTATAAAAACCCAACCAATGAATTCCATCTCCTTCCACCCTACCGATAACAATTTTTTCTCAAGGAAATATTCCTCACCACAACAGAAAAATCATGGCTTAAGAATATCAGCCCGACCCATTGTATTGATTGTATGTAGGACCCTGATGAAGCCTCGAGATGAGCCTTGCGATGTACTAAAGGCCAGCCTCCATCGGTAAGGCCCTTAGAGAAGCCCACCTCCAAAGCTCACCGAATACCAAATATCAGCCCACCTCCAGACGGTCAGACCTAGAGACTTAGAGATAAAAAAGAACCGTTAGTGAAAGCCCCCAGGGGTTCCTGGGGGAGTTCACTCCGACGCCCAAGTTAGATATGAGCTTTGCTATGAAGATAACTATGAGTACAAGTACTTAGGGAGCAACCCCATCTAAATTACACTCAAGTGTTATTTATAGGAAATAGTGTACCTGGATGATGTCATTCTTAGGCTTGACCTCCAAGGAAAGGAACACCCTCTCCAATCAATCTCAGCTGTTAATTTGGGGTGCTTATTTTCATACCTCATCATCACCCTTAGACTTGACTTGTAAGAAAAGATCTCTTATTGAACTCCTCACAGCCATCAGATGGTCTTATCACTCTTATCCCTCATCACTAGCCCCCCAGATTGGATGGGAGTGATAAGACCATCTGAACCAGGATTCTTACCTCCTACTCTCGTCGTGTTGGATTCTCCTTGTTATCTAGCCTTACTTGGATAGGCCTAAGGTATGGGTCGGGCTGCGCTCAAGAATTAATGGGCCTTGCAATAAATGGGTGCCCTAGGGAAGCTCAAGCGTCACAACTTGGCTGGCACTGATTTGGTGCCCTTTGACATGACCTTCCTTGGGAACGTCGCGCACCCTTTCACATCTATGTATATATATATATATATATATAGAGTTGAGGACCTATGGATCCCCACGTCTTCTCTGAATTAGTCCCGCTCTTTCAAAAATATCCAGGCCTTCCTTAGTACGTCCTTAGTCCTGCTCTTTCAAAAATATCCAGGCCTTCATCAGTACGTCCTTATCTCCTTACTCTCACGCAGAACGGCTCGTAGTCTTCCTTATTTTCCACCAACTAAGTTGCCTTCCCCAGCTCGTTCTTCTTCTTCTTCTTCATCAGTTGTATGCTTATTTTCCACCAACTAACTTCCTTTGAGTCTGTTCCGTATGCCTGTCTGGAGGCTAAGAGGAAGTTGAGGTCATATGCAAAGTTAGTTAATTCTGTAATTAGATCTGATATTATCAATAACTCCATTGATGAGGCGGTCCGTTTAACTCAGGTGGACTCTCCCCTGGAACCATCTGTAGAAACTTCACAAGAGGTCTCCCTTTCGCCTAATTCTTTAGAAATGAAACCCCAGGGTAATAATGCAGTTGGAACCTCATTGAATAATCCCCCTCCCAAGGCCGAGGGCTTAGAGACAGACCCCCCAGAAAATAAGCCTTTAGCGGGAGACGTTCCGGAGAGTGATCCTTCCAGGAGTGGGGCTTCTAAGAGAGAGAGCACGGAAAATAAAATCATTTCAGACGAGGGGCCGGGAGGCAGCTAAGACCATCTTACGGCTGTGAGGAGTTCAGTAAGAGATCTTTTCTTACAAGTCAAGTCTAAGGGTGATGATGAGTTATGAAAATAAGCACCCCAAATTAACAGCTGAGATTGATTGGAGAGGGTGTTCCTTTCCTTGGAGGTCAAGCCTAAGAATGACATCATCCAGGTACACTATTTCCTATAAATAACACTTGAGTGTAATTTAGATGGGGTTGGTCCCTAAGTACTTGTACTCATAATTATCTTCATAGCAAGGCTCATATCTAACTTGGACGTCGGAGTGAACTCTCCCAGGAACCCTTGGGGGCTTTCACTAACGGTTCTTTTTGATCTCTAGGTCTCTAGGTCTGACCGTCTAGAGGTGGGCTGATATTTGGTATTCGGTGAGCTTTGGAGGTGGGCTTCTCTAAGGGCCCTATCGGTGGAGGCTGGCCGAATATGACTGCAACAATTGCAATAATGGCAAATAGGTATAAATCTGTTACCTTTATCACTTGGAGCATGATGAGAATAATGCGAAGTTGACTTTTTGCACGTTCTTTGCAGTATTCATAGCAATGTGCTTCACTTTGGAATTATCCACTAGTAGTGACACCAGTTATGACACGAAGCTTTCTTTTTTATACTCCAGTCCAGAATGATCACCACTGGATTGACCGGTCTTAAGAATTTCATCTAACTTGGAAGAACCTGAGTTTAACATCTTGACACCTTTTTTTATGTGGTTTAGCTCGTTGGTCAGATCTTAATTTCCTCTTGACTTACTTTCAATTTGGCTTCCAAATCTGCAGCAGAGATTTGAAGATTGAGCTTCTCATTTTGTAAATCCCCAAATTTAGTATGAAGCTGCCGATTTACTTTAATAAATTCAGTTCATTTATCATGAAGATTCTTATACTCAACGAGAATATCTTCTTCAATGACTTCGTCTTCATCAGTATATGTCAACAGATTCTCAGTGACACATTGTGTAACATTCTTGACTCCACTACTGTCTGATTGTTCTGTCTTAGAAGTAAGAGCCACATGATTATTCTGAAATTCATCTTCTGTATCTGAATCATCTTCACTCCAAGTTGTGTTGAGAGAACTCCTTTTCTTTCTCAATGTATTTGCACAATCTGCCTGAACATGCCCAAAACCATCACATTCTCTACACTTAATTCCTCTGTTCTTGAATGACTGATCAGATGTGTGATTTTCTTCTCTGGACTTTTTATTGCTCACCAATTCATTCCAGGAGTTGCCGACACTAGTCTTGACACCTTGATTATTTCTACCAAATCTCTTCATGACTCTGCTAAGATTCTTAGATATTAATACAAGAGAGTCCTCAGAGTCATCTTCATTAGGATCAACTGACTTCTGCATATCTACTTTTAAGGCTATCCCTTTAACTTTATTTTCTTTCAAATCTACTCCAAGATTCATCTCGAATGTTCTAAGAGATCCCATTAGTTCTTCTAGCTTCATCTGTGAGACATTTTTTGCTTCTTCAATGGCCGTAACTTTATAAGCAAATTGTTGAGGCAGAGATCATAGAGTTTTCCTTACAAGCTTTTCTTCAGAAAAACTTTCACCAAGTGCAAACGCATCATTGGCGATGTCACAGAGTTTTGCATTGAATTCAGCAATACTTTCATCTTCATGCATCCTTAAGCTTTCAAACCTTGTAGTTAGTATTTGCATCTTTGATAAATTCACAGTTGACGTCCCTTCATAAGTAGTTTGAAGAATTTCCCATGCCTTCTTGGCTGTCACACATGTAGAAATAAGTCTAAATTGAGCAGGATCAAAACCGTTGAAAATTTCATTAAGAGCCTTTAAATTACTGTTTGCTAAGGCATCTTCAGTAGCAGACCAGCTTTCTTCTGGCTTGGGAGATTTGACACCTGCTATGTCAGTAATCATTGGAGGATCCCATCCTGTTAGAATTGATTTCCAAGCCTTCTCATCAATAGCTTTGATGAAGGCTCTCATTCTGGCCTTCCAATAAGCATAATTGTTGCCGTCCAATAAAGGTGGACGCATTGTTGAACCTCCTTCCTTCATAGAGTCCATCGCACCAAAAACCAAGATCAAGTCCTGTAGATCCCGCCTAAGAAACAAAGACGACCCTCTCTGATACCAATTGAAATATCAAGGTTAGATACGCGGTGTTCTAGTGGGTTGGAACACTAGTTGTGACACCGATAATAAAGGCGATATTTGGATAATATTAAAAAATGTGAAAAATAAAGAGGCAGGAGGTTGATAACGCAGTTCGGCAATTGCCTACGTCTGTGGGGCCACGCCCAGAAAACAATTCACTAAGTTCACAAATTTACAAGACACTCGGTCTAACACAAAGTAAGACTCCCTCTCATTTTTGTCGCCGTCTCTATCTAACTTTACACGTGAACCTGATTGTGCGAGCTCCCCTCGACTTGTGCGATTCTTTCCCAGAATCTTAAGAGACAAGATCCCCTTGTCAATAGTGACTCCTCCTGGAATCCGTGTTATGGCAAAATCCCCTTGCCTACGATCAGAACTCCTCCCGAGCTCCTTACAGCCTCCTCCCAAGACTGAGTTATAACAAAGAATACAAGGAATGCACATTCAATACTTTTGCATTAAGATCGAATAGCCAACACACTTAAACAAAGACTTCCAACAAAGAAGTGTGTTCATAATCTTACAAAGACTGAAAGAATAATCAAAGCTCCACACTTGAAAACCGTGTGGTTGGAAAGATTATATAGAGAACATAAAATCTTTCTATATTTATCTCCAAAATTATTTCCATATAAATCTCATAGAAATATGGAAACAATGTGCCTTCCATGCTTATCTTTTCCAAAGATAAACCTCCAAAGATAATTACCAACAATACCAAAATAAGCACCAAATATACCAAGATAGCATTAATCTCCAAATTAATGGTTAGATTGATTTAATTGATTTCTGCAGCCAATCACGATCTTTCCTTATTTGCCAAAAATTAATGCCAACAAATAAATGCCACATTAACACAATCAAACTCGACTAGATTAATATAAAATTAAGATTAATTAAATAAATTTTCTTAATAAATTATAATTATAAAACATGATTAAACTAACCAACCTCCAATAAATCATTATACGGATAATATAATATGATAGAGAATTACTAAATATCCTAAACACAATCAAACTCAACTAGATTAATATAAAATTAAGATTAATTAATATAAAAAATAACCAAACTCAAGTAGATTAATATAAAATTAAGATTAATTAATGTAAAAAAAATAACCTTGATGTTCTTGAGGCATTATATTTTTCAAATACGTCAAATATAAAACAATTAAGAATGTATAAATCCAATTTGGAATCGAACACCTTGTGCCACATATGAATATATGGGTTACTAACCAAATAATCTTATTCCTTCTCTATAATTTTCTAAAATCTTGTCTCAATTATTTTATGCTACTCCATATCTTTCAATGAAGTGCGCTGAAGCATTGAGGGTCCATGTCAATTTAATAAAGGAAACTAACTTGCGTGAATTTGGGAAAAGTGTTAGCTTGATTTTTTTTGATTGATTTGTTTTAGGGGAACAAATGAATTAGATTTTACGAATCAATTTGGTTTTGGTCATTGAGGTCTATTACAATTCTATATTGAATTATATTTAATTAAATCGTGAATATGTTTTGGTTGATTTGATTTAAGAAAGTTGAATGATTTAGGAAAATAGACGAATTAGGTTTTATGAATCAATTTAGTTTTAGTCATTGAGTTCTATCGTACTACTATATTAATTTATGTTTGATTTGGTTTAAGTAAATTCAATTTTTCATCGTTACTCTCCGTTATTGCTACATCGGATCAAGAGATCTCCAAAAAAAGAAAAAAGATATGAATCCAAAAAAGAAAAAGATATGAAGTTGATAGCAGCCAAATTACCTGTTTTCGGTCACTGGATAAGGATATCAAGCACATCTTGAGAATAAATCCAAATAAAATAGAATAACTTATGCAAATTTCGAAATAAATTAGAAAATCAGTCTTTAAAAACTTTAGGAAACTCAATAAAATTTAGGAAATCAATCTTTAAACAATTTAGGAAACATTTTTTCACCTCTAATATGAATAAGATAACTTATTCAATTTATAGATACGTGACTCACTAATTAAATACCTCATTGACTTTCTTTCCAAATTTCTTTATCATCAAAATTTAGTGATTTCTTCAATTTATTTGATTGAAGGTTTGATTTTTAATGCAAATTTGGTTGGTTTTTTATTTATAATTTTTTTTAAAAAAATTGAAAACTTGTTTGATTTTTAATGCATATTTGGTTAGTTTCTTATTTATAATTTTCTTTGCAAATTTTTTTAAAAAATTTCTTTTGGTAAAATAAAGGTGTAGTTGCATTTCGAATATAGGAAGGTAGAATGTGGGGCTTTTTACCAAAATATTGACATTTTTAAAAAAATTTACCAAAATATTGTTATTTTTTTTTCTGTTTCCCAAAATACCTAAAGTGGGGTTCCCAACCTCGACTTTGAAGTCGAGGTTCCCAATCTCGACTTTTTAGTTTTTACAGGTTTTATTATTAATTCATTTTCTATGATCATCATTAAATTATACCCTGATCTGATTAAATTAGTGAAATTAATCGTTGCTAGGTCATCTATAAAATTCGTTGAAGAACGAACCAATAGTGGTATTTTTTGATAAATGGGGAATTGAAAATGCTCAGGGATGGAAATGAGGGAATGTCTACAATACCGGGATTGAATCAGATACAATTTGAAGGATTTTGTAGGTTTATTGATCAGGGTTTGGCGGACGAACTTTATAAGTTTCCAAAAATGGAAGATACAGATCAAGAAATCGAATTTCAATTATTTGTAGAGACATACCAATTGGTAGAACCATTGATAAAGAAAGGGTGTGTATGAATTACTCACATATTCTTCGAAATTATATGTATCCGCGGGATTAATTTGTAAAACCGGCAGGGATATGCAAGAACAAACAATTTTTATTGGAAACATTCCGCTAATGAATTCCCTAGGAACTTTTATAGTAAATGGAATATATAGAATTGTGATCAATCAAATATTGCAAAGCCCCGGTATTTTCTGAATCCTTAAGTAAGGAATTACAAAAAAAATTCTTTCAACAAAGATGTGAATTAGGAAGAATTTGAAAGAATTGGTCGACGAAATATGAACCGAAGACCCTTTTAATATTTGATCACGAAACTCTTATATTAAATTATTAAATTTGTTATTAAAATTTGTTAGGTGTAAAATTTTGATAATAATTAATCAAAACTTTAAATTAAATTATACGAAATAAGCTTCTTTTTAATTCTAAGAATTTAACTTATAATCCTTACAATTTGAGTGTAAGGATTTAGGTGCTATATGAATGCAAAACTTATAAATATGAAAGTATAGAATTTTGAAAAATTTTGGATAGTTTCCACTATTTTTGAGCTATTTCTCACCTGCAACAACCAATATATGTGCACAAAAATATTCAATTTATAATAAAACATAATACTTACACACAAAAAAAGACAAAATAACATATAATATAAAAAATATTCATGAGAGCATTAAAAAGATATTGTTTTAATAAAAAGTACATTAGTAGGTAGTAACTAAGTTCCACAAGGAGGATGTCCCGCCTTTCTGCGAGGCTGCCGTCTAGGTGGTGGAAGCTCTTTATGTCTCTTTTGTGAAGGTAATCTACTGCGACGTCAATATAGTATATCTTCTGCAGGTATCTGTAGTGAAATGTCATCAGCCTGAGAATGCGAGAACGATTGTTGCACAGGTGTTTGTTCCTCGGTGTCTCTTGTTAAGTGCAAAATAGAAGATTCAACCAATATCTCTTCTTGTGTATAATTTGATCGTCCATGTGTAGATGCAGATGCCTGGCCGGGTGACCTCTGTGGAGATCTTTGGCTAGATATGACATTCTGAATAATAGACGTATCAGGAGCACTTGAAAAAGAAGTCTGAATTCCCATTCGACGATCCTCTCCAACTGTTGACAATGCTTGTATAGCTAAGTCATTCATAGATTGAATTATAGGAGCTACTATATGATCTACTGGAACATTAGCTAGCGCATCGGCTGACAGATGATAAAATTTTCCAATGCATTGACCCTATATACATGAAAATGTTAACTATAGAAAGTAAGATAAATACAAGATAAATTTAAATGAACCAAGTTTAAACATACCCAGAATTCTACCGTGGACGCAGATGCGCGAAATCCATGACTTGTTTGATATGATAGATTACCTATCAAAAGTCGAGTAATCTGACGGTACCAAATTATATATTCAGAAGAGAATGATAGTTGTCCAATTATAGGAATGCCTTGGACAAACTTATCTCGACGTGCAGCCCACCGGATCAAATGCAACTGATGGTGATCTGCCCAATTTTGACCTGCTTTTCCTCGACGATCAATACGATGTAACTTCACACTAGTGTCTGCAGCACTTGGTATCACTTGTTGGTACCCAAATTGTCGCATCACTCTATTCGGATAGTGTAATTCCACAATATCAAAATTGATGAGAGGCACACATGAAGACCAAATCTCTCGTCCTTGTAAGCAATAATCTGGTAGGTTTTGCAAGATATCATCGGAATATGGCTGCCATTTAAACTGTAAATGATAAAAATATGAAGTAAATAGAGTACAGATTATCACTATAATTAATAAATTGTAAACAGATTTATATATGAATAAAGTGCTAACCTCGCCTTCCAACAAATAATCTAATTGGTCTCGATAAATACGCAAAATGTGTGATCCAACGTGAGTAAAACTATGGCGCGTATTCCAACTAAAAAAATGGTAAACAATTTTAAAATGCTATCATATGTAGTTAAATACTTAAATATGTTTGAAATCAAACTTAATATATACAAAGACTTACATGCATCCACGAGGTCCATCTGGCATGCCAGGAGAGATATGGAGAGGAATGACCCTATTGAGTAAATCAGGTCGAATCTTTGGTATTCTTTCCCAAGCCCAAAGTTGTAAAATATGTAACGGTCCACAAATTTGTTTCACACTTTCAACAGATGCTTTACATAGGGATCGATAAAGAGATGCAAGCACAGCGCTACCCCAACTAAAATTAGAAGCCATATCTAGATCATTAAGGAGATGTAGATACATTAGTTTAACCTTTGTGCCAGATTTGTCTCCCATTAAACACCCAAGCAACTGCATAATTCGTCCTCTAGCATGTCGTGCAACATCAATATTTGTGGAATCTTGTGAGAGTGGATGTTGTGCCAAATGTGTAGTGATCCTCTGACCACAAATCGATCACCATCAAAATCATCTGGTGATGGCATAAACCCAAGCAAATCAGCACATGTCTCTTGCCATTGCATAATAGTACAATGCATGTCCGCTCCAGTCACTGGGTTACCATCAATGGGCAAACCACACAACACACCAATATCTTGTAGCGTAACTGTTGCCTCTCCCACCGGCAAGTGAAATGTGTGAGTCTCTTGTCTCCATCTCTCAACCAATGCCGAAATCAATGAATGATCCAACTTCATATGGCCAGCAATATATATTCCATAAAATCCAACACGACATAATATAGTTTGGACTCGAACATCAAGCAGACAAGAAGACCAAAAACCACCATCCGATCGACGAACATCCAAAGGGCGCACATCAGGATCCTCCCACACACGAACAGATCTATGATGTGCCTGTAATGTCAACACATCGGTCCTACGTGGCCCTGGATGTACAGGTGTAGGTGAATATTCATTCTCCATCTGCGTAAAAAAATGATGATAAACATTAATATAAAATAAAAATGAGAACAACTAATAATAAAAATATATTGCATAACATAACAAATACCATATAATATACTTTAAGCTACTATAACTCATTATGCCAAAAATAATTTTAATAATAAATGTACAAGTTCATAATATAAACTATTACAACTTGTCGCACAAAGTACTTATGAATATGAAACTAAACGTTCATAATCTAAACTATTACAACTCATTGCACAAAGTTCACAACTTTATTACATAATAAGTTCAACAGTCAATTCATCCTAGCTCGCTCTAGTAAGCGATCCAAATTAGGATATCGACTCCTATTATGCCCATTCTCACCGCATACACGACATCGTTGTGTTCTTGATCGGTCCATTTCATTCCTTATGCCAGTCGAACGAGGCCTTCCGACTTTATGATTAACACGGTTTGGATTTGGAACCAAGTGAAATGGTGCCGGTGGCCAATAGTCCTCATGAATCATAGGATGAAAATGTGTTGAATAAGTACTCACCATCTCATTAGATGTGTAAAATTTGTCAACAAAGTTAATGGTTGCATTGCCCATATTCTCACACACCTTCATCACATGAGAGCAAGGCAACTTATAAATGGTAAACTTTGCACATGTACAACTACGATTATAAAGATGAACCGTGTGCACATTGCCTCCTTTCTTACCATGTACTCCTGTAGTGACTTCATACAACCTTTCATTCCTTAAACAATTAGTAACTCGGTGATACTTGGACTTGTGTTCATTTCGAAGGAACTTTGCTTGTATATCCTTGGGCCATGGGTTACTTTCTCTGACATACTTTTCTGCTTCCAACCTATATTTATTGAAGTATGTGACCATTCTATAAAATGTCGCACGAACACATGCAGTAATTGGAAGTTTCCTTGCCCCTTTGAGCACGCTATTGAATGATTCTGAACGATTAGTAGTCATTATGCCATATCGTACTCCACTGTCATGACAAAGAGTCCATTTCTCAAGAGAAATTCCCATCAACCAATTGTAAGCTTGTTCATTCAACTGTCTGATTGTATTCATAATTGGCTCCCATTTTCTTAACTGGTGAACATTTGCTGCTTGATGCATCAATTCAGTAAGTGCATTATTCTTAAAACGCTCACTAAAATTAGCTTTGATATGCCTATAGCAATATCTATGAAACACAAAAGGAGGCTGCAAATCTCGATCACTCTCAATTGCCCTCATTATACCCCTGGCCCTGTCAGAAATCAAACATATACCTTGCCTATTTTGGATGATATGTTTCTTCATGTTCTCCAAAAACCAAGACCAATTAGCCAAACTCTCTTCATCAACTATAGAAAAGCCAAAGGAAGTACATGATTAGCTGCATCAGCTCCAACCGCAATGAGGATTTTTTCTCTGTATCTCCCATACTAAAAAGTTCCGTCAATACTTATTATTGGACGACAATGTTTGAAACCATCAATACATGGTTTAAATGCCCAAAAGATAGAATGGAAAATATTCAAGTCACGAATACTTGAATTTGTATGTCTCCACTCAACAATTGTGCCAGGATTGCATGATTTCAATGCAAGTAAAAATTTGGGCAGCAATGAGTAAGAAGTCTCCCAATTTCCAAATTCTATTTCTATTGCCTTCCGTCTTCCATGCCATGCTTTTTTGTAAGATGTGCTAGCACCAAGACGTCCCACATCTACAACCACATCACAAACTTTATAAGACACATTCTCTTTAATATGTTTTCGAACCAACCGGCCAACCATATTGCAGTCCAAATTGGGATGATCTTCAAGTTGGACATTTGGGAAGCACGTGTGTCTCAAATTCATTTTAGTAATTTCAAAGAAACCATGCATCTTTTTACATCTTCCTCGTACATTCCACAAACAATTTTTATCTTCGAAATACAAACAACGCACAAACCATGATTTTGGAGTGTTCTTATGTACTTTAAAATATCGATGCATCTGTATTGACCAACTTTTGACTGCATGTTGCATACCTTCTTTTGATTTGAATAACATTCCAACCACTAACTCTGAAGTTAGATCATCTCGCCAAACTGGTCGACGATAATCTTCAATTTGGTCAATTAAAGAATCTTTTTCTTCACCAATATTAGTGTAAAAAGGTACACTAGCTCCCTCGTCTTCTAGAAAGTCATCTTCTTAAAAGTCATCTTCTTGAAAGTCATTATCCTCTTCACTTTCAATGTCGGTTGATTCATGACTATCCACAAAATGATCTGGAACAATTTCATCTTCGTTCTCTTGTGCAATAATTGGCTCTAACATTGGGGTTCTTGCCTACAAGTTTTGGTTACTGGGACCCTCGTGAGAAGTAGAAAGTATTTCTAAATTACTTGGCCCCGACAGTTCCATATCATTTTCTATGAACGCCCCATAATGATGCCAATCATTTCCAAGAAGTTCGAATCCAAGTCTCTTAGTCGTTAGCTGTGTATTTGACCCAATATTAGTTTCAGGGACTAATGATATATTATCCCCGTCATCTCCCATACCTATAAAGGGTTCTTGAACTATGTATAGTTCAACTGCACTCAAAATAGGGAATTTTTTTGGGAATAAACAGCACTTGGCTTAACAACTCATCATCCTCAATAGGAACATGCGTATAATGCATTGGATTGGCGACTGTTAATGGATACCGAACAATCAAACTTATTCTGAACTTTGTGCAGTCTATCTTGGTTCTTTGATGTACTATCCGGAATAATTCTTTTAATTTGGTACTACGATCTACAAAAACACAACTCCGCGGACTTGAATCATATTGTGAACCGTTGACACCACTTATCACTTGTCCACCCCAATATAATAAAAGTCCCACCTTATCATCATCCATGTATGCCTTCTATAAAATAATAAAAACAAATAAATATTTTAACAATGGAATTTTAAACCATCCTAAAAATCATAAATCACAAAATGATTTAATGAAAAGAAGCAGTTTTAATTTGTGAGTTTTAATGAAAATAAGCAGTTTTAAGTACCTGAAGCAGTTTTAATGAAGTACCACAAATTGGTCCTAGAAACAGGTCAAAAGTCCAAAAATTTAAATTTGCGGAAATCTTGTAATGCCATTACTTTTATCTATGCATTATGCAACAAGTGGGATCAAAAGAGTAATAGCAGGAACCAAATTGCTGACACATGAACGAAATTATTAAACAGGTACCATTGCCCAAGAAATTTAGCCGATCTATTTTTCATTTTATGGATCTTAGCAGTCTCATTCACCTAACTGGAAGTACATTGATATATAACCGAGAGAAAAGGCCTCCCAAAAAAAATTATAGTTGTAAAACAGATTCCTCAAAAAAAAGGTTTGAACCTTCTACCTCAACAAATTCATCATAGTATGCATTGGAGTAAGAACTTGGGAAATGAAGAGAGAAGTAGAATCAACTAACCATAAATCTAAATATAGCTATGACTTGTACCTTAAGTTTGGATGTGCTGAAATGTGAAAAATTGACCATTGGACTGCCTTACATTTCTAAAATACTAGGTTAATGCAATCAATGGTATGTATACTGAAACTGCAGAAGAAAACTCTGCTCTACAGTTAATATTCTAGCGTGAACTAGATGTCAAATCTTGAACACGAGTCATAGGATGTGCAAGCAATTTCTATGATACAACTCACAAACTTCTAGTCAAAATGGAAGAAATTATCCACTAAATGGCAACGACTGATCTAAAATCTAGGAAGCCTGAAGAAATTATCCACAAAAGCAATGTACTTTAAAGTCACAAAACATTAAATAACATTTAATAATTCTTTGATCATTTCTCCCAAAAACTGAATGAAAAACTGATAATATGAGTGAACTAAATGATAAGGTTCCCGTTGATTTGATTTGATCCACCTTTGGGCGGATTGACAACCTTATGCCAACCACAGGACAGGTCTAGCTTGGAAAATTCCACCAACAACACAAAGGAATGAACACAAAGAAAGAATCAAGAATCAAGAACGGGTTAGAACAAAGACAAAGGAAGAACAAAAGAAAACAAAGAAGATATAGAGCGTGATTCAATGGAAACTTGTCCAAAGCCCCAACGCTATTACAAAACCAACTTGACTCAGGCGGCACCTAAATCAAATCAGATTTGGCTGTTCTCAAACTTAGAACAAAAGCAAGACTATTTGGCTTAATCTCACTTTGGGTTTAGAAATCAAAAGCTCAAACTTAGCTTAAGGTCTCTAAGGGTTTTGGAATCAAATTTTGCTCTGCAAAATTATGAACTTTCAATATCAAAAATCATCTCTCAAATTCGTGGGTTTACAAGCCTTTAAATAGGCACAAAGACTTGCCTACAAAGTAAACCCTACTTTCCTAAAAGATAGTTTCCTAATTGGAATAAACTTCCTTAAAATGTAATTAACACATGCTTTAATCATGCAAGATCTTTAGCCATGTGAAAACATCATATAGAACATATCAATGTTCATGCAAGAACATTAAATCACGTTCCTTATTGAAAAGATCAAACAAAAACGATTAAAAATCAAAACTTAAAAACTGTAGAAATTCCCAACGTCGCGCGACGTGGGGGTTGGACGTCGCGACGTCGGTGTACGTCGCGACGTGCGGAAAACTTTGACGTGAATCTCAACTTCCAGAGAAACACGTCGCGACGTGGAGGTCGGTGGACGTCGCGACGTCGGTGCATGTCACGACGTGAAGCTGTGGACGTCGCGACGTGGATTTCTGAACTTCCAACACTTGTCCAATCTTGCTCTCCATCGAAGTGTCTTCATGTAATGTCAAAATCACGAAGTTCCAAGGCCTAAAATCAGTCTTCTCTTCATCAAAGCCTTGTTCCAACAACTTATATGCATTGTCCATCACTTCCATGATCAAACCATTAAGAGCCATCTTGAACTGTTTGGTTTTAGCTCGAGTCATTGGTCCACCAATTCCACGTAACGGGTCAACGGAATGCTGTTCACCATTAAGTGCGTCTGGATTCCTATCATTCCCCCCCTCGTCAAAAGGATTCGTCCTCGAATCTCCTGCATCAAACAAAGAGAGATCAGAAACATTAAAAGTAGCACTAACGTCTCCATACTCACTGGGTAAATCAATGCGGTATGCACTGTCATTAATGCGCTCGAGAACTTGAAATGGTCCATCGCCTCTTGGGTAAAGCTTTGATTTCCGTCGCTCAGGAAATCTTTCTTTACGCAAGTGTACCCAAACCCAATCACCCGGGTGGAACACCATGCGATGTCTACCTTTATTGGCTTGCTTGGCATACTGCTGATTTCTCCTCTCAATATTGTCACGAACCTTAGCATGAAGATCCTTAACAAAAGTAGCTTTGCTCGCGCCATCAACATTAACAAACTCGTTAATAGGAATAGGCAAAATATCCAATGGCGTCAAAGTATTAAAGCCATATACAATTTCAAATGGAGAAAAAGAAGTAGAACTGTGAATAGTACGATCGTAAGCAAACTCAATGTGTTGTAAACAATCTTCCCATTTCTTCAGATTCTTTTGTATGATAGCACGCAATAATGCAGATAGAGTTCTATTAACTACCTCAGTTTGCCCATCCGTTTGTGGGTGTGCAACAGTAGAAAATAACAATTTAGTTCCCAATTTACTCTAAAGAGTACGCAAAAAATGACTAAGGAACTTGACATCTCTATCACTCACAATAGACTGAGGAATACCGTGCAATCTCACAATTTCTTTAAAAAAAAGGTCTGCTATGTGCGTAGCATCATTGGTTCGTGAACATGCAATGAAGTGTGCCATTTTACTAAACCTATCAACTACCATAAAGATACTTTCCTTACCACTTGGTGACCTAGGCAACCCTAAAATAAAATCCATTGAAATATCTAACCAAGGATGCAAAGGTACAGGGAGTGGTGTGTATAGACCATGAGGCATCATTTTTGACTTTGCCTGTTTACAAACAATACATCTTTGACAAACAGATTGAACACTTTTCCTCATATGAGGCCAATGAAAATGTTCTTACAAAATATGTAATGTCTTGTTAACACCAAAGTGACCCATCAATCCTCCCCCATGCGTCTCAATAATCAATAAATCACGAATAGAGCAATTAGGCACACACAATTTATCCTTTTTAAACAAGAACCCATCATGCAAATAATACTCTCTTTCGGATTTATGCAAACAATTCACATATACAAGTTTAAAATCAGCATCTTCAGCATACAATCCTTTCATGACATCAAATCCAAGCAGTTTAGTATGCAAGAAAGTAAGTAAATTACACCTTCTCGACAATGCATCAGCAACCACATTTTCCTTTCCAGCTTTATATTTAACAACATAAGGAAAAGTCTCAATAAACTCCAACCACTTAGCATGCCTTTTATTCAACTTACCTTGGGTCTTAAGGAACTTAAGACTCTTATGATCCGAATGAATGATGAATTCCTTCGGCCAAAGGTAGTGTTGCCAAACTTGTAGAGATCTCACCAATGTATACAACTCCTTGTCGTATGTGGGGTAATTCAGTGTTGCTCCATTAAGCTTCTCACTAAAGTATGCCACGGGTTTGCCTTCCTGCATCAAAACAGAACTAATACCTTTTTCGGAGGCATCACATTGTATTTCAAAAGCTTTCTCAAAATTAGGTAACATAAGAACAGGAGCATTGGTTAATTTCTGCTTCAAAGTATTAAAAGCTTTTTCTTGAGCATCAGTCCAAACAAAAGTCACATTCTTTTTAACTAGATCATTTAAGGGGGCTGCAATTGTACTAAAGTCCTTCACAAACCTCCTATAAAATCCAGCTAAACCATGAAAACTCCTAACATCATTAGCTGACTTAGGTGTTGGCCAATCTCTAATTGCTTTCACTTTATTTTCATCAACAGAAATTTCATCAGCACTTACAACAAATCCTAAAAAGATAACAGATGAAGTACAGAATTCACAATTTTTAAAATTTGCATAAAGCTGATTTTCACGAAGTACAACAAACACTCTTTTTAAATGTAACACATGCTCATCAAGTGTTTTGCTGTAAACAAGTATATCATCAAAATAAACTACTACAAATTTCCCTATGAAAGATCTAAGTACATGGTTCATTAAACGCATAAATGTGCTTGGTGCATTAGTCAATCCAAAAGGCATAACTAACCACTCATAAAGGCCATACTTAGTTTTAAAGGCAGTTTTCCATTCATCGCCTTCTTTCATGCGAATTTGATAATAGCCACTTTTCAAATCAATTTTTGTGAAGATTTTAGAACTATATAACTCATCTAGCATGTCATCTAACCTAGGGATAGGGTGACGATATTTAATGGTTATCTTGTTAATGGCTCTACAGTCAACACACATTCTCCATGTTTCATCTTTCTTAGGAACAAGAATAACAGGCACAGAACATGGACTAAGGCTTTCACGAATAATACCTTTTTCTAGAAGACCATCCACTTGCATTTGAATTTCCTTTATTTCCTCAGGACTTGCTCTATATGCTGGTCTGTTGGGAATTGAAGCACCAGGAATGAAATCAATTTGATGTTCTATACCTCGAATTGGAGGTAAACCATTTGGTAACTCCTCGAGGAATAAATCCTCAAATTCATGTGTAAGAGAAATCACAGCACTAGGCAAAGTAGAAAGGTGATCACTAGACAGCAAATACAAGTCTTTGTAAATAAGTACAAACATCTCATGCCTATCTAGTATTGCTCTTTTGACTTCACTTTTTTGTGCAAAGACTGTTAATCTCTTTTCTTTTTCCTCTTGCTTCATCTTTTGGCCTTCCAATCTCTTGGTATTTGTGCTAGAATGGGTAGAGGTGTTTCCCACTTCTTGTTTCATTTGCTCGGCTTGCACCAATTGCCTACATTCCTTGGAGATCTTAGCTTGATCTTCATATACTTCCCATGGTTTCAAAGAAGCCAAAATGTACTTCTTACCATCCTTCTCCACGGTGTAGTGATTCTTCCGTCCATCATGGATGACATGCCTATCAAATTGCCATGGACGTCCAAGTAACACATGCGCTGCCTCCATTGGAACAACATCACAAAGAATATCATCAGTATACCTTCCAATAGACAAAGATAAGCGCACCTGTTTGTTTACCTTAACCTCCCCACTTTGATTCAACCATTGAAGCTTGTATGGTTTGGGGTGTTTTGAACAAATAAGCTTCAACTTGGATATCAACAATGTACTCGCCACATTAGTGCAACTCCCACCATCAATAATCAAATTGCACTGCTTTTTCTGAATAATACACTTGGTGTGGAAAATATTCTCACGTTGCACTGTTTCACCATCCAACTGTGGTTGTGTACTCAAGGTCCTCATGGTGACAAGAGACTCAGCAACTTCTAACTTTTCTGGAGTATATTCATCAAATTCTTCACCATAAGTCTTTTCTTCAAGCTCAGGCATCTCGTCATCACTTGAATGAATACTAGCAACATCCCCATTGTCAATGAAGTAAATAGCCTTTTTGCTGGGACAATTTGATTGCATATGACCATATCCTTGACATTTATAACATTTAACCTCACTAGATCTTTGGGGTGTGTTTTGGGCTGACTTCTGAACAAATGGTGGTGTTCTTTCTACCGGTTTGGGCGTAACATTACCTCCAAAAGGCTTGTTCTTCATAACTGGATTAGGTGGAACCTGTTGGTTGTTCTTCTGCCAAGGAGGTTGACGAGGTGTAAGTCGTCCCTTTTGCTTCATGTGACGCTCTATTTGAATAGCATTATGCAACATCTCTGTCAAATCATAGGATTTCTGAAAACCCATCTTGTAGGCCAATGCTGGAGTCATTCCTGCCAAGAACCTAGCCATTATTGTTTCGGGTTCTTCCACAATATTTGCCTTTATCTTGAGCAACTGCATTTCCTTAAAATAATCATCTACTGATCGATTTCCTTGGGTAAGAGTTTGAACTTGCATCCGCAATTCATTTGCGAAATAAGATGGCACAAATCGCCTCCTCATAATTAATTGCATCTCTCTCCAAGTTCGGATTGGGCGCTCCCCATTGAGCTGTCTATCCTTCACCAATTGAGTCCACCAATGAGCTGCATAATCCTTAAAGTGTATGGTCACCATTCGCATTTTCTTATCTTCAGAATAAGAATTTCCAGCAAAAATTTGCTCCACCGTATAAATCCAATCCAGAAATGTGTCAGGATCTGAAGTACTATGAAATTTTGGAAAATCCAACTTCACTGAAGCCACATCAAATTCGGACTTGCCCCGGCCCTTGGACTGTTCAGATTCTATGAACTCCTCTTCATCAAAATCAGCCTCATCAAATTCATCTTCAAGTTTTGTTGAGGTCCTTTTCCTAGAAGTAGAGTGTTGAGCTTCTGTAAGATTTTGTAATTCAATTTTCATCTTTTGCATCATGTTCATAAGTGTATTAATCTGAAATTGTTGTTCAGATTGAGTCTTTGAAATTTGTTGTTCAGATTGATTCTTTGAAGTTTCCTCCGCCATTTAGGATACCTGCAAGTTAGACAAAACAACACAAGAAACAATAATAAAAATTATGGCTCCTCACGGGTTCTCGCTTTAGGTATGGTCGGTTCAATTCACTCTTTTAATATGATTATTCTCGTGTATAATTGCTCTCCCTAATCTACTCTCCAAATGTGGGGTCACTCGTAGTTTGCTTTGCAAGTACTAAGTTTCTAAACCGCCTATCAATAATTCAACTCAAATACCACACAAATCAAGTAAGGAATTGAAGAGGGAATTATGAAGAACTGCAATTTAGAACACGTTAAGGCACAATTTTGGACAAATTAGCAAGAAAAGAAATAGATACACCAAGAATTAATATCGAATATCAAGAACAGATTTCAATAGTGATTGTATAACCAGAATTTCGTTTTCAGATTTTTTTTTGCTGCAATATATATATTTTTATTTTTATTTCTTTTTACCTTTTTTTTCACGTCAATTTTTTTTGACGAATTTTCTTCTTTTTTTTTTTGGACGATCAACAAGCAATTTCAATCACTCAATATTGGCAGCAAGAAATTCAATCAACTTTCACAAGATTCAATCACAAATTGAAAAGGTTACGAGATGGAAAATTTAACCTGAAATTTTTCAAGCACCACAATTTCTCTGATACCACTTGATAAGGTTCCCGTTGATTTGATCCACCTTTGGGCGGATTGACAACCTTATGCCAACCACAGGACAGGTCTAGCTTGGAAAATTCCACCAACAACACAAAGGAATGAACACAAAGAAAGAATCAAGAATCAAGAACGGGTTAGAAAAAAGACAAAGGAAGAACAAAAGAAAACAAAGAAGATATGGAGCGCGATTCAATGAAAATTTGTCCAAAGCCCCAACGCTATTACAAAACCAACTTGACTCAGGCGGCACCTAAATCAAATCAGATTTGGCTGTTCTCAAACTTAGAACAAAAGCAAGACTATTGGATTAATCTCACTTGGGTTTAGAAATCAAAAGCTCAAACTTAGCTTAAGGTCTCTAAGGGGTTTTGGGATCAAATTTTGCTCTGCAAAATTATGAACTTTCAATATCAAAAATCATCTCTCAAATTCGTGGGTTTACAAGCCTTTAAATAGGCACAAAGACTTGCCAACAAAGTAAACCCTACTTTCCTAAAAGATAGTTTCCTAATTGGAATAAACTTCCTTAAAATGTAATTAACACATGCTTTAATCATGCAAAATCTTTAGCCATGTGAAAACATCATATAGAACATATCAATGTTCATGCAAGAACATTAGATCTCGTTCCTTACTGAAAAGATCAAACAAAAACGATTAAAAAATTAAAACTTAAAAACTGTAGAAATTCCCAACGTCGCGCGACGTGGGGGTTGGACGTCGCGACGTCGGTGTACGTCGCGACGTGGAAGGTCGCGCGTCGCGACGTGCGGAAAACTTTGACGTGAATCTCAATTTCCAGAGAAACACGTCGCGACGTGGAGGTCGGTGGACGTCGCTACGTCGGTGCACGTCGCGACGTGAAGCTGTGGACGTCGCTACATGGATTTCTGAACTTCCAACACTTGTCCAATCTTGCTCTCCATCGAAGTGTCTTAATGTAATGTCAAAATCACGAAGTTCCAAGACCTAAAATCAGTCTTCTCTTCATCAAAGCCTTGTTCCAACAACTTATATGCATCGTCCATCACTTCCATGATCAAACCATTAAGAGCCATCTTGAACTGTTTGGTTTTAGCTCGAGTCATTGGTGCACCAATTCCACGTAACGGGTCAACGGAATGCTGTTCACCATTAAGTGCGTCTAGATTCCTATCACTAAAGGCATCAAATCAGGACAAATAATAATATTGCGATGCACTTTTTTCACAAAATTACAGCTAAAATTGTATAAGTAACACAACATAGACACATCAATCAAACTTTTAGCAATATCCCTCAATTTTTATAAAGCCTCTAGGCTCTAAGTAATTCAATAACTCAAAAGTGGGAATCTTTCTGTATAATCCATCCAACCCTCTAGGCTCTAGGCTCTAAATGAATAGTTAGGCAAGGAAACTGCCGAGAACACAGAGCTCACCAAAATGCTAAACTAGTATTTCAAGCCTCAAAGAAATCAATTTACGCAAGTTAGCATTATTTTTTGTTTGAAATCAGAAAATGCGAGTATGGCCAAACCACTGAATCACCAAGAAATCAATTTACGCAAGTGGTAGCAAAAAACGGTCAAATCATTGAAAATGGTCAGCACTTTGAGTCACCAATCTAATACCAATTCAGACTAGAAATCTCCTCAGAATTTTTTATCACTCAATTCACATCCAAGTTCACAACGGGTCAAACAATTACCTCGGGGAAAAGGCAGCTTAACAATCTGAGAAGGCAAGATCTTGGAGTGTGCCGCCACCTATTCAGCTGGATCGAATCTCTGAGAGTGAACAAGAGTGTTGAAGCGAAGCTGTCTAGCTTAATGGAGCCCGATCGATGATGGAGCTGGAACTCTTTGATCAATAATGGAGCTGGAGCAGCCCAGCCGATGTTGACCGTCGGACGTACAGCTCCGATTTGGGTCGACTTGGTCAGAGGAGGAGACTGGTGGAGAGTAGAGTCGGTGGTGGTGAAAAGAGTTATAGTGGATATTGACTTAAAAGTTGAGATTGGGAACCTCGACTTTGAGGTTCCCAAGCTCGACTTCAAAGTCGGGGTTCCCAATCTCGACTTTAAAGTCGAGATTAGGAACCCCACTTTAGGAATTTTGGGAAACAGAAAAAAAAATAACAATATTTTGGTAAATTTTTTTAAAAATGTCAATATTTTGGTAAAAAGCCCGTAGAATGTGTATCATAGATTAATGATATCAAATTGTGTCTTTTTAATATTCGATGATTTTTTGAAAATTTTGTGTAACTCTTGAATTACTTTGTTCGTTGAAGTTATTTTAGTTTTTCATGATTCTCTTGATTTATGAAAGTTGGTTAAATTTTTTATTGATTTGGTTAAGAAAAACAATGAATTAGCTTTCATGAAAGAGAAAAAAACTAATTGAACTTTGAACTTCTTGTTTACTTAGGAAAGTGTTGGTTGAATTTTTTGATTGATTTAATTTAATGAAATCAATGAATTAGATATTGAAAATATATATATATTTTGAAATTCTTGGTTGAATTAATTTAGGAAAGTTGGATGTCAATAATTTGTTTCATTTGGTGTAGGAAAGTTCTTAATTGGTTTGTTTTATGGAATTTTCATTTTGATCTTTAAAAATTGGAGAAAGTACTACTACAGTTAGCTGGGGAAAAAGCTTTTGGGATTTTCACCCTTATTCCAATTCCAAAGTATAGGTAATCATTATCTTTCAAAATTTCTTATATGGTTCTTTTTTACATATAACTGTCGTTTTTCTTTATATTCTTTTCTTTTCCATAATAAAATTATTGATTGAATTGTCTTTTCGTTGAAGCTATTTCAATGTTGGATGATTTTTTGACTATTTTATATATTCTTGAATAATTGATTTGTTCTTTGAAACTATTTTATTCTTTTGATAATTCTTTTGATTTAGGAAAGTTGGTTAAATTTTTTGATTAATTTGGTTTAGAAAAAAAATTGAATTAGATTTATGAAAGGAGAAAAAAAAGACTAATTAGATTTTGAACTTCTTGATTGAATTGATTTAGGAAGTGATGGTTGAATTTTTTTTATTGAATTGGTTCATCGATTTAAGTATTTTAAAAAAATAAATTTTGAAATTCTTGATTGAATTGATTTAGGAAAGTTGGGACATTAATAATTTTGTTTGATTTGGTTTTAAAAAGTTTTTAATTTATTTTTTTAGGGAATTTTTGTTTTAATCTTTAAAAATTAGAGAAAACAATAACTTCATTACTTTCTATTACAACTCTAGATTAATTGAGTTCAACTATAGGAAAGTGTTTATTTGAAACTCTATATTAACATATCATATAATGGCATAAAATTTCTATTTATTTAGATTAGAAAAATTCTTAAAATTTTAGATTCTAATTATAAAAATAAATAAATTAGATTTTATGAATGAAAAAAAAAACCAACTAGATTTTGAACCTTTTGATTGAATTGATTTAGGTCACTAAACGAAAACCATTCTCAGCAATTTTAATTTGTTTAGGAAAAATAGTTGGTTATTTGTATTGTATAAGAAAGTGTTCAACGTAATGCAGATTGTTTAGGAAAGTGTTGAATTTAATTACTCACAAGTCACAACTCTACCTACCCATATGAAGTCCAAATGTTCAATACATTCTATTACAAAACAACAAATTAACAAAAAACATAAAGTATGAATAAAAAGTAATAAATTTAATTTATGTCAACCTATTTAAGGTATGTAACTAGAAAATATAGAACTTAATTTTGAATAAAATTACAATACAAAAAGATAAAAACAATTAACAAAATTATATTTTTAAAGGAAATTAAGAAAACATTGCAAATAACTTCATTCATATAGGAAACCTTTTCTAATTTCTCAAGAACAAATAAGTTTAAAATGAATTTTTAACATTATTTACCAGCTAGCTAAGAGGATTTAATTAAAGTTTATATTTAATCACTGAGCATAATAACAAAAAGATTAAAAAAATTGATAAGATTGGGCCAAATACAAGTAAAAACAGTTATTTGATTTAGAATAATGAATAACAAAGGTGTTAAATTTACTCTTTAGTTTTACAATTAAAAATGTGAAATTTTAGATAAATAAAGATGTGGAGTACTTATTTCAGATCAAATCATAAGCTAAGTTATATTACAGGTACAAAAAAATGAATTAGATTAATTAAGTTCAACTATAAGGAAGTTGTGTTTATTTAAAACTCTATATTAACATATATTAAAATGGATTAGAAAAGTTCTTAAAAATTTAGATTCTAATTATATTTAAAAATGAATTTGATTTAGATCTTCTTGATTGAATTAATTTAGGTCACTTGACCAAAAACTACTCTAAACAATTTTAATTTGTTTAGTAAAGATTAGTTGGTTCGCTAATTTATTTAAAAAAAGAATTTGCAATTTATTTAAATGGTTTTTAATTTGTTAAGGAAAAAAGAAGTGAAGACTATAACTAATTTAACTTGTCTAGGAATTGTTGAATTTAATTAATCGTGTTAAATTTAGTTAATCTAAATTTATAACAGAAAGAGTTGAACTTAATATGAATTACAGCATGACTAAATGACTTTTTTTATCGACTCAAGTAGCTACACTATTTTAGAAGTTAATTTATTTTCATCTTAGTTTCAAGATTACAATTATATTAATCTTAATTTCAAGAAAGCAATCTTTTTGGTTAGAAATTGATGATTTTTTTAAGTTAATTTAATTAAAAAATTATCCAATTTCTTATTCTATTTTATTATATTTAGTAAATTCTTATTATATTTGATAATCATATTTTGATTATCTTTTGGTTGAACCAAGTAGCTACACTATTTTAGGATTTAAATTATGTTAATCTTAATTTCAAGGAAATTTTTAATTAAATTACCTAATTTTAAAAGAAAGTGTTTTGATTTCTAATTATATTTAAATGTATTCAATTTCTTATTATATTTAGTATTTTCAATTTAACAAAAAATGCGAGTCAAAATAATTACCATATTTATAATAATGAATAATAAAGGGGCTTAATCGATTTTTTAGTATTACAATTACATGCACAAAATTTGGATAAATAAAGACGTGGAGTAATTATTTCAAATCAAATCATAAGCTAAATGATATTAAAAGCATAAAAAAATGATAAAACATTAATTAAAGATATATAAATAACAAGTGGATGATATGTTTGAAATTGAAAATTGATATTAAATATGAACTGAAATTCATAAATTACAATATCAAAGACAACATCCAATTAAACAAAACAATTATGAATAAAAAATAGTGATTATATGAATTTAAATTATGTCACCCTATTTAAGGTATGTAATAACTAGAATATACAACTTAACTTCGAATAAAATTACAATTACAAAAAGATAAGGGAAAATTGCGAAAAACGTCCCTTACATTTGCTTGAAAATAAAATTTCGTCCTTGATATTTCAAATGATGCAAATACATTACTTACATTTGCTTTAAAACTTTTTTAGTCTCTGACATTTCAAATGACACAAATATGTCCCTCTCATTAAAATAGTGTATCAAATTGGTCATCCTATCCATTCACGTATATATATATTTTTATCAAAAAGATGGCACGTGCTTGTCCTATGACAATTTTTCATGAAAAAATTTAGAATCACAATTTGTTTTCCCAATTTTTCAATTAGTAGCTACATTTTTAGGCCCTAAAAAATTATCACAGGACAAGCACATAACCACTTTATATTAAAAAAAAGATAAAATTATATTTGTAAAGAAAATTAAAAAATATTGCAAGTAACTTTATTCATGTAGGAAAAGCATATCAATGAAGGCAGTGAAAATTCAACAAAATCAAGCAGGAAAAGAGCAACAGGATGACTTTTTAAAAAATGAAGTTTAAATTATAAATGTAAACAACGATAACGAGACACTTCAAAATTTGAAGAGAACGTCAAAATCGTCAAGAAAGAAAAAAGAAGCTGAAGAAAGCACCTTACAGAAAAAGATAAAAATCAAAAAAAAATTATATTCATGTAATATAATATAAAGGGAGAATTTGTATTAAGGGTGCGTTTCAAGCTCTTATTACAAAATGGGGCGCAATTTTAACATATTTATTACTAAGGGTATTGAAATAATTTTATTGTGTTATATAATTAGTTAAAAACTTAGTGTTCTTCTTACCAATTATAAAAAGATTAGGTTGAAACACTTAACTTTCTATCATTTATTCAATCTTTTATTTGTTTCTTAAATAATTTTTTGTGGATAAATTTTTTTAAGTAATTCAACTTATTATTAAGTTATCTTAAATAGTAAAATAAACTTATCATCAAAATCTTTTATTATTAAATATACTCATCCTCAAAAATATTTTATTATTAAATATACTCATCATCAAATTTTTTATATTAAATATACTCATCATCAATTTTTTTTATATTTTTGTTTTTACTGTTTTTAAAATTAGTAACAGTTGATGATAAGTATATTTAATAATAAAAGAGTATATTTAATAAAATAGTATAAAAGAGTTTATTTAATAAAATAGCATAAAAAGTTTATTTAATAAAAGAGTATATTTAATAAAATAGATAAAAGAGTTTATTTAATAAAATAGCATAAAAAAGTTTATTTAATAAAAGAGTATTTTAATAAAGTATATATAAAAGAGTATATTTAATAAACTCTACATTATTTGTTTCTTAAATAATTTTTTGTGGATAAATTTGTTTAAGCAATTCAACTTATTATCAAGTTATCTTAAATATTAAAATATACTTATCATCTAAATCTTTTATTATTAAATATACTCATCGTCAAATTTTTTATATTAAATATACTCATTATCAAATTTTTTTATATTTTTGTTTTTACAGCTTTTAAAATTAGTAACAATTGATAATGAATATATTTAATAATAAAAGAGTATATTTAATAAAATAGTATAATAGATTTTATTTAATAAAACAACATAAAAAAGTTTATTTAATAAAAGAGTATTTTAATAAAGTATATATAAAAGAGTATATTTAATAAACTCTACAATTTGATTATTATCAAACGCTTTTATTATTAAATATACTCATCACCAATCTCTTAACAATAAAAGGGTATATTTAATAAAAGAGCATATTTAATTAAATTGTATAAAAGCGCATATTTAATAAAATTAAGAGTACAAAAGAGTTTATTTAATAAAAGAGTATATTTAATTAAATAGTATAAAAGCGTATACTTAATAAAATTAAGAGTATAAAAGAATTCATTTAATAGAAGAGTATAAAAGAGTTTATTTAATAAAAAACTATATTTTAATAAACTCTTAAAAATTTGCTAATGAGTATATTTTACTATTTAAGATAATTTGATAATCATTTGAATTACACTCAAATTTTATCTACAAAAAATTATTAAAAAAAATAAAAAATTGAATAAAAGATGGAAAGTTAAGTGTTTCAACTTAATCTATTTTTATAATTGGTAAGAAGATTACTAAATTCTTTAACTAATTATATAACACAATAGAGTTATTTCAACGCACTTACTAATAAATATATTAAAGTTGCGTCCCAATTTGTAATATGAGCTTGAGGCGCGCCCTTAATACAAATTCTCCATAATATAAAGTACCTTTTTAGTAACTATCTCAATTTAGTAATTACATTTATATTTTTAACTTATTTTATTAATGTACTTTATTTTTTTTGCACAATTTAGTGATTATATGGCATATTGTACATACTTTTTTTATTTAAAAATTGCATGTTAGAAAACAAGGTGTCCATGCTTACACCATTAAACACACAATTAAATTAATTAGTTAAAAAGAGTTTCAGTAGGAAGTAAAGACTAAAACAACTTATGTTACTTCCCAAAATAATTTTTAGAAAAATAATTAAATCTATTTCTAAACTAATAAATATTCTAAACCATATAGGAAACCAAATAGGGTCAAACTAATACACGATAATAAAATTACTCTTCTAATTTTTTTTTTCAAACTTTTTTTACTAGTTTTTTCTACTATTTTGATACTAATCATGTATTAAATATATAGGGGTAAAGTCACGCCTCCCTCTCTAGGTACGTTTAACTTTTGTTATTGATACACCAGTAAGAATTCATGCCAAACTCTACGTCACTACAAAGTGATAAAAAAAAAAGTAAGATAGAGCGATTACAAACATATGAATTTATTCATGCATATATCTTAGAGTTCAAAATAACATAATTAAACAAACCTTAAAACTGCATTGGATATGTCATTATTTATTCGGTAAATGACTCCAATGGTTCCTTAACTTTGAGGTTGGTTACGTTTTGCTCCTCATTCTTTCAAAAGTTTCATTATGGTCTCTTAATATTTTGTAATATGAACCGTCCCCATTTTCAATATAATTGTGTAATGGTGCACATTTCATTTTGAGGGGCAAACAATAGAAAAAAATAATCATCACCATATGTTACACACATGAGTGGTCTGAAAAAAAAAGAGAGTAAATAATAGGATCTTTTACCCTAATCATAGTATTTACAAATTTATTTTACGATCCTAAATCACGTGTAAACTGCAGAAAATATGAATTTTCCCATTAGACATGTGCACAACATATGATTAACAAAAATGTTACATAAGTGATGGAAATCAACCCATGTCCATGGTGCCAAGGCCAAGTTCACAAGATCCTTTGTCCAATCTTGATGGTCCAATGACAAGATCAAGAAGTTCCAAGATGAAGGCAGCCTTGCACAATTTATTGTCATTACATTTTGAAGCATTGGAGGCCGACTTATCTCAATCATCTCAAGGAGGAGTTTTGTGGCATGTTTCTTCAATATCCATTCATGAAGATGTTTCCAAGAGTTCATCATTGGAGCTTAAGGAAATTCCACCTTGAAGAAGCATCACAAGGGCCGAATTAATAAAGTCCATGAAGAAGGCGTGTCTTTGGGCTTATTGATATGGATCACGCCATTTAAGTAATTTAGGGTTTAATTGTTTTAAAATAAATTAAGTCCATTGAACATTATTCTTGGGCTTAAAGTGGCGTTTTTAATTAAGTGTTTTAAGTCATTACTTGGCCCAATTGCCTTGCATGGTAATTAGGAAAGTAATCTCCTACTTTTTAGGAGAATTTAGGAAAGTAAGAGTTCAAATCGGTTTTTACTTCCTTGTAACCAATTTTACAAGTTTAGGAAACTTAAAGTTTGTCTTTTAGTTAATGGTTTCCTTTTCCAATTTGGAAACTAAGTTGTAATAGGATTAAGCTAGGGTTTCATGTTTTTGTAGCCTATTTATAGGTGAGTTTTTCACATGAAATAATAAGTTGAATTTTGATAATTTTAGCCTTTGCTAAATTAACCTTGCAGCCGTGACAAGCTCTAGGAAAATACGTGAGAACTCAATTGATTTCAATTGTGTGATCATAAGAACTGTGATTCTTAAGCTAAGACCTTAGGAAGAACCTACCCGTTCTTGATTTAAAGAACAAGCCGAACTGAGATCTTTTCAACTCTTGATTTACATAGGTTGAATTGAAATCACTTTGTGGTAACGTGTTGGGTTTGGTTGATTTCAATCAAAAACAGCCCGTTCAATATCTTCTTGTTTTCTTTGTTGTTTCCGCATTGTTATTGTTTCTTCTTGTTGTTCGTGAATCTTGGTGAACAAACGGTCCAAAGAAGAGGGTTTCGTGTGGTTGAGGATCTCCATCCGAAGACCATTCGTATCAATTGGTATCAGAGACAGGTTGTTCATCGAAAATTTCAGGTTTTGTGCTTCTTTGTCTTCTCGGATTTTTCTTGATTACTTGAGTCGTTATTGCTGTCTCTTTTTTGCGTCGTTTTTCCTGCAGTTTCTGGAGTCTTTTAGCTGCTGTTTTCACGTGTTACTTGCTGTCCTAGATCGTGATAGGTAGAGTCTTTAAATTCATCAAAATCGCATGAGCAAAATTGATCAAATCTGCCCGAAAATTGCTTCCTTGTTGCTTATCGATTTTTGTGACTTTGTTGCTTCTGTTCTTGCTTCGATTTGCTGCTTTTTTTAGTCCATATTCTGCAGTAAACATTTATATTAATTTAGTCTTAAATTCATTAATATTCTGCCCAAAAATCGCATGCAACTTTGTGTTAAAAATCTGTCCAAAATCGAGTTGGTCTTGCTTCTTGATTTCTTGCGTTTTTGTGTTGATCTTCTTGCTGATTTTTGTTCGATCCTTGCTGCCATCTTTGTGTTAATATTCTACACTATCTTTCTTGCATTCATAGTGTTGAATTCCTTGTGATTTATTTCTGTTTTCACGTCCATACCAAAGGGTGTCAATTAGGGTTTCTTAAAAACCCTAGTTTTGGTCTTTTGGTCATAACTTCGCCAATTCTTGTTCAATTCTTGATCTTTTTTTTGTGTTAGTTTCATCATCTTGTCTACAATATAGTGTGTTTCGATCAAACTTTTTTACCATCTCAAAAAGACAAGTTCTTGAACACTTTCTTGAACTTCTTGATTTTCTTGAAAATCCAAAGTTGTCCAAATTTGAATCTTGAGTCATATTCTTGATCCTTGTTGAAAATCTTGATTATTTTGTGAAAGTGGCACATTCAAATTCCTTTTCCTTGGTGAGATATTAAAGTTTGAAAATTTTAAGGTTTATTAAGGTTAAGACAAAAAGACACAACATCATAAACCTTAATCCTAGGTTGTTGTCTTCAAACCTTAAACCTAAGTACTTTGTACTAGGTTCTTGTCTTAAAACCTTAAACCTAGTACCATTTAAGGTTCTTGTCCGAACCTAGTTCTTTTTTGATTTGTCCAAGGTTTGTGTCCAAACCTTAAAAGTTTGTTTTTGTCTTATATTGTCCGAACAAAAAAAAAAAAAAAAAGGAGTCACAGTCAAAAAAAAAAAAAAGTGACCGAATAAAAAAAAAGAGAAAAGAAAAAAATATATATAAATTCGGACTTCAATTTATTTTATTTTTATTATTTCTGCTATTTAATTTATTTTATTTTATTATTTGAAAGAACATATTGTTCTTAAGTTGTTACTTGAAAACCACCTTGGATTAAAAGTGCCATAACTTTCTCAATACAACTCGGATTTAAGTGATTCAAATTGCGTTTTCTTCGTCTTAGAGTCCTCTTTTTGAATCTCCTAGTTTCTGAATCAATCAAGTTATACCCACACGTGTTCTGAAATACTCTTGTGACGTGAATTGCTTAAACTTCTTTGATTTGACTTGTGTAAAACTTGTTGTTGAATACTTGGTTGAGACAAGTTCTTATAATCATTGAATTGGTAAGTTCTATAGTTTGAGAGTATTAGTATAGGGTATACACGAGAAAAGCCTTCACTAGAGAGGAGAGAATATACTACCCATATTGTGAGAACCCGTGAGGTATATTTCTATATATATTTCTTGTGTTTTTACTAACTTGCAGGTACAAATGGATGGTGATGAATCTAAATCACCAAAGGTAGTGGACCAAAAGTTCACTAACGATGTCCTCTTTGACATGATCCGAAAACTCACACTCAAAGTTGACAGTTTGACTTCACCACCACCTAAGGGTCCTAGATCCCGAAGAGTTGAGTTTGAGTCCGACAATGATTCTAGTCATGATGAGGAGGAGGAAGAGGAGGGAACGAGTTCTTCTAAGAAAGGTGACAAGTCTAAGATTTCCATTGCTTCTGTTAAACTAATTATTCCAACTTTCCATGGTAAAGCAGATCCCGAAGCATATTTTGATTGGGTTCGTGAGCTTGAACACTTCTTTGAAGGCCATGATTACCCTGAGAAAGAAAAGTATCGACTTGCCTTTATACACCTTAAGGATTATGCTAGTCTATGGTGGGATGAAGTTATTCGAACAAGGCGTCAAGATGGTGAAAGGCCGATTAAGTCTTGGAGCCAAATGAAATTGCTAATGAGGAAAAAGTATGTCCCTTCTCATTACAACCGTGAATTGAACAGAAAATTGCACTCTCTTGTGCAAGGTACTAAATCGGTTGAGGAGTACTACCATGAGATGGAAGCTTTGATGATCAAGGCTAATGTCCAAGAGGATCCCGACTCTACTATTGAAAGGTTCTTGAGAGGTATGCATTCTGATTTGGCTTATCATGTGGATTTGCAAAGTTATGTTGATATTAATGAACTTGTCCACAAAGCAATCAAGATAGAAAGGCACATGAAAGGGAAGAGTAAGTTCTCACAGCCGCCTCCACCTTGGCAAAGAAACACCAAGCCGAATGTGGCTTCTTTCACTCCACCAACAAAACCACGGACATTCACCTCAAACCCGACGTCCAATGTCCAGAAATCAGCTCCAAAAGCTGCTGTTCCATCCCCTAAATCGGCGACCAATCAACCTCCAAGATTGAGGGATATTCGATGCTACAAGTGTCAAGGCTATGGACATATGCAAGCTGATTGTCCAACTCGGAAAGTGATGATAACTCTTGATAGTGGTGAAGTGGTAAGTGATGATGATTGTGCCGACATGCCGCCTCTTGAAGAGAAGGACCAACATGAATCCAGTGAAGAAAGTGAAGAGACGGATCACTATGAGTATGATGTTGGTAACTATTCTCTAGTCTCTCGCCGTGTTTTAAGTGCTCAACCTTTAGTTGATAATGATGATTTGATGCAACGAGAAAACATATTTCACACACGTTGTTTAGTTCAAAACAGAATTTGTAGTGTGATTATTGATAGTGGTAGTTGCACTAATGTGGCGAGCACCTTGTTTGTAAATAGGTTGAATTTGACTTGCATGAAACACCCTAAACCATACCGTCTTCAATGGTTGAATAATTCAGTTGATACTAGGGTTACAAAACAAGTTAAGTTCACTTTAACCATTGGAAAATATGTTGATGATGTTATATGTGATGTGGTTCCAATGGAAGCAAGTCATATCTTGCTTGGTCGCCCTTGGCAGTTTGATTGTGATGTACTTTATCATGCCAAGAAGAATTTCTATAGCTTTGTTCATAAAGGGAAAAAGTTTAATCTTCGAGCCTTAACCCCAGCACAAGTCTTTGAAGATCAAACTCGAATCATTCAAGCTACTAGAGATATGAATGCCGCCAAAGAGAAGAAAGTTCAAGGGAAAAGCAATGTAATAGCTAGCTCAACTTGTAATAGTGTAGGCCGAGATAAAGATTCTTTGTCTTCTTCTAGCATAGACCGAGAGTTAGTTGTTAAGGAACCTTGTCATTTTGCTTCTTCTGGTGAGGTTAAGAGAGCATTAGTTGCTAGGCAGCCTTTGAACTTAATGTTTCGCAAGGACTTTGTACTTATGATTGATAGTGATAACCTTGCATCTTTGCCTAGTGTGGTTTACTCTCTTTTGCAGGAATATCAAGATGTGTTTCCCGAGGAGTTACCAATAGGTTTACCACCTATTAGAGGTATTGAACATCAAATTGATTTCATACCTGGGGCGTCAATTCCAAATCGACCGGCTTATAGAGCAAACCCCGAGGAAACAAAAGAGATTCAACGTCAAGTGGATGAACTCCTTGACAAAGGTATTGTGCGTGAGTCTCTTAGTCCTTGTTCCGTTCCTGTGATTCTAGTTCCTAAGAAGGATGAGTCTTGGCGTATGTGTGTTGATTGTCGTGCCATAAATAAGATAACAATTAAGTATAGACATCCAATTCCTAGATTAGATGACATGCTTGATGAGTTATATGGCGCATGCATATTTACCAAGATAGATCTTAAAAGTGGCTACTATCAAATTCGCATGAAAGAAGGTGATGAATGGAAAACTGCCTTTAAAACAAAGTTTGGTTTGTATGAGTGGTTAGTCATGCCATTTGGACTCACTAATGCACCAAGCACTTTTATGAGGCTTATGAATCATGTTTTTCGTCACTTTATTGGCAAATTTGTTGTGGTCTATTTTGATGACATCCTTATATATAGCAAATCGCTTGATGACCATGTTTTACACTTGAAATCCGTATTTGCTATTTTAAGAGAGAACAAATTGTATGCTAATCTCAAAAAGTGTTTTTTTTGTCTTGAATCAATTGTCTTTTTGGGATATGTTGTAAGTTCTCAAGGTATTGCTGTTGATGAGTCTAAAGTCAAGGCTATCTTAGATTGGCCGAGACCACTTAATGCTAGTCAAGTTAGGAGTTTTCATGGTTTGGCAAGTTTTTATAGAAGGTTTGTTAAGGATTTTAGTTCCATAGCTGCACCTTTAAATGAACTTGTTAAAAAGAATGTTGTTTTTGAATGGAAAGATGAACATGAAGACGCCTTTAACAAGCTAAAGCATTTGTTGACTCATGCCCCTTTACTTGCTTTACCGAATTTTAATAAAGCTTTTGAGATACAATGTGATGCCTCCGGGATTGGTATTGGTGCTGTTTTAATGCAGGAATCAAGACCCGTGGCTTATTTTAGTGAAAAGCTCAACGGGGCAGCTTTGAAGTATGCAACTTATGACAAGGAGTTGTATGCTTTGGTAAGATCTTTACAAGTTTGGCAACATTACTTATGGCCAAAGGAATTCATAATACATTCTGATCATGAAAGCCTTAAATTTTTGAAAACTCAAGGTAAATTGAATAAGAGGCATGCTAAGTGGTTAGAATTCATTGAAACCTTTCCATATGTTATTAAATACAAATCTGGTAATGAGAATGTGGTAGCCGATGCATTATCTAGAAAATACACTTTGTTTACCTATTTGCATGCTAAACTACTTGGAATTGAATTGATTAAGGATTTGTATAAAGATGATCATGACTTTCACGCCAACTTTGATCTTTGTTTAAATAAACCGAATGGTGAATACTATGTGTATGACGGATTCTTGTTTAAAAAGGATAAGTTATGCATTCCCCAATGTTCCATTCGTGATTTACTTGTTAAGGAAACCCATGGGGGAGGGTTAATGGGGCACTTTGGTATTGCTAAAACACTTGCTGTTTTAAATGAGCACTTTTATTGGCCTAACATGATTAAAGATGTTAAAAGTGTTTGTGATAAATGCATTGTGTGTAAACAATCGAAATCTAAAGTAAAGCCTCATGGTTTGTACCAACCTTTGCCTGTTCCTAGTCATCCTTGGATTGATATTTCAATGGATTTTGTGCTTGGTTTGCCTAGGTTACGCAATGGTCATGATAGCATATTTGTTGTAGTTGATAGATTTAGTAAAATGGCACATTTTATTGCTTGTTCTAAATCTAATGATGCTACTCGAATTGCTGATCTGTTCTTTAAGGAAATTGTAAGGTTGCATGGAATGCCTAAGAGTATTGTTAGTGATAGAGATGTTAAGTTTTTGTCACATTTTTGGCGTACTCTTTGGAACAAGTTGGGTACTAAGTTGTTGTTTTCTACTGTTGCACACCCACAAACTGATGGGCAAACTGAAGTAGTTAATAGGACCTTATCTACCTTACTTCGTGCTTTAATTCAAAAGAACTTAAAGACTGGGAAGGGTGTTTACTCATATTGAGTTTGCTACAATAGAACTGTGCATAGCTCTACTAATATTTCGCCATTTGAGATTGTGTATGGTTTCAATCCTTTAACTCCTTTGGATTATTTTGCCTTTGCCTACTAATGAGTTTGTTAATGCTGAAGGCCAAAGAGAAGCTGATTTTATTAGGGAGTACATGAAAAGGTTCGAGCTAACATTGAGAGGCGTAATGAGCAATTTGCCTAAGCAAGCCAATAAGGGTAGAAAAAGAGTGATTTTCGAACCAGGAGATTGGGTTTGGATTCACTTAAGGAATGAGAGGTTTCCTGATAAGAGGAAATCTAAACTTCATCCAAGAGGAGATGGTCCTTTTTGTGTCTTGGAAAGGATTGGAGATAATGCTTACAAGATAGAACTTCCAAGTGAGTATGGCAATGTTTCATCTACTTTTAATGTTACTGATTTATCTTTGTTTGATGTAGGTGATTCGAGGACGAATCCTTTCGAGGAGGGAGGGAATGATGGAAATCAACCCATGTCCATGGTGCCAAGGCCAAGTTCACAAGATCCTTTGTCCAATCTTGATGGTCCAATGACAAGATCAAGGAGTTCCAAGATGAAGGCAGCCTTGCACAATTTATTGTCATTACATTTTGAAGCATTGGAGGCCGACTTATCTCAATCATCTCAAGGAGGAGTTTTGTGGCATGTTTCTTCAATATCCATTCATGAAGATGTTTCCAAGAGTTCATCATTGGAGCTTAAGGAAATTCCACCTTGAAGAAGCATCACAAGGGCCGAATTAATAAAGTCCATGAAGAAGGTGTGTCTTTGGGCTTATTGATATGGATCACGCCATTTAAGTAATTTAGGGTTTAATTGTTTTAAAATAAATTAAGTCCATTGAACATTATTCTTGGGCTTAAAGTGGCGTTTTTAATTAAGTGTTTTAAGTCATTACTTGGCCCAATTGCCTTGCATGGTAATTAGGAAAGTAATCTCCTACTTTTTAGGAGAATTTAGGAAAGTAAGAGTTCAAATCGGTTTTTACTTCCTTGTAACCGATTTTACAAGTTTAGGAAACTTAAAGTTTGTCTTTTAGTTAATGGTTTCCTTTTCCAATTTGGAAACTAAGTTGTAATAGGATTAAGCTAGGGTTTCATGTTTTTGTAGCCTATTTATAGGTGAGTTTTTCACATGAAATAATAAGTTGAATTTTGATAATTTTAGCCTTTGCTAAATTAACCTTGCAGCCGTGACAAGCTCTAGGAAAATACGTGAGAACTCAGATTTCAATTGTGTGATCATAAGAACTGTGATTCTTAAGCTAAGACCTTAGGAAGAACCTACCCGTTCTTGATTTAAAGAACAAGCCGAACTGAGATCTTTTCAACTCTTGATTTACATAGGTTGAATTGAAATCACTTTGTGGTAACGTGTTGGGTTTGGTTGATTTCAATCAAAAACAGCCCGTTCAATATCTTCTTGTTTTCTTTGTTGTTTCCGCATTGTTATTATTTCTTCTTGTTGTTCGTGAATCTTGGTGAACAAACGGTCCAAAGAAGAGGGTTTCGTGTGGTTGAGGATCTCCATCCGAAGACCATTCGTATCAATAAGTGGATGAAAAATGGATTGAGAATTGTTCACATTACAAAATCTAAGTTAAGGGACTATAATAGAATTTTTGAAAGAAGGGAAACAATAACGTAACCAACCCCAAAGTTGAGGGTATTTACCCTTATTTATTAATACGAGTTCTTCAGTTTTCAGCAAGTTTACCGTTTTTTTTTCCCATTTTCTTCCCTTTTCTCGTTTGATTTCTGTGGATCGATGGCACTAAAGGTTGCAGGCTAAAGGGAATATGGAAATTCATGAGATCGGATCCTCATCAGTTCTTAGTCCTTTCCATGCTGTTCATCTCTTATTTTACCCCATTTAGCAAAGGTGAAGCTTTTTGCTTGCAGGCAGAAACTCCACAGCTTGCAATGGTGTCAATATGTCTTAATGCAGCTCTTCCATAAACGTCAAGTGCATCATTTGCATCCAACTCATTTCATGGTGCAATGAGAGCAATCGGCTGATCAGCAATATCCTCCTGCAAAGTAGCCAATTTCTTTGATAACTTATTTTCTGCCTTAATAATCTTCTTTGCAAACAGTTAATCATATTCATTTTCCTTGCTGAAACATCCACAAGTTTTCCATCATGGATAACTCCAATGATGAACACCAATTAGTAGCGTCGGATCTTCTTATGTTCATTCCCTATTTCAATCTCTGTTTCAATTATAAATACATATAACGTATATTTTACTAAAATCTTATTGAATGATTAGTAAATCATAAGGGATAAGTATTAAATTATAAATACACGCTACATATATTTTATTAAAACTGTGATTAGTGAACTTTAAAAAATAAATGTTAAATATATATAGTTTATATTTATATAAATTGAAACAAGAAAAGTAACACAAGATCCATACGAGTGTTGAAGAGTTGAAGCAATCATGCATGCATTTTTATTTTTACTAAAGAATCAATTCAAGAATCATTAATAATATGTATAGTTGTGGATTTATGGAATTCAATTAATTGGCATCTAAATTGATTATTCAAGAATTTATGAACTAATTTTAATTCAAAATAACAATGCTAGAAGAAGGTTTCCGTGTGACTACCAATGTTCATAAAAAAAAAAAAAAGGAAGAAGAACTGTATGTGTTTCTATATTTATATTAATTTTCTGAAAGGATCTATGCTAGTTTTTTTTTTTTTTTTTTTTTGTAGATCACCAATTTAAAAAAGGACAGAATAATCGAAACTTTGAGAAGGCTGGAACATTCTACCAACCATTCGTTAAATTCATTCCAACAGCGGTGGGAAATGGGATTTGGCTGAAAATAACAACTAAATTAGTTCTGAAAAAGTAAAAAGTAACTGGTTTGGAACTGAAAAACCAATCTTAAAAACTCAAAATTTCAAGATGAAAATAACAAGAACTAAAAAATTAGTTTTGAAAAAGAAAAAAAAGTAATTGGTTTGCAGCTGAAGAGATAGTGTCAAAAAAATTCAAAATTTCAATTTTCACTAACGTTACCTACAATGAAAATTTTCAAACAAAATTAATCCCTTGTACTTTTTCAATGGATTGTGCTTTTCCGGTTGTGCAGAATCTGATAAGGCTAATCCTAATTGACAATTGAATGAACACAATCATTAATATAAGTCCTTTCTTCCTTTTTTTTTTCCTTTTGATCTTTTTTTTTTCTTTTTGTTTGGTCAAAACACCCCAAATTATTACTAGAAAAAGAGAAACTAAAAAAAAAAGAAAAAACAACAATAGATATGCTTTTTTTCAAAAATTACCAAATTCACTTTCCTCTCCTATTTCTTGTTTGCTCGTCTTAAGAGATTTGCTTTTATCTCCTTTTATCTTCATCTTGATCCCAAACCACTGTTGTTCTTTTTTGTCACCACCATCCGCGACTCTATATTCAGATTATTTACTAAAAAAAGAGATAAAAAAATAATAGATATGCTTTTTTTCCAAACTTACCAGGTCCACTTGACTCTCCTATTTCTTGTTTGCTCGTCATAATAGATTTGCCTTTATCTCCTTTTCTCTTCATCTTTGTCCTCAACTACTGTTGTTTTTTTTTTTTTTTTTGTCATTACCATCTGTAACTCTTATGTATATTCAGATTATTACTAAAAAAAAGAGAAAAAATATAATATATATGTTTTTTTTTCAAAACTTACTAAATCCACTTTCCTCTCTTATTTCTTGTTTGCTCGTCATAACAGATTTGCTTTTGTCTTCTTTTCTCTTCATCTTTGTCTCCATCCACTGTTGTTCTTTTTTGTCACCACCATCTGCAACTCTTATATATATTCAGATTATTACTAAAAAAAGAAAAAAAATAATAGATATACTTGCTTCTTCTTTTTTTCAAAAATTACTAGATTCACTTTTCTCTTCTATTTCTTGTTGGTCTGTCATAACATATTTGACTTTATCTCATTTTCTCTTTATCTTTGTCTCTAACCACTGTTGTTCTTTTTTGTCGTCACCATCCGAAACTCTTATGTATATTTTTTTCATTTAGAAGTTCGGATGGTTGTACTTATCCTATATAACTTTGATATTATAGACCAAAAAATTTCAAATAAAATAAGAGAAATTCGGAAGAGATAAATTTTTCAACAATTCCATCTTATGATGAGTTTAAAAAGACAACTATAGAGAAAGAAGACTCTTTGTCTCCATCGAGACAATTATTTAGGTGATGGGTTCAAAATACGTTAACATGTGGACTTCCGATTCATGAACCAGTCAATCTTGTCCCATGGAATATTTTGTCCCATGGAATACAAGTAGAATACAAGTGTCCAAACTTCCTATTCATGAACCAGTCCATCTTGTCCCATGGAATACAAGTCGAATACAAGTGTCCAAACTTCCGATTCATGAACCAGTCCCTCTTGTCCCATGGAATATTTTGTCCCATGGAATACAAGTGAGGCGCAAAGCCCCATGGAATATTTTGTCGTCTGTACTTGGTTGACACCCTATTTTCATGGTGTAGCAGTTTAGAAAATTCAAGACTTTGGATAGGTGGATGTAGGCCATCTTCATTATAAGACTAATTTTTGGACTTTGTGGCCTGGATATTAAATCCCACTTTGCTGAATTTCTTAGGGGATCAAGAACTGGTAATCTTGGAGATCTTTCAGAGGGACAAATTACAAAGGTGGATAAATTGCAAAGGGAAACAATTAGAAAGGAAAATGATTTGTCATCTTCCATGGCAAGCTTACATGACGATAAGATTGAACAGCCACTTGCTGCTATAGCAAGAAAATCAGGAGATGGCTGTTCTGAAAGGAGGGAGATTGACAAGTTGAACATGGTTTCAGTTCTGGAAAAAAGATGATCGTTTGAGGCTGAATACGGTTAAAGAGATTACAAATATTCTCACAACAGCTCAAGCTGTGGATTTTCTTGCAGCAGCGAAGAAATTGAGAATTTGCATGCAGTCGTGGGGTAAAGAGAGGGATCATCGTGATCATAGCAGGAGTTAGAGAAAAATTAATAGTAAATTAAGTGCTGTAAGTTGAAAGGGTTAAGTTTGTTTCATGATAATCAGCGGTAATGAGAATTCAGTATTATATAAACTACAAAACATTTGTTTCAATTTGGCTTTTCAGTTTTCAACGAAAACAGTTTTTATCTTGTCCTCTTTCTCATGAGTAGTATATATACTTTTAATTCTTTTTCCTTTCTTTCTCTTTGGAAGGATCATCATGAGTACATTTTGGGCATATATAGAAATGAAGTCACAATAATCAATTTTGCGTAGATAAAATACTTGAGGCGATTCATTTAAATTTATGCAAACCCCAAAAATTTATATGAAACAGGTTTATATATAAAACGGGTTTAAACGTATGGCAATTTAACATAAACTCATAATAGATAAAAAAAAAATGAGTTGAGAAAAGTTCACATTATAAAATTTAAATTAAAGAACCATTATCATGTAAAATTTTTCTATAATGAGTATCAAAATAATTTTTACTCTCAACGTAAAACACGGAAAAAAAATCATTGGCTTATCAAATTATCTATCTAGCCGTGAAAAATAACAAATCCCACTATACGTCAAGCAATACGTGGAGTAGTCGAAGTTAATGGGGGTACTACCATAAAGAAATTAAAACCCCAAAAACAAATCCACTATCTATTTTACGATATGAGATCTTCTGTCCAATTTTTTGTCTGTCTTATTCTATCTTAATTAAAACTACATCATAAGGTTCACTAATTTCTTTGTTAGGGTGTACTAATTATAATTGTAAAATAATTTTAATGACATTTTATGCATTTGGTCCCTATTTTTAATGAAACTACGTAGTTTTAAACGATAGATAGAATAAGGCAGGACAAATATTGGACAGAGGATCTGGACTCCTGTTTTATGTCGAGCAATATCTGGAGTAGCCAAAGTTAATGGGGTACTACCATAAAGAAATTAAAACGTGGAGTAGCCGAAGTTAATGGGGGTACTACCATAAAGAAATTAAAACGTGGAGTAGCCGAAGTTAATGGGGGTACTACCATAAAGAAATTAAAACGTGGAGTAGCCGAAGTTAATGGGTACTACCATAAAGAAATACGTGAGCAATACCTGGAGTAGCCAAAGTTAATGGGGAACTACCATAAAGAAATTAAAACGTGGAGTAGCCGAAGTTAATGGGGGTACTACCATAAAGAAATTAATACCCCCGGAGGCGCATTTATCCGATAAAAAAGCCTACCTGTCATATAACTATTGGAATGAAAGATATATATTTAGATGATAAAGATATACAGATAAATTCGTTAAAAAACTCTGGCCCAGGCAGTACGCTGTGGAGTATTTTACCAATTCTGTCTTTTCTTTTTTAGAAAAATACAATTTTGATTCTCAAAATTTTAAATAGTATTATTTTGACTCAAAGACCTAATCTGATTTTCAAAGTTTCAATTTAATTGTGATCAATATAAGATAATTAACAGAATTTATTTGTTGATTTCAAAGTTTCAATTTAATTGTGATCAATATATGATAATTAAAGGAATTTATTTGTTGATTGACATAAGTCGTCATCATGTTTATTAGTACATATTCATTAGCGATAAACCTCCTACCACTTTCTCAAGTAAAAAACAAAAATCTTCTCTTTTATACAATAAAAACAAAACTCAACCATGGTGGATTGGTTCACATTTTTTAAAATTAATTTCAAAGTGACGGTTTTTTTAAATCATATAAAAACAATTCTAATTTTTTATTAAAAAAATGATAGGAGGTTAACTATATATTAAGAAACATGTGATAAATACGTCATAACTCCTATATATCAACAAAGAAAATCCATCATTATCTAATATTGGTCACAAAACGTTGAAAATCAGATTGGATGATTTGAAATTATAAACAATCGAAAGTGCCACTATTTAAAAATTGAAATTAAACTTTGGAGATAAAAATTGTATTTTTCCCTTTCTTTTCCTTAAACTATGACGTTTACTATATACGAGAATGGGATAAAATGAGATTTGATTCACACAAGGAATATATTACATACACTTCAATCATTATGTTATTTTCAAGACTTCAATGAATCCTCACGAGTAATAATCAGAGTACAAACTTCGGTGTCCACACATTGACGACAGCATAACGAATCGAAACTTGATACGGAAATGATTGATCATTCAACATGCATTGGCGTGATGGTTGTTGGTTTTTCGTTACGTCCTGGATTTTGGTGTACTTCTGTTTAATATCACGCGGGATGAAGAAGCCAAGAATATTGACTTGAAAATTGGAAATTTGGGAACATGGGCAATAAATTCTTTAAAGCCAGCCTATATGGTCTGTGTAGATTTCTGACTGAAAATCTGCTTTGACGTTACGTTGAAAGTTCGATGGATTTACGTCCTGGATTTTGGTGTACTTCTGTTTAATATCACGCGGGGTGAAGAGGCCAAGAATATTGACTTGAAAATTGGAATTTGGGAACATGGGCAGTGAATTCTTTAAAGCTAGCCTATATGGTCTGTGTAGATTTCTGATTGAAAATCTTCTTTGACGTTACGCTGAAAGTTCGATGGATTTAAATTGTTTTGGATATGCTACGAGTAATGCATATTGAAAAATTTTAGTGAAAATATAGAGTAATTTTGGACTGTCTATAATCTTTCATTCACGGATTCAGAGCATAGAACCATCTTGTTAAATTCCAGTGAAAATATAGAGTGACTTTGGACTGTCTGTAATCTTTCATGCACGGATTCACAGCATAGAACCGTCTTGTAAATATGTATTAATTACCCACCCTGATGCGAATTTTGTCTCTCTCCCATCTTGTATCATGGGCATCGGAGAATTTATATAATTTTGAAAAAATTTCAAGACCCAGTCGAGTTATAGCACAAGTGAAAATCAAATTTTGAATTTGGTTCATTTGGTATTCGAAATTTAGGCTTTAAATGGATTTTTTTAATGGCTTAAAAAAAAGCACAAATAAAAAAAATATTTTTAAGACATTAAATTTTAATTAAAAAAATATATTCATATACTCAGTCCAACTCGCATTACATGCCAATATTCTTACAGACTTACACCCAATCAATTGCATTGTAAGTTACAAATATAAATCCAACTCAATTAGAACACATTATAACCCAATTAAAAACAATATTCTCACAGTGAACTCAAATCACATTAAAGGTTGGTAGTCTACACCTCAAGACTTCAAAATTTTAACTTTTTTAGGTAATTAAAAACTTAAAAAGTATTTTTTTTTATTTTTTTTGTTTTTTCATCTAAAAAATATAGTTTGTGCATTTTTGATTATTTTCTTTCCTTTTTTGATTGTTGTAAAGAGAAATTTTAATATTTTTTTGTTAATATAAAATTATTATAGTCTCACATATTGAAAATACAGATTTTTTAGATGGAAAAAAAAAATTTAAAAATTTATTTTTTACAAAGAGAAACATTCAATTATATTATTAATTTGTGAAAGAACTTGTCAATTTTTACTTCAAATTACAAGCATCGAGTATGAAGTTCATTGTCAATAAAATATTAGAGACTATTTTTATTATGTTAAGTAAATATTGGAGGGAAGAAAAGATGAATAAAAAAAGGGTTTGGAGATCAATTGTGAGATTCTTTTTCTTGTTTTCTAGTTTAGTGAGGAATACAAAGATGGAAAATGGAAAGATTTTGAAATTAAAAATTGAAAGTCTTGAGAGTTAGAGAAATAGAGAGAAAAATCAAATAACAATTAAAATATTTTCAATAATACCAAGCTTAGCCAAAAATATTAAATAAAAAAATTTTAGCGACAATATAAGTACTTAAAATCATCTCATTTTTTTTATTCACCAACATACTCTGTCCAAGATATCTCTGTCATATTTTGTCCAATGTCCAAAACGACGTAGTTTAACTAAAACTATGGACTAAAATTATAAATATCACTAAAATAAACTTTACAATTATTAGACCATAACCAATGAATGAATAAACTCTACAACATAGTTTAATCTTAGACATGATATGACAGAAATAATCTTGAACAGAATATCCCAACTCCATAAAACGAGATATAATTTCCAACATTCTCTTCTTGTCTTTAACTTTTGTCATAACTTGAGTTTATTCCTTTTTTTTTCACTAAATAGGCTGTTATTTGTTAATTGCTTTTGTCCTTGCTACATTATTGTTTCAAATTGTGACACTTTGTGCATCCAATTATGGAATAACTTTTCCGTATTCACCCGAATTTGTAGCGAATTGTTAAAATGTGGATAACATATAGACTTGGGTCGACTACATTTATCTTCCTTGAAGTTAAAGTGATAGCAATCCATCCATGTCTATGGAGTCAAAGCCGACTTCACATAATCCATTGGAGAATCTTGATGCACCAATGACAAGATCAAGGAGCAAAAGGATGAAAGCCACATTGCAAACTTTATTGCCAACACATTGTGAAGCCTTGAACAACTTTGGGGAACACTTGGCATTATCATCACCATCTCAATCACATGAAGTTGTTTGGATCATTTCTTGCATTACAATTCATGAAGAAGTTCCTAGGAGTTCTACATTGGAGCTTAAGGAAATTCCACCTTGAAGAAGTGTTCATGAAGTACAATGAAGACCAAGATGGTGTGCTTGGGTTTTCACATCTTGGATTCACGCCACTTTTAAGTAATTAGGATTTACTTTGTTTTGTAATAAATTAAGTCCATTAAACATTAATTTGGGTTTATATTTCGTTTGAGTAGTTAAATAATTACTTGGCCCAATTATCTTGCAAGATAATGGAAAGTAATTGTTTTAGAAAGTAGCTTCCTAAGTTTTAGGAGCAAGGGCCGAATTCCTAAATTGTAGGGAATTGGCGTTTTTCTTGTTTTATTTTGTTTTGGGAAACTAGTTTGTTAGTTAGTTAGGAAGTCAAGTTGTAAATGGCTTTCACTAGGGTTTCCTAAACACATTGGCTGAATTTACTCCTATTTAAAGGAAGGCCATTGACGTTTTTATGATATATGAAATTGAAAGAATTTTAGCTTTGCTAAAGTAAAACACTTTGAGTTTACAAAATCCCGCGAAGCCTTTAGTGAGGAGCTCTAGGTTTAGCCTATCCATCCTTGAGATCAGGGACAGCCAAACTAATTAATTTAGCTATTGAGTACATTAGCTGGGTTGATTAATTTATAATAACGTTAGGGTTTGATTGGCTTAACATCAACCTTTTCGTTCCATAAGTTTCTTTCCGCCTTTTGTTGTTTTTGTGTCGTGTTTTTGTTGTTAATTTGCTAGTCAACAACGATCTGAACAATGTGGATTGGTGGTCCAGGAGTTCGAGCCTCGGCCATTCATATCAATTGGAATCAGAGCAAAAGGTTGTTGCTTCAAATTCAGGTTACAAATTTCTGTTGTCAAGTTTTCTTGCTGTTTTTCACGTCAATTTTTGTTGCTGTTTGTTGCGTCTTTTTCTTGCTGTTTTGAGTCATCTTTCTGCTGCTATTTCGTGTCTAATTCTGCGCTTTTATTACCCATAATTGGTGCTGAAAATTGCGTTAAAATCCAGCCAAAATTCGTCCAAGAAATTGTCTCAAATTTTGCGTCTTGTTTTACCGTTTTTCCTTTCGTTTTGGCTGCTGTTTTTGTCCAGTTTTGTTGCGTCAATTTGCTGCTGAATTTCTGCACTTTTTGTGTTGAATTGTGTGTTGAAAACTGCATAGGATTTGCATGCAATAGGACTGCACAAATCGTTAAAAGTCTACTTTCCAAATTCGTAAAAACCCTAGTTTTTAGGGTTAGATTCATCTTGTTTCCAAATTCTTCACTTTTTGTTGCCTAATTGACTTGATCATTGTTACGTCCATATTCTGAAGGTTTTCTACTGATTTTGTGACAGTTAAATTGCTGGAACATTGAGATAAGACAACACAACCATCAAAACACAAAGTTGTCTCAAGAACCCTAGTTAGGGTTTGTCCGAAAAAAAAGGCCGATATAAAAAAAAGGGCCGTGATTAAAAAAAAAAAGAGACCAAGTAAAATACAACCCAAAGGCAATTGGTCTAATTCAAAAATAGAAATTCCGACAAAAAGGAAAGTAAAAATTCGTTTTGGCAACTAAAGAACTAAGTGTTCTAGGTTGTTTCCTAAAAAGAACTACTTGTTTCCTAAAAGCACACCTTACTTAAAATTGTCATAACTTTTTCGTTATAAATCGGAATAAGGTGATTCAAGTCACCATCTTCTTGTCTTTCTTTCTATTTTCTAATTCCATTAGTTTCCAAAGCTGAATAAAGTTATACCCTGACATGTTCTTAAATACTCTTGCAGTTATTGCTTAAATAATCTAATTGACTTATCTAGTGTAATTTTTGTGCTTGGCTTATTAGTTGAGACGAGTTCCTCTTCTCAACGAATTGTTAGGTCTAAATTAGACTAGGAAATCAATATTGAGAGTATAGATAGGGTATACAAGAGGAAAACTACCAAATTGAGTGGTGAGTACCTACTACCCAAAGTGAGAAACCCATGAGATATATATACATATATTTTTCTTGTTTTTCACTAATGTGCAGGTAAAAATGGAGGGTGATAAATCCGTATTACAAGACTCACGAAAAATTGATGTTGAAGAACTTTTCTCATGATTCAAAAGATACAAGTCCAACTTGATGAATTAGCTTCAAAACCTAAGCATCAAACCACTAAGAGTTCCACCTCGAGACTCATTAACTTTGATGAGGTTGCATCCGATAATGAAGAGGAGGACATCATTGGTTCTTCTAAGCATGGAAAAACATCCAAGCTTACTATTGGTTCTTTTAAATTGATATTACCTACTTTTCATGGAAAGGCAGATCCCGAAGCATATCTTGATTGGGCACGAGACCTTGACCATCAATTTGAAGGCAATAACTACCCCGAGGATAAGAGGTACCGCCTAGCCTTCATGCATCTCAAGGATTATGCTAGTTTGTGGTGGGATGAGGTAATTAAATCTAGACGCCAAGATGGCGAAAGACCAGTCAAGACTTGGAGCCAAATGAAAGTTCTCATGAGAAAGAAATATGTGCCTTCACATTATCATCGTGAACTCAATCGAAAGTTGCACTCTCTTGTGCAAGGAAGTCGAACTATTGAAGATTACTACCATGAGATGGAAGCACTTATGATTAAAGCCAATGTTCAAGAGGATCCCGACTCAACCATTGAGAGGTTCCTTAGAGGTATGAATCCCGAATTGGTATATCATGTTGATCTTCAAAGTTATGTTGATATTAATGAGCTTGTTCATAAGGCTATTAAGATTGAGAAGCACATGAAACGAAAGGGACGAGTTAGTCAATCTTTCACACAACCACAACCACCTTGGAGGAGAGATTCAAAGCCAAACACTACTCCTTTCACTCCGCCAACAAAACCACGGACCTTTACTCCAATTCTGCCATCAAGTGCACAGTCTAACATCCAAAAATCAGTCCATAAGGCTGTGAATTCAACCCCCCAATCGGCGTCACAACCACAACAAAGATTGAGGGAAATTCGATGCTATAAGTGTCAAGGATATGGTCACCTTCAATCCAATTGTCCTACTCGTAAGTTGATGTTTATCAATGATAATGGAGAAGTGGTAAGTGATAATGAAGATGATGAATTTGTTGATATGCCCGAACTTGTAGAGAAGTATGAAAGTGAAGATAGTGAATCACATGGCACATATTCCGTTGGTGATTATTGTTTGGTAACTCGCCGACTCTTAAATGCACAACCACATCTTGATGATGATCAATTTCAACGTGAGAACATATTTCACATACATTGCAAGGTTCAAGATAAAATTTGTACCATGATCATTGATAGTGGAAGTTGCACAAATGTGGCAAGTATGTTACTTGTCAAGAGGATGAACTTAACTTGCATGAAGCATCCAAAACCATACCGACTTCAATGGCTAAGTCAATCCGCCGAGACACGAGTGACCAAGCAAGTAAAGGTACCATTTAAAATTGGTAATTATGTTGATGAGGTGATATGTGATGTTGTTCCAATAGAGGCCGGTCACATCCTTCTTGGAAGACCTTGGCATTATGATAGAGACGTTTTGTATCATGCCAAGAAAAATTACTACAGTTTTGAACATCAAGGTAAAAAGATCAACCTTAAGGCCTTGAACCCGTCACAAGTCTTTGAAAACCAAGTAAGACTTGCTAAGGCATGTAGTAATTTGAGAGAAGAAGAAGCAAAAGAGAAACTTGAGCTTGAAAAGAAAAAGAATGTAAACAATAGTATAGGTCGAGAAATTGTACCTAGTGCTAATGTTAGTTCTAAAACTTGTTGTTTTGCTTCTATGAGTGAGATAAAGAAAGCAATACTAGATAGGCAACCATTGTATTTATTTTTTCGCAAGGATGTTATTGTTGATAGTGATCACCTTGCTTCTTTGCCTAGTGTTATTTTGTCTCTTTTACAGGAATATGGAGACGTGTTTCTCGAGGACTTACTAATAGGTTTACCACCTATTCGCGGCATTGAACATCAAATTGATTTTGTGCCTGGTGCGCAAATTCCAAACCGCCCAGCCTATAGAGCAAACCCTAAGGAAACAAAAGAGATTCAACATCAAGTGGATGAACTCCTTGACAAAGGTATTGTTCGTGAATCTCAGTCCATGTTCAGTTCTTGTTATTTTGGTTCCTAAAAAGGATGAATCTTGGAGAATGTGTGTTGATTGCCGTGCTATTAATAAAATCACCATTAAGTATAGACATCCAATTCCTAGATTAGATGATATGCTTGATGAATTGCATGGTTCTCATATTTTTACCAAGATTGATTTGAAAAGTGGCTACTATCAAATTCGAATGAAAGAAGGTGATGAATGGAAAACTGCCTTTAAAACAAAGTATGGTTTGTATGAATGGTTAGTTATGCCTTTTGGTTTATCTAATGCACCCAGTACTTTTATGAGGCTCATGAATCACATTTTTCGTCACTTCATTGGAAAATTTGTTGTAGTTTATTTTGATGACATCCTTGTTTATAGCAAATCTGTCACGCCCCAATCCGACGTGGCACGGCCACACGAGTGGAGATTGATTCCAAACGTGCGAAGCCTCACTACGAATGCAATTTAATAGTTTTTAAGTCGTCGATTGAACTTATCAATTCATAACATTCATCATAATCACTAATCTAGTGTCCTCTATGAATAAACATCACATTAAGGCCATGAACGTAAGATTTAAAACCTTGGAAAACAATTAAAATTCGAAAATTTCTTTGTTGCTGAAAATTTCCAAGTGTCGCGACGCACAGCACTTCAGCGTCGCGACGCTGGTGCGCGTCGCGACGCAGAGGGGTCGAGCGTCGCGACAAGGACAAGAAAATTCTCGGGCATGTTTTTGCCCTCTGGGCGTCGCGACGCAGGTACAGGCGTCGCGACGCCGGGCCCTGTTCCTCCAAAAATCGATTTTCATTCTCCTTTCAAAACAAAATGCAATCTTAACACCAAACCAACTCCATAACACTTCAATATGCTACAAACATTCATTTCACAATCCAAAACATTCATTAACATTCCCAAAACTTCACAAATTTCATTATCAAAACCAAATCAAACATCATTCATCGTTATACCATATACATGCATTTCATCATTCACCATTCACAAACTTCAAGCTAAAATCAAAAGAAGGAACATCAAGGTTCCTTTATAAACGATACTAATAGGACTTAATACTAACTCTAAGACTCATAAATTCTAGCATAATAACAACACACTTATACATAACCTCATTATTCTCATTCTAACAATACCAAACTAACTCTTCAAGCCATACTACACACATTGTCTAAACATATTTACAATATCATCAAAATATAACTCTTCTCCTTCAAATTCCAAATCATCACATCTCCAATTCCTCAGAATCTGCAAAACATACAACGACTTGGTGGTATGAGCAAAACATTGCTCAGTAAGTGAGAATAACATTCTTTTATTGAATTGAGCAAGTTATATATCATATATATGTTTTCACAAAAGATTTCAACACATGAAAACCACGTTTGAAAGCGTTCAAAATTCACACACACATATACATATAGCAAGTGGCACGTTCACTTAACAAATAACGTTCACAAATACACATTGGGTATTTGTCATTAGCTCATGAACAATTCAAGAAACTCTCGGTACACTGGATCCAGTTCCTGACTGTTAATCCCGTCAGGTAGGCCAAATAACAAATGAATTCCTAGCTATAACCCCGCTAGGATGGGTCCTGAACAAATGAATTGGAACGTTCCTACCAATCATTTCAAGACCATTCAAGAGCTTATAACACTTAAAACTCATTTAAGCATTTCATCAAACAACTTTAATTCACAAAAAGCCACTGCAATACTTTCACATATATCAAAAGCCAAAATCTAAACAAGCTCAATCCATTTTCATATAATCAACATACAATTTCTCAAAAACACATAAATTCTTCAAAAGCATTTGAAAACATAAAAGAGTGTTAAAACCACTTACTTGTAGTCACTAAGAGTTCTTGCCCTTGATTCCAAGATTATACCACTAATCCAACCACTTCCCTATCATAATCAAAACTCAAACCTCTTAATACTCTTAAGATCAAAACAAAGATCTATCTATGATTTCAATCGGCTAAGAAGTTCCTTACCTTACTTAGATGGAAATTTGAGAGAGAATTTGTTGCCTTATCCCTTCAATCATCACTAGCCCCTTGCCCTATTTAAAAGAATGAAAGGAAGGAGAAGATAAATAAAAGAAATAAGAACTTGATGAAGAAATAGCTCCCAATTTGAAATGTAAGGGTTTTATACCATTTTTCTCAAAATTGCTATAAAGGTCCCTATAGTCATACTTAATTATGAGATGACCACCTTTTTGTTATTATTTGGTTCTTGGTATTACATTCTACCCTCCTTATAAAAAGTTTCGGCCTCGAAACTTAAAGTACCTTGTTCCTCAAACAAGTGTGGATACTTTTCTTTCACTTCTTCTTCTAATTCCCAAGTTGCCTCACGAGGAGTGTGATTTGACCATTGTATCTTCACATATGGAATTGTTCTCCGTCTTAACACTTGCTCCTTCCGGTCAACAATTCGTAGAGGTAACTCCCTATAGGACAAATTCTCTTGCACCTCCAATGGTTCCACTTCTATCTCGTGACTAGGATCGGAGACATACCGTCTTAATTGGGACACGTGGAACACATTGTGCACTCTTGACAAGGACGGTGGCAAAGCAAGCCTATACGCAAGGTCTCCAATCTTCTCCAATATCTCAAATGGTCCAACATATCGCGGACTTAACTTCCCACTTTTGCCAAATCTCATAACTCCTTTGCTAGGCGACACCCGTAGATAAACTTTCTCTCCACTCTGAAACTCTAAAGGCCTTCTCTTGGTATCCGCCCAACTCTTTTGCCTATCTTGAGCCGCTTTCAAATGATCTCGAATCAAGGGAACTTTCTCAAGAGTTACTTGTACCAAATCCGGTCCCATAATATTTTTCTCACCAATTTCATCCCAACAAATGGGTGACCGACATTTCCTCCCATACAATGCCTCATAAGGTGCCATTCCAATGCTAGCATGAAAGCTATTATTGTAAGCAAACTCAATGAGCGTCAAATAATCAACCCAACTACCCTTGAAATCAAGCACACACGCTCTTAACATATCTTCAAGGGTTTGAATGGTTCTTTCCGATTGACCGTCCGTCTGTGGGTGAAAAGCTGTACTAAGTGTCACTTTGGTCCCCATGGCTCGATTAAAGCTTTCCCAAAACCTAGACACAAACCTTGGATCTCTATCTGATACAATACTGACCGGTACCCCATGTAAACGGATAATATTATCCATGTACATATTGACTAATTGCTCCATTGTAGCCGTGGCCCGCATGGGTAAGAAATGAGCGGTCTTAGTCAATCTATCCACGATTACCCATATGGTATCTTGACTCGTCTTGGTTTTTGGCAATCCACATACGAAATCCATAGTCACATGTTCCCATTTCCAAACCGGTATCTCTAACGGTTTCAACAATCCTCCAGGACGTTGATGTTCAGCCTTGACTTGTTGACATACCATGCATTTGGAAACAAAGTCAGCAATGTCTCTCTTCATTCCACTCCACCAAAAATTTCTTTTCAAATCCTTGTACATTTTTGTGCTTCCTGGATGAATGGAAAATTTCGAATTATGTGCTTCCTTTAAAACCTCATTCTTCAAGTCTGAATCATTGGGTACACATAATCTTCCTCGATACCACAAACTTCCATCATCATGAAATTGGAAATCGGATTGTTGACCTTCTTTAACTTGGCCTTCCTTATTCCTCAATGTATCATCATTGACCTGAGCACTTTTGATTCGTTCAAGAAGTGTAGGTTGTGCTAACAAAGCTGTTAGAAATCCATCAGTTGCCTCAATCACCTCAATCTCTAACTTCTCAAATTCGGAAATCAACCGATTCTGTTGGGTCAACAACGATGCTAGTGTTCCTGAAGACTTTCTACTCAAAGCATCCGCTACTCTATTTGCCTTTCCGGGATGGTATTTAATATCCAAATCATAGTCATTCAACAATTCTAACCATCGCCGTTGTCTCATATTCAATTCCTTCTGAGTAAACAAATACTTCAAGCTTTTATTATCTGTAAATATCTCACATTTTTCCCCATATAGATAATGTCTCCAAATCTTCAAAGCAAACACCACAGCTGCTAGTTCGAGATCGTGTGTCGGGTAGTTCTGTTCATACTTCTTCAATTGGCGAGAAGCATAAGCAATGACTCTTCCATTTTGCATTAACACACATCCCAAACCATTCTTAGAAGCGTCACTGTACACCGTGAATCCTCCTGACTCAGATGGAAGAGTAAGTACTGGTGCAGAAACCAATTTTCTCTTCAACTCCTGGAAACTGTCTTCACAAGCTACAGTCCATTCAAACTTTACCCTTTTCTGAGTCAATTGAGTCAAAGGAATTGCAATGGATGAAAATCCTTCAATGAATTTCCTATAGTACCCGGCCAACCCTAGAAAACTCCGAACCTCCGTCACATTAGTCGGTTTAGGCTAATCCACAATTGCTTCTATCTTTTTAGGATCCACCATCACACCCACTTCCGATATCACATGACCTAAGAAAGCCACACTCTTTAGCCAAAACTCACATTTGCTAAGCTTGGCGAAGATTTTCTTTTCTCTCAAGGTTTAAAACACTATCCTCAAATGCCCAGCGTGCTCTTCCTCCGTCGGAGAATACACTAAAATATCATCAATGAATACCACGACAAATTTGTCCAGTTGAGACTTAAAAACCCTGTTCATCAAATCCATAAAAGCAGCAGGGGCATTTGTTAGTCCAAAAGGCATAACAAGAAATTCATAATGCCCATACCTCGTTCTGAAAGCAGTCTTTGAAACATCCTCTGACTTAATTTTCAACTGATGGTAGCCCGAACGCAAATCAATCTTTGAGAAAACCCTAGCTCCCTTTAGTTGATCAAATAAGTCATCTATCCTTGGTAGGGGATATTTGTTCTTAATGGTAATCCTGTTCAATTCCCGATAATCAATACAAAGTCTCAAACTCCCATCCTTCTTCTTCACAAATAGAACAGGAGCACCCCACGGAGATACACTAGGTCGGATAAATTTAAGATCCAACAGTTCTTGCAATTGAACCTTAAGCTCTCGTAGTTCCGCCGGTGCCATTCGATAAGGAGCTTTAGAGATTGGTGCTTCCCCAGGAATCACATTAATTTCGAACTCAATTTCACGATCCGGTGGAAGTCCTGGCAATTCCTCGGGAAACACATCAGGAAATTCTTGAACTACAGGAATGTCGCTCAAGTTCACACCCTCTTTCTTGACGTCAATAACATTTGCCAAATAACCCACACAACCTTTTCGAAGGGCTTTCCAAGCTTGCATGGCCGATATTATCGGAGTTGTACTTTTGTCTCGCTTCTCCATACTCCCTTGGAAAGAAAATTCTTCCCTACCCGGAATTTCAAACTTAACTTTCTTACCTCGACAATCCACACAAGCATAGTTGTTGGTTAACCAATCCATTCCTATAATTACATCAAAATCCTTCATGTTGATTTGAATCAAATTCGCCTTAAGTTCTTGCCCGCTAATTTCCACCAAACAATTTCTATGTACAAGATTTGAGGTAAGGACCTTTCCTCCCGGGGTAGCTACATGATAGGGCTCTCTAAGGTGTTCTGGTTTAGAACTCAATTTAATAGCACATCTCTTAGACATAAAAGAGTGAGAAGCCCCACAATCGAATAAAACCATAACGGGTACTGAATTTATCATTATAGTACCTGTGACGACATCTTCGGACACTTCCGCCTCAGATTGAGTCAATGCGAAGACACGAGCATTGGTAGGTTTGGCTTTGTGTTGTGGAAGAGTGGGACACTCATTGATCCTGTGTCCTGGCTTGCCACACCAAAAGCATGCTCCACTTTTCCATCGACATTCTCCGGAATGCATGCGATGGCAGAATTCACATTCCTTCCTGTTACTCCCTGTTGGATTGGGAGGTCGTGGTAGATTAGGTGGTGGTCCACGTCTCTTATTCATTGGTTGGTTTCCCCACGGTTGCTTTGATCCTTGACCTTGAGAGGGCATTGGTCTAGCTCTCTTGGCACGAAATTCGGCGTCACCTCTCTTGAGATCCGCCTCGATTCCTATGCACCTCTTAAAGGATTCCTCATAGCTACTTGAAGGCATGGAGGACAATCTAGCTCGAACACGTCCAAGTAACCCCTCCTCAAACCTAAGCAATTTAATGCTATCGTCCGCCATCACAGTTGGCACATATCGTCCCAAGGAGTTAAACTTCCCCGCGTACTCCACAATGGACATGTTCTCCGTTTGCTTCAAATTGAAGAACTGTCTTTGCTTCTCACTACGAATGGAGTCGGGAAAGTAGTGTTTTAAGAAAACACTCTTGAATGTTTTCCAGTCCAAGGTCTGTCCTTCACGAACATAAGCCGGGGCCGTTCCTTTCCACCATTGTTCCGCATCTCCGACTAGGAAAGGAATGACTACCTTGGGCTTCACTTCCTCCGGAACCTCCAATACATCAAAATTGGCTTCCAATTCGTGTAACCACTTCTCCACCTTCTCAGGATCCGGAGCCCCATCAAAGATAGGCATGTTCGCCTTCTTCAAATTCTCATAGTGGGTTTTACTCCCGTCAACTGTTGACGCTGACGGCTCTCTTGTTCTTGTTGCCACCGATGTTGGTTTTGCATAATCTGTGCCATCATGCCAAAGGCGGTGGAGAACTCCGGTGGCATTGTCATAGTGGTCGCATTGTTCACCGGTGGATCATGGGATGACTCACCCCCTGTAGCCGTTCTATTGACTAATGGCCGAGGTGTAGGAGTCACCAAATGCTCCCCCGTATGTGCTCCTTCGCTATCGCCATTGACATGGCTCTCCACTATCACCACATGGGGAATTTCTTCACTCCCACTATTTTGTGCCATAATCTATCATAAAAGATTAATTAAATCTCCATTAGTTCATATAAGCATAGAAGGAAAGAAAATGAATGGTATTCCTAACAATAATGTACTAAATCCATCACCTATACATGCACATATTTATCAACTTAGTTATTCTCTGATACCACTTAAATGTCACGCCCCAATCCGACGTGGCACGGCCACACGAGTGGAGATTGATTCCAAACGTGCGAAGCCTCACTACGAATGCAATTTAATAGTTTTTAAGTCGTCGATTGAACTTATCAATTCATAACATTCATCATAATCACTAATCTAGTGTCCTCTATGAATAAACATCACATTAAGGCCATGAACGTAAGATTTAAAACCTTGGAAAACAATTAAAATTCGAAAATTTCTTTGTTGCTGAAAATTTCCAAGTGTCGCGACGCACAGCACTTCAGCGTCGCGACGCTGGTGCGCGTCGCGACGCTGGTGCGCGTCGCGACGCAGAGGGGTCGAGCGTCGCGACAAGGACAAGAAAGTTCTCGGGCATGTTTTTGCCCTCTAGGCGGCGCGACGTAGGTACAGGCGTCGCGACGCCGGGCCCTGTTCCTCCAAAAATCGATTTTCATTCTCCTTTCAAAACAAAATGCAATCTTAACACCAAACCAACTCCATAACACTTCAATATGCTACAAACATTCATTTCACAATCCAAAACATTCATTAACATTCCCAAAACTTCACAAATTTCATTATCAAAACCAAATCAAACATCATTCATCGTTATACCATATACATGCATTTCATCATTCACCATTCACAAACTTCAAGCTAAAATCAAAAGAAGGAACATCAAGGTTCCTTTATAAACGATACTAATAGGACTTAATACTAACTCTAAGACTCATAAATTCTAGCATAATAACAACACACTTATACATAACCTCATTATTCTCATTCTAACAATACCAAACTAACTCTTCAAGCCATACTACACACATTGTCTAAACATATTTACAATATCATCAAAATATAACTCTTCTCCTTCAAATTCCAAATCATCACATCTCCAATTCCTCAGAATCTGCAAAACATACAACGACTTGGTGGTATGAGCAAAACATTGCTCAGTAAGTGAGAATAACATTCTTTTATTGAATTGAGCAAGTTATATATCATATATATGTTTTCACAAAAGATTTCAACACATGAAAACCACGTTTGAAAGCGTTCAAAATTCACACACACATATACATATAGCAAGTGGCACGTTCACTTAACAAATAACGTTCACAAATACACATTGGGTATTTGTCATTAGCTCATGAACAATTCAAGAAACTCTCGGTACACTGGATCCAGTTCCTGACTGTTAATCCCGTCAGGTAGGCCAAATAACAAATGAATTCCTAGCTATAACCCCGCTAGGATGGGTCCTGAACAAATGAATTGGAACGTTCCTACCAATCATTTCAAGACCATTCAAGAGCTTATAACACTTAAAACTCATTTAAGCATTTCATCAAACAACTTTAATTCACAAAAAGCCACTGCAATACTTTCACATATATCAAAAGCCAAAATCTAAACAAGCTCAATCCATTTTCATATAATCAACATACAATTTCTCAAAAACACATAAATTCTTCAAAAGCATTTGAAAACATAAAAGAGTGTTAAAACCACTTACTTGTAGTCACTAAGAGTTCTTGCCCTTGATTCCAAGATTATACCACTAATCCAACCACTTCCCTATCATAATCAAAACTCAAACCTCTTAATACTCTTAAGATCAAAACAAAGATCTATCTATGATTTCAATCGGCTAAGAAGTTCCTTACCTTACTTAGATGGAAATTTGAGAGAGAATTTGTTGCCTTATCCCTTCAATCATCACTAGCCCCTTGCCCTATTTAAAAGAATGAAAGGAAGGAGAAGATAAATAAAAGAAATAAGAACTTGATGAAGAAATAGCTCCCAATTTGAAATGTAAGGGTTTTATACCATTTTTCTCAAAATTGCTATAAAGGTCCCTATAGTCATACTTAATTATGAGATGACCCCCTTTTTGTTATTATTTGGTTCTTGGTATTACAAAATCACTTGATGAGCATGTTGAACATCTTAAGTTCGTGTTTGCTGTGTTACGTGAGAACAAATTGTATGCTAACCTTAAAAAGTGTTCTTTTTGCATGGAATCAATTATCTTTTTGGGTTATGTTGTTAGTTCTCAAGGTATATCAGTTGATGAGTCAAAAGTCAAAGCAATCATGGATTGGCCTAGACCGAAAAATGCTAGTGATGTTAGAAGTTTTCATGGTTTAGCAAGTTTTTATAGAAGGTTTGTTAAGGATTTTAGTTGTATAGCTGCACCTTTAAATGAACTTGTTAAAAAGAATGTCACTTTTGAGTGGAAAGACGAACATGAAAAATGTCACACTTTATTGCATGTTCTAAGTCTAATGATGCTACACATATTGCTGATTTATTCTTTAAGGAGATTGTAAGATTGCATGGTATTCCACAAAGTATTGTTAGTGAAAAGGATGTTAAATTCTTGTCTCATTTTTGGCGTACTTTATGGAATAAGTTAGGCACTAAATTGTTGTTTTCTACTGTTGCACATCCACAAACTGATGGATAAACTGAAGTAATTAATCGCACTTTATCTACCTTACTTCGTGCCATTATCCAAAAGAACTTAAAAAATTAGGAAAACTGTTTACCTCATATTGAGTTTTCATATAATAGGACTTTGCATAGTTCTACTAATTGCTCACCTTTTGAAGTTATTTACGGATTTAATCCATTAACTCCACTTGATATTTTACCTCTTCCTATTAATGAGTTTTTTAATGTAGAAGGTAAAAAGAAAGCTGAATTTGTGAATGAGTTACATGAGAAGGTTCGAAATAATATTCAAAGGCATAATGAACAAGTTGCTAAGCAAGCCAATAAGGGTAGAAGGCAAGTGATATTCGAACCGGGTGATTGGGTTTGAATTCACTTAAGAAAATAGAGGTTTCCTGAGAAAAGGAAATCTAAACTTTATCCAAGAGGAGATGGTCCTTTTCGAGTATTGGAAAGGATTGGTGACAATGCTTACAAGATCGAACTTCCAAGTGAGTATGGTAACGTTTCATCTACATTTAATGTTTCTGATTTATCTTTGTATGATGTAGGTGATTCGAGGACGAATCCTTTCGAGGAGGGAGGGAATGATAGCAATCCATCCATGTCTATAGAGCCAAAGCCGACTTCACATGATCCATTGGAGAATCTTGATAGACCAATGACGAGACTAATGAGCAAAAGGATGAAAGCCACATTTTGTGAAGCCTTGAACAACTTTGGGGAACACTTGGCGTCATCATCACCATCTCAATCACATGAAGTTGTTTGGAACATTTCTTGCATTACAATTCATGAAGAAGTTCCTAGGAGTTCTACATTGGAGCTTAAGGAAATTCCACCTTAAAGAAGTGTTCATGAAGTACAATGAAGACCAAGATGGTGTGTTTGGGTTTTCACATCTTAGATTCACGCCACTTTTAAGTAATTAGGATTTACTTTGTTTTGTAATAAATTAAGTCCATTAAACATTAATTTGGGCTTATATTTTGTTTGAGTAGTTAAATAATTACTAGGCCCAATTATCTTGCAAGATAATGGAAAGTAATTGTTTTAGAAAGTAGCTTCCTAAGTTTTAGGAGCAAGGGCCGAATTCCTAAATTGTAGGGAATTGGCGTTTTTCTTGTTTTGTTTTGTTTTAGGAAACTAGTTTGTTAGTTAGTTAGGAAGTCAAGTTGTAATTGGCTTTCACTAGGGTTTCCTAAACACATTGGCCGAATTTACTCCTATTTAAAGGAAGGCCATTGACTTTTTTATGATATATGAAATTGAAAGAATTTTAGCTTTGCTAAAGTAAAACACTTTGTGTTTGCAAAATCTCGCGAAGCCTTTAGTGAGGAGCTCTAGGTTTAGCCTATCCGTTCTTGAGATCAGAAACAGCCAAACTAATTAAGTTAGCTATTGAGTACATTAGCTTGGTTGATTAATTTGTAATAACGTTAGAGTTTGATTGGCTTAATATCAACCTTTTCGTTCCATAAGTTTCTTTCCGCCTTTTGTTGTTTTTGTGTCGTGTTTTTGTTGTTAATTTGCTAGTCAACAACGATCCGAAGAGTGTGGATTGGTGGTCCAGGAGTTCGAGCCTCGACCATTCATATCATAAAGTCATATTAAAAAAAATTATGTTTACAAATAGAGTAAATTACCCTAATAATCGCTCAACTTAGGGATAAGTAATGTTTAAATCACGAATTTTGAAAATAAATTATATCTTGATCTCTCAACTTAAATTTTGTCACACAAAATAGTTCTTAATTTATTTTTCATCTATATAATAAGTAACACATTAGTTATGTGGTACAAAATAACCTCATTTAAATGATGAACAGTGTCACTGACAAACAGTATTATTTGTTAAATGGATGAAATATGAGTTAAGAACTATCTCTGTGACAAAATCCTAATTGATGGGTCAAAATGTAATTTATTTAAAATTAGGGATAAAAACCATACTTATCTTCAATTTCTGACATTCTTGAAGTCATTTATCCTTACAAAATGAGATGGGATTTTTGTGTAACATTATCCTATATTATCATGTTCAATATTTAAAACGATATCATTTCATTAAAACTAGAATTAAAATAATGTCGTAGGGTTCACTCACATGTAATTTGAGGTTGAATAATTGTAGATTTGATTTTAGTGATATTTATGCTTTTATTCCCTGATTTTAATGTAACGATATCGTTTTAAGCATTGAACATAATAATACATGACAATTTTAGACAAACGATTCGGTCTGCTTACAAAAATTGTATTATCTCTTTCAATGACCAAATTCCAAATATATAACAAATGCGACATTGACTCAGTGAATTTTTGTTATAAAATTTTTAAAATATCCATAATAAATTTTAATTAAAGAGAGATTAATTAATTTTAATGTTGTATGTACAAATTAATACTGATTTAGAGTTGCAGACTAAACAAAAGTAAAATGTTCATATATGCATAGACTAGTACATTATACTTTGGAAACGTAAAACAAAAGCTAAAACCAAATTAACCAATCCACCGTCCAAGTTTGTCAGTGTAAATGGGAGATGGAGAAATTAAGACTATTCAATTTTGTGGTCTTTACTGTGCTCACGAAGTACACTTCAACTAAGATTCTTATTCGATTCACCGTCCAAGTTTGTCAGTGTACATGGGAGATGGAGAAATTGAGACTATTCACTTGTGTTTTTTGTGTTCTTAAGTGTGCTCACGAAGTACACTTCAACTAAAAATTCACATTATTCTAATCAATTGCTTTCATATTTCAATTACTATGACATAACCTACGAATTGCCATTCATTTTTTGTACACACACTTGTGTTTGTCAAGTGAATAAATTTCTTTCCAAGTATTCATCGAATAAGTTTCCGTTTGGAGAGGTGATTTTGGATTATATCATGAAATTTGTTTTCTTGCGATTTGTTATGAGAAAAATATATTTTGGGAATGTTTGGAATGAATGATTTTGTTTTATTGGGATTTGTATGGAAGATTTTTTTATTAATAAAAGTTTGAAATTTAAATTTAAATTAATATTTTATTAATTTATTTTGATAGGAATTGTGTTAGAAAGAATTGTTTATTATTAAATTTTAAATTCAAATTTAATAGTTTATTTATAAAAAAACTGTAGCAAAAATAATTACTGTAGCATTGTTTTTATTTTTAAAAATTTTGATGATAAAATTGAACAAAACAAATACCTCATTTTGTAATTGTGAAATAAATCACAAAATTTAAGCCTTCCAAACAGAGCCATATAATTATATTATTATAATTTCATAATTTTTATTTTGTCGAAAACATTAATTTTATTAATGAATAAAAAAATATATTGATTTAACTAATTGACAATTAACGTGACCAACTGATATAAAAAAAACTTCTTGTGTTGTATATCAGAGCCAATATAGAGATAAAATCGCATATGTATTATATGTTCATCCCTACAAATTGAGTATCTAACAAAGTAATTAAAAATTTTAAAAAATTACACAATAGAGCATTCGTACTACTATAAATACAGCTAAACTTGGAGTAGTTTAATTCTTACTAATAGTCGCTCTAACCTACAGAAACTCCATCTAACTTTATCCATACCGACCACATTTTTTTCTTTTCTTGGTCTAAGGCGATATCAATTTCATAAAATAGACAAACTCAAATTTACAAAGGTTGGAATGATGACACTAGATCTTCTGTCTAAGATTTTGTACTCTGTGCTAATTAAAACTACGTAGGGTTCACTAATCTCTTGGTTACCGTCTAATAATTTTAAAGTAATTTTAATGATATTTATGCATTTAGTCCCTACTTTTAATGAAACTACGTAGTTTTAAGAATAATACTGGATAAATATTGGACAGAGGATCTGAACTCTGGATTGATCCATACAAGTGAGCCGCCAACTAGGGAATTGGTAAGATCAATTTTGAGAAAGATTAGTTTCATATGGTTTAGTAGCAAGTAAATGACTAGTCCGGCCACATTCATAATATTATTTTTCTTCTTTTTTTTTTTTTGTTTAAATTTGTTTTTTTTTTTTCCACCAGCGAAAACCAGAGAGTACTATTGTTAAGTTATCATCTATAATGTGATTCTGATGTTACTTTATTTAATGACTGTTGTGATTTCTTCTCGCAGTTGACAGTAATAACCTTGTCTTGATATTCTTGGGTGAAAATAATGCTTTGAAGTTAGGACAAAGCTTGTTTTCTAAATCACGACATGAATATCAATAAAATAAACCGCCCCCATTAGTGATTTCTTCTTCTTTTTTTTTTTTTTTGAATTATCTATTTCTCTAATAATTAAGTTGCAGAGCTAGAAAACAACGTTTAGTGGGGGTAATGCAAAATATATAATGATAAATAAATGAAATAGTTTTCAAAATAAATTTAAAAAATAGTAAGAACATAAAAAATAGTATACTTATTTGAGTTAATTACACAAATTTGATGTTCAAATATAGCTTTAACACACAATATGATATTTAAATTTGAATCTTTTAAATTTTACTAATAGTTATATAATTTAATATTTTTAATGAGCGCACTCAACATCATAATCACACAGAATAATAGCAATTTAAACATTTTTTACCCAACAATTTAAATAATTAATATAAAAATATAATTACATAAAATATCCATTAAAAATTATAGAAACTCGGTTCTTCAATGAATATCAATTTATCAATAATAAAAAATATTTCCTTATTAGTATTTTCCATGTTTCTTATTCCAAAAATACTCAAAAAAAAAATCTTTAATTTGCTATTCGGATTTCTTAACTTCTCTAAAATTCTTAGTAAATGTTTTCCAATTTTCTATTCAGTTTTTTCTGCTTCTCCAAAATTCATAATATATTTTTTTATAATTGAAAGGAAGATAATATAGTTTTTATGAATACAAGTGAAACAAGAAGAGTTGAAGAGAACAAGGAGGTTCAATATAAATGGCAAAAAGATAAAGTAAGATTTTTTTTTATTTCAAACAAAATTGTTATACCCTAGTACTATATTGTGATATCTTCTCTTCTTTGGTTTCTTTTCTATAGTAAAAAGGAATACATCTTTTTTATTGTTATGTTTTTTTGGTATAAATTGTGGGCCATAAAACTATAAATAAATTGAGTCTCATCTTATATACATTGTGGAGCTTAAATTTATAGATAAACTAGACCTATTAAATACTTTATTTTTCTTAGTGGGGGCAAATATTTGTAATGTTCCCTCAACTCGATATTTGTAATATATGAACATTCATCAACCCATTTTTTTATCCATTTATCTTTTGTGATATAACACTATCTAATATTCAAAACAAGCTCGTTATATAATACCAAAACAGCTAAAAGATCGTTGTAATCCAATTGAATAAAAAATGATTTAAAAAACGGTATATATTACAAAATTCACGTTAATGAATTGTATATAATCTTTTACAAAAATTAAAATTAAAATGATATTTACACCAAATTAAGGTACCAAAACCAAAACATTTACAATGACTGATCATTGTATTATTTGAGGAAAAAATTGTCAAAATAGTCACAATATTGTAAAAAACATTATTTGTCATCCATATTAAAAATAATGCATTTTAATCATTGACATTTAAAAAGTGAATCATATTAGTCATCAACCAAATTTGATTAACTTTTTTAATAGAGAAAATGCATGTTCACATCATGTACCACTTAATAAAGAGGTAAAAATAGAAATTCGATTTATTTTTCAAATAAAACCTTTCATAATTTATTCATATTCCGTCGCTAATGAAGAAAGAGTCCACTGATAAAAAAAAATGACAAATAATGAATAAGCCGATTGTAATGTAGAGTTTTATCTGAAGAATAATTTAATTTTCTACTTCACCCTTTCATTGAGTGGTTTGTATGTGAACGTGTATTTTCTATGCTAAAAAAAGTAACAAAAGTTGATTGAGTACCTAATTTAGTGCATTTTTTAAATCTCAATAACTAAAATACATCATTTTTAACGTGAATGAAGAAATAAACTTTTTTTAATGTCAGTGACCATTTTGATAATTTCTTTATTTGAGTGATAAAGTACCTCAACCAAAATAGATGAAAAAAAAATTATTGTGGGATCACAAAAATTTTTGGATATTTTTGTAAAGAATATTCAAAAATTCTAGATGAAAGCTAGTTGAAAGAAAGGAGAATTCAAGACATTGATACGAAAGACAAACTGATTCGCATTTAGAAAAGGAAAGATGCATGTACCCCTTTTCATGAATTATCGCTATCTTGTAAATATTCAATTGTTGAATTTTCACAAAAACTTTTGTCAAATCAATTCATATATAAGACATGATTCATTAAATAAGTAATTAATCGTTATTCTAATTTCGTATTGCTTATACTATGCATTGAGATCGCGATTAGTTCATTATTACATATATGAATCCGCTTCACAAGAAACCAACTATTGAATCAGTTAGTCTCTTGTGAAGTGGGTTAATATATGGAACAATGAGTTAATCGTCATTTCAACGCGCAATAAAAGTGGTAAGAAATTATAATCATGATTTAAACGACAATTAATTATCAGTTTCATAGATGAACCACGTTTTATATAAGAATCGGTTTCACATGAGTTTTTATATTTACTTAGATTTCACATTAAGTTTTGATGATAGATGATATAAATTACGTTGACGGTTACTAAACAATTTGAAAGATATACTTTTAACTATTTTTTTTTTTTTAAATTTTAATTTGGTCATTTATCTATCAAAAGAGGTTACTATTGGCATGACTATTCCGTTAACTTTAACCGTTATTTTTGAATTTTTTTTCGTTAAATTCAATTTTTTTTTTATTAAAGCATATTTTTAAGCATAAAATTTCAGCACAACTTTATTAGTTGAACATCTAATATCCTAAATTATAAACTTTAACAATTTATCTCATTTTTAAATATAATATTAGCTAAAAAATACAAAGAAATATTTGAAGTTTACAAAAAAATTCAAAAATAACGTTGAAATTAATGAAATGGCTAATAATATACCATATACCACTTTTCATAAATGAGTGACCAACTTGAAATTAAAAAAAAAAAAGAATAGTAACCAAAAGTATATAATCCAAATAGTTTAGTAGCTTTCAAGATAATTTATCCTAAATCGTATTTATGTAAAATTTTATTATCAATTATTTATTCATCTATCTACAAATCTATTAAATGATAATAAAACAGCAAGCAAATACAATTTTGAGTCGTGGACAAAAATCTGGTGTTGGTTAATTTCTTGAAAAGTTTACTAGTTTATATATATATATATGTGTGTGTGTGTGTGTGGAATAATCATTTGATTGGTATTTAAATGTGTAAAACATCGCAAAATATAACAGTAGAGGAATCAAAGTTTTCAACTGTTTTGACAAAATAGGCAAATATGTTTCTCTTTTCAACAACATGATGTTTGTTGATGGACACTGGTGGAACCATAACCAAAATTGAGAATGTGCTTATATATATATATAACTAGTATAAAATATTTTTTCATTAAATATATATATACAATTAATAAAGTATCAATTAATTGACAATCATATAATAATGAAAATATAAATATATACACATACTACCTACTAATAAAGTACTTATTTATTAACATTTGAACATAAAATAAAATAGATGTGTCGTATAAGTTTACCAGTGTTATAAATTTTGAAAATTTTATTTATTTTATTCTTATTCTCCATGAATACTAAAATTGTCATAAAAAAATCATAGAATATCTTTAATTTAGTGTTTCAATATATTCAAAATTTTCAATTTTGATGAGATACACATGAAATAATTCAAATTTAGTTCATGGGCATATAGTCATATAGATTTATTAATTTGAACACTTTGTTTGATTGCCTATTTTTCTAAATTTAGCGGATAATTTTAACTTCTTTTTTATGATTATTCAAGCTATCAAAATAAAATTAAATTAAACTTTTTTATTTTATGATAATCGATTAAAATCAAATTTGGACTTGGACTTTTAGTTACTACGTATTAAAAGATAACAAAAAAATGGACCTTATTCTCTCTCCTAAATCTCAATCATCTAATCATCAATATCTAAAATCCAATTCCCCTTTCTATCTATATCACCTCTAGTTACGTACCACCATCAAACAGTATGGTTGATATGTTATATTTTTATCGAATTTTTCACTGTTATGTTATGTTTTTATCGTATTTTTCACAGTATTGAATGACAGAATGGATAAAATTACCAGTGCTCAAATAATGGAGATAAATGTACTAATCCTAAGTTTTTGAAGCAACGATGTGCGACCGCACCTGGTCGCCCCTTTAAATCCGTCCATGTTGACGAACCTAAAATGACAAAGACCTTGTGAAGTACGGAACTCTTAGTGATCAACTGGAGAGTCATTCTAGTTTGAACATAGAACAGTAGAGGAATCAAAGTTTTGCAGTGTTTTGACAAAATGGGCAAATATGTTTCTCATTTCAACAACACGATGTTTGTTGACGAACCTAAAATGACAAAGACCTTGTGAAGTACGGAAATATGCAAATTTTTGGATGTTTCTTAGTGATCAACTGGACAGTCATTTTAGTTTGAACAGTCATCGTTTAATTTGTTCCGAACATATTCAAATTTACTGTGAAGGTAAAAATTTTACAATTGAATGTAAATTCCTAATGTAGAACATACAAGACTTAAATGGTCAATAAGAGTAGTTATTTATAGTTATGAATGCTGTGGAAAATAAATTATTTTGATTTTATCTTGAGTAAATGATCCTAAAAATTCCTTAATTTGGGAATAGATATCATTTTGATTCTAATCTTGAAAAAGTGTTTTTTAATCGCTCAATTTAAATTTTGTTAGATGAATAGTTTTAACTCATTTTTTATTTATTTACCAATTTGTTATATGACATTGAACGGGTGTCATTTTAAATGCTAATCGGTATTACATGACAAACGCATTACTAGCAAGATGAACAAGAAAGTGAACTAATGAATATCATTCATATGACAAAATCTAAATTAAATGATTAAAATAATTTTTTTTTTTAAATATCAAGAACAAGAATACTTGCCCTCAAGTTAGGGATTGGTAATCATTTACCCTTTTATATTTGGACATGAGTAACCTTGATAATATAAAAATGTAATGGTACGTATATAATGTGACAAATTATGAGTGAACTTTTTTACTTTTAATGTTGCAAATTAGTTGACTAGTTAACAATGAGTTAAACAAAGGCATTAAGAATTTTGTATTATTTTATGGTGGTGAGTCAAAGCATAAGTGTGTGATTCAGTCCTCGCTGTTTAGTTCTATATACAGATTCTATTGTGTTTCCTTTATAGTCATTATAGAAATGCATGTGAAATATTACATCTCATATATGATTGTATTTCATTCTAAGTTTCTTGCCATTTTGTTTGAAAATAGTGGCTGATTTCATAAATTAGAGTTTTAGGAGCAATATTGTGTAATATTACTTGTAAAAGTTACGTTTTTATTTTATTAAAGACTTAATTGAAATTTTTTAATTTTTTCAAAAGAAAAAATATAAATTTTTAAATGTTAGGTGGCAGCATCCCCTCCTACGAGATCACATACTTTGTCTAATATTATCTCTGTCATATTCTATCAAATGTCCTAAACGACATAGTTTAACTAAAACTATGGACTAAAAGCATAAATATCACTAAAATAACTTTACAATTATTAGACCCAAAATAAGGAATGAGTGAATCTTACAAAGTTTAATCTTAGACATGGTAAGACAGAGATCAGTGGCGGAACCAAAGGGGGGCTAGTAGTGTCATTTTTGTACCAAAATAAATTACTTACTTTAAAGGATAAACAATAATATAGCGAGAGTAAGATCGATCCCACGAGGAACGGAAACACTATCTCTTCTAGTTAATTCAAGGAAAAATGTCACGAATAATAATGATTAATTAAGAAAAGTAAATAAAACTAATTAATAAGAAATTACTTTGGAAAAATACACAAAATAGGAAACCTCGGCAAACAAGTAAATTCACATTAACTAATTATCTATCGGTCATAGACTCAATGATTAATTCATATCATGAATCAACCAATTATAGGCTACCGAGAATCAACTCCGACGTAGCCTAATTTCTCCTTAATTTATTGATAATTGACAAGAATCAGCTTAATCAATTATTTCTCTAATCCTAACATAACCCGATGGAATCAGCCAATACCAGATTTAATGTCAAAACAGCATTAAACAATAGAGAAACCCAATTCTCATAAATTATAATCATGATCAGCATGTCACAATTTATTAGCCTAAAATTTCCGTCTACTGAGAGAGTATCTTCGCCACTAATTAATCCTATCTACTAGATCCAGTGAAATAATAGGAGATTAATTGGCACTATTTAGATTAATTAAACATGGCCAGCATATAACAAATCCAAATAATTAACTCTATGCAAAGAGAATTTTTGAAACTCATAAAATATTAATTATATTAAAACAATTAGGTCTCACGAGTAAATAACAGTTAAAGCTTCATTACTTATATGCCGAAAAATAAACTACTCAAGAAACATAATTAAAGATGAAATAAAAGTAAGAAATACAATACTATCTGGAATTAACCACTGTCGTTTGCCCGAAAGACGGCTGAGTCTGGAACAGCAACTACACGAACTGAAAATAAAACTTACGAACTATAACCAAATGAGCATAGCTTAAATGGTATCACAAGTGGGATTCCACCATGGCAACCATGGTTCGAATCCCACTTGGAGCAAATCTCTACTCATTTATGGATAAATGTGTGGAGAATGAATATTTGTGAGATGCTCCAAGTTCCCCCGGAGCACATACGCAATGGAGAACAATTATGGTGGCTGTGCGCAAGAGTGAGGCCGTGTGGGGTCGAAATTCGTCAGAGGAGTATCGTCAACACGTTGGGCCAGGAGGTGTGTGATTGGTGACCAATGATTGAAAACTGACCCTGGTACCCAGCCTGGGCTACTACCGTAAGGTTAGTACCTATTGCGTACACATCTCGCTGTTTACATCCTCAGTTGGCTAGGGGACGGTTGGCTTGAGACCCAGGATTAGTCTGACTCAACAGCAGTGAAGTGTCGGGAAGACAGAGAGTTGTAGAGTTAGGAACCTGAGGCATAAAAAAAAAAAAAACTTACGAACTATAAACTACTGCTACTTACATACTAAAAGCTACGAATTTACTTCTAACAAATTGCTATCCTTATATAGGAAAAGCAAGCTTTATTCTCAAGTAATAAAAGCAACTAAAAACCTTCTAAAAGTCTAATAAAGAAATAACTTTTTTGTTTCCAAATAAATATGCCATATGTCAGCCAATAATTAAGGCATGCAAGCCTTCTTCTTTTAGTTTCCTAATTACTCTTCTTCTCTACTTCCTTATTTGATTCCTTCAAGGAGTCTTCCATTAATTCGCCCACTTGATTATTTTCAAATTAGAGTAAATTGCTCTTTCACGCCAAAATAGCTCAAATGCTTCCAGATTCATTTTCTTTCTTTCTTTCTATGTAGATTGCCTCAATATTCCAATTACCTTAATTCTTGCACATAATTATTCAATTAAGTATAAATCTACTCAAATTATAACACAATAAACTCATAAAATATCTGACAATAGACTTAAAAATGCAATTTTCGTCTCTTTCACACAAAGGGAACATGAATTATACATAAGTTACTTAGCTACATGCACATTGGGGGGCCAAAAGGAAGTTAAAAAGATCTTAGGTGAAAATTTGTAATAGTTTAAATACAAAGAAAGATTTAAGGCTCAAAGGGGCTAACTAAGGGTAAATTCAAGGGTAGATAAGACAATTAAAATCAAAATTAGTTATTCCTAAATACCTTAACCATATCCACATTCAATTTCAACATTGTGGCTTATTATGCACAACAAAGCAAATTCTATAATATCATCGAAGTACAATTAACACTCACAAAGAAATATTTTCAATTAAGCACCAACAAAGTAGTTATGATATGCTTAGTCTCAAAAACTCACTTTAAGTAGGCATAATAAGCTCAATTCCATGTATTCATCATACTTGAAAACATACAAAGTTGTTCATATATCTAACATAATGGATCAACCAAACCTTCCATATAAATTCTAGTTTGCTTAAGTAATACTTAGTAAGTAAGTAAGTTTGGAAATACAAAAACACAAACTACTTCGACTCAAAAAACTGAAAATAAAATATTTTTGGATTTTTCATTTTCTGATTTTTTTTATTAAAACAAACTAACACTATTAAAAACAAAAACCTTAGAGAAATAGTGAAAAATAAAACACTTTCTAAACATAAACACATATAATCCTCCCCACACTTAAACAAGAGTGAAAGAGGAAAACAAAATAACATAAAAGACACAAAAAATAACAGCAATAAAAACAGAAAATAAAGTAATAACAAAGTTTAGAGGGACAAGAAAGTGGCCTGATTTAGAAAGTTGGGGGTCGTTTTGGCAAACGACGACTTCGCCAGAATTGTAGTAATGCAGAATTTGAAATCTAGGCTGTTGCAATTTAGAGCTGGGTGACATTAACAATTTTGGAGACCACAATAAATATCAAGAAACGCAATCAATCACCTCCTCTCGAAGATAAGCAACATCTGTATAAGAGATTTAGCTCAAAGGAGAATCTATCGACTCGCAAAACTTAAAAGCTCTATGTACATTAGTAAAAATCAAACCATAAGTTTGCAAGAATGATAAGTTAATTGAGTTAGATATAGAAATACTAGGCCAAACAGATCTCAAAGAAGTATTGGAATGTCAAACAAAGATCAAATGACAAAGAGAATAGGCTACCACCAAGTGATTATAGTAAAAAGAAGAAATTATTAAACAACCCATTTGGTCAAATCGTGTAAAATCAACCTATTACCCAAAATAACCGTTAAAATTATTGTGATGAAAATTATAATGGAACTTCATTCAGTCTCAAGTGCATATTTAACCTGGAACAAAAGCAAATTTATTAAAAATACGACAAGAAAATTAAAAGGAAAACTGGAAAGACGAAAATTAAAAAGAAAAATCGAAATATTGGGTTGCCTCCAAACAAGCGCCTTTGTTTAAAGTCCCTGGCTAGACCAAGTATGTGTCAAACTCAGTAAACCATTGGAGGAGGCTCTGGAGGTGGTCTTGGAGAAAGTACATCTTGTAGGCAAGTCAAAGTTCTTCCTACATTTTCCTTGTATCTTCTTTGATGCCAAATCAATTTGATCAATGAGATTTGAGTATGATTCTTGTTTGCGATAGTGGGCAGCGTCTTTTCCTCACTCAAAAACACAGATTTCAGATGTTTAATCAAGGATCTAAGTTGCAGAATCGGAATTTGCAAAATAAAAGGAAAAAGTATATCAGTAGGGTCTCGTTTGGGCAAACGGGAGCTTTTTAGGCTGTTTGAAAATACTTCCAGTGAATTCAATGACATAGAGTCGTCCTTAATTTCCTTCTCATTCAACCTCTCAGCTTCAGAATTTGGTTCCTTGCATTCATATGACAGTGTATCCTCAAGAACAACTAACATGTCATCATATTCCACCATCATCTCCTCTTTTGGATGTTGGGTTTTCTTGTCAAGAAAATCTTTCTCAAACTTTGCACACTTTGATATTTTTCTAATTGCTTTAAGGAAAGTGTCGGTAATTTCCACCTTGTTGAAGATGGTTAAGATATCACTCATGTCACCATCCTTTACATTCCTTGTTAACCTGGCAAGAAAAGGAGGACAAATTTTAATATCAGAAATAGGTGTATTCAAATTAGATTTTACCTCTTATTTCTGAGACTTCGTCATTTGGGCAAACGACGTTTCTTTTTCTGGGCTGTTGGGTTGTTGAATTTTGATCTTTGTCTCTGATTCCTCTAACTTTTGTCCACTTATCAATGTGATTGGCCGACATATTCTATAGGATTAACCTCCACCTGTGAAGGTAGTTTTCTTTGATATCCTCTCAATGCATTGATAGATCTTGCTAAGTGAGTGACTTGAGTGCTCAAATTATCAATGGCTCCCGTAGTCTCTTTTTGGAATTTTTGAAAGTCCACTTAATTATGAGTTTGTCCATGTTACATCAATGTCATAGAAGTTGCCAAATTCATTATCAAGTCTTCAAGAGGTACTCCAGATTTCGTGTTGGTTATGAAACTAGAATTGGTTTGGGTAAACCATGCTGCTGATTTCTGCTGGGTTTGTTGTTGGGTGTACTGTTGCATTTGCTATTATGGAGAATTCTATTGAGATACTTAATTCCTATAGCTCATATTAGGATGGTCATGCCATCCTGGGCTAAAAGTGTTTGAATATGGATTGTAGCGACGTGGATAACCTCCTACAGCATTAACTTTGGCGTTGAGTATTTCTTGGGTCATTGGGTATTGATCGGTTGTATGGCTGTGGCTTTGCAAATTGTGCATGCCTTTTCTGTTTGAATTATGCAAATTCCTGTTACCAATTTCTCCACACAAGTTGTCAAAGCTTCCAGTCTGCTTTCCATTGAAGAGTTGCTAATCTTACTAACATGTTTGGCCGAACGACGACCCACTTGGTATTGTTGGCGAGACTCACAAGTCTTGGCAATCAAATTCGTGGCTTGAGCTGTATTATTGTCCAAAAACACATCTCCACTTGCAGCGTCAAGTGTCCTTTCTCCTCAGGTTGCAACCCTTCATAAAAATATTGAATTAGTAAATCATCGGGTATTTGGTGTAGAGGACAATTTTCACATTAGTTTCTAAATCTTCCCCAATATGCAGACAAAGATTCATCATAATTTTGTCCAATTCCAACAATTTCTTTTCTCGTTGATGCAATCTTAGATGTAAGGAAAATATTTTGAAGAAATACGTGTTGCATGTTATCCCAAGAGGTGATAGAATTATGGGTAAAGCTGTTAAACCATATTTTAGCTATTCCAGTTTGAGAAAAAGGAAAACTAGCCAATGCAATGTATTCTTGTGATACCTCTATTTTATTTATTGTCCCACATACTTTAAGAAATTCATGCAAAAAATTATAAGGGTCTTCCCCATCTAAACCATGAAACTTTGGCAAGAAATTGAAATATGATGCTTTTAATTCAAAATCATATTTGAGCTTAGGCAAAACTGTGCAAGAATATCTAAAATTGGTCAAAGGACAAATCGACTCCCTTAATATGCATCCTCCCTATTAGTTCTGGTTCTAAACACAAGTCCAATCAGCTATAACTATCGTTTTCATGGCTGTGTAAAATTCTGTTCTGGGTCTGATATTGGTTTTGCTTGGGCAAACGGCGACTGTTCAGAACGAGAAGTTATTTCTTCGTGTTTTTCCTTTAATTTTTTCCTCAACCTGTGCAATATTTATAATAGATTAAAGTTAGAAAATCAGGAATTATACCAAGAAAATAATAATAATAATAATAAATAAATAAATAAATAATAATAAATAAATGAATTAACTAAAATCAAATGTATTTTGCCGTTCCCCGGCAACGGCGCCAATTTTGGTAGTGTCATTTTTGTACCAAAATAAATTATTTACTCTAAAAGATAAACAATAATATAACGAGAGTAAGGCCGATCCCACGAGGAATGGAAACACTATCTCTTCTAGTTAATTCAAGGAAAGATGTCACGAATAGTAATGATTGATTAAGAAAAGTAAATAAAACTAATTATTAAGAAATTACTATAGATAAATACACAAAATAGGTAAACCTGGCAAACAAGTAAATTCACATTAACTAATTATCTATCGATCATAGACTCAAGGATTAATTAATATCATGAATCAACTAGTTATATGCTACCAAGAATCAGCTCCGACGTAGCCTAATTTCTTCTTAATTTATCGATAATTAACAAAAATCAGCTTAATCAATTATTTCTCTAATCCTAATATAACCCGGTTGGAATCAGCCAACACCAGATTTAATTTTAAAACAACATTAAACAATAGAGAAACTCAATTCTAATAAATTACAATCATGATCAGCATGTCACAATTTATTAGCCTAAAATTCCAGTCTACCAAGACAATAGCTTCGCCATTAATTAATCCTATCTACTAGATCCAGTGAAATAATAGGAGATTAATTGACACTATTTAGATTAATTAAATATGACCAGTATATAACAAATCCAAACAATTAACGCTATGCAAAGAGAACTTTTGGAACTCATAAAATATTAATTATATTAAAACAATTACGTTTCACAAGTAAGTAACAGTTAAAGCTTCTTTACTTATATGCCGGAAAATAAACTACTCAAGAAACATAATTAAAGACGAAATAAAAGTAAGAAATACAATACTGTCTGGAATTAACTACCGTCATTTGCCCGAACGGCGGCTGAGTCTGGAACAACAACTACACGAGCTGAAAATAAAACCTACGGACTATAAACTACTGCTACCTACCTACTAAAAGCTACGAATTTACTTCTAATAAATTGCTATCCTTATATAGGAAAAGCAAGCTTTATTCTCAAGTAATAAAAGCAACTAAAAACCTTCTAAAAGTCTAATAAAGAAATAACTATTTTTTTTTTCAAATCAATATGCTACATGTCGGCTAATAATTAAGGCATGCAAGCCTTCTTCTTTTAGTTTCCTAATTACTCTTCTTCTCTACTTCCTTATTTGATCCCTTCAAGGAGTCTTCCATTAATTCATCCTCTTGATTATTTCCAAATTAGATTAAGGAAATCTTTTCTTCTAAGAATTGCTCTTTCACGCCAAAACAGCCCAAAAGCTTCCAAATTCATCTTCTTTCTTTCTTTTCATGTAGACTGTCTCAATATTCCAATTACCTTAATTTCTGCACATAATTATTCAATTAAGTGTAAATCTACTCAAATTATAACACAATAAACTCATAAAATATATGACAATTGCGTGTTCATCAGGGACGAGCCGGTGCGGCCAGCCCTCCTTCATTTTAGAGATTAAGGAACTAGTATATCTTTTTCACAGCCACGCACCTGTTGTCACCAGAGTGCCTGTGCTGCCGCCCCGAAAATTGAAATTGCAGAGACACCGAAGAGAAGAAGATGCCGAAGAGGAGAAGACGCTGAAGAGATGAAAACTATTTTTTTTCATTCTTGAGTAAAACGACGTCGTTCTACTTAGAACACAGTAAAAAACTATAAACTTTCTTAACTAAAATGTGCAGAGTAAAATAAAAAATCCGCCGTCTTGTTTTAAATCGTTTTTACACAGTTTATCCTAATTCCTAATTCTTGTTTCTTAACATCCACTTGTGGCTTGTGCTCTCTCTTGCTACGTCTATTCCATGCTTCATAGTTCCTCCCTTTTCATAATCTCATCTCTTTAAATGAGACAATCAAGTTCTTGTCTCTTTCCTTTGGCTCGGGACTTCCATTGATATTGTTAACACCAATCTTATCATATTGGGGTAAATTTTTTATGGTTTTATATTTCTTTTCAATATTAGTAATATTTAATTTTTTTTGTGAATTATAATTGATTATTGTGATTAAATATTTATCGATAGATATTTGTGAATTGTGTTTTTGATTAATTAATTTTAATTAAACTCCAAATGAAATATTAATGCTATATAATTAGGGCAAGTACTTCAAATGAAACAGTATATTTAATTAATTGTAAATTAAAAAAAATGAGATAGACAAGAAGAAAAAGATATAGATATATTCATTTCGGGATTAGAGAATTATATATATATATATGTATTACTTAATTATTTTATAATTGAAATTTATAAAAAATAGAATTACAAAAGGCTTCATATAATACATTGTGAAATTTGAACATTGGGAAAACATTTATTTAAAATTATAAAATATATTTATTAGGAAAAAAATAAGAGACTTTGTTGTGGATTGATAAATATTCTAAAAGAAGATAAAATATTTTATAATTTTTTGGATTATGATTATTTATTTGTGTAATAATCTTAATATAGTTATAATTTTTGATTTGGTAATTTTAATGAATTGTAGTAGGTTATGGATAAATTTTTAAGAAGTTGATTTGCGTAATACAATGGGAGATGAGTGGATAAATAAGAGTTTAATAGTATACATCGAAAAGGAGATTTTTTCCAAAATTAAGAATGGGCAAATTTTGCAGAACATAGTTGCCTCCTCTTAATTGTAGGATACTAGTAGTTCAAGCGTGAACAAATAACTGTTTAATTGGTATGTATATATGTTTGTATTATTATTATTATTACGATTAACAGTTCGATACTTTATTTTTATATATATTTATTTTATTAGAATTTTTTATGTTATAAAATTGAGCACACTCTCAAAATAAGTTCTGGTTCCGCCACTAACAGACAAAGGTGGATCCAAGGGGCAGCCCCAAGATTTAAAAAATTGTATTACGTCTCTTCAAAAAATTTAAAATTTTCAATTGAATCCTTAAGGAAATTAGAATTTTGCCCCCCTCCCTAAGCCATAACTTCTGGACCCGTCACTACTAACAGAGATAATTTTAGGCAGAAGATCCCAACTCCCCTCCTACCCGATATAAATCCGCCAATGTTTGAAGTGTTGGTTTTGTACAAAAGCCAATTTAATTCAAAGATTATTATTTATATTTATTACCAAGTGATTAGGAACCTAAAGGGTCACATACAATAGAATTACTTCTTGGGTTAAAATGATTTACATAATTATATGATAATTATGGCATCTATTATACTCTTGTTCACTTTTGGAAAGTGAATAGAGTTTGGTAATAATTCGTTTCTTGTTTGACAAGACAACTTTTTTGGAAGGTTGTATTATTATATATAGATGCTTAATGTTAGGTCAAAGACAACACACAACTCTCTCATTAAGAAATCACGTAAATAAGAAAAAGGGTTTTCTTATTAGATTTCTAAGGTGTTGTTTAGAGGGATCTAGCTTATTAACCTAACGTTAAAATCAATCCTTTGAGGATCCCGAAAGTAGTTCGTGTGGATTACCTTTAGAGGCCGGACACTTGTGCGGCTTGTTGGTCGATTAAACCTCGCTCAAGGATTTTGCTAGCATCTCTCGAGGTATATTTTATATAGATTATCATTAAAGGTCCTATGGAAATCAATTATAATATAATTGTTATATTTTCCGCTGCGTTGTTACTATGTTGATTTCCTTACAGTGGTATCAGAGCCTAATTTGATTTATCTATACAAAATATATCATGTCATGAATGGTAAATTGTTTATGTATGTATATTGGATTTAATTGATGGATTTGAGACATATATATGTTTAAAAATTCGTTTTTAAATATTATGGGTTAAATATGTGAATTTGTTTTATTTAAAATTGAGTTTTAAATTTTTCAAAAAATTGAAAAAAAAATGAACGACATTGTTCTGGTTTGACCAGAACAATGTCTGGGCAACAAAGCTGTTTGCTGCCGGAATCCAATCGGATAGGGCTCATCATGAATAATGCCATTCGCGCAGCTCGGAAGATCGCCGACAATCAAAGCCAGCTACACCGGGAACGGAGTTCGATTTGATCGAAAATCCGGCGAAGCGGTGGCTGGCGGCGACAACCTCCACGTGCGACACTGGCGGGGAAAAGGCCGAACTTATGAAGCTCGGCATCTGCGCGACGATGGACACTTGATTTGATCGGAACAAGGTCGAAAACAAAGACGATCAGAAAAAGAAAAAAAAAGGAAAACAGAAGCAAAGATTTTGGTTTGGTTCAGGTTCGTTGAAGAAGAAGATGACGTCAGATGACGTCATCATCAATTTAAAAAAAAAAGGAGGCTTACAGAAAGCGTGGTATTTGAAACATTTGCTGGGACAATAATGAAAAATGTTTTCATATTTTGAAATTGACCCCCAGATCCTTATTCTTTTCTGATCAGTTGGCCCAATAGTTTTGGAAACTATATTTTCACCCATAAAAGTTTCAAAAATTCAATTAAATGATTTCTAATATAATTAGAAATAATATACATATAGATTCATGACAGAAAAATTTATATATTCATTTAATGTGATTATTTGAATAATATGACATATGTAATTTATATTTGATATAAATTTATTATATATTCATTTAATGTGATTATTTGAATAAGACGACATGTAATTTATATTTGATATGAATCTATCATTTAATATGATTATTTGGATAACATGTGTCATATATAATTTATATGTGATATAAATATATTATATATTCATTTAATATGATTAATTGAATAACATGTGTCATATGTGATTTATATTTGATATAAATATATTAAATATTCATTTAATGTGATTATTTGAATAACATGTCATATGTGATTTGTATTTGATAAAATAATATATTTATTTAATTACATATTGTATGTTTAATTGATCAAATAATTTTCACATATGATATTTATGTATGATGAGACCATAAATTAATCCCTTAATTAAATATTAAACCATAATTAGTTGCCTTCCATTATTATAGTTTAAACAATTTTTATTAGAACAACTTGTTGAGCTACCTCAAGGTTGTTTTACTTTAAATATGTTTATGCTATGAGATGAGATCTCTGAATAATGGGTTTGATTTAACAAAGACTTTTGACTTGTTGAGCTACCTCAAGGTCAAAATGTATTTGAGGCAAAGAGTTAGGGGACATATGAGATATGTGTATCAAGAGTTGATGGCCTAACTATCTAAGAGTTACAATTTGTTGTAATTGGTGGATGTTACCTACTTGTTGAGATTATTTTGACTTGTTGAGCTACCTCAAGGTTAAAAATAATTAAAATGAGATCTTAGCCACTAAGAATTCTGTGAAATTCTCGAATCAATTTAAGGGATATTGATTTGAATAAAATAGTGGGAGCAAAACGCAAAAATTTTCATAAGTCCATATTTGTTTTATTTTGGTTTTGCTTATTGCATAAATATGAAATATTATTGTATGTTTATTTTCTGTTGTAGAAAATTATCTATAATATATTAATTGCTCAAATTTTATGGATTGAATTTTACAACCTAAAAATTGTTTTAGGTATGAGAAGTTGATTTATGTCCTTAAAATCTTTTTCTTAATGATGATATTGATCAAGTAATCAAAGATACATGTCAAAAACATAAAGATGATTTTGATAATGTATGTTGTCTTACACTAAAAGTATCCATAAATCTCAATTACAATAGTTGTATATAAATATGTATGCTTTTACAATACTTCATTAGATGAAGTGATTGTATGATATAAGAGTTAAAATTGAAGATATATGATATCTCTCTTATGAACTCATTTAGAGCAAAATGGCAAATAATCTTTAGTATTATCTAATGTGCTAAAGGTGATTAGTCTCATTGAAAAATTAAATTTTTTAATTTTTGTTATGAACAAAGTTGAGATCTAAATATTTTCTTGAATTGCTTAATAAGACAACAAAGGATTCAATCAAGAAGAAAAAGGAAATTGTGTTAATACTTGAGTTTTCCAAGAGAGTGAAGTTGGACCCTGATTTTAAGAAAATCAATAAAATGGCTCTCAAATTTAACACAAAATAACAAGGACAAAAGTTTAAATGGTATTAAATTCTACTATGGTCTATTTAGATAGACACTGGAATTAGAATTATAAGGTTCATCGAGATTTTGAAGCAAAAGAAACTTGGTGAAGTTTCTACTTCAAATATGTTTATGATTGAAATAAATGTTTCCGTTTATAAATAAAATCTTGGGTATTAGATAACGGATTTGGATCTCATATTTACATAAATATGCAAGATTTAAGGATAAGTAGAAAGTCGGGTAAAGAAAATGTATTCTTATATGTGGTAATTGAATGCGACAAAAGTTGTTACATTAACCATAGGAATATAGAGTTTTCTTTATTCAGAAGATTAATCCTTATTATAAAGGATTGTTATTATCAGTACTTACTAAAATAGTATTTCTATTTCATGTTTGACATGAATAGATTTACAATAATTCAAAAGAATAAATGTTGTTCTTTTTATTGTGACAATATTTTAAGGTGCTGGTTAATTGGATAACAAACTTTATATATTTGATTTGGATAATCTTCTTTTCAAACATAAACACAAAGAAACAAAAAATTGATAATTTTATCTGTAAAACTGTAGATATGGTTATATAAATGAGAAACACATAGCCAAATTGCATAAAAATGTTTATTTGGAATCACTTGATTATGAATCAATTGATAAATGTGAATCTTATTTATTAGAAAATAACCAATTTACCTTTTACTTAAAAAGGTAAAAAGATCTACTGAATTACTAAGTCTAATACATATTGATGTATGTAGACCTATGTTAATTCTAATTTGAGAAAGTTTTTCATACTTCAAATGATTATATTAGATATGGTTGTATATGTATTTATTGAAGTATATAACTAAATCCTTTGAAGAGTTCAAATAATTGAAGTTGAAAAATAACTTGATAAAAGTATTAAAATATTTTGATTAGATCAAAATAGAGAATACTCGAATCAAAAATTTATAATTATATTAATAAAATGAACTTGTTTCTTTATTAAAGTAATAATCGAATTTTATTAGATATCATTCGATTAATTATGAGCTATACAATTCTCTCAAAATTGTTTTGAGAATATACCATATATATTGCATTTGATCTTTTAAAGTATGTTCCATTTAAACCTATCGGTTTTACCTCATATGAGATATGGTATAGGAAATAACCAAAATATTTGGGAGTGTCCTATATTTTATAAAAGGTAAAATCTGATAAGTTTGATACAAAATTTTCATATATACTATTTTGTGGAAGGTCCAAAAGAAAGTTCTGGATCTTATTTCTATGATCCCAATGAGCACAAAATGTTTGTCTCAAAATATGTTATATTTCTAGAAGAATAGTCTATTCTAGAAAAGGCAAGTGGGAGCATGTAGAATTTGATGAAGTTCTTAAACCATAATTTAGTAATTAAAAGAAAATGGAATTAGAGCTTGTACCTCATGGTGGTGCGGTAGGACATGAAGCTCTCAATACACAAGTAAATTGTATGTTTAGTAGGATAAATCGTCCACATGAGATGATATGTTTATCATTAAGAATGATAAACCTGCTATCTACAAAAAATTCTTATTAGATAAGAAATCTAAAAGTAGTTTTGAACCATAAAATCTAAAATGGATTCCATGTATGACAACAAGATATAGGCCTTAGTCAATGCATCTAAAGGGGTCAAACTTATAAGGTGCAAGTGGGTCTTCAAATAGAAGACAAACATGGATGGTAATATTGTTACCCATAAAGCATGAATATTGGTCACTAAAGGTTACACAAAATCATAGTATTGACTATGATGAAACCTTTTCACCAATTACTGTGTTAAAATCCATTAAGATTTTACTTGCTGTAATTTGCAAAAGGATTAGTATATGATACAATCTAAGGGTTTTTATGTTGAAATACCCTAACAAAGTATGCAAATTATAAAAGTCAATTTATAGACTAAAGCAAGCTTTTAAGAGTTCAAATATTTGTTTTGATGAGATAATCAAAAGTTTGATTTAATCAAAAACAAATATGAATCTTGTGTATACAAAAGATTATTGGCAATATTATTGTATTTCTCATATTATATGTAGATGACATATTAATAATGAGAATTTACATAACTACTCTTAATTGGTTAAGGTGTAGTTGTTCAAAAAACCTTCTCAATTAAAGATTTTTGGAGAAACAACTTATGCATTGGGAAAAGTCTATAGAGATAGATTTGATAAGTTGTTTGGTCATATACAGTCAATATATATATCTGTATATATATTGATAAAATGTTAAAGACGTTTAACATAAATGGATCAGTTTAAAAGGTTTACATTCCTATATTTGATAGGACTTACCTTAGGACATGTGTCCAAATACTGATATTGAGAAATATAATATGCAAAATATTCTTAAGAAGTAAGATCATTTATGTATATTATATAAGACCAAATGTCTCCTATGCTATAAGTGTTATAAGCATGTTTCAATCCAATTCCAGTGAGAGTCACTAGAAGTGGTCAAGAATTTTCTTAAATAATTGAGAAGTATTAAGGATCTATTCTTGAAAGTTGAGCTTAATAGATACTAGTTTTCAATCTTATAAAGATGATTGCAAGTATCAAGATGGATACGTATTTATCCTAAATATAAATGTTGTTATTTGAAAATGTTTCAAATAGATTATAACAACATATTCTACAATAGAGATTAAGTATATAGTTGCTTGAGAAGTTGCTATAAGATTGTTTGGATGGAAATAGTTTCTTCAATAGTTGAGGAACTAAGGTCTCATCAATGATCCAAACATGTACTAAAATTTTATCATTTGATTAGAGTAATCACTGATAGAATTTAAGTAAAGATACAAGAGATTCCTGCGAAGGATAATATAATTATTCATTGACTAAACCATTATCCCAAAAGAAACATGATGGTCATGTTTATTTATTTGGTTTGAAGTACTGAATGATTGGTTTGAGTCATAATGGAAGAATGATTATGTAATTTTATGCAATAAAGATATGGCATATTTATCATTTTGTAACATATATATGTCGATATATATACAATATGATAAAGTCCTAAGAATAATATTTATTATTCTTAAATTTCCTTGGTCATAGTATTAACAATAATAAGGATGTTGTTAATGCGGATAGACTAGTATATATAGTGATATATAGGTGAATCATTAGAGAATGTGTTCACTGGAATGATCCGCTTAGAGATTTTCATATCGTTAACTATTTGAGTGCCAATGGTATAATCTCTACGTGACAGTAGTGTAAGCGATCCTTTGACTTGAGATCATAAGAGTATCTTTAGAGTGAATGTTATGTTTTGACTCTATTTGTCCATAACCGTAATTGGATATGTGAGCGGTAGATGTTGGATATAACAAGAAGAACGGATTGATAGTTTATGATCGATATAGGATTCACCACTCCTAATAGTGGGAGAGTATATTCCTTTCTGGCACCACTTGTTGAAGTTCAACTCAAAGTGCACATATTTAGTAAGTAAATTTAGAAAAGTTCTAAATTTATTTACAAGGAGTTGAATTTCGGTATAAGAAAGAAATATAATTAGTACAATAAAGAGTTGGCACTTAGACTTTACTCTTGTACTAATTGGAATATAGGATGGTGAAAGGATGATAATTACATGGTACCTGGTTCATGGATAGGTGAAGTCGATCAATTGACTTTTTCTAACTCTTGGGTGGTCATGATGTCTTGGCTAGTAGCCGCTCTTGATCTATAAATATAAATAAATTAATTATTGAATTAATGATAAATTAAAGTTGTTTAATTTATTCTATCTTAGAAGCTCTGTGACTAAATTGTCTTTAGTCCAAGTGGGAGTTTGTTGGTTTTGTACAAAAGCCAATTTAATTCTAAGATTATTATTTATATTTATTGCCAAGTGATTAGGAACCTAAAGGGTCACACACAATAGAATTACTTCTTGGGTTAAAATGATTTACATAATTATATGATAATTATGGCATCTATTATACTCTTGTTCACTTTTGGAAAGTGAATAGAGTTTGGTAATAATTCGTTTCTTGTTTGACAAGACAACTTTTTGGAAGGTTGTTTGACAACACACAACTCTCTCAATAAGAAATCACGTAAATAAGAAAAGGGTTTTCTTATTAGATTTCTAAGGTGTTGTTTAGAGGGATCTAGCTTATTAACCTAACGTTAAAATCAATCCTTTGAGGATCCCGAAAGTAGTTCGTGTGGATTACTGTTAGAGGCCGGACACTTGTGCGGCTTGTTGGTCGATTAAACCTCGCTCAAGGATTTTGCTAGCATCTCTCGAGGTATATTTTATATAGATTATCATTAAAGGTCCTATGGAAATTAATTATAATATAATTGTTATATTTTCCGCTGCGTTGTTACTATGTTGATTTCCTTACATGAAGTTCATAGACAATCTTAAGCAATTTATAAATAATTATCTGTATAATTAGGATAATTACTTTCATGGAGGAGTTTCTAATTAATTTCAATCTTTTGATGTAAAAGTAAAAATAAGTCGATAGAGTGGTATGGAAAAAAAATTAATCTTCTTGTTTTTTGTGTGATTGATGGTATAGAATTTTATATTTCATTTTTTTACAATCTTTTTGTCATATCATATGCTCTAGAATTTTTTTTTTATTTCAATATTAATACTATTAGTTATTCACTCTCATTTTAGATATTTTTAATGTTAAGATTTTATATTTCGTTTTCAATTTTGTTGTTTTAATTTTACCACAAATATAAAAAAAGAAAGAGAGTACCAAAGGAATTATTAACGCAAAATTGAAACTTAAAAAAGAAATCTTAATGTTAAAAATAACTAGGATGAGATGGATAATCAATAGTATATAGCTAATTATTTAAATAAAAAATATTAACATATGAAAATGGTAGATTAAAAATAGGAAAGAAAATCGTACGACCACATTAGTCTAATAAAATGGTTGAGATCAAGAAGCATTCAACTTGAAGTTAACAAAAAAAAAAAAAGCAAACGCAAAAATACAATGCAGGAAATTCGAATTTAATTATTTAGTTGCAATAGATTACAGAATAATTAATTAGTTTGATTCCAAATTTTAAATGTTAGATTTATGATCAGTCTGTAGTTGTGCAGGTTTATCACGGATTCTTCTAGTTAAAAACTTTCAGACTTCGTCTTCGTTAGTCCAAAATGTTTAAAATAATTTATTAGTTGTTGTTAAGGGATAAATATCACACATCGGTTCGGTAAGAGATCTTGACCTAATATATAAGCTATATGGGTCACTCCACACATTGCCAATTGGTTTTGGGTTGGATGCTCATTTAACATGGTATCAGAGCCAGGTTTTCAAACATGAGTAGGGAGAAAATCCTCATGTTTGAGGGGGATGTTAAGGGATAAACATCCCACATCGGTTCGGTAAGAGCTCTTGACCTAATATATAAGATATATGGGTCACTCCACACATTGCCAATTGGTTTTGAGTTGGATGCTCATTTAACAGTTGTCCATAATCTAAGATATTAATCGAAAATGTTTAATTCGAGATTTTATTCTAAGCCAAGTTATTAGTAGCTTAAAGTGCAGGATATTTGTTAAGTTTAAATTATATCATTATATGTCTATTCCCATCTGAATTATTTTGTGCATTTTTTAGCTATATATGTTATGTGTGAGGTTACTTTAATTTCTTATTTTCATATGTAGTTGTGTTTCATGGTAATTTGAGAATGTGTAAAAGTTAATTAGAGAAAAAGAGAAGAAATTGTGTGCAGGAGTAATTGTGATCAGAAAGGTTTGAAGAGTTTGGAAGATATGAAGAGTGTTCATATCTTAACTACTAAATAATGAAGGATATCAAATCAAGTTATTAATTCAAACTAATGAAGGATATAAAAAAACAGGTGGTCTTCACGGTTCGTACGAAAAAATTAATGGCGATTTTAATGTGTAATAAAAGCATTAGGAAGTTAAAATCATGATTTCATTGACGATCAATTATCTATTTCATATATGAGTCCGTTTTATTTATGAGTTAATTAAGTTGATACATGAAATCCTTATCAACTACAAGTCTACAACAAAAGATGCACCAAGATTGCTTAGGCTCTGTTTCGTTGAGTAGGTTTTAATGATTTATTTCAAAAAATCAAAATGACTTGTTTGTTTTGTCAATTTTTTTTACCAACATTTTTAAAACAAAAAACAATGCTACAATAATTATTTTTGCTACAATATCTTTTATAAATAAAATATTAATTTTAATTTTAATTTTTTAATAATAAACAATTCTTTCTAACATAATTTTCACCAAAATAAACTCATAAAATATTAATTTAAATTTAAATTTTAAACTTTTATTAATAAAAAAATTCTCCAATACAAATCCCAACAAAACATGATCATCAATCCAAACACTTTCAAAATATTCATTTCTTATAACAAATCCCAAGGAAAAAGATTCTATCATAAAACCTAAAAATATTCCATCCAAACGGAGCCTTAGCAGCTTAGGCTCCGTTTGGAATGTCAAAATTTGAATCTATTTGTAAAAGCAAAAAGAATTACGTTTGGCACTGCATTCCATTTTCAAACGCAATTGAGATTGCAAAACACTGTATTTTGCAGTTCTATACTTTGACCGCCTCTATTTTTGTTGACCGTTATTTTATGCATTCAGGAACAAGTCATGTGCTAATTAGCGGGTCCTATTTATACTCTTTAACAGCTTTTATTTTTTTGTTACGGTTATTTTATGCAAAGAGGGCTGCATGTGCCAATTACCGGGGCCCATATTTTCTCTTTCACCTCATCAATCATTTTGTTGATTGTAATTTTATGCATTCTTGCTGTATCATCAGATAGCGGGTCCCATTTTTTTAAAAAATTAATTATATAATAATATATAAAATAATCATTACATATATAATAATAATTTTTTCTATACACAATTTTCAATAAATTTACAAAATTTATCTTTCCAAACACATCTAATCATTTTATAAATATTCCTTTCTAATAACAAATCCCAAGAAAATCATTTCATAAATAAAACCAAAAAACACCTTATGCAAGTGCAGCCTTACCGCATGCCAAAATCTGGAGACAAAACTTGAAGAAAGAATGTCCCAAATTTTCCTTAGCCAGTAGCAGAAATGACAGCACCTTGCCAAGATCATGCCAAAGATCCTTGGAAAAGGTCTATATATCAAAACATAAAATCAATGTCGGATCTAGAAATTATGATTTTGTGGGCAAAATTACATAATAAAAATTATATTTTAATTTCAAGGTGCAAAATTTTATTTTTTTTAATGTTTCAATTAAATTTTTTTAATATTTTAAAAAAATCTAACATAATTTTTCAAATTTTTGGGTGCGACTATACCTTCACCCAATAGATCTGCCTTTGCATCAAATGAGCTTCCAACAGGAGCAAGTATCCAATGGTAGACAAAGTCCCAAGAAATTAATTAGAGTTGGAACAACGCTGATTTCAACATCCACAATGGCTGCTTGGACCCACTGTCAAGTCGGCAAGTTCTGGATCACATTTAGTCGGAGACAACGCGTTTGATCTTCCAGCTTCCCAACATTTGGAAAGCTCAATCTATCCACATTCTAATTTGACACTGATCGACCTAGGAAGGCGTGATTATAGAAAATCTAGTTATTAGCAAAAACAACTTCCACATAAGCCAAAGAATCCGCCGTCGTATTAGCTTGCCGAGAGCAGTGAAAATATTCAAAAGGACAACATCAGTCGCTTCAGTTCTGTCACTTAATTAAATATCTACCATGGACAAATACAAAACTGTTGCAAAATGTCTAAAACCATGGACTCTAATTCAATCTGAAAATATTCAAAAGGACAACATCAGTCGCTTCAGTTCTGTCACTTAATTAAATATCTACCATGGACAAATACAAAACTGTTGCAAAATGTCTAAAACCATGGACTCTAATTCAATCTGAATCACGTTAAAGTCATCAAGAAGCCACTGTTGAACACCAAAATAACAAAGCTATGACTTCCGCCTGTAGACACGAACCAATGCCAAACTGACATGCAAACGCCAAAATCTTACAACGTTGACAATCCCTTAACAAATCACCCCATCCATCTCTCCCGATTCGCTTTAGAACAACTATCGTATTCAATTTTACACTACCATACTCCGGGGCAGCCGTCCAACAAATATGACGAAATTGCCAAGACACCGCGTTAACGGCGGATTCAGAAATCATAATTTGGGGGCAAAATTACATTGTAGAAGTTACTCCCTCCGTTCTTTTATAAATGTCGTTTGGACTAACTTTTTCTGTTCTTAAATAAGTGTTATTTTACATATTTCAATATAAAAAATCTATATAGTACAAAGTTTACCCTTTGTTCCATTCATTTTTATGATATGATGATATTAATTAGAGACTTGTCTATTTTCCCATAAGGAATTAAATAAGGGTAAATAAGATAATTTATCCATTTTCTTAATAAGTGTGAAATTGACTCAAGCGACATTTAAAAAAGAATGGAGCGAGTATATTTTAATTTTGCGAGTGCAAAATTATAATTTTCTTACGAATTCAATTGAATTTTTTAAAATTTTTATAGGGCCGTAGTATGCACTCCCTCCATCCGCCTCTGCACTGTGTCACAGGAAATATTAGGAAATTTCCAATCAAATAAATCAAGTAAATCCGAGAAAAATTACCTCAATTAATTAGGAGTTAAAAACAACTAAGTTCATGACTCTAGTATAGTTTGAATGACAAATGAAAGCCAAATGTTTTCTTATGTAGACATTGAATTGGGACAATTGCCAAAAAGGAAAAAAAATCATAGGAAAAAAAGTTATAATACATTACTTTAATTGTATTTCAATTCGAGGGTTTATTTTACTTTTTTTATTCTTTAAAATGTTTCATTTTCGCCACTCATGTTACAATTTTAAATCATATATCCAGGTTCATTTTTTTTCTATTTAAAATCTAAGTTAAACAACTATATAAACACAAGTATAACAAATAGCTAGAAAGGTATAAAAGTTGATAGATTTGGATTTATGAATGTCAAGTACTGTAGTTGGATTTTTTTTTGTTTTCTTACATGAAAAGTGACAAATGCCCGTTGAAAACAAAAATTATAATATGATGGTATGAAAATAGAACTTTCTAAAAGATGATAATAATAATATAAAAAGAACCTCTAATTGATGGAGAATTGAAATAATTTATCAAAAAGGTTATAAGAAGTGAGAACTAAAAACCTTAATTAATTTTCATGTACATGAAGCTTATTACTATTACGTAATAGGGCGAAAAATTCTTTTGAATCTCGATCAAAAACTACTTTAGTAAATTCAATCATAATAGAATAGTTTTTAAAAGGGAAAAATTGATTAAATTTATAATGGGATAAAGTTGTTGATTCCACATTTTCCCTAGAACAAAAAAAAAAAAAAAAAGAGTCAATTACAAAAATCCTCTAAATTAAGTTATTAGGTTTTCGCAAATTCCCTCGTGAACTTCAATTAATTATACCATTTTGCATTCCTTAACTTATTTAAACGGTTAAAAACCAGTCTCACAAAAAATTACATTGCTTAATTTATTTAAATGTTTAAGAATATTGTAAACTACTACAATAAGAAGTTTGAGGGAAAATCTGCAAAAATATCATAGTTCAAGAAGCTTTTGCTATTAACTAAAAACCGAAACACATAAACGAAGGACTTATTGAGACAAAGAGAGGTTGTCAAGAAATGTAGAAGCGGTAAGATGGGTAGTTAGTCAGATCTAGAATGAATTTGAATCGACGACGACTCTCCTAAGGTTCCGTCATCTGAAATCCCTCGAGAATATAGGATTATCAAGTTGCTCTTACGAGCAGCATGATGCACTATCTCCCTTCAACTTTTTGATGGAAATGATGCAAAAAAAAAAATCCATGAATAGATCAACTCCAGTATCTCCACTTTGTAAGAACTACAAAATCGATCATAGTCAACGAATTAATTTTTATAATTTGGCCAAAAGAGAAAAAGACATGAAAATTGAAAAGAAGTCGTGTTCATTGGTTTTGTGTACATGTATTTTCTCATATTCTCTGTATACAATTATGATAAAAATGGACGTATTTCCTATATTCAATTCTTATAAAAATTCTGGACGGTGACAAAGTTTGCTATCATTATCAAACATTTAATTCAAGACTGCGGTTAACCTTTGGGGTAATAGCCGACCTATGTGGACAAAATCGCAAGAAAATGAAATCCAATTTTGTTTCATTTCTCGTATACTATGAATTACATGTGTTATTGTCAAATGGTCACACGCTTTTTTTCTATATACAGTAAAATTACCTATATATAAACGTTTTTGTCTCTTTACACAATTATCTTGCATAATTAATTAATCAATTTTAGGCCAAAAATATTATATTTATTAATTATACAAATTAAGATTCTAATGTTGAACTCAAATAATCGAGTTTCGTCATAGCCATCAAATGCATATATTGCATGTTGAACAATTAATTTAGTTTGAGGGAGATTTCAAAATTTGCAAAAGAGAATTGGAAGATGAAAATAATTTGAGAGTCAAACTTAAAAAAAAAATGATACATACATAAATATTTTGATTAATTAAATTACTCTTGGTAGACCTGGTTTTTGTTTTTTACTTAACATGACTTTTGCCTTTCCATTTTGTATTGATTTACTGGAAATTAATGGTTAGGACTGGCATAGAAAATTCACTTAATATTCGATGTTACAGTTCCACGTAAAACGTCTACAAGAATTGAAATTTGGATGTAAGTTGAGAACCTAACATGCAAGTATACATTTTGATATTAACAACAAAGCAAATAATTAAGCTTAAATGCATAAACTTTAGCTTCCCTTTGAATATAATATTTTCTAATTTTAAAATAAAATATTTATCTTAAAATTTATTATAAGAAAGAAATATTTTGAAAGTATTTGAATTGATACATTTTGTTTTGGCAGGAGAATTCTTTTACTAATAAAATTTTAAAATTCAAATCTGAATTAATATTTTATGAATTTATTTTAGTGAAACATTACTTTAAAGAGGATTGTTTATTATTAAAAAAATTCAAATTTAAAATTTTATTAATAAAAAAAATTAAAATATATAAAAAAAACACTATAGTAAAAATAATTACTATAACATTATTTTTTATTTTAAAATTTTTTGTAAAAAAAATAAACAAAACAAACTAGTTAAGTAGAATTTTCAAAAAAAAAAAAAAAGAAAGAAAACCTAAAAAATGTGAATATATAATTAATCAGAACTTTTTAGTTGGTTCGTGGAAGTGAGTGTGAGGGAGACTGTGATGGTTTACGAGTTTAACATTGACGTAATTTCTTACGTTTTTATGTTTACGTGACGTAAAAGGTATTGTGACATTAATTTTCTCTTACGTTGTAAGCATACATAGTACTATGTCGACTGACGACAATTTCTCGTTCTGGAAAACTTCCTACGAAAAGGGTATTTGTTATTTCTCAAGAATCGTCATGAACAGTCAGACTCAACAGCAACTTAATTAGTTGTCTATAAATGTAGTTGAAAATGATACTGTCACTGTTAATGTTGTTCTTGGGGATTAATATTGCTGTTTAATTTCACTTCTTCTTGATACATCTTTTTGTTCTTCTTTTTTGCTCTCTTTGAGTGGCAGTTTTCAGTTTCGGAAAGATTGACGCACGATCGAAATGGAGATTAACACAGTTCCAAATCCTCCAGAAAAGCTTGATCGAAAAACCATCGAAAGGAACAGAAGAATTCAGATGAAAAACCTTATTTTTGAGCTTACTTCCCTTGTTCCTCCCCGGCATTTTAAACCAGCCAAGGTGCAACTTTCTTTATAGTTTGATTTTTGTGTAGAAACCCTTTTCAAATTCTGTTTTTGTGATTCTTTCCAGATCAAAGTTGGCTCTATTTTGTTTTCTGGGATGAACTTGGAATTAAATTAATAAGTGTTCATTAACATGTGCGGATCCAGAAATTTTTTTTAACGGGGGCTTACTTTAATTTTTTTTGAGATTAAATAAATGTATTTAACAATTAAATTTTTTAAAAAATAATAATAATGATTTATATCTAAAATATCTTGTTTAAATTTAAAATTCCTAATATTAGTTCATATTTAAAAACCCTAATCTAAATTCCAAATCACTAAATATTTAGTCCATAAAATTCTTAATAAAATTATCCAAATTAACTTAGTAATTAGAATTAACTTACAATTAACAATATTTAAATAACAAAACTCTAAATAAAAAAAGGAAGAAGTAAAACTAACCTTTCTTGAATATTGAATACAAAAAATGGAGATAAAGAAAAAGAGACAATGAGGGAAGAAAAAAAACATTTAAATAACAAAACTCTAAATAAAAAAGGAAGAAGTAAAACTAACTTTTCTTGAATTTTAAATACAAAAAATGGAGATAAAGTAAAAGAGACATTGAGGGAAGAAAAAAAAAGTTTCTTTACTAGTGAATTTCAAACTTGAGTTTAGAAATTTGGGAGATAGTGGGTTTAGATTTGGAAATAAGATTTGGGAATTTGGGGGAGATGGGAAGGGTTTGAAATTTGGAAAGATAATAGGTGAAGTTGAATTTATTGTTTGTTTGAGTTATGTGATTTCTGTCGAATATTGCAGTTTTTTTTTTCAAATAACTTACCAAAATGATGTCGTTTTGGTAAGTTTTCTCTTTTTTTTTTTTTAAATCACTTAACAAAACGACGTCGTTTTGTTAAGTGATTTGTTTTTTTTAAAAAAACAAAAAGCCGTCTTCTTCAACAAAAAGGGGGTTCTGAAGGCAACCCGTCAACACTGCTGCAGCCACAACAAACTATCCCTCCATAGTTTTCAGCGACTATGGCGGGGGCTTCAGCCTCCTCCAGCCTCCCGCCTGGATCCGTCACTGTTCATGAATATGCAAGTTATAGGAAACATGTGAATTTAATTATTTATATCGGTGAAAAATTAGGGTTTAAGTTTTAAATGTATTAATTAACACTTGCTCACCAGTTTCAGTGCATTTTCTTGTGTGTGGTTGTGGTGTTGTTTATATTTTTGAGACCGAAGATTGAATTTTAGTTTCTTTTTTGTTTAATAAGAAATGTCATTCGATCGAATACGGTGATAAAATGTGATCCATATAGATGACCATGTCTAATGAGATAAAAACAATAATTGTTATTATTATTGTTTTGAGTAAGGTTGGAAAAAAAAATTTTAATTGAAGGCATAGAAATAGTATCTATATATCCAGGTGAAGAAAATTAGGGTTTAAGACATTAATGCATTACAGAAGCTTCATGATCTCTCATTTTCACTAGTTTTGGTTCATCTTTTTTACTTTCTTAGAGGCTGATTGAAGTCATATATACTTTCACAAGAAAATTTTGAAAGGAAGATTTTGAAAGAAAATTAATGTTCTTGCTATATTAGCTTCTTTTTTTTTTTTTTTTTTTTAGTTGTGTGTGTTTTTTATTCTCTTGATGAATCTCCAGTTGGTTGCTTCAGTGTATTAATGCATCACACCTGTTTAATTCTATTAAAACAACATGTTCCATGTGGGGAAAAAAAGCCTTATTGTTTGTTACTGATTTCAAAATATTGATGATGAGTACATTGAATCTAAACGAATTTATAGAATTCATGTCCACATACATGTTTGGATCTATACAAGGGTTTTGAAAATCTGTTCTATTTTTTATTGTACTTTTTTTTTTATTGATTCTTGAAATTCATATTAAACATACAAAGTTACAAAGAAGAGAACAACTAGTTTTACATGAATAACATATTATGGATGCATTTCTATCAATCTGCACTTAGTATTGGTTGTTTATTCTGCTTATCTCTTAAACTATAAAACCATGGTTGATTTACTCTATATGGCTAATTAAATTATTATTGAGAACATTAAAATGGAGCTTAAAATATATATGCATAGGTATAATTATATAAATCCTTAATCACAAGAAGTGCAAATGTTTTAAGTTAAACACTGATACTTTTATTAGTTTCGATGTGAGTTTTGTATTACAACTCACAATTAAACTTGTTCTTAAGTATTATTTATTTATGAAATTGAGCCATAGAAAGATTTTGACATACAACAATTTCAACTTATTAATTATTTTATCTATTGTTGAACTGTGAATTTTTTTGATATCGTTAAACTGTTAAAGTCATACTTTCATTGACAAATCGAAAAATAATACAAATTCAAGTTCAAGAAGACACATAATCACTCTCACCTACTTCCCCCAAAATATACTTTCTCTGATCTTTTTTAAATGTCATTCTATATTTTGTTTCATTTTGCAAAATAAGTGACGTTTTACCTTATACTTACCAGTTTACCAGAATTTTTTTGCTAATGATTAACAATAATTTTTTTAATAAAAGTTATAATTGGTACGTAGTAATAAATGTAATTGAAGTTAGTTCTTATAGGGTTTTTATAAACTGTAATTTAGGATAACAAATTATCATTTTCATCAACATCAAAGTACAATAATTATTTGGTTGTGAAAAATACAATTTTGATCTACAAAATTTTAAATAGTGGCAATTTTGATCCTTGATGATTTTAAATTATCAAAGTTTCAATTTATGACCAATATGATATAATTGATAAATTTTCTTTGTTGATTAACAGAAGTTATAACATGTTTAGCACATTTAGGTTAATGGTAAACTTTCTACTATTTTCTCTAAGAAAAAATAGAAATAATTTTTTTATATAATAAAAATAATAAAATTAAACATATCACTATTATACTACTTTTCAATCATGGATTAATTTATTATTGTAGGATATTGTTTTTTATTGTATAAAAATAAAACTTTTATTTTTATATTAGAGAAAATAGTAGGAAGTTAACTACTAACGAACATGTGCTAAACACGTGACAAATTCTACCCATCAACCAAAAAAAACATCAGTTGTCTCCTATTGGTCACAAAGTTAAAACATTAGGAATCAATTTATCATTAATTAGTGAACAAAATTACCACTATTTAAAATTTTGCAGACTAAAATTATATTTTTTTCCTTATTTGGCTATTAGATACATGAGCATGGATCATTTGCTTATTTCTTCTGATTTAAGAAATATATCTGAGAAATACAAACAATTAATGTTAATTTTGTTTTATCGTACGATAATATTGTTCTCAATGGAACATTTTGTCTGTGATGTTTTCAGGAAATGCTATCACAAAAAGATCAGATTGATCAAGTTGCTTCATACATCAAGCAATTAAATGAAAGAGTACAGAAACTCAAGAAGATAAAAAAAGAAATGGCAAAGAACATATGTATGACAAAAAATGGTAAAAACATTATCAGAAATTCAGCCATGCATGCATTAACAAATCCAGTGGTGAAGATCCATGAAATGGGTTCGAGCTTAGAAGTGATTTTGATCAGTGGGATGAAGAAGAATTTTGCATTATTTGAAGTAATCAAAGTTCTTGAAGAAGAAGGAGTTGAAGTTATTGGTGTTAACATTTCAACTACGGACCACAATATTCGTCACATTTTGCATGCTCAGGTGATCATCATTACGTGCAAAGAATGATGTCCTTATATACTTCTCAATACATTGCACATTAATTATAAATATTAAATAATTTGAAAGAATGTGTAAATTACAAAAACCCGTCCTGGTTTTGAAAATTTTCAAATTAATTACTTCCTTATAGTCTAATTTAAAACCTACAAATTACTTTCCGTGGTTTGGTTATCTTTCAAAAATGTTAAAAATATCGATAATTTGAAAAAAGACAAAGTGCAATTTATTTCAAATCAACAATAAAACACTATTCCTATATATTGGATTAGATTACAAAAATAAATATTTTAAATCTATATTTTTGTGTGTATTTCCAAAAAAAAAAAAACAAACTACAAAGAAGTCAAATGTAGATTTTTAAACGATTTGGAAGTAATTTGAAATTTCAAAAACTATAAAAGAGTTTCATGTAATTTACCCTTTGAAAATCAAGAAGTTTGAGAAGTCCTCAAATGTTGATTTTGATAATTCCACTTACCGAATTTGTAGCTTTCTGTCCTTTTCCTTCTTAATTTATGCAAAAAAAAAAAAAAGAAAAAATAAGACATGCCTCTCTTTGTTATAGATTCAAAGTTTTTTAAAGTCAGGTTAGATATTTATGCAAATTTAACTTTTACAAAAATTTGATAAGAACTTCCATTAATCTTACTTAAAATTTAGGTAATTTGAGTTGTTTAAAATACTTGCTTAGCTTATGTACTTAATTGCAAAATCTAAGGTCCTTGATTTTTTTTTTTGTAAATTTCGTGAAAAATTTCCAATCGGTACTAATTTAATAACCAAAAAAAATAAAAAAAATGTCGTTTATTTAATGTATCTTGTAGTATCACTCTTAAGTAGAATTACGATAAACAATTTAGTTTGTTCTAACATTGTATTTGTATTATTTTTTGTTTCACCATTTGCAAGAAATATTATATGACTTCCAAAATGTTCAAAATCACCATTCCAATTCTAATCTCATCCCTCTCTTTCTCAATTTGCAGGTAAAACTTTCGAGATTGGGTGTCGATAGTTCGATGGTTTACGATAGATTGCAGAAGTTGTTTTGCTAGCAGTGCACATTAATTTGCTTCAAAAATGTTAAAATTGAAAGGCAAAATGAAAAGTAAAAATAAATTAATGGAATATAGGAATTGCTCAACTAGCTAGCACCATTAATGTCCAGCAATGAATTTAGAAGAGCTTTATTTAGTGAAGATTAATGGTTTTCGTTGTTCTTCATGATATCCTTTGTAATATTTTTGAGTCCAGCAATCATTCTAATAATTTATTTAGCTTCTCTTGTTTGTTGTAGATGGTGCTGATTAATTGCACAATGATGCAAGAAGTTTGCTTCTATTTTCCTTGAACAAGCCTCAAATTCCTCACCCAAAAAATTGGAGCTTGAATATCATAAATTCACCATGAAAATAATAAATAATTTAAAATATCAAACAATATCATAGTGTAATTTTTTTTTTAATAAATAAACTAACAAATCCATTAAAAATAGATGTGCCAATAACAAGTTTTAAATTTAAGTTTTTAAATAAGGAAACTAAATAATCCTATTATATTGAACTTCTGAATCCTTATATTTCAATTCAATTCCAATGTAGGATGATCAGCAAAAAAATTCAAACACCCCTCCACTCAATAAGGTAAATTTATAATAATTATATATCAATAAAAACAATTCAACATTCAATGATAGAAAAAATAATAGATTTAAATTAACAATTAATATCATATTACAAACACAATAATTCCTTTTTATTTCTAATTTTATCAATTCTTCGATAAAGCTAGTAGCATTGCTCCAGCCCCCTCGCCAAAACATACATGGTTGGAACAAAATAATATGCACTATAAATTACTAGTCGGTCAGGTAATACTAAAAACCATATCATTTCCAAAATTTAATTCAATCTATTAATTCAATATTAACACATAATTTAAACAAAATAAATTTGATATTACACATAATTCAAACAAAATAATTTTTCAGTATCTTACGATAATTTGAAATTTATACAAATTTGATTAATTTTCTATCATAAAAGAATATAATTTGTCAAAAACTATTATCAAAATAATTTTTTTTATTTTTCAGTATCTTATGATAATTTGAAATTTATACAAATTTGATTAATTTTCTATCATAAAAGAATATAATTTGTCAAAAACTATTATCAAAATAATTTTTTTTTAAAAAAAATAGGAAAGTGATAACTTATCTCACAAAGTAGAATTCTTTTTCTTAACCCTAGTGATCCACCTCTCTTTTTCCACTATTTTTTCTCCTTTTTTAATAAGGTTGTATTTATATAAGAACAAAAATACAAGATTCATAAATATGTGAAACATTAATATGACAACTTCCTTATTCAATATAATTCTCTGTCTTTTCTTTACTCAGGTTCTGTTTAGTTGTTTAGAAATAGAATTGAATTAAAATTAAAATATTATTGAAACATAATTCTATGATATGGAACTCCAAAATGTCTGAATTCTTTTATTTGACAAAACACCAAAATTAATATAGAATTGAACTATAACTCTAAATTCTTTGTTAGGAAGTTTAAAAAATATATGAAATTACATTTCATTTGTAATTAGAATTGAAAAAAAAAATAGTTTCTATTTTCTACATTCAATTTAAACAAAAAAGAAGCAAATCATTTTCTACTTTTATGTAAATTCAACTTCATTGATTGAGTTGTGATATATATATATATATATATATGTGCTGTTTTGGACAATTTTCCTCATGAAATTTAAAAAACGTTTATGCAACTTAATTATGTAATACTTCTAAAACATATAATTTTACATACCATTAATCTTAAATATGGATATTCATTTATATATGAATTAATATTTTTTAAGTAACTAATGTTCAATTTTTGTGCATACCTAAGATGGAAGAGAACAAATCATACCTTATAGTTGGCTAATGATCAAACTCTACTAATGAGAACTCTCTCTAAGAATCCTTTTATATAGACTAAGTGGGTTTTACCGCGCTAAGAGCGGTGGTTAACTTTCCCCGAAAATAAATCTTTCTTCATATTTAAAGGAATAGTTCATGACGAGTATTCTAAACATTGTTTTTGTAACCATTACACAAAGTAGATATTATTATTGTCATTCCACATTTCAAAAGTTCCATATTGTATTACTACTTCGATTTTGTTCTCCTTTGAAAGATCAAGATTAGATACGCGGTGTTCTAGTGAGTTGGAACACTAGGTATGACACCGATAATAAAAGCGATAATGGACAATATTAAAACTGCGGAAAATAAAGAGACAAGAGGTTGGTAACGCAGTTCGGCAATTGCCTACGTCTGTGGGACCACGCCCAGAAAACAATCTACTAAATTCACAAAGTTACAAGACACTCGGTCTAACACAAAGTAAGACTCCCTTTTATCTTTGTCACCGCCTCTTCCTAACTCCACACGTGAACGTGATTGTGCGAGCTCCCCTCGACTTGTGTAATTCCTCCCGCAATCCGTGTTATGGCAAGATCCCCTTGCCCACGATGTAGACAAGATCCCTTTGTCAATCGCGACTCCTCCCGGAATCTGTGGTTAATGCAAGATCCCCTTGCCCACGTTTGAACTCTCCCGAGTTCCAAAGCAGCCTCGTCCCGAGACTGAGATTCAACCAAGAATACAAGGATTGCACCTTCAATAATATTGCATTGAGATGCTAACAGCCAACACAGTTAAACAAAGACCTCCAACAAATATGAATCTTCATCCACAACACGAAACCTTTTTCTTGTGGGCTCTGTGATAAGCTTTGAGGCATCATGTGCTTTAGGTATAGCATTTGTCTTGTAAGGACCACCACTTGCTTGTCCAAATCTTGTTCTCACTCCTGAAGAATCTATTAACTGAATAGGAGTGGCCATCTCAGCTTCTGACGATAACTTAATCTCAAAATCCAAAGACTTCTCCTGTGAATCTGAAGAACTTCCACATTCATTTGATGAAACTGGAGAAGCAGGGGTAACGACAACATAAACTTCGTCATCATCCATAGTTTTAACTACCTTTCTAGCACGAGACCTTTGACTGAGACATCTTTGTGATTTGGAGTTGCTTGACTTAATTGAACTTGCAGTATTTTTATATAGTCAAGAAAGTGACAACAGCTAAGATAAGTCAAACAATTTGAGAAGAAGACCCCCAAAAGACCACAAACCTTTGAACTAGCTGAGAGAAGGAAAGTGACCGAAATAAGTGCAGTCAGAAATTGCGTGATAGAGACCAACTCTTGATTTCCCCAATATCAGCCGAGAATCCCCAAAACGCCACGTGTCACTTGGAGAGTTGAAGACTTGAATTCACAAAAATGAAATCCAAAGCAACAACTTCGCCTAAAAGCTTGAGGCGGGAAACCAGAAAAAATAAAAAAATATTCTACTATTTTTGTTTTTCATATTTTTATATTGCTGTAAATACAAATACAATACAAAAAAAACTTACAACATTGAAGAACCTTTTCACATGACACAAAGGCCTATGGCAGACCTTAGTTCTTCAAACCTTGCTCCATCCAAAGCTTTGGTGAAAATATTAGCAATTTGATTTTCTGTTCCTATATGTTCCAAAGCAATAGTTTTATCTTCCACAAGAGATCTAATAAAATGATGTCGAATATCAATGTGCTTTGTCCAAGAATGCTGAACAGGATTCTTAGAAATATTGATAACACTCATATTATCACAGTAGAGTGTCATGACATCCCGTGTGACACCATAGTCTTTCAGCATTTGCTTCATCCAGAGAAGCTGAGTACAACAACTAACAGCTGCAATATATTCTGCCTCGGCAGTAGACAGAGAAATAGAGTTTTGCTTCTTGCTGAACTATGACACCAAATTGTTTCCCAAATAAAAACATCCACCAGAAGTGCTTTTTCGATCATCTGAACTTCTAGCCCAGTCAGCGTCACAATAACCAACTAAATTAGTGTTTTTATCAAATGAATACCAGATCCCATAGTCAGTTGTCCCACTAATATATTTGAGAATTCACTTGACTGACACCAGGTATGACTCTTGAGGATTTGCTTGAAATCGAGCACATAAACCAACACTGTAACAGATATCTTGGTGACTAGCAGTTAGATATAAAAGACTACCAATCATACTTCTGTATAGACTCGCATCAATAGAAATCCCTTTCTCATCTTTAGATATCTTTTCATGAGTTCCCATAGGTGTTCTCCTTGGACGAGCATTCTCCAATTCAAACTTCTTTAGCAAATTCTTGGCATACTTGCTTTGACAAATGAAAATACCATCATTGCGTTGTTGAATTTGAAGTCCAAGAAAGTAATTAAGCTCACCAACTATACTCATCTCAAATTCCTCAGTCATTTGAGCAACAAATTCATCCACCATCGCCTGTGACACTGAGCCAAACACTATGTCATCAACATAAATTTGAGAAAGCAAAAACTGACCTTTAACACGGTGAATGAAAAGGGTTTTATCTACTCCTCCTCGCTCGTATCCCTTTGTTAACAAATACTGTGTTAGCCTTTCATGCCACGCTCGAGGAGCTTGTTTGAGCCCATATAACGCCTTCTTCAACTTGTAGACATGCTCGGGATAATGAGGATCTTCAAAACCCTTTGGTTGAACTACATACACTTCCTCATTAAGAAAACCATTGAGGAAAGCACTTTTCATGTCCATTTGATATAACTTGAATCGCAACACATATGCAATAGCTAACAATAGACGAATGGACTCAAGTCGAGCAACCGATGTGAATGTCTCATCGAAGTCAATACCTTTAATTTGAGTGTACCCCTGAGCAACTAACTGAGCCTTGTTGCGAGTGATATTCCCATGCTCATCACTCTTGTTCTTGTATATCCACTTTGTTCCAATGACATTCACATTAGGGGGCACGGAACTAGATCCCAAACTTGATTTCTAGTGAATTGGCCAAGTTCTTCTTGCATAGCGCACCTATCCAATACTCATCGAATAAGGCTTCTTTCACATTCTTAGGCTCAATAGATGAAGTAAAACATGCCATTTGAATCATAACTCTATAGTTCACTCTTGGCTTTTCTCTTGTCCGAACACCATCATCCAGATTTCCAATAACTTCATCAGTAGGATGATTCTTCTGAATACGAGTGGATGGTTGCCTACGAGGTGAGATGACATCTTCCACATTATAAACCTCTGACTTCATGTAGGGATTCTGGAATATCTTCGTTAGAACCATCAGCAACTTCCAGAGAGTCATCGACCTGAACATTCATAGATTTCATGACAGTTCGAGTTCTTTTGTTGTAGACTCGATAAGCTCGACTATTGATAGCATATCCAAGAAAAATAGCTTCATCACTCTTGCGATCAAGCTTCCCTTTATATTCCCTGTCATTCAACACATAACAAGTACTACCAAAAGGATGGAATTAGTTAACAGTTGGAGTTCTACCTTTCCATATTTCATAAGGCATCCTTTCAGTTCCTCCACGAAGATATACACGATTTATAGTATAGCATGCTGTGTTCATTGCTTCAACCCAGAATTTTTGTGGAATATTCTTTTCGTGTAACATGACGCGTGACATCTCTGCCAGAGTTTGATTCTTTCTTTCACGACTCCGTTTTGATGAGGAGTTTTAGGTGCAGAGAACTCATGAGCTATCCTATGTTGATTACAGAAATATGAGAATCTAAGTTTTCAAACTCTCTTCCATGATCACTACGAATACGAATAATCTTCACAATGGTACAACCCTTCTCTTGTTGAAGACGACTGCACAATGATTTGAAGGCATTAAATGTGTTAGATTTTTCTCAAAGAAATTCCACCTATGTATATCGAGAAAAGTCATCAACGGTTACATAAGCATATCGTTTTCCTCCAATACTTTCTACGGGCATAGGACCTATTAAATCCATATGCAGCAATTCAAGCACACGAGTTGTTCCTGGTGTCTGAGACTTAGGATATGACACATTTGTTTGCTTTCTAATCTGACAAGGTCCACACACTCTATCTTCATCAAACTTCAATATGGGAATCCCACGGACAGCTCCCTTAGAGATAATTTTCTGCAGCATCCTTATATTCACATGACCCAATTTTCTATGCCATAGGATAGAATCTTTCATGTTTGATTGAAGACATGTAGATGAGGCAGAGATGAGATAACAATTGTCCGAAGATCTTACTCCTTCCATGATGCACATGTTGTTATGATCAACTACCTTGCACTTTCCCTTAGTGAAGTTCACATTTTGATCTTGATCACACAAATGACTAATGCTGATCAAATTTGCCTTCAAACCATTTACCAAAAGAACATTCTCCAGTTTTGGTAACCATGACACATCTAGAGTACCTTTTCCAAAAACACGAGCTGTGACACAATTTCCAAATGTTACTTTTCCTATACTTCTGGAAACAATATTCTTCAGAAACTTCTCATCACCAGTAATATATCTGGAACACCTACTATCAAAGTACCACTCATCAGTTGTGGCAGCCTTTAGTGATGTATATGTGAAGTTGCACCTAAAATTGGGCTTCATTACCCAATTCTGTTGTGGATCCCTGCGAAAAGAAGACTTTCTAGCAGTACCTGTCTCAAATCAGCAAGATAAATGAAGCATCTAGGACGAATATAACCACGACAATTACAATAATGGCAAATGGGAATAAATCTGTTACCTTTGCCTCTAGAAGCATGAAAAGAATAAGGATTTGACTTTATCACATTCTTTGCAGTACTCACAGCAACTTGCTTCACTTTGAAATTATCCACTGATAGCGATACTGGTTGTGACATGAAGCTTTCTCTTTTATACCCCAGTCCAGAGTGATCACCACTGGATTAACCGGTCTTAAGAATTTCATCCAACTTGGAAGAACCTGAATTTAACATCTTGACACATTTCTTTATGTGATTCAGCTCGTTGGTTAGAGTCTTCACTTCCTCTTTACATACTCTCAGTTTGGTTTCCAAATCTGCATTAGAGTTTTGAAGATTGAGCTTTTCATTTTGTAGATCTCCAACTTGAGTATGAAGTCGCTGATTTACTTTCAAAAGTTCAGTCCACTTATCCTGAATATTCTTGTATTCAACTAGAATATCTTCTTCGGTGACACAATCTTCATCTTCATCCCTATATGCTAACATATTTCCAGTGACACCTTGTGTAACATCCGTTTTCCCACCATGATCAGATTGTTCAGTCTTCGAAGTAAAAGCCACATGATTATTCTGAAAATCCTCTTCTTTATCTGAATCATCTTCACTCTAGGTTGTGTTGAGAGAATTCCTCTTCTTTCTCAATGTATTTGCACAATCGGCCTGAACATGCCCAAAACTATCACATTCTCTACACTTAATTCCTCTGTTTTTGAATGACTGATCAAATGTATGATTATCTTCCCTGAACTTTTTATTGCTCGCCAATTCATTCTTGGAGTTGCCGACACCAGTCTTGACACCTTGATTATTTCTGCCAAATCTCTTCATGACTCTGCTAAGATTCTTAGATATTAATGCAAGAGAGTCCTCGAAGTCATCTTCATTAGGATCACTGATTTCTGCATCTCGGCTTTTAAGGTATTCCTTTAACTTTTTTTTCTTCCAAATCTACTCCAAGATTCATCTCGAATGTTCTGAGAGATCCCATCAGTTCCTCTAACTTTATCTGTGAGATATTTTTTTGTTTCTTCAATAGCCGTAACTTTATAAGCAAATCGTTGAGGTAGAGATCGTAGAGTTTTCCTTACAAGCTTTTCTTCAGAAAAACTTTCATCAAGTGCAAACGCCTCATTAGCAATATCACAGAGTTTTGCATTAAATTCAGCAATACTCTCATCTTCGTGCATCCTCAAACTTTCAAACCTTGTAGTGAGTATTTGCATCTTTGATAACTTAACAGCTGACGTCTCTTCATAAGTAGTTTGGAGAATTTCTCATGCTTTCTTGGCTGTCACACATGTAGAAATAAGTCTGAACTGAGCAGGATCAACACCATTGAAAATTGCATTAAGCGCCTTTGAATTACTGTTTCTAAGGCATCTTCAGTAGCAGACCAGCTTTCTTCTAGCTTGGGAGATTTGACACCTGCTGTGTCAGTAGTCATTAGAGGGTCCCATCCTGTTAGAATTGATTTTCAAGCCTTCTCATCAATAGCTTTAATAAAAGCTCTCATTCTGGCATTCCAATAAGCATAATTGCTTCCGTTTAGTAAAGGTGGATGCATTGTTGAACCTCCTTCCTTTATAGAGTCCATTGCACCAAAAACCAAGATCAAGTCCTGCGGATCCCGCTTAAGAAACAAAGACGACCCGCTCTGATACCAAATTAAAAGATCAAGGTTAGATACGCGGTGTTCTAGTGAGTTGAAATACTAGGTGTGACACCGATAATAAAAGTGATAATGGACAATATTAAAACTGCAGAAAATAAAGAGACAGGAGGTTGGTAACGCAGTTCGGCAATTGCCTACGTCTGCGGGGCCACGCCCAGAAAATAATTCACTAAGTTCACAAAGTTACAAGACACTCGGTCTAACACAAAGTAAGACTCCCTTTTATCTTTGTCACCACCTCTTCCTAACTCCACACTTGAACGTGATTGTGCGAGCTCCCCTCGACTTGTGTGATTCCTCCCACAATCCGTGTTATGGCAAGATCCCCTTGCCCACGATGAAGACAAGATCCCTTTGTCAATGGCGACTCCTCCCGAAATCCGTGGTTAATGCAAGATCCCTTTGCCCACGTTTGAACTCTCCCGAGCTCCAAAGCAGCCTCCTCCCGAGACTGAGATTCAACCAAGAATACAAGGATTGAACCTTCAATAATATTGTATTGAGATGCTAACAGCCAACACACTTAAATAAAGACCTCCAACAAAGAAGTGTGTTCACAGTCTAATGAAGACCGAAAGAAACATCAAAGCTCCACACTTGAAAATCGTGTGGTTGGAAAGATCATATAAAGAGCACCAAAATCTTTCTATCTTTATCTCCAAGATTACTTCCATATAAATCCCATAGAAAGATGAAAATAATGTGCCTTCCATGCTTATCTATTCCAAGATAAAACTTCCAATGATAATTACCAAAAATACCAAGATAAGCTCCATAATTATCAAGATAGCATTAATCTCCAAATCAATCTTCCTTGCATAGATTGATTTAATTGATTCCTGCAACCAATAAGATCTTTCCTTAATTGCCAAAAAATAAATGCCAATTAATAATGCCAATCGTGCGCATTAACATCCTTGTTGGCTTTGTCTCACTTTCCACAGTCTCATCTCCAATTTTTTTCGTTTTTTTGCTTCAGATTGTGCAGCTTGGTCATGAATTTGAATTTCACTATCATTTCCCTCATTGTTGTTCTCCATCTTTTCAAATCCATCTCCTACTTTTTCTGTTTATGATTTCTTACTTTTAATAAACAATTGTACTTAAAATTTTAATATATTTTATACTGAAGTCAAAAAACTAATACTTGATCTACCTTCTTTAACCATGTTGTGAATCACATTTTTGTTTTTTCTGTCTTTTATTTGTAATGATTTTGTTGACTCTCTAGCATTTTCATTAGGTGTATTCTCCAGTGATTTGTCTTCTGATAATCTAGCTGCGTTGACTATTGTATATCGCTGAAGTTCATCTTTCTTGTTCACTCTTGATTGTTTTATCCGAACAAAGAATATTTTTTTTATCAAGATTTCTATGCACCAAATCCAGAGTAGGAGTTGTGTTCTGAGACACAAAGATATAGAAAGGTTTCAACAATCATCAAACAACGTATTCTTTTTATTTCTCCCCAATTAAAAGATTATACCATCGACTGCAAATATAGTACTATCTCACCTTTTTTGTATGCATCCTAGCTTCAGTTGCTATGAATCCAAGGATTTGTTCAGCTTGTTCCACAAAAATTGAAGCAGTGATTGTTTCACTTTGATCTGTTAATTCTAATTCCAATTGCCACTTATATTTATATCTCTTGCTCACAATATTTTTAAATAAAATGGTAAGCCTCTAATTTTTCATCATATCCAAATATGATTTTGGAATTTACCTTGGTTGCACTAGTTGTTTTTCCTTCCCTGCAAGAATTGCACTGGTATTCATATCCAAGAGATGCTGCTGTAGAATTGTAACAATTTTTTTAACTCATGTACCAATAAGTTTGTAAAATATTTTTGAAAGATAAATTGACTTTCACCAAAGCCACATTAAAAATGAGGAATTTTATTCTAGTATATACATCATAAACATAATATTGACTTTTGTAATAGTTCACAAAGAAAATCCAATGGCCAAAAGAGCAAAAAAAAAAGAACTTTGAATAAGACTAACCTTTAAATAGAATCGCAACACGGAAAACCTTATAAGTGAAAGAAGGCCATAGCAACAAAAAACCTTGAAATGAGAAATTACCATCATTACATATATATATATAGAATATCAAAACTAGAACGGTCAAATATTAAAAAAATAGGAGCACATAGTACTGGAATTCAAAGGAATATTCTTTGGTTAAAGTTTGTGTATGCCGAAAAAATGCGTTAAGATAATGTCCTAATAATAAACAAATACTTGCATGCTTGAATTATAAAACTTCATCACTTTTAATGGTTCACTTTAATTTGAATTTTATAAATTCTTTCCTCACAATTTTGGCAAGGGCATATACTATATGCCAATATAAATCTGATAGTTTTCAGGGAGTTATCTTAAGTCACAAACCAATAGGTAATATGGCAGTTTTTATTGAGACCCTTTTCGAGATTTAGACGGGAGCAATCTTAAACTGTAACCAAACGGCCATATAACTTTAACTCCCTAAACTCTAGTACTGTAGTAAACTTTTCCAATTTTTTTCACAAGTAAAAGAAAAAAACATGATCACACTAAAAAAAGGTAAAAGGTGATGTGAAAGTGTACATTAACAGCACAAAATCAATGTTAATGGATGAGTGGTACTTCCATCTTGATCCCACTTGCAAATCAACCTCAGATTGTTCTATCAATAAATTATACTATAAAGTTAGGATTTCAAAGATTGATTAGGAAACTAAAAGGTGATTAATGGTGATGATAAAACTTGAATGAAAATTTTGATTAGCAAATCTTCTCACGAACACTTACAGTAGATATATATAAATTTCAAATGAAAAACTTAATGAGTACTTTTTTTACCTCTTCCAAAGGTGACTAGATGCTTGTGTGAACAGACAGCTGCAGATGCAAAATTAGACTATAGATAAAACCATATAAATAGCATACAAAACTTGGAGATAAAACCATATAAATACCACACAAAACCTGACCGGATCAGAGGTGGAACCAGGTGTGGGCTCTTACCCCAACCAAGTTCCATAAATTAAAATTTAAAAATCAATACAAATTTAGCCCAATAACTTAATTCAGCATCCGCCAAGTTTTTCAACATTTAACAAATTAAAAAAATTCCAAACTAAAAAATTCATGTGTTTTTTATGGGATTTTTTAGTCCAATGACATAGTTTAGGTTTTTAAACTATTGGGCATAACTTGATTTTGATTTTGATTTTTGTTTTCTTATTGTTTATTTTACTTGTTGAAAAGGGACATTATTTCATATGAATTTTAGCGGTTTGAATAATTATTTGTTTTATCATTGTTGTTACAAAAATTATACCCTTAGAAAACTCTTCTATATCCTAAATTCATATTCTTAAAAAAGTTTACAGAAGTGACATGTAAATTGTAATATTCCAAAACCTCTTGTGAGACCGTCTTATATATGACACATGACACGCGAATTATAAAAATATGCTAATATGCTAATTTTTATATGATATAAGCTAATATTTGATAGTTTTTATGCTAATACTCTAATTTTTTATACTTTATACGCAAAAATAAAATTTAAATGCAAGTCTCTTAAATGAGATGGTCTCAGAGAATGACCCTGGTAATATTTATGGTACCTAAAATTTTAAAAATTATATTTTAGCTATAAAAAATAATTTTTTTATTAATTTAGTTGAATTTAAAAATTGTTAATAAGTTATTTAATCGCATAAAAAATTATTTTTAAGTGAGTCCCCACTAAAAAAAATTTCTGGTTCTGCCCCTGGACGGGATAGTGTTTATTAACTTAGATTATTAATTTTTTGGGCGGTTAAAAGAAATTAAAAGCAAAACAGAAGTTAGAAAAAAAGAAAGAATAAGAAAAGACAACAATTTGCCACGTTAATTTAAAATCATGATTGCTATAATTAAAGAATGTCGGTTTGGAAAACCTTCAATCCTCTACCAAAAAAGAATGATGATTGCTAAAATTAAACAAGGTCAATTTGAAAAACCTTCAATCTTCACTGTTTTGGCAGCCAAAAAGAATGCGGATGGAAAAATGTCGCGTAAAAGTAATTTGGAAGGATATGGTAAACAGTGGGAGATTGGAAAATAGGGAATTAATCCTGATTCAACTGTTGTAAGGTTGAATCCGACATTGTTACCTTTTCTTCTCTTAATGATTTAAAGTTGTAAAGTTGATCAAAGAGGAGGATGGAGATGTAATAGTCTAATAGAGAGGGTAGACAGAAGAGTTTTGAGAAATAGGGGATTTAGAGAACTTCGTAGGAGAAAGAAATTGATGGAAACCTAATCATTAAATATGCAAACCACATCATTTAAGGTGAAAGGAAAAAACCCATATTAGAGGACAACCGAATATGACTTGATAAGTGTCAAGTCACACTTATTCTAAGAACATTTTTTATTCAAGGTTTCTATGCACCAAATCCAGAGTAAAAGTTGTGTTCTGAGACGTAAAGATGAGGAAATGTTTGAACAATCATCAAACAACATATTTTTTTTATTTCTCCCCTAATTAAAATATTATACCATCGAATACAAATATAGTACTATCTCACATTTTTGTATGCATCCTAGCTTCAGTTGCTGTGAATCCAAGGATTTGTTCTGCTTGTTCTCCAAAAATCAAAGCAGTGATCGTTCCACTTTGATCTATTAATTCTAATTCTAATTGGCACCTATATTTATATCTCTTGCTGATGATATTTTTAAATAAAATGGTAAGCCTCTAACTTTTCATCATATCGTAATATTATTTTGGAACTTACCTCTATTGCGCTAATTTTTTTCTCGTAAGAATTGCACTACTATTCATATCCAAGAGATGCCGTTGTAGAACTGTAACACTTTTTGCAACTCATGTACCAATAAGTTTGCAAAATATTTTTGAAAGATAAATTGACTTTCTCCAATACCACATTATAAATGAGGAATTTTTTTCCTGTATATACATCATAAACATAATATTAACTTTTGTAGTAGTTCACAAAGAAAATCTAATGGACAACAGACCAAACAAAAAAATTCTGAAGAAGATTAACCTTTAAATAGAATCGCAACATAGATTGTAAGTGAAAAAAGCCAACAGAAACGAAAAATCTTGAAATAACAAATTACCATTATTACATATATATATATATATATATATATAATATCAAACTTGAATGGTCAAATTTTTTAAAAAATAGAAGCACATAGTACTAAAATTCAAAGGAATATTCTTTGGTTAAAGTTTGTGTATACCAAAAAAAAATGCATTAAGATAATGTCCTAATAATAAACAAATACTTGCATGCATGAATATAAAACTTCATCACTTTTAATGGTTCACTTTAATTTGAATTTTATAAATTCTTTCCTCATAATTTTGGCAAGGGCATATATTACATGACAATATAAATCTAGGAGTTTTCAGAGAATTATCTCAGGTCACAAACTAAGAGGTAATCTAGCAGTTTTCATTGAGACCATTTTTGAGATTTAGCCAGGAACAATCTTAAACTGTAACCAAATGGCCATGCAAATTTAACTCCTTAAACTCTAGTACTGTAGTAAATTTTTTCAATTTTTTTCGCAAGTAAAAGAAAGAAACTGACGCGGATGTGTCGAGGCTTGATGTCCTAGACCACCGAGTTCACCACAAATTTGGACTGTGCTGCAATGGAAATTCAAACCACACAAAGAAACACAACAAAATTGGCGGAATAGCAATCAAAGGAAAACACGAAGATTGGATAGAAGCCAATCGAACCCCCACGTCTAAAACAAACAATTAACTTAGTCTATGTAAATCAAGGACTAAACTAAAAGGTTTGATGAGTTCTTAAAATCAAGAACAAGTTGGCTTGCCTAGAGGTCCTAGTTAAAGGCTTGCGAGTCAATGAAGAACAACTAAACTTAATTGTTCTTCAAGGTTTTCACAACTTTTCAAGGCTGCAAATTTCTTAGCAAAAGCTAAAATTCTTATTTCATTCATTATTGAAAAACGTTACAAGAAGCCTTCCATAGTAAGGAAAGAATTCGGCCACAAGCAACAAACCCTAGAAGAAATAAATTACAACTTGATTTCTTAACTAACTAACTAACAAAAACCAACACACGACTTTTGTGTAATGAGAAGCAAAAAACAGTTTTGCTTTCTAAAACAAAGACACGGCTTTGTCCTAAAAACAAGGACACGCTTAAAGCTCCTAAAATGTAATAGATTACTTTCCTAAACTTTCCTATAAAGTAGGAAGTTACTTTCTAAAAGAATTACTTTCCATTATCATGCAAGATAATTGGGCCAAGTAATTAATTAACTACTAAACGAAATATAAGCCCAAATTAATGTTTAATGGACTTAATTTATTACAAAACAAATAAATCCTAAAACTTAACAAATGGCGTGATCCACTTTAGCAAAGCCCAAGCACACCAACTTGGTATTCAATGTGATTGCTCTAAGAATAAATCTTCAAGGTGGAATTTCTTCAAGCTCCAATGTAGAACTCTTAGAAATTTATTCATGAATTATTATCCAAAAGATATTCCAAATAGCTCCTTGAGAAGATGATGTCATATGATGAACTTCCTCAAGATCGTTCAATTCTTTACAAGAAGTTGCCAATAATGCTTGCAAAGCGGCCTTTATCCTCTTACTCCTTGATCTTGTTAATCGGCCTTGGCACCATGGACATGGACGGATTGCTATCAGAAATTGGGTCACACTAAAAAAGGTAAAAGGTGATATGGAAGTGTACATTAAAAGCACATAATCAATATTAATGAATGGGTGGTACTTCTGTCTTGATCCCACTTGCAAATCAATCTCAGATTTCAAAGATGGTTTAGAAAACTCAAAGGTGATTAATGGTGATAATAAAACTTGAATGAAAATTTTGAATAGCAAATCTTCTCACGAACACTTATAGTAGATATATATAAGCTTCAAATAAAAAACTTAGTGCATAATTTTTTACCTCTTCTAAAGGTGACCAGATGCCTGTGTGAACAGATAGCTGCAATTGCAAAATTAAAATGGAGATAAAACCATATAAATAGCACACAAAACCTAGATATAAAACCATATAAATAACACACAAAACATGACATGATAGTATTCATTAACTTAGATTATTAATTTTTTGGGCGGTTAAAAAAAGTTAAACCCAAAACGGAAGTAAAAAAAGAAAGAATAACAAAAGACAACAATTAACCACGTTTATTAAAATCGTGATTGCTAAAATTAAAGAATGTCAGTTTTGAAAACCTCTAATCTTCTGCCAAAAAAGAATGATGATAGCTAAAATTAAAGAAGGTCAGTTTGTAAAACCTTCAACTTTCTCTGTTCTGACAGCCAAAAAAGAAAAAGGATAGAAAAAGGTCGCACAAAAGTAATCTGTGAGGATATGGTGAATAGTGAGAGATTGGGAAAAAAATTGATTTGGAACAAATCCTAATTCACTTATAAGATCTAGAACAAATCTTAATTAACTAATTATTAAAAGGTTCCTAAACCTAGTCATAAACAAACTAAATAAATATAGTATTAGAGATTTATTCCTATTACCGTCATTGATTACTATACTATCTCGGAATGGTAATCAAATACTAATATTTGGTTTTGCCCCTAATCTTAAAATTTGTTATTGTTCGCACTATTAAAAAAAAGAAAGATTAGAAGGGTATTAATGCAAACGGGCCAATAGATTAATCAAGAGATCGATTTTATATGCATGGAATTCCACCAATCGTTAATAATAAAATACTAACTATATATTAAGTTTCATTCAATGTAATATTTAATTTAATTGTTGTGACTTGTAAAAATAAGATTAGAGTGAAGAAAATCTATAAAGTATATTAATCAAATTTTTCGGAATTTGATAATAACTCTTCAAACGCATAATATATATGTACCTTTGCGTGAAAATCTCTAGAAAAATTATTCAAAAAGAACTCCAGCTCCTCTTCATGGCCAGGATGAAAATCCATTAATAAGTCACCGTTTTTAATTTATTCATAAATTATGTCAAGGGGGTAAATCAAAATTTCCATAACCTGTACTGGGAGGTTTGTTTGCATGCATGCGGAACCAAGAATATTAGAGACTACTGTGAACAATTTTTCTTTTAGGATCGAGCCCTATATATATAGTTTGATCAGTCTCAATTTCAGGATTATAGTATTATACCACCATTAATATGTCCTCCTTTTTCATACACCACAACTTCATGGTCTTCTCTTTTAAGCCTTAAGATCATGGGAGGTGCACCGATCACAGCCAGCTTAATTTAGAGGTGGCACCGTGGTACTGCAATAAATCAAGAATATGCAATTAATAATGCAACAAGTTTCACTGGTTTATTAATTTGGAGGTATCTCTTCTTACTTAATCTAATTAATATTTGAGAATAAGCAAGTTTTCTAATCTATCTAATTAAAATGTTGAATAGAATTGGTCAAAGAAAATGAATCGAATGGGGCATTATGTAGGTCTTCTTTTTTTCGTAAATATACTAGCCTAATGTTGATATAAACATTTTGGAGACTATATAAGTATACATAACAAAAACTTTGAAAATAAGAGAAGTTCTATTAAGTAATTTATAAGGTAAATAACTTTAATAATCTCTCAATTTAAGGGTAGTATAGTTTTGGTACACAATTTAAAAAATTTATATTTTAATTCATTAACTTGAATTTTATTGTACAAATTATCCTTGACTCATTTTTTATCTATTTGAAGTAATGTTGTCAGTTATAACTAACTGATTGATCAACAACTCTTAGACGGACTACAGAGGAATAGTTATTATTTAATCTAAATCTTGATGTAAGAAGTCCAACAAGAGCAACACTTGAAAAGACAATTCAAAAAAAAAATGCCAATAGCAAGATCAACTAGAACAAGCCGATAGATAGTTATTGAATAACTTAATAAAATTGACATGACTACTATGGATGGTCCGAATTGTAATTAGACAGTAGTATCTGAAAATATAATCTTAAGGGTGCCCTAAAGTGTTCATGGTATCATTATGAATATGAAAACCAAAATTGTGATTGCCTAAAATATACATGCCCAGGTAAGATATGATACGACTTCATCACGATGTCTAAAGATATAATCTAATAGATAATTCTTGTTAAATTGATGAAAAATGAGTTTTGAACTATTTGTGCAATAAAATTCAAGTTGACGAAGCAAGATGGAAATCAAAACGATACTTACTTTCAAATTAAGGGATTATTAAAGTCATCTACACTAATTTTTATGCATATAGGGATTTTGTTTTTTTTTTCTTTAAATTTGAATGAATTATATGTTGAAGTATATGCCAAAATCTCAATGTAGAAGAATAGATTACAACTTAATTTTGGAAGAGCCCGGATTAGCTGGAATATTAAAGTTATTATTGTTCCAAAGTGATATGTCACAATGCAAATGTATTGCCAATTATATACTTTAACAAAAAAAAGCCTTATCCAACCGACATGCATGATAAATTAAGCTCAAAATGAGAATTTTTGTAATTTTTAACCTAAAAATGAGATAGATACCCCTTTAAGGAATAGGTTTAAACATTTAAAGTTTAAACCTTTTTAAACACGAAGCATATTTTTTTTAAAATTAAAATGGCAAAATCCATCTTGATCTTAATTTGTATCTTATAGTGGAACTGATGAGAATGAGCCCATGTCCGTGTCCATGGTGCCAAAACCAACTTCATGTGTTGATCCTTTGGACGATCTTGATGAAGTTCCTCACATGGCGTCAACATCTCAAGGAGTTATTTGGAATATTTCTTTGATCACAATTCATGAAGATGTTTCTAAGAGTTCTACATTGGAGCTTAAAGAAATGCCATCTTGAAGAGTATTCATGGAGCAATCACATTAAAGACCAAGAAGGCGTGCTTGGGCTTTGCCATTTATGGATCACGCCTTGCTTAAGTCTTAGGGTTTGATTATGTTTTAAATAAATTAAGTCCAAGAATGCTATTATGGGCTTATATTGTCGTTGAGTAGTTAATTAATTACTTGGTCCAATTATCTTGCATGATAATGGAAAGTAATTCTTTTAGAAAGTGACTTCCTAATTTTTAGGAAAATTTAGGAAAGTAATTTCCTACTTTTTAGGGGAGAAAACCGTGTCTTACTTTTAAGTAGGAAACCATGTGCTACTTTTTAGCTAGAAGCGTGTTTTGTTTTAGGAAACTAAAACCGTGTGATGGTTTTAGGAAAGTAGTTAGTTATCAACTCCAATTTGGAATTTTCATAAATTGGATTGGTTAGTTAAGAAGTCAAGTTGGAATTGACTTCTTCTAGGGTTTGTTTTGTTTCCTTGTACTTGGCCGAATTATAACCTATTTAAAGGAGGCCATTGTAACGTTTTTTTATTAAGAAGAAATAAGAAATTTTAGCTTTGCTAAATTGAAAACATGTTGTGTTTTAAATCCTTGAAGTTCAATTAAGTTTAGTTAACCTTCAAACAATCCGCGAGCCTTTAGCTAAGACCTTTAGGTGAGCCTAAAAGTTCTTGATTTCAGGAACACCCAAACTAATTAGTTTAGTTCTTGATTTACATAAGCTAGGTTAATTTGTTTATAATAAACGTAAGGGGTTTGTTTGGCTAATTATCATTCCCTTTTGTTTCCATATTTTCTTTTCCGCATTGTTATTTTATTCTTGTTCTTGTTGTTTTGTTCGAGTTTTGTGTCAACAACGGTCCAAAGTGTGTGGTTTGGTGGTCCAGGACTTCAAGCCTCGATCATCCCACGTCAATTGGTATCAGAGAATCCAGGTTGTTGCATAAAAAAATTCAGGTTTCATTTTTCGTTCTTGCGTTTTGTTTCCGTTCGCGTCTTGCTATTTTTGTGTCGTTCTTGCTGCTATTTTTGCATCATTCTTGCTGCTGTCTTGTCGTGTGATATTCTGCCCTTGTTGTTCATGATCCTTGTGCTTAATTCATATAGAATTGCTAGTTGTTTTTTTTTTGCGTAAAAAATCATCACGTCAAAACGTCAAAATTAGGTCTTAAATCTTGAACTTTCTTGTTTCTTGTCTGTTTGACCTCATTCTTTTTGTGTTTGTCTCTATTTTGATTCTATAATCTATTATCTTTTAGTCAAGTTTTGTTTTGTGTCATTCCGATAAGTTCTTGGATACTTTCTTGAAGTTCTTGATTTTCTTGAATTTCAAAGTGCTTAAATTTTGAATCTAAGTTCATAGTCTTGTTCATTTTCTTGAATCTTTAAAATCTTGCTATTGTGGCATTGTTAAATTCAATTTGGTTGAAGAGATTTTGATTAAAGTTGGTTGCTGAAATTTTAAGGTTAAAGACAACATAAGACAAAACAACCTTAAACCCTAGGTTTTGTCTTAACGACCTTAAACCCTATGTTTTGTCTTAAAACCCTAGGTTGTTGCTTGTCTGAATAAAAAAAATAGCCGACGTTAAAAAAAAGCCCAACGTCAAAAGAAAAAGTCGGACCATTTAAAAAAAAATCGTTTAGCCCAAAAAGAAACTAAGTGTTTGTATTGATCTCTTGAAAACACCACCAACTTAAAAGTGCCATAACTTACTCAATATAACTCCGATTTGAGTGATTCAAGTTGCGTTTTCTTCGTCTTTCTGTCTAGTTTCTGTTTTCGTTAGTTTCTGTAGCTAAATCAAATTATACCCTGCACGTGTTCTCAAAATACGCTTGCTTATATGATTTGCCCTAAATATTCTTTGACTTATCTTGTGTGAGTTTTGTTGTTGAACTTGTTTGTTGAGACTCATTCTACAAATCAACAAACTGGTAGGTCTCTTTTAGTTTAGGTGATTCATTATTGAGAGTATAGTTAGGGTATACTTTGAAAAGAGAAAAGCTACTATATAAAGAGTGGAGTGTGCCTACTCACCAAAGTGAGAACCCGAGAGGAGATATATTCTTTTCTTGCTATTTTTCCACTAACTTTGAAGGTTTATTTATTCAATGGTGAGAGAAAGTACAAATGATCTTAAGTTGGAGATTGATGAATTGATGCAAAAACTCCGAAAGTTGATTCAACCTTATGATGAAATTAAAGAGTTTATAGCCACATCTACATCAAGTGTGAAAGAGTTTCATACAAGGTGCAATATCCAAGATAAAGTGTGTGTTGTGGTGATTGATTGTGAGAGAAGCTCTAACTTTGCTAGTGAGCTAATGGTAGAAACGTTGAATATGCAAACCACTCCACATCCAAATCCTTACTTGCTACAATGGAGTGATAATTGTGGTGAAGTATGGATGTCAATGCAAGTCAAGGTTGCATTCTCAATGGGAAGATACAAAGCTGAGGTATTATGTGACATATTTTCTATTCAAACAGACCATTTTTTATTGGGAAAACTATGGCAACTTACTTGCAAGGGAGTTTATAATGATCTAAAAAATTGCTATTCAGTCATGAAGAATGGTAAAAGTTTTAATCTTGGAGCTTTAAAGTCTTGTAAAATTTCTGAAGACCAAGCAAAGATTGCTAAAGCTTGTAATGATATGAGAGAAAAACAAGAGAAAGAAAAGAGTGATTTAGTTAGTATAGGCTGTGAACAAAATAAGAGTAATAAAAAGAGTGAGAATGAGAATTCATTGAAAGCTAAACAACAGCATCTTGTACTTATGAATTCTAGTGATCACGATTTACATTGTTTGCTGCCTAGAAATTTTGTTTTGCGGATTTATGGAGTTCCTAGACATCTAATAGAGTTGAAAACAACTCAATATGCAATGGAAGGAGTTCAATCTGCCATGACTTGTTTTCCGCAAGGTAAGCAAAGTAAGTTAGGTAAGTTTTCAATTGATTTTGATATTAAAACTGTTAATAACTTTGTTGTTATCAATTCGGTTGAGTTTCAAAGTTTTCAATATGTTTTTAATCAATTTCAAAAACTTTCTTATACTTTTCAACAAATGGTTCGACATTTTGTAAATTGTATTTTAGAGTCTAACATCTTGTGTTTTAATAAGCAAATTGATTTACATAATTCTTCAATAGTTACATCAAATACTTTGAATTGAATGAATCTATGTATAGCTTGTTCGTGTGTTATGTTGCTTATTTATTACATGAGTTACAATCTAAAATTCATATTTATAATTTCAACCATAACCAAATCCTTGTGTATAAAAGTGTTAATTATGTTGGTTATACTTGTTGGAATGACTTTTCCTTTGAATATTGGATTCGAGAGTTTGCACATATTGTTTTCATTCAGCTCCATAGCCAATTGTTCCAAGAGGTAATCATGTAGTTCAACACTTGGTTGGTAAGTTATCTTGTTCTTTAATGAATTTTTCAATACAAAAGTTAATTCATGATGTTAGTTTCTATTATTTAGATTATTTACATTCTGATTTTTCTTTACGTGTTGTTACTCTAAAGAATGATAACTTTTCAAGATTAACCATATATTCTCAATGTAAAGATAATTCAAGTAGGGTAATTGACGAGTTTAAGTTGGAAAAATTAACCATTGAATTTGTTTGTTCATGTGAATTCATCATACCAAATTGGTTAACTACATTTATTTGTTATTTATTGTTTCAGATTGATTTATGTTTTTGTATTAATGTATTTAGAGATAGCTATTATGATACATTGTATGCATTATCCACACTTGTGAATTATTTTGACATTGATGCAATTATTTTTTATATAAGAGCATATATTAGTCCATATATATTTATGTTCATTACTAATAATTTTGTTCCTTGGACTAATAGATTTATTTTGTTCTATAGGGAAATAAAGTGTTATTGCCCGCGAGGTGTTACATTCCACATTGACTTGGTTCTTGTTGAGTTCATCATATTGGTGTTTGATCCAGTAGCTCAATTTCAAGATTTGAGGATGAATCCTTTTCGATGAGGGAGGGATTGATGAGAATGAGTCCATGTCCGTGTTCATGGTGCCAAAACCAACTTCATGTGTTGATCTCTTGGATGATCTTGATGAAGTTCCTCACATGGCGTCAACATCTCAAGAAGGAGTTATTTGGAATATCTCTTCGATCACAATTCATGAAGATGTTTCTAAGAGTTCTACATTGGAGCTTGAAGAAATGCCACCTTGAAGAGTATTCATGGAGCAATCACATTGAAGACCAAGATGGCGTGCTTGGGCTTTGCCATTTATGGATCACGCCTTGCTTAGGTCTTAGGGTTTAATTATGTTTTAAATAAATTAAGTCCAAGAACGCTATTATGGGCTTATATTGTCGTTGAGTAGTTAATTAATTACTTGGTCCAATTATCTTGCATGATAATGGAAAGTAATTCTTTTAGAAAGTGACTTCCTACTTTTTAGGAAAGTTTAGGAAAGTAATTTCCTACTTTTTAGGGAAAAAAATCGTGTCTTACTTTTAAGTAGGAAATTGTGTGCTACTTTTTAGCTAGAAGCGTGTTTTGTTTTAGGAAACTAAAACCGTGTGATGGTTTTAAGAAAGTAGTTATTTATCAACTCCAATTTGAAAGTTTCCTAAATTGGATTGGTTAGTTAAGAAGTCAAGTTGTAATTGCCTTCTTCTAGGGTTTGTTTTGTTTCCTTTTACTTGGCCGAATTATAACCTATTTAAAGAAGGCCATTGTAACATTTTTTTTTATAATTTTAGCTTTGCTAAATTAAAAACACGTTGTGTTTTAAACCCTTGAAGTTCAATTAAGTTTAGTTGACCTTCAAACAATCCGCAAGCCTTTAGCTAAGACCTTTAGGTGAGCCTAAAAGTTCTTGATTTCAGGAACACCCAAACTAATTAGTTTAGTTCTTGATTTACATAAGCTAGGTTAATTTGTTTGTAATAAACGTAAGGGGTTTGATTGGCTAATTATCATTCCTTTTCGTTTCAATTTTTTTTCTGCATTGTTATTTTGTTCTTGTTCTTGTTGTTTTGTTCGAGTTTTGTGTCAACAATGGTCCAAAATGTGTGGTTCGGTGTTCCATGACTTCAAGCCTCGATCAATCCGCGTCAGGAACAAACAATTAACTAGCTATTAATAGGTTTAAATCTCACAAACTAAGAGTTATTGAAATGAAATCCCACAATTTTTTATCTTCAAATTTGATGTAAAGTTTATTGGATAAATTACTTCAATTCCTCTCCCAATATTTTCTTTCCATTCAATCTTTCAAAAAAAATATATTTTTATCCATCGTGCTATAATTTGGATTTTAAATGATAACTTATTTATTTTTAATAATAAAAACTCATCACCCTGTTATATACATTTGCCCAATAGATCTTCGGTTCATTGTGTGCTTTATTTCATCAATACATGTCCCATGTCTTTAACACTTATTCGTGTTCAATAAACACTAAGTACAACAGAAGATCCGAAGTGTATGTATTTGTCTAACCCTGTTAATTTTTATACCCCTTTATTTGTTATATATTGGTCAAATTATATTCTAAATGAAAAAAATATACTAAGGACATATTTAAAACCTAACGACAAAACTTCTATAAAACAGGATCATATATGAGACGTATTTCATATAAAATATACAATTAATAGTGGTTGAAATCGTGATTTTAATCTCATATCATTTTTATTTTACGCCGAAATCATAATTAACTTTCGTTTCATATATGAACCCGCTTGAAACCAGCCCAAACCTAAACCTAAACAATAATAATGTAGGATGAAATGAAATTTTTTAAAAACTTATAGATGAAATTAAAATTAACTCTCAAATTAAACTTTCACAAGTTGACAAACAAAAGCCAAAGAATATGATGAAAGGAAACAAAAGTACAGAATCTACAAGCCAGAAAGAAGTACAAGTGTACAACATCACTCTCTAAATCTAATCTAATCTCTCAACAATTTTGTACACTTCACCTCTTAAAGTCATAACTTATAAGAAATATCTCTTTTGAGTTTTGACCTAACATTTTAATAATAATACTACTACTATCCATAGAGAGCTATTTTATTTTGGATTCCAGTCCTCTCAACTTTCACCTCTTCTCCAAGCTATCTTTATTTTCTCTCTCACACACTCACACAGTTAGTTCTGTTAAAACATAGAGTCACACACTAGTTTAGGGTTTTTTTTTCAGTTTCCTAGATTCGGCATTGGTAAATAGATTGAAGATCGAATAGTTCTTTAGTCTTTTCCTCCTTTGAATAATCTATTTAGTCTGCCAATTGCTGCTGCTATAATTTGATTGTTGAAAACCAAAAAACTGAGAATCTCTGTCTTTTATCTAGTATCAATGGCATCAATGCCGGAAAAATTGCAGCCGCTTCTCAATTTTCCTTTATCACACTTAAAATGGACTAATCCTAATTCAATTGTTGTAAGGTTGAATCCAACATTGTTATCTTCTCTTCTCTTAATGATTTAAAGTTGTAAAGTTGAGAAAAGAGGAGGATGAAGATGTAATAGTCTAATAGACAGGGTAGACAGGAGAGTTTTGAGAAATAGGGAATTTGGAGAACGTCACCGGAGAGAGAAATTGATGGAAACCTAATCATTAAATATGCAAATCACGTCATTTAAGGTGGAAGGGGAAAAACCACGTTAGAGGACGACCGAATATGACTTGATAAGTGTCAGCCACACTTATTCTAAGAACATTTTTTATTCAAGTTTCCTATGCACCAAATCCAGAGTAGTAGTTGTTTTCTGAGACATAAAGATAGGGAAATGTTTGAACAATCATCAAACAATGTATTCTTTTTGTTTCTCCCCCAATTAAAATATTATACCATCGACTACAAATATAGTACTATCTCACATTTTTTGTATGTATCCTAACTTCAGTTGTTGTGAATCCAAGGATTTGTTCAACTTGTTATCCAAAAATCGAAGCAATGATCGTTCTAGTTTGATCTGTTAATTCTAATTCCAATCGGCACTTACATTTATATCTCTTGCTCATGATTTTTTTAAATAAAATGGTAAGACTCCAAATTTTCATCATATTCGAATATGATTTTGGAATCTACCTCTGTTGCGCTAGCTATTTTTTCCCGCAAGATTTGCACTGCTATTCATATCCAAGAGACGCCATCATAGAGTTGTAACACTTTTTGCAACACATGTACCAATAAGTTTGCTAAATATTTTTTAAAGATAAATTGACTTTCACCAATGCCACATTAAAAATAAGGAATTTTATTCCAATAAATACATAATAAATATAATATTAACTTTTATAGTAGTTCACAAAAAAAATGCAATGGCCAAAAAGAGCAAAAAAAAAGAATTCATAAGAAGACTAACTTTTAAACAGAATCACAACACGAAAAACCCTAGTAAGTGAAAGAAGCCAACAAAAACAAATAACCTTGAAATGAGAAATTACCATCATTATATATATATAGAATATCAAACCAAGATGGTCAAATATTAAAAAAATAGGAGCACACAGTGTTGGAATTCAAAGGAATATTCTTTGGTTAATGTTCGTGTATGCCAAAAAAATGCATTAAGATAATGTCCTAATAATAAACAAATACTTGCATGCATGAATTATAAAACTTCACCACTTTTAATGGTTCACTTTAATTTGAATTTTATAAATTCTTTCCACATAATTTTGGCAAGGGCATATACTACATGGCTATATGAATGGCAGTTTTCAAAGAAGTTATCTTAGGTCACAACCAAGAGGTAATCTAACAGTTTTCATTGAGACCCTTTCTGAGATTTAAATGGCAACAATCTTAAACTGTAACCAAACGTCCATGCAATTTTTACTCCCTAAACTCTAGTACTATAGTAAACTTTTCCAATTTTTTTCGCAAGTAAAAGAAAGAAACAAGGTCACACTAAAAAAAGGTAAAAGGTGATATGGAAGTGTACATTAACATCACAAAATTAATATTAATGGATGGGTGGTACTTTCGTTTTGATCCCACTTGCAAATCAACCTATTGTCTTACCAATCAGTTATACTGTAAAGTTAGGATTTCAAAGATGGTTTAAGAAATTAAAATGTGATTAATGGTGATAATAAAATTTGAGTGAAAATTTTGAATAACAAATCTTCTCACGAACACTTACAACAAATATATAAGCTTTAAATGAAAAACTTAACACATAATTTTTACCTCTTCCAAAGGTGACAAGATGCTTGTGTGAACAGATAGTTGCAAGTGCAAAATTAGACTGGAGATAAAATTATATAAATAGCACACAATATTGGGAGATAAAACCATATAAATAGCACATAAAACCTATCTGGATTTTGTTTATTAACTTAGATTATTCATTTTTTTGGGCGGTTAAAAGAAATTAAAACCAAAATGGAAGTAAAAAAAAAGAAAGAATAAGAAAAGACAACAATTTCAAAGTTTAATTAAAATCATGATTGCAAAAATTAAAGAAGGTTGATTTGGAAAAATTTCAATTTTCTACTAAAAAATAATGATGATTGCTAAAATTAAAGAAGGTGGGTTTAGAAAGCCTTCAATCTTCTCTGTTCTGGTAGCCAAAAAATAAGGCGGATAGAAAAAGGTCGCACAAAAGTAATATGGGAGGATATGGTGAACAATGAGAGATTGGAAAACAGGGAATTAATTCTGATTCAATTGTTGTGAGGTTGAATCGAACATGGTTATCTTCTCTTATCTTGATTATTTAAAGTTGTAAAGTTCAGAAAATGGAAGGATGATGTAATAGAGAGGGTAGACAAGAGGACATCACAGGAGAGAAAAATTGATGAAAACCTAATCATTAAATATGCAAACTACGTCATTTAAGGTGGCATAGGAAAAAACTAAGTTAGAAGACGACCGGATATGACTGGATAAGTTTCAGCCACACTTATTCTAAGAACTATTATAATGTATTCAAAATTACCCTAACCAAACTTTCAATGAGCACATTGATCAAATGCAATAAGATTGTTCAACATTTAATATATTTATAAAACATTGAGATCGGGTATAAATTGAACTTTTTATATCCACATGAGCACACATGTACACTCTATTTTACACTAGCTGTTTGTTTAATAAACTAGAACTTTAGGCAAAGATAAAGATATTCCATTAAGATGCTAAATGAAAATAAAGTTTGTCTAATAGAGAAACAATCACATCAGGAGTTCAAATCTAGCAACAATCACATAAAAAGTTAAAATCTACCTACAGTAGTTAAGTATCATAACAAATACCCATAAAAGGTTCAATTATTCTCATAACAAAAATTCAACTTAATGATTTTTATAAGTCTTGTATCACAACAAATTCACTCTCGAAGATGCATTGGAATCCATTGTTGCCACAACTCATCTCGCTTTCCCTTAAATGTATCAAACAACCTTTGAATATGGATAATCAAAACCAATGCCTTCAATAACTATATGCCATCCAAGTCAATTGTTTTCATCTCATCCAGCACCTCTTGAGTGGTTGCTTTTTATATTAACTTCTCACCCAACCAGACAAATTAAGATTCGATTCAAGCACCCCAAAAAGAATTAAAACTAAGCAATAAGTGATAAAAAGAAAAAATAAAGAAAATACATTTACACAATCAATGATAAAGATGTATAAGAAGAAATAAGTGGGAAGATTACTTACATTATTCAACCAAACCAGTTTCAAAAGAATTATGCACCCTTATGATGTTCTTTCTTCTGGATTCAAAGCTATAACAAATCTATTAATTAAAGAATTGAAATAAGAGTATACAAATTAGTGCAAAAAGTAATTAAGAACAATGTAGCAGATCAAATAACTAATAACTCTTGTTAATATAATTACACATATAAATACATAGCACAAAGTAAAGGAATTGTCAAGACTCTACTTCAAATAGCAAAACGATGAAAAGGAAAATGATAAAGATGAGTACTTTATATTATGATTCAATAGAAAGTCTTAAGAATTTGTGATAGAAAGACCAAATCAAGGGCAGTGCTTTATGGGTAATGGCCTAGTTGAGTAGGAACTTGGAAGCTGTTAACTACCTATGATTCAAAATGAGATTATGGATTGTAAATTTTTGCGTGTAGGATTGTGACACATAACAATTTGATGGGGTTGAAAAAGCACTGTCCCTCAATCCTAAATTCCTAATTGTAATAGTTTGACTATGGAGTCAGGTAAGAACCAGGCTTATGCTATTGAATTTCTGAATTCAAATGCATATTATGCAATATTGAGCTTCCAGCTAGAGGATAAGGTAAAAGTTTTCTATATATGGACCTTTCTAAATTAGACATATAGTATATCGTTTCTATTGATATCTTCGATAGATTTTTGTAAGATTTATAATATCTTTATTAAATATAGAAAAAAATAATATAATGAATGCTTCTTTGTTTGACCTAAATTCATTTATGAAGATACAAAAGTAATGAAGTTTCAACACCACAACAAAAAAGAGAATTCATCAAATTTATGATCAAAAAGCTCTCAAAAATTTTGAGTCGATGGAGAAGTTTCTAAAATTTGGATTCAAGGGGGAATGTTAGAAAATAAAATGTTTAGTATACTAGTGTTCTGAAAAAAGAATACTTGAATGAGCAATAAATCATCTGCTAGTTGCAATAAAGTTCCAACAACAAAGGCATTTTCAGCCCCTGTTGTGTCCACATCTTCTACTTTTAAACCTTTAACTTTTCTGTTAACATCTATTATATTTTTTAGTATATATGGGGCAATGCACACAAAGACAGATTAACATGAATGATATACACACATGCACACAGAGATAGACAAGAATGTACTTAAAAAGAAAGGATGCAATCTAGAACCTCACATTTGCACAATAGGCAATCTATGATAAATAGCTTTGCAAAAGGATAATAAAAAAACTATTAGAAGGCATATATTAGTATTTAAGATTAGAATCTCACATGACATGAACAAGCACAAGGATGAAAGGCTTTTTGCTTTTAAAAATTTATCAACATTCACATTATTACTATGCACAAGCACAATAAGGATTTATAGAAAACTAGCAATTTAACGAAACAACCTTTTAATTTCTATGCAAAAAATATTTTAAAAATAAGTACAAATTAACTAGAAGGAATAAGGTATAACTGTAAATAACCTCTTTTTGTTAAGGAATAAATTAGCAAATGAGTATGACTCTTTACAAATTAATTACTACAGGCCTCTCAAAACTTAACAGGTAAGGATAGTTTCTCTCAAATACTACATAAAATCATATTCAAATAATAAAATACCTTAACAACTATAAGATCCAATTCAAACTTAAAATAAATTTTACACAAAATTCTATTCAAATTTAAAGTCTGTCATGGCCACAACCTCGTCTATTTTGATATTCCACAAATATTGCTTGTACTAAAAAATCCCTAAATCGAATCATTCATTGGTGGATTGCACAGAGGTAATGCAATTACTACTTCTTGCATATGTATCACCTTTAACATATTGCCGATTCTCGTTATCTTTATTTTTGCCTTTGTTATTAGATATTACACAAAATCTAAATGTTGAATTGTAATCCTATCTATTTCAATAGTAAGGTTTTTGATGACTTCAAATCATGTAGGAAACTACACTTTTCTTTAGTCTATATTTGTCCTTTATAGTGTGCACTAAATATTTAGAACAAATACTCTTTAAGATAACATGAAGTTGTTAGAAGAACTTGTGCATAAACACTTCTAACTCTCTAATGGAAAAAGAAAGATATAAACAAGAGTTTTTCAAAACTTGTGGTTATTTTTTCTGCAGCAAAAATGACCTAAATAGATCCTTCTTATAGACTTTCAAAGGTTATACAATGAGTCATTATACTACTTGAAGACTTGCAACTTCCAAGAGTTACAATTCCTTTATTTCTATGAGTTACTTTTCCTCAATTGCAAGAGTTACAAGAGTTATAAAAGAGTTACAAGAGTTACAATTCCTTTAATACTACAATTGTTCCATTTCAAGAGTTATAATGTTTGTAACATCAAGAATCATAACTCACAAGTTTTACTAATTGTAACTTTTGACATATTGAAAATATATTGAAAATATTTCCAACAATTCCCTGCCATTTTTAATATATTGAAAAATCACTTCAAGGATCTCCATAAATTGTTGATAATTGAGCATTAGCAATAGTGTCTTTCAATTAAATCACTACCTCAGTATAAGTCTTAATAACTAGTCAACACAAGTTGATAGATAAGTTTTGAACCAATTGGTTTCAAGACTAATCACTTTAACAAACACGCACAAATTCAAACATTCTATTTTTCTTTTGAAATGAGACATTGGGTCTTGTGTTCTTATCCTTTCATGAGTGTTTACAAAACTAAATCCAAAACTTTTGTTGGATGCCCTAAGTCCTACACTTGTATAGGCAAGCACTTGATGCCCCAACTATTTGTGACATTTTCAAGTCTTGTTAAGAACTAATATTCAATCTTCCTTTACTTGGAGGAATAAAAAAACACTACTACCTTTTGGATGGACTCATTTAGTGTAGTGTTCAAACCACTTTAATTATGTATTTTGACTCGTTGAATTCGAGACTAGTTGTTGTAATCAGTGTTGAATTGAGATTCTATTGTTAGTGATTTTATTAAATGGACTTCCATCTCTATTTAATCCTTTTAATTAAGAATTTGTCAAAGTACCTTTAAACTTTATACAGTTAATGGTAATTACTCTACTTATGATTAACCATATTAAGTCTTAGACCAATTTACCTAAACTTACCATTGTACATTCCCAATATACTTTTACTTATGATTAACCATATTAATTCTTAAACCAATATGCCTAAACTTACTATTGTGCATTGACAATATTCTTTAGCTAGCATAGATATACAATCTCACAACTATAAAGTATTGGTTTTGATAACACAATTGCTTGATTACATTACATTAGCACCTTAAAAAGATGATTTCTTAGTTTTTTCAACTTTGTAGGTTTTAAACTATCCAATTACTTCTTTTTTAATAAGGTAATGAACAAACATATATAGCAAACTTATACAAACATCAAACGAAAGTAACAAATTACTTTTCCTTACTAAATTAGGTTTACTCAATTTTCAACTTACTTGATTTTCTATCAAGTTAAGGAAATAGTTACATTTAACTATATACTTTAGTTAGCATATATCTTCAAATTACAAGTTTTGTTCACATTACCTTGAAAGTTTAGACAAGTAGATTTTCAAGTCATTCAACTTTATAACTTTTCAATTACTTCTTCTTTAAATGATATCTCTATCTTATGCCGGCTCTCTTATTTTGTTTAAAATAGAGAGCCAGCCTACCCTTAATGTAATAAATAAATATAGCAAAATTTGATTCAATCATAAAAAAAAAAAATAGATGTGTTATGTACTGACATATATTATTATATATATTTGATTTTCTCCCTATTTAAGGAAATGTTTAACAAATATGCAAGTTATTCATTTCTTGTGTTATCCCAGTCCTATATCGGGTATGATATTTCCTATCTTTTGATTTATAGCATAACAAACATCATACTTTATCAACATCCATAAATGTCTTGTAATTCTCATAACATAATTTACTACGCTATAAAAGAATATTAAATCAAATAAGTAAACATAAAAATTTCATTAGTACATACCAAATGCAACTTAAACATATCAATATAATAGTAAATTCATTACAACTTTTGATCCTCCATAGATATCAAACTCTTGAAAATAGTTTGTTCGTGAGCGCATTTTCAATGGAAACTTTATCAATCTACAAAGGGAATTCATTCTCTACAATATTTAATTTGAAAATTATTGTAACACATTTTTTATAATCATTTTTGGATGATTCTTTCTTATTCAACAAATGACATTCATATATATAATGCCCTTTTTTGTTATAATAAAAGAATTTTTCCTTATTCTTTTTTCTTTTGCTAGATTGATCATTACCTTGGTATAGCCTTTTGCCTTTGTTAGAGTTGCTTTTTTGGCCTTTTCCATCATGTGTGCCTTTTTGGAAAGATTCTTCTCTTTCTCTTCTTGCTTTACTTTAGAAACTTGATTTTCTTGCACATGGCATTCCTTTTCTATATAAAGGAATTTAGCAAGATTTTCAAGAGACATTTCTTCCTTCTTAAATTTCAAATTTCCCTTGAAATATTTTCTAGAAGAAGAAATATTTTCATCCATGTACAATTTATATTGATTAAACTTATTATCAAATTTTTAATTTTAAAAAATTGATCTATCACATGCCTTGTATTTACCATTTTATAATATAAAAGGTTTGAGACTAAAACTTTCTTACTTGAAGTATCCACAGGTATGTACTTCAATTTGTCCCAAAGTTCCTTTGCTGTAGGAATTGTATAGGAGATTTCAAAAATCCTTTCACACGTTGCATTTAGAATAAGACCTTTGCAAAGTTTAATATCAATCTCCTATTTTTGTCTCCTCCTAATATCTTCAAGAGTTTTCTCGACATCACTTGGTGATGTTGGCATTGAAGTTGTCATGACATATGCAATCTTAAGTGCTACAATTAGAATGTATAATACGATATTCAAGTTTTTTGCAAACATAATTCATAATATATAATGAATATACTTGAAAACATAAATCGTAATATATGTACATATTTAATTGAAATGGTTTAAAAATTTTAAATTTTAAAAAATCTAGAATTTACTTACAAAGTTATCTTTCAAACATGACAATATAATGTACAAGTTATATAATATCAATAATCTTACAACCATTATAATTTATATTCAAAGTAATTTGAAAAGATTGAATATTTATAATTTTGAAAGGATATACTTCTGATGTGTTTCCTTGTGACTTTAATCTAAATTTTTCGAACTTTCTTTTTCAAAACTCTCACAGCCAACTTTAGTTTCCCTTCTTGTTTCTTTGTATGCTGAAATTTAAAGCTTAGGGGTCCTATTTATAGATAGAGAAATGATAGGGGGAGTGAAATTCTGGAGTGAAATTTTGGAGTGACTGACGTGGCAGTGATAAAAAGACAAACTTATCCCTTACCCATTAGGGTTCACTCATCATTTGGTTAGGGTATTAGTTTGTCTTTTTATCACTGCCACGTCAGTCACTCCAGAATTTCACTCCCCCTATCATTACTCTTATAGATATTAATTAGGGTTTACAGATATTGTAATATTTTTTGTGGGTGAGGTATTCTATTCCTATTTTTTTAGCTTATTTTCTTAAGATTTACATATATTAAAATTTATTGTACGTAAAGTATTCTACGCGTACTTTTTAGTCTTATTTTTTTTAGGATTTACAAGTGTTATAGATGTTGTAGGTAAAATATGATATAGTTTCACATATAATTAATTTATCAAGAATTTTCACTAGATGCTACTTATCTCTAAATATACAATAATCATTGTTGCACAATTTAAATTATAATTAAAAGTTTTGAAATATTACACATGCTATTCATGTAGTGTTATGTAATGCAAGTATGCAACTATTGGAACCGTTTACTATATTATATTAAATGAAATATTGTAAACTCGAGATTTTCTTTGATATTTCCTGTTTTAGAAAACCTTGATGTTTAAACTTTGGAGCTAAATACGTTTCAAACATGCTTGTGCCATGAATGAGTTATGAACTATTGAACAATATTTTATAAGAAAAGAGAAATACATTGATTACTCTATGTGAGGTTATTGGTTTCCTTTATTGATTAATGTTTATAACCATGACCACTCAATTGTCTTGATAATTAATTATGTTATGTGACATACTTGGGTAAAGAAGTATTAAACTGTTTAGATTTCTTGAACCAATAGAACCAATCGGAGTCTCTAATCATTTGTAGTTGGGAAATTATGTGTCTAAGTGAAAGGGAAAAAGTCAGAGTAGCTTTGTTGTGGATTTCGTGTTTGTGATTATTGGAACAAAATGTAAAGTTTTCTTGTGAATCCCTCGTGTGCATGGCTGTGTACATGTAATGTTTATGCATAGAAAAGAATTCGTTAATTATAGGATGATTATCTCTCGTGTGATATAATATGATTTCTTTCACAACATGTGCCAAAATTGGGCACATCATTGATGAGTAGTGAGATTTAGATTTCAATCTCATGTTCATTGGAGTGCTACTTTAAACATGTTGAGAAATTATAGGTTGATCAATGATAAATTTTGTATTTCATGGTAGTCATATTTACAGAATGGGCCTGTCCCTATAACTAAAGGCAATATGACTACTGTTTGAATTATGTGCAATCTCCTATTTTGTATTGAAAAGGATGCTTTTTTCAGATGAATGAGTTCTCCTGATTCTTTGCCAACATATGTTTGTGCTTAGTATATATGTGTCCATATATAAAATATGTCTGGAAAAAACTAGGTAAAAATAAATAAGTGGGAAAGAAAAATATGAAAAGAATAAGTTGGTGAGCCAATACTTTTCAATACCCTCATTATTTTAAAGAAAATGATACCCTAAACCCTAACTTAATTTCTAAGACACAAATTAAAGGTGTTATCAAAATCGAAATCAAAACTAGAGTCAAAATCAAAATTGGAATCGGAGTCAGAACTGGACCGTATAACCACATAACTAGGAATTGATAGTTTCAAAACCGTAGTCATGTCTACCTATGCCCATAGTGAGATTAGTTATATGGATCATATTTCACATATTCACATTACATGTAATATATTTTACTACTTGTGAAGCTATTTTGTTATCTATTTATGAGATTTTAATTATAGTCATTATTTATACTATGTGATTAGATTTAAAATTTTCGAATAATTTATAATAGTAATAAAACAATCATTTTATATTATTACAACTTTGAATTACTTTATTATATATATGGATTGTATTATTTATTTATATTAAGTACTTATATGGTCATGTAGATTTAATACAAATTTTTATTTTATATTACCGATATACATTAAGTATACACACACATACACACACACATATATATATATATATATTAGGGCAATTCTCCTGTTAGACCTTCTCATATATGAGACTTGAGAATAAATTACAGTTTAAAGTATAAAATATAAAAAATTAGCGTATTACCATATAAAGTATTAAATATTAGCATATAACATATAAAAAATTAGCATATTAGCATATAAAGTATAATTCATACATTACGTTTCATATATAAGACGGTCTCACAAGAGTTTTGGTGATATATATAATATTTGCTCCATATAAAGTTGTGACTATAGTTGTCACTTATTGCTAGCGTATATATTTAAACTTTCATACTATTAACAAAATTAGAACAATTATGCATTACATCTATAAGATTACTCAAAGTAAATGTCAATTTCAAAATTATAATATACAAAGAGTGTGGGTTTTAATTACAATTTGTTAGTATCTAATAGAATGAAAAATTTTGAAATTAGTTTTAACCTATAAAAAGGACAAAATTGTAAAAATTGGAAAAAATTTTATTCATTTAAAAAAAAGAAAAATACATAAACCCTATATAATTAATTAAATACAATTATCATTTAAAAATTTGGAAAGAAAAAAAACAAAGACTTTGTTTTCTTTCTTTCTTTTTTCCCTTATAAAGTTGTCAAAGCCTAAATGGTTTTTTTTATATATATAAATTCAAACCGAAAAGAAATAAATTGTAAACCTCAAAATATTTCTCTTCACTGCTGCGTGTCTCCTTTGTCCTCTCCAATCCACCGTCAATTCTGAAATCCCTCCTCCCAGCGCCGCAGTCCTCCGATCAACTCCTCCTCTCTTCCTTTCTTTTAGAAGGGTTTTCGAAATGCTTGGATAAGATAACAATATCAAATCTGTGTGATACAGTCCCAACAAAAATGACACACGTTACTGTTGTTAAGGCAAAAACGGAAGCTAGCATCCATTCTCAAGGGACAAGTAAGTTTTATAATTTCTTTCATGAGTTCATAGATGTGATGTTCATCTTGTTTTAATCTTGGGTGCAAATGGGAACTAACGCACAAGTTTTGATTTTATTTTGTGAGACCTTGGAGCAGCTAAAGATTGAAACTTTAATATTGTTTTTAATTCTGGTTAGCAATTCACAATCTCCGAAATGGTCCTGATTTTTACTATGTCGGAATATGTTTTTGTATGTATGAAGGGCTCAATCATTTGTGAAATTGTCAAAAAACTGTTTATAAGCATTTAAAATTTAGTTAAAAAGTCTTCTTGAATTGCCTTAATCTCAATATATTGGTGCTGTCTTTCTGCCTCCATTACCCAGGCATAGTAAGACTTAATTAACAGAACAAGAAGAAGCTTTGTTGATGCTTGAAATAAGAAAAGTGTGGGCTGTACAATCGTTATTGTTTGCAGTTGGTATTTCTTCTTGTAGACTATGTACAGTCTTTAATGGATCTTGTATTGTCAGTGTGTTATGTAGCTTTGGTCAAGTATTACATCTTGAACACTATTTGATTTAGTTTTGAACAAGTAAATTTTAGCAATTCACTAAATTATTAAGCACATTAGCTGGTTTCTTTTCTGCTTCAGTAACTCATAAAAATAGTACTAGATTTTGATTATAAACCGATACATCACTTTTTGGATTGGCAACATTCAACAATCATAATTTGTAACACAATTTATTATGGGATAGTGATATACCATTTATCTCCATCATGATTCAACCATTGATCTAAGCAATAATTTGGAACTGAGCTTCCTCTCACAGATATTTCCAATTTCTATAAACATCCCAATTGCTTGTAGAAACTATCTCGGATTTCTTAACTGGAAGTATTGATATCTCGAGATTATAACCAGTGTTACAAATAATACTTGCCGGTTTGACTAGTCGAATTGGAATCAATTAGCCTCTTTGGTTCGAGTTAACTAGAATAATCGTTTATTAAAAAAATGGTCAAATCCGGTCACTAATAGTTCTGTTATTGCCAGAGCAACTATTAGCCTCCAGAGTAATAAATTACACATGTTCCATATTTACCCTTAATCAATAACTCTTTTATCTTTTCTCTATTTATCAAGGCAACTCATCTTTATCTTCTTTCTACTCTATCATTACAACTTCTCAATTCTTTATAACATCTTCCCGTAACTTCTTCTTTCTTCTCCTTTATTTTTTCTCACAAATTTTTATTAATATAATATTTATTTTCACTCTCATATTATAAGAAAAAAATTATATAAAAATAATATGATACTTATTTCTATTAATAATTTTTATTATTTTCTCAATTAAATTATAAAATACTTACCAATATATATTTCAAAAAATTTAGCCTCATTTGTTTACCATTTTTTTAGTGTTTTATTTCACAAATTCAATTTTATTTATCTGTTTTGTCCATTTTTTATCAAAATTTTTAAACAAAAGAAATAATGTGACAATAATTACTTTTAATACAACGTTTTTAAAAATTTTATAAATAAATTATTGCATTTAAATTTGACTTTTAAATTTTTAATAATAAAAAATTTTTCCTATGACATTTTTTACGAAATAAACTCATAAAATATTAATTCAAATTTGAAATTTAAATTTTATTAATAAAAAATTCTCGAATATAATGTCCACCAAAACAAACTCATCAATCTAAATACCTCCAAAATATTAATTTCTTATAACAAATATCAACAAAAAAATTCTACTATAAGACTAAAAAAAATACTCTATCCAAGGTGAGTTATATATTTTTTTTGTTAAAATACAAAATATAAACATGTGGCAACTATAAATTATTATTTTTATTTCTAATAACGCTTCTCATACTAATATTTTATCAAAATAATTCGCATAAGTTAAAACTTGAAAGGAAGATACCACCACCACCATATATATATATATATATATATAATAGAAATATCGATTTCATTCATTTTTTTATGCTACAATTTAATTCATAAATTTTAAATAATAAAACGGCGACAAATTTTATTTTAGAATGTGGATGCATATATTCACTTTTATTTTTATTTTGAGCAATTTTTTTTCCTTGTGATCTATTATCGTTTTGAAAGGTTAATTTGCTCATAATATAATTAAGGCAATAAGAATTTTTTATTATCAAAAATTTAAATTTAAATTTGAATTAATATTTTATGAGTTTATTTTGGTAAAAAAATGTCTTATGAAGAATTTTTTATTATTAAAAATTTAAAAGTCAAATTTAAATTTAATAATTTATTTATAAATATATAAAACAATTTTGCAACAAAAATAATTACTGTAATATTATTTTTTTTATTTTACAAATTTTGATTAAACAATGGACAAAAAAATTGAATTTATGAATAAAACACTAAAATAATGGTAAACAAATGGAGTCTAAAGTTTTTGAAGTATATATTGGTAAATATTTTATAGTTTAATTGAGAGAACAATCAAATCTATCAATAGAAATAAGTGTCATATATATTTTAATATAATGTTTCTCTTATAATTTGAGGGTGAAAATAAATATTATATTAACAAAAATTTGAGAGAAAAATTAGTGTAAATGAGAAGAAAACAAAAGTTATTGAAAAATATTATAAAAAATTGATAAGTTATAATGATAAGGTAGAAAAAAGATAAAGATAAGTTGTACTGATAAATGGAGAAAAGATAAAGAGTTGATTGATTAAGGGTAAATTTAGAATATGTGTAATTTATTGCTCTGGAAGCTAATAGTTGCTCTGGCAATAACAGCAGCCATAGTTTTTAATGCAAGAACCCAGCTTTTTGGGGCTAAATTATCCCTCATAATGTGACTTCGTCAATAAATTCACTGTTGATCCCTGTTTTATTGCTATCATTCAACACTTTGCTCTACAAACAATCCCAAAAAAAAAGCAGCAACTTCAGTTATAGATGTCAAAGTTAGTGAAAAATAGATTTCCTGTGAATTATCCCTAAGTAGTTCTTGTGAAAATTTTCTATTTTGTTTTGTTGAATGAACCCCTAATGGAATTCGTGTGAAACTTTTGGCAATTTCGAGATCTGGGGCAGTGAAAAGAAGTTGAAAAGAGGGGTTTAATGGTGCAAAGGGGTCACTTGCCTTGTTGCCTCTAAATTCAGGTGGATCTGTTCTTTGAACACCTTTTTTTTTTAATTGGTCTTCCCTTCGGTCATTACAATTTCATAGGTCTTGTCATCTCCGCCTTTTAAATGTTCTACACTCTATATTCAAGGCAAACTCTTTTGGCCCACAAGCTTTGATAAGCACGAAATATTCAGTTTATTATATATGCTTTTATGTGCTTTATGGAGTGAGAAGTGTGCTTGGTGTTAATCTTTGCAGAATTTGAAGGATTCCATCCAGGAGCGTGCCGAGAGGAGAAGGGCTGATTTGGAGAGCTTTCTAGAAGGATTAAAGGCTGAAGATAGAGCTGAAGGAATTTGGCAGTGAAAGAATTCTTGGCAGATACCAAATTGGTGGATGAATTTTGATTAGGAAACTACTTTAAGTTAATAATTTGAGCCGCGTGTGGCTTATTGGATTTTGGATCTATTCTTTTAGTTGAATTGGAAAGTTTTATTTTTTCTCGTATATAAGGGAGTAGATTAATTAGGGTTTGGAGAGAGGTGTGTGCAACTTTTCTCTCGTTAGAGTTTTCTGCAGCTTTTGCAGTTTTCCCATTTTTTTAGCTCAAGAACAGCAGCACCATCGTTTGTCCAAATGATGGTCGACCGGTTTGATATCTTCAATTTAATTTAGTTTTACTTTTGTTAAAATTATTGTTATTGTTCTTAATTATGAATCGTGAGTAGTTTCTTTTCTGGCTGTAAGTATGGAAGCAATAATCGTGAATTAATTTTGAGACCTAATTGATTTAATTAAACCTTTTCATATTTAATTCTGAGAGTTTCTATGGCTAATGTTAATTACTTAAATTAATTAAAGCTTGATCACCTTTAATAAATTTAGGTAGAGTCAATTAATCCCTTGTTAAGTCACTGGATTTAATAGGTAAGATTAATTAGTGGCGAAGCTACTGTCTTTGTAGACGAATATAATCGGTAAATGAATTGTTGCATGCTGATCATGATATGATTTGTTAGACTTAGGTTCTTCTACTAATTAATGCTTTTGTACATTGAATCTGGTGTTCAGCTGATTTCGGCCGGGTTATGTTATGAATAGGAAAATAATTGATTAAGCCAATACTTGTCAATTATCAAACAATTAAGGAAGAATTGAGTTATGTCAGAGCTGATTCTCGGTAACCTATAACTAACTGATTAATATAAAATTGTTATCTTTGCGTCGATGAACAATGACCAATTGATTAGTGTGGACTTGCTTATTGCCGGATCTTTCTTTTTAGTTAATTAATTTACGCGGTTTTCTATTTATTAAATTCAGAATTGATTTCTTTTGGATTTGTTATTTTAATTAGTAATTTAAATATTGTGATGATTTGCAAATTAACAAGTTTAAAAAATATTGTTGTTCCTCGTAGAATCGACTTTACTCTTGTTATACTGTTGTTTATTTCTTTAGAGTAAGAATTTATTATTGGTACGGAAACGACACACCAAATTTTGGCACCGCTGCCGGGGAACGGTAATTATTTTATATTTAGTTAATTTGTTTTGTTCTTTGGTTTATGTCCAGATCGTCTAACCCTAAATTGCTTTTTGATACAGAAATCGAAAAGACTGCTAGTAGATTTAGGAAAAAAAACTAAAGAACATCACCACATAACCAATTCTAGTTCAGAACTTGACGCGTCGTTTGCCTTCACGACGATTAGGAGAATCGAAGACCTAGATAAACCAATTTTTTCGACTGACGAAATTTCCATGGCTGACATCCCACCTGTGATCCTGCAACCTGAAGGCGATTTGCCATCACCTAAACGTGTGCAGCAGCCACGAGCTCCTGTGATTAATCCAGTAGTGTCGATACCGGTCCAAGCTCAATTGAATGATAGACCATTAAGGGAGTCCACTAACACTGTGATTAATTACAAACATTCTTGCATTGTTTTGCCTCAACTACCACTAATTATGAATTGAAAGCATAATTTCTTAATTTATTGTCTAAGTTTAATGGAGATGTTAGAGAAGATACTCAAAATTTTTTGCATGATTTTCTTAAGGTGTGTGAAACTATGAACAATAGAGGAGTGTCACAAGAATACATTAAGCTAGCTAGTTTTTCTTGGTCCTTAAATGGAAACGCTAGTGCTAGGTTTAAAGTCTTACTCCTAGATCTATAAAAACATGGGATGGCATTCAAAGAATATTTCTTATGAATTTCTTCCTAGGCTCTAAGATTGCATTTGGTCGAAAAGAAATTGTAGGCATGAAACAAGAGTATGATGAGACATTAACTGCATATTGGAATAAATTTAAACGTTTATGTGAAAGTTGTCCTCAACATCAAATCATTGATGAACTTTTAATCGAAAATTTTTATGAAGGTTTGCAACCTGAGGAGAAACGAACACTTGATACAGCAAGCGGTGGAGCTTTCATGGACAATAACACAGCTCAGGCCACGAGCTTAATTACTAAGACTTGTGAATCCCACCAACAATACCAACCTATTCGTCGTTCAACCAAACAAGTAGGCAAAATTTCCATTTCTTCACTTGAGAGCAAGCTGGAAGCTTTGACGTCAAGTGTAGAGAAGTTACTCACTGGAATAGGTTTAGGTAAGAAGGAAAAGTGTGTGCAATTTGCAAAAGCTTAGCTCATTCAACCGATCAATGGCAAATGACACAAGAAGAGCTTGACGCCGAAGTTAATGCTATGGGAGGATATCCACAAAGGTGCTACGATCCTTATACTAATACTTTTAACCCAGGTTGGAAAGATCATCCCAACCTGAGCTACAGAAATTGAGCTCCCCAACAAAATCCTCCACAATAGCAAGCTCAACAGCAAATCCAGTTGAGACCAACAGCGCCATCTGCCCAAAGAAATCCCAGCTTTATAGCTACTACAAGGTCTGGAGTTCCTCTTGAATATATGATTGTTAATTTAGCTACATCTATGACTTTAATGCAGAACAATGAAGTCCAAAATAGAGGAGAATTTCAAAAATTTTAGCAAGAAACAAGGGCAGCAATAAATGGGTTAAGTACTCAAATTGTAACACCCTGCCTTATCCTTTAACGGCATCCTGACGGGAGCGTTAGATTACGTCCTACTCATGTCTGGGCTCAATAAAAATAATAATATTTCCAATTTTATTCATAACCATAATTCAAAGTGGAAATCAGTCTTATTCAACGGTAACTTATTTATTACATCTCAACAGTTATATCACACTATTCAACGTCCCAAAACTTAAGATTAATAACAGGAACCATAACCATGCAAACCACAAACTATCCAAGTTGTATATATATTGCATTCCAAAAGAAAAGCACTTCTAAATTATTAAAATAGTCCAACATAACAAAAGACTATTTCAAACGACTTTTTATACCTTAACCTCCTTATCTCCAACCACACAATACGTCGTTAGTCTTCGAATCCAAACCAGCTCCTAGTTTGTCCCGAATTGCTTTGAAAAATAATTTATAAAAGGGGGTGAGCTCAAAATAGCTCAATGAGGGGGCAGAGAATAATTTTGAGAAAATGTAATTTTAAAGACAAGTGCAATTTCTGTAAATACATTTCTTTCCAAGCACAAATAATCATATTGCACAATATGTTACCGCACATATCACATATCATTTTTACATATCGATGTCACATGTCATTTTCACAAATATGTATACCTGTCGATCAGTTCTACCAACCTTATCTCCCCAGGAAATCTGTTGACGAGTGCACGACTTGTGAAGCTACCTTATCCTTCCTCGTGGTCAGTGACCTCTACGACCCCGCAGGCCTAACATGGCATCCAAATTTGCCACTCTGACTCCCGTTAAACAAGATTAAAACCTCCTTAATCTTGTGGCGGGACTCACCGATGTAGTTTTGGTGTAATCGCCAGTCCGACGCCATCTCGATTATTTTCCAACCCAACACCTACTAGGACCCATACAATTTAATGCAACACACTTATAACACGTTTACACAATTCGAAAATCGTATAACAATCATGTGTAAACCATGACTTCCCTAGCCTTAACAAGAGATAAGGCACATACGTATATCAAGAAATCTAGTATCAACCATTTCTTTTCTTTTACATGTTTGCAAACTTGTTCCATTCTAAAGCTTATACTCTACCGAGAATATGCAAAAGAAGTCTTATTAGGTACATGTGAACATCTGTGGATATATATATATATGTATATATATCAAATAGTGAAATGATTCAATGATGTTAAAACGATAAAATATTGATGATTCAATGATTCAATCGAATATTGATGTAGTTCACAATAATTCATCACCACCGTTTCACTTCAGATAATAAGATCATTCATATATATATATCAAAATAATGGGATGATTCAATGATTCAATTGCAAGGTCTCCATTTTGTTAGTCCAAAAAGGAAGCTAGGTAGGAATACAATCTGCTACCTTTAGTCTAAAATTCCTATTTTGTTCCATTAAAAGTCAGAAAGACAAGTTCTTTGCCTATCAAGTTTGTCTCATTTGCCAGTTGCCTTAATCTTAGAGGAGAGCCAAAATGCCCCATCGCAGATGATAGTAGGAATAGAGCTCATTCAGTCTAGCAGTTGGCCATGTTTGCCAACTGTAATATAAATTACGTTACACCACAAATCCAAGAGACTAAAAATTTTATGTTAAGAAAATAATCCAGAACCCAATTGATAATGGTGAAAACTTCCTTAAAGAGGCAAATTGTGAAGGCCCTATGTGTTTTCCTAAGGGAGACAAAACAAGCCATGACATTTATCTTTCGTTTCGAATGACAACAAACTCAAAATGCATGTTTGACTTACCACCATGGACAAAATAAAAACTATAAGATTTTCTAATAAACAAAGGCCACAAAGAAGAACAAAACCAAAACTCAATCTTCTAGATTTCTTTGGGTCTTTGCTGTAGTCAAGTTTCTAGCCTTTTCTTTAACATTTAAAAGAACAAAACATTTAGACTTTCAAATAAAATTCAACCCCTAAACAAAAGAAAATCAATATTTTAACATCACAACCAAGAAGTCGAATTATCTTTACTCCTTTCTAAACTTCCTCTAATGTTGGAAGTGTAAAACTAATGTGAGAAAAATATCATGCTTAGCTCCTAATCACCATCTTGAATAAGTTGAACAAAAATGTTACTCTTTTGAAACATATAGTGAAGAAGCTCCAGATATATATATATATATATACATGTACATACATGTACTTATATAGATAAACAAACAAAGAGAATGATTTCTTCTCTAAAATGGATTCAAGATAGCAATTTTTCAAAGCTGCCCATCAAATAAAGCAAAGCCAAACAAAAATGAATTCAATTAAAGCAACCCACTTAACAGAAATTGGAACCATCAAAGTTCCGTCCATAAAACAAAACCAACCAATTATGAATTCAATCAGAGCAACCCACTTCACAGCAAATTGAAACCATCAAATTCTTAGTTCGTAAGGGAATAAATTTTACTCACCGTTGTTTAAACCTGTGATCCTTGTCTTTCTTTTCCTTTCAACTTCCTTCCTTCTATTCTAATTGATGCCCTTCAACTGATAAGAATAGGCGGCAAGGATTGCTTAACAAGCCTGGCAGCGGGTTCCTTCTTCTTCTATTTTTTTTTAAGTTTTCTTAAATTGCCTTATTATCCTTAGAGTTTTAAAGAGACCAAGTAGAGTCCACAAATTTTAAATAATTCTATACAATTGGTCCCTAAAACTTATATAACAGAAAAATAAAATTAAACGTTTTAAACAATCATATACGATAAATGTATTAGTATAAAATTATGGGGTTTCACACCCTTCTCTCCTTAAAGAAATTTTGTCCTCAAAATTCTTACCGTTTATTTAAAAGAGTTCAGGGTGTTGTTTTTGCATGCTTTTCTCGATTTCCCAGGTAGCTTTTTCCACACCATGATTTCTCCGAATGACCTTGACAAGTGGAATTTGCTTAGTTCGAAGCTGTTTGAGCTTTTTGTCAACAATCTTTATTGGTCTTTCTTCATAAGACAAATCGGCTTGTAATGGTAGACTAGTTGAGTCTATGACGTGAGTTGTGTCTGGTATATATTTACGCAACAAGGAGACATGGAACACATCCTGCAATCCTCCAAGTTGTGGCGGTAATGCTAAACGATATGCGACTTGTCCTATTCTTTCAGTGATCTCAAAGGGACCAACATATCGTGGACTTAATTTTCCACCTTTCCCATGTCTGATTATCCCTCTCTTTGGTGCCACTCGTAAAAATACCTTTTCGCCTAGTTGGAACTCCAAATTCTTTCTACGAAGATCAGCATAACTTTTTTGGCGGCTTTGAGCGGCTTGCATTCTTTTTCGAATTAGTTGTACCCGGTCAATTGTCTCATCTATGACCGGTACATCCTTAGCATCTACCAACTTCATCTCTCCAACTTCATTCCAACATATTGGGAATCGATATTTTCGGCCGTATAAAGCTTCATATGGGGCCATTCCTATCGTAGCTTGATAGCTATTATTGTAAGCAAACTCTGCCAACTTTACATAATGATCCCAACTTCCTCCAAAATCTAATGCACACGTACGGAGCATATCCTCTAAAATTTGAATAGTCCTCTCAGATTGACCATCTGTTTTGGGATGGGCTGTGGTACTAAATTTTAACGTAGTACCTAACTCTTCTTGAACACGTGGCCACATTCGTGATGTAAATCGAGGATCACGATCAGAAACTATGCTCACTGGTACCCCATGGAGGAATACTATTTCCTCTAAATACAGTCGTGCTAACCTCTCCAAGGAATATTTTGTGTTTATCGGTAGAAAATGTGCGGTCTTAGTAAGGCGATCCTCAATAACCCATACTGCATCATGATTTTGTGGTGTTTGAGGTAATGCAATTACAAAATCCATTGTGACATGCTTCCATTTCCATTCCGGTATAGGTAACGGTTGCAACAACCCTGATGGTCGCTGGTGTTCCGCTTTTACTTGCTGGCAAGTAAGATATTTTGCCACAAATAATGCTATATCACGCTTCATTCCATTCCACCAAAAATATTGTTTAAGATCTCAATACATCTTAGTGCTTCCTGGATGAATTGAGTACTTTGAGCTATGAGCTTCTTCCAAAATTGTATTCTTTAAAGTCCCTATATTAGGCACACACAACCGTCCTTGAAAATGCACTATTTGGTCACTCCCAATAGTGAAGTTTGGAAGTCTACCCTCCTGGACTTTTGGAACTAAACTTTGAAGATCAATATCCAACTGTTGAGCTTCTTTAATTTCCAAAATTATTTTTGGATAGATCTGTATATTCGCCACCATGAACCTATTCTATTTTACGTTCAAACATATCTGTGCTAGTTGAGCTTTCCTACTTAAAGCATCAGTAACTACATTAACCTATTCTTTGCATTAATACACACCCAAACCCTTCTTTCGAAGCATCAGTATAAACCACAAAAATTTCTGTTCCATCTGGTAAGGTTAAAATTGGTGTACTTGTCAACCTATTCTTGAGTTCTTGAAAACTGCCCTCACATTTCTCGTTCCACACAAAATTCTTACCCTTCTGGGTTAATTGTGTTAAGGGTCCAGCTATTCGGGAGAAATCCTTAATAAATCTCCTATAATAACTCGCAAGTCCAAGAAAACTTCGAATTTTAGTTGGTGTTTCTGGTCGCTTCCAGTTCATTATCCACAGAGATTCCTTCTCCCGGTATGATATGTCTTAAGAATGAAACCTGATTTAACCAAAACTCACATTTCTCCAATTTAGCATAGAGTTGGTGTTTTCTCAATATCTCCAAAACTAATTTAAGATGCTTCTCATGTTCTTGCTTACTTCGAGAATACACTAAAATGTCATCTATGAAGATCACAACAAATTTATCCAGATATGGTTGGAATACCCGATGCATAAGATCCATAAAAGCTGCCGGTGCACTTGTAAGTCCAAATGACATCACGACAAATTCGTAATGTCCATATCGAGTATTAAAAGCTGTCTTGGATATGTCTTCATTCTTAATTCTCAATTGGTAATATCCTTACCGGAGATCAAATTTTGAGTACACCTTAGCTCCTTCTAGTTGATCAAACAATTCATCAATTAAAGGCAAAGGATATTTATTCTTACTGGTGACATCATTTAAACCTCCATAATCGATACACAATCTCAAAGATCCATCTTTCTTTTTCACGAACAACACTGGTGCTCCCCATGGTGAAGTACTCGGGCGTATGAAGCCTAACTCAATTAGTTCTTGTAATTGTATTTTGAGCTCCTGTAACTCCAACGGTGCCAACCTATAAGGAGTTTTTGAAATTGGGGTTGTTCCCGGTATTAGTTCAATGACAAATTCTATTTCTCTTTCTGGAGGTAATGACTCTAATTTACTTGGGAAGACATCAGGGTAATCATGGATTACTGGAATTTCCTCTAACTTTGGTTTCTCTGGAGATTTGCTAGCTAAGTAAGCTAAGTATCCAATTCCTCCTTTATGTAACAATTTTCTTGCTCTTACCCCAAAAATTAGACTTTTCGCAAATTTACCCCGTTCTCCAAAAAGCTTTATCACTGTTCGTTCTGATTTGCAAAATTTTACTACCTTTCCCCGACAATCAAATTGTGCATGATGTTGGGATAATCAATCCATCCCTAAAATAACATCATATCCTTGGATTGGTGCACAAATTAAATCTGCACTCATTCCATTACCACTTACAACTATTTCATATGATTTATAAATCGTGTCAGCTATTAGTTTACCGCCTATAGGTGTATAAATCTCTACGAGGTATGGTAACTCCTCACATGATAATTCTAAGTAGGAAGTAAAATCAGATGCAACAAATGAATGTGTTGACCCTGGTTAAATAAGAGCCTTAACATTATGATTATTAATGGTGAACGTACCTTTCACGACATTTGCTCCATCGGGAATCACCTCTTGGCCTATAGCAAAGACCCGAGCCTGCACCTTTGCTTTCTCTTCCATCTTCTTACGTGCTCCTAGTGTCGCATTCTAGAAGCCCACATTTCTTTGTGGGTTTCGTACGGTTGGACATTCTTTTGCAAAATGCTCAGCACTCCCACAACATAAACATCTATTTTGTTTCATCCAACATTTACTCTCATCATGATTCCCACGACCACAAAAGGCACATGTTCTACGATTTTGTGATGGCAGGAGTTGACGAACTTGTGGTGGTTGTGGCCTTATAGTTGAATTTCCACCTCTATTTAACCCTTGGGTATTCCTTCGCCACTTTGAAGGGTTTTGATTCTTACCCCACTGACCTTCACACTCTCTTTTCCTCATTTTGGCATTTTCAATGCGAATAGCGTAATCTAAAGCTTCAGCAATAGTCATCGATTTTACTGTTATCATTTCATCTTGTATTTCATAACGTAATCCTTGGATAAACCGACGTACTTTTCTCTCCTCACTATCCACCAACCGATAAGCAAACTTAGAGAGATGATTAAACTTAGCATCATATTGTATCACGGTCAACTCTCTTTGTTTAAGGTTGATAAATTCTTCCTCTTGTTTTTCTCTACTTGCATTTGGGAATAACTTAATGTTAAACTCTTCTAAAAAGTTTCCCCACGTCTTAGTAGTGTGAAGAATTTGCCATTTTTCTTGGATAGTCTTCCACCAATCACGGGCAGCTGCTCTCAGTTGGAAAGTGGCATTTGCCACTTTCCTCTCATCCTCATAATTCAAAGTGGAGAAGATATCCTCCATATGTTCCAACCACAATTCTGCCTTATCTCCATCGATTTCCCCATGAAATTCAGTGGGTTTGAATTTCATAAATTGTTCCAATGCACTATATTCTCCAGATACTGTATTTGACTTGGATTTATCGGTAAGAAATTCAGACATTATAGTTACTGCTTTCACCAACTGAGTCAATAACGGGTTATCTTCAGCGGTACTTGCCCGAGAAGTTCCACCCTCTTCCCTGTTCATGTTTGTTGATTCTTGGTGGTTTGCCATCTACGTAAAAGAATTAACATGCTGATAATTCACATAATTAAAACTCAAAATTTACACGAAATGATTAATTTTATACTTTTAACAGTCAAAACATTTCAAGCGTCAGACTATATACTACACGACGCTAGTTACCAAGTCATTTAAGGTAACAAAAGTAACATAGTTATAACACATTCCTAGTTTAGTCAACGACTACAAACCCTATTCACATCGAGAATATACATAGTCATCCCCAAAAGTGTTATTCACAGCTACCACAAAAGGTATTAAATTCCTATATTTGCTACTAAGTCGAGTCATGTTTTGACTCTTCTTGAACGATCTCAATCCTAACTTTCTTGTTTCCCCCATCGGTAAGGTTATCCAAGCCAATGCCTGCCTCGGGTTGATTCACCGATTGTCCATCTTGAAGAGGTCCCCTCTTTTCAGGCATGCCACACTCCAAATACACTCGTTCTATAGTATCTCCTATAGCCACATATTGATGGTAGATCTTTGCAAATCCAGCCTTTTGAATCCTCATCTTTCACATTGATTCTGCCAACCCAGGCGCTCATTAAACTCCTGATATGAACGAACAGACTCTTCTTGGAGTTCTTTTTTCAGCTTTTCAATCAATTTCTCATGTTCTCTAACTTTTCCTTCCAAATCTGTTGGGTCCATTGGATTTTGCTCCTTATCACGTAAGATTTGCTACTTTTATCTTTTCAGTTGTTCATTTCCAAGCTCGAGTCGTTTATTGTCTCGAAGGAGCTCATCCCTTTCCTTAGCCACATACTCCATGACATAATCTGGGTATGATTTTCAACAAACGCTTTTTGGCCTAGGCCCAGTAGGAGCTTTTGGATCATACTTTTGATATGGTAAACAACAGTTATATCTGTATCATATCACTCTTCTTCCTTCTTCAGCCATGTCCTATATCAAAAACTTCATATTATCACATATATATATATATATATATATATATAATCACACTTTTGAATTCATTTAATTTCCAAAATTTCCATGCACATAGGGTCCAAGAATCCTTTCTGGCTTCATATGCATTAATGCTGTGATACCACTTGTAACACCCCACCTTATCCTTTAACGGGATCCTGACGGGAGTGTTAGATTACGTCCGACTCACGTTTGGGCTCAATACAAATAATAATATTTCCAATTTTATTCATAACCATAATTCAAAGTGGGGATCACTCTTATTCAATGGTAATGGTAACTTATTTATTATATCTCAACAGTTATATCACACTATTCAACGTCCCAAAACTTAAGATTAATAACAGGAACCATAACCTTGCAAACCACAAACTATCCAAGTTGTATATATATTACATTCCAAAAGAAAAGCACTTCTAAATTATTAAAATAGTCCAACGTAACAAAAGACTATTTCAAACAACTTTTTATACCTTAACCTCCTTATCTCCTACACCACAATGCGTCGTTATTCTTCGAATCCAAACCAGCTCCTAGTTTGTCCCGAATTGCTTTGAAAAATAATTTATAAAACGGGGTAAGCTCAAATGAGGGGGCAGAGAATAATTTTGAGAAAACGTAATTTTAAAGACAAATGCAACTTATTTAAATACATTTCTTTCAAATCACAAATAATCATATTGCACAATATGTTACAGCACATATCATATATCATTTTCACATATCGATGTCACATGCCATTTTCATTAATATGTATACCTGTCGATCAGTTCTACCGACCTTTACCAACCTTATCTCCCCAGAAAATCTGTTGGCGCGTGCACGACTTGTGAAGCTACCTTATCCTTCCTTGTGGTCAGTGATCACTACGGCCCCGCAGGCCTAACATGGCATCTGGATTTGCCACTCCGACTCCCATCAAACAAGATTAAAACCTCCTTAATCTTGTGGCGGGGCTCACCGGTGTAGTTTTGGTGTAATCGCCGGTCCGACGCCGTCTCGATTATTTTCCAACCCAACACCTACTAGGGCCCATACAATTCAATGCAATACACTTATAACACGTTTACACAATTCGAAAATCATATAACAATCATGTGTAAACCACCACTTCCCTAGCCTTAACAAGAGATAAGGCACATACGTATATCAAGAAATCTAGTATCAACCATTTCTTTTCTTTTACATGTTTGCAAACTTGTTCCATTCTAAAGCTTACACTCTATCGGGAATATGCAAAAGAAGTCTTATTAGGTACATGTGAACATCTGTGGATATATATATATATATATCAAATAGTGAAATGATTCAATGATGTTAAAACAATAAAATATTGATGATTCAATGATTCAATCAAATATTGATGTAGTTCACAATAATTCATCACCATGGTTTCACTTCAAATAATAAGATGATTCATGTATATATATATCAAAATAATGGGATGATTCAATGGTTCAATTGCAAGGTCTCCATTTCGTTAGTCCAAAAAAGAAGCCAGGTAGGAATACAATCTGCTACCTTTAGTCTATCTCTACAGAAATGCCTATTTTGTTCCATTAAAAGTCAGAAAGACAAGTGCTTTGCCTATCAAGTTTGTCTCATTTCCCAGTTGCCTTAATCTTAGAGGAGAGCCAAAATGCCCCATCTCCATTGAGAGGCAGACGACAGTAGGAATGGAGCTCATTCAGTCTAGCAGTTGGCCATATTTGCCAACTGTAATATAAATTACGTAACACCCCAAAACCACGACACTAAAAATTTTATGTTAAGAAAATAATCCAGAACCCAATTGATAATGGTGAAAACTTCCTTAAAGATGCAAATTGCGAAGGCCCTTTGTGTTTTCCTAAGGGAGACAAAACAAGCCATGACATTTATCTTTCGTATCGAATGACAACAAACTCAAAATGCTTGCGTGACTTGCCACCATGGACAAAATAAAAACTATAAGATTTTCTAATAAACAAAGGCCACAAAGAAGAACAAAACCAAAACTCAATCTTCTAGATTTCTTTGGGTCTTTGCAGTCAAGTTTCTAGCCTTTTCTTTAACATTTAAAAGAACAAAACATTTAGACTTTCAAATAAAATTCAACCCCTAAACAAAAGAAAATCAATATTTTACCATCACAACCAAGAAGTCGAATTATCTTTACTCCTTTCTAAACTTCCTCTAACGTTGGAAATGTAGAACAAATGTGAGAAAAATATCATGCTTAGCTCCTAATCACCATCTTGAATAAGTTGAACAAAAATGTTACTTTTTTGAAACATATAGTGAAGAAGCTCTAGATATATATATATATATATATATATACATGTACATACATGTACTTATATAGATAAACAAATAAAGAGAATGATTTCTTCTCCAAAATGGATTCAAGATAGCAATTTTTCAAAGCAGCCCGTCAAATAAAGCAAAACCAAACAAAAATGAATTCAATCAAAGCAACCCACTTAACAGAAATTGGAACCATCAAAGTTCCGTCCATAAAACAAAACCAACCAATTATGAATTCAATCAGAGCAACCCACTTCACAGCAAATTGGAACCATAAAATTCTTAGTTCGTAAGGGAATAAATTTTACTCACCGTTGTTTAAACATGTGGTCCTTGTCTTTCCTTTCCTTTCACATTCCTTCCTTCTATTCTAATTGATGCCCTTAAACTTATAAGAATAGGCGGCAAGGATTGCTTAACAAGCCTGGCAGCGGGTTCCTTCTTCTTCTATTGTTTTTTTTTAAGTTTTCTTAAATTGCCTTATTATCCTTAGAGTTTTAAAGAGACCAAGTAGAGTCCACAAATTTTCAATAATTCAATACAATTGGTCCCTAAAATTTATATAACAGAAAAAAAAATTAAACATTGTAAACAATCTTATACGATAAATGTATTAGTATAAAATTATGGGTTTTCATACAAATGACCCAAATGACAAAACACTTTAATGAGATACAAGGTCCTCAAGGAAAATTACCTTCTAAAGTGCAGATTAACCCACGTGAAAACGTAAGTGAAATCACTTTGAGAAGTGGGACATAACTGGAGGAGCCAATCGCCAAGGTCGCAGGTGAAGAACAAAAAACTTCATCCGCGTCGTTCGACCAAACGACGAAGGCACGAAAATCAGAGGTAACCTCTAAATCAAATTTTTTTACTTCTGAGATTAAGATACCTCCTTATTTTTTGAATAGATTGAAAAGGAATGCCAAGGATGAGGATTTATATGACATATTGACAATCTTTAGCAAGATTAAAACTAACATACCCTTTCTTGATGCTATTCGAAAGATGCCAAAGTGTGCCAAATTCTTGAAGGACTTTTTCACAAGAAAAATCCCCTATCCAGAGAAGGAGAAAGTTGTAGTTGGAGAGAATGTCTCAGCAGTAATACAATACAAGCTACCTACTAAATGCAAAGACCCAGGTATGTTCTCTATTCAATGTGTGATTGGAGATAAGAAAATTGAAATATGCATGTTAAACTTAGGTGCTTCTATTAATGTCATGTCTCTCTCTACTTATCAAGGGTTAAACATTGGACTATTAGCTGACACACAAGTTGTTATCCAATTAGCTGATAGATCATTATCTTACCCATTGGGAGTGCTTGAAAATATTTTAGTGAAGGTTAATAATTTCATATACACAACTGATTTCTACATTCTAGAAATGGGCAACTCTCATGATAAGAATGCTGCAGTTTTATTGTTGGGTAGACCATTTATGAAGACAGTTAAAACAAAGATTGATGTGGATAAAGGAACACTTACTTGTGAATTCAATGGAGAATATTGACTTTCAATATTTTCATAGCTATAAAATATCCCATTGATGTTGACAATGTTCATTCCATTGATATAATGGATTCCTTAGTCCAAGAACATCATGAGACAGAATTTGTGCAGGATAAGCTTGAGGTAGTAATCACAAAAGCTGGACTAAAAATCACGCCAATGATGTGCAGTCATGCCCTTCCAATCTCTTGACGAACAGGCGGTGAGATTTGACACTCACTGTTTGTCCAAACAGGAGTCAAAGTTTAAAATATTTCCTTCTATTTTAAAAGCTCCTGTCCTTGAACTGAAACCTTCACCTGAGAAACTGAAATATGTCTATTTAGGTGTTGGAGAAACACTTCCTGTGATCATTAATAAGCACCTTATACAAAGCTAAGAAGAGAAATTGTTGCGAATCCTTAAAGAACAGAAAGAAGCCATTGGATGGACTCTTGCAAATATTAAAGGAATCAGTCCAACAATTTGTATACATCAAATCTTTCTTGAATCTGATTCCAAGCCAACACATGACCTATAAAGGAAGTTAAATCCAAACATGAAGGAAGTGGCCCTCAAAGAAATACTTAAGTTGTTGGAACTTGGTATTATTTTTCCCATTTCGGATAGTCAATAAGTAAGTCCGGTTCATGTGGCTCCAAAAAAATCAGGATTTCAAATGGGAAGGAATGAAAGAACGAGCTCGTACCTATGCACCTTCAAACAGGTTGCCGTATGTGTATTCATTCGGAAAGATCATTTTCCATTACCTTTTATTGACAAATGCTAAAGAGGTTAGCTGGAAAAATGTTTTTCTGTTTTCTTGATGGTTATAGTGGTTATTTTCAAATATATATGTCTCAAAAAGATCAAGAGAAAATCACTTTTACATATCCATTTGGAACTTTTACTTATAGACGTATACCCTTTGGTTTATGCAATGCTCCCGAAACTTTTCAAAAATGCACGATGAGTATCTTTTCAGACATGATTGTAAAATTGTTTTGAGATATTTATGGATGATTTTACTGTCTATGGTAATTCATTTTATGATTGTCTTAATCACCTTAATAAAGTGTTACTTAGATGCATTGAAAAGAATTTGGTCTTCAATTATGAAAAGGGTCATTTCATGGTTTGGGAAGGCATTGTTTTAGGACATATTGTATTTGAAAAGGGAATTCAACTGGATAAAGCAAAGGTAGATTTGATTTCACAGCTACCTTATCCTACTAATATGCGTGAAGTTCGTGGTTTCTTAGGACATGCAGGGTTTTATCGCAGATTCATCCACTACTTTGCCAAAATCGCACAACCCTTGACAAAGCTATTACAGTAGGATGTCCCGTTTGCCCTTACAGCAGAATGCAAAGAAGTTTTTGATAAGCTTAAGGACAAACTAATTTCCGCTCCCATTGTTCAACCACATCAATAGGATCTTCTCTTTGAATTGATGTGTTATACAAGTGATTATGTTGTGGGAGATGTGCTTGTTAAAAAATTTGGAAAAGAGAGTCATGTTATATACTATGCTTTGAAAATATTAAACAATGCTCAATGCAATTACACGACTACTGAAAAAGAGCTTTTAGCAATTATTTTTGCCTTTGAAAAATTTAGATCTTATTTGTTAGGCCCTAGAATTGTTGTTTACACTGACCATGCAGCTTTAAAGTATCTCTTTTCCAAGAAGGAGTCTAAACCGTGTCTCATTCTTTGGATTCTTCTTTTGCAGGAATTTGACTGGGAGATAAAGGATAAGAAAGATGCTGAGAATCACGTGGCTGACCATTTAAATCACTTGGTTTCGGATGCTGATCGTTTGCCCATACGAGAAACCTTTCTTAATGAAGAGCTGTACAATTTAACAGGTAAATCAGGTAAGGATCCTTGGTTTGCGGACCTAGTTAATTACCTGGTCATCAGTAAGACACTTCTTTCGGGGCTCAAACATGCATAGAAACTAAAAATTCAAAGTGATGCAACTATTACTTGTGGGATGATCCTTATTTGTAGAATATTGGAACTGATCAAATAATAAGGAGATGCATTCCTAAAAAAGAAGTAAATGATATTTTGCAACATTGCCAGTCATTTGCATGTGGCGGTCACTTTAGTCCTAAACGAACAGCTAGAAAAATTCTTGATTGTGGATTTTATTGGAAATCTCATTTTCGTGATGCATATTTATTTTGTAAGAGCTGTCCACGTTGTCAACAGTTAGGAAATATTACTCAACGTGATGAAATGCCTCAATTGCCTATCATTGTTTGTGAGATATTTGACGTTTGGGGTATGGATTTTATTGGGCCTTTTCCTAGTTCGTTCTCAAATTTATATATTCATTTAGCTGTTGATTATGTGTCAAAATGGGTGGAAGCAAAGGCCACTCGTACTAATGATTCTAAAGTAGTTGCAGGTTTCTTAAAGTCGACTATTTTTAGCCGTTATGGAATTCCTCGCGCGCTATAATTAGTGATAACGGAACTCATTTTTGCAACCGCACAATTGAAGCTCTCATGAAGAAATATGGTGTGCATCTTTGGCATACCACACCTTATCATCCTCAATCTAATGGACAAGCAGAGGTCTCTAACCGTAAAATCAAATAGATTCTAGAAAAGACAGTGAACACCACTCGAAAATATTGGAGTCTTCTCATCGATTATGCCTTATGGACATATAGAACTGCTTTTAAGACCCCAATCTGAATGTCACCATATCGCCTTATTTTTGGGAAGCTCTGTTGCCTTCCAGTACAAGTTGAGCACAAGGCCTATTGGGCAATTAAATAGCTAAATATGGATGATACTAAGTGTAGGGAGGAACGGAACTTTCAGTTGCAAGAATTAGAGGAAATTCGCTTAAAAGCGTATGATAATGCTATGTGATACAAAGATCGCACAAAACTTCACCATGATCGCCTCTTGAGGAAGAAGGAATTTCATGTTGGTCATAAAATTCTGTTGTTTCAATCTAAGCTACGTCTCATGGGTGGAAAACTAAAATCTAAGTGGATTGGCCCGTTTGTGGTAGTTGTTGTCTGCCCAAACGGCACTGTGAAAATAAAGGGACTTGACACTGGAAAAGTGTTTAAGGTTAATGGACAGAGACTTAAACCTTTTTATGAAGCTATACAAGTGGACATGGTTGAAGAATTGCAGCTTTTTCCCAACATTCTTTGGGTTGTCAGAATTTGTCTAGTCTAAGACATTAAATAATGACGCTTATTGGGAGGCAACCCAATTTTTAATTTTTAAAATTTTTCGTAATTTATTTAATTTTTGTCAGTTAATAAATTATTTTCTTGTTCCAGATTTCTTTGCAATCGTGGCTAAAATATGGAACTTATTCCGGTTGCATACATGGAGTTAGTGGACTAAAATAATGGGAAGTGGAGACACAATCCTTGTAATTAGGGATTTAGGCCCCTTAGAGTCACACCCATTATTTTGTTGAGAGACCCACTTTTCTTTTCCAACACAAAATCCAAGTGGTCCCAAACATTCCACCACTTGTCTTTTTCTAAACCTTAGTTGTCTCCATCTTCTTCCCTACTCCTACGCGCGCCGTCATTGTCTTACTCGCCGCCTTCTATACCACTCTATCATTTTTCGCCCACGTTACCAGCCATGGTCAACATGAAGTTCTCACCACCGCCTCCTCCGGAACCTTCCCCCTTAGCCGGATACTCCTTTGTCCAGCTCCCAATCTACACCGACCGAAGACACACTACCAACTCAGCCGGCTGCAAAGCGTCAAAAGAGGGTAGCAATCAAGATTCCCATACCATCAGCGATGCGTCCGCGAGGTCTTCCGACTATGAGTCGGTGGCCAGCAATGACAAAGCCACTGAGGACGATTCGCCAGTCCACATTTCGCTATCTGACATGGAGCAGTCACCCATCTAGGTTCCATTCTTGCTGACCACGACTGGACGACGCCAATCTTGCCGATTGGCTATGCAGAACACTTCCAGTTTGATCCCACCACCAGGTCCTGCCTCTTCTTCTTAATGTGCCACTGCTGTAGAGAAAAGCAAGGCACTAGCTTCATCCGCCACCACCGCAGACACTGCAGCAGGAAGGGCAATCTACCCGGCTTTCAAGCCATTTTCCAAACGTTCTCAAATTAGACGCCATGAGATAGTACAAACTCAATCGATTATTTATTATAAAACTTTTGATTTTTAGAGTTTGACTATTTTGAATGTTGAACCTCATATTCGAACTTATTTTAATAATATTGGATGGACTTGGTTCTTGAATTTGCCTGTGTATAAAATGCCTGTCCAATTTTTGGGTGAATTCTATGTCTCGTATTCTTCTGCTTTAACTGATTCTTTTGCAGCTATTACTATTCGTGCAATAAAATTCCATTTGTTGAATACATTATATCACCTCTCTTTGCATGAGTTGGCTCTCCAGTTAGGCATTGTAGATTCTGACACTGTAGATTTGGACGATTACTTGATTGCTATAATAGGACTCCCAAAAGATGTCCCTGTTAATGATTTTTGGAAAGAAATTGTTCCTTCCGATCCTAAACCTTACATACCTTCACGTTCTAAGGGACATTTAATCAATGATTCTACTTTGCTATTGTGTCACTGGTTTATTGCACCTATAATTTTTTGTCGTAATGACCAAGCTACTGTTGTTTCTTCCCTTGAGTTGACAATCTTGTGGGCCATGAAAAATGCCATTAAGTTGAGTTTGCCTTACTGGATTGCATATGTTTGGAAGCGAGCAGCTAGCATCGAAAAACGAAATCTTGCTTTTGGCCATGTAGTTGCTATTTTGTTAGCACGTGATCCTGTTTATATAAATCTGAGTGCCACGTGCCCCAATTATTGTTCATCCTCTTTTATTGATATTCAATTTTTGCGTAATGTTGGGTTGCTAGTAGAAGATGGCCAAGTTAATTTGCGTTTCAGTGAGTCGAAGGATCCTCCTTCGAGAAATTTACCATCTGCAGGTTTCACGGCACTAAGGTAGGATGTACAAGACTTGAGAATGTTGATTTCGGCCATTGCAGCCGGATATGCCGACACTGATGAGCGCATCCACAGTTTGATAGCAGCAATGATAGAAATCAGGAGGAATCAAGTTGCCATTCTCCAGTTTCGGCGGGATCGGTTGCCCCCGCAGAATCCCCCACAATGATCAGGCTGTCCCTTTTCTCTTTAGTTTCTGTGTTTTTTTGTTTTTTAATTCTATTTTAATTGTTTTCCCTTTTCCCACGAGGACATGTTCTTGTGTAAGTGTGGGAACGGGTTTTATGTGCTATGTGTTGTTTTTCATTGTGTAGTTTTATTTCTTTAAAAAAAACCAGAAAATCAGAAAAATTTTCACAAAAATAGTTTGTTACTTGTTTGTAGGATATTTTGAACTGTTTCACTCTTATAAGCATTGTTTAGCCAACCTGAATGTGATTAAAACTTACTTAGTTTATTGTGTTGGTTTTTACATGATCTTGAATGACTCCAAGTATGACGAATGCAATTTCTGAGCTTATTTTGCCCACTTACATGTTAGAATTTGAGCCTAAGCACGCAATAACCACTTTGTTGGTGCTTGAATGAATAATTTCTTTGAATAAGTATAAATTGTGCATGGTTAATGTATTGAACTTGCTTTGTTGTGCATGGATACTATGTCGTTAAAACTAAACTTGAATGTGATAAAGGCACTTAGGATTGAGCCCTTTTTAACTTTAATTTTCATTCTTACCTTAAATTTACCCTTAGTTAACCCATTTGAGCCTTAACACTTTTCTTTGTATTTAAACCACTATGAATCTTCACCAAGACCTTTTTACCTTTCTTTTGGCCCTAAGGTGTAAATGATTGAGTTTTTTGTGATTTATTTCCCCTCGATTAAACGGAAGAGAAAGTTGCATGTTTCAAGTTTCTATGTGTTAAGTGATTCTAGTATGAACAGTGAAGTGAAATGTTGAAGTATGTTGTTCGACCACACAGCACTGGACAGAAAAAAATCTGTAGAATATTGCCAGTGCTGTTTGCCTCAGCTGGGCAGAGAGACGAAAAAAAAATGAAAGGAACACAAGGAAAGTTTTGGAATTTAAAATTTGAAACTTGGTGCAAGATAAGTGTGGGGATGTTATTAGTTGTGTTGCTTACACCATAGTTTTATTTTTAGCCTTTTAAACATCTTAAATCTTACCTTATAAACCCTAGCCCCATTAAAACCCATTGAAAGACATTTTGATTCTAGTTTAGTTTTGATGTTATGGATATTTTGTAACATATTTGCAAGTTTGTTGTAAGTTTTCCATGTGCGATTTGATTGAGTGGTTGTACCTGATTGTATACATTTATGAGTGCTTGGAGTGATCATGGAGAGTTGCTCAGAATTTTGTATTTTGACTTGGAGGACTTGATTATGCATGGGCCTTTTACTTGGGCTAAGCGTGAATTTTGGAAAAGTTTTCAATTTGGTTGGATTAATGTTTATTTTGTGAAATGGTTTATTAGTTTGTTTGTTCAGTTTTTGTTTGTATGCTGAAGGACCAGCATGGTTTAAGTGTGGGGATATTGATAAGCACGAAATATTCAGTTTATTATATATGCTTTTATGTGCTTTGTGGGGTGAGAAGTGTGCTTGATTGTGTTAATCTTTGCAGAATTTAGAGGATTCCATCCAAGAGCGTGCCGAGAGGAGAATGGCTGATTGGGAGAGCTTTTCTAGAAAGATTAAAGGCTGACGATAGAGCTAAAGGACTTTGGCAGTGAAAGAATTCTCGGCAGATACCAAATTGGTGGATGAATTTGATTAGAAAACTGCTTTTTATGTTAATGATTTGAGCCCCGTGTGGCTTATTGGATTTTGGAAACAAGAGGATTCATTCTTTTAGAGTTGAATTAGGAAGTTTTATTTTCTCTCCTTTATAAGGGAGTAGATTAATTAGGGTTTGGAGAGAGGTGTGTGCAACTTTTCCCTCGTTAGAGTTTTCTGCAATTTTTACAATTTTCCCATTTTTTTAGCTCAAGAACAGCAACACCGTCGTTTGTCCAAACAACGGTCGACTGGTTTGATATCTTCAATTTAATTTTGTTTTATTTCTGTTAAATATTATTGTTATTGTTCTTAATTATGAATCGTGAGTAGTTTTTTTTCTGTAAGTAAGGAAGCACTAATCGATGAATTAATTGTGAGACTTAATTGATTTAATTAAACATTTTCATATTTAATTCCAAGAGTTTTCTATGCCTAATGTTAATTACTTAAATTAATTAAAGCTTGATCACCTTTAATAAATTTAGGTAGAGCCAATTAATCCCTTGTTAAGTCACTGGATTTAATAGGTAAGATTAATTAGTGGCGAAGCTACTGTCTTGGTAGATGGAAATAATCGGTTAATTAATTGTTGCATGCTGATCATGATATGATTTGTTAGAGTTAGGTTCTTCTACTACTTAATGCTTTTGTAACATTAAATCTGGTGTTCAGTTGATTCCAGCTGGGTTATGTTATGATTAGGGAAATAATTGATTAAGCCGATTCTTATCAATTATCGAACAATTAAGGAAGAATTGGGTTATGTCAGAGCTGATTCTCGATAACTTATAACTAACTGATTAATATGAAATTGTTATCTTTGCGTCTATGAACAATGAACAATTGATTAGTATGGACTTGCTTATTGCCAGATCTTTCTTTTTAGTTAATTAATTTACGCGAGTTTCTATTTATTAAATTCATAATTTGATTTCTTTTGGATTTGTTATTTTAATTAGTAATTTAAATATTGTGACAATTTGCAAATTAACAAGTTTAGAAAATATTGTTATTCCTCGTGGGATCGACCTTACTCTCGTTATATTGTTGTTTATTTCTTTAGAGTAAGTATTTATTTTTGGTACGAAAACAACACACCAAGCTTAAAAAGAGAGAAAGAGACTTTCTTTACTTACTTAGTAGAAAGAGTTCAGAAAAACCTAGGATTTGTTATTTTCGGAGTTTTGAATTGGGAAAGGTTTTAGTTTTCAACAAATATTGATTCTAGAATAGGTTGGAGATTTCAAGATTCGATTTTTACGTATTAGTCTTGGTTGATTTTAGCTGTTCCTATGTGTCCTCTTCTTTACTGCATACAAGTGGCAAATAACGTGTGATTTGTGGGGGGTTTATGTTTGAAATGAGCTAATGCTTGTTGCTCTTGTTTTTATGTGGAAATTACACTTGTAAAGGTTAAAGTTATTAGTTTAGAATGGTTGGGTGTTTGATGCCCTGGATTTAGCATAATTTATGGGATGCACATTATCAAGAGGAATTCGCCGAGTATTTTTTTGCATCCATGGTTCCATAATGGATAAGAGTTGAAATAGTTGCTAATTAAGAGGAGGCAGATTATTCTGGTCAATTGGATTTAGTCCAAAAAAAATAATTATTGTTAGACTTGCTTGTATACTGATCATGACCAAGATTGTTCATAACTAGGTATTTAAGAATGCAAATGGTACTATTCGTGATTTCCTACACAATCACATACATTTGGCAAACTCATTCAAGTTTTTTTCGTACGATCTGATCGTTGACTGAATGACCGTTTGATCCTTTTGCTCGGCTGGTTCATAGACCAGTCTAATTTTGAAAACATTCATTTTAACTCTTCATCTTCTGGATGAGTATTGAATAAATCATGCCCCACAAGTTCAATGCGTAACATCACTTAATTTTTGTTTGGTTGATTTTTATGACCAAAGTTCATATATTTATTGCATTTCATGACCCATTATTTACATGACTGACCACTAGATTTCTGAGTCAAGTACATGATAAATTATTTTTGTTTTATTATGCTTTGTTGAGGTTTATACTGTAAAGCTTTATAGAGTGAATCCTTCTTGATCATAACAATTTTGAAGTTTATACTGTGAAGTTTTATAGAGTGAATCCTTCATGATCATAACAATTTTTGGGCACAAATGGCAAGTGAAAGCACAACAAAGTTGTAAACAAGTTAATCCATTTTATTCTGTTTCTGCATTTTGGACTTGTTAATAGTTCCAAAGTGGAACCTTGTTATTAATCCATTTCCCTTTCCATTTTATCATCTAGATGTGAGCTGGATTTTGAAGTTTGGGGATTAATAGACTTGTTTAGTTGATTGGGTTGGACTTATAGATGTAATTATTTTATTGGGTTGTAAGAAATTTATTTGCATTTGTGTTTTCAAATATTATTAGACTGACATACATTATTAGGCTGTAAGTGTGACTTGAACTGTGTGCGAAAATGTTTTTTTGCCAAACCTTATGATATCGATCACATTTGAAATTGTATAAAAGTTAAAATGATTCAACACGCTTCAACAAGTGAGTCTAGATGGAGTACGGTGGCGAGATATGATCCATATAGCCGACCCCGATTAGTGGGATAAATGTTTAGTTGTTTGTTGTTATTGTTTAATATATTTTAATGGGTTTTAAAAGAATTTTTATTTTGCTTGTGCTCCAATAATAATTCGGTGCAGACCCAAAAAACTGAAAATCAAAGCAAGTTTAAATCAGTTATTCAGGTATTGATTCTTGTGAAATCCGGTCCAATTTTGGTTAGTAATCTCTACAATCTAAAACTTAAAAAAAATAAAATAAAAAGACCAAAAATCGTAATGATTTTGAATACCGGCCCAGATTAGTCACTACTACAAAATGAAGCTATAGCATCACTTTGAAAGCAACACTTTTAAAAACTATTGCAATTGAATTTTTTTTAAAAAAAGTTGCAACACTTTGAGAAAAGTGTTGCATATATAAGTTTGATGCAACACTAAGGGGGCGTTTGGTAAGGGGGAATAGAAGGGGTCAATGGTAATCAACAAAAGTGATTGCCATTGTTAATGTTTGGGAGGGGGTAATGGGAATGACTGTTCATCAATGATTACCCAATACAGGGTAATGGATGATTAATGGGGGGAGACTAGGAAATCATCCATTACCCTGTATTGGGTAATCGATTTTACTCAACTCTACCAAATAACTCCCTACAATAATATGTACTTTAATAATAATAATAATAATAATAATAATAATAATATTAATTAAAATAATAATAGTAATAATAATAATAATATTATTATTATTATTATATTAATAATTAATAATAATATTAATATTAAATAAATAATATTAATAATAATTCATTATTAATAATATAATTAATATTAGTAATGAATAATTAATAATAATTATTATTAAATAATAATATTATTAATATAATTCATATTAATTAATAATAATAATAATTATTATTATTTAATAATAATAATTATTATTAATTAATATTATTAATAATAATTATTATTAAATATAATATTATTAATGTAATTCATATTAATTATTAATAATTACTATTATTAAATAATAATATTATTAATATAATTCATATTAATTATTAATAATAATTATTATTAAATAATAATATTGATAATAATATTATTAATGATTAATGATTAATATTAATAATAATAATGATAATAATTAATAATATTAATCATTAATAATAATATTTATAATAAATAATGATAAATATAATTAATAATTAATAATGATAATAATAATATTAATAATTAATAATGATAATAATATTAATAAATAATAATAATATTATTATTAATTAATAATAGTAATAATAATAATAAAGATTAATAATAATAATAATAAAAAGTGCGAACTCGATAAGGGTAAAATAGAAATTTTGAATGATTACTGTTGATTGGAACCAAAGAACGTCAATCACTAATAATAATAATGATAATAATATTAATAATTAATAATATTAATAATGATAATAATTAATAATATTAATCATTAATAATAATATTTATAATAAATAATGATAAATATAATTAATAATTAATAATGATAATAATAATATTAATAATTAATAATGATAATAATATTAATAAATAATAATATTATTATTATTAATTAATAATAGTAATAATAATAATAAAGATTAATAATAATAATAATAATAATAATAAAAAGTGCGAACTCGATAAGGGTAAAATAGAAATTTTGAATGATTATTGTTGATTGGAACCAAAGAACGTCAATCACAATAATACCCATTATAGGATTTGAACCAAACATTAACAATGCAATCATATTTCCATTGCCATTGACCCCTCAATCAATCCCATTGTGATTGCCATTGAAGAATTTGAACCAAACGCCCCCTAAATAAGTGCTGCAATTATTATAGGATTATGCAACACTTTTAAGAAGTGTTGTCTTTATTAAGTATCTAAAGTAACATTTATATAATATATGCAACACTTTATAAAATGTTGCATACAAGTCCAATCACTATGACGATATCACAAGATTTGATTTGTAATTTCACTTTACCACAAGGGAGGTAAATGTAATTAATCCTATATATATATATATATATATATATATATATTGTTCCATATATTTTTATAGTTTTAATAAATAAAAAAATCATAAATTATGAAAATAAAATAAGCAAACCAATATCAAAATTAATATCACTAAAGGGAGCTGTTATTGCCAGAGAAAATATTAGCTTACAAAGCAACAAATTACTCAATTTTCTAATTTATCCTTAATCAATCAACTCCTTATTTTTCTCTCTCTACATTATCATCATAGCTTATCCATTATTTTTAATATATTTCCTTTGAACTTTCATTTTATTCCTCTTTTATACGAATTTCTTTCCCAATTTTTTATTAATATAATATTTTTTTTACTCAAACTTATATTCAAAAAAAAATTATATAACTTAGTCAAAAATTAGTTTTCAATAAGAAAAATTAATTTTGAATTACATTTAAAATTGATGTTTCATTTTAGTGTAAAATTAGAAAAAGAAAGTAGTTTGAAATTTTTTTGATTAATCAGCAAATAACACCAAGAAAAAAAACAAGTTAAAATTTTTTGTTTAAAATTTTCACTAACATAGCGACTGAACAATTAGAAACTAAAAGAGTTAGTTAGTTTCAATATATTATGAGCAAATTAATATTTTAAAATATTAATAGAGCATAAGAAAAAAAATCTCTTAAAGGAGAAATAGAAGTAATATATGCATCGAAATTCCAAAATAAAATTTGTTGTTATTTTCTTGTGCAAAATTTATAGATTAAATTGTAAGATAAAACAATACACAAGAGATCGAGATTTTTTTATTATAAATATGGTGGTGGTATCTTCATTTTAAGTTATGCCAACTATTTTAATAAAATATTAGTTTGAACCTTGTCATTAGAAACAAAAACAATAATTTATATTAGCTCCTATATGTTTATGTGTTAGTATTTTAGCAAAAAGTTTGGTTGGGCTTGGATAGGATTTTTTTTTGTTTTATAGTTGAATTTTTTCTTTTGAAAATTATTATAAGAAATAAATATGTTGGAGGTGCATTTATATTGGAGAATTTTTTATTAATAAAATTATAAATTTAAATTTAAATATAATAATTTATTTATAAAAAATATAAAAAATATTGTAGCAAAAATAATTATTGTAATATTACTTTTTGTTTTAAAAATTTTGGTAGAAAAAATAGACAAAAAAAATAAGTCAATTTTAATTTGTGAAATAAAACACTAAAACAACTCTAAACAAATGAAACTTAAATTTTTTAAAGTATATGTTAAAAAATTTTGTAATTTGATTGGGAGAAAAATAAAAAGTATTAATAAAAATAAATGTTATATTATTTTTTATATAATTTTTTTAGTATAAGTTTTAGTGAAAAGAAGTGTTATATTAATAAAAATTTGAGAAGATAATTCGTATGAAAGAGAAAGAAATTTGAAGTTCAAAGGAATTATATTAGAAAGAATGGATAAGCTATGATGATAGAGTGGAGAGAGAAAGATGAGGAGTTGATTGATTAAGGATAAATTAGAAAATTAATCAAAATTAATATCACTAAATGGTTAAGTGTTCATACTAGTTTTTAAAAAACCATTATTCGAAAGTGATACGAACCTAGAAAGCCTATTATTTGGGTGGTCAATAAGCAAGTGGTTCGTGATATTCATTCCATTAATTTGTGATGAATCATATAGTTGGAGGCCTGGAATAAAGTCGAAATCACAGTTCCTAAATGTTCCATGGAGGTTTGTTGCTTCACGACATTTAAGGTGTTGCCACCATGGAAATTATATTGCTGAGGACTTATGCCACAGTTCGGTATTATCAGCATATCTCTCTCATATGATCTTCGATTATGCTGATTCAAGTGGCCCTGGAACGATAAGAGACAGAGCTACAACTATTATGTTTTAAGTTTTATGGGATTCTGCCGTTATCATCGTTAAACGTGCCTATCAAGATGAGTGACGTGATTCTGACAGATTTCCATCACGAATTTCATGGACCTTTTGAAGACCAAGACAAGGCTTGCATGGGCTTTGAGTTTTGGATCACGCCCTTTTGATTAATTTAGGGTTTATTTTAAGTTGTAATAAATTAAGTCCATTGGATGTTAATTAATGGGCTTATTTACGTTAAGTAGTTATTGTTATTCGTTTAGGAAAGTAGTTTGTTATTGGTTTCCTTTTCCAACTTGGAAACTAAGTTGTAATAGGATTAAGTTAGGGTTTTCTTTCCTTATTCTTCAAGCAAGAGCCGAACTCATCTCTATAAATAGAGAGCTGCCTTGTAACGTTTTTATATAGGATGAATGAAAGAAAGTTTTAGCCTTGCTAAAATCGTGGATTAACTCCTTGAGTTGTTCAAAACCTTTAAGAATTATTTAATTCTTGATTGTAGAAGCTTTTCCTTTAGCGTGACCTTTAGGAGACTTCACCATTGTTCTTGATTTCGAGAACACGCCAAATTGACAAAGTTCAATTGCATGAATTTTCATGAGTTGAATTGGGTTCGTTTGTAATAAAAACGTTGGGTTGAATTTATCTTCCTCTTAGCGTTTTTCCCTTTGAATTCTATTCCGCCAAAATCTGTTTTGTTGTTCTTGTTCTATCGTTTTTGTGCAGCAACGATCCGAAGGTTGTGGAATCCGTGTGGTTGAGGACTTCAATCCAAGACCATTCGTATCAATTGGTATCAGAGAATAGGTTGTTGCATAAAATTCAGGTTTTACTCGTAGGTAAATTTTCGTTTTTTCGGTCAGGGCAATATTGTTTTGCTCATATCTTATTCGTTTGGAGTCGAAATCGAGTTCCGTTTTTTGCGTTGTGATCCTTGTTTCTTCTAGTTACTGGGACGAAGTTTTTATGTTCAAAAAGTGTCATCCAAAGATCGAAAAAAAAAAATTAGTCTTATTTTAGTCTTTATTTTGTCCCGGGCAAATATCAGATTGACTATAACTTTTTCGTTTTAACTCGGAATTTGATTCTGCTTTTTGCAGTGTGTTCCTTGTTTTAAATACTATTAGGGATGAAATTTATTTGGTCCATTCCAGCCCAGAAAATATTCGTGAAAAAAACAAAGATTCTTTGAGTTTTCTTTGCAATTTTTTTTTTGTGTCGTCAAGTTTCAATCTTTTGATTGTTCTTGATTCTTTGTGTCTTCTTAACTCATATTCTTGAGTCTAGTGAAATTTTGTTCCAACAAACATATACCTCTATTCATCAATTATGGCTTTTCAAAGTAAAAGATATCAAAGGGAACTTCGATCTATTGCGAAAGATCTAAAGGAGATTATAGTGATGTTTCAAAAAAAAATTCAAATTGAAGAACAGCAGAAAAAAGCCATTGAGGAAAGCACATTGGTAAAACCAACTTCTTTACCTACTCCCAAAGTTCGTGTTGTTAAATGCTTGAGGTGTTTAGGAGTTGGGCATAGTGCAATCCAATGCCCTCATTGGTATGATGAGCCGAAGGATGAACTTCTAGTGGATCTTCAACCATTAAACATGGAGAATGTGTGTGATGAGGTAAAGAATTCATCTTTTCCTTTAAATTGTCTTGGAGATATAGCACCTTTGGAGGTTGATATGGTTCAAATTGATAATGTCATGGCGGATCCAATTCCAGAAGATGTGATAATTCCAATTATTCCAATTGAAGAAACTTCTCAAACATATTTGTTTTCTTTTGATGTATTGAATATTGTAAATATGTGTGAGAATATAATACCCAATGATGAACATATAAAAAGTGAGGTTGTTGTTGTAAGTGGAAAAAGCCTAGAAGTGAATCTTGATGAAAAAGGCAAAGAAGAGATATCAAATCCCGTTGGAGATATTGTTGTATTTGGTTCTTCTTGTTGTCTAACAGATCATGTAGGTTATGATTTACTTGGTGTCACAACAATCGTTCAAGATTCGAGGTCGAATCTTCTCAAAGAAAGGGAGTATGATACGAACCTAGAAAGCCTATTATTTGGGTGGTCAATAAGCAAGTGGTTCGTGATATTCATTCCATTAATTTGTGATGAATCATATAGTTGGAGGCCTGGAATAAAGTCGAAATCACAGTTCCTAAATGTTCCATGGAGGTTTGTTGCTTCACGACATTTAAGGTGTTGCCACCATGGAAATTATATTGCTGAGGACTTATGCCACAGTTCGGTATTATCAGCATATCTCTCTCATATGATCTTCGATTATGCTGATTCAAGTGGCCCTGGAACGATAAGAGACAGAGCTACAACTATTATGTTTTAAGTTTTATGGGATTCTGCCGTTATCATCGTTAAACGTGCCTATCAAGATGAGTGACGTGATTCTGACAGATTTCCATCACGAATTTCATGGACCTTTTGAAGACCAAGACAAGGCTTGCATGGGCTTTGAGTTTTGGATCACGCCCTTTTGATTAATTTAGGGTTTATTTTAAGTTGTAATAAATTAAGTCCATTGGATGTTAATTAATGGGCTTATTTACGTTAAGTAGTTATTGTTATTCGTTTAGGAAAGTAGTTTGTTATTGGTTTCCTTTTCCAACTTGGAAACTAAGTTGTAATAGGATTAAGTTAGGGTTTTCTTTCCTTATTCTTCAAGCAAGAGCCGAACTCATCTCTATAAATAGAGAGCTGCCTTGTAACGTTTTTATATAGGATGAATGAAAGAAAGTTTTAGCCTTGCTAAAATCGTGGATTAACTCCTTGAGTTGTTCAAAACCTTTAAGAATTATTTAATTCTTGATTGTAGAAGCTTTTCCTTTAGCGTGACCTTTAGGAGACTTCACCATTGTTCTTGATTTCGAGAACACGCCAAATTGACAAAGTTCAATTGCATGAATTTTCATGAGTTGAATTGGGTTCGTTTGTAATAAAAACGTTGGGTTGAATTTATCTTCCTCTTAGCGTTTTTCCCTTTGAATTCTATTCCGCCAAAATCTGTTTTGTTGTTCTTGTTCTATCGTTTTTGTGCAGCAACGATCCGAAGGTTGTGGAATCCGTGTGGTTGAGGACTTCAATCCAAGACCATTCGTATCAATTGGTATCAGAGAATAGGTTGTTGCATAAAATTCAGGTTTTACTCGTAGGTAAATTTTCGTTTTTTCGGTCAGGGCAATATTGTTTTGCTCATATCTTATTCGTTTGGAGTCGAAATCGAGTTCCGTTTTTTGCGTTGTGATCCTTGTTTCTTCTAGTTACTGGGACGAAGTTTTTATGTTCAAAAAGTGTCATCCAAAGATCGAAAAAAAAAAATTAGTCTTATTTTAGTCTTTATTTTGTCCCGGGCAAATATCAGATTGACTATAACTTTTTCGTTTTAACTCGGAATTTGATTCTGCTTTTTGCAGTGTGTTCCTTGTTTTAAATACTATTAGGGATGAAATTTATTTGGTCCATTCCAGCCCAGAAAATATTCGTGAAAAAAACAAAGATTCTTTGAGTTTTCTTTGCAATTTTTTTTTTGTGTCGTCAAGTTTCAATCTTTTGATTGTTCTTGATTCTTTGTGTCTTCTTAACTCATATTCTTGAGTCTAGTGAAATTTTGTTCCAACAAACATATACCTCTATTCATCAATTATGGCTTTTCAAAGTAAAAGATATCAAAGGGAACTTCGATCTATTGCGAAAGATCTAAAGGAGATTATAGTGATGTTTCAAAAAAAAATTCAAATTGAAGAACAGCAGAAAAAAGCCATTGAGGAAAGCACATTGGTAAAACCAACTTCTTTACCTACTCCCAAAGTTCGTGTTGTTAAATGCTTGAGGTGTTTAGGAGTTGGGCATAGTGCAATCCAATGCCCTCATTGGTATGATGAGCCGAAGGATGAACTTCTAGTGGATCTTCAACCATTAAACATGGAGAATGTGTGTGATGAGGTAAAGAATTCATCTTTTCCTTTAAATTGTCTTGGAGATATAGCACCTTTGGAGGTTGATATGGTTCAAATTGATAATGTCATGGCGGATCCAATTCCAGAAGATGTGATAATTCCAATTATTCCAATTGAAGAAACTTCTCAAACATATTTGTTTTCTTTTGATGTATTGAATATTGTAAATATGTGTGAGAATATAATACCCAATGATGAACATATAAAAAGTGAGGTTGTTGTTGTAAGTGGAAAAAGCCTAGAAGTGAATCTTGATGAAAAAGGCAAAGAAGAGATATCAAATCCCGTTGGAGATATTGTTGTATTTGGTTCTTCTTGTTGTCTAACAGATCATGTAGGTTATGATTTACTTGGTGTCACAACAATCGTTCAAGATTCGAGGTCGAATCTTCTCAAAGAAAGGGAGTATGATACGAACCTAGAAAGCCTATTATTTGGGTGGTCAATAAGCAAGTGGTTCGTGATATTCATTCCATTAATTTGTGATGAATCATATAGTTGGAGGCCTGGAATAAAGTCGAAATCACAGTTCCTAAATGTTCCATGGAGGTTTGTTGCTTCACGACATTTAAGGTGTTGCCACCATGGAAATTATATTGCTGAGGACTTATGCCACAGTTCGGTATTATCAGCATATCTCTCTCATATGATCTTCGATTATGCTGATTCAAGTGGCCCTGGAACGATAAGAGACAGAGCTACAACTATTATGTTTTAAGTTTTATGGGATTCTGCCGTTATCATCGTTAAACGTGCCTATCAAGATGAGTGACGTGATTCTGACAGATTTCCATCACGAATTTCATGGACCTTTTGAAGACCAAGACAAGGCTTGCATGGGCTTTGAGTTTTGGATCACGCCCTTTTGATTAATTTAGGGTTTATTTTAAGTTGTAATAAATTAAGTCCATTGGATGTTAATTAATGGGCTTATTTACGTTAAGTAGTTATTGTTATTCGTTTAGGAAAGTAGTTTGTTATTGGTTTCCTTTTCCAACTTGGAAACTAAGTTGTAATAGGATTAAGTTAGGGTTTTCTTTCCTTATTCTTCAAGCAAGAGCCGAACTCATCTCTATAAATAGAGAGCTGCCTTGTAACGTTTTTATATAGGATGAATGAAAGAAAGTTTTAGCCTTGCTAAAATCGTGGATTAACTCCTTGAGTTGTTCAAAACCTTTAAGAATTATTTAATTCTTGATTGTAGAAGCTTTTCCTTTAGCGTGACCTTTAGGAGACTTCACCATTGTTCTTGATTTCGAGAACACGCCAAATTGACAAAGTTCAATTGCATGAATTTTCATGAGTTGAATTGGGTTCGTTTGTAATAAAAACGTTGGGTTGAATTTATCTTCCTCTTAGCGTTTTTCCCTTTGAATTCTATTCCGCCAAAATCTGTTTTGTTGTTCTTGTTCTATCGTTTTTGTGCAGCAACGATCCGAAGGTTGTGGAATCCGTGTGGTTGAGGACTTCAATCCAAGACCATTCGTATCAATTGGTATCAGAGAATAGGTTGTTGCATAAAATTCAGGTTTTACTCGTAGGTAAATTTTCGTTTTTTCGGTCAGGGCAATATTGTTTTGCTCATATCTTATTCGTTTGGAGTCGAAATCGAGTTCCGTTTTTTGCGTTGTGATCCTTGTTTCTTCTAGTTACTGGGACGAAGTTTTTATGTTCAAAAAGTGTCATCCAAAGATCGAAAAAAAAAAATTAGTCTTATTTTAGTCTTTATTTTGTCCCGGGCAAATATCAGATTGACTATAACTTTTTCGTTTTAACTCGGAATTTGATTCTGCTTTTTGCAGTGTGTTCCTTGTTTTAAATACTATTAGGGATGAAATTTATTTGGTCCATTCCAGCCCAGAAAATATTCGTGAAAAAAACAAAGATTCTTTGAGTTTTCTTTGCAATTTTTTTTTTGTGTCGTCAAGTTTCAATCTTTTGATTGTTCTTGATTCTTTGTGTCTTCTTAACTCATATTCTTGAGTCTAGTGAAATTTTGTTCCAACAAACATATACCTCTATTCATCAATTATGGCTTTTCAAAGTAAAAGATATCAAAGGGAACTTCGATCTATTGCGAAAGATCTAAAGGAGATTATAGTGATGTTTCAAAAAAAAATTCAAATTGAAGAACAGCAGAAAAAAGCCATTGAGGAAAGCACATTGGTAAAACCAACTTCTTTACCTACTCCCAAAGTTCGTGTTGTTAAATGCTTGAGGTGTTTAGGAGTTGGGCATAGTGCAATCCAATGCCCTCATTGGTATGATGAGCCGAAGGATGAACTTCTAGTGGATCTTCAACCATTAAACATGGAGAATGTGTGTGATGAGGTAAAGAATTCATCTTTTCCTTTAAATTGTCTTGGAGATATAGCACCTTTGGAGGTTGATATGGTTCAAATTGATAATGTCATGGCGGATCCAATTCCAGAAGATGTGATAATTCCAATTATTCCAATTGAAGAAACTTCTCAAACATATTTGTTTTCTTTTGATGTATTGAATATTGTAAATATGTGTGAGAATATAATACCCAATGATGAACATATAAAAAGTGAGGTTGTTGTTGTAAGTGGAAAAAGCCTAGAAGTGAATCTTGATGAAAAAGGCAAAGAAGAGATATCAAATCCCGTTGGAGATATTGTTGTATTTGGTTCTTCTTGTTGTCTAACAGATCATGTAGGTTATGATTTACTTGGTGTCACAACAATCGTTCAAGATTCGAGGTCGAATCTTCTCAAAGAAAGGGAGTATGATACGAACCTAGAAAGCCTATTATTTGGGTGGTCAATAAGCAAGTGGTTCGTGATATTCATTCCATTAATTTGTGATGAATCATATAGTTGGAGGCCTGGAATAAAGTCGAAATCACAGTTCCTAAATGTTCCATGGAGGTTTGTTGCTTCACGACATTTAAGGTGTTGCCACCATGGAAATTATATTGCTGAGGACTTATGCCACAGTTCGGTATTATCAGCATATCTCTCTCATATGATCTTCGATTATGCTGATTCAAGTGGCCCTGGAACGATAAGAGACAGAGCTACAACTATTATGTTTTAAGTTTTATGGGATTCTGCCGTTATCATCGTTAAACGTGCCTATCAAGATGAGTGACGTGATTCTGACAGATTTCCATCACGAATTTCATGGACCTTTTGAAGACCAAGACAAGGCTTGCATGGGCTTTGAGTTTTGGATCACGCCCTTTTGATTAATTTAGGGTTTATTTTAAGTTGTAATAAATTAAGTCCATTGGATGTTAATTAATGGGCTTATTTACGTTAAGTAGTTATTGTTATTCGTTTAGGAAAGTAGTTTGTTATTGGTTTCCTTTTCCAACTTGGAAACTAAGTTGTAATAGGATTAAGTTAGGGTTTTCTTTCCTTATTCTTCAAGCAAGAGCCGAACTCATCTCTATAAATAGAGAGCTGCCTTGTAACGTTTTTATATAGGATGAATGAAAGAAAGTTTTAGCCTTGCTAAAATCGTGGATTAACTCCTTGAGTTGTTCAAAACCTTTAAGAATTATTTAATTCTTGATTGTAGAAGCTTTTCCTTTAGCGTGACCTTTAGGAGACTTCACCATTGTTCTTGATTTCGAGAACACGCCAAATTGACAAAGTTCAATTGCATGAATTTTCATGAGTTGAATTGGGTTCGTTTGTAATAAAAACGTTGGGTTGAATTTATCTTCCTCTTAGCGTTTTTCCCTTTGAATTCTATTCCGCCAAAATCTGTTTTGTTGTTCTTGTTCTATCGTTTTTGTGCAGCAACGATCCGAAGGTTGTGGAATCCGTGTGGTTGAGGACTTCAATCCAAGACCATTCGTATCAATTGGTATCAGAGAATAGGTTGTTGCATAAAATTCAGGTTTTACTCGTAGGTAAATTTTCGTTTTTTCGGTCAGGGCAATATTGTTTTGCTCATATCTTATTCGTTTGGAGTCGAAATCGAGTTCCGTTTTTTGCGTTGTGATCCTTGTTTCTTCTAGTTACTGGGACGAAGTTTTTATGTTCAAAAAGTGTCATCCAAAGATCGAAAAAAAAAATTAGTCTTATTTTAGTCTTTATTTTGTCCCGGGCAAATATCAGATTGACTATAACTTTTTCGTTTTAACTCGGAATTTGATTCTGCTTTTTGCAGTGTGTTCCTTGTTTTAAATACTATTAGGGATGAAATTTATTTGGTCCATTCCAGCCCAGAAAATATTCGTGAAAAAAACAAAGATTCTTTGAGTTTTCTTTGCAATTTTTTTTTTGTGTCGTCAAGTTTCAATCTTTTGATTGTTCTTGATTCTTTGTGTCTTCTTAACTCATATTCTTGAGTCTAGTGAAATTTTGTTCCAACAAACATATACCTCTATTCATCAATTATGGCTTTTCAAAGTAAAAGATATCAAAGGGAACTTCGATCTATTGCGAAAGATCTAAAGGAGATTATAGTGATGTTTCAAAAAAAAATTCAAATTGAAGAACGGCAGAAAAAAGCCATTGAGGAAAGCACATTGGTAAAACCAACTTCTTTACCTACTCCCAAAGTTCGTGTTGTTAAATGCTTGAGGTGTTTAGGAGTTGGGCATAGTGCAATCCAATGCCCTCATTGGTATGATGAGCCGAAGGATGAACTTCTAGTGGATCTTCAACCATTAAACATGGAGAATGTGTGTGATGAGGTAAAGAATTCATCTTTTCCTTTAAATTGTCTTGGAGATATAGCACCTTTGGAGGTTGATATGGTTCAAATTGATAATGTCATGGCGGATCCAATTCCAGAAGATGTGATAATTCCAATTATTCCAATTGAAGAAACTTCTCAAACATATTTGTTTTCTTTTGATGTATTGAATATTGTAAATATGTGTGAGAATATAATACCCAATGATGAACATATAAAAAGTGAGGTTGTTGTTGTAAGTGGAAAAAGCCTAGAAGTGAATCTTGATGAAAAAGGCAAAGAAGAGATATCAAATCCCGTTGGAGATATTGTTGTATTTGGTTCTTCTTGTTGTCTAACAGATCATGTAGGTTATGATTTACTTGGTGTCACAACAATCGTTCAAGATTCGAGGTCGAATCTTCTCAAAGAAAGGGAGTATGATACGAACCTAGAAAGCCTATTATTTGGGTGGTCAATAAGCAAGTGGTTCGTGATATTCATTCCATTAATTTGTGATGAATCATATAGTTGGAGGCCTGGAATAAAGTCGAAATCACAGTTCCTAAATGTTCCATGGAGGTTTGTTGCTTCACGACATTTAAGGTGTTGCCACCATGGAAATTATATTGCTGAGGACTTATGCCACAGTTCGGTATTATCAGCATATCTCTCTCATATGATCTTCGATTATGCTGATTCAAGTGGCCCTGGAACGATAAGAGACAGAGCTACAACTATTATGTTTTAAGTTTTATGGGATTCTGCCGTTATCATCGTTAAACGTGCCTATCAAGATGAGTGATGTGATTCTGACAGATTTCCATCACGAATTTCATGGACCTTTTGAAGACCAAGACAAGGCTTGCATGGGCTTTGAGTTTTGGATCACGCCCTTTTGATTAATTTAGGGTTTATTTTAAGTTGTAATAAATTAAGTCCATTGGATGTTAATTAATGGGCTTATTTACGTTAAGTAGTTATTGTTATTCGTTTAGGAAAGTAGTTTGTTATTGGTTTCCTTTTCCAACTTGGAAACTAAGTTGTAATAGGATTAAGTTAGGGTTTTCTTTCCTTATTCTTCAAGCAAGAGCCGAACTCATCTCTATAAATAGAGAGCTGCCTTGTAACGTTTTTATATAGGATGAATGAAAGAAAGTTTTAACCTTGCTAAAATCGTGGATTAACTCCTTGAGTTGTTCAAAACCTTTAAGAATTATTTAATTCTTGATTGTAGAAGCTTTTCCTTTAGCGTGACCTTTAGGAGACTTCACCATTGTTCTTGATTTCGAGAACACGCCAAATTGACAAAGTTCAATTGCATGAATTTTCATGAGTTGAATTGGGTTCGTTTGTAATAAAAACGTTGGGTTGAATTTATCTTCCTCTTAGCGTTTTTCCCTTTGAATTCTATTCCGCCAAAATCTGTTTTGTTGTTCTTGTTCTATCGTTTTTGTGCAGCAACGATCCGAAGGTTGTGGAATCCGTGTGGTTGAGGACTTCAATCCAAGACCATTCGTATCAGAAAGTCAAACTATACTTATGCTTTCAAAAATGCCCTTTTAAAATATAAATGGCCTAACAACATCGTGTCCATAAAGTGTTTTATGTGTTCAATTAATTCTACAATAAATGAATGATAATTTGTGCCAGAACTATTAGCTTATTAATTAAAAGTAATATTAATTAATAATAATTTTTATAGTTTATTGAGAAAATTTAAAATGGGACAAATAATTGAAAAGACAAACATCTTTACATTGAGATTAATTTCAAAGAATTTTAAAAGTATTTATTGAATAATAATACTTCACAATGGAAATAAAGGTGTTTTTAAAGAAAGGAAAAACAAAAAAAAAAATTGAAAAAACAAAAGAAAAAGAAAAAGAAATTGTCGTAATTTATACGACATCGTTTTCCTATGCAAATGATGCCGTTTTGTTCATCTATTAGTCTATTACCCTAAAAATATAAAAGACAATTTTTTTTTTTTTTATCATTGCATTTCCACTAAACACAACACCCCGGCCCTCAGCTCCATACACTCTCAGCTTCTATTCTGATCCAAGCGGCACAAGTGCACTTTTGATCGATCGATCTTTGCTGGTCTCACTTTCTGTTTTTCTTCTCTTAAACACCGACTTGCGCTTTTTGGTACGAAGGCGAATAAGGTAAGCAGCAAAGGGATATTTCAATTCTAAAACGGTCTCAGCAGCTCTCGCACTCAAATCCGCTTTTATGCCAACATTTTATATGGGCATCTGCATGTCAAGGCGAATAATCATTTTTGGGACTCTTTTCGCTTTGGGCTTCATTAATATCTGCAAAATTGAAATCTTTAAGCTTAATTGAAGAAGGCTTTTGGGAAACCAGGGATTTTGAGTCTTGGGTTTTGCCTTTCGAATTCTTTGTTTTTCTTGCGGTGGCTTCTTTTTCTCAGGCATTGGATTTGAGGACGTCGTAAGCCCATGCTTCTGAAATCATTAAAGCTTGAGAAACAGGGGAAGTTGTGGTTGTGGTTGTGGAAGAAGGATTTTAATGAGGAGTAGAAGAAGAAGGGTTTAATGCGTTTCAATGCATATCCATTTCATCGATTTCCAACCAAATCCGAAGAATCTCACCTCTAGTCCTCTTACATTTCATTGCTACAATCACTCTATTAATATTTTTCATTCAAGATAAGGTTAGTCATCGTCTTTATTTTTAGTTTTTCTCTGTAGAATTATGTGATTTTTTTCTTTTAGTTTTGAATTTTCTTAATGAATGGATGGATGTATGTATGTGAAGATAATATTGTATCTGTCCTCTCCAGAATATATGTTAATTTTTTTCTTTTAGTTTTGATTTCTTCTGAATGAATTGTCTAAGAGAATAATACTGCCTCTGATACTATTTAGAAGCTTTTGGAATTTGTATGGCGGAAAGAAAATCTTTGGGTACCATATCCGAATTGCTAGAATGGATTATGCGTCAGATACTTTCTCGGATAAAAACCGAAGATACTGTTAGAGCTAGTCTTTTGTCTAAGGTAGGATTGAGGTTAAATCCATTTTATTGTTTAAAGATGCTAACTTTTACCTTGAAAATCTTGATAAACCCACAAGAACTTTGTTAAGGTACCAACAACAGAGGACTGGTATAGATAGGTAGAAGATTGTGATTGATGATTGGTATAATATGTATCCAGATGCTGTTATTAATTGTACGAATAGCTGAATCCAAGTAGCTGTTTAAAATGGTGTCAAAAGCATTGAATACTCTCTGTTTGACTACTTTTCAGAGCTTAATAACTTGTCTGTAGTAGTTTTCCATGCTGTCACTTATAGATTTAAAGGTTAGGAGCTGCAAGTTGGAAGAGATTGAAAACATAAGGTGTCATGATACAGTTATTTTGTGACTCAATGATATGGGTTCTTTTAATTTGCTATTTTCACATTGAGGAGGTAGGATAAATAGTCTTTGAAAAGGCAAGCTAATTCCATTTGGGCTAATCTAGCTATACTAATTGGGTGCTTTTTAATTAAAAAAACAAAGTGTAATTGTAATAGTAAAATAGGTAGGGGTTAACATGGTTGAGGTGATACTGATGTTAATGAGAGGGAAAAATATTGGGTTCATAAAGCTCTTTTCATTTCTCATAATCCATTTGTTCGTTTATTGTGCTTTTTAATTTGTGTTTATGCTTCTGGACTTTCAAGTAAGGGATTCACTAGAACAGAGACTTTATTCAAGAATGTGTAATTTCCATTCTTTCTCTTATGTTTTTAAAGAATTCAACAAGCAATTGTATTTGTATAAGAGGATATAGTGAAATTTTGATTGAACTCTACTTGTCATTTAATGCATATTAGTCCAGTTTGCGTACAGGTGATCCGGATTCCTAATCAAGTTCTGAAATGATTTTGAGAAAAAATGGAATTGCCTGGTTTCATGAGTGTTGCTCAGTACAAATGCTCTTGTACCTATTCAATTCCTTTTGTGTATTTCTTATTTCATTGCCCATTTTCTTGAAATTGTCTCTGGAAGCCTTTAATTTCTATAAAGATGATAATGTGCCTTCATGACTGTTGAGATATTGCTTTCCAAGAGACTTATTTTCAAGTAAGTTCTTGAAAGGTTCGTCGGTTTTATGGTGATTTTTTTTTTCTATCAAGCATTCCCTTTATCTAAAAAAAAAAAAAAAGCATTCCCTTTATCTGGTTCAGTTAATTCTTGAAAGAGTTCTCCTGCTTCTCATTCTGCTGATAATTGTGTTAGATCTTTTGCGTGATTTTATGACAAAGACTCTAGTATGTATTTTAGACATTTTGCTTCTTATTTTGATAATTGTGCGAGATCTCTAAAAATTGCATGGAGAACATTTTGTTTCCAAGCTGCACTTATCTTGAGTTCAGAATTCGTGTACGCATCTAAGAGGTAGCAAAGTGGTCCTTGAAAGTTACAAAGATTCATTTGGGCAGGCAAGGCTTCAAATTCTCATTTGGATTACAGCAAATGATCACTTTATTTGTTTTCTTTGTGATAATGATGTGAACAGCATGGCTAACTTCTTATATTGAAATGAAATAGAAAAAATCTACATCAAAATTTTGATATGAAATGGCTTTCCATGTATCCTTGCCTGTGCCTAACAGATTACTTGATATTTAGTTATATTATGTATCACTATTGTACATTCCATTATGAATCACCTTTTTCTATCAGTACATCATTTATTTGTGTTATTAACAGTGGGGAAGATATCATGTTGATCTCTCATGAATTGAGAGAAAAATGAAGCTAAATAAGAATATTGATTCTCATACTGCATCATTCTTACCACATTTACTACTTTCATCTTGCCCTTAGGCTCTTATTAAATAAAAATAACCAATGAAACTAAACAACATTCTTGTTTTGTCTGATTCAAAGAAAGAAGCTTCGAGAAAATATCACTAGACTAATGAGTAGCTGAAATATAAATTTATTTCAAAGTCTTTAAACTGTATTTACAATTTTACATTACACCCTTGTAAGACTTACTGTTTGCAATATCCTTAATGCAATATTATTGATCCCGTTAAAGTTTGTAAATACGAGACCATAAAATTAGGTACTTAGTTTAACAACTTTAATTGAACTAAGTTGGTGGTAGCATATAATTCTTGAATCATAATGATATTACATTTAATTTCGCAAGAAATGTACACTTTATTTAAGAAGTGAAAGGTTGTGTAATAGACACACATATGGTTTCTTTTTTTTAAATGCTGAAATAGGTCCTATTTTTTATGGCTTCCAAAATCGGCCAAGTGGATTTTAATTTGTTGAAAGAACATGTTTCGATTTTTAATTAAGATACTTTCCATGATTCCTTGATATTTCAAGAAACTTAAAGAATATCGTATTTTACTTTTATATTTCACACACTATGATTTGTTGATGTTTCAATTTCAAGTCATATTTATACAAAATTTGTCTAGTCATCTCTTATGGTTGTGCTCGCACTTATATATTCAAGTTGCCAAAATAACTTATTCTTGTTTTTTATTTTCATGTGTAGAAGGAAATCATCAAAATTTTCGTAAAGAACGATTAGTGCTATGTACAGATGCTTCGTGGATTTTAATGAAGTCATCAAATTTATAGTAGAATAGATACTTTCATAGTGCTATTTGTAGAAAGTGCCATGAGTTGGATTAAATTTTGTAAATTTTCTTAGTAGTATATAGTTTGACATTAATTTCATCAATTACTTTTGTATTTTACAATTTACTTTTATAGTATGATTATCATTTTGAATTATCTATTTTATAGAATTGTATTTGAATCGAATTAGTAAAAAAAATAACTGTTGCCATGAATTTATATAAGTGTTACTTTTTTATAAATAAACACAAATAAAAGTGTTGTTTATGTACCAAAAAGTGATGCGTTTTATAGGAAAAAGTATTGCATTTTTATGTTAAAAAATGTAGAAAGTGTTGCATTTGAAAACATAAAGTGTTGTTATAGTTCAAAGGTAATAAATGAAAAAGTGTTACATTTGGAGAGAAAAGTGTTGTAATTGTTTAAATGTAATAAATAAAAAAATGTTGCATTTGCAGAGAAAGAAGTGTTGCATATACAAAAGCGTTGCATATTCTGAAAATTGCAACACATCTAAGAAGTGTTGTATAAAAAGGCAAAAGTGTTGCTATAAGTCTAAGGAGATACTTCTTTATAACACACTTTGTAAAGTGTTGCTTTAGGCCTATAGCAAAGTTTTACATTTTTAACCTGCCACTGAATTAGTCAACCTTTGTTCTTACGAGGCTGTAGTTTCTGTAGTTATCTCTGTGCCTCAGCACCAAGGCATACACGGGGCATTATAATATTGTGGGAATTTGAGAAGAAATGGCTAAAGCATTGCTCTATAGCCTTCGAAGACTCTCAGTGGCTTCACTCAAACCATTCTCTCCTATCTCATTCTATTTGAGGTAATAAAAGTCCCACAATTTCTGTGTTGTTTTGTCTCTAAATCATAAAACCATGAAAGTATGCATTTTTGTTGTAATTTTTGCATAAATTATTTACTTTTTAGTACTGTTTTGCTATACTTGTTGGGAAATTGCTTGACCTGACAATCCTAATTTTTTCTTTTTTCATTGTTTATGAAGAACTGTAAATGTGAAAAGAAATGAGACTAAAGTCCCAAGAAATTTAAGAAAAATGGGTTTGGTTGTATAGAAAATATATCTTTGATTGGTTTTGTATTTGTCATTATGTTCATAGCATTTGTTGCTTATTATCATTATTTTTCTTTTAAAATTTTAGGCCAATTCTTCATAATCCAGAAACCTTGTGGGTTCCCTTTAGGCCTTCAATGGAATTTACTTCAAGAAATTCATGGTGGGCATTGAGGAATATGAGCCATGGAGCAGTGAATTTAGTGATATCTCCACAAGGAAAGCCGAAATTTGAAACTCGGGAGATAGACCCTCCCAAGAAGGAGAAGTGGTTGACTAAGAAGAGGCTGAAACTGCAGAGGAAAAGAGAAAAGCAAAAGAGAAAATCAGCAAACAAAACAGACCCCAGAAGACTCGGTATCAAAGGGAAGAAGAAGAAGCAAAGGTTTGCAAATGCTGAAGAAAGAATTAAGGACAAACTTGAAAGAGTGAGTAGTTGAAAATAATTATTTTGACTTTTGAGGTTTGAAAAAATTGTCAAGGTTTTTGATTATGAAAATGTAGTGGTGTTTCTGTGTTTGAACTCTACTGTTTTTAGTTTTTGCCTTCTCATGAAATAACAATACATGTTCATTGGCCTAAATTTTGGTTTTACAGAGCATTGTTAATAACAACGGAGTTATATTCTTGACATTTATGTTTGCTTAGATGATCATATTGGAAGCTTAGGTTGTCTGTACCCTAATGCAGCAAGTAGATGTTTGATATATATATTCACTTAGACTGTTGTTCTACTGAACTGGTTTGAGTTTATTTTGATAAGGACTGATTTACAATTTGCAAATCTACATCTGCATTTGTTTACTTATGGTTAAGATTAAATAATAATGATCATGGTAATTAAGGCGCTGATGTGCTGGAGGTAAATACAAAATTGTCCCTTTTTCTTTGGTTTGTCTGAGTCTAGTATTATTTGGAGAAAGAAAGAATCAGATGTAGATTTGTAGACATTATTTAGCTTGTCAGTGGACTTATTCAATTGAGGAGCTGCTTTGGCTTTACCTCAGGCAAAAGTCAAGGAAGCCTTGCTTATTGAAAGACTAAAGCGCTATGAGGTCTCCCAAGTCCAGGGCCCTATTGTTAAGCCACATGAGCTGTCAGGAGAAGAACGATTTTACATGAAGAAAATGGCCCAGAAAAGCTCAAATTATGCGCCTATTGGCAGAAGAGGAGTATTTGGAGGTGTAATTCTTAATATGCATTTGCACTGGAAGAAACATGAAACTGTCAAGGTCATTTGCAAACCTTGCAAACCTGGTCAAGTGAATGAGTATGCAAATGAAATTGCCAGACTCAGTGGTGGAATTCCAATTCAAGTAATTGGCGATGATACAATTGTTTTCTATAGAGGAAAGAATTATGTGCAGCCAGAAGTTATGTCGCCTATCGATACTCTGTCCAAGAAGAGGGTAAGTTTCTCTATAGGAATTCTTTTAACAGCTTTCTTTATTATATTTTGAATCTTTACATGTGAGATAGTGAAGCATGTTAAGCTACTTATTTTGCTAGGACTTCAGGAAAGATTCTTGTTTTATCATTGCTTATTATGGATAGAATTTTCTTCCCTTCTTTTACCCTCTTTACTGCTCAATCATCTTTCTGTGTTAAAACTGTTCTAGAGTCATTCAGCTTGTGTAACTTAGAAATTTGTGTGCATCCTTTTCCCAAGTTTCAACACTTAGATGTTTATTTTCCTTGACATATGTGAAATCTTATACTATTATGTTCTCTGAAGACACTTAAAGGACACATGTGGTACGCATGATTACTAGTGATAAATATTACATTTTGTAAGATTTATATGAATAAGATGAAACTAGAATTTAGCATTAGGTAGGTATACAAGATTATTCGAAGTCATGCATGAGCAAAGAGGATTAGAAACTGGATAATATGGCATGAACAACCTAAGTTTAGCCTTCCAAACATACTTGAGCACGAGGAAAATCATTATGAATATATTGCTAAGTTGTTAAATTTAGTTAATGTGATGAAGGAACTAGTAGAAGTTTCAAGAGAGATTCAGATAATTTGACTAAGCTAAAAATAAGATTATTTGGAGTTGGCCATATATGACCAGAAGACATTCTTCCAATAGTCGCACGCTAAACTTGAGTTTTAGCTGTGTTTCCAAAATTTGAGGATATGGGATTTGCGTTGGCATGTTTTTAAGCCATATATTATATGATACTTTTCTGTTGTATTACCTATTTTAGATTTTCACGTAGGAAAATAATTGCAGAACTATTGTTTTTTTGAAGTATCTCCTGAATACTTTCAGAACATGCTTATAATGGATTCCTGTGGTGGTAATCATTCAACATTTGTTAGTCTTTGTTCTTTTTCATAGTTTATAAATGTGTTAAATTGATGGTTGTGAAATTTTTAATATCATTTTGTTTACTTGTGTTATGAGGATGATTGATTTGGCTAATATCATTCATTTAGATTGTGACATTACATATTTGGATTCTCTACATGTTATAGTTTGAGCTATGCATGTGATTGTGGATTACCTTATGTAGATTGCTCGTGTTTGAGGTTTGATAAATAACATGTGGATTTGTTTTCATGCTTGAAGCTTGTTATGCATTACTTGTTAATAGGATCCGAATCTACATATCTAGTTTCCATAGGAGCTTATATATTTTTGTCCTTCTCTTTCCTTTTGTTAGGCTCCTTGACAACACTAAGCAAAAGATGAAAAGACAGTATTTCTGGCTATGCCTACTTCTTTTGTTTTTTTTTTATCAGTGTTAGGGATTTTTATCTAATTCTATTTGTTGGAACTGCTGATGTTTTTGGGGCTTTATTATTGTTCACTGTCTCTCACTATATATTGAATTAAAAACTGTATTCAAACTTCTACAGTCTTTTGGTGACATGGTGTGTGATGTAGCAATTCATAATCCACAGGCTACATGGTCAAGTTGAGAATTGATGAGATTTTCCAACAAAATATGGATTGATATTGGAGTTCTAGGCTGTGGTATTTCAGTTCTAATAAGAGGTATATGGTCCTATCGCTACTAAAAGATAGAACAGAATAAAAAGAACGGCAAAGAGAAAAAGGGGAATAGAGAAAAGATGCCAATATAAGCTTGCGCATTCAGCCGCATATAAGAGTCTGAAAGTATTGGGTTATCAAAATTTGTGAGTCATACTGGCTTGTCTTTCCAACGAAGATAATAAATAGTTATGTTACCGAGTTACTCTCGAAAGCCATATAATGAGTAGTAAATTTAAATTGTCAATGCATGATATGAGTTTCTAAGGATATGCTAGCATTTCTTACTTGGAACTTTGCAACACTTGTATCACGATTTGGGATTTGGCAATGATCTGCAAATCATCTTCGCATATATAGGGGAGTGGTCATCAGAATGGCAAAAGACACCTTTCTGCATTTTTTTGTCTGACCAGTAATCTTTGATTCATTATAAAATATCAGTTCCCTACTAGCCCTCTGTTATTGGAGTATTACGTACCTTTCTTAATCGTGTAATTAAAACTTCCATTCCAAAGTAATTCAAGCAATTTTTTAGAGGAAAACTTGGAAGCTTTAGAATGGTTACATGGTTTCAAAGCCATCTCTCTAGTGGACTAGTCACCATAATGTGTGGTCCTCCAGTCTCTGTTTTGTGAAGCGAGTATTTAAGATTCAGCACTGTGCCCAAAAGGTAGAATGAGGGAAAAAAATGAGAAATTGGAGGAAAGATTGGCCATAACTAAATGTGTAAACTTTTGGTTATCACAGCGCAGTTTATCATGTTCTTCAGCTCCTTACATTTAGTTGATGTGCTTGAGACAGTCTGAATGAAGATATTGTGTACAAGGAGGTCAATAGACTTATAGGAAGTTTTTCAACTTATCAATCTCCCAAGTTGTTTCAATTTTTAATATCAAAGGGGAATTCCAGTCATTTTGAATTTTTTTTAGAGCTGTGCAACAGGTGTTCCACTCACAAAGATATTTTGCCAGGATCTTTATTCTTTTTCTGTAATATAATTTTGTGGACCAGTGATGCTTTATGGATCAGAATGTTGGGCGACTAAGTATGATCATGAACAAAAAAATGAGGGTAGCAGAAATGAAAATGTTAAGATGGATGTGTGGACATACTAGATTGGATAGAATAAGTATTGATTGTATTAGAAAGAAAGTGGGAGTAGCTCCAATAGATGAAAAAATGAGAGAAACACGTTTATGATGGTTTGGACATGTGCATAGGAAACCTCTAGATGCACCAGTGCTTCGTGTAGAAAATAGAGAGAAATCAACTCAAATTAAAAGGGGACGGGGAAACCTAAAAAGAATTGGAAAGAATCGATTAAAAAAGATATGATTTTTTTTTTTTGGTTGGCTAATCATCCCATTTGCGGGGGGGGCGCCACTCCCTGTTTTATTTATTAAGAAATAAAGTTACAGAAAATAATGGTGGATATAACCACACCATTAGTACCATTGAAAGCTATAAATAAGGAGGACTCCTCCTTTACAATAACACGCCTACAACTAAAAAAGAAAAGGAGAGACAACTCCTTTACATTAAAGCATTTGAGTTAGAGTGAGTAAACATCAGGGCAGCAGCCGTTTGAGTAAGATGAGTTACGGTTATCATCTTGCCACAAAATGAGTTGCTTTCTACTAAAAAACTCCTTACAATGTATCTATCTATAAATAATCAGGAGTGACAAAGAAGAGACATGATATACTCTCATTTGCATTGCACACTATAAGTATAGTAGTAAAAGCTCTTGATGTGGTGAAATAGCCTAACATCGGCAGCTATTGACCAGTTATTATATGAATCAAGTGGGTCGACACCGAGGCAATAATCATTGAGTATGCGAATAATATAAGAGGCATTGGCAAAATGGCTTGAACTTCAGCAGCCATGGCCATATCTAAGCTTACTTGATGTAGGGGAGCTTCCATTACTGCCTTGATCTTTTGATGTATGGGATGTTCGATCTCTCCAGTCTGATAACGTTCTGAATATTGCAATGAAGATGCTTTTCTTCCTGGAAGATTATGTTGGGGAGATGTGGTGCTAATTTTGCTGAAAGCTTGGCGGCTGAGTTTGCTTGTTTAGGGCATCTAGTCCATGAAATGTTTGGTGACAGATCTTAAGTTCTGTGAACATGAAATCTGATTCTCCAGGGGCATTGATTTATATCATAGGCAAAGGCTGGCATTGATATTGATGTAATCTTTTGATATATGGTATTCCTAGCTTTTCAAGTCTGATTATCTTCCGAATCTTGTCTTGAAGCTCGATCTCTTCAAACATTACCACATCCGGTTGCAGCAAGGCTGACTTTGCTAATAAGCTGGCAGCCACATTTTCTTCTTTTTGGCATGTCTTCCAAGTATTTGGACGGCAGGCATCTTGTAAATTCTGAATCAGCTGTTTGAGCTTCCAGGGCCTGCTTTCTTCTTAAATGTAAATGAAAATATGTGTAATTACAGAATAAGATGGCGAAATATGATCCACAGCCGACCCGACATAGTGGGATAAAGGTTTAGTTGTTGTTGTAATATAATTTTGTGACTTTGATATTATTTTACGTATATATTTTAGATTATTGAACACAAACAATGGTTGTATTCAGTATAATAATCTATCCCCAATTTGACATTTTTCTTTTTACATCCCTTCATTTTTTTTTCTTTTTTTCTTTCAGGCATGGGAGAAATCTAAGTATGAACAATCACTTGAATCTGTAAGACGTTTCATTGCCATTGCTGAGAAGGAACTCGAACTATATTATAGACATGTCGCACTTTATGGTGATCCGAATGATCGAAATCCGCACTCAATCCTTGATAATCCAAGAAGGTTGAAAGGGCCAAGGAAGGGTGAGGTTGTGAAAGAGGAGACAAAGCCAGCCTTTGATATTTGTTCTCAGAGCATGTTACAAAAAGAAACTGATTCCACGGACCATGACATGACCGAGTCTGAGGAACTTTCTGAATTTGATGACAAGTATAGTGATGAGGATAGGTCTGCAAGTGAATTTGATCATGATTATGGCGGTATGTTAATTAGTTGTTTCGATTCTTGTGATAACGAAACAGGTAATTACTGCTCTACTAATAAATTAGGGGTACCACCTGGTTAAGAGCTTGCTTTCATTGATTTTGCTAGAGATGTCCTAGGCCAACATAAAAATGTTTCCATCCTAGTTGTCATATAGAAAATTCTTTTGGCTACATATTAATGAAATCCATTTTATAAAGAAGAAAAATGGTAAAGTTTGGTGTTAATTCATGTGTTTTGATGTAATATCACCCTTATTTGGATAAGAAAACATTTTATATATTTGAACAAACTATTCCTTTGCATATGAAAGAAAGATGACAAAAAGAGTTGTGATGCATCTTTCTCATATTTCTGGTCCTATAAGAACTACTATAAATATCATGTCATTCACTTGTCCTTTTCCAAGAAATGCTTTCCAACCTTAAGGCTATTTGTGCATGAAGTTGTGCATGTTTAAGTTGCAATCCAGAAAAGAAGCTATGGTCCAGTATGCATAGTTAGTTAGGCTTAGGCCATAGGACCACAATCTCAGTCATAATCATCAATTTTGAATACTTTATACATAGTACTTGCTTTTGCAACAACCATCATCAACACTTTAAAGTATTCTTTTAAATTTCAATTGAGTAAATACATTTCATATATCTTGAACTAAAAGATGATGTGTTGCTCATATAATATTACTTTATGTACATTAAATATGACTTTGTGTGGTAATTTTCTTAACTTTCAGAAGAGGGAATATAAGCAATTTCATTTTTCTGAATATTATAATTCAGTCCAATACTATAAAAAGTGGGAGTACCATGACAGTCCAGTTCTATAAAACGTGGGAGTACCATGACAATCTATGGCTCAGCATAATACATAAACATTTCATGAAACCAAAATTGACAGTTGTTTAACATGGTCCGTGCAAAAGGAATTGATCACCAATTGCAACAAGAAATAATCTAAAACTATGTTTTCCGAGTTAACCAAGGAAACAGTGATTTTCCTCATTTCCTGGTATTGTTGCAAGTAGCATAGATGGTAAACCTCATAGAAATATTTGGAGATGTGCATCTTTTTTCATTACAGATTTTCAGTGATAAGTTTTGAAGTGATAGTCTGCAGTGATTTTTGAAGTTATGTCCTTTGTCATCTCCTTATGCTTAGACGTTCAAATGTTTTGCACCTTTTTGTCTTCAAAAATCATTTAGTCCTTGGTAAGAAATTATTGTTGTAATTAATAATTACTTCTGATAAGAAATTTGCATAGAGCCATCAACTTGTTCTAGAAGGAAATAAATTGGCTTTAGCGAGAGATTCCAACAATTTTACTCTTGGCTTATGGAAAAAAAAACATTTCTTCTCCACTTCTAGTTGATTTGCTATGGCAGCCTCCCCTCGTTTTGCTTTATAATCGAATATCCATGTCCAACTTTACTGGCTCAACTGAAGTAGCTGGTTAAGCAGTTTAGCCTATAACCATCATAATGGATCACTGTCTTTGTTGACAATCTGATAATTTCTTTTAAGAAAGGGAGAGGGCTCGAACTTGATGATTTCTCAAGGGTTGGGATAACAAAGTTGAAATATGCTTTGGTGAGCAAGTGGAGATTCAGGTGTATAACTTGGGGAAGAAGTTGGAAGGGAAAGAATGGGTGGGTTGTCTAAACTCATAAGCATACTGGTGAGTTTTGGTTTATAAGGATTACAATGTGATGATGAAGGAAATTGATGTGTACAAACTCCTCTTGCTAAGAGTTCAAATATATGGTAAAAATTTTTATTTGTTTTGCTGACTTTTGTGATGTGCAATATTTAGGATGCTTGATATCATTTTGGTTGAAGGGCATACTTGATTTCATTCAATTTTATTGACTTTGATAACTTTCAATGCACTGATGGGAAGTTACTGAGAAAATGCTCTATAGATCGTTATCATTTTCTGTTTGATGCTTTTTGTGTTAAATGTTGAGTTGTTTAGGGTGTGTTTATTCTTTTCATTTTCCAAATTTTGAATGGTCTACTACACACTTTCTATGTGTCTGTTTTTCAATCTCGTGTCAGTTTTCAAACTGTTTATTGTGAAGGGAAAATTTTTTAGCTGAATTAGTGGCACCATGTCCCTTTTTTCACACTTCTAAATATAATGTGTAAGGTCTGGTTAGTGCAGAAGATCAAATGAACAAGAAGTAGATATTGTATTCATAATAACTTCATGTGTATTTTTGCATTTGCTATTTCAGTAGAAAAGTTACATGTTACTTTCTATAGGGGAGACATTGTATTGATAGGATTCTTCTTGTAGTGTTTGTTTGCCTGAACCGATAAATTTTTACTCTTATATTCATCTCTCACCAGATTGACAATTGATCATAGTTTGGATAGTGAAACTATTGATGATATCTTCAAGTTTTCGATTAAGATCCAGGAAAGTTGCCATATCTGTTGTGTACTTTGCACATTTGATTTGTAGATGCTACATGTGTTAATCTTTGAAGTACAACAATAATTAAATCTTTATCTCACTATGTAGGGTCAGTTATATGAATTATATTTTGTCATCGTATACTTTCTAGTTTTTATATGATTTTTAATATGCTTCATATCATTTGAGTTATAAATTTTTGCGTTGGCTCTTAATATAACGTAACTCTCCTTATTTTTTCGAATTTGTGACTGAATACTTATAAATAGATAAAATACATATAACCATAAGAGTTTGATGATCATTTTAAGTAGAACAACAAAAACTAGTTGCTACAAAATGTTCACTCAACCACTGCAAATTCAGATGCCAAGCATCCCTATACATAAAATATGAGTGAACTTACATCCAAATCCTTCAACTAGAGGGACACGAGAAGAAGAACGTCTCAACTTGAAACTACATTAGATCATCTTCAGTTCTAAAATTGTTCTAAAATTGGTGTATCATGTTATGTTTCACTCTTTTTGATTGAACTCTTACTCTTTCAATTATTTCAATCAAAAGAGTTGCAATAACAAGAAGTGGTATGCCAATTTTGATACATAAGATATAAAGTCATGAGACTTGAACAGCATAAACAATGCATAATCTTGCAACCCCACTTCAATATTCTTTCTTTTGTGGTCATTCTTCATTGACATAATGTCATCCAAAAGGATAAAATGAAACTTGGGAACATTTCTCTTGGACCATACAAATTTATGACAATCAACAGCAACAACAATAATACTCAGTGGGATCTCAGAACTTTTGACAACTGTCTTTATAGTAAAATTATCAGAAGCATTAGGAAGTCATTGAACTGAATTAGCCATATCAGGATACAGCACAAACTTCACTTCACAGGTATGTCTTCCACTATTTGTCTTTCTTAAACAGCAAATCTCCTACAACACGGCCATTTTCAAGAATTAAAAGGGAATAAAAGAATCCATTTGTTGCACTCCTAAAGCTATTAAAACTACACTACACGAAACTAAGTTAAGTAGATGAATTGGCTACTCAATCAAAAACATTTTAGTTATTGTTGATTTCATTATTTGGATCACGAATTAAATTACATATGTTTCTTTTGCTTTTTCTAATAATAGAAAGCAAAAGAACAAATGCTCTTGTTATCTTTTGTCTTTAAAATTTCACCAGTTGTACTAAATTCAATACGTTATATGTTATTTTGAGGGTAAATTACTCAAATAATTTCTCTATTTGGGGTTAAGTAACGTTTTTTTTTTCGATTTTGTAAAAGTTTCATTTTAATTCCCCAACTTAAATTTAATCACATTGAAAATCTTTTTATTCTTCATTCATTTAACAAGTAACATGGTCAGACGATAAATAATATTTAATTTAAAGGATACCATTTAGTATCAGGTAATAAAAAATAAAGGGTTTATGACGACAATAGTTCCTTAACTTTGAGGTTAGTATTGCTTTGATCCCTAATATTGAAAAAGTTACATTTTGATCCATCAATTTGAATTTTATTACGTAAATAATCTCTAACTTATTTTTTTATCTATTTCAAAAGTAACATCGTTAGTCATGTGATACAAAACGACGTTGTTTTAAATGATAAACAATGTCAAATAACTTACTGTGTGACTTATCAAATGAATGAAAAATGAATTGCGGAGTACTTGTGCAACAAAATTCAAGTTGAAAGACCAAACTAAAACTTTTTTAAAATTGGAGATTAAAACGATATTTACTCTAACGTTGAGGGACTATTTGAGTTATTTACTCAAAAATGAATTAAAAAACTATTTACTTGATAAAATTTTTAAATAATTAAAAAAAATCTTTTCACCGTCAAAAATCAAATCGATACTTACTGCTAACTCAAGGGATTATTGGAACTATTTACCCTATGTAAAATTTTGACTTCTCAAAAGGCAAAGCCACAACAAAGTTGGCACCTTATGTTGAGTCCTTTATTGACTTCAATTCTTGAGAAAATGACATGTTGATGATATGAGTTTTGGCACATTGTCTTGAATCCAAATAAGAGATATATACATTGAACAATATTGCATGCATTGACTTAAAATTCAACCATTGCAGCACAAAATGGACCTCCCCCAACCCATATTGCCCTCAAAATGTGTATAATCAAACACCAACTTCTTTAGTCTTGTTTAGTCAAGGTTTAGATGTACATATGCACAACATTTACATGTTCTTTTGTTTGTTTGTGAAGTGCAAGGAATGATAATAAAACTTGAATTCTCATCTTATTACCAAAAATTAAAGGAAATAAATAATAATATTAATAATGCCAATCGAGCTAATTACATATGACTTGACTAATATTTTTTTGTGTATTTTATTCCCTTTATAAGTACTGTTTAATTTAACTTTAAAGGGAAAAATTGCGTAGTTAATTTAACTTAAAAAGTATACAACAAATTTAAGTAGCCACTTTTTTCACAAAAAAAAAAAAATAAAAACCTAAATAAACTCCATTTTTGGGAGTTTTATTTCTCTTTCATGAGAAATTTCTCTCTTTTGTGTGAGTTTATTCAAATTTTCTTTTATATCAAACCTCTTATTTTTATTTGATCTTTACTCTAAAAACTCTACTACAAGGATTTTTCTATGGAAAAGAAGGTGCTGAAATTGCAGATCTATAAAAAAAAAAATTGTCCATTTTGTTTTGAAAGGAAGAGTTTGTTTCGATCTTCTTGATGATGATGTAATCTACAAAGAAAGAGATAAATTGGGATATTGGGCGCAGAAATGGTGAGGTGAGTGAGAGTAGTGAAGCGATGGTGGTAAGAGCATAGGAGGAAGTGGAGAGAAAACGAGATTACAATGTTTATGATAATTTAGGTATGTTTGATCCGCTATTGGGAGAGTAAAACTACTATAGTTTTAGCTAAATTTAAAACTATTTAAATGGTCCAAATATAAAGTTCTTAGATTTTCTTTTTACAAGATTAGCAGTTGTTCTAGTTTTTAGACTAATTGTTTGTATCTGCGTATTTTAAATTTTTTGTAATTTTGTGTTAATTTTTTAAACAGTTTTTTAGATGCATTGTCTCTGAACTCATTCATTGAGTTGTATGTAAACAACAGTCAAGTAACTGTAATGTACATTTTTATTTAGCAATAAAATTATTGATTTTGACTAAAAAAAGGAAAAAAAATACATATGAAATTTATTTTCCTTATATTTAGCACCACTTTTCACATCAATTTACCAAAGACAAAATACTGCCTTGATATTTACAAGTAATTAATTTCTACAATCTTTAGGTCACCTCATTGGTCATATCTATTTCTTCTTTTCATCCAACTTTGCAAAAGAAATTTTTGTGAAAAAATTCCAAATTATCAATAATGTGATGTTAACTAGCATTGAAAATGTGACAAATAGGGATCATTCCATCCTTATCCACTTTGATGACCAAAGAAATGGACAGTTTTTCTTTTGCAATAATATTGCTTTCAAGGGAAAGGAATACCTAACATTGATTCTTCCCCATTCTTAGAGTTCTGGTTTTAGAAAGAACTTGCATTCACAAACTACCCAGAAGCTCTCAACATGAGTTTAAATGGTGCAATGATGAATACGAACAACATAAAGTCTATACTTGTACTCAACAATTTGCTATCTATGGGAATATGGTATCATATTTTGGTTGAGAAATAAATGAGATAAAATACGGTGAACGCTCTTGAACTATTGCTTTATATCGTATTTTAACTTTTTAACTTAACATAAACAATTCCATTTTGTTAATTCTTGTTAAATAATTGAATGTATCAATAGATTCGATTGGAATGCAGTAATAGAAATTGTAAAAGGACTGGTTTTGAATGAAAATTGATTTATTATTTTATTCAATTGATCATTTGATAGAAACTAATAGTATGTAATGGTTTATCTCAAATTAAAAAGATAAAGTAGTTAAGTGTTATGATTAAAATTATAAGAAATCAATGTAAACCAAGCAAAGATTTTCGATGGAGTTCAATGTATTTTACACAAATAAATAACAGTTTAATTAATATTTTTAAAGTCTTGTGATATTAATTTGATGGATGAAATTGTTTTCATGACCATTTGTTTGTTGCCTAGTTAAGCTAGAGGATATGAAAGGGTACAAGAGAAGAGATCTTATTACTTATAGATGTTAAATTGTAGGTTTTTGCAATAATAGCAAACGTTGGGGAAGAAATAATCCCAATAACATTGGAAAATTCTACCGCCCTAATAGGGTACCATACTTTCAAGTTTCAATCAACATCCTGTTAATATTTGACACCCTTCTAAACAAACAAATACATAAATTTATATATTTTCTATTATTCATTTAAAATGGTGCCTATAATTTCCTTTTATACTTTATAAAAAGAGTAATGATAAAGAGTACGATTTTTTTAATATAATATTATAATTTTACTTACGTATAGTTTTATAAATACTCAATAAATAAGCATTTACTATGAATAAATGAATAAATGAGTGAAATTACACATATAAAAACTCATACAACCTGTCATTATTTTTAAAGAAAATTGGTGAAAAAAATTCTAGTTGTTAGTGATCAAACTTTCCTCAAAGGTATGAGATTAAAGTTGAGCACGTTTTTTTTTCTTCTTCTTTTTGTTTTGTTTTGTATATTTATTTATTATTATTTTTACACTCACACACACACATACACTGGTACGTCGTTAATTTATCAAAATTAAATACCTCCCTAAAACTCACTAAGCAGTGTATGGAAGCGAGATTGTTCCCACAAAGAACAGTGATATCTTATCTCAATTAGTTAATTTGTATTAACGTCACAAAGATTCGAATTTTTGTTAAAGATTAAGAACCAGAAAATAATTTGACAAAGATAATAAATAACAAAATCAGAAATTAATCAATTAAAGAAAATCCGGAAGGCAAGTAATTCCACACTAATCAATTATTCAGCAATCATTGACGCAAAGATAAATTAATAGATACAAATCAATCAGTTATAGGCTACCAAGAATCAGTTTTGACATAACTCAATTTCTCCTTAATTAATCGATAATTGACAAAAATCAGCTTAATCAATTATTTCTCTAACCCAAACACAATCCGGCTGGAATCAGGCAACACCAGATTTAATGTTAAAATATCATTAAGTAATAGAGAAACCTGACTCTAACAAATTGCAATTAGTATCAGTATATCACAATTTATTAACCTAATATTTCTATCTACCGAGACATCCTATCTAGTAGATCCAGTGAAATAATAAGAGATTAATTTGCTCTACCTAAATTAATCAAAGTTCACCAGGCTTTAAGAAATCTAGATAATTATCGTTATGCTCAGAGAACTTTCAAAACTTATAAATACTAATTTAATAACAACAATTGGTCTCTAGATTACTAATCAATTAGTGCTTCCTTAACTTAATGCCAAAAAAAGTAAATTACTCACTAAACATACTTAAAACAACTAAATCAAGATATAAGAAAATAAGAGAAATTAATATAAAATATGTTTGTCTGGAATTAACCCCCGTATCGGCGTACGGCGGCTAACTCTGCAACAAATTCACGAACTAAGACGCTAATGAAGAAGATAAAGTGTAAGGTGTAAGGTGTAAGGTGTGACCTAACTACCTTGATCTCCTTTTATAGGAAAAGATACATTACTTCTTAAAGAAGTAATCCTATTAACTAAAGACTAATTAAATCAACTTAAATAAATAAACCCTTTTGTTTCCAACTAGATGTACCATATGCGGCTCAAACTTTAGGTATGCAAGCTAGTTTCTTAATCTAATTCTTCTTCAAAATTTGCAAAGGAAATGAATTCTTTAATGTCCAAAGTCTTGGTTGTTTCCAAATTCCATCGCAAAGACTTCTCTTCTTCTATATTTGCTCCAATTTATGCCAAAAAACCTTCCAAATTGATATTCTTCCGTTTTTGCTGCTTCAAACTTCATTCATCCAAAACCTGCAAGATATTCTCAATTAAGCATATATTTTATCCAATTAAAGCCACAAAAGACTATACAATAAATCGTATATTTTGTGTCTATCAAATATCCTCACACTTAAACAATACTTGTCCTTAAGCATTAAAATAAAACACAACATTCTAAACTTTTCACAAAATAGACATTACACAAGCAAACTGAAATGTATCTAACAACCACATTTCAATCCATTGTAGTAAACTTATACATAATAATTTCCTCCAAATCAAAATACAGAGAAATGAGCAACTCTCCAGGGTCACTCCAAAGCACTCAAAGATTTTCAATTTAGGTTCATTCACTCAAGCAAATTGCACAAAGATGTGTTACCATGAATTTACAAATATGTCAAAAGTTCACCACATTATCAAAACCAAACATGAATCAAAAAGTCTTTACTTTGGTTGTAATGGGGTTAGGGTAAACAAGACATGTTAAACAAGAGGGATAGAAAGGCTAAAACATAAAACCAATGTGCTATGCAATTAATATTTCATATATTTCCCACAGTAGTTTTGAACCAAGACTAAAAATTTACTTTGCAAAACTAACCACAGCTATTCCAGCACAACAGCATTTTTTTCTCTTTTCTTTTGTGCTTGATCACAATTTTTTTTTCTTTTCAGACTTCTTTTGTTGCTATTCTTTGTTTTTTTTCTTCTTTCTGTTTTTTTCTTTTTCCTACCATTTGGGTAGACAGTTAATACTGACATTCTGAACGCAAAGAATAAGCTAGAACAACTTCTTTCATAGAAACTTAAAAATAGATTTCTTCTCCAAACAAGAGGATTAACACAGTTACTTGACTACATACACCTTGGGGGGCAAAAAAAAAGCTAAAATTGGTTCTTAGGTGAATTTAACAATGGTTTAAATACAAAAAAGAGTTAAGGCTCAACTGGGTTAACTAAGGGTAGATTTCAAGGCAGAGTTGAAAAACTAAAGTCAAAATTGGTTATTCTTAAATGCCTTAATCATGTTCATATTCAATTTCAATACTGCAGTCAACCATGCACAACGAAGCAAATTCGGTAATCCAACCATGTATAATCATCACTCATACTAGAAAATTTCAATTAAGCACCAACAAAGTGGTCATTGCGTGCTTATGCTCAAAACCTCACTATAAAGTAGGTAAATCAAACTCAATTTTTGCATTCGTTATACTTGGAATCATACAAGATCATACATAAATCTATACAATGAACTAACAAGTTCCACTTTCTATTTCAGTTTACTCAGACAATATCTCATTAGTGAAGCAGTTTAGATACACAAAAACACATTAAGTCGACAAATCTACTTAAAAAAAATATTTTTAGACTTTTTATTTTTTCAACGTTTTTAAAGTACTCAAAACAATTGTAACACCCTCCCCACACTTAAAAACTTGCATGTCCTCAAGCAAGAGAAGAAAAACACACAGCAGAAGTACACACTAAAGAAAAAGAAGAGAAATAAGGAAAGTGAACACATAAAAGAGAAAAGGGACAGCTTGAGTCAAGAAGAAGGATCTTGTGGTGCAAACGATCTTGTAGGAGTTGAAGAATGGCAGTATGAGAATTCTTGAAACAAGTAACCCACTCGCCATATCCACAAGTGCACATAATACCTGGAACAAAAGCAATTTTACTAAAACAAAATAAAACCTAAGGAATAAAGTAAAGAAAATATTTACATAAAGATTGGGTAACCTCTCAACAAGCGTCATTGTTTTATGTCCTAAACTAGACATTATTCAATGAATTAGTAGGTTGGTAGAGAAAGCTAGAACACTTCCACCAATGCAATCTGCTCAGATTCATAGAATGGTTTAAGCCTTCGCCCATTGAGATTAAAACATTTTCAAGTCTTTGTATTTCAACCATCCCGTTTGGGCATACAACAACGACTAGAAAAGGGCCAATCCACTTGGACTTCAGTTTTCCACCAATTAGACGTAACTTAGACTAAAATAGCAAAACTTTCTGACCAATTTGAAAGTCTTTCTTCCTAAGAAGATGATCATTGTGCATTTTGGTCCTATCCTTATACCAAGTAGCGTTTTCATACTCCTCTAAACGAATTTCTTTCAATTCTTTCAATTGAAGCTATCTATCTTCCCCACACTTAGTCTCATCCATGTTCATCTGTTAAATAGCCCAAAAAGCCTTGTTCTCAATTTGAACTGGAAGATGGCACAATTTTCCAAAAACAAGTTGGTAGGGGAACATGCCAATTGGAGTCTTAAAGGCTTCTATAAGTGATACGAAACCCGGATCGATTCGCTCTAAACCCTGGCTTGTATTTCACAGAAGCAATTGCAGGACCTTCAAATAAAATCAATGAACTAGAACAACCCAACAACTCGTGAGTTGGAAATTAAAGAACCAACAAATTAGTTCGCTTCGCACAAACTAACCGTTCTCAATTGATGTAAACAAGCAAACCCTTCGTAGGAATACAAATTCACTCGTAAGAAATCAATTGCTGAAATCTTATTAAAATTATCTCTAAATATCGTTCTCTCTCTACCCATTACAACTGAAAGAAACAACTATTTATAAGCCTAACACAAACCCTAGACGAATTATACTATAAAAGGAAACTTTAAATAACTTAAATCCTAAATTACCAAAAATAGAAAATAAATTACACTGAATATTTCCCGCACTTCGTGACGTAGGGAAAGCCCGACGTCATGACGTCGGGAATAAACCCTAAAAAAAACTACTCGTCATCTAAACGTCGCGACGAGCGACGATGGACGTCACGATGTGAAGGGACGTCGCGATGTGCGACTATGGACGTCGCGAAGATCAGAGTTCAAGGACGTATGCAGCAATCCATGTCGCAACGTCCATCGTCGCGTGTCGCGACGTCCAGACGATGAGTAGTTTTTTTTTAGGATTTGTTCCCAACGTCGCGACGTCGGGCTGTCCCCATATCGCGCGAAGTGCGGGAAATATTCAGCGTAATTTATTTTCTATTTTTGGTAATTTAGGATTTAAGTTATTTAAAGCTTCCTTTTATAGTATAATTCGTCTAGGGTTTGTGTTAGGCCTATAAATAGGTGTTTCTTTCAGTTGTAATGGGTAGAGAGAGAACGACATTTTGAGATAATTTTAATAAGATTTCAGCGATTGATTTCTTTCGTGTGAATTTGTATTCCTATGAAGGGTTTGTTTGTTTACATCAATTGAGAATGGTTAGTTTGTGCGAAGCGAACTAATTTGTTGGTTCTTTAATTTCCAACTCATGAGTTGTTGGGTTGTTCTTGTTCATTGATTTTATTCGAAGGTCCTGCAATTGCTTCCGTGACATACAAGCTAGGGTTTGGAGCGAATCGATCCGGGTTTCGTATCAAGTGGTATCAGAGCACGGTTCTTTAAATAAAAATCAAGTTTTCAATTTTCCTTATAAAATTGAATTCAAATTGTTTGATATTTGCAAGCCTGTCATAAATTTTGTTTTGTGATTGGTGTCAAACAGTTATATATTTTATTTTGTTGGTTTTGATTTTTGTAGAAAGAAAAAAAAATACTCGTCTTCTGGACGTCGCGACGCGCGACGATGGATGTCGCGACGTGAAGGGACGTCGCAATGTATGACTATGGACGTCGTGACGTGCATCGCGACGTGGATTGCTGCATACGTCCTTGAACTCTGATTTGCATTAATAAGTCCATAGAGCATCATCAAGTCGAAGACTTCAATCCTTAAGAGAAGTATTCACAATTTTCAAGAATTTGTTTGACCTCTTGATTTGAAACCTAAGCTTGGCCATTGGATTGAGGATGGTAGGGTGTGGTCAAATGATAGTGAATACCATACTTCTTCATAAGAGCTTCAATGGTTCAATTGCAAAAATGGGTTCCTTGATCACTGATTATTGCTCTAGGAATTCCATATCTACTAAAAATGGTTGATTTCAGCAATCCTGCAATCACTTTGGAATCATTAGTTCGGGTGGCTTTAGCTTCCACCCACTTCGAGACATAATCAACAACTAAAAGGATATATAAATTTCCACACGAACTAGGAAAAAGTCCCATAAAATTCATACCCCACGCATAAAAAATTTCACAAATAATAATAGGTATTTGATGCATTTCATCACAGTTAGTTATGTTTCCAAATTGCTGACAAAGTGGACAACTTTTGCAAAATAAATAAGCATCACGAAACAAAGATTTCTAAAAGAATCCACTATCTAGCACTTTCCTATTTGTTCGTTTATGACCAAAGTGACCACCACATGCAAATGAATGACAATGACGCAAAATATCATATATTTCAGTTTTAGGAATGCATCTTCTTATGATTTGATCTACTCCTATATTCCACAAATAGGGATAATCCTATAGATAATATTTAGCATCACTTTGAATCTTTAAGCTTTGGGCATGTGTGAGTTTACTAGGCAATTCTTTACTGACCAAGTAATTAACTAGGTCCATAAACTAAGATTCTTTACCTGGCTTACCTGTCAAAATGAAAAGATCTTTATTTGGGAATGTCTCCCGTATGGTTAAACAGTCGTCGTCAAGGACCAAACGACTCAAGTGATCCGTGACATAATTCTCTTCTCTTTTCTTGTCGTTTATCTCCCAGTCAAATTCATGTAAAAACAGAATCTAATGTATTAGACGTGATTTAGACTCTTTCTTGGAAAATAAGTATTTCAAAGCAGTATGGTTAGTGCAAACAATAATTTTAGAGCCAAATAAATAAGATAAAAAAAATTTCAAATGAAAAGACAATAGCTAAAAGCTCATTTTCAGTAGTCGTGTAATTGTATTGAGCAATGTTCAATATCTTTGATGCATAATATATAGCATGAGTCTCTTTTCTAAATTTCTGACTAAGGACATCGCTCACAGTGTAATCACTGGCGTCACACATTAGCACAAAAGGAAGATCCCACAGTGGTACTTGAACTAGAGGTGCTGAAATCAGCTTCTCTTTAAGCAAATCCAAAATTGCTTTGCATTCTGTCGTCAAGGCAAACAGTACCTCGTTCTGTAACAACCTTGTCAAAGGTTGTACAATTTTCACAAAGTCATGAATAAATATTCGATAAAATACTGCATAAGCTAGAAAACCACTAACTTCACACACATTAGTGGGATAAGGTAGTTGAGAAATCAAATCAATTTTTGCCTTATCAACTTGGATTCCTCTTTCATAAATAATATGCCCAAGAACAATACTCTCTCTAGCCATGAAGTGACACTTCTCATAATTTAATACTAAGTTCTATTTTAATACATCTAAGTAAGACTTTATCAAGGTTATCAAGACAATCATCAAATGAATTACCATAGACAGTAAAGTCATCCATAAAAATCTCAATACAATGTTCAATTAAATTTGAGAAAATACTTATCATGCATCTTTGAAAAGTTCCTGGAGCATTGCATAAACCAAAGGGCATACGTCTATAAGCAAACATTCCAAATGGGCATATAAAAGTGGTTTTTTCTTGATCTTTTTTAGACACAAATATTTGGAAATAACCACTATACCCATCAAGAAAACAGAAAAATATTTTTCCAACTAACATTTCTAACATTTGATCAATAAAAGGTAACGAAAAATGATCTTACCTAGTGGCTGCATTTAATTTACAAAAATCAATATACATATGCCAACCTGTTTGGAGACGCATAGGTACGAGCTCATTTTTTTCATTTTTTACCACTTGAAATTTGGATTTCTTTGGAACAACATGAGCAGGACTTACCCACTTACTATCCAAGATGGAAAAGATAATACTAAGTTCAAGCAACTTGAGTATTTCCTTGAGAACCATTTTCTTCATGTTTGGGTTGAGCTTTCGTTGTGGGTCTCGTACTGATTTTGCATCTGTTTAAAGCAAGATTTGATGCATACAAAATGCTGGGCTTATACATTTAATATCCGTAAGTGTCTATCTAATTGCTTCCTTATGCTTTCGCAGGATTCAAAGCAATTTTTCTTTTAACTTTGTGTAAGGTGCTTATTATTTATAACAGGCAACGTCTCTCCAGTACTTAAATAGACATATTTTAGATTGTCAAGTAATGGTTTAAGTTCAAGAACAGGAGCCTTCCTAATAGATGGAAGAAGCTTGTCAATCAAATTCTATTTGGGCAAACAGTAAGTGTCGATTTTGGCTGAATATTCTTCGAGAGAATGTAGTGACATAATGGTATCTTGGCCTTCGCCATTGACTTGATTCTTATCCTCAGATTTAGTCTAGCTCCATGTGATGGCAACCTCTAATGTAGTGACATAATGGTATCTTGGCCTTCGCCATTGACTTGTTTAATGCCTACAATTTCTTTCCTACCAGATGATATTTTAGAAGCGGGAAAAATTTCATAAGAAAAATTCTTTACATGTCGTTCTATATGGTAATAGATCTATGAGTGAGACTTTTAAACCATACACTCGCAATCCCAGTTAAAGGCCAAGAAAAATTAGCTAACTTGATATATTCTTGTGATACTCCTCTATTGTTCACAGTTTTACATACTTTAAGAAAATTATGCAAAATATTATGAGAATTTTTCCTAACATCTCCATTAAATTAAAGCAATAAATTAAGATAAGATGCTCTCAATTCATAATCAGTTGCAAGTGTAGCAAAATAATGCATGATGGGCTATAATTAATCACTAAATTAGTGAACTCCGTTAATGGTCGATCATTCAACGGAGTTTGAATTGGAACTAATGAATTAGTCACAGGGACACGTTGACCTTGTGTATTCTCAGGTAGTGGCAAATTGCCTTCAGGAGGCAGAATCACGAGTAGAGGTGGTTCAGCCATGGAAGTTTCGTCAGTTGACAAAGATGATTTTGCGTCTGTTCAAGATTCTGTTGTGCAAACGATGGGTTCAGAACAAGATTTAGTTTTTTCGCGATGTTCTTTCGTCTACTTCTTCAATATGTGAGCTATCTTCTCAATTTCTGGATCAAACAGCAAATTTGGATTAGACGATCTGGACATAAACTAAAGAACAAAACAAATTAACCAAAATAGAGAAAATAATTGCCTTTCCACGGCAACGGCGCCAAAATTTAGTATGTCATTAATTCACCAAAATTAAATACCTCCCTAAAACTCACTAAGTAGTAAATGGAAGCGATATCGTTCCCACAGAGAACAGTGATATCTTATCTCAATTAGTTAATTTGTATTAATGTCACAAAGATTCAAATTTTTGTTAAAGATTAAGAACCAGAAAATAAATTGACAAAGACAATAAATAACAAAATCAGAAATTAATTAATTAATTAAAGAAGATCCGACATACAAGTAATTCCACACTAATCAATTATTCATCATGCATTGACGCTAAGATAAATTAATACATACAAATCAGTCAATTATAGGCTACCGAGAATCAGTTCTGACGCAACTCAATTTCTTCTTAATTAATCGATAATTGACAAGAATCAGTTTAATCAATTATTTCTCTAACCCTAACACAACCTGGCTGAAATCAAGCAACACAAGATTTAATGTTAAAATAACATTAAGCAATAGAGAAACTCGACTCTAGTAAATTGCAATCAGTATCAGCATGTTTTATTAACCTAATATTCACATCTGTCGAGCCAGCAGCTTTGCCACTAATTAATCCTATCTACTAGATTCAGTGAAATAATAGGAGATTAATTGGCTCTACTTAAATTAATCAAAGCTCATCAGAATTTAAGAAATCTAGATAATTATTGTTATGCTCAGAGAACTTTTGGAATTTATAAATACCAATTTAATAACAACAATTCGGTCTCACGATTACTAATCAATTAGTGTTTCTTTACCTTAATGCCGGAAAAGTAAATTACTCACTAAACATAATTAAAATAACTAAATTAAGATATAAGAAAATAAGAGCAATTAATATAAAATACGCTTGTCTGGAATTAACCCCCGTATGGGCATATGGTGGCTAACTCTGCAACAAATTCACGAACTAAGAAGCTAACGAATAAGATAAAGTGTAAGGTGTAAGGTGTATGGGTATGTTTTGACCTAGCTACCTTGATCGTTTTTTTTAGGAAAAGATACGTAACTTCTTAAGGAAATAATCCTATTAACTAAAAACTTCTTAAATCAACTTAAAGAAATAAATTCTTTTGATTCCAAATAGATGTGCCACATGCGGCTCAAACTTTAGGTATGCAAGCTAGTTTCCTAATCTAATTATTCTTCAAAATTTGCAAAGGAAAGGAATTCTTTAATGTCCAAAGTCTTGGTTATTTCCCAATTCCATTGCAAAGACTTCTCTTCTTCCAGATTTGCTCCAATTTATGCCAAAACAACCTAAAAACCTTTCAAATTGATATTCTTCCCTTTTTACTGCTTCAAACTTCAATCATCCAAAACCTGCAAGATATTCTCAATTAAGCGTACATTTTATCCAATTAAAACCACAAAAGACTATAGAATAAGTAGTAGATTTTGTGTCTATCATACACACCACATGCATACCCCTAAAGTTAAGCATGTTTGAATGTTTATGTATTTGCCAATTTCCTTCAATACACTTCCTCAAAGTTGAATTTTATCATAGTTATGAAAGATCCAAAACCATCATAATATTCTTCACGGTTAATTTTAGTTGTGTACAAAAATTTAGCCTAAACTATTAAAATCTTAGTTACCATTTGATTAGATATTTTAAGTTTTGTTGAAGTTTCAAACACTGTTAGAATTTGAAAATTATGTACCTATCTAATGACAAAATGTAATTTGACGAACATAATTTTTTTTTCACACTCCTCCATCTAGCAGGATATAATGAATTATATATTGAAGTAATTTAACTTTCACTTCATAAATAGTAGGTTGTACAATAAAGGAATGGAGAGTATGCATACCAGATCCACTACTAACTAAACCATGTTGCTCAAGGTAAACAATTGTCCTTTCACTTTTTCTTTTTTCTCTCTATCTAAAACTTATTTAATATCATTGTACATTAAATATTGTTGTTCAAGAATCTTATATTTAATCTTCAAAATTGGATAATTTGATTCTCATCTTATTATTCTTCTTGGCTTACTACTAAATCAAACATTTTTTACAAATTAATCAATAACAAGAACAATTTACCTTTTATCCCACTAAAAGAGATCGGTTATATAGATAACATTTCGCCACCGTATTCGATCTAAACTCGCTTACTACTGTTAATCATCTAATTAAAGTTATAGACTATAGGAAACAACAAGTGGCCAAAGATTAGACACAAAAGTTAAATCAATTGGCAAAATCCCATCATCAATGCATAAAAAAAAATTGAAAACTTTCAATGTCTATCCTACAAAGAAACAATATAATTAGGTGAAGCCATTAGTATACAAATTACAAAGGAATCAAAGAAATTAAAGAGAGCTACTAATCAATCCGGACCACAAAAGATTTCCTTGTTAAAGGAATAGCAACAAGCAAGGAATCTTTAATGAAGAATTAAAGAATTTGAAATAAGATCTTAATGTGTCCAAACTCCAAAGAATTTGATGAGACCAATACCAAAAAAGAAACACAAAAGAAGTAAAACAAACAATCAAGAAGACAGAGAGCATCCAAGAAGGTACTAACAATACGAAAATTCAAGGTGTACCATCTTTTGGTGCTTCTTTTTGGTTGCATATTCTTGACTTTTTCATGGAATGTCCATTATTAATTCTTTTTTGGGTTAAATGTAAAAACAATTCCACTATTGACAACAATAATAAGTTAATGAACAAACCAATTCATTGACATGACAATATCACTCTAAGAAAGTTTATGGAAATTAGACCTATTAATAATATCTTAGATTGCATGATATTAGTAATTTGGTTTAAACATTTTGGCAAATAATGACCCATTCCAAATAAGTAATTGAGTTAATCCGTTGTTGTTCGTATTTCGAATTCTACATTACTAAGTTGGATTTGGTTTAATTTTTCTTTTTCAAAAAAAAAATGAAAACTTTAAAGTGTTAAAATGTAACTCCGATGCCCCTCACATCCGTCATCAAAAAATTAATACAAATTTGATTTGTTGAAGATTTTTTATTGCATAAAAATTTTGCCAATTTTATTTATTTATTACAAAGATTGAAGATTCTCTCAAACTATAATATGATTTTACCACTTTCATCAATAGACGTTTGATCAAGAGGCCAAACTATAATATGATGAAATGTCAAAATTCATTTTGTAATTTGATTCAACTATAGAAAAGATAAATGTAATTAAGTTAACTACAAGGAAGATAAATATAATTTTTTAAAAATATCAATTCTGGTTGTTTTTTTTTTTTTTTTTTTGTCATTTAACCAATTCCGCTAATAAATATTTGATCAAGAGGACAAACTATATAATATGACAAAATGTCAAAATTCGTTTTGTAATTTGGCTCAACAACAGAAAAGATAAACGTAACTATCTGTTTGGAATGCATTAAATTTGTGATTTATTTCATAATTGCAAAATGAGGTGTTTGTTTTATTCAATTTTTTCATCAAAATTTTTAAAACACAAAACAATGCTACAGTAATTATTTTTGCTACAGTAATTTTTATAAATAAAATATTAAATTTGAATTTGAATTTTAAATTTTAATAATAAACAATTCTTCCTAACACACTTCCCACCAAAATAGACTAATAAATTATTAATTCAAATTTAAATTTCAAACTTTTATTAATAAAAAAATCTTTAATACAAATCCCAACAAAATAAAATCATTCATTCCAAACACTCTCAAAATATTCTTTTCTCATAACAAATTCCAAAAAAAAAAATTTCATGATATAATCCAAAAATACCTCATCCAAACGGAGCTCTCAATCAAGAATAGAATCTTAAAAAGTACTATGAACTAGACAGTTTATCAAATTTTTAATTGAGATAATCCAAATCCTAAATCTTTTACACAATCCAATAATATGACTAATCATGTTCCACAAGTTGTTTCCATGTGTAGCTAAATGATACAATAAAATTCACAATCGACCAAATTTATGTGAATATTTGACTGAATAATTAATGAATGAATGGCAGTGTTGACCAATCTGGGATTTTTAGAAGACTGACATAATTCCTCATTTAATCTGATCCTATGCTGCTATAAATGCAACTATAACATTTTGTTGGTCAAATACCCTCATGGCCTCATGCCACATGCAATGTATGACTTGTAATTGATTGTTTTATGCACATATTTTAATTTGAATCCATAAAAAAAATGAAATATAGTTAACATAACAAGATGTTCCTCATTTCATTATGAAATTACCGCGTTTAACCAAAAAAACAAGATGTTCCTTTCCAACTTTGAATCACGAACACTAATGAATTTTTTGTTTCAATTCCTTTTTCAATTTATAAATACAAGCAACGTGTATTCAACATTTATCCCTAAAGATTCACTAATTACTTGATAGCGTTTTAGTTAAATATACATAACGTGTATTTATAAATTAAAACAAAGATTGAAATAGAGAATTAAACAAAAGATTCAAAGTGATCACTAACTATATATTATTCAAACCCTTTTTACGTTTGTCTTTAAATATTTAAGGGAAAATTTCTACTAAGGGCGCATTTGGAACCATTATTATTGAAGGAGGCATAACTTTTAACTAAGAGTTGGTCTCCTGTAAAACGGGTTTATGTATTCAACAGTGAGTTGACGGTAATTTCAACACACTATAAAAGTGATAGAAAATTAGAATCACGGTTTTAATGACGATTAATTGCCCTTTTTATCTATGAACCATGTCTTATATATGAATTAGTTTTACGAAAGTTTTTGTGTTGAGCTAATTATTGTTAAGGGTATAGAGATAATTTAAATATTTAATGTATTTAGCAAAATGCTTAATTACCCTTCAATCTTATCTTTTAACATCTATCAGACATTGTTCAATATCTCAATCATTCAAAATTTTAAAATAATTTTGTTATACAAAAACAAAATATTCAAATCAAACAAAAAATTTTGTATAATAAATTGAAAATACATAAAAGTAAGGAGAAGAAATAAATTTATCATCGAAAACCATCTATTAAAACTAAAGAAATCAATTATTAAAATTAAAATCTTGATTCTAATATTTTAGTAGATGTTTAATCCATTTGTTACTACTAATTCTGGTATTTGGTTGGTTTAATAAGATGTTTTAAGAAAATAATAAATTTTAGATCTAATTGAAAATTATCTTAATCTATAGCATTTTTTTTTGTAAGGGATAGTAAAACCTTGTACTAAATGTGTAAAACAATTAGATTATTTTCATAGCTTAAAAGAATAAGTACTTAAAAGTTGATATAAGTTATAGTAGTTGTTATTAATATTTTATCTTTTTAATTTCTTGTATAAAAATTTAGTTTGTTCTAAATATTTTGTTTTTATATGATAATGGAATGAGAATAACACTAGCTTGATTCTTCATTGATTGGGTCATTCAACTTTATTTAATAAAGATAAAAGGATAAGATTAAGGATAGTTAAGTATGTTAATTAAATGAATTAAATGAATTAAATTATTAAATTATTTTTATGTCTTTAATAGCAATTAGCTCAAAGTTATGTCTTATTTAATAATAATAGCATCAGTCACGCCCTACACACATATTTTCATTTGTAGTTTCTCACATTTTCAAACACTTATTACCGCAAATAAGTTCAAAACTAAGTTAAGTTATTTGATTTTGAATCTAAAAGTATTTGAACCTGACTTGCCTACATTAATTTAGCCCAAAAAACAATGACAATCACCTTTTTTTTTTCTTTACATAGAATCAGGAGAAATCCAATTTTTTTCCCCAATGTTTGAAATGTCGATGTTTTGGTCACTACAGTTTTTGCGCAGGTAAAAAGTTCTTCCAATATCAAAATTTGACAAATTGAAAAAAATAAATACAACTAAGCGAATTGAAAAAAAAATGAGCAATTTCAAGACCAACTAAAGTAGAACTTGAGGAATTGAGATTCAATTAGTTGACAATTTTCACATGATCTCAATTAATATTTAGTCTAAATGAAGAAGAATAATAAAAATACTCAGAAGAACAACAAATTAAGAAAAATAAAAATATGCAAAATAACAATACTGTTTATTTGACTTATTTCTAAATAGAGACATTCATGGATTGTACAGAGAGAGAGAAAAGCAAAGAAAAACAAAGAAATTTCACTTGGTCTTCTGTAGTTCATATATGCAGCGGCGAATTAATCATAATTTCAATGTGCCATAAAAGTAACAAAAAATTAAAATAATGATTTCAATAGTGATTAATTGTATGTTTTATATATTAATCACATCTTATATAAACAGATTTTACACGAGTTTTTGTGAAGAAATTTAACTTGTTCTTATCCTTATTTGACCAAATTGATAATAGAAACTTTGTTCTACATATTATGCATATGATATAAATTTGTAGTGTAAAAGTATCGATAGAATGTTATCAAATGAGTACTTAGAAAAGTAAAAAAGTTGTCCTAATTCAAGTTGACATAAAATTAAATGCTTTAATTTTTTAAAATTCAGCAAAAGGCATGCCATGTGCATGCTCTATTTTCATTCCAAGTAATTCAATTCAAAGTTTGGACTTCATTGGTCAAATTCAGATACCTATAGCAGCTAGTTTTTTTTTTTCTTGGGGACAAAAAATTTTACACCATACATTTGGGTAATTCAGGTAATTATTCCTTAACTTGTGATATAATTTGTTTTGCTTTTTTTATTTTGAAAAAAAAATTATTTACGTGTTCAAAGTGGCTAATTCTATTTAAATAATTTTTCATTCATTTTATAAATTTACTTAAAATTTAAATTAGATTACCACCTTATATGCATATGACAAACAAAGCTGCATTATAAAATTAATAAAATTAAGCATAAATGATTTCAAAACTCTTTCAATTTGGGAGTAAGTATGTTTTGATTATCAATATTGAAAAAGTTATATTTTGGTCCATCAATTTGAATTTTGTCACACAAATAGTCCTCAATTCATTTTCTATTCATTTGATAAGTAACATCGTTAGTCATGTAGCACAAAATGACATCGTCTTGAATGATGAATAATGTCGTCTGACAAAAGATATTATTTGTCAAATGGATGAAAAATGAGTTGAAAACTATTTCTGTGACAAAATTTAAATTAAGACACCAAAATATAAATTTTTAAAAATTGAGAATCAAAATGATATCTACCTAAGGATCATTGAGTTCATTCACTCTAAAATTAATCATGTGCATGCTATATAGTCAATGGAGTAGGGTTTTTATTGAATAAAAAAAAATAGATGAACAACTTAAATCTAGATCAATAATTTCGAAAACATAACTAAAACCATTTTAAAATCGGGAATCACATCATAATCCAAGAATTACTTCTACTCCAAACTCTAAACACAAAAATTCTTATGAAATGGATTCAAATATGAAATGTGTTTTATATATAAAATGGCTAATTAATGTGTTGAAATCATAATTCTAATTTTTTATTATTTTTATTATGCGTTAAAATCGTGATTAAGTTTCATTTTATATATACCCAGTTACCCATCCACGAAGATCCTATGATATCCAAATATTGGGAGATAAAAATAAACCTTGCTCCCAATAACTAATCTATTAAACAAATAAGGGAGGCAAGTCAAGTTGATATATATGCTTGAAATTGATGGAATGTCAACAATAAAATAGAGGTCAATGATTGTGTTTAAAATAAATGAATGAAAACCAATTGAATGAATACCAATAATAGTCCTTTACTACAAGTAAAATAAAATCAAAATGAAAGTTAAATAAGAAAAAATAAAATAAACAAAGAGACTCTTTTGAGGGTCAGTCTACACACGTTGTCTTCAGGCAATTCCATGTGCCCACATGCTACTCTGCTCACAATAATAATACTACAACTCCGTCAGTTCTTCCTCCCTCAAAGCTCAGAGCTCAGCCTTCCCTCCATCCATCCATCCATCCATCCATCCCTCCATTTCTAAACTCTTTCTCATCAAAATTCTACCATCCTATTTCATTTTCATCCTAAACAAATAAAGGGTTGCTCTTAGTTTTGCTATACACATCAAGAATACACGCACACACACAGTACATAAGCAAGAAAGGCATAATATATACACAAAAGAGAACACGAGTTTTTTTTTTTTTTATAAGGGAGGTTTTTGCGCGGAATTATTGTTTAAAGCAGATAAAAGGGTGTTGAAAAAGTGGGGAAAAAAATGGAGAAAAGCAGTGATGGTTTCGTGAGAGCTGATCAAATTGACTTAAAAAGTTTGGATGATCAACTGGAGAGGCATTTGAGCAGAGCATGGACTATGGAGAAGGAAAAGAACAAGAAGAAAGCACAGGATGACTTTTATATCAACACCAACACTTACACGGCCACCACCGGCAACACGGCGGTAACCGCCATCAATCATAATAACTCCATGGGAGTTGCAACCATCACAAAGAATATTTCTCGGAAGAGGCATGAGTGGGAGATTGATCCTTCTAAGTTGATCATCAAAGGTGTCATTGCTCGTGGTACCTTTGGCACTGTTCATCGAGGCATGTATGATGGCCAAGATGTTGCCGGTGAGTCATCTATCTGTATTTGTGTCTTCATATCCATTCTGTATTATGCTTGTTTGATGCATAATTAATTTGTTTCGTAAGGGATTTTTTCTATATTTCTTTTGGAATTTGTTTGTAAAATTCAGAGTTTTAACGCAAAAACATTTTTAATTTATATTCGCTAATTTTGTTTTGTTTTTGTAAATATTTTTGTGGTGTGCATATGTTATGAATTCCATGCAATATCAATCCTTGATTTGTGAATGTCCACAACCTTATCATGTTATTAATGATCACTAAATATTTATTCAGCTAAACTTGCTTTGAGGTTGCTAGTCATGAGTAATTGTACCATGAGCTCTGCAACAACTGAATTATTGGGTTTTAAATGTTTTGACAAAATCAATTAATGGGTTTAATACAAAGACAGAAAAGCTCATTGGTGTGTGCTTTTGGTAATTTTTCTTTTTTCTCTTTATAAATAGTCTTTTGTTGTTTATCTGCTTTATACAAAAAGCAAAAAGCCTCTAGTTTGCGACATGGATGGTAGAATTTGGAAGCAATCTTAATTTGGTCGGTTCAATGTTGCTAAGGTGGGCCTTCTCACATTAATGTCTCAAAAATTGACATAAATGTTGACTTTATTTTCCATTTTTTCTTTCCATTCTTAAAAGATTTGTTAGGATTTTTTTTTTTGTGGTGGGATATGGTCAGAGTTGGGGCCTTGGAGGTTGTTTATGGTTGTATTCGTTTATGATTTAAAGGGAAATCATGAATGCCTTTTTTGTTGATGTAAAAAGGGAAAAATCATGAATGTGTTCTTATGGAATCCGTGACTTGTGGCACGGGCATGGATTGAATTGCCGGTGACTGCAATAACTTGACTGGTGATGCTGTTTTGTTGAACTTTCATGTGATCCCATCTCTTATTTAATACTAGTAGGACTTTTAAAGTGTAATAAAAACATTAATTTTTTTTGTCAACATGTCAACTGTGGTAAGAACTTAGGATCTCAACATGTATACACTCTTAATTTTTGTTTTGGATTTTTAATTTCTAGTTGCAAGTTACTGATGTAAAGTTTTTACCATTTCACCTATTAGTGTAAGCTGTTGGATATGGATAAAGAGCCATTTTGAAACTTCTTGTTGTTCTTGTTGTATGTGTATGCTATCAAAAAAGAGGAAGAAAAAGAAAATGAAGCAAAGAATTGAACTTATTTTACTTTTCTTTAGTTTTCCAATCTTATTAAAAGTTTTTAAGCTCTTGGTTGATCAAATGAAGAGCAATGATTTTGTTTATTGATCATTTGGCTTTCTTCCCGGCCACCAGTTAAGCTTCTAGACTGGGGTGAAGAGGGCCATCGAACTGAGGCAGAAATAGCATCATTAAGGGCCGCTTTTACTCAAGAAGTTGCTGTATGGCATAAGCTTGATCATCCAAATGTTACTAAGGTTACATTCTTCCTTTTTTAATCTTAATCTTTGTGTTTCTCTCAAAAAGTCAATGCCAATTTATAGTGCAAAGTTGTAGAATGTAAATCATCATGCTTTCTCAGGGTTCCTGATTTATTTGATTGCAAATATTGGTTTCTGGTGGATTTTGTTTGCATTTTAAGCACTTGAGTGCCTGAAATTAAAGGCTAGTTATCAGTTTTCTTTCCTTAGTTTGGGTCGTACGAAGTTGTTGATGCCTCTGCATATGAGTGATACAAGCATAGTAATCCTTCAAATCTTTCTTATGGTTCATGTTAAATGTACTTCACAAATAGCAAATATAAGTAGATTAACAGTTCAATAAATAGTAATCCTTCAACTCTAGTTTTGAAAATATTTGAACTATGCAGTTTCAAAAATCATGTAGATGTTAACAGTTCTTTAATGAATGCTTAACAATTCAGACACCTAAGGAAAAAGGATCTGAAATATCTGAAATAATATTCCCAAATGCAAATGCCAGAGCCTGATTTCTGCCAAGTTAACAAGTTGAAGGTTGTATCGATTACGAACATGTTCATGTTATAGGAAGTTTGGACTACCTTAATGACACAACACACTTGTACTAAACACCATTGATGGAAAATGGTTAAAGTTACTTTCTTCATATTTTGACATCCAGGGCATAGAGTAAAACTTATTTATAGTATAGTTCAGCCAGAAATAAACAGGGAAACTCCTTAAGTTGCTGTCTGTGATTTACCATTTTGGATTTTGGTCTTGAGCCTCACTTCTGGATGCATATGGCTCAGAAAATTGTCTCATTTAATTGATCAACTAACTCTCCAGGCATTTCTTTATTAGCTTCAAATAAGAGGTCTGATTTGTGTTTAAAATCTTTGCTCCTATGACTTATGTAAAATGCAAATCTTTGAAACTTAAAGCCTAAATTTCACCTTTCTTTCTTATATCAATTTTATAGATATAAGCTCAGTATTTACTTTGTTGGCAGCTATGTTTCATGTTCATGTATTCATAAAGCTGCCTTTAGTGCATACTATTGCCATTGTAATGTTTATCTTATGCAAGTTAAAGTTCAATGAAGGCAATCAAGCAAATTTATTTAGTTTATCTAATGCTTCTAAGTAGGAGCTATAATATAGCAATCTTTGCTGTTATTAATGAGTTGAGTTGAGATTAATGAGTATTGTGAGATTAATGAGTTGAACATCTGCTCTGCATCCATCCATATCTGACAATGTCACAATTTGAATCTGCATAATCTTCAAACAAATTACTGAGCATTTTCTTTGGCTATAATTTGTGGCCTTTTCATCTTATAACATTTGGCAATTCTCTTAGTTTAAGACTACAAGAATGAATGTGCATTGTCTGCATTTCTTTTTTGTTTCTTTATAATGGCTGAGTTTTTCCCTTCTCATTCCAAATGCATCTTCATAGACCTAAGAAAAGGAATTTCAGATATACTCAGGGATAACTGTATCAAACAAGTTCAAAACTAGGAATAGTATCGCATTTACCCTGTAAACAGAACACTAATGCAGTCAATGAGCTTAGATCAGAAGAGAACTTCAAGTAAGCAGCTCCATATCATGAATAAGGATGTCTATTTCTAGTTACAGAGAACAATGAAAATAATGATGATCCGAATTCTGAACCGGATTTAATTTTCATTCAATTTCATAAATGAGACTTTAGACATTGTCTTTTCTGGATTAGTCTTTAAAATCTGGTTTGATTGCAGTTCATAGGAGCAACCATGGGCTCTTCAGAGCTCAAAATACTAACCGATAATGGTCATATCGGCATGCCTAGCAATATCTGTTGTGTTGTTGTGGAATATCTTCCTGGTGGTGCTTTGAAAAATTACCTCATAAAGAACAGGAGAAAGAAGTTAGCATTCAAAGTGGTTGTTCAGATGGCACTCGATCTTGCTAGAGGGTAAGTCACTTGTAAATCGAACTTACCTCAAGCAATCTGATTTGCTAAGCTATGAAACAGTTCAATCGGATTTGTAACCTGTCGTTCTTGTTTATATATCTAATGCAATGAGTTCTGTAGGTTATGTTACCTCCATTCTCAGAAGATTGTTCACAGAGATGTAAAGACAGAAAACATGCTGTTAGACAAGACACGAACAGTAAAGATAGCCGATTTCGGGGTTGCTCGAGTTGAAGCCTCAAATCCAAATGATATGACAGGAGAGACCGGGACTCTTGGCTACATGGCTCCTGAGGTACATCATCCATTTTTTCTAGTTTGGTTGATTCTGTCATATCTTTCCCTGTTAAATGATTTGTTATAGTGATGATTACATTTGAACTTAACTTGAAAATGGCTAGTGCACTCATCGTGTAGATTTCCTTCTTTTCAACTTCTTTTTCATACATTTCCATTGTGCTCCTACAAGATATATGAACTTAAAGTACATCAAAATGAAGGGTTTTTTTTTTTCGCGATACGAACTAGATATATGAACTTAAAGTACTTCCTATACTTGAATGGACCATTGCATCTAATAACATTAAAATGATTAATACAGGTTCTTAATGGTAGTCCCTATAATCGAAAATGCGACGTCTACAGTTTTGGCATCTGTTTATGGGAGATATATTGCTGTGACATGCCATATCCTGACCTTAGTTTCTCTGAAGTGACTTCAGCAGTTGTTCGCCAGGTACTTCTGTCTGTAAAGTAGCCCGTCCTAAGAAATCCTTCTTTTACCTTTCAATTCTTATTTGATCCCCTTAATTTATATCAGTTTTTATTGCCTTCTTCACAGAATTTGAGGCCAGAAATACCAAGGTGTTGCCCAAGCTCACTTGCAAATGTCATGAAACGATGCTGGGATGCTAACCCTGATAAACGACCAGAAATGGATGAGGTAGTTTCCTTGATTGAGGCCATTGATACATCAAAAGGTGGGGGAATGATCCCTCTTGATCAAGCTCAAGGATGTTTGTGTTTTCGAAAGTATCGAGGACCCTGAAAAAGAAAAATCTGTGGCTTAGTCAGATGATGAACAAATAGCTAAATGTATGCCAATTTCCCAGATCTCAGGAAATGTTTATTTGCCAATAGGAAAGAACTGGAATTCCAGTTTCATGTATTGAGGTTTATATTGCTGCTTCTCTTTCAATATATGTTGTAAAGCTTTTCCAATGCTTCTTTCTTCATTCCACAGTTTCCACTCATCTTTTTTTTTTATTGTTTTCCACTGCCTTCTGTTAATGTTTCATCAGTTCTCTTGCTGTCCATTCATTGGAGAATTTTGGAAACAAGGAAGATTTGGAGATTTCCATGAAAATATATTTATTGATACCAAATATAATGAGAGTTTTTATAAATACCATCTCTAATATACTACTATTGATTTGAATTTTTGGATATCGTTATTTTGGGTGTTTTTGCAATTTTACTAAAACTGTTGGGATGGTATACTTTTCGTTACCATTCTTTTTTTTCCCTTCTTTTTTTCTGACAATATATACTCAAATGCATATTCACAATTGAGTCAGTTTTAAAAAACATTACAAAAAAATCAAAATTAATGCGTTTTTAGATTTTGCCATTTTTAACTAAAATACGCGTGTTATAATTCATGAAAAATGAAAATTTGGTGAAAAAACCAAATTTCACTTTTTTTACGCAATTCATTAGAATGCATGTTCACAATTAAGGTGTGTGTAAAAAACAAGTTGGAGAAAAGCCAAAATCAACATTTTTTTTTTACTTTGCCATTTTTTTTACTAAAATACGATGTAACACATGAAAAATGGAGGTTTGGTAAAAATTTTAACTTTCACTTTTTTTTGGAAAATATTCTCTAGAATACATGTTCACAATGTGCAAAAAATGGTACAAAAAAGTTAAGATAAATGCATTTTTAGATTTTTTCTATTTATGGCTAAAACGGTTGACCCATGAAAAATAAAAATTTGGTAAAAATCTAAATTTCAATTTTTTTTAAACCATTCAAAAGTATACATGTTCACAATTCAGGTGGGTGAAAAAAAGTAAAAAAAAAAGTCAAAATTAATATGTTTTTTGACTTTGACATTTTTGATAAAAATACACTTGTTATAACCCGTAAAAAATTAAGGTTTTGTGAAAATTTTAGAATATGTTTGGATAGGACTTTTTAGTCCATTTCTCATCTCATCAAATTAACATGTTTGTTTATATTCCATTCTCAAAACAAAAATTTCCAACTTCTTTAGCCACAAAATGAAGGCATTTTAGCCTTTTCAACATCTTTTATTATTTTTTTTTAATTTTTATTTGTTTGAATTGATCAGTGGCGGTCAAAGATTGACTGTCACTGGTTAGCCCAAACAATTTAATTAAATTTTTTTTTATTTAAACTTTATTTAATAAAATAATTGCTTTACACAAAAACCAATAAAAATAAAATTTATTAATCCATACATTCAATTTTCAAAACAAAAATATTTCTTTTGTAAAATGCAATCCGAAACCTTGTTTTTCGCAAATATCAAAACAAAATACATATCCAAACAAAATATCAAATTTCACTTTTTCCTAAAAATATTCAATCGAATGCACTTCACAATCGAGGTGGGTGTAAAAAACATCAATAAAAAGTCAAAATCAATGCATTTTTTTTATTTTGCATATTTTGGCTAAAATACGTAAGCTAAAACACATGAAAAATGAAAATTTGGTAAAAATTTTAAATTTCACTTTTTTTTAACAATGTTTATTACAATGCATGTTCACAATTGAGGCGTGCGCAAAAAAAAGTAGGAGAAAAATAAAAATCAACACGTTTTTTCACTTTACCAATTTTTTTACTAAAATAAGTGTGTTATAACCCATGAAAAATGGTGGTGCAGGAAAAATTTTAATTTTCAATTTTTTTTAAAAGTTTTTACTAGAATGCGGGTTAAAAATCGGGGTAGGTACAAAAAACGGTACGAAAAAGTCAAAATCAATGCATTTTTAGATTTTACCTCTTTGGTTCAAATGCGTGTGAGCCTATGAAAAATAAAAATTTGGTAAAAAATCTAAATTTCACTTGCTTTGACACCGTTCCTAAGTATGCATGTTTACAATTGAGGCATGTTTAAAAAACATCATAAAAAATTCCAAATCAATTCGTTTTTGGATTTCGCCATTTTTTTGGCTAAAATACACGGGCTATAACATATAAAAAATATAAATTTGGTGAAAAAAACTAAAATTTATTTTTTTTACATCCTTTAGTAGAATGTATGTTCACAATTGAGGTGCGTAGAAAATAGTAGGAGAAAAGGCAAAATCAACATGTGTTTTTTACTTTGCCATTATTTACCAAATTTTTGTGTTATAACTTATACAAAATTGAAATTTGGTGAAAATTTTAATTTTCACTTTTTTTGTTACCAAATTTCCCATTCCATCTCTTTGACAAAGATCTGTTGTTTACTATAGCTAAATCAATTGGAAAGCCATTGATGCTGGATGCTGCTACTGCTGCAGTATCTCGACCAAATGTGGCCAGAATCTGCTTAGAATTGGATTTGAAGAAATCAGTCCCTAATAGAATCTGGATAGGTAAGAGTGGCGCAGGCTTTTGGCAACCAGTTGTGTTTCAAAATTTGCCATCATACTGCTCTGAGGTTGGGGCATACAGCTACAGAATGCAGTGGTAACAAAGATGGAGAAGTGGGAAATAAGGGACAACCTGCACTAACTCACCAACAATGGCACCCCAAAATCCCAGAATCTAGAAAGAAAAATTTCAAACTGAAGATGCCTGAAATAGAGTTGAAGAAGGATGCAATAGCTGAGAATCAGGAGCAGATATGTAATTTGAAATCTGATAAAATCACTGATCCAATTGTCTCAATTTAGGGAGTTTGTTCCTAAGCAAACTCTCATATAACAACCAACAGAAGACAATTGGTCAGAAACCTTCTGATAGGCCTGTTAAGGCTACTCCACATACTCTAAATGGATTGGAAGCTGATCAAACCTGCAACTATTGTTGGATATTTAATATAATCCAATAATATGTTGTAATATAAGCCCAATAAATAATGAACCTTTATAATAGGCCTGAATGGGCAAGAGTCCATTAACTGTGTTTTAAACCTAGTGTACTTCTATATATATGTTAGTTGGAGGTAGCATGCTGGGTATTCCACATTAGATACCTGGGGTGTAATGTTTCAAGCAATTGCATATTGAATTGCTTAACCTAAAACTCTAACAATCTTGAAGCATTAGAAAGTTAGAGTACTGTAGCGGCGGCACTGTAGCGGAACAGTAGCGGCACTGTAGCGGTACTGTTCCGGCAGTACTGTAGCGGCACTGTTCATCAGGTGCACTCATTCCAATTTTTATTTTAAAAAAAGGAAAAAATGGAAAAACATGTGCCAATTGAAATGGTTAAACTTCAGTCTTTTAATGGGTCTGATTTTAATTTCTGAAAATGAAAGACTCTGTTTGGTTTAAATATGAAAATATTTTTTATACTGTTTTGAGTACTTTTGCTTATACCACTGAGGATGTTGATGAATCTGACTGCTAAAGAAATTTGGAACAATTTAGATACTCAGTTTAAGAATGAGGAGGAATTGTCAAAAACACATCTTGTTAACAAATTCATGAATTTCAAATTGAAGAAAGATATGGAAATCCTCCTCAAATCACTGATCTAGAAAACTTGAGATCTAAATTGACTAATGAAAACATCAATGTTTGTGATCCTTTTCTTGTTGGTGCCATTATCTATAAATTACCATCTGCGTGACTTTCTTTCAAAACTGAGATGTACAGGAAGAAAGTTCAGGTGAGACTGGATGACCTTAAACGATTCATTAGAATCGAGGATGAGAATCGGGTTAGAAATACATTGGAGATGGTTAGATAGCTACAGTCAGCTGCTAACGCGGTAATATATCCCAATAAATTTTCTAAGAAATCCAAGTCTCCCACAAGTGAGTCTCAACAATTACAGGCCAAAAAGTCTATCTTTAAGAAAAAGAAGGGCAAGTGCCATAATTGTGGAAAATGGGGCCACTTTGTAGCAGATTGTAGGCTACCAAAAAAAGGACAAATCTGGCACACCATTGGAAGCACATATGCTGGTACAAAAGACTGGGCCTCAAAACTTTGTTGCTATGGTAGGCAATCTTGGAAAGACTAGTACTTCTTCAGTATGGTGGTTAGATTCTGGGGCAATATGCCATGTTTGCCTATTATGGACAGAAGCCATTGATGATGAAATGAGCTCTCTATTACAAAATCAAACTTGAGACCTAGTCGATTTGCAGAAAGGGGCTAAGACTATAGGCTGCAAGTGAATTTTGAAGAAGAAACTTAATTCTGACGGATCTATAGCTTGGTATAAAGAACGTTTAGTAGCTAAGGGCTATACCTAAGTATATGGGATAGATTATTTTGATGTCTACTCCCCGGTCTGTTATTTGACTACGATAAGAATTCTTCTTGCTTTGGTATTTATTGAGCACTATATTGTGTATCAAATAGATGTAAAGACAACTTTCCTAAATGGAGATCTGACTGAGAAGATCTACATGAACCAACCTGAAGGGTTTGTCATGAAAGGTTTCGAGAATAAAGTTTGTAAGTTAAACAAATATTTGTATGGTCTCAAACAAGCTCATTACATTGAAAAACTGCTTTCTACATGGGATACAGTGAATATACTATGGTTGAGACACTGTATGATTCTAATAAACGGCTGAGCCCCAATGAGGGAGCTAGCGTGAATCAATTGGCTTATTCTAAATTGATTGGTAGTCTTATGTATGCAATGATATGCACTAGACCAGACATACCCTTTTCTGTAGGCATGCTGAGTCGTTTCACTAGTAATCCCGGCCATGAACATTGGTATGCCCTCACGCAACTTATACGATATTTGAAGGGTACCTCTAATCATGCACTATGTTATAGTGGTCATCCTCCTATCTTAGAAGCATTTTTTGATGCTTCATGGTGCTCATCCATAGGGGATAGTAATTCTACCAGTGGTTATATTTTCACAATGGGTGGTGCAGCTATTGCGTGGAAATCCAAAAGGCAGACTTGTATTGCTTTGTCGTCTATGGAATCGGAACTTTCTGCTCTAGCTTCCGCAGGAGGAGAAGTAGAGTCGATAAGAGAACTGATCATGAATATTCCCCTAACCCGCTTAAAGATTACATCTTTAAGTATGTTCTGTGATAATCAGGCTACAGTTTCAGTAGTAAAAACTCATTCTTTAATGGTAAGAGGAGACATGTTCGACTAAGACATGCCATGATGACGTATCTCATAGAACTTGGTATTATTACTTTGGTCGATGTGAGATAGAAGGATAATCTGGCTGATGCTCTCACAAAGGGACTGAACAAAGCTCAAATCTTCAAAATTGTGGGGGATATGGGGTTAAAGACTATATAGATATGTCTTAGCCTACATTCCTGTGGTTAAAGACTATATAGATATGTCTTAACCTACATTCATGTTAATTTTGAATTTTTTGCATCTCCCTTTGCTAGCTAAGATAACCACTTGATAATATTTCAACGATGATTATAGTTGTCAATATATCATTCCATATCTGATGATATATCTTTTTTGAGTGCGTTGTCTCATTCCACATATGATAAGGTGATTTTACTCACTCTGGATGTTCTCTTTAGAGAGGTAGTATCATTTCATATTTGATGATGATGCTTAACTAAATTTGGACTTGACAGCTATAACATTCCACATAGAAATATGAAATGGGTCTTTTGAAAAAGAAACTGTTTAGGTCTTGTTCTTAAAAAGAAACTGGACATTGATGCTTATTGGAATATAGTATTAATGCATTTTGACATTGATATATATTTATTTTCAATCATTGAGATATTGTGCTAAGTTCTTCTACTTGAACTAGACACTTTATTTTGTTATAAATGATTAAGTTCATATTTGGCAACTTCCAGAAAATGATGGAAATGGAGGAGCTAATTCTAACTGGAATCCTAAAGAGGATGATCTACTTGATGGATAATTTCTCTAGAGCTATGGACTGTAGGGGACTATTATTTGAATAATTGGTTCACTTACATTTGCTTTGCCCATTTAGTTTGAGTTTAGAATATTTCTGAAACTCTTGTGTTCGAAATTTAGAAATTTCTAAAACTTTGATCTTGGTAACATTTTTGTTTGTGTTTAATTGAGTTTAGATTGTTTTCTAAAACTCATAACTGCGTTTAAAGAATTCATAATTTTGAGTAATGAATCCTTTGTGCTATGAATGATTCAATCATCTGTTTTGAACATTAAATTATCTATTTATTGGATTGTGCTATATGTAGAATATAGAAGGAGATTGTTGGATATTTAATATAATCCAATAATATGTTCTAATATAAGCCCAATAAATAATGAACCTTTGTAATGGACCTGAATGGGCAAGAGTCCATTAACTGTGTTTTAACCCTAGTGTACTTCTATATATATACTAGCTGGAGGCAGTATGCTGGGTATTCCACATTAGATGCCTGGGGTGTAATGCTTCAAGCAATTGCATATTGAATTGCTTGACCTAAAACTCTAACAACTATTCCCCTGCAGCTACAAAAATATTAAGCTGTAACAACTTCTCAACTATTGATGATGTTGAGCGGCCTGCAGTGAAACAAACCAAAGTAATAGATACCTCAAAGTCATAAAAGAAAGCTGAGCAAGAAGAAGTCTCAAAAACTGCAAACTGTGGGATTCAAGCCGTCACAATGGAAGCAGATGCACCTAAAACTACATTAGACACTAAAGATGTAGGGAATGAGAAGAAGATGCAAAAATCAACATGGATGTTGAATGCTTACCCCAATTTGTGTTGGAATAGAGATATCGAGCCTGTAAAATCCAAGCACCAAGCCACACCAACTTCCAAAACTGTGAAGATCACAACATTTACAAAAGATGCCGTAAATGATGTCAAAAATTCAACAGTAGTAAGTCTTACTGCGGCAACCTTGAGTGCAACAGAAATTGAAGCAAAATCATGCACTGCCTCGGATATCAGTTTGGTGATTTCTTCCCAAAAACTACACCTAACGACAAGTGGATCCACCACAACTGACTTAGCTAATTCGGAAGCTCTCCCTGTTGAATTTTCAATGCCTATCGAAATTGTTTTTGAGGAACAAATCTCCAGGAATAGACAGTCAAATGTAATTCCGAAAATAATGAAAATCAATATAGAAAATAGAATAAGCAGGTTAAGCAAAAATAGAAAAAAACAAAAATTCAACGGCTGTTGGAGCCCTGGCACTTTGCCCATGGCTGCTAAAGATGTATTGCATAAAAAATTCTTTATAATGTGTAGAAACAAACCTTAACTTATTCGTAAGGTTTCAGAGGATATATTAGGTGTTTAAACCAAATTGAAAACTGATTCAAGCCCGGGAGTAGTTGAGATGATAGCTTAACATGTTTTTGGTTGATGAGTTTGGGCCCTTTGCTTGTTGATTACATTGGCTGATGTTGTTTGGCCTTCATGTTTTTGTGACTTGGATTGAGATTTAGTGAATTTGAGTTATGATCATTTGCAAGTATAGCATACTTTGGTGAAGGATTTTAGTTTATCTGTGGGGATTTTAATGATTTGGAGTGAGACCAGATCTTCTGTTCAATATTCATCATGTTTTATTCTGTCTAACAATTAAAACTAGTTTCACTAAAACTAGGGACTAAATGGATAAATATCACCAAAATTACTTTACAATTATTAGACCCTAACCAAGAGATGAGTAAACCCTACGACGTAGTTTTAATTAAGACAGGATAAGACAGGAAAAATCTTGGACAGAAGATCCCATGTCATTTGGGGTTGCCATATTTTCTTGGTCTTTTGGCCAGTCGGCTGGTTTCTTGATTAGCAACATGTTTTTGAGTTCATTGTTGCAATATTGAACTAAGGCTCGTTCTAGAACTTAGTAAGGTGGGCGTGATAATTTGGAATCTTAGTTGAAGAGGATTATGTGGATCAACTAAAGCATCTGTGGTATTAGTGAAGTTCTGGATTCTTCTTCATGGTGCCATTTTTGTTGCCACTGGTGGAACGAAGGGGGGGCAGCCGCCCCATCTTGGAGCTTAAGGTAGTAATATACCTTTTTCATAGTCAAGCACCGGCTGTTCTTGTGCTGGAGTGCGAGAGTGCCGTCGCCCAGTCGCCTGAGAAAGTTGCAGAGTTTTAGAAATTGAAGAAGACGGGAAGTTTAATTGGGTTTTTTTCATTCTTAATAAAACGACGCCGTTTTGACGTCGTTTTACTTAATACAAAGTAAAAAAAACCAAAATTAATCACCCAAGTGTTTCGGGTGTTTTAAATACTTGGTTTTTTAATTATGATTATCACAATTTGCTATCAGATATTCCAAATCTTATCATCAAAGGTGTTCCAAATCTTATCATCAATCCAAGATAATTTTTATTTGTTTCTTTTTCCATATTATTTGCAATCTTTCCATTAAAGAAAACTGAGAGAAATTGTGTCATATAGACTAATTATTCTTGTATTAAAATCAGGTGCTTAATTCCATTTAATTAGTGAATGATAATTAACCTATTAGACTAATTATTCTTTAATTAAAAAATTAAGAGAGATTAAATATTGAAATTAAAACTAAAAGATGTGCTTATAGAAGGAAATAATTAAGTTGAGTATATTTTACCCTTTATTTATTTTTTTTGTGTATTTTGTAATATTATCAATTTGATACTTTAGTTGTTACATATATTTGTGGTATGAGAAAAAAAAAATTTCTTATATAATTGAGCCCTGGTAAAAAAAATGTTCTGGTTCTGCCACTATTTGTTGCCTGATATACGTAGAAGCTAAAACGAATTTGTTTAATTGCCTCCTGGTTTTATGTTGGTGAGCGGGGAGCAGATAATTGGTTTCATCTCATGCTTCAAGTCTGAATATATGAACACCAACTGATTTAGGAGATGCTGCATGGTAAGGAGTATATCAGATTATGGTTTATGTTGTAGGCTTTGTTTATGCTGTAGGCTTTTTGGGTGAGTGAGTCTACTTTGGATAAATATAAATGATGGTTTGGAATAGTGATTTGGGGATGTATTCGATCCTGTTTTGTTGCTTTGATTCGTGAATTTTGTTTCAAGGACCATGAATGTAAGTTTGGCGAGAACATAATCTAGTTTGGATGCCAGTTTAAGGAGAAGTGATTAGACTGGTGGTTATAATAAATTTTGGATTGGATTTCTTTGGGTGATTAATTTTGTGTACATGCTGCTGGCTCGAGGTTTCTGTTCCTCAAACTTTGTATCCAGAACATGTAGGTAAAGGAGAATGTCCTCCTCATTTAATTTTGGTGTGGGATCAAGTGATGAAAAGCAGTTACGTTTAATTTTAAGGTCATGAACTTTTGTAAAGGAGTAGTACTTCTCGTTTTAATGCTTTTAATCATGCAACGGTAGTTGTGAGTAAGTTCGCCACCTCCTTTTGCTCTTAATAAATATATTCTTTCTAAAAAAAAGAGACAATATTAGCTAGAATGCATGTTCACAATGTGGGTGGTGCAAAAAAATGGCACAGAAAAGTAAAAATCGACGCATTTTTTTATTTTGACATTTTTTGCTAAAATACGTGTGTTATAACTATGAAAAATGGAAATTTTTTAAAAAATCTAAAATTTTCCTTTTTTTTATATTGTTCACTATGATTCATGTTCACAATTGAGGTGGGTGAAAAAACAATAGGGAGAAAACCACAATCAATAAATTTTTTTACTTTGCCATTTTTGACAAAAATATGTGTGTTCCTAACTCTTGAAAAATGGGGGTTTGGTGAAAAATTTTAAATTTCACTTTTTCCTGACAATATTTACTCGAATGCATGTTCATATTTGGGGCAGGTTCAAAAAACGTCACAAAAAGTCAAAATCAACGCATCTTTGAATTTTTAGCAAAAATTTGTGTGTTATAACCCATAAAAATAGAAATTTGGTGAAAAAACTAAAATTTAATTTTTTTGATACCGTTCATTAGAATGCATATTCACAATTGAGTTGCGTAAAAAAAACACTAGGGTAAAAGCCAAAATCAATACTTTTTTTATATTTTATCATTTTGTTTACCAAAATACATGTGTTATAACCCATGAAAAATGGAGATTTATGAAAAATTTTGATCTTTAGTTTTTTTGACAATATTCACTAGAATACATGTTCACAATCAGAGTGAGTAGAAAAAACGGTACATAAAAGTTAAAATCAATGTTTTTTTGGATTTCACCATTTTTGGTTAAAATGCGTGTGTTATAGCCTATGAAAAATGAAAATTTAACAAAAAATCTAAATTTTACTTTTTTGATACCGTTAAAAATTATGCATGTTCACAAGTAAGGCTGGTTTAAAAAATATAAAAACTCCAAATCATCGCGGTTTTAGATTTTGCCACTTTTGGCGAAAATTACATGTGTTATAACCTACGAAAAAAGAAAATTTAGTGAAAAACTAAATTTCAATTTTTTATACTGTTCATTAGAATGCATGTTCACAATTAAGATGTGTGTAAAAAAAGTGGAGGAAAAACCAAAATCTACACGTTTTTTTTACTTTGCCATTTATTATCAAAATATGTGTGTAATATAACCCATGAAAAATGGAGGTTGGTGAAAATTTTAATTCACTTTTTTTAACAATATTTACTAGAATGCATGTTTATAATTAGGTTAAGTGCAAAAAAATGATACAAAAAAGTCAAGATAAACGCATTTTTATATTTTGCCATTTTTTCCTAAAATGTATGACCCATGAAAAGTGAAAATTTGGAAAAAAAAATCTAAATTTCACATTTTTTTACACCGTTCATAAGGATGCATGTTTACAATTGAGTTTGGTGAAAATAAGAGTAGGGAAAAAGCCAAAAATTAACACGTTTTTTTTACTTTGATATTTTTCACCAAAATACACGTGTTATAACCAGTGAAAAATGTAGGTTTTATAAAAATTTTAGGGTATGTTTGGATAGAATTTTTTAACCAATTTCTCATCTCATTTCAAATTAACATATTTGTTTATATTCAATTATCAAAACAAAAATTTCTAACTTCTCGAACCACAAAATAAAGGCATTTTACACCTTTTAAATTGTTTTTGTTTTTATTTGTTTGAATTGATCGGTAGTGGTCAAAGGTTGACTGTCCCTAGTTAGCCCAAATAATTTATAAAAAAAATGTTATTTAAAATTTAATTAATAAAATAATTATTATACGCAAAAACAATAAAAGTATAACTTATTAATCTAAACACTAAATTCTCAAAACAAAAATATTTCTTTTGTAAAATGCAATTCGAAACCTCATTTTTCACAAATATCAAAACAAAATACATATCCAAACAGACACTCAAATTTCACTTTTTTCTGACAATATTCACTAAAATGCATGTTCACAATCGAGGCGCATGTAAAATACATCAACAAAAAGTCAAATCAATGCATTTTTTTATTTTGCCAATTTTGGCTAAAATCCGTAAGTTATACCCTATGAAAAATGAAAATTTGAAGAAAATTTTCAATTTCACTTTTTGACAGCGTTTATTAAATATATATTTATAATTGAGGTGTGCATACAAAGCAGTAGGAGGAAAAAAATCAACACGTTTTTTTACTTTGCCATTTTTTACCAAGATACGTGTGTTATAACCCATGAAATTGGAGGTGTAGGAAAATTTTAATTTTAATTTTTTTTGAAAGTCTTTACTAGAATGCATATTAACAATTGGGGTGAGAGTAAAACACAATACAAAAAAGCCAAAATCAAATTCATTTTTGGATTTTGTCTTTTTTGGTGAAAATACGTGTGAGACCATGAAAAAATGAAAATTTTGTAAAAAAAAATCTAAATTTCACTTGTTTTGACACTGTTCGCAAGTATGTATGTTCATAATTGAGGTAGGTTTAAAAACCATCACAAAAAAGTCCAAATTAATGCGTTTTTGGATTTCGTCTTTTTTTTGCTAAAATACGTGTGTTATAACCCATAAAAACAGAAATTTGGTGAAAATACTAAATTTAACTTTTGTTTATACTATTCATTAAAACACATATTCACAATTGAGATGTGTGTTGAAACAGTAGAGGAGAAGGCAAAATCAACACATGTTTTTTACTTCTTCACTTTTTATCAAAATACGTGTGTTATAACTTATGGAAAATGGAAGTTTGGTGAAAATTTTAATTTTAACATTTTTTTGACAATAGTGACTAGAATGCATGTTCACAATTTGGGTGGGTGTAAAAAGTAGTACAAAAAGTAAAAATCAACGCATTTTTGAATTTTGCCATTTTTTTTGCTAAAATACATTTGTTATAATCATGAAAAATGGAAATTTTGTAAAAAAAAAAATTCTAAATTTCACTTTTTTATACTGTTCACATTGATTCATGTTCGCAATTTAGGCGGGTGAAAAAAAAGTAGGGAAAAAGCCAAAATCAACAAGTTTTTTGACTTTGCTATTTTAGCCAAAAACACATGTGTCCCCTAACCTTGAAAAATAGAGGTTTGTCGAAAATTTTTAAGTTTCATTTTTTCTTGACAATATTTACTCAAATACATATTCAAAATTGAGGCATTTTTAAAAAATATCACAAAAAATTCAAAATCAATGTGTTTTTGAATTTTGTCATTTTGGCTAAAATACGTGTGTTATAACCCATGAAAAATAGAATTTTGGTGAGAAAACTAAATTTCACTAGTTTTGACATCGTTCATTAGAATGCATGTTCACAATTGAGTAGTGTGCAAAAAAATTAGGAAAAAAAGAACATTTTATCATTTTGACCAAAATACGTGTGTAATAATCTATAAAAAAAATGAAGATTAAAGGTAAGTTTTTATTTTTACTTTTTTTACATTATTTAATAGAATGTATGTTCACGAATCAGGGTGAGTTCAAAAAATGGTAAAAACAAGTAAAAATCAACACATTTTTCGATTTTGCCATTTTTGATAAAAATGCGTGTGTTATAGACCATAAGAAATGGAAATTTAGTAAAAAAAATCTAAATTTGACTTTTGACACCATTCACAAGTTTGCATATTCACAATTGAGGCAGTTTTAAAAAATATTAAAAAAAAGTCTAAATGAATATGTTTTTTAATTTTGCTATTTTTGACGAAAATACATGTGTTATAACCCATGAAAAATGAAATTTTGTGAAAAAAAACTAAAATTTACTTTTTTAATACTGAATGTATGTTCACATTTGATGTGTGTGTAAAAAACAGTGGGAAAAAGGCAAAAATAACATTTTTTTTTACTTGCCATTTTCACCAAAATACGTGGTTATATAACCAATGAAAAATAGAGGTTGGGGAAAATTTTAATTTTCACTTATTTTGTCAATATTCACTAGAATGTTACACTAATTGGGACCTGAAGAGAACATTGGAGATTGACTGGGGAATGTTGTAAATCAATGATACATACTGGATGGGAACTTTGGTGGCCAAGCCTTAACAATACTTTTGTTTTATGGAGTTTGGAAATTGGGATGGAGGATCTTTTGGAATTTGTTTTGAACAAATTCTAAAGAATCTCAATCCCATCATAAGATCTTTATCTAGTAATCATTTTGCTGGGTGGTATAACTCTTCTACTTTGGTCTATATGGTCTGAAGTGGAGCAATTCTCCTTCCATTTTCCATATTAAGCAGATGAAAGTAGCGGAGATGTGCTCCAAATTTAGAACTTTTATTCTGTATGCATATAATGGAGTAAGTACTCTAAATTTTTTGCATTTACTGTTGTAGCGGTGCTGTAGGGTATATCCAGCACCAACTTTTGCTCAATTTCAATACAAGCCCGGTTTTTATTTTAAAAAAAAGGTCAATATTCACTAGAATGCATGTCCACAATAAGGATGGTTGTAAAAAAAGGTACAGAAAAGTCAAGATCAATGCATTTTTAGATTTTGCCATTTTTGGCTAAATGCGTGACCCATGAAAAATGAAAATTTGGTAAAAAAAAAATTAATTTCACTTTTTTTACACCGTTCACAAGTATACATGTTCACAATTTATGTGAGTGAAAAAGGGAGTATAGAAAAAGTCAAAATTAACATGTTTTTTTACTTTGACTGTAATATCTCGGAAAATTTGGATTAAAAATGCACAAGAGTAATGATTTAAGATTAAAAAACGCGTGAAATAATAATTATTCTAAATTGTTCGAGGAATAGAACAAGCAAGTTTCGAGGACGAAACTTATTTTAAGGGGGTAAGTATGTAATATCTCGGAAATTTATAAGGAAATTAGAAATAAAAATGTACAATAATAATGATTTAGGAAACTAGTATAAAGGAAATATATTTATAAGGAAATTAGAAATAAAAAAATGTACAAGAATAATGATTTAGGAAACTGGTATACAGGAAATATATGTAAGAATAATGATTTAGGAAACTGGTATACAGGAAATATATGTATAAAGGAAATATATTTATAAGGAAACTGGTACATGTAAGCCCTAATCAAACACTATAAATAGGACCTCTCTATACATCAGAAAATTCACGTAAGGACTTTTGGAGCAAAGGGAAAGACTGATAGCAAACACAATAAACTGTAAGTAAATTCTAGATCCCTTCCTTAGTTAAAAAGTTTTAGATTTTTTTCAATTTACTTTAATACCTATTACGATTTATGTTCCATGTATTTAGATGTGTTAAAAAATTTAGGAATTTACTTATGATCGAACTAACCGAGCATGATAATAAAATATTGGGAATATTTTTGATAACTGAAACAAGTAACATTTATATGATTGACCACAAGTAATGATTCTGATATCATTAACTAATCATGAAGAACTGTAAACGTTATAAATTTGTATATGTGATCATTAAGATTGTGAAAGAATTTTAACTACTTATATCTTTGACCATTAAAGTAATTAGGAGAGAATTTTAAATGCATATATATATATGATCATTAAGTAATCATGAAGGTTATATATATATATATATATGTTTACGTGATCAGTAAGTGGACAAGAAGATTTCTTTTATATACTGTATATATATCTATCATGAAAGATTGTTCTGTTTTATTAACTACTGTATATGCATATCTTAAATGAGGTTATTAATTCAGATTTAAACAGAATGTTTACGTGATCACCCTGTGTGTCCATGGAATTGGGATAATTATCCTGATTGTAAGTAATTCCAATAACTCCGTTATTGAAAATAATTGCTACGCGATTATGAAAATATAATCTATTTATGAAAATATTGTTTGTGCTCTTCCTGAGACCATGGTAGTTTTGTTTTACAAAATATGAATACTTAACATGTTTCTTTAAAAGTATACTTAGAGAATGAAGACCGATTTTCACGTAAAGAATTTTAGAAAATTTATGATAAGGCTTACATGTTAAAAATAATTTAAAGTGTGGGTTCAAATGTACAAGTGTAATAGAACTAAAATAGTGTAGCACTTTTAAATAAACTGGTCCCTATATGTGTTCCTAGTTAATTAATATATTACATACTATACGTGATCTCAACTTAATGAATGATTCCATGGATTACATGTCCTAACGGTAGGGACACGTGTTCCGAACATGTTATGTCACGACATAATTAATCCTCGATCCAAGGGGGATTAGATTATGTAATCACGACATAATTAATCCTCGATTCAAGGGGGATTAGATTATGTAATCACGACATAATTAATCGTCAATTCAAGGGGGATTAGATTATGTAATCACGACATAATTAATCCTTGACTCAAGGGGGATTAGATTATGTAATGAAGATCCTCGATTAAAGGGGGATCTATGAAAGTCATGTATGTGGCCTAAGGGCTAATGGCCGACCTAGCGGGAATACAGCTAGGCTGAGTACTCAGTAAGCCGTGAATGCATGTTATGTCATGGTCAATCATTCATTAAGATGTCTTACGTAAATAATATACATGTATATGTGTATGTATGTGTATGAATGCACAAATGATGTGAAAGTCTAAGTAACGAATAAGGTAATGTTATTACGTAAGACGATTATTGATGATTGTATGTTTGAGTAAATTTTCATTGAAAAAATATTATTTTTGAAGTATTACTAATTTAAATGATTTAGGGTTTACTTGCTGGGTGATTCGCTCATTCTTTTATCTATATAATATTTTACAGATGAAATTGATGGAGTAGATAAGGATGAGACCGGGGTCTGGGAATGGTGAAGGATGAAGGGATCTAGTACTTAGTATAGGAGTTATGAATAAATTTATGGGTTTTAGACCCATGATTATGTTTTGAGTTTTTATTATGGATTTTTATTAATTAATATTTTGTAAGGATGATTAATAAGGTAGTATTTTTATATTTTTATTAAGTAATGACAGTAAGAGGTGCCTTGTGATCTCAATATTTTGGAAACTAAATCTTGAGGTTACGGCGTGTTTCGGTCCTCGGAAATCGGGGCGTTACATTCCCGATTTCCGAGGACCGAAACACGCCGTAACCTCAAGATTTAGTTTCCAAAATCTTGAGATCACAAGGCACCTCTTACTGTCATTACTTAATAATAATATAAAAATACTACCTTAATAATCATCCTTACAAAATATTAATTAATAAAAATCCATAATAAAAACTCAAAACATAATCATGGGTCGAAAACCCATAAATTTATTCATAACCTTCTATACTAAGTACTTGATCCCTTCATCCTTCACCATTCCCAGACCCCGGTCTCATCCTTATCTACTCCATCAATTTCATCTGTAAAATATTATATAGATAAAAGAATGAGCGAATCGCCCAGCAAGTAAACCCTAGATCATTTAAATTAGTAATACTTCAAAAATAATATTTTTTCAATGAACATTTACTCAAACATACAATCATCAATAATCGTCTTACGTAATAACATTACCTTATTCGTTACTTAGACTTTCACATCATTTGTGCATTCATACACATACATACACATATACATGTATATTATTTACGTGAGACATCTTAATGAATGATTGACCATGACATAACATGCATTCACGGCTTACTGAATACTCAGTCTAGCTGTATTCCCGCTAGGTCGGCCATTAGCCCTTAGGCCACATACATGACTTTCATAGATCCCCCTTTAATCGAGGATCTTCATTACATAATTTAATCCCCCTTGAGTCGAGGATTAATTATGTCGTGATTACATAATCTAATCCCCCTTGAATTGAGGATTAATTATGTCATGATTACATAATCTAATCCCCCTTGAATCGAGGATTAATTATGTCGTGATTACATAATCTAATCTCCCTTGGATCGATGATTAATTATGTCGTGACATAACATGTTCGGAACGCGTGTCCCTACCGTTAGGACATGTAATCCATAGAATCATTCATTAAGTTGAGATCACGTATAGTATGTAATATATTAATTAACTAGGAACACATATAGGGACCAGTTTATTTAAAAGTGCTACACTATTTTAGTTCTATTACACTTGTACATTTGAACCCACACTTTAAATTATTTTTAACATGTAAGCCTTATCATAAATTTTCTAAAATTCTTTACGTAAAAATCAGTCTTCTCATTCTCTAAGTATACTTTAAAAGAAACATGTTAAGTATTCATATTTTGTAAAACAAAACTACCATGGTCTCAGGAAGAGCACAAACAATATTTTCATAAATAGATTATATTTTCATAATCGCGTAGCAATTATTTACAATCACGGAGTTATTGGAATTACTTACAATCAGGATAATTATCCCAATTCCATGGACACAGGGTGATCACGTAAACATTCTGTTTAAATCTGTATTAATAACCTCATCCAAGATATGCATATACAGTAGTTAATAAAACAAAACAATCTTTCATGATAGATATATATACAGTATATAAAAGAAATCTTCTTGTCCACTTACTGATCACCTAAACATATATATATATATATATATATATATAACCTTCATGATTACTTAATGATCATATATATATGCATTTAAAATTCTCTCCTAATTACTTTAATGGTCAAAGATATAAGTAGTTAAAATTCTTTCACAATCTTAATGATCACATATACAAATTTATAACGTTTACAGTTCTTCATGATTAGTTAATGATATCAGAATCATTACTTATGGTCAATCATATAAATGTTACTTGTTTCAGTTATCAAAAATATTCCCAATATTTTATTATCATGCTCGGTTCTGTATGAGTTCGATCATAAGTAAATTCCTAAATTTTTTAACACATCTAAATACATGGAACATAAATCGTAATAGGTATTAAAGTAAATTGAAAAAGATCTAAAACTTTTTAACTTAGGAAGGAATCTAGAATTTACTTACAGTTTATTGTGTTTGTTATCAGTCTTTCCCTTTGCTCCAAAAGTCCTTACGTGAATTTTCTGATGTATAGAGAGGTCCTATTTATTGTGTTTGATTAGGGCTTACATGTACCAGTTTCCTTATAAATATATTTCCTTTATACATATATTTCCTATATACCAGTTTCCTAAATCATTATTCTTGTACATTTTTTATTTCTAATTTCCTTATAAATATATTTCCTTTATACTAGTTTCCTAAATCATTATTATTGTACATTTTTATTTCTAATTTCCTTTTAAATTTTCGAGATATTACAATGACATTTTTTACCAAAATATATGTGTTATAACTCGTAAAAACTTGAGGTTTTGTAAATGTTTTAGGGTATGTTTGGATATGGCTTTTTAGCCCATTTCTCATCTCATTTCAAATTAACAAGTTTGTTTATATTCAATTCTCAAAATAAAAATTTTCAACTTCTCTAACCACAAAATGAAGTCATTTTAGTCTTTTTAACATCTTTTATTTTTTTAGTTTTTATTTGTTTGAATTGATCATTTGCGGTCAAATGTTGACTGTCGCCGGTTAGCCCAAACATTTTAATAAAAATTTCTTATTTAAACTTTATTTAATAAAATAATTGTTCTACACAAAATCCAATAAAAATAAAACTTATCAATCCAAACATTCAATTCTCAAAATAAAAATATTACTTTTGTAAAATGCAATCCGATACATCATTTTTTGCAAATATCAAAACAAAACACATATGTAAACAGACCCTCAAATTTCACTTTTTCGACAATATTCAGTTGAATGCATATTCACAATTGAGGTGGGTGTATAAAATATCAACAAAGTCAAAATCAATGTATTTTTTTATTTTACAAATTTTCTAAAATACATAAGTTAAAACCCATGAAAAATGAAATTTTGGTGAAAATTTTAAATTTCACTATTTTGACAGTGTTTATTAGAATGCATATTCACAATTGAGGTGCGTGTAAAAAACAGTAAGGAAAAAACAAAAATCAACACATTTTTTTACTTTGCCATTTTTTACTAAAATACGTGTTAGAACACATGAAAAATGGAGGCATAGGAAACAATTTAAATTTTCACTTTTTTTTAAAGTCTTCATTAGAATACATGTTAAAAATCGAGGTGGGTGCAAAAAATAGTACAAAAAGTCAAAATCAATGTGATTTAGAATTTTGCCTTTTTTGGTTAAAATGAGCGTGAGCCCCTGAAAAATAGAAATTTGGTAAAACAAATCTGAATTTCACTTGTTTTGACACCATTCGCAAGTATGCTTCTTCACAATTGACGCAGGTTTAAAAATATCCCAAAAAATTCCAAATCAACGTTTTTTTTGGATTTCACAATATTTGGCTAAAATACATATATAACCCATAAAAAATGAACATTTTGGGAAAAAACTAATTTCACTTTTTTGATACCGTTCATTAGAATGAATGTTCACAATTGAGACATGTGTAAAAAACAGTAGGGGAAAAAGCAAAATCAAAAAATTTTAATTTTCACTTTTTTGACAATATTAACTAGAATGCATGTTCACAATTGGGGTGGGTGCAAAAAATAGTACAAAAAAATAAAAATTAACTCATTTTTGGATTTTGCCATATTTTGCTAAAATTCGTGTGTTATATAACTCATGGAAAAAAGGGAATTTTGTAAAGAACAAAATCTAAATTTCTCTTTTTTATATCGCTCACAATTATACATGTTCACAATTGAGGTTGGTAAAAAAACAGTAGGAAAAAAGCCAAAATCAACTCGTTTTTTTACTTTGTAATTTTCACCAAAATACGTGTGTTTATAGCCCATGAAAAATAGATGTTGGTGAAAATTTTAATTTTCACTTTTTTACAAGATTCACTAGAATGTATATTCACAATCTGGATGGATTTAAAAAACAGTACAAAAAAAAGTCAAGATAAACGCATTTCTAGAATTTTCCATTTTTGGCTAAATTGTGTAACTCGTGAAAAATGAAAATTTGGTAAAAAAAAAATCTAAATTTCACTTTTTTTACGCCGTTCACAAGTATGCATGTCCACAATTGAGGTGGGTAAAAAAAGGTTAGGGAAAAAGCCAAAATTAATATGTTTTTTTACTTTGACATTTTTAACCAAAATATACGTGTTATAACCCGTGAAAAATGGAGGTTTTTTGAAATTTTAGGGTATGTTGTGATAGGGCTTTTTAAGCCATTTTTTTTATCTTATTTCAAATTAACATATTTGTTTATATTCAATTCTCAAAAAAAAAAACAACTACTCTAACCACAAAATGAAGGCATTTTAGTGTTCAACATCTTTTATTTTTTTTTAGTTTTTTATTTGTTTGAATTAATCAGTGGCTATCAAAGATTGATTGTCGCCAGTTAGCCCAAAAACTTTAATAAAACAAATTCTTATTTAAATTTTATTTAATAAAATAATTATTTTGCAAAAAAATAAATAAAAATAAAACTTATTAATCCCAACACTCAATTCTTAAAACAAAAATATTATTTTTGTAAAACGTAATCCGAGACCTCATTTTTCGAAATTCTCAAAATGAAACATTTATCCAAACAGACACTTAGTTTGCACGAGTTATAGTTTTGAGTTTTGGGGAGAAAATATTGATTTTCAAGAAATTGTGTATGCAAGATTTTAACTATCTATCATTTATTTTCAACTCGATAGGAAATATGTAAATTGAAAGGCTATAGTAAAAATAAAAATTTTAAAAAGAGTACCTATTTTGTGGATTATATTTTTAGGAAAAAATCTCGATTTCTAGGATACTATATACACAAGTTGTTAATAGTCATTCTAATTATGTAAACTGAAAGATTAAGGTAAGTAAAAAAATTAAAAAGAGTGAATTGCATTAACTTCCTTGTGGTAAAGCCATATTACAAAGCGATCCATATAGTTTCGCTATATTATAATTACCTCCTTGACCTAACTTTTATTGATGAATCTAGTGGAATTACCAAAAAGCTTAAGTTATGATTTTGAAAAATAAAAAGAAAAGAATTCAATTCTTATGCACATAAAATAAAAAATAAAATGAAAAGAATCCAAATTAATTCTAATTTATTTGAGTTAATGGTGCTAATGATGTCTTTGACAAAAACAATTCTAATTATATTAGTTGATATTTAATATGGTGAAAAATTAAAATGAAAAGAAACTAATTACTTATTTATTTAAAATAAAAAGAATTCAAATTAATTCTGATTTAATTTGGTGGGTTAATAGGACTAATCCCTTTGACTTATTTTATGAGTTTCTTTCATCTAATAGAAAAAAAAAACCTAATTACCTGTTTACTTAAAATAAGATAAAAGAAACTCAAATTAATTCAAATTCAATACATTGAGATAATGGTGCTAATGTTATCTTTGTCTAAATTCTTTTAATTTTATTAGTTTATAGGTAGTTTTTTTTTTTACCAACCCACTCATTCATTTAGAATAAGGGCAAATTTAAAAATTCAGTCTTTTTTTTTTGTTGACATAATTTGACTTGCTAATGGTAGGGAGTCTTTTTTAAATGATTGTTAGGTCAAGGGAGTGACCAAAATATAGTGTAATTATAGGGATCGACTTGTGATATGACACTATCGCAAGGGAGGTAAATGTAATTCATTCAAATAAAAATAAAAATCATACAATAACTCATTTTTCGCGGGTTAGCAGGGTTTTGGGAAAAAAATCAGTTATATGCGCTTGTTATTAACGATTTAATTTTCATTTTTGACTTGATGGAAAATATATAAACTGATAAATTACTGAATAAAAATAAATGGTTAAAAAAATCTCCATAGGTTTTTACTTTTAAACCAAAATAGCGATATTTAAAAATCTATGTATGTATACTTTTAAATGGACTTTAATCTTGTAAATTGATTGACAAATAAAAATTATACAATGAGAAAATATATTTGACTTGTGTAGGGACTTATTTGGGTAATTCTAATGTGTACTTCTAAAATGACAAAATCATCTAACTCCTTACTATATTTGTGTTTGTTTTTTTTTTTTTTTTGTGTGTGTTTTCTTAATTGGATATTGGTTTAAAAACTTTTTGCTATTACTTGTGTTTTTTTTTTTGGATTGGTTTAGGGAAGTTCTTACTTAAACAAATTAGAGGTTAGGGTTATAATAGTATTAATAAACTATTAAATCATAATCGACACAATAATAACTAATATGATTATATTATTACCAATTTTGATCTTCTTGATTTTCTTGATGTATTTGTATTTTTTTAATTTTGTCTTTAACTTTTATTGTGGACACTTTTGTTTTCCTTTAAATCTATATTAGATTTGGATTGATCACTTCTTATTATGGACCCGTTTTCTCAAGTTCATATCAAATTTGGATTCTAAATGTTGGGAAAGATGTCATCAACTTCTAATTTTGGATATCTTTCATTAAATTAAATTAGTTAATTATAAAAGTAGCATAAATCACTAAAATTTTAAACTGAAAATTATCAAATTCTCTACTTATATGAGAAATAAACTCAAGATAAAAAATTAGATTAGACCATCAGAATCTAAGACACACATATATAATATAATAATGTAATATAAACTAAAATAATATAATATATACACAAGCACAAATATATATTGATTGAATAATGTAATTACTTTATAAAGTTAAGGTTTTAATACCTTTCAATGTACTTATTCTTATAACCCTTAACATTAGAAGGTGGAATTTCTTTGCTTAAAACAAAGGTGTAAAAAACATAACAGCATAATTAATTATAAAATTGATTTTTATCGCAAATTAAGCTCAGTCAAATTCTAGGAAGTTAATTTAATTACATGAATATTTTGAACATCAAATCGAGTAGTAGCAAATAAAATATTTTTTCAGGCATAAGTCACCATATATATGTGTGTGTGTGTGTGTGTGTGTGTGTACACTTTAATAAATTAATATTGTTATTATGCATATGTACAAAGTTTGACAAATTGCAAACTAATTTTTAGAGGGATTAATTTGTGGTTGTTTAAAAGAAAAACAAACTAAAAAAAGATGCAATAAACAATTAAATTTGAGATAATGAAACTTTACTGTGATTAGTTTTCCTCTTAAATAATAAAAAAATGTTGTAATTGAATTAATTTCATAGAACACTAGACAATATTTTTCATCCAACAAATTTTATTAAATATTATTATGATCATTTTTAAGTTCAATTAAATAAATCCTTTGCGGGGAATAGCTATGAATAAATCTCTGTTTCATAAAGGTCTGGTGTCCTTTGTCAAGCAGGGGTCTTTGAGGTTAGTAGAAATAGTTTCGTGGCGTTTGATGCCGCATGTTGCCTACAGGTTGAATGTGGATGGTTCATATTTAGCTAATGGAGACGGGGGTGGAGGAATTGTTCTCCGCACTGGTTTGGGGCAACTAATACACTCGCAGTCTTTTTTCTTTGGCAGTATAAGTAGTTTTGAGGCGGAAGTTAGAGCTCTGATGGAGGGGATTGGACTTTGTACTAGGATGGGTCTTCAAGGAGTTATTGTTGAATCTGACAATAAAACCTTGGTGGATATGCTGAATGGCCGTTTACAGTGGCTCTGGCGATACAAGAATTTACTGCATCAAATTAAGGAAAGGATACACTCATGTTCACTAAGTCACATCTTTCGTGAAGCTAACTCTGTTGCTGATGCGTTAGCAAAAATGGGTAGTTCAAGGGTTTCGGGTACCTATGGAATGCAAAATCTGAATAGTCACATAAGAGGTCTTATCATCCAGGATCAAAAAGAAATGCCATATCTACGAGTTCGATGATTCAATTAGCATAAGTATTTATGAGGTCAGGTCATTATGCCCCCTCTCTTTGTAATCTGTTTTGTTTTTTAATGAAAGGGAGCCAAGCCCAACAGCCGGAATAAATGGATGCTTAGATAAAAAAATAATAATAATAAATCCTCTAGCATATGTATGCTTTTAGCCAAAGGAAATACTTATAAGAGCATTACAAATTTGGATCACCAAAAAGATTGCATTAAAAGAAAAACAAAAATAATGTTTAACAACATTAATCTTTCATGTTGAATCCTCTTATTTGCCCGTCAAAAAGACAAGAGGAGGCAAAAAAAAAAAAAAAAAAGAACAAATTATTGATATGGACTTTGTCTTGTTCTCTTTTAGACTTGATTGGCCTGAGAGAGTTGCACATCACCGGCTGGTTCCTCGTTCTCGTCCTCATCCCAGTTTGTTGTGCGATAATAAGTGGCAAAAAGAAGCAGTTGAACTGCTCCAGAAAAGGCTCCAAGACCATTGGGAATCTATCAATATTAGAAAAGAACAAAAATAAATTAGTTAATAATAATAATCTTGAATTTTTTTTTGTAATAAAATCAGACAAATTTGGAAAGAAGTTAAATAAATTTCAAAATATTTGTTGTGTTGAAGGTTAGGCTTAGTTTATTGTTGATGTTTCGCTATGTTTTTTTAAAAAAAAAAAAAAAAAAAACTTCTTTTCAATTTGAAAAAGAAAAAAAATTGTTTTGAAAAAAGAATGTACATTTGAAAATTGAAACTAATGTTGTGTTTTTAACAAATCTTTTAATTTGCTAGTATTTTTAAGTATTGAGTAACTCTAAGAAGAGAATTAAAATTTAAGTATTTCTTACCAAAACATAAGGATCAAATTTGAGGAAAGCATAAGAAAACCAAATACAACCATTAGCAAAATTTGCAAGTGAAAGGGCAAATGGCATGTATTTCACACTCTTTGTGGTGATCACCCGACGCTGCACGAAAAAAAAAAGAAGAAAGAAAATTAAACATAATTAATTAACAGCAACAATTTTCATCAATTAGCTAGTTTGATAACATTGTTGTGTATGAATCTTCTAAAAATTTTGAGAAAAAAAAAGGATGGATTAATTAGTTTGCATACCATGACTGTCAATGGCGAAACATACATAATTATGTTGAAAATGAGGCAAAGGATTCCAACCAATGTAGCCCTCTTGTCGCCATGAAGAGCAGTCATGGTAACAACTACAATAATGGCATAGAAGATAAGTTCAACTGTCAAAGCAAGAAAGATCTTTCCCTGCATGCCACAAAAAAATAATAATAATAATAATTAGGAAAATTTATTTTGTTAAGATGAAAATTAAATAAATTGTCAATTTGTTGTTATGCATTTTGATTGCTGCACGTACTCTCTTTGCTGCATCGGAGTAGATGATGAATATGGTGATATAGATGCCTTCAATGACAAGACCTACACCATTGATACTGAGAACCAAAATGCTGTCGGATTTGATAAATGGCATCCCATAAAAAACCCACAATAAACAATTCAAAATTGTTGCAAGATAAGGGTCTGGCTTGAATTCTTGAACAGACTTTGCTTTCCAAATTTTGATGAATGTTGGGCTGCATTTCATTCATGCACACAATTAATAAAACAAAACGTTGTTAGGGAAGTAAGCATGTATAGTTTTCACACAGAAAAAGAAAAATTCAATCTAGTCTTCCATGTTTTTAGTTATGATGATGAATTTATATAATGATCGTTTTCCTATCATATCCTCAGTTTAATATTATTTTTGTCCTATTCTGTCAAATGTTTAAAACGACATAGTTTAACTAAAATTAGGGACTAAAATAATAAATATCAATAAAATCACTTTACAATTATTAGATCCTAACCAAGGAATAGGTAAACCTACTACGTATTTTAATTTTTGACTTGATAAGACAGATAATTTTGAACAGCAGATTCTAACTCGTAATTTTTGTGGGCTGCTGTTTGAATTCGTGGATATTGTGTGTGTGTGTGCGTGCGCGTGTTGGGATGAAAGTAGACATTACACTGGAGAGAGAAACAGGCCGAAGGATATGACATTTCCTGCATGGATACCAAAATTATAATTAGAGCTTGGATTCGCAAATATACACGAAATCAGAAGAAGAAAAACATTTAATTTATATATACAATGTGTTTGGAAAGAAGTCAAACTTCAAAATGTTTTTTTTTTTTTGTCTTTTTGTCACCTTTTAAATGTGTTTTGTATGTGTTTCCTTTGGTGACTATTTGCTTTGTTGTCAAGGAAAAAGATCACTTTGAAAGGATCAAATGTCAAAAAAGAGATAATAACAGAAGTTGCAAAACACAAAATAGGACCGTGAAAAAAGTGTAAACAGAATAAATAAAAAGCTCATTTAATTTTGTAATTCAAAATATGCACATTCCTATTTTGAAAATAAAATCAAACTCACAAAAGGGCTCAAAATCTAATCTTTAAGTGATTCATTTTGCATTGAAAATTTATGATCACTTTAGGGTTCTTATAGATATAATTGTAAATGGGACAATGTTAAATTTTCAAAATAATATCTATAAAAAAAATTACAAACAATGTCATTTCTTAGAAAGGTAATCTTTCTAACAAAAACAAAATTAAGTTCATGAAGATTTAGAACTAACCAATAATTCCAACAACAGTCCTTGCAACTTCAGCGCTCACCATCTTTGCAATTTATGTTTGAAGAAACTTCAAAAACATAAGAAAAAAGGATAAAGTAAAAGCAAAAATGTTATATGGGATATTTTGCAATTTGAAGTGAAACCAAAAAGGTATTCACAAATGCACAATATTATGATGAGCTTGGTATATATCTCTCTCTCAAAGAAAGATATTTATATGCTGAATTGCTTTAACCCTGAAGGCTAATTGTATTATACACTAAGAAGCCTCCGGGTATATATCTATCTGAAAGGAGGCAAATTGCTTTATACAAAAGTTGGAAATTTTACAGCCTTAAATTGCTTTACTGGCAGAAAATTTATGGAAATCATAATAACAATAAAACAAAAGGTGGATAAGAATGAAAGTCAGCTCCCACAAGTGGAACTCTTTGGGCGATATTTACTCCATTCCTCTCCTTATCTTTTGCATGGTTAGTTTTGTCTTTAATTTGTGCGTGTGTGTGTGTGTGTGTTTTTTTTTCTCATTTTAGATTTGCATGCATGCAAGATATGTTCTAGTACACAAATATATTTGGATTTTATTACACACCAAGCATGTTCCCGATTTGTGAGCATCATTTTCCTCAAGGACAATGATAATATGCTAATTTAATTTCCTTGTATTGTTCCAATTTTATTGGATGCATGTCATCTAAAGTGACAATACAAACTAAGTTAAATTGGCAAAACATTTGAAAATATCATTTGTAAATTACTTTAATCCCTCTCTTAATTTCTCTTGTCCTTATTCTTTAAAATATTCTATTTTCATCCCTCATATTGCAATTTTGGTTTTCAATATCCTTTGTTGAATTTTCATTTTTGAAATGTTCAACTTCGATGACCGTTTGACGTGCATATATTAAATTGTATCAAATTTTATGCATTTTTTCTTTGTCATATGTGCATTCAATAGTTTTTCAATTTGAAGTTTAAATGAGAAAAAATAGATAATGGATGATTCGAAACCAAAATTATAATATGAGAGACCAAAATAAAACTTTTTTAAAAAATGAAAACAAAATCAAAATAAACTTTTACATTGAAGAAGGAATGAATTAATTAAGCATTTTATTAACAATCTCTTAGGCCAAGATGAAAAAACCGTTGTGTTTTTAGCTTTGAAGTAGATCTAGGGCTGTTGTGATTATAAAAATGTCTCCCTATATATTGTTAGGCCTTTAAATATGGAGAAGAAAAAGTTTTGTGCACAAAAATATGATATTAATTCTCAATTGCCCGAATAAATGAATAATTATAATTTTCGCACAACTCTATATTATTAATTCTTCTTTTTAGTTTTCTTTAAATGTTTTGGCTATGGTAATTAAAAAGAAAGTTGTTCAATAAGCTAAACTCCTATGTTTTCTAAAAGATCTCTTGGTTGAAAACAAATTAAAGATTTTCTTTGCATCTTACAAGCACTTTGAAGCCATTTACAAAATGAAATATCATGATAACAGGTTGAACATTAAATTTGAGCTTTAGGCCTTGAATTTCATCTAATGGCCTCTTATTAAGTTCATGAATAATATCGACTATTTTGTAATCTTTTTTTCCCTAGCTACCTTGGGCAAGGATTTTTGGATTCTTTTTTATTTAGTTTCAAACGATTGGTCATGCTAATTAGTATTAAATATATATGAGCAAAATGCAAAATTGGCCACTCAACTTTATGCGAAATCAGGATTTTAGTCACTAAATTATTATTTTGTCTAAAAAAGTCATCAAACTTTTTAAACGCATCACTTTTGATCATTCCATCCATTAAGACCGTTCGTGCATACAGATATTGATAAGTCAGTTCTATGCTGACTTATATGTTATAAATCATTGACCTTTTGAGTGGATATAATGTGAAAATCTACCCTGTTGTGTGATTTATGTGCTAAATGAGTAAGAAATGATATTCGTAGAGACTGTGAAGAAGTGTTGAAAATGTTGTATAAATGATGTGAAAAACTCATGTAATTGATTGAATACACATTTTGACACAACTGTTCTCGTAACTCTTAATCAAACACAAAAGTCCCAGCACGTCACACACCAACAATTCACACATCAAACACTTCACATACACACACTACACACACTTGGCACACACAAAACACACACAAGTGGTGCCGGCGCACTAGGCGCTCGCACAACCCACGTACCATCACACGGGTGGAGGCATAGTGCCCCCGCCCTTTGCACACACTTATAGGGTGCGGGAGCACTAGGTGACCGCACCACTAACGCACACACACACGGGTGGGCCCCTAGTGCGCCGGCCCTTCTACACACACATAGGGGACGGGAACCTAGTGCACACGTACGGGCTGGTGCCTCGCGCTCACAGTTGGGCGAGCGCCTAGGGCGCCTGCCCAGCTCGCACAAGTCCTGCGCGCGCACAGGCGCGCGGGCATCACCTTCACGGCGCGCACACGCACCGCACTGCACCGCGCTCACACGCTCCACACCACGCACAATTACAAGCACTTAGCTCGATTCGCACATGCATCGCACTCAGCACTCTCCTATAACATGCACACACTCTCTGTACATGTATCGCACTTTGCTTAACTGATCCAATGCACTTTGACATTTATGATCCTAAATGTTTGAAAATTTCTTCCTTAGCACTTAAGCAATCTTCGGTGATGACCTGGAATACATTACCTCATTTTCACTTACTGAATTTTGTTGGACGCGTCACCAAATTTAAATGAAGAAGGAGCACGTGATGGTAAAGAGATAGCCATGATAGCACCAAAAAGGGGAATTCAAGGCATAAAACAAAAAGGAGAGGACACAATCGAGAGAGATCAGAGCGGCGCACAGAGAACAGAAGAGAGATAGAGAAATTAGGGTTCATTAGTTTTAGGCTAGTTTTATGATTTTTCTCACTTTCTCTCTCTTCTCTATCTCTAAACTCATACTACTTTGAGGATTCAATTTTCATAGACCTGTAAATGGTTGAGACATATTAATTGAATTTGATCTATTTTTGAATGTGTTCTTTGATTTCTGATTGTGAAATTCATCGTGTTTAAATTACAACAACGAGATCTAGGTATGATTTGCGGTAGCCACTGAAATCAGCTTAGATCCAGCTATTATGAAATGAATTTGACATGATTGAATGATGAGAACCTTCCATCCATGAGTTTCTAGTTCTGAATTCATTGTTAATTCCTTGTGTGCGGTGCCCACTGACATTTGGAATCAGATCTCCAGAAAAAGACTTAAAATTGTTCTTGTAGGACACTTTGAACACATAATTTGACTAGTTAACTTGCCAAGGGAGATAATCGAATAGTGTACAAGGATTGTCGTACAGAGCAGGGATCTGGGAACTTCTTTCGTGCCAACAACTTGCCTCGCCTGGAGAAGTTTGTGGAGTAAGTTAATTGAAATTAAGAGAGTCGCCCGGCTAATCAATCTCATGAAACTAGCATATAGTCCCCTCATAAATCTACACTAGTCAATGAAACCAATAATAGATCTATGGATGTTAGAAACTCCTCAAGGTAGTACCATTCCTCTTTGTTGCATATTCCATTGTTGATTCAATTGTTTTAACTTGCATCGTTTCACTTTTAGTTACTTGTTTCATTTTTCATCATACATCTTAGATCAGTTAGAACAAACAATTAATTTGACTTCCAACCATTCTCTTTTGGAATGATCCCTTCACCACTACTACATTTAATGTGTTTGGGTAAAATTGGAAAGCAGGCGACAGCTCCCACCAATTTTTGGCACCGCTGCTGGAGAAGGCACGGTTGTTGGAGATTGTTTGTTTTCTTGACTTGTTAATTTTTTGTGATTTTTTTGTTCTATTTTTGTGGTGTTTTCTTCTTTCTTGTTTGTTAGTTTTGTGTGTTAGTAAGTTTCACATTTTTGTTCTGGGTTCAAGTCTACTGTGTTCAGTTTGTGGCAAGTGCAGGGGATTTTTAACTTAACTAAAATTGAATTGTGTACACCACAATAGATCAAGTATGTCTAGGTGGTTTGGAGACTTTGTTGAGCCTTATCATGATTGCCCACCAAATATGGTGGTTAACACACGACCAACACCTGGAGTATTTGACAACTTCTCTCCATCAATATATCATGAACCATGGCATAACCAACAACAAAGCAATGGGTCTTATCTCAGAGAAGAGAAAAAACTGGAAGACATGTTGTCTCAGATTTTGGACAGACTTGATAGAAGTGCATATGGTGAAACGGGGTTGGCTCAAATGAAAGGAGAGCTTTAAGGACAACAACAGAGACCTGATCAAATCAATGCCTTAATGAGCAACATATGGGAACAACTTGAGACACCAGTTCAAGATGCTCAAGGCCACTCACAAGGTATATCTCTCTTCACTAAAACACCAACTCCTGAAGAAAATCATTTTGATATGAATACAAATGTTGATTGTGTTTTAAAGTGTCCAGGGGAGTTAGAGTCTACAAGTGTTGGGGATATTGTACATAAGTGCTCTGTTGATGATTCTTTTGTGCATGAACATTTGAGTTCTTCTGATGAGAATGATGTCTCTTGTGATGAGCTTACTAGTGATGAATTTAGGGCCTTTTGGTTTCTTACTGTCAAAATAGGGCTTGTGTCTAATGTTGAGTCTTACCTTAACTCTGTGTGGTTCCATGAGAACAATGAGATTGGTAGACTTAATTTAGATGCCTCTTCCTTGACTGCTCTGTGAATTGTATAGAGACACCTCTCATTGATAAATGAACGAGCATAAATGGAACAAATATTGCACTTGCTAAAGAAAAGGACAAGATGATGATTGAACACTTTGTTGAGGCACCAACTCTTAAAATTGTGAATAAATCTGAAGTTGTGAATGATGACCAACAAATAGAGAGCAATGAGATACTTTTGTTAAATGTGCATACTAAACCCTGTTTTGATAACAAAGGAAAGACCCAAAATAGTACCCATGTTAGTTTGTGTGATGAAGATTTAATGTTTTGTAAAGAAATTGCTAACATGGTGGAAAACTGCTTTGTTGATGCATCCATTTTTGATATTACTGATGAGTTTGTTAAGACCATGGATGCACAAACTATGGTTGAGACTTGCAGGGTTACAGATCCAAATTTGTTGGAAGAAATAAAGGAGGTGTTTCCTATAGGGGAGCATACAATGACTAAAATGGAGTTTAGTGAAATTGTTCCCCATGTGCATGAGCTCCAACACCTCTCTCCTAAAACCCTTCATCTAGTGCCCTACAGGAGGAAAAAGAGTGCTTATGAAAGAGCATTCTTCTGGTACAGAGATGGGTACTCCGAATCTTGAAGGAGTAGTCTTTATGAATAAAGTCTAGTTGGAGACTGAATAAATCCATAACTACTTACTCTACTGTTCTTGAATAAATAGTTGTTTGAGTTCTTATTTTGTTTTTGTTTTGTTTTACGTAGTTAGTGTTGTCTCGTGTGCAGGAGCTTCAAGCAAAGACCACACAAAGGCTAAGTGTGGGGGTGTTGTCAAAGTGCTATTAACAGAACATATTATACACCACCAAGACCCAAGGTCATGGTGTGGAACTCACTTGCACACCCCACTCTTTCTCTACTCTCTCCTGTACATCACAAGCCACAACTCACGCATACTTATAATATATTTATGTAGCACCACCACTTTAGCACCAAGTTTTCAACAAGTCATTATTCACTCATATTTGCACAGTATAAGATATGAGCTCATTCCCTTGTGATTTATTGAACTCTATTCTCTATGGGAAATACCTTCTTGAACTTTCATGGTCAAATTTAATGTGAATGTTTTCTAGTTGGTTGGTTTTCATGCATATTATAGAAAGTGTGAAGTGGTAATCATGTGTGAAGTTTAAACTGGACATGAACATAGTGCATTATTGGGACGTCTTTATTGCATGGAGTTCTATTTTAAAAATGGAATACATGGTGAGTGTGCTTACATCAATATATGTTTTATACTTCATATAGTGAGTTGTGTTCTTTTGGTACAAGGATTCATGAATTCAAGTGTGGGAGTTTTCAAGTGCAAAGGCTGACCAAGGGAGAGCTAAAGCTGTTGAGCATAGTGCAAGTGGAGTTTAAAGGACTACAGTCATGAAGGGAAAGTTGAGAACAAGGGCACTCAAACTAGAAAACATTGGATGTCATAGTTTACAAATATAAGGGAGTTCCTGAACCTGTTCTTTTACTTTACATTAGGGGCAATAAAAATTTTAAGTCTGGGGGAGGGAATGTTTGCTATGGTTTATGCCTTTTGGAATTCACATGCTTATTTTCCTTCATGAATACATTTTTTATGTGCTTGCTTGGTTAGTTATGCTGGAGTTGATTTGTTTGTTGATGCTGCGCTAGTTGATGTTAGAAGTGGTGCAGTGCATGTGATGCTGTGAAATTTTTGTGTTATTGTGTGTTGTAGAAGGGAAAGGAGATGGAGTGTTTATGTATTCAGTGTGAAGAAGTGTTGGAATAAAAAGCAGTGACTAGCACTAGCCTGGTTGTGTGATGCTTATTTTTAAGTTGTTAAAAAATGTGAAAGTGTGTTGTTGTTGTGTTGTGTGAAACTTGTATCTTGTTCATTGCAATAACTAGCAACTGTTATGCCATGACCCAAGTCTATCCTTTTGTATTTTGCATGCGAAAATTTTTTTTAGTTGGTTTCGGAATTCATTCATAAAATGCAAGTTATTGGTCAAAGTGTGATGTTAAAGTAAGATAGAATTGACAACAAATTCTTTGACATGGAAGAGAATTTATGTGCAACTTAATCTTGTTTGTGTATTCTACTTGTAAACATTTGTTCTTGCATTTTGAATGTATAGTCTATTGAAGACACACATGGACATGAGGTGCTTGAGAAAATATGTGGAAAAAGAGAAAAGGCCTGTGGCAAATAAAGGGAAGAAAGAGCCATAAAACCCTGGTAGCCAGGCACCAAAGTGCGGCAAAATAAAATGCACCAATATGCACATAAAACAAAATAGGGGAAAACCCCGAAGAGTTTTGGGAATAAAACCATTGATCTTTATGTGCTAAGTGTTAGTGTGTGTGGACAATAGACTGTAGTGCAAGAATTTCAAAATAAAGTGTTCATTTAAGTATTATGCACAAACAGAGAGGGTTGCCATAAAGGGCCTCAACACACACCTCACGTTGGCAACTTGGTCTTTATTCATTACCCTTTGACTGATAATTAGTATGGACTTGTGTGAATTCCAGGACCAAGAAAAACAAAATGACTTTATGCATGCGAAAGTGTTTTGAGTTGGACAGGATGGTGGTGTTACATTGTTAGCTGTTGAGAATGAGTGGGAAGGATAGGTAATGCTTTGTTTTGCTCGAGACTAGCAAAAGTTCAAGTGTGGGGGAGTTTGATAAGTCAGTTCTATACTGACTTATATGTTATAAATCCTTGAGCTTTTGTGTAGATATAATGTGAAAATCTACCCTGTTGTGTGATTTATGTGCTAAATGAGTAAGAAATGATATTCGTAGAGATTGTGAAGAAGTGTTGAAAATGTTGTATAAATGATGTGAAGCATGCATATAATTGATCGAATACACATTTTGACACAATTGTTCTCGCAATTCTCAATCACACACAAAAGTCCCGGCACGTCACACACTAATAATGCACACATCAAACCCTTCACATAGACACACTACACACACTTGGCACACACAAAACACACATAATTTGTGCGGGCACACTAGGCGTGTGTACAACCCACGCACGCACACATGTGCGGGGGCCTAGTGCCCCTGCCCTTTGCACACACTTATAGTATTGCGCCGGCACCACTCAAGCACTTCTACACACACATAGGGTGCGGGCGCACCACATTCGCACTCATGCACGGGCTGGCGCCTAGTGCGTCAGCCCCTCTAGCACTCACAGCTCGGCGAGCGCCTAATGCGCCCGCCTAGCTCGTACAAGACTCGCATGCGCACAGGCGCTCGGGCATCACCATAACTGCGCCTGTACAGCGCGCGCGCACACACACGCACTCAGCCTGATTCGCACATGTATCGCACTCAGCACTCTCGCATAACATGCACACACTCTCTGTACATGCATCGCACTTAGCTTAACTGATCCAATGCACTTTGACATTTGTGATCCTAAATGTTTTACATTTTCTTCCATAGCACTTAAGCAATCTTCGGTGATGACCTGGAATACATGACCTTATTTTCACTTACTGAATTTTCTAGGACACGCGTCACTAATTTATCTGAAGAAGGAGCACGTGATGATGAAGAGACAGCCATGACAGCACCAAAATGGGAATTCAAGGCATAAAACAAAAAGGAGAGGACCCAATCGAGGGAGAGGAGAGCGGCACATAGAGATCAGAAGAGAGAGAGAGAGAGAAATTAGGGTTCATTAGTTTTAGGCTAGTTTTAGGAATTTTCTCGCTTTCTCTCTTGGTAGCAATCTGCCCGTGTCCATGTCCATGGTGTTCCTATCTTCCACAAAAGTTCTTGTTCGAGTTTATGCCAACAATGGTCCAAAGGTGTGAGTTCGAGTGATCTAGGACATCAAGCCTTGATCATCTCGCGTCATCTCTCTTTTCTCTCTCTAAACTCATACTACCTTGAGGATTCAATTTTCATAGATCTGTAAATGGTTGAGACATATTAGTTGAACTTGATCTGTGTTTGAATGTGTTCTTTGATTTATGATTGTAAAATTCATCGTGTTTAAATTACAACAACGAGATCTGGGTATGATTGCGGTAGCCACTGAAATCAGCTTAGATCCAGCTATTATGAAATGAATTTGGCATGATTGAATGATGAGAACCTTCCATCCACGAGTTTCTAGTTCTGAATTCATTGTTGATTCCTTGTATGCGGTGCCCACTGACATTTGGAATCAGATCTCCAGAAAAGGACTTAGAATTGTTCTAGTAGGACACTTTGAACACACAATTTGACTAGCTGCCTGGCCAAGGGAGATAACCGAATAGTGGAATAGGATTGTCATACAGAGCAGAGATCTAAGAACTTCATTTGTGCCATCAACTTGCCCCGCCTGGGGAAGTTTGTGGAGTAAGTGAATTGAAATTGAGAGAGTCGCCCGGCTAATCAATCTCATGAAACTAGCAGATAGTCCCCTCATAAATCTACACTAGTCAATGAAACCAATAATAGATCTATGGATGTTAGAAACTCCTCAAGGTAGTACCATTCCTCTTTGTTGCATATTCCATTGTTGATTCAATTGTTTTAACTTGCATCGTTTCACTTTTAGTTAATTGTTTCAGTTTGCATCATACATCTTAGATCAGTTAGAACAAACAATCATTTGACTTCCAACCCTTCCCTATTGGAGCGATCCCTTCACCACTACTACATTTAGTGTGTTTGTGTAAAATTGGAGAGCAGGCGACAGTTCCCACCAGATATCATTTTTAATTTTCAAGTGTAAAATTGTACTAGCATCATTAACTTCAAAGCTAAAATCGTAAGACCTCAACCTTTTATTTTTTCCCCTCAAGCTCTTGCGTTGCTACAAGACCCTCTGCAATTCCATAGGTTCAGTTCTCCAAAAATTTACAAAAGCTGTGAGAGAAGAGTAAGGAGTTCTAACATTTTAGAAAACGTTATTCACCTGAATCGGGTTATGAAAAATAAAGATAGCCAAATTAGGGTATTTTTTGTCAACTAATATTTATAAGAGTCGATTCTGTCTTTTGACAATATAATTTTTATTAAAATATAGTATATTGCAAAAAATTAATTATTGAGAGTGGTAAATTTTTAAAATTAAAGTTTAGGTGTATCTTGGAATTTGAGTAATAATTAAATGGCAATTTTTTTTTTGGCAATTAGCTCTACCAATTCCTTTTTTTTAAGTCACAAGTAGCTCTCGAGTATTCAAATATAAATATTTTGTTTTCAAATTCGACTCACAAGCTTTTTTTTTTTTTTGAATTTTTTTTAGTAATTCATATTCAGCATGAATTCAATCAACTCGATATCGAGTTGACGATTTGATCAATTAAGCTAGCTCTAAAGTACTGTAGTAAAGTATATAGCCACTTAGAAATCCTCTGCCTTCTCTCTAGAAATCTTTTTTCGGACCTTTCAGCTGAAAGCTGAAAGGCCGATCCAACCTTACTACTGTAGTACATTTTCAGATCTTAAAGCTTCAAAGTCACGATCTCCTAAGTCACGATCTTCATAGATTTTAAGCTGAAGATGAAGCCAGTCAAGAGCTCCAAGGTCCATCGCTTCACAACAGCTGCTGCACTAATTGGAAGGACCGAGCTGACGATCTACTTCAGCTTCAAGATCCAAGCTCCAAGAACGACAACTCCAACCCGGAAGCCCCAAGTTGCGAGATCCAAGATCCAAGAAAGACAGATCCAACCCGGAAGCTCCACGCTCCAAGGAAGCATCAAGCTGACCTTTTCAGCTTCAAGAGACGACAGCTCCATCCAAGATCCAAGAACCTCCAACTTCGAATCTCCAAGGCAGTTGATTTCCAATCGGGCTAAAACAGAGGCCGAATGGCAAATCGACGGCTTCAGCTCAAGGGTGAAGAAGCTTAAGACTCGAGCTTCAGCTGATGGCAAACTGGAGCTTCAACGGCGGCTCAAGATCCAGCGGGTCAGCTCTAGCTCGCAGATCGACGGCTCAGGGATGTTGAACTGGGCAACAACCCAGCTGGTCCCATCTGATTTCACCATGTTGACTTCAGCTCTTTCCTCGCCTGGAGCTGTTGAAGAAGGAAGGCAGCTCATTTGCTCACGAAACACATCAACTAGCTGTACAAGAAGACTAGCTGCCAGAAAACGCTCATTCTTAAACGGGAGCTTCAGATAATCACTTGCTCAAGAGGCAGTGAGTCCAGCTCGTGAAAACTTGCTGCAGGAAGACCAAAAACTACTTTAACTGATAAGGGTAAATGTGGCCCCTAACTACTGGAGTTTATGTTAGATTGGCCTTTGAATGCTTGTATCCTGTTCTGTTGAGAAAATGTTTGGTATAATGACAATTGATGGGATGCAGAAAATTCCTTAGCTGAACTTTGGGGGTTTGATTGTGGGGATGAACCTCTTTGGGTTTTCTGAGCTCTGATTGTGGTGAATCAAATTTCTGGAGGAAATTTTAGCTGAATTTTCGGTGATAATTTTGTGATTTTAGTAGCTGATTGATTACGTTTGTATAGCATGTGATCTTGTCCCAATATGAGGAAGGCTTTGTTTATTTGAAATGGGAATTGCGGTTTGGTCAGAATGCATATACTCTGTGTGGACCATCTTTTGTTGAATGTATAGTGTTGATATAATCTATTTCCCACGGATTTTAGTCCTCTGCTGTGTTTGCCAAGTCGGGATGGGAGCCAAAAATTTTGCACAATGTTTGTAGTGATATACACTGGACTTGGACCTTTGATCCTAATGTTTAAAGGCTGAAGATCTGTAGTGCTCAAGCCACACGTAACCATGACAGCCTCGCTCTCTCTGTTTTGCTTTATCTATATGCTTGTTGGCCTGTTAGATCCACATCTCATATGCGTTAGTTGTGGCTTTGTTGATCCTCTAATATCTTGAGGAAAAGGATTTATTGGCTAGAGTGATTGGGAATGCTACACTGATTGACATAAGAGAGTCTAGGGAAGAACTAGGACATGGTTTTGATTGATAGAGACAACTTTTGGAAAGGGGCGAAAACGATGAGTCTCATGTTTTCAATGAAGATTTGCCCTGGAATAGAACTGGACAGTGGTATAATTTGGAACTAACAGCTGAAGATAGAACTTGGCAGATTTTGGATGCTGTAAAGTCTATGATCTATAGCTTTAGTTGCAATTGTCTTCTGCCCCCATCATTAGTGAAGGCGGAAAATTGTTGGGGCAGAATGATAAGAGGAGCTGGATTGCTGTTTTGCATAGGAAAAGTGGAGGTCATCATTCCTGGGCATTTTAGGGCAGAAGCGAAAGACAGCTACTCTCTTCTCTTTATCTTTTGGAAAGGCGGACAATGGAGTAGGAGAGACTAGTTTGTTCAGATAGCTTTTGACTTGAGAGGCTCCTGGGCTCGAGGGCACGAGTTAGGCATCTGTGGGCACTAATGGATGCAAAGACTTGGGATAATCTGGAAATGAGTTTCATTAACAATCATTGTGTAAGCATCTACTACACTGATGAATTCCAAGAGGGAAGGTAATGCTGAATCCATAGAACTCTTGATAAAACATTTACTGAGATACCTCATTGGACTGGAGATAAGAGAGGCACTGCACGAGAGTGGCCAGTTCTTTTCTTATCTTTCACGTATCATTTCAATTAGATATCATGTAATGGAGTAGCACTCTAAATTTTTTGCATTCACTTATGTAACGGTGTGAATGGGTACATCCAGCACCGTCTTTTGTCGGGCATATATATATATATATATAGCGTTGTTTAAAAAAAAAAAAAAAAAAAGCTAGCTCAATTGTTTGAGAATCCTATTCAAGAAATATATCACCATATTAATTAACAACTATGGTAAAACAACATCATCTTTGTTATATTTTACATGGATAAATTACTTTAATTGTCCCTCAATTTTAGAGGTTATTTTGTTTTTATCTCTAATATTTAAAAAGTTTCATTTTTATCGCTCATGTTGCATTTTAATTTTTTATGGTGCTTTGTTTACTTTTCATATTAAAAAAATTCAATTCCCATGACCATTTAACATACATATGTCTAATTATAACAATTTGTATACACTTCTATTTGTTATATATGTGTTATATTTATTTAAATTGAATTTTAAGAGGAAAAAATGGAGGAATGATGATTTTAAATCAAATTGTAACATAAGTGACAAAATAAAACTTTTTAAAAATTAGGGACAAAAATAAAATAAACTCTTAAGTTGAAACATGATTGAAGTAATTTATCCTATTTTACAACTAGGTTGAGTATTGCATGAATTAATTACAAGATAGGGTAAATTACGTCAATTGTTTCTTAATTTAGGAGTTGATTTTGAATTTATCCCTCAACTTTAAAACATTCTATTTTAGTCCATCATCTTGCATTTTGAGTTTTAAATCATTTTGGTTTGTTTTCTGTCCATGTGTAGACATATTATAACTCTTAGATGTGTGGCACATGACAAAAAAAAATGAAATAATGGAACAATAGCAGTGAAATAAATAAAACATACTATAAAATAAATAAATGATAACTGAAATTGGTTCATCTTGCGCTTCGATTTGTTATGTGTCATGCATATGAGAGACATAATTTGTCTGCAAATGGATGGAAAACCGACCGAGGACTATCTAAAACTGAAAATGCAAGATGAAGAACTAAAATAAAATATTTTAAAGTTAAGGGACAAATTTAAAATCAACTCCTAAATTAAAATACGATTGGTGTAATTTACCCTACAAGATATGTGACCTTTAAACTGTTGATTGTATATACTATATATTAATTGACTAACAGTTGCACATATCATTTACATGTCTACTTTACTTGTATTAGCATAAGTTAGCAAAGAAGTTAAGCAGCTGCAAAATAGAAGTCAAATTTTAGAAATTAAAGCTGTCTTAATTAATTATTGGTGATGTTAATCCTTTACCTTCCCCTCGTAACAAGGAGTAATTTATCAAAAGAAGAAAATAAATACCCGTTTTAAATATTAATAGATTTTGTCTTGTGTACCAAAACATTTGTCTTCTTAGGGACGGTGGATGATAGCCAATTATATATTTTTCTTTCTTTTTTAATGTTAGGCTCTTAGGTTAATCACAAATTATCATATGCTGCGTGCCTTTTCTAGTATGGTTTTGATTTTTTAAGTATTTTCTTAATACAAATAACCCACCATCCAACCAAAAAAAAAAAGTTTTCAACGCTTGTTTCATTTTTATATTTAATAGAGTTAAGGGTTAATGACTCCAAAAGTATCTCAATTTTAGGTTAAATATCATTTTGATTCCTAATTTTGAAAAAATTATTTTTGATCATTCAAGCATAATTTTGTTGTACAAATAGTTTTCAACTTGTTTTTCATCCAATTAACAAGTAACACAGTTAATCGTTTGATATTGTTCATCATTTAAAATGACATCATTTTATGTCACATAACTAATGGTGTTATCTATAAATAGATGAAAAATGATTTGAGAACCACTTTTATAACAAAATTCAAGTTAAGATACTATAATGTAACTTTTTCAAATTGGAGAAAAAAATAATACTTATTCTTAAGTTGAGGGACTATTGGAGACATTTACTCTTGAGTTAATTGGAAAAAAAATAAAATACTAAACTATAACACTTTTGTAAATTCCTTTCAAAATTTTCAATCCTCACACTTTGTGTATTTAAGCTTTTTTTTTTTTTTTTTTTTTAATCCAAAAACTTCTGTTCCTTTCTCAACCTTGCATCATCGTGGCAGCGATTGAAGCTCTAGAGTACAAGTTTTAACTAAGATACATTTTGTGCTTCATCCATTCCAGTATATAAATATTCAAACAAATGAACAACTAAGCATAGGATGTATGGATCTTAGAAAGTTACTATAGTTACACTTTGGATAGATAAAGTTCTAATGACTGCAAAGAGCTTTGATCCTTTTTCTTTCTTTTTTTTTTTTTTTGCAAAAGTTGGTTAGCATGTCAGGGAGGGACATTGCTGCTTTATGACCTCAAGAATCCCAATAAGTCTCTTTTTTTTTTTTTTTTTTTGATATCTCAGGTTACTAACACTACAACTCCGTGTCTTCCCACCACTTCATTGTTGTTGAGTCAGACTAATCCTGGGCCTCAAACCAACCGTCCCCTAGCCAGCTGAGGATGTAAAGCGCGGGATGTGCAGGCAATGGGGTACTAATTTTACGGTAGCAGCCCAAGCTGGGTACCAGGGCCAGTCTTCAGTCATTGGTCACCAAGTCACACACCTCCCCACCCGAAGTGTTGACGATGCTCCTCCGAGGAATTCCGACCCCACACGGCCTCACTCCTGCGCACAAGCCACCATAATTTTTCTTCCATAGCAGTCCCCTGGTGAACTTAGAGCATTTCACAAATACTCCTTCTTCACCCAATTAACCCTAAACACCTCCCCACCCAATAAGTCTCTTTATCTGCAAGGGTTGCTCATCATCTCAGCACAACTGGAACTGGAAGATATAAACCATGCTGCCTGTAAAATCCTAATTTTCCCCTTGCGAGTCACTTTGCTTATTTAAGCTTATTTAAATGGTAAAAAAGTCATTCATCTAATAGAGTTAATTATAAAAAAAATTATGAACTACTAACACTTTTGTAAATTCCTCAAGACTTTCAATTCTCATATTTAAACGGTAAAAATAGTCATTATCTTGTAGGGCTACATTGCTTGTTAATTAAATATTTTTAACGACATAAAGAGATATAATTAGAAGATCAAGGAAAAATTTGTAAAAAAATCATAGTTCAGGGGATTTTTGCAATTAACTCTATCTAATATCACAACAAAATTTTACTAAGAGTTAATTACAAAAATCCTTATGAACTATGACCGTTTTGCATATTTCCCCTCGAACTTGTAATCATAGCACTTGGTATCTTCAAACATTTAATTGAATACTTCATGCAATAGTGTGGTTTTTAACTTGTTTAAATAAGTTTAGAGATTAAAAATGCTACAATTGATAGTTCAGTGTTCAGAGTTCAGGAGGATTTTATTTATTTATTTTTCAATTAACTCTTTTAAAAATGAAAAATTTTGAACAAATGAAAGATTAGTGAATTCATCAAAGCTTTGTTTAACACATTGGAACAAAGAATGTTTTGTCCCCGCTGCTAATACTCCGTATTAGTGAATATACAAAATAAAGTAAGAGCCACTAAACTACAAAATGTAGAAATAATCTCATAAGAAATGATTATACAAAATAATTAATTAACTATTTACTCAATGAACATTGTCTTCCTAGGAATCTTTTGAACATGATGCTCTTTTTCTCATGATTTACAATAGATTCTTTACTAAGACAATAATGAGATTGCAACAAAAGTTGTTCAAAAACTTAAATTGAATATTATTAAAATAACTTTGATTTGAAAATATTCTATTCAAAGGAGTCTTATTAGCTGATTAACTGAGCTAAAATTATATAACATATATCACATATAATGGTCCAAAAGCCTAAAGGGATCAATGATTCATAATCGTTGACATATATTAGACTAACTCTTCTGTTAAGGAATCGTTTGCCAAGATGTAAGAAACAAATTAGTCACCTAAAAGTTGGTCACAAATTAATTTGAAAATGACTCAATTTTGAAGTTTTTGTGGAATGCTCATATATTAGACTAATATGTAGTTTAGCTGCTCAGCCTCATGATAATCCTCTTATCGATGTACTAAAAAATTATTACCATCTAATATGTGATCGGAAATTTAATTTTAAACACTTTGAATCTTCTGTTTCATTCTTTATTTTATTTTATAGATATACGCCACGGTATTTAACTAAAATCCTATCAAGTAATTAGTGAATCGTAAGGAATAAATGTTAAAAACAAGTGGTGTATATCCATAAAATCAAATAGGGAAGGAAACACAAAGTATAACAAAATATACATTGAAATTTTTAAATGACTTTTGAATATGTTTTGGCATTTCAAATCTTCTGTTCCATTTGTTATTTTAATCTCTGTTTCAGTTTATAAATACACGTAATGTATATTTAACTAAAACCCTATCAAATAATTAGTGAATCTTAAGTATGCGTGTTAAATACACGTGTCCTATATTTTAGACTGAAACAGGGAATTAATGTAACATAAGATATATAGGGATTTTTTAGGCAAGATTAATCTGAAATTGTTCCAACAAATTTTTATGGCAATCCTTTATCCAAGGTGTAATAAACAAATCTTAATAATTGGTTGAATGTAGATCGCCAAATGACTCGATATATAATTGAAATTGTGAACGAAATGTTTCTTAGAAGATTCCAATAAATTCTAATGCTAATCCTTCCTATTTATACTTTTTCTATGTAGAAGTAAACATCAATAGGTCCACTCCATCAGCTAAGGATGCCATAAAATATTTTCATAATAGAACACAAACAAATAAGTTTATACTTTGTAGCAAAATGGCTTTGATTGGTTTTGTTTACCCACCAAACTTCTCCGACTCTCAAGTAACACCTGTAAATTAAAGCCTTCTTCAGGATTGTCTCCCTCCAGTTCTCCTTTCTGATTTATATCAGCTATTTGATGCCTGAATCCCAAATATCATGGATTTGGAGATGAAAAAGTAGCATATATTTTTCTGGGATGTTTGAAAATCCACATGAAATTTCAGCAGAAGAGAAAAAAGGGTTCTTTGTCAAAGACAATATGGGCTTGGAAATTGTTATTTCTGTGACACTACTGTTAGTGGGCATAGCTGTTTTGGTTATAATCCATGTTTGTATTGTGAGTAGAGCATTCAGAAGAAATAGTAGTAATAACAATATGGCTGCTGTTGTTGTCCAAAGAAATAGAAGAACTCCAAGCTTGTCCCAAGATGAAATCAAGAATTTGCCAAGTTTTGATTATTGTATTAGGGTTGATGATCAAGAAAAAGAGAGCAGCAGTAGCAGCAGCAATACTTTGGAATGTGCTGTTTGCTTGGAGAATTTCAAGGAAGGTGAAAAGTGCAGAATTTTGCCTAAATGTGATCATTGCTTTCATGCTGAATGCATTGATTCATGGTTGGTAAAAACAGGAGCTTGTCCAATTTGTAGAACAGGAGCTGCTATTTCACCAAAAATTGAAGGGGAAAACAGCAATGATCAGATTGAAGTTGGACTTGAATTGACATAGGAGAGAATATTTCAATTCAGTTTTGGTTTTTGACCCTTTTTTTTTCAAGTTGCACAGCTTACAAAGGACTTGGTAAGTCATGGCATACTTTTGTAGAACTTTTAATTTTAACCTTTTTACATTCAAAAAGGTCAGTCAAGAATTGCATGCATCTGGCCTGCTGCATTATGTGTCAACAAAACAATAGAAATTTTGTTGGAATTTTCTTTCTTTTTAAAGAAACAATTTTTGCTGGACCATTTGAAGGAGCCACTTGCCAATTGCCATTTACAAAAATTCGTTTGAAACCGGTTTATATAGAAGACGCGATTCATATATAGAAGACGCGATTCATATATAAAACACGAAAATGTATCTTTTTAGACGCGATTCATATATGAAATTGTGATTCTAATTTTTTTGCCGTTTTTATAATGCATTAAATCACAATTAACTCTACATATTTGATTGCCATTTCATAATGGAGGATAATTGTAAAGAAATTTTGATGTATTATTTACAAATACATAGTCGAAGCAGCACTAAAATCATCCACCTGAAAGGATATTTCTCCACCTTCCCCCTTTGTTTCCCTTGAGTTTCTTTACTTGTCCTGTTTGGGTAAAGAAGACGGTTTGGACTTTTGAGTGTTTGTTTTGGGCTGTGCTTAATTATGAGAGGCTGGAATTAGATTGGGTGTTCTCTTTTACTTTTGTTCATTAGAGGTACGACTACAAATTACTGGATATTTGTTAATTTAGAAAGGGTAAATTATACAAATCGTTCCTTAATTTAGGGGTTAATTTTGAATTTGTCCTTCGATTTTAAAACGTTCCATTTTATTCTCCTCATCTTGCATTTTGAATTTTAAATCGTCATCGGTATGTTTTCCATCTATGTGTAGACATGTTACGTCTCTCATGTGCGTGTCACATGACAAATCGAAAGCCAAGATGAACGAATTTCGATTATCATTTATTTGTTAATTTAAAAATTGTACCGAATTTGTCTTTTCATCTAATTTTATTTGATTTTTTAATAGAAAGTATACATGTATACAATGCACACATGTATATTTTTCCTTAAAAACTAGATAGAGTTAGATAAAAGAACTAAAGTGCAAATTTTTGAAATCAGATCCTCTATTCAAGATTATTTCTGTCATATTCTGTCCAATGTCCAAAACGACGTAGTTTAACTAAAACTAGAGACTAAAAGCATAAATATCACTAAAATCACTTCACAATTATTAGACCCTAACCAAGGAATGAGTGAACCCTACGACGTAGTTTTATTTTAGACATAATAAAACAGAGATAATCTTAGACAGAAGATCCCAACTCTTATCTTTTACATTTGTTGGAAAGACTTGTTTCATCAATCACATCTAAAAAGATACATTTTCGTCACACACATTCAAAAATTGTACCGAATTTGTCTTTTCATATAATTTTATTGATTTTTTAATAGAAAGTATGCATGTGTATAATGCCTGTGACACATGTATATTTTTCGTTAAAAAGGTAGATAGAGTTAGATAAAAGAACTAAAGTACAAATTTTTTAAATGTGATTGATTAAAAAAGTTTTTCAATAAAATGTGAAGAACATTTTTTTGCAAATTTTTAATAACAATAACTAAGCATTTATTCTACTAAATGGGTCAGTTATATGAATCATATTTTCTCACCGTATTCAGCTAAAACTCATTTTTCTTTTTATATTTAAATATAATATATTTGTTCTTATAGTTTCTTTGCAATTTTAAAAAGAAACACTTTTCATAACTTGTCTGGAGAAGGGATATCAAGTTAAAAATGAAAGGAAAGGAATTTAAATTCAAATAAATAATTTGGATAATGTAATTAAAACTTTTTAAAATCGAATATAAAAGTGAATTATATTTGGGAGAAAGGCGAAAAAGGTCAACCAACTATCACCAATTATGAATTTTGGTTACTCAATTTGTTTTTGGCAAAAAAGTTATCGAACTATCTGTTTATGCAAAAAAAATCATTCCGCCTAATTTAGGCGTTAAAAATTGATGGGAGTGAAGCATGCGAGGTGCACAAGGGATTTTAAGGGGCAAAATGTAAAATAACATGTTTTTTTTGGCAGTACCAAATCCGTCAAAATATCCTCTCCAAAGCAAACTCAAAATCAGTTTCCCTTATAATGATTCCTCTGTTAATTTTTCTCAATTCTCTGTTGCTACCACCAATTTTTTATCAACAATACTTTTGGCATTGGGCTGAAGAAACCTCTGACTCAGGAGTGATACACTTTACCTGCACGGTTATGATTCTAATTCAAAGTACAAAATTCAAAATCAGATAGCTTTTCATTATAAATGAATTCGGAGTTCTCGGAAAGATTTGAAGTTCTTGTCTTTTGTCTTGTGATGCTCATGTTCGATTAGTTCTCAGAATGTCGGGCATGCATTTTCTTGGGATTACAAAATAATCTCACAAGGTTGATCATGTTTTGCAGGCTGGATCAGCAAATTGCTTCTCATATGGCATGACGTGGAAAGGTGGAAAGGAAGAAAGGATTTGCTGTTAGAGTTTTAAAATAAAAATAAAAAGGATGAGAGAGGCCATGGTACTGCAAGGGGATTCTGTCATAAAAATAAAAACCATTACTGTGGTCAATTTTTAAGGGGATTCCAATTAAATAGATACCGCAATTAGATGAGAGGTAAATACTCATGAATTTGTACTTTGTGAAGCAGTGGCGGAACTAGAATGAAAATTTAGGGGGGCTTAATTTAATTTTCTTTTAACTAAGTAAATGCATGCATTTAACAATTCAATTATCAAATCAACCATTATAAAAAAATAATATATATATATATATATGTATTTTTTATGAATCCGTTCGTTCAATTGTGTCGATAATGAATCTTACGTGTATTATGTGTTTCACTCTTTGTTTCATTTTATGATATTTAATATTTTATTCCTCATTTTATTTTATTTTATATTAAGACAACACATTTTTTTATTAAAGTTAAAAAATAACACAAAATTAGACCAATTTTATGATAAAACTTTATCACTTTTTCTTTTTATTTTAATTTTAATTCTCTTTATCTTCATCCTAATATTAAAAACATAAATACACTTTATAGTAAGAGAATAATTTTTCACGATTATATAATTAATTCATAGAATTTTAGGAGAATTTTTGTAATTATTTACTAATTTATCATGATTATGTAATTAATTCATAGAATTTTAGGAGAATTTTTATAGTCATTTACTAAAGAAATATGTTGAAGTTTAAATAAAGTTGATGGGCTGAAAGGTAAAATTTTATAATTTTTGGAAAGAAATTTAATATAGGTAAACATTTAAAAAATACTTGGAGGGGGCTGGAGCCCACCCGAGCATCCATGTAGATCCGCCCATGTTGTGAAGGGTTTGGTGTCTTATAAATGGCTGAATGATTTGATATCCATGAGAACTGAAATTTTATTAGATTTGCTAATAGATGAAGAAGATGAAGGAAGATGATGTGGACGACAACCCTATTTTCCCAAAAAAGATACGACATGGTTTTGACATTTCAAAGAAGGAGTTGACATTTGTGTCCTTTAAAATTTATTTCCATCGTACGTTTACAGAATAAATTGACGGAATGACTTCTTACATCAAAAATAATAAATGGGTGATCTTTTCGCTAAAAAAATTTAAGTGACCAAAACTAATAATTTATTGTAGTTTGGTGACTTTTTGGCCTTTCTTGCATTATATTTTAAGTTGACTGATGAAACTTTTTAAATAAAGATATGAAAGTCAATTGTACTCCAAGTTGATAGATATTATTAATATAAGGGAGAATGGCAATTTTAGTCCCCAATGTTATAGGTAGTGGGTCCCGAGTGTTATTTTTTGACTAAGGAAGTTATAGTTTCACTAATGTTATAGTTTCACTAAATACATTTGACAGAATTGTCGAATATTTAACAGACTCGAATCTCTCCAGTTATGCTTGCGAATCCATTCATCACCTAATATTGTTCTTAGCTTGCAAAAGCTCTTTGTTCTATCAGCCATGTAATGAATATTGTTCATTAGGAAAATGTGCCGCAATGAATCATCTTTGTATAACTTGGACTTGTCTTCCAAGTTGCACTCCATAATTGAAAGGAGAGATCTGAAATGCAAAGCCACTGGGCAAGCATAAGACCTTTCATTGCTATTATTATCCTCTTCCCTCACTCGGCTTGTGTCTGGTGAACGAGAAACTTGGCCTTCCTTCTCATGCTCCTTCAGTAGCACATCAAGGGTCTTACCATAGTTTGCAAGAGTTTTGATGTAATTCATAACATACCTAGTGAGATGGTGGATTCCACCACCAGGAAAAGGATTAGCTGATATGTTCGCTGCAACAGCATTCTCAAATTCAAGAAAGGTTGCCTTTGCACAGTCGCCCAATCTCCTTAAAACATCCTGGCTCTCTGTTCTAACACTTGTTTCAGTGTCACCCAGATACAAAGCGTCGATGTCAGACATAAGATCTGTAATAACCTCATACATGTCAAGAATCCTGGACAACTTTTCAGCCTGATGGGGACCAATAGCTATAGCTTCAGCAAAATTCAGGAGCTGCAATATTGAAGCTTTTGATGACTCGGCAAAACAGGCTAAACTAACTGATTCAAGCTCACCAAAAATCTGATTGCTCAGCCATTTTTCACTAGCAAGATAAACACGGACTTGTGAAGGAGACAGTAATCCTGCACTTGGGCATCCCATTGAATTCATATGTCTAGATCTGGATGAACCAGCCATATGCAAGTATTGTGGTCTTCGTTATGTTCAGGATCATGTCAGTCACCATCACTAATACTTTTGATTTTGATCAGAGAGATTACTAACCGAATCAGATCTGTTAAATAGCCAACAATTCTGTCAAATGTTTTAATTGGACAAATTTTGAAACATTGGGGACTTTCCTGATCAAAAAATAGCATTGGGGACTACTTTTACCACTGCCTATATCATTGGGGACTAAAATTGCCATTGGCTCTTAATATAAAGTACAATAAATGTCATAAAACACACAAATTACACATAATTTAGGAACACAACCATTCCTGCACCATTTTCTTAAATACCTAGTTTTTGAGTTCTATTCTCCTAAGGTTTATGTCATAGCCTAATGTATGCATGTGAACCAAACAACCTTGAGAATTTTTATTTTAGTTAAAAACAACAATTTTATTAACAACTAAATATGTATATTACAGTTAACTGGTTGCTATTTACTAATAATTCAATGAATGAGTTTCCACTTTTACCTACCTAACCATTTAGCAACTAATGTCTACTTCCACTTCTTTTTCCTACTCTCACCTAGATCACAAATTTTAAAAACAATATCCCAAAGTATTTGAGACGAGATCCTCTCTCTAAGATTATCCTGTCTTATCATATCTTAAATCAAAACTACGTCATAAAGTTTACTCATATCTTGGTTATGATTTAATAATTGTAAAGTAATTTTAGTGATATTTATACTTTTAGTCCTTAATTTTAGTGAAACTATATCGTTTTGAACATTAGACAGAATAATATTGAACAGAGGATCTGGTCTCAATGTATTTCAATCTTTATCTAGTACCATATCATCAAGAATGTCATAACAAACTCCTTTTTAAGAGTTCTTCAGTTTCTATAAACAAACATTGCAGTACCATTATCAAAGTAAAGATTGAATATGTTGAGTGATTTGATGTAAAAGAAATTTGAACAAATTCTCACCAAATAGAGGAATTTTTCAAGAGAAATTTCTCATTGAAAGATAAATACAACTCCAAAAAAAAGAGAGACATTAACTCTTATAAGAAGAGACTAAAATATGAGTTTCCAAAAATTTTAAATTTGATGGGTTTCTCTCTCCTCTATGAGAGAAACTCTCATTTAGAAAGATAATATCATTTTTAAAAACCCATGAGAATTGATAGAAATTTTATTAATAGATATTGTCAAATTGGGTAATTCATCCTAGTAGTTTATTAATTGAGGGATTGAACTCGATTTGATTTTCAAAATTAATACTAGTGGAAAGATAATGAGCTTTCAATCTTTTTGCAAATTCTAATCAACAAAACTATGGAACAAATTAATGAAATCCTTGCATACGATTTAGCATTGCATCTAATTTTACTATTAAGATCACTATAGTTGCTGACAAAAAGGTAGTATAGTGTAGGTACAGGAATATATATATAAATTCCAGATAAAAAGGAAAAGTATGAAAATAGAGAGGATAGGGAAGGATAAAAGTCATGAAACATAGATTTTCTTAGTGAGTCGGTTGATCTAATAGAGCTTTTTTTTATCTTATGTAGGTTTGTTCTTAGCTAATTTTGGCTTTCTGAAGCTAAGAAATACAGGGAACTTAGAGATGGATGATATAGTACTAAATAGACTCCAACAGTTTAAACTAACAGCCTCAGAAGAAGAAGGGGTAATACAGGAAACACATGATTTCTAGAAGGGAATGGAAGAGTGTGCAAGAAGCTTAGTAATGATAAATTTAGGGAGTGTGTTGCAATGATAAATTTACTGTATAACCCTTCACAGTTTTTTAAGCTCATAACCTACATCTTGCATGGTAGAAATGCATGTTGTTTGGATAAGTAGAGGTTGAACTGTGGACCTGAAATACTTAGGAACTGTAGATTTGCATGTTGTTGGCTGGTTTTGTGCTTTTCACAATTCTGAAATCACACCCTTTCACAGTCCTCTGCGTTCACAGACCTTGCGGTTATGAATTTGTGGATAATGTAGTATAACTTATGGACTAATGTGGAAAGGACTGTGTGGGACAGATTGTAGGCAAAGGGGATGATTGGATATTTCTTTTGGGTGGAAATACTGTATGCTAAATTGCCTGTTGCATGACAGGTAATATTAAAAATGCTTAGAATCTTAAGGTGTACTTCATATACATACACATTATAGCATTTTGAGGTTATTTTGAGATATACAATTTGTGGATAGAATGTGATCTCTATTGTATTATGACTCACCTCTGGTGAATTTTGTGGAGGCATGTAATATGCTGTAAAAGGCCTAGTTGCCTCATGAACTACAGTGAAATTTACATGCTTTTATTATCAAACACAAAGGGGATGCCCTGTGTTTCTTTTGTAATAGATAGACTTTGAATATAATGTGCAGGAATGTTGAAACTGGAGGATTTTTGATGTGTTCTTACTTTAGAAAATGGAGGATTTTTCTATATAATGTCCACTTTCACTCTATTCAACTCATCTTCCATTCTTCTTTTTTCTATTTTTGATGTGTTCTTACTTTGGAAAATGGAGGATTTTTCTATATTAATCTTCAAACATTAGCACTCTTTATATACTTCCAAAATTATTTTTTTGCCCAAACCTGTTGGACATCTGATTTACAAAACAAAAGAGAATCATCTGCAAAAAGTAAATAAGTAATAGCTGAACTTTTTTTAACTGAGTAATAGCTGGACTTTTTTTTATTGATTTTCAGATCTTCTAAACCTCCTTTCTTAATAGCTTGTTTGATAGGGGATGAAAATTTTTCTGAGCAGATTAAATAAAGGTATGGAGATAGAGGATTTGCTTGTCTAATTCCTCTAGTTGGTTTAATGTAACCATGGGGGATTCTATTGATATTGAAAGAAAAATAGAAAGCTTTGACATAACTGAGAATCTATTCAATAAATTTACTAGAAAATCCCATTTTTTTAAAAACCTTTTCTAGAAATATTCATTCAACCTTATCATAAGTCTTAGACATGTCTAATTTTAGGGCTAAGTACCCATCATATCCACTTCTTTTGTTATTTAAATAATGAAACATTTTTATTAGCAATAGCACATTGTCTAAAATTTGTCTTCCTAAGATAAATGTAGCTTGGTTACCACTTATGCAATGATTCAAACAGTTTTTCAATCTCTCATCAATTATCTTATAAATGAGTTTATAAATCACATTACACAAACTGATTGGCCTGTAATGACTAATATAATTTGGGTTTTTAACTTTAGAAATAAGGGAGATAAGGGTATGGTTAAATGCATGCAACATATAGCCCATATTAAAAAAGCTTTTTTAAGACATGCCAATAGTTTTTTTTATTATTATTAAATGTTTTGAGTGTTGGAAAACACTCTTCCAAAAAGCCTGTAATGCTCATAATCCCATTTACAATCTTAAGCCTAATGGGAATATGTTCATAATAGGTGTTGCCAAAAGGAGTAAATGTGGAATATGTCCAGATCAGTGAGATAAGAAAGCTGGACTTTCAGTGACACAATGTTTTTTATCAACTTGAAAGTGTTAAAGATAAGATCATTCAAAACAAAACCAGCATTTTCAAAAGCAATACTATTCCTTATTTTCCAAATGCACCAGCAAATGATAGATGGGCCAATTTTTAGAAGGAAGGCCTGAGTTTCAGAAGTAGCTGTGGTGTGCCACCAGGAATGAAGGGTTAAATTTATTGACTCATGTTATGTTAAGATTCCCACCTCTGCGCCAAAAATCTTCCAGATCTTTCTAGCCCACAGACAGCCAGCAAATATGTGATTAACTGACTCTTCATTAACACCACATAGGTGACAGTAAAAAGGGCCAACAATATTCAGCTTATGAAGCTTGTTTCCTAAGGGGAGTTTATCAAGCACCAATCTTAACATAAAGAAGGAGATCTTAACCGGTATGAATTGATCCCAGATGAAGTGTACAAATGGAGTTATAGGCATGACATTGCCTTTAATCAGTTGATATGCAGAATCAGAAGAGAACTTACCTGAGTGAGTAGGCTCCCAGATCAGTCTGTCTAGCTGGCTAGGTTCTGGAGAAGGCAGAGAGATCAGAGATTGAGTAAGACTCTCAGAAAATAAATCTCTGAATTTATTGACATCCCATCCATTCTCTCCAGTGATCTGATCAAGTCTGAAGTCCCCATGCATCTGCACCATTTCACCCAGTCTGCCCCTGCCAGACCATTTATCATACAAGAGGCTGAATTTCCCTTTTCCAGGCAACACACGTATATGTTCTTCTGAGCTATGTGCAACCTTCATGAGTCTCAACCAAGTAGTAAAGTTTCCTTTTCGATGTTGTACCTGTAGAGGATGTTTGTTCTTGCAATATTTTGACCACAGAAATTCTGCCCACAAAGTGGACCTTTGCCTAAACCTCCACCATAGTTTATATGCCTGAGCTGTCACTACTTCTTGAAAATTTTTGATTCCTACTCCCCCTGCATCTTGGGGAAGACATAATTTTTTCCAGCTGATCCAATGGTATTTGTGCTTCTGCTCAGAGGATGCCCAAAGGAAATTTGCCATTCTAGACTCAATCTGATTCATCACCTTTTTTGGGGGATTAAGACTCATAAAGGTATAAAAAGGAAATGAGGCTAATATACTTTTAATTAGAGTAATCCTACCTCCAACTGATAGAAATTTAGAGTTCCATACATCTATTTTCCTTTCAGTTTTCTGAATTAAGTGTGAGTATTGCGCTGCTGGAATTCTCTTGAAGTGTAGTGGAATCCCTAAATATTGGATAGGAAAAGACCCTCTAGAAAACTTGGTAATTCTACCCACTAGTTGCCTTTTATGTGTTGGGAGTATACCATCTGGTTCTAGTGCTCTTTTTGGATGCATTCCTGATAGAGTTTTCTTGATTTCTAATTCTTCTATAGGTTTGATTAGAGCTTTATTCTTGGTGCTGAATATTGTTCTAGGGATTCCTTGTAGCATTTCATCAGAGAGAGATAGAATTGTGGTAGTAAATAGACTCATGTATTGTATCATGATTTCTTCTATAACCTCTGATTCAGAACTACAAATAGTACCATCCTCCCTTATTAATGTTGACATAGTATTTCTTTTTCTCATTTGGGCTGTGGACAAGTGGAACAAATTGGTGTTTCTATTCCATTCCCTTAACCACTTAACTCTTTGACTCCAGTGTTGTTCCTTATTTTTATAAGTTTTATCCAAGTTTACTTTTAAGTTCTTCTATTTGTGTCAGTCTTTTTCTCCCCCATCTTTCCTCAACTCCTTCACTACTTCATTTAATCTCCTGATTTAATTGCTTGAATTAAATAATCTGGACTTATTCTATTTTAGTAGTTTGTCCATCTATTATTAAAAACAAACATTCTCTTGACTTTATGGTGAGCCTTGTTAGTGTCCAAAATTAACAACTTGTAATCAGATGAATGTTTCACTTCCTGAATTACTACTACTTCCTCAAACAATAACATCCACTCATCTGAGGTAAAAATTCTGTCTATTCTCTCTTTAAAAAATCCTTTTATTTTTCTATAATTAGCTCAAGTCCATAGTTCTTCCTCATATTTAATCTCACCCATTTCTAGGTGTCTCTAGAAGTTGAACATTAAAAGAAAGAAAAAAAATATTTATCTGGAGGTGCATTCACAATACGATTCCAGTTGAATAAAAATCTGGCAAGAAATAGAGGGTTATCGGACGACATTTGTATATAGTATGGAGAAGAGGAGGAAAATCTTATCTATATGTTTTTCAAGTGCCCTAAAATCCAAGTAATGTGGAAGATTGCACCAGTACAATAGAATGATAAAGTCCTGTAGTCAAAGGAGTTCATAGGCTAGTTAATCAACATATACAATCTCAAGGAGGTCAAGGAACTAGAGAGCAGGTTAAAACTCACATTCTATTTGCTTTCGCAAACTTAGAAAGTTTGGAATAAATGAACATTTCAATGCCAGAAGACAACTAATTTGAAGATTATTCGAATAGTCCAGAGGGAATGACTAGAATTTGAAGAGGCTATGGATCCTAAAAGGAAAAAGAGACAAACCATAATTAAAACCAGTAAGAGGATCTAAGGCTAGACAAGACATTCTCCAAGATGAGTGAAAATCAATGTATATGCAAATTAGGAAGAGGGAGTGGCAGCTTGGGAAATAATCATTAGGAATTATGAATGCAGCCTAATCCATACAAGCTTAGTTGCTAGGGAGAGAGCACACTCTCCAATGGTAACTGAAATGAAAGCAATCTAGGAAGGGCTACTGCATGTTGTAAAGAAAAATTGGTTGAGAGTAGAAATACAATCTAATACCAAGGCTTTAGTCTCTAATCTACAACAGAAGAGAATAATCCAGACTGTCCTAGTATCTATAACTGAATATATTTTGCTGTTAATTAGTCATTTTGAAAGCTGTAATTTCTCTTATGTTTACAAAATAGAAAATATATACCCTCAATTGCTAGTAAGAGATGTTGTAGAGAATATGTGTAACAAAAGTTGGGAGGGAAACTTTCCTAATTGGCTACAAACAACTATGTATAGTGATGTACAACCATTTGTTTAATTGTATAATATTTCTATGAAATGAAGATATTGCTTTCGGGAAAAAAAAGGAAGATAAACAAATATATTCAATATAGAGAAGGAACAATCAAATTAAAAAGATTTAATTGCAAAAAAAATCCTAAACTACGGCTTTTATACAAATTTTCCCTCAAACTTTTAATTGTAACACTTTGTATCCCTAAACGTAGTAATGCACTCTTTACGAGAAAGTGATTTTTAACCCATTTAAATAAATTTAGAGATTCAAGACTAAATTAAAAGTTCAAGGAGGAATTCGCAAAAACTTAATAGTTCATGAGTATTATTATTATTGTTATTTTTTTATTTTTACAATTAATTCAATTAAAAACTCAAGAAAGTCTAACAAATGTGAAACCAACAATGATGGGCCGACCCAAAACAAGCCCATTTTAACTCTTGAAATTTGTTCCAAGATTGTCAAAAGTAGGAGTATTCAACAAAATTAAAAATCCGCCCACACTGACCAAACCACACCGCACCACACCACACTGTATAGATTAAAAATTGCAATTTTATTTTTCTTAACGGTTGGTTTTGGTTTCAATATTTTAAAACTGCATGGTGTGGTGCGGTTTTATTTTATAAAATTGAAACTGTAAAAAAATTGCATCGCAAGAATATTGTAATAGTAATATAATTCTATATATAATATTACATAATAAGCATTGATAATTTGACTTATTTGTTTGCATTTAGCCACTTATCTTACCTTTATATTATTATTTCAAAACCTAAATAAGTTAATATCTTTTATTTTTGTTATTTACCCATAGTTTTCTTATTCGCGCTTCTATATTTTATTTGTTATACATATAAACAAAATGGTTATTAGACTCTTCTATATAATTAATTGAATCATGAATTTTTAATTTTTTAATTATTATAATGTGATATTTATTTTATGATGTATGGATATTAGTCTTTTTGTGATGCACTTGCATAATTGTATTACTAAATTACAAATTTGTTGAAAATATTATCACAGTAGATTAATAATATACTAAGAATATTTGTATTTAGTTATAAGTATAGTTTTGAAAGCATGATAATAATTACAAACGTGCATTAATTCTAATATACTTTTTATGTAATATAATATTTGTTTAAATAAAAATTTTCCATATATTCAAATTTATCGTTATTTTTCAATTTTTGTGATTTCAACCCGCATACACCGCACCGAAAAATGTACACCGCAAATCATAGCTTTAAAATTTTAATGGTTGATTATGATTTTCAATTTTTACGAACCGCAAATCATAGTGCAGTTAAAAATTTTATGTAAAACCGTTCAAACTGTACCCTGTACACCCCTAGTCAGAAGCATCATTAGTTGGTTGGTCAAATTTTTGTTCCAGCCAAGATTTTGTTAAACATAATTCCTCTCCTTGTGGACAAATAATAATAATAATAATAATAGGGAAAATTTTGAAAATGGCACCTATCAATTCGTTATTATAAAATAAGGCGTAACTTTAACATATTTCTTATTAAGACCGCTACAATAATCTTATTGTTTTATATAATTAGAAAAATACTTTGTTATCTTCCTAAATATCTATACAGTAACCTACACTCAATCACTATTATCTTTAAACTTTTTATCATTAATTTAAATTAATCATAAAAATTAAAGCCACCACACAAAAGTAGAATCCTATAAACGAAAGATTTAAATTGGCCATAAAAATGTTAAAAAAAAATAGTGTTTAAAAGTAGATTATTGTATAGGTAATGAGAAAGATAACAAATTAAATATTTTTCTAGTTATATAAAATAATAAAATTATTTTAATATCTTTAATAATAAATATATAAAGTTACACCCTATTTTTTAATGATGATTTGAGAGACACTATTTTTTCAAAATTTTCCATAATAATAAATCAGGAAACTAACACATAATTGCGAATGTTGGTCATATGAATCATATTAGATTTGAATGCCCTACTAATGATTTAGCATGTATTTGTAGTTGTCACTAGAAAGAATTTTGCATGGTTTTGAATCTTCTATTTCAAAATTAGTGTTTTACTTCACGTTTTACGTTTTTTAATTGAGTCACATTATAAGTAAAATAAATTAATTTTAAATGGATTATTATTGATATTAAATAAAAAATATTTTACCCAATCAAAGTAGTAGAATAGAAAATAATACACTAATTTTGACACATAAATTTAAGACCATTTTGATTTTGGGCTGGATAGGCAAAGGCAATGATATGAACCTCGCCCCAGTCTTTGTAGAAATTGTCCACTAGACACCAACCTTTAGGCCTTCCTCTTACCCACAAAAAAGAAAAAAAATTATTTTTCTCTATTATAAATCTCCTTAATTTTGTTTTAACATAAATTTCTTATAATTTTCAAGGTTGGACAAAGCACAATTTAGAAATATTATTGATGACTAATAAATAGTCTTTGGCAAGTACTTAGATAATAGTAATTCATTTTACAAAAAAAAACTCTTGTAAAATCGTTTCATATATAAAATTTGGTTAATATATAAAATCGATAATTAATCGTTGTTGAGATAATGATTTTAATTTTCTATAACTTTGATTATACGTCAAAATTGTGATTAATTTGTCGTTGCATATATAAATAGTAATCACAAGGACACCAACTATTCTTTTTGAATTAGTATTTATTTATTCGACTGTAACTAGATTTTCTAAGCAAATAATAATGATATAAATGATTCACATGGAAGTATTTCAGTAAATATATTCCAAGATATTCTAATTGCTAGTGAGGGCCTGAGTTATGACTTATGTCCACAATAACCGTGAAGAGAAATCAATACACTTATTTTATTTATTAATTTTCATTTTAAGATGTATAGAGATTAGATAAAGACTTAGGCGGTGTTTAGTTTGGGGAATCAGAAATAAGAGTAGAAAATAGAATAAAGAATGATGTTTAGTTGGAGGTAGTGATTTCGTGTGGGAGATTTTGTTTCCCAAATATTGAGGAAACAAGAATTGGTACGTTAACACAATTCGCAGATTGAAAAGAATTAAAAATGAAAATCATATTGTTTTCTTGTGCATTGCTGAACCTAAGTTGCATCAGAATGAGTCGGTTGTTATAAGGAATAAATTGTGGTTTGAACAAGTAATTGTTAGTGCGGAGAACAGATTGTGGATTTTCTTTACTGATGCTATCCAGTGTGCTGTTGTTGATCAAGGTTCTCAACATATATCTGTTTCTGTGTCTTGCTCAAGTTGGTTGTCCCCCGTGATAATCTCATGTGTTCATGGGTTCTCGACAGTTGTTGGAAGACGAGATTTATGGCAGAATTTGACAGGAACGCCGAGAGGGAATTTGGAATGGATGGTTTGGGGGATTTTAATGTTATCACTTCTCCTGTGGAAAAAAAAGGTGGTTGTGGATTTCACCATAGAGAGGCACAAGAATTCTTGCAGTTTATTGACACTAATGAATTGGAGGATGCGGGGTTTGTTGGATCTAGATTTACATGGTGTAATAATTGGAGTAGGCCGCCATGGATTTGGAAGAGGTTGGATCGTGCCTTGGTGTCGGAAGCTTGGTCTGATCGTTTTGTGTCGTCGGTGCAGCATTTGAGTAGAACGGGTTCGGACCATGCACCACTCCTCCTTTCTTTGAAACTTAGACAGTCCCTGGCGCCAAAAATATTCCGGTTTCAGAACTTTTGGACTTTGCGCCAGGATTTCTTGCATGTGGTTTCGGAAGCGTGGAATTCTCCATCTCCTGCCCGTCCTTTGGTCCGATTTTGTCAGAAGTTGAAATCTGTGAAGCATGCTCTTATTACCTGGAATCTCTCTAGGGTAGGGAATATTTTTGATCGTGTCAGGATCGCTGAGGAGAGTGTTCAGAAAGCGGAATTGGTAATGGAATGCTTGGATAATGCTCAGTCGAGGGAGGCTTTAAGTTCTGCTCAAGCTTCCCTCCAGAGGGCCTTGTATGATGAGAAATGCTTCTGGCGTCAGAAATCCCACGTGAAGTGGCTTGACTGTGGGGATAAAAACACTAAGTTTTTCCATGCATCGGTTAAAGCTAGGAGGGCCCGGGCTGGTATTCATGTCATTAGAGGATCGGATGGTGGCTTGTTAAGTGATGAGTCTGAGATTCGTTCGGCGGCTGTGAGATTTTTTGATGATTTGTTGTCTGAAGCCTCGCCGGTAGTAGACTACTCTCGACTTGGGGTTATCCCTCATGTTTTGGATGGACAAGATAATGATATGTTGGAGGGGGATCCTACGATGGAGGAGATCCGTATGTCTTTGGATGACATTGATGATTCGAGTGCTCCGGGGTCGGATGGATTCTCGAGTTGTTTTTTCAAGGTGGCATGGGATGTAATCAAAGGGGATCTTTATGATGCAGTTATGGAATTCTTTAGTGGTGGGGAACTCCCAAGAGGGATTACGGCAACGCTTTTGGTGTTAATTCCGAAATGTGACAACCCTCAGTCATTCTCTAAATTCCGACCGATTAGTTTGTGTACGGTCATCAATAAGATTATTATGAAAATACTTGCGAATAGGCTTCGTAATATCTTGCCTAGGTTGATCTCTATCCAACAGAGTGCATTTGTGAAGAATAGGGCAATATCCGATAATATTCTGTTAGCACAGGAAATTGTCCGCGCTTTACCGTCGAAGTCCTTATCCGGGAAGGTTATACTCAAGCTTGATATGATGAAGGCCTATGACCGTGTTTCTTGGGTGTTTCTGTGCGGTATTCTTCGAAGATTTGGATTTGGAGAGAAATGGATTGATATGGTTTGGAGAGGTATCTCTAACTGCTGGTTTTCGGTTTTGGTTAATGGTTCGCCGGCTGGTTTCTTTCGTTCTTCTCGAGGGCTAAGGCAAGGGGATCCGCTCTCCCCATCTTTGTTTATTTTAATGGCTGAATTCTTTTCTCGGAGTCTTAATAAGCTTCTGGATGTTCCAAATTTTTCTGCATTTCGGGGTCATCGGAATTCGTCCCCGATTACTCATCTCGCTTTTGCAGATGATATTTTAATTTTCTCCTCAGGTGACCGTAGTTCATTGTAGGCGGTTTGTCATGTCATCGCGGAGTATGAGGAATTGTCGGGACAGAAAGTTAATTATGATCAAAGTAATTTTTTTGTTGCCCCAAATTCATCACTGATTATCCGGAGGAGGGTAGCCAGAATTACTGGTTTTGTGCAGGCTGGTTTTCCATTTAAGTACTTGGGGTGTCCTATTTATTTAGGTCGAAAGCGGATATCTTTCTTTCAGGATATGGTGTCATCTATTCAACGACGGATTTCTGGATGGCAACACAATTTTTTGTCGTTTGGGGGCCGGATGGTGCTGATTAAACATGTTCTAGCATCCTTGCATACACATATATTGGCTGTCTCTCTTCCACCGAGCTCAATTCTGGCACAAGTTTCAAAACTTTGCGCTCGGTTTTTCTGGTCAGGAACCTCTGGTGATCGAAAACAACACTGGATATCTTGGAAGTCATTATGCCTTCCACAATTGGAGGGTGGGGTAGGATTTTGCCAGTTTTCGGTTATTGCGGATGCTTTTGCAGCTAAGCTCTAGTGGAGTTTCAGATCTCAGCAATCTCTCTGGGCAAGATATATGCGCGATCGATACTGTCGTGGGGTGCACCCTGCTATTGTGCAGACTTCTCGTAATGACTCCCATGTCTGGAGACGCATGCTTGAGATTCGTTCTGATTGTGAAAAGCATATAAGATGGGAGGTGGGTGACGGTGTTTTAGATGTGTTTTATGATAACTGGCCGTTCGTGGGGGATTTTTCTCGTTTTGCACAGGGCCCTGGGTTTACTTGGATAAGGGACTGGTGGATTAATGGAGCATGGAATATTGATCTAACCATCCCGGCTCAGGTGAGAGAGGCGATTGAGCAATTGTCTCTGTCATCTCAGAGTGCTCATCCTCTTTGGATGGGAAATTCTACAGGTATATTCTCGATCTCTTCGGCATATGATCTGTTTTGAGCAAAGGGACCTTCGTCCATATTCTTTAGAAGAATTTGGCAGCCGGGATTAGCTTCTAAAATGTCTTTCCTCATGCTTCGATTGTATCTTGGACGGATTCCTTTATCTATTTGGCTCCAGAGGACGGGACTGTGCGGGCCTTTTCCTTGTCGGTGCTGTGTCTTTCCACAAGAGGAGACTCTAGATCATGTGTTTGGAGGTGGAAGCTTTGCCTACCGGGTTTGGCGATATTTTGGGATGACTGTGGGGTTTTGTCGAATTCCTTTGACTTGGAGGGAAAATTGTTTACAATGGTGGTGCCTGAAGGGCAACCCGTATTATTTGCTTCTTTATCGATGGCTGCCTACTCTGATTTCCTGGCATTTGTGGAAGCGCCATAATTGTGAGTGGTTTGAAGGTAATGGGGCTTCTTGGAAAATGGTATGTGACTTGATTGTTAAAGACCTGCTTCTCCTATGGAGTGTGAGGTTTCCTTCTATCTCTATTCCGGGGGCTTGGCATGAGGTGTTTGATGTGGTGACTGGTATGCATGTCCCTTGTATTTTCACTCGAGTGGTTTGGTCTCGGCCTAAATCAGGATTGTTTAAATTAAATGTTGACGGATGTTCTCTTGGGAATCCTGGTAGAGGAGGAGGTGGTGCGCTGATCAGGGATTGGCGAGGTCGACTAGTTGCTGCTCGATTGATGGGTTATAATTTTGTTTCTAGTTTGGAAGCTGAGGTTCTAGCTCTATTAGCGGAACTTGAACTGGGTGATCATTTTGATATATCAGGAATCTATGTGGAATCGGATTCGGAGATATTGGTGAATCTTCTGAATAATGTGGAATCGCAAGATTTTTACTAGGATACGTCAGTTCTCGAGTGTTCTGTCCTTTCGGCATATTTTTAGGGAGGGAAATCAACCAGCAGATGGCTTGGCGAAGGAGGGTTGTTTCAGGCAACAGGATGTAGTGATCACTGGATTTTCTCAATTACCCTATTTGGTTCGAGGGTCTTTAAATATGGATCGCTTAGGTGTTCCTAGTTTCCGGTCTTCGAGGCAACATGTATAGTTTCTTCGTTGTTATTCGTACCTTGGTCCTTGTACACTCCTTTTTGGGGGTCATTTCTGTTCTATTAATAAAGTTGGGGGCGGTGCCCCCTATTTGAAAAAAAAAAAAAGAATTGGTAGGTTTTCTTTTTTTTTCATTTCATACGAAAAACAAAAAAAGTTTTTATTCTCTTTTTTTTTACCTTTCTCTTTTGTGCATTCTCTCACTTCTTTCTTTCCGAATATAACTCCTTCATTTTCTCTCACCAATATTTTAATATACTTGATAGCAAATTCGGATCGACTCACTCAAAATCTGAATATGATATGTTATGAAATCAAAAACTCTAGGATCGTTTTCGAATAAATCCAGCGAATAGAACAACCTAGAGATGACCAAATCCACGGTTCCGGTTCCGGAACCCTGGGCCCCCCTCAACTGGAACCGTAACCGAACCGCCTATGGGCGGTTTGGTTACGGTTCCAAACCGTGAATTAAAAAAAAATTATATATATTGCCACATCAGCATTCGCTGACACTTCACGTGGCGCGTGCTATAAAAAAAAATTACAGCAAAAAAAAAAGAAGCAACAGTCATTTGCTGACCATTGCCATGGTGGCAACGGTCCAAAATAAATTGATGAGGAACGGTCAAATAATTGACCGTTCCTCTCAATTCCTTTTTTTTTTAAATTTTGTTTTAATCTTTCCTAATCTACAAATACCCCTTATTTTTCATTTTTCCCACACAATTTCTACTCTTCTTTCTCAATATTCTAATTCTCTTCATCTCAATTTTCTCAAGCATCAAAATTCTATAAAATTCAATTCTATTTATTGTTTCTATTATAATTACTAGTTAAATTATTTATTATTGTTTTTAATATATTATTATTTCAATTTTTCATTCTAATTCTCTTCATCTCAATTTTCTCAAGCATCAAAATTCTATAAAATTTAATTCTATTTATTGTTTCTATTATAATTATTAGTTAAATTATTTATTATTATTTTTAATATATTATTATTTCAATTTCTCATTCTTTTTTAATCCTTTTGAATTTTTTTATAAAATGGATAGTTTTGGTTCTACATCCCAACCAATTAATATTGGTGATGCATCACAATCAAGTCGTCGTCCACCAACGAATCCAAAATCCGAAATGTTTGTGAAATATTTCACAAAATTTTTTGATGCTGATGGAGTTCTTATTAGAGCACAATGCAATTTTTGCGAGAAATCATACGCCTTCAAAATTGGGAGAGAATATGGTACACTAAACAAGCATTTGGAGAAAACGCATCCTCAAGGAATCGACCTTCAAAAGTCACAAGCGCAATTAACCGGTTTTACTCAACAAGGTTCTTCTTCTTCTAGTAATTTAAATTTATTTAAATTTAGTGATTCAAAATGGAGAGATCGTGTAGCTAGATTTGTTTATACACAACATTTACCATTTTCATTTGGTAAAAAACCAAATTTTGTGAGATTAGTACAAGAAAATGCAAATTCACAAGTTAAACGTGTTCCTAGAACAACTTTAACACGTGATATTAAAAAAATTTACAAAAAAGAAAAAAATAGCTTATCGGAATATTTTTTAAAATTTGATTCTCGTGTTTCAATATGTTCTGATATTTGGAGTGATCATTGGCAAATGAATAGTTATATGGGTATAACTTGTCATTGGGTAGATTCAAATTGGTTTTTACAAAAAAGAGTAATTGCATTTAGAGTTTTTAATGATTCTCATACGGCCATAAATATATCTAGATTAATTAGTATTATTTTAGAAGAATATAATTTGAATGATAAAATTTTTTCAATTGGTTTTGATAATGCATCGGCTAATAATGCATCTATTGTAGAATTAAAAAATATGTGTGCACCAATTTTAGGTGGGAAATTTTTTCATATTAGATGTGTATGCCATGTTTTAAATTTGTTAGTTCAAAATAGTTTAAGTGCATTAGAAATTCATATTAAACCAATTAAAGATGCAATTAAATATTTGACTGGACATCCAAGTTTAATGAAAACATGGGGAAAATATTGTATACAACATGGACAAAAACCTAAAAGATTTAAAAAGGATGTTCCAAATCGTTGGAATTCAACTTATGATTTACTTTGTGATTCTTCTAAATATAGTTCATTGTTATGTAATTTTGACATTGATAACTCTTGTCTTAGAATTGTATTATATCATAATCATTGGACTTCTTGTTTAAAATTGTTAGAAGTTTTAAAGTTTTTAAGGATGCTACTTGTTTGTTTTCACATGTTTATTATCCAACTTCTCATTTATTTTTAGTTGAAGCATGTAATATAATTCGTGTGTTAAAAGTGCACATAAATGATGAAACTTTGACGCAAAGCATTATTCACATGTTAGAAAAATGGCTTAATTATTATAAAGAAATTCTAATTTTATATTTAGTTGTTATTGTTGAAATAGCATATTGGTGCACACATTGTTCTTGATCCTCGTTTTAAATTTCAAGGTTTAGACCAATATTTAAAATTTTATTATAATAAGTTAAAAGAATGTTTTCCATTAGATCCGAACATTATGCAATTACAATTAAATGTAAGTAGATACATAAATGAGACTAAAGATATGTTAAATGCATTATATGAAGAATATTCTTCTAATTTTCAACCTCAAATTCCTACTAGTAGTACCATTAACACTCACACTACTCACCATAGTTTTTCAACTTCAAATATTGGATCATCTTCGTCTTCCTCTTCCTTTATCCTTCCTGGTTTAGAAATGTTTCAATCGTTAAAAAACACAAGGGTACTACTAGTACGGAACTTTTTTTTTTTGAGAAATATATATTTGCATAGATTAATCAAAAATACAGTGCCGGCTATACTCGAGCACACTGTTACAAAGGGAAACATAAAAAGAGGAGTACGACTCCTTTACATAAGTAATCGTTGTGAGAATATAACAGCAAATAGAGAAAGTCTACTCAATTAGAGCAAGTAGATAGTCTATGTTTGCCAAACAAGGCATTCCTAACCTAACAAAAGGGCTTAAAAAAGCCTATTACCTATCTTAACATGGCAAATCAGCCCAGCTCCATTCATTAAAGCTAATGAGGATCATGGCCTTGCAGCCCAGTTCAACACAGTTGAGCCCAAGATGCTTTTGAGCTAGAGCAGAGGTGGCCCAGTCCACTCTTGAGCCAGATCCCAGGTCTAAGACTAGACGGGTCTAAGCACCATTTCAGCCCAAATCAGTCCAATGCAGCCCAATATGATTTTAGCAAAAGCAGAAGTAGCCCAATCCACTCTAATCCAAAAACTAGGCTACTCTAATTGCCACAACCGCACCAGGTCAGCCATAACAATCAGCACATGAGTGTAAAGACAACAGCCAGCAAAGCAATTCACGGGATCAATCCTTTCATGTACGGAACTTGAGGTATATTTAACCACTTCTTTTGATTTCAGTGATAACAAGTATAAATGTGATAGTCTTGAGAATTTCCAAATACTGGAATGGTGGAAGTCCAAGACAACGATGTGCCCCATTATCGCTTCGATAGCCAAAGAGATTTTGGCGGCCCCGACATCAACCGTAGCCGTGGAACAAGCTTTTAGTCAAGGTGGCAACATTTTGGACGAGACCCGATCGCGTTTGAGCCCCATGTCCTTGGAGATTCAAACTTTACTAGATGATTGGACTAAAGCCGCATATAGAGAACAAGAACAAGACATAGAAGAAAATTTTGATTTAGATTTAGACGCTACCACCGATGGTAGCTCTACTTGTACAACTAGAACTAATTCACCGGTCACCGATGCCGATAGAGCCAATAATGACGACGACGACGACAGCGACTATTAGTTTATTAAAATGAAGAAAAATATCATATTGTACATTTTTACATTATTGAAAATTTGAAATAATTTATTATGTTTTTTCAAATATTATAATTTCCATATCTATATATTTGTTTATATAAATTAGTGTCATAGTTTTATTTATATACACTATAGTTGTATTATTGTATATTTGTATATCATAATATATTTTGCAATTGTATTATTGTACTATTCAAATTTAAAGTTTAAACCATCAATTATGAATAAAATTTAATAGTTTCTTCATTTATTAATTTCTAATTTGTAAATTTATGAATTAAAATCTTAACTTGTAAATTTTTCTATTCAATGAATAAAATTTAGTAGTTTCTTCATTTATTAATTTCTAACTTGTGAATTTATTAATTAAAATCTTAACTAGTAAATTTTTCTATCCAATGAATAAAATTTAGTAGTTTCTTCATCTATTAATTTTTAACTTCTAAATTTATGAATTAAAATATTAACTTATAAATTTTTCTATCAAATGAATAAAATTTAGTAGTTTATTCATTTATTAATTTCTAACTTGTAAATTTATGATTTAAAAATCTTAACTTGTAAATTTTTCTATCCAATGAATAAAATTTAGTAGTTTCTTCATTTATTAATTTCTAACTTGTAAATTTATGATTTAAAATTTTTAACTTGAAAATTTTTATAAAATACTCTTATTCTTTCTATATCTTTCTTTGTCACTTATATAATATTCATAATTCTATTGTTCTAAAAAATTCATATATTAGTTTAATTTTAACTACTATTCTAATTATGTTATTATATTATAGTATTATATTAGTTGAATTCTAATTAATAATTCAAATATTCTTATTATTTTTATATCATTGAATCTCATTTATCTAATTCTTCCTAGTTCTATTATCTAAAAACTATATATTAATTAAGTTCAATCGTAACTATTATTATTCTAATTATGTTATTATGTTGTATTATTTGAGTTTCAATTAATAGTTTAATCATTATTTCAATAGAAATCAAATTTAAAAGTGGGATTACAATCGAAATTTGAAACTAAAAATCGGAAAAAAAAATCGAAATTGGAACAAAACCGGAACCGGAACCGCCCCTCGACAGTTCGGTTCGCGGTTCCGCCCGGAACTGCCGGTTACGGAACCGGAACCGGAACCGGAACCGCCCTTCGGCGGTTTGGGCGGAACTGCGAACTGCCGGTTCCGGAATCGTGGCCATGGCTAGAACAAAACGAATAGGAATTTATTATAGCACCAATTGAATAGCCGCCTCTTGCAAACAATTCAATTCTTAGAATCTATAACTTTGAAATCAATCCAGGAAAACAAAATCACAAGAAAAAACCAATTCTGAAACTTCGTAATTAAGCTAAAAGCTTCAAACATTCAACAACCTTTGTAAAGATTACACATAAAAGCCTTTATATAGGCTTACAATGAAACCCTAGCTTACACATCAAGAAAGATATTAAAAACCCTAACAAACTAGTACATTAAATTTGGGCCTTAACAACTAAGAAACAATATAACAAAATCCCAAAACAATTAAAACACAAGAGGAAAGGATTTTCCTGCCTCCCAGTTGTCTGTGAAATATGCAATTTTGCGTAAGATTGCAATGAGAAATTGGCTGCCCACGTTTCATGGTACTGGGGTAAATAAGTCTATGGCAACATTGTTGTTTAAGATTGGCAACTTTATTGAATTCGATGTGGGGCAATTTCTATTCGATTAGATTGTGAAGCACACGGATTGTAAAAATAAAAGGCTAGCCTATCCGTTTCCTTGTTTGATCTATGCAATTCTGTCCTCGCAACATTCAGTCATAAAAGCAAGAGAGACTTTGGAGACTGATAAGGAAGAGATAAGGATAAGTTAAAAGCTGCTGATGGGAAACCATGTCAATGACATGGATGATGTCACAGAGGATGTCTCTGATACATAAGAATTGGGTAACTCTATCTTGCTGTCTCGTACCATCAAGGTACTGGAGTATGAATTAAAAGCATTGGTGGCACAGCAATCTGAGATAGAGAGAAGAAGGAAGGAGATTTTTGCTGTCCTTGATGACCTGGCAGCTTTAAAGGAGGCTAAGGATATTGCAGCAGACGCAGCTGAAAGAAAGAAGCAGTTTGCTGATAAAGCTGAAAAAGCAGCTGATGATGGTGCTGATAATGCTGATGTTCCTCTGAATGTTACCGCAGGTATTATTCAAAATCTATCTCCTGTTTTTGCAGAATCAGAACTGCAGGCTGAAAATCCTCCAGTTGAAGAGAATGTTGAGTCTGATCCTGATGAGGACATTATTGTGACTGCAACTGCTGATACTTCTAGTGATGTCCCTACTAATGTTTCATCTAATGTTCCTGATAGTACTGCCCCTTCCAGCACCCAATCTGGTGGGTATGTTGCTAGTTCAGATGAAAGAATTCCAGATGTTGCTTTCGGAGTTCACTTACTTGCAGATTCCGTTAGCCTTGTGCCATATGATGAGGAAGATTCTGATTAATTATTCTGATATTTGTTTTGATGGTGATTGCTTAAGACAATTTATTCTATTTATTGCTGTTTTTTTTTGCCATTTTGTCTTTTTGTGGCAAAAAAGGGGAGTAATTTTGGATACTTTGAATATTTGCCTTATTTGGTTTGTAATCCCTAAAACAATGTATGCTGGGAATTTCAGTGTCTTCTGTTGTGTCTTGCACGATGTCCTGCGCAGAGATGTTTCATTACCTAGTTTCGGATTCAGGGGGAGCGTTTAGAGGCAATCCGATTCAGTATACAGGGGGAGTTTTGATTTTGCCAAAAAATACCAAAGGGGGAGATTGTTAATGCACACGTGAGTTGGCATTTATTTTAATTGGCATTGATTTTTTGGCAAGATAAGAAAAAATCTTGTTGAAGGCATAAATTAAATAAAATCAATCTATGCAAGGAAGATTGATTTGAAGATTAATGCTATGTTGATAATTATGGAGCTTATTTTGGTATTCTTGGAAGAGCTATCTTTGGAAAAGATAAGTATTAAAGGCACATGGTGTATCCATCTTTGCATTTGAATTATTTTAGAAATAATCTTGGAGATAAACATGGAAGATTTGGAGCGCCTATATGATCTTTCCACCACACGGTTTTCGAGTGTGGAGCATTGATTATTCTTTCGGTCTTTTTCTAAGACTGTGAACACACTTCTTTGTTGGAGAGTTTTGATCAAAGTGTGTTGACTTGAAGCATCTTAATGCAATATTATTGAAGGTGCAATCCTTGTGTTCTTGATTCAATCATAGCCTCGGGGGGAGGTTGTTAAGGAGCTCGGGAGGTGTTCATACGTGGGCAAGGGGATCTTGCATAACCACAGATTTCGGGAGGAATCAACACAAGTCGACGGGAGCTCGCACAATCACGTTCACTGTGAAGTTAGGAAGAGGCGGTAACAAAGATAAGATGGTGTCTTACTTTGTGTCAGACCGAGTGTCTTGTAACTTGTGAACTTAGTGGATTGTTTTTCCTGGGCGTGGCCCCGCAGACGTAGGCAAATTGCCGAACTGCGTTACCAACCTCCTGTCTCTTTACTTTCCGCATTTTATTATTGTCCATTACTGCTTTTATTATCGGTGTCACACCTAGTGTTCCAACACACTAGAACACCACGTATCTAACCTAGATCTTTCAGAAACACATGAGCTTAAGAGTGATCATTTCAACAATGAATCACAGGACCCTCATCAAAATGATTACTTCCACAATGAATCACATGAGCCTCATCAAAGTGATCAGTTCAACAATGAATCACAAGAACCTCAAAGTGAGCAGTTTAACAATGAAAAATCATAGGAACCTCGTTCTCAGAAGTTCAATCATTCTTCATCTGGTCAGTTTAATCATTTTTTAATTATCATATTGTATATAAAAATTGAAAATGTCTAATCCCTGTTAATATTTCAAGTATTGAAGAAGAAACCATTATAGACCCTAATTTTGATCTTGAAAGTGCGGAAAGTAAGGAAAGTGATGATGACATCGACTTTTATCTACGATTAGATTTTAGCAGAGATGAGAATATGTTATCTAACAGTGAAGAAGAACAACATAATGCTAAACAAGGTGACAATGATGAAGAATGTGAAAATGGGCATAACGAACAAGGTGACAATAGGCAAAATGAAGAAGGTGATAGTGGGCAGAATGAACGAGGTGAGAAAAAAACTTTGGGGAGTGAAGATCAAACAGGAAATAGAAGGAAACGAAGAAGAAGACAAAGGAAAGTACAACCTGAACCTGAAAATGAAGACAAAAATGAACATGCTTGAAGAGGATAATGTAAATATGGAATTGAATAGCAATCCTAGTTCATCTAATGAAGATGCATCTGTTGGTTACACTAATTTCAATGCTGAAAAAGGTATGAAGGATCCAATATTTGAAGTTGGGATGACATTGCTTCAAAGAAGGAATTTAGAGAAGTAATCAGAAATTATGGCATTGTCAATGTTAGAGCTGTGAAAATGTACAGCAACGATAAAACAAGACTGCGAGCATAAGTGTAGAAAACATTGTCATTGGTATGTCTATGCTACAAAGGCAAAGACACTTGAGAGTGATGATTTTGTTGTGCAGTCACTACATGATGTACATGATAATTTTAATCATGCATGGAAGAATAGAAATATGAGTGCAGCATGGTTATTTGAGAGATATCTTGAGAGATTTAAAGCAAATATGAACATACCCAAAGTGCATTGAGGCAGATTATGGATGAGGATTACGATATTAAGATTACTAAATATGTTGGGTACAAGGTCAGCAAGTGAGTAGTAAGCCAATCTTTGGGATTATGTAGCTGAACTAAAAAGCACACATCCTGATAGCATAGTAGAAATTTATTTCACACCATTTAAAGAGTTATAATCCAAGATTCATGAGATTCTATTGCTGCTTGGGACCACTAAAAAAAGGGTTCTAATCTGGATTTCGACCAGTCATATGCCTTGATGGGTGTCATGTGAAAAGTTCATATCCTGGTTAACTTCTGAAAGCTATAAGTATTGATCCCAATAATGGGTGGTGGCCTATAGCTTATGCTATTGTTGAGAAAGAGGAAGGGGAGCAGTGGTAGTAGTTATTGGAATTTCTAATTGACGATTTGCAAATTGAAAATTCATATCAATATACATTCATGTCAGATCAACAAAATGTACTGCCATCTATTATTTTCTCAATCAATTTGTGGATTTGATTAGAAATATGTTTATCATTGTAATTGTAGTACATGTTCCAGCATTAAAACTGTTGCAGTGACCTTTTTAGTATTCATTTAGTTTCTAAAATAATATGTATTGATTTAGTTTATGGTGTATTGATTTAGTGTATTGAAATATTGATTTAGTTTCTGAAATATTTCTGTTAATTATTTTACATTCCTATTTGGATTGATTTGCAGATATGGATAGAGCATTGGCCAGTTTGTATTGATTAAGTTTGATATTTTAAATTTTGGCTTATGTTTATTGTTAGTTAGTATTTAAACTAATTGTTATAATCTGTATCATTACATAGGGTTTGGATAGAGCATTGGCCAACATTCTTCCAAATTGTGAGCATAGATATTGTGTGCAACATATTTATAGGAATTTTAAGAAAAATCACACTGAAAAAGTGTTGAAATTTAGAATTTGGGAACTTGCTACTTGTAAAAATATGCAGATCTATGAACAATTGGTAGAAGATTTCAAGAGTTACGACAATGAGGCATATAAATGGATAAAAAATGCTCCACCTGCTAAGCATTGGTTCAAAGCTTTTTTTCAGCCGCGTACTTAATGTGACATGATTGTTAACAATGTATGTGAAACATTTAATTCTCACATTTTTAGAGTTTTGTGAATTGCCTATTATTTCCTTGCTAGAGGGCATAAGGAAATATTTAATGGATAGCATTCAGAAGAGGTATTTTAAAATGTGCAAATTTGAAGGCCCTGATGGTTTAGCAATTAGGAAATTGATTGATGAGAGGGTAAAGTTATCATTAAAATGGAAATCTCTTGCAAATGGACAGGGTGGATACCATATTAAAGGTCCAAAAGGAGTTCAATTTGTTGTTAATTTGAACCATAGAACATGCACATGCATGCTATTGCAGATTTCTTAACTACCATGTGCACATGTAATTTCAGAATTGCATAGGAATGGTGAAGATGTACATATACGAGCTGATCTAGTGTATAGTAGAGAAATTATGTTGAAAATTTATGAGAATGTGTTGTAGCCAATTAATGGCAAGAATTTGTGGCCAAAATCAAACATTCTTATTCTTGATCCACTAGTCCCTTGTGTGCAACCTAGAAGGCCTAAAAAGGCTAGAAGAAAAGATAGCAGTGAGATGAAACACCTGAAAGGTAAACTTCATATATTGAAAAAACATGTTGTCATACATTGTAGAAAGTGTGGACAAGAGGTCATAATGCTGCTACATGTAAGAAGAAACCAGAGGGAGATGAACAAATACAACAAGAGGGAGATTGACAGATATAACAAGAGAGAGATGGGCAGATGTAACAAGAGAGAGATGGGCAGATGCAACCAAATAGAGATGGACATGGAAATCAAAATACTAGTGAGGCACATGAAGAGGCAGGAGAAGAAGTTCTGAGACAAAGTCAAGAACTTCCATTAACTCAAGAAATTCCATTCGAAGTCATTGAAGCTGTTGTTGCACAAAATCTTAGGCAAAACAGGAATAAAGAGCTTGTATGTTTTGATAAACTATCTTATTACATATTCTTTCTAATTAATTTATTTTTATGGACTTATCATATCTATGTAGGGTAAGAGAAATACAAGACAATCTTCAAAAAGTGGCCAACAATCTAGCATCTTGGACCATCTTCAAATAGATGAAGGGGCAACTTAGAACCTTAGACAAAACAAGGATAAGCAGCCTGTATGTATAAATGTTTATATCATTTGGATAACTTAATTGATTGCATTCATGTTTATATGATTTTTTGGTGATATTATAAACCCATAGGAGAAGAGAAAAACAACAAAAATAGCAGCAAAGAGGCAGGATAGAAGTGGTGCTACAAGCACAGACAACCATCTACCACCATGGCTAATATGTAGATAGTTGAAGGGGCAGCACAAGTTCAACAACAAGGGGAAGAGGCAATAGAAACTTTTATTTAAAAAATCCAAGAACAGGGCACTACTTCTAACCTTTTAACTACTAATGCTAATCCCCCAACCAAGACTATTAGTTCTGTAGCACATAAACGTGCAACACAACAAATGAAATATCCCACTGAGAAAGATAAGGGCAGAATTAATGCCAACTATGCATGGTTGGAAAAAAGTCCACCTTATAAAGTTGGTAATTGGGTTGGTCAAGGAAGAGGAAAGGGCAAAGGAGGGAGAAAAGTAGCAAGTTAGAAAGTATTCAATTGCTTAATTCTATCTTTTGTATTACATGATGTAGGAGGCAGTATGGCAGCAAGTTATTGTTATTTTGGATTTAAGATTGTCTTTCGTTGTTAATGTTGGATTTGTCTATTATATATTGCTGCACATTCAAGGTATTTCAGTGTTCGTTATCACTGAGTGTCTTTGTATTACATGATGTAAGAGGCAGTATGGCAACAAGTTACTGTCAATTCGATTTAGGATTGTCTTTCATTATTAATGTTGGATTTGTCTATTATATATTGCTGCACATTTAAGAAATTTCAGTGTTCATTATCAGTGAGTGTCACATGATGCTGGTGTGTATCAGTGTTGCGCATTACTTCATTTCATTATATTATTTTCTAAATTCATGAATGAAAATCTATCGCATTCATGGTATCAATATAATTCAGACAGAATACTCGTATGATATTCCATTCAATATGTTTCAGACATAAGTGGAAGAAGCAAATTAGCAATCTCTTGTAAAAAGTACATATGTTATTGAGAGAAGAAAATTAGCATATCTTATTAAGTACATAAGATATTTCTAACAACCGAGGGCTATAACAGCATCGAAATATGCCCTACAATATAAGCTTCACACTAAAAGGCTCAATATCCTCTCTATTTCTCATACTCCCAGTTCTTCAAGAAAAACATCATCAACACAATACATAAAAAGCTGAGCACCAATTTCTTTCTCTTTGTAAATTTGCCATCTTCACATTTGAGTTTCGTATTTTCTTTTTCCAATATTGTAGTAGTCAGTTGCAACTTCGTGATAACATTCTTCAATTCATCAATTTCACTTTCCAATTGATGTTTTCTGTGAATAGGACCAGGAATTATCTTTGTTGACCTCTCACACCCACAATTTTGACCCTGGAAGCATTACCCATTCAAAAATCATACATTGAAGAATAAATCTTCTAAATCATACCCTGCAAACGTTTATTATATATATTTACCTCGGATTCTCTGTAAATGGCATACATTCTTCCTGGATTATATTTTTGCCAAGAGGTTTTCAAGATCGCTATCAAATCGCAATAACAAATCGGAGGTCGTGGAATTTGCCTTGCCATCCTCAAGCTGTCAAGTTTGTTTTTCTCCTTCCTTTTTTCACTCTACTGTTACAGATGTAGTTTGAAACTTTGTAAAAAACTTGGTCTTTTGATGTAAAGTAAGAGGGAAGCTTTGTATAATACATATTGGGTAGGTAAAATTTCATGCGAGAATATATAATATTCACATGTCAGAAGTTTTCGCGCCTTTTTATGCTATGTGTACTATTTTACCCCTGAAAAAAGTGATTTCTGTCTGTACAAATAGACTCAATAGACGAAATGACCAAAAGTCATACTTTAATAGAGTTGGATGACATTTTTGGCCAACTTAATAGTTGAGTGACTAAAAGCTAGATTTGAAAATAGTTGAGTGACCATTTTTGCCTTTTTCTCAATACAAAAACTATCACTTCTCAATAAGTATGAATTTCTCATATCACTTTTATGTTCAAAAGTAAAAATTTAATACTTGTACAATGAATACTTTCAACAAGTATCGATTTTCGCATATTACTTTTCAATCCAAATGTATCAATTCAATATAGTTGTACAATAAAGATTCTCAACAAGTATCAATTTTCGCGTATAACTTTTATGTTGAAGAGTTATACTCATTAACAAATATTAATTTTTGTATATCATTTCTCAATTCAAAAGTATTAATCTAATATTTGTATAATGAAAACTTTCAATGATTATTTTTGCATGTCACTTTTATGTTGAAAAGTAACAGTACTCCACAATAAATATTACTTTACTGTTCAAAAGTATTAATCTAATACTTGTATAATAAAGTATTAATTTTCGCGTATCACTTTTCAGTCAAAAAGTATCAATATAATATTTGTACAATGAAAACTTTCAACAAATATCAACTTTTGTGTATTAATTTTATATTAAAGAATAACACTCCTCCACAAACATCAATTTTTCATAAATCAATTTTCAATCCAAAAGTATCAATCTAATATTTGTATAATGAAAACATTAATAACTATCAATTTTTGCGTATCACTTTTATGTTCAAAAGTATCAATTTAATACTTATAAAATGAGGACTTTCAAAATGTATCTAATTTTTGTATATCACTTTTATGTTCAAAAAGTAACATACTTCATTATAAAAGTATCAGTATTAATAAAAAAGAATAGCACTTTAGTATCAACAATGTATTTAGTCTTATTAGTATTAATATAAAAATTAACATTTTTCATTGTAAAAGTAATACTAGTTTTTTCTTCATGCAACAAGTATTAAATTCATACTTTTGAACATAAATTTGATAGGTGAAGATTGTTATATTTCTTGAAAGTCATATTATACAAGTATTATATTGATGCTTTTGCAATTAAAATTGATATCGAAAGTGAAAAGCTTAAAAAAAGAAAGAAAAAAAGGCTAAAGTGTATGAATGTCTGCATAGACGCACATCATTAACTATCCATTTCATATATAAATCCGTTTCATATAAGGTTTTGCAATTATTTGTATACAGGTAGTATAAGTGATACTAGTTCATCAAAGGTAATTATTTTTAATTTTGAATCGTTTTTTTTTCATTTTAAATAGATATTCTTTTTGATGCTTAAATTTAATTAAGCATATATATTTTTATATTTTAATTTTAATTTTAATTTGAATTGAGATGTGATTTCTTTTCTTTTAATTTCAGTTCCATCCTGGTCTATGTTGTGGAATTGGAATCGGCAGCTCTAAAACCGGTGCCGTGATTGAGATTTTAGTATCATTGCTTGTAAGGAAATTTAAAAAATATAAAATAAATAAAAAGGTAAAATTGTTCACAAAAATTTATTATTCATTGATGGTACAAAAATGATTTTACTTTACAAAAACTGAAGGAAGTAAAATGATAAATTTGTAAAATTAGAAGATATGCTACAGCCTCATTGTAGTTTAACAACAACAACAATTTTTGCAAACAACTTGACTTGACGAAGAAGCAATAAAATTTGGACTTTCACACTAATTCTCTATATCAAACAAACGTGTAGCCGACAAATTCCATCTATTGTCAAAGCTCATAATCACAAAATAGTGTGTGGATGCCTGAATATTTAATATTATCACATGTAAACAATCTTTATGAATTTCAAGTTGTACGACTAATTCAAATCAAGATATAATCTGAATTTTGCCAGGTAATAACTTGACAATATGACATTTTGTCAACCATTTCGACCATATTTCATACTCATTCATTGTCCCTCTTGAAACTGATACAAATTTGAGTATTATCCCAAAATTGTGATACTAAAGAGAGGACCAAAATCAAATAACTTGTGGGACAAAAGAGATATGAACAAAATTTATAAATATCGCTAAACAAGACTCACCAAAACTAGGAAGGATTGGCAAAAGCTAAAAATAGCAAAAATATTTCTTGGACCTACTGGTAGAGAGTAATAACTCATAATAATATGAGATTATGCTGTTTTGACTTAAATTAGTGTTGCTCTATGACACAGATTGCAAAGTAGTAGGGGATGGGCTTGACTGGTATTTGTACTAGAGTAAGGATTGAGAGTATCCAGCTTTGACACGATATTGTGACTCCACTCATACGCAATTTCATTTAGTGGTGAAACCGGAACAAAAATTAAGAGAGTGCTCATGACTAATATAAAATAAAAATACAAAAACTTTTATAAAACCGGATCATATATGAGACATATTTTATATATGAAACGAGCAATTAATAACCGTTGAAATCGTGATTTTAATTTTCTATCACTTTATTGTTCGTCCAAATCGTAATTAACTACCCTTTTATATATGAACTTGCTTCACATGAAATCATATGAAATACAAATTTGTTATTAAAATAGTTATACATATATATATAACTAATAAAATATAAAATTGATAGTCATATTAATGAAAATATAAATATATACGCATATCACGTACTAATAAATCACTTATTTATTGACATTTAAACATAAAAAAACCATATGTATTATATAAGTCTACATTGTAATAAACTCTGCAAAATTTATTCATGTTAATCATATCTTTGATACATACTAAATTTGTCCTACAATAAATTTTTTCTTATTAAAAGAAATGCCTTAATTTAGTGTTTCAACATATTCAAAAATTTTAATTTTGAAAAGAGAGGTAAAAGCAATTCGAATTTATCTTATTGGTATATGGATTTATGATGATCAGCTTGAACACTTTGATTTGTTGTCTATTTTTCTAAAATTAGTAGAAAATTTTAACTTCTTTATTTTGTGATAAGTCTAGTAGTCAAAATCAAAATTGACTTGGATTTTTTTATTACTATGGATTAAAAGATAAAATAAAGAAAACCACATTCTCTCTCTAAAATCCCAACCGTCAAACTAATTACAAGTCAATCTCTAAAATTCACTTTCTCTTTCTATCTCTACCACATTTGGTTAGTTACATACCACCATCAACCACCATGGATCAATTGCAGAGATGTTCATGTAATCCTTTTCACCATATTGGGTTGCATAAGGGGTAAGGGTCACTAGTGTTAAAGCAGTAGGGATGAGGGCACTAACCCTCACTTGCAGAAACAAGAAGGGGTGGCCACACTCCCCCTCCCACCCCCTCCAAGTTCCTCCACTGATTTCATCATCACTCAATTACCTATATCTATAGAAAATACTCATTTATTAGTACAATAAAGAAAAACTCTACGTGAATAGATTTATAATTTTGTATAAAAATATGTGTGCTCTTTATAATTGCTCTTATAATTAGCGTTAACAACTACTATGATTTTATCCACTATGTGGAGTCTGTACATGGATCACACTTCGCCATCTTATTTTATATATACATATGCTTTTATTTATATTTAAATATGTAATATTTTTTTATTGTTTCTTTTCAATTCTCTTCATTCCTCTTTTAATTTGAATTAATGCTTCTCTATTTCCTATACGCTGTACTGGTGCATGTATATGTTTCTTATGTAGATGTCTAAATCGCGTTAAATATGTTTATTTTATTTTTTTCATCTATTGCAGTTACCCATGTTTTCTTTCTAATGCACTCATTACTTTTTTTACTCACACATTCTCACACGCATCCCCTGTTTCTCTAATTCATTTATTATCTATTCTATCCAATATAGTATATTAACATATCTATTTTAACAATGTCATTTCTGCTACCCTTATTTTTTGTTCATGCTCATACTTAATTGCCAAACAATCTAATCTATAAAGCATTGCTAGTCTTACAGTTTTATAAATTTTTTCTTCAATTTTAATAGTATTTTATGATCATAAAATGTATAAGGCGGACTCCTGAATTTGTTCCAACTTGTTTGAATTTTATGTGTAACATCTTAATCTGTTCCATTACTTTATTTATTGATAAATTCTAAATATTTAAAATTCTTAAATTCATTTAATTCATGCCCACAAATTTTTACATTTATTCTATTATTACTAAAGTAACAGAGATGGGATCATTTGTCCAATATTATCCTGTCTTAGATTAAAATTACGTCGTAGTGTTCACTCATCTCTTGGTAAGGGTCTAATAATTATAAAGTAATATTTGTGATATTTATGGTTTTAGTCCCTAATTTTAGTGAAACTACGTCATTTTGAACATTAGATATAATAAGACACGATAATATTGGATAGAGGATCTAGTTTCAAAGCAACATCTCATATATTTAGTTTTATCTCTACTTATAGTAAAACCTTTTGATTTTAGTGCTTCCTTTAAAGTTTCTAATTTATCATTTACTCCTTCACTTGTGTCATCAATTAAAACCAGTGGCAGAGCATATAAGGGACTAGTAGGGGCCATGGCCCCTACAAAAATAAAATTTTGTTACTACATATATATATATATATATATATATTTATAAAACAAATATGTATAATTATAAATATTTTCCCCCTACAATCAAAATTTATTAATATATTATTAGTTTTGTCTTAATAATAATGATTGATTGACTTTTATTTAAATTATATCACCATCATGTAAGAATAAAAAAGTCCAAAATATACTTCCTTTGTACACATCTAACTTTTCATCTTTTAAAAGCCCATCCAATTCATCTTTTCCCGTAACTCTCTTTTCTCCTCTAACTTTTTACTCTTTTCTCAAAATTTATTTTACTCTTTGTCAATCATCCTTATAAAATTTTTTTACATTTTCTAAATTTTATTTTTAAGCATCCAACAAAGTGTAAAGTATCAAAGGACAAAGATCTAAATGTGAAGACCCATTATCCAACTCCAATCAATCGAGGTACCTATTTAGTAAAAATATAAAAGAAATCTTTATCTTTTTTCTAATTTATTCATTGTTTGTCTTTCAGAGATAATTTCTTTAAACTATGATGTATGATTGTAGATTGATATGCCTATTACTTCTTGTTTCAATGTTTATTGTTTCATTAATTCTTGATTATTATTTTTTTGGGTTAAAAAATTCTTTAAGTTAATAAATGTTTCAAATATATTTGTAAGTCATTATAGTAAAGATTAAAACAACTGATGCATTTTTCAAAAGAAAAGTTTTTTTTCCTCCAACTATTTACTCTTTTCTCAAAATTTTGTTTACTCTTTTTCAATCATCCTTGTTCAAAATTTTGTATATTTTCTAAAATTTATTTTTAAAATATCCAACAAAGTCCAAAGTATATCAAAGGTTTAAATGTGAAAACCTATTATCTAAGTCCAATCTATTGAGGTAACTATTTGGTAGAAATATAAAAAAAAAATTATTTTTTTCTAATTTATTCATTATTTGTCTTTTGGAGTTAATTTTTTTCAAAATATGATATATGATTGATATGACTATTACTTCTTGTTCAACGTTTCCTTATTTCATTAATTCTTGATTATTATTTTGTGTTAAAAAAATTTTAACTTAATAAATGTTTAAAATATATTTGTAGGTCATTATGGGCAAGATTAAAAAAACTGATGCATTTTTTAAAAGAAAAGTTGTTGATAAGTCGGATGACATAACACCTTTAGAACCGATTTAAGATGACCATCATGTGGAATCGAAAATGACTAATCTTGAAGAGCATCCTCCTAAATTGCAAAGAGTTGGATTCGAATTCGAGAAAGTAGATATTAATGCTTTAGAACGTGACTTAGAATTACGTCCTCAAATTTTGGAATATCCAGTTAATCAAAGGGAAGAAATCAGAAGAGCTTACTTGAACATGGACCATACCAAATTCATCTAAAAAAATACCCTCGTCCCGATTCAGAAAAACATCCTCGAGGATTTTTAGCAGTATGGTTCAATCATTTTCTTACTTGGTTAGAATACTGTAAAGAAAAGGATGCTACATATTGTTTAGCATGTTATCTTTTTAGTAAAAAAACAAGTGGTCGCCTTGGATCAGATGCTTTTACAGTCAACGGAATTAGAAAATGGAAGAAAGTTAATAAAGGAAAACATTGTGCTTTTCTTACTCATATTTTAGAAGATCCCTTCTCAATACATAATAATGCAATGAGATGTTGTGAAAATATATTGAATAGTTCTCAAAATATTCAGAATATTATACATGTGCATACGATAGAGCAATTAATAAAAAATAGATTGTGTCTCAACACCTCTAATCATGCTATTCGGTGGTTGACCTTTCAAACTTGTGCATTTAGAGGTCATGATGTGTCATCTAGTTCTAAGAATCGTGGAAATTTTCTTGAAATGATTGAGTTATTGGCAAAATATAGTGATGAAGTGAAAAAAGTTGTATTAGAGAATGCTCAATATAATTCAAGATATACTTCACCACAAATTCAAAAGGAGATTCTTTGAAGGATCGAATTTATATAAACCAAAATTCAATAAGCCACTTATTTCAAAACTCAAGAAAACAAAAATGTGAATTGTTTGTTTGTATAAGAAACTAAAGCAAATAAGTGGATCCACCGAAATAGGAAGAAAATAATCAAATCAGAGGCAAAAGTTTTATTTCTTCACAAAGCCGATTGTGGCTTTTTCCAACAACACAATATATGGCTGCACTTTCTGTTTGCGTGCTTATGCCTACTGAATTCTTATGCATCCTATTTATAATGCTAAACCTTCCTAATCCCTCTTATAAATGAATTAGGAAACAAACTTTATTTAGAAATTAACTAAACTAGTTTTAGAAAACTTAGTTTAATTCTACAAATACCTCCCTTAAACTAAGTCGTCATGCTTGGTCATCCCCAAAAGCTTCTTCAATTTTACAAAGGTCTCCATTTGCAATGCCTTTGTGAAAATGTCCGCTACTTGATCTTTAGACTTGCGATAGTTAATTGCAATCTCCTTATCTCGTACCAATTCACGAATAAAGTGAAACTTGATATCAATGTATTTGCTCCGTCCATGAAACACTGGATTTTTTGCCAATTCAATAGCTGATTTGCTATAACAAAATACCGTAGTCGGACCATCTTGTTTATGTTGAAGAAATCCAAGCATTGTCCTTAGCCACAATGCTTGTGTAGCAATGTTTGACACTGCAATTTATTCTGCCTTCACTGTAGATAATACAACCACTTGTTGTTTCTTTGAACTCCAAGAGAATACACCTGAACCAGTAAAAAATGCATATCTAGAAGTACTTTTTCGTTGAACTGTATCACCAACCCAATCACTATCTGTGAACCCAAAAAGTTCAACTTGATCACTCGATGAATAAAGAATACCATCTCCTTGAGCACCTTTAATGTACCTCAAAATTCTCTTTGCAGCTTGCAAATGTGACTGCCGTGGATTTTCCATAAACCTACTAATCCAACCAACACTAAAAGTAATGTCTGTTCTTGTAGAAGTCAAATAAACTTCCAACTATACTCTTAAAGTATGTCGGATTTACAGGTCCTCCTATCCCTTATTTTGTTAATTTCAAATTTTCCTCTGCTGGAGTCAATATTGGTTTAACTCCATCTGATAAGAATCCACCAACGTCCATGGTGCCGAAGCCGAGTTCGAAAGATCCATTGGAGAATCTTGATGGACCAATGACAAGATCAAGAAGTAGGAGGATGAAGGAGGCTTTGCACACTTTACTCTCAACTCATTGTGAAGACTTGGAGGCTGCCGAACCACCATCTCAACAACATGAAGTCCTTTGGCATGTTTCTTCAATCACCATTTATGAAGATGTCCCACATAGTTCTTCATTACAACTTAAGGAGATTCCACCTTGAAGAGTTTTCATGGCCGAATCAATGAAGTCCAACAAATGGCGTCTTGTGGACTTAAGCTTGGATCACGCCAACTTATTTAATTCATAGGTTTTATTGTTTTTAATTAATGTTAATTAAAGTCCATAAACATTAATTAAGTGGGCTTTAATTTCGTGTCTTGTAATAAGTATTAATTACTTGGCCCAATTGTTTTACAAGATAAAGCCTTGTGATTAATTAGGAAACTTTCCTAAATTTAGTTTCCTAAATTCTAGGGAGGCTTTAACGTTTTTCATCAAGAAGCAAAGACATGTTTTGCTTCCTTGATTTAGGAAAGTCTTTCCTATTGGTCGAGTTTAGTAGTTTGTTTTTAAGTTTAGAAGTCAAGTTGTACTTAACAACTTTTAGGGTTTTCGTTGCTTACTCTTCAAGCAAGAGCCGAAATCCATCTCTATATATAGAGAATGGTCTTGTAACGTTTTAGACAGAATTGATGAATGAAATTTTAGCTTTGCTAAATTGTTGTCTATGCTCTTTGAGTTGACAAAAGCCTTTAAGGAGATTTACTTCTTAATTGTACGAAATTAACCATAGCGTGACCTATAGGTGAATTTCGATCCTGTTCTTTATTTAAAGAACGCGCCAAATTGGTTGTTTAACACGTGAAGTTATCACGGGTTGGATCAATCTTTTTTGTAATAACGTCAGGGTTGGTTCATGTTTGAAATCAGCTACACGTTCCCCTTGACATCTATTCAACTTTATTGTTTCGTTTTTGTGTTTGTGTTTTGAATCTGGAAATTGAATCATCAACAAGATCCCCACGTTTCGGCATATGCTTTTGGTCCAGGTGTTCGAGCCTCGCCCAAGATCATATCAATTGGTATCAGAGCAAACAAGTTGTTGTCTTCAAATTTCAGGTTTATCCGTTTCTTGATTTTCGTTTTTTTTTGTTGCGTCAATTTTAGTGCTGTTTCGTGCGTCCTTTTTTTGTGTTGTATTTGCTGCAGTTTTTAGGGTCAATCTACTGCTGTAATTTGCGTCATAATTCTGCTCTTTAAGTTCATAAATTCGTGCTGAATTCCTATACAATTTAGAGCTGTTTTTGTTGCGCCAAAATTCATTATGAATTTGGGGCTGTTTTGAGTCGTCGTTTTTGTTTTTTTTTTTTTGCGTCAATATTGCTGCAGTTTTTGAGTCTTATTTCTTGCTGTTCTTAGAGTCAAAATTGTTGTCTTAGTTCGTCAAAAGTCCAGCTTCAATTTCGTCAAAAAAATTGCATGCTCAATTTCTGTCCGAAAATTGCTTAACTTTGTTTTGCGATTTGCGTCAATTTGTCTTCTTGCTGAAATTTTGTTCGTCCTTGTTGCTGTTGTTTCGTGTCTTCTTTCAGCTTTGTTTTGTTTACATCATATTGCTGAAATCTTAATTGTTTTTTTTCGTTGTGTCCTTCACGTCCAAAATTAGGATTGCATCTAGAGTTTCAATTCTTGAAATTCTTTCTTGCTCATTCTTGTTGTCTTTCTTGTTCCTTGAGTCTTATTTTTTGTTCACAATAATCCGTGATCATCATCTTGGTAAAAGGAACCATTCTTGATTATCTTCTTGATTTTCTTGAAGTTCTTGAAATTTTTCTTGAAGTAAGAATTTGTTCATTATTTCAAATCTTGAATTCTTGCTCAAACAAGTATACAAAAATTCCTTGTTCTTGAAGAATTATTTCATATTCTTGGTGGTTAAAAAAAAAAAAAAAAAAAAAAAAAACAAACTTAAGGTTTGCATTTGTACAAGGTTGTAATAAAAACCTTAAATTTTTGTCTTGATATTGTCCGAATTATAAAAAAAAAAAAAAAAAAAAAGGAGAAAAGTCGGACTTTTATTTTTCAGTTATTTAAATTCTGTTATTTAATTTTTACATTAAAAGAACTAAGTGTTCTTGAAGTTGTGTTTAAAACCATCAAATATTCAAAGTGCCATAACTTCTTCAATACTTATCCGAATTCATTGATTCAAGTTGTGTTTTTCTTGTCTTGAATTCTTCTTCTAGAATATCATAGAATCTGAACGTGAATCAATTATACCCTGAACGTGATCTCAAAAATTCAAGTGACGTGAATTTCTTGTTTAATTCTTGATTTTGCTTGTGTAAAATTTTGTGTTGTGGAACAATCAATTGAGACAAGTTCTTTGCTATAAGTGAACTTGGTCGAATTCAAAGTCCCAATTACATTATTTATTGAGTGATTTAGTTAGGACAAACAAGAGTGACACCACTTAACAAGAGGGAAGAGTACCTACCATCCAAAGTGAGGAACCCGTGAGGATTATTATATTTTTTCTTGCGTTTTTCTTTGCTAATCTTGCAGGTACCAATGGAGGACGAAGAAAGTGCTTTCAAAACCGGTGAACAACAAAAGCAAACTGATCAAACACTTGCACAAGTATTGCAAGATATCAACCTTCGCCTTCAATTCTTAGAATCGGTCACACCGATTTCCAAACCAAAAGAATCTCGAAAGCCTAAGTACAAATCCGAAAGTGAATCTAGTGGTGAAGAAGAGGAGGAAGAAGAGCCGACAAGTTCTTCTAAGAAAGGTGACAAATCTAAATTCTCAATTGCGTCTGTTAAGCTGACTATTCCTACCTTTCATGGAAAAACAGAACCCGAAGACTATTTTGATTGGGTTCGAGAACTTGATCACTTCTTTGAGGTCCATGAATATCCCGCCAAGGAGCAATACCGAATTGCATCTTTACATCTTAAGGATTTTGCTAGATTATGGTGGAGTGGGTTTATTAAAGCTAGACGTGAGGATGATGAGAAACCAGTCACTACTTGGGAACAAATGAAAAAACACATGAGGAAAAAGTATGTCCCAGCACACTACAACCGTGAGTTAAATAGTAAGTTGCACTCCCTTGTGCAAGGTAATAAAACGGTTGAAGAGTACTATCATGAATTGGAAGCTTTGATGATTAAAGCCAATGTCAAAGAGGATCCTGATTCCACAATCGAAAGGTTCCTTAGAGGTATGAATTCTGAATTGGCTTATCAAGTTGATTTGCAAAGTTTTGTTGATTTGAATGAACTTGTACACAAAGCTATCAAGATTGAGAAACATATGAAGGGTAAGGGACGAAATTATACTTCAAGTACCAACCGAAATTTCACTCAACCTAACACACCTTGGAGGAGAGATCAAAAACCAAATGCTACACCATTTGCGCCATCATTCAAACCAAGGAGTTTCACACCAAATCCGTCATCAAGCTCATCAAGTTATACTCCAAAATCGACGTCACAAGCTGCTGTCCAAACTCCAAAATCGGCGATCAAACCAACTGAGAGGTTAAGAGATATCCAATGTTACAAGTGTAAGGGTTATGGTCATTATCAATCTGATTGTCCAACTCGTAAGTTAATGATCATTCACGACAATGGGGAAGTGGAGAGTGATGAGGAGTGTGCCGACATGCCACCACTTGTGAAGAAAGATGAAATCGATCATGGTGAGGATGAAGAGGTTGACGACGATATTGGCCATTATGAGGTTGGTAATGGTAAGTTTTCCTTAGTGAATCGTCAAGTTCTCAATATACAACCCCAAATTGATGATGTATGTCAACGTGATAATATTTTCCACACTAGATGCTTGATTCAAGATAGAATATGTAGTGTTATTATCGACAATGGGAGTTGTACTAATGTTGCTAGTACTTTGCTTGTAAAGAAATTGAAGTTAACTTGCATGAAGCATCCTAAACCCTACAAACTTCAATGGTTGAATAACACTGCTGAAAACAAAGTTACTAAGCAAGTGAAAGTACCAATCACAATTGGTAGGTATGAGGATGAAATCCTATGTGATGTGGTTCCCATGGAGGCGTGCCATATTTTGCTTGGAAGACCATGGCATTATGATCGAGATGTAACTTTACATGGTAAGCAAAATTATTATTCTTTTGATGTTAATGGCCGCAAGTGCAATCTCCGTCCTTTGAGTCCACTTCAAGTTTTTGAAGATCAATCAAGGATTGTACAATCCATACGTGAATTACAAGAACAAGAAGCAAAGGAGAAATCCGAACAAGAGAAGAAGAAGGCAATTGGCGTCGGAAATTCTGTTGTTCCAAGAGCTTGTAATAGTCGAAATTGTACTTCTTTTAATTCTTGTTTTGCTTCTAAGAGTGATGTTAAGAGAGCTTTACTAGATAGGCAACAGTTGTATTTACTTATCCGCAAAGATCTTGTACTTATCATGGATAGTGATAACCTTAAATCTCTGCCTAGTATTGTCTTATCTCTTATACAGGAATATCAAGATGTGTTTCCCGAGGATCTACCTTTTGGATTGCCGCCTGAAAGAGGTATTGAACATCAAATTGATTTTATACCTGGTGCACAAATTCCCAATCGGCCAGCTTATAGAGCAAATCCTGAGGAGACAAAAGAGATTCAACGTCAAGTGGATGAACTCCTTGACAAAGGTATAGTTCGTGAGTCTCTAAGCCCTTGTTCGGTTCCTGTGATTTTAGTTCCAAAGAAGGATGAATCTTGGCGTATGTGTGTTGATTGTCGTGCCATAAATAAAATAACTATTAAGTATAGACATCCTATCCCTAGGTTAGATGACATGCTTGATGAGTTATATGGTTCATGTATATTTTCCAAGATTGATTTGAAGAGTGGCTATTATCAAATTCGCATGAAAGAAGGTGATGAATGGAAAACTGCTTTCAAAACTAAATATGGATTATATGAGTGGTTAGTTATGCCTTTTGGTCTCACTAATGCACCAAGCACATTCATGAGGTTAATGAACCATGTTTTCCGTCACTTTATTGGCAAATTTGTAGTGGTATATTTTGATGATATCCTTGTGTATAGTAAGACGTTAAATGATCATGTTGTTCATCTTAAATCCGTCTTTACTATATTGAGAGAGAACAAATTGTATGCTAATCTCAAAAAGTGTAACTTTTGTTTAGAATCATTAATCTTTTTGGGATATGTGGTAAGTTCTCAAGGCATTGCTGTAGATGAGTCAAAAGTAAAAGCTATAATGGATTGGCCAAAACCAATGAATGCTAGTCAAGTTCGTTCTTTTCATGGTCTTGCAAGTTTTTATAGGAGATTTGTTAAAGATTTTAGTTCTATAGTAGCCCCTTTAAATGAGCTTGTAAAGAAAAATGTTCCTTTTGTTTGGACTATTGAACATGACAATGCATTTAACAAATTGAAATACATGTTGACTCACGCACCATTGCTTGCTTTGCCCAACTTTTCTAAAGCTTTTGAAATACACTGTGATGCCTCCGGGATTGGTATTGGTGCTGTTCTTATGCAGGAATCAAGACCCGTGGCGTATTTTAGTGAAAAGCTAAATGGGGCAGCTTTAAAGTATGCAACTTATGACAAGGAGTTGTATGCTTTGGTAAGGTCGTTACAAGTATGGCAGCATTATCTTTGGCCAAAAGAGTTTATTATACATTCTGATCATGAAAGCCTTAAGTATTTGAAATCTCAAGGGAAATTAAATAAAAGGCATGCTAAGTGGTTGGAATTTATAGAAACTTTTCCTTATGTCATCAAGTATAAATCTGGACATGAAAATGTAGTAGCTGATGCATTATCTAGGAAATATGCTCTATTTACCTATTTGCATGCTAAGTTGCTAGGCTTTGATTTGATTAAAGATTTGTACAAAGATGATAAAGATTTTTCTGTCGTCTTTAATGCTTGTGCTTTAACGCCGAATGGAGAGTACTACTTGCATGATGGTTTCTTATTTCGAAAAGACAAGTTGTACATTCCCCAATGTTCCATTCGAGAGTTACTTGTTAAGGAAACCCATGGGGGAGGGTTAATGGGACATTTTGGTATTGTAAAGACCCTTGCTGTTTTGCATGAACACTTTTATTGGCCTAACATGTTAAAAGATGTAAAAAGTGTTTGTTCTAAGTGCATTACTTGTAAGCAAGCTAAATCGAAAATTATGTCTCATGGTTTGTATACACCATTGCCTGTTCCTAGTCATCCTTGGATTGACATATCTATGGACTTTGTACTTGGATTGCCTAGATCACGCACTGGTAAGGATAGTATATTTGTAGTCGTGGATCGTTTTAGTAAGATGGCACATTTTCTTGCATGTTCCAAAATTAATGACGCTACAAATATTGCTGACCTTTTCTTTAAGGAAATTGTAAGGTTGCATGGACTTCCTAAGAGTATTGTAAGTGATAGAGATGTAAAGTTTTTGTCACACTTTTGGCGTACTCTATGGAATAAGTTAGGCACAAAGTTATTGTTTTCTACTGTTGCACATCCACAAACTGATGGACAAACTGAAGTAGTTAATAGGACTTTGTCAACCTTGCTTCGTGCTATTATTCAGCCCAACTTAAAGAATTGGGAGTCTTGTTTGCCGCATATTGAATTTGCTTATAATAGAGCTGTTCATAGTGCTACTCAACTTTCACCTTTTGAGATTGTTTATGGGTTTAATCCAATAACTCCTCTTGATATTTTGCCTTTGCCTATTAATGAGTTTGTTAGTGTTGAAGGAAAGCAAAAGGCCGAGTATATTAGAGAGTTACATGAAAAGGTCAAGGTTAACATTCAAAGGCGTAATGAGCAATATGCCAACCAAGCAAACAAAGGCCGACGTCAAGTGTTGTTTGAACCTGGAGATTGGATTTGGATACACTTAAGGAAGGAGAGGTTTCCTGAAAAGAGGAAATCTAAGCTTCAACCTCGTGGAGATGGTCCTTTTCGTGTTTTGGAGAGGATAGGCGACAATGCCTATAAAATTGAGCTTCCTAGTGAGTATGGAAACGTGTCATCTACATTCAATGTTGCTGATCTATCGTTGTATGATGTAGGTGATTCGAGGACGAATCCTTTCGAGGAAGGAGGGAATGATAAGAATCCACCAACGTCCATGGTGCCGAAGCCGAGTTCGAAAGATCCATTGGAGAATCTTGATGGACCAATGACAAGATCAAGAAGTAGGAGGATGAAGGAGGCTTTGCACACTTTACTCTCAACTCATTGTGAAGACTTGGAGGCTGCCGAACCACCATCTCAACAACATGAAGTCCTTTGGCATGTTTCTTCAATCACCATTTATGAAGATGTCCCACATAGTTCTTCATTACAACTTAAGGAGATTCCACCTTGAAGAGTTTTCATGGCCGAATCAATGAAGTCCAACAAATGGCGTCTTGTGGACTTAAGCTTGGATCACGCCAACTTATTTAATTCATAGGTTTTATTGTTTTTAATTAATGTTAATTAAAGTCCATAAACATTAATTAAGTGGGCTTTAATTTCGTGTCTTGTAATAAGTATTAATTACTTGGCCCAATTGTTTTACAAGATAAAGCCTTGTGATTAATTAGGAAACTTTCCTAAATTTAGTTTCCTAAATTCTAGGGAGGCTTTAACGTTTTTCATCAAGAAGCAAAGACATGTTTTGCTTCCTTGATTTAGGAAAGTCTTTCCTATTGGTCGAGTTTAGTAGTTTGTTTTTAAGTTTAGAAGTCAAGTTGTACTTAACAACTTTTAGGGTTTTCATTGCTTACTCTTCAAGCAAGAGCCGAAATCCATCTCTATATATAGAGAATGGTCTTGTAACGTTTTAGACAGAATTGATGAATGAAATTTTAGCTTTGCTAAATTGTTGTCTATGCTCTTTGAGTTGACAAAAGCCTTTAAGGAGATTTACTTCTTAATTGTACGAAATTAACCATAGCGTGACCTATAGGTGAATTTCGATCCTGTTCTTTATTTAAAGAACGCGCCAAATTGGTTGTTTAACACGTGAAGTTATCACGGGTTGGATCAATCTTTTTTGTAATAACGTCAGGGTTGGTTCATGTTTGAAATCAGCTACACGTTCCCCTTGACATCTATTCAACTTTATTGTTTCGTTTTTGTGTTTGTGTTTTGAATCTGGAAATTGAATCATCAACAAGATCCCCACGTTTCGGCATATGCTTTTGGTCCAGGTGTTCGAGCCTCGCCCAAGATCATATCACCATCCATCTTGAATTTTTTCAATATATCACCTGCATATTTTTTCTGAGAGATAAATATACCTTGATCAAATTGTAAAAACTCAATTCCAAGAAAATAAGACATAAGACCCAAGTCGGTCATCTCAAACAGTTTAATCATGGCCTTCCTAAATTCAGCAATCATCCCCAGATTATTGCCTGTAAAAATCAAATTATCTACATACAAGCATATCAAAATAACATCACTCTCACTAGATGATTTCACATATAAAGTATGATCATATAGACACCTTTGAAAACCATGATTCACAAAGAAAGAATCAATACGAGTATGCCACGCCCTTGGAGATTGTTTTAAGCCATATAAAGCTCGTTTCAACTTGTAAACCTTATTTTCCTGACCTTTTCTAACAAAACCAGCAGGTTTCTCAATATATACTTCTTCTTCAAGGACACCATTCAAAAATGCAGATTTAACATCCATTTGATAAATCCTCCAATTATTTTGTGCAGATAAAGAAATTATCAAACGAACTGTATCAAGTCTAGCAACAGGAGCAAATACCTCAAAATAGTCAATTCCAGGTTTCTACTTGTAACCTTTAGGAACAAGTCTCGCTTTGCATCTCTACACTTCTCCATTAGGTTTATACTTTTTTATAAACTCACTTCACTCCAATTGCTTTCTTCCCACTTGGAAGGTTTGTAAGCTCTAAGTATCATTTTTCTCAATGGCATGAATTTCTTCACCCATTGCTTGTATCCAACAATCTTCTCGAGCAACATCCTTAAAGTCAACTGGGTCACAATCTGCAAATAAAGAAAAGTTCACAACATCTTCATCAGATAAATCATCATTAGTATTATCACCAATAACATAATCTCGAGCTGGTAATTTTCGTTGTCGTTGTGGTCGACTAGACTGTACAGAAGTTATTTGCACACTTGAAGATGAAGGATCACGAGGTGGTTGTTCAACTTGCACTGTCTGCTATCTATTTTCTTCCTCTTCAATTATTAAAGGTACTGGTGGTTGACCAACTAATGTTGTTAGTTCTTTAGAAGACCAATCCCATGCTTCTTATTCATCAAAAGTAACATCTATGCTCACAATTATCTTTCCTGTATCTGGATTAAACAATTTATAGCCTTTTGTCTGTAGACTATAGCCAACAAATATGCACTTCTCTGCTTTATCATCCAATTTCTTCCTTAAAGCACCAGGAACATGAGAATAGGCTAGACAACCAAATACCTTTAAGTGACTAATATTTGGTTTCTTACCAGACCAAAGCTCATATGGAGTCATTCCATGATTACACCTTATACAACATGTGTTCAAAATATAAACAGCACAAGACACATCTTCTACCAAAATTCCTTTGGCATATTTTTTGCCACCATCATGGATCTCACTAAATCCATCACTGTTCTAATTTTTCTCTCTGCCACACCATTTTGTTGAGGAGTATACCTGTTTGTCATCTGATGTTTAATACCATGATTCATCAAGAATTCATCACAAACAATATATTCAGTGCCTTTGTCAGTTCTCAAAGCCTTTATGTAGAATCCAATCTGTTTTCCTACATACACCTTGAATCTCTTGAAAATATCACAAGCCTCAGATTTATTCTTCAAAAATAAACCCAACATTTTCAGCTAAAATTATCAATAAATATGATAAAATATTTATTACCACCATTAGAAGGTAGCTCTATTGAGCACAAGTCTAAATGAACAAGCCACAATAGATAACTAGCCCTCCAAGCATTGCCTGTTTGAAAAGAATGTATGTGCTTCTTTCCCTTAATACAAGATTCACACTGTTTAGAAGAAAAATCAAGTGAAGGCAGCGCCAAAACCATATTCTTCTTGGACAAAGAATTTAAACTGCCAAAATTGAAATGACCAAATCTCATATGCCACAACCATGCATCATTAGAAATAGTGGAACTAAAGCAAGATGAATCACCATAATTCAGAGATATAGGGAATAGTCTATTATGATTCATATTCACTTTTACAATTAATCCCAATCGTGCATCACTGATTATACAAGTTTCATGTTTAAAATTCAAATCATACCCCTTTTCAAATAACTGTCCAAGACTCAGCAGATTATGATAAAAGACTGGGTACATAAAACACATCACCAATAAAGCTTGTCGACCCATTTTTCAAAGTAATGGGTATACTCCCTCTTCCAAGAACAAGAACAACTGTATTATTACCGAATTTAACTGTGCTTTTAAATGATTCATCCAAATTAGAAAATAACTCTTTTTTTCAAGTCATGAGATTACTGCAGCCAGAATCCAAATGCCAATTACTATTCTTTGTTTGTTCACATTCAGCAGTAGAAAATAAAATAGCCTCTTGTTTATTCCCATCAGTTTTAGCAACTTGGACATGTACTTCAGATTTTGCACTCCAACAATCTTTTTTATAATGGCCAAATTTTCCACAATTATAGCATTGAATTTTACTTTTATGGGAATTATTAGACTATTGAAAATTAAATCCATTATTTCCTCTCTGTTGAAAAAATTGTTTACCTCTATCACGACCTCGGTAATTATTTCCACCGCGTCCTCTTCCTCTGAAATTCTGGCCATGAGCATTTGTCGCAGCAACATTGGAGTTGTTCTTTAATTTATCTGTTTAGGCCTGAAATGCCATCTCCGGAGTCTACTTTTTCACAGAATCATTCAACTTTCCATTAATTCTCTGTTCATATGTAATTAAATACCTTGCAATTCTTCAATTGTCAATGTAGACAAATCTTTGGTTTCTTGCGTTATAGCCATAACATAATGAAATTTCATGGGCAGTGTATTGAGAACTTTCTCAACAAAAAGTTATCTTTTAAAACGTGCCCATTTAATTCAATCTTGTCTCTGATCAGTAATAGACGAGAGAAGTACTCCTCAATTTATTCAGTATTTTCTATTGTGCAAAGCTCAAACTTTCGTTTCAACACCATCAAATTACTCTGTTGAACTTTGTCAACACCTTTGTATGTCTTTTCCAAAATATCCCAAGCTTTTTTTGCAGTTTTGGCTATTGAGATTTTAAGATAAACCAATTGATCAATTGATTGATGAATTTGAGACAACGCCATTTTTTTCTTGCCTCTTTTCTCCACAGGAGTATCTTCATGTACTTCGTTTTGAACGTATTGAATCAAATAAAAAATTTCTAAATGGGTTTCCATCTGACCTCTCCAGATATTATAATTTTATTTTCCCATAAGTTTGGGAGCAACACAAATTATATTTATTGTTGCCATGACTACCAAAACAACCAAGCTCTGATACCAATTTGAAGGATCGAATTTATATAAACCAAAATTCAATAAGCCACAAGACTTATTTCAAAACTCAAGAAAACAAAACTGTGAATTGTTTGTTTGTATAAGAAACCAAAGCAAATAAGTGGGCCCACACAAATAGGAAGAAAATAATCAAATCCGAGGCAAAAGTTTGATTTCTTCACAAAGCCGATTGTGGCTTTTTCTAACAACACAATATAGGGCTGCACTTTCTGTTTGCGTGCATATGTCTATTCAATTCTTATGCATCCTATTTATAATGCTAAACCTTCCTAATCCCTCTTATAAATAAATTAGGAAACAAACTTTATTTAGAAATTAACTAAACTAGTTTTAGAAAACTTAGTTAAATTCTACATTCTTCATATTATTACAAATAAGGTACGAAAATACATTCGGGAAGAGATTGATTATTCAAAGTTTTGTATAATTGTTGATGGAGCGCGTGATGAATTCAAAAGATAGAAAATTGCTATTGTTTTGAGATTTGTTGATAACGATGAATTTATACAAGAACGCTTCTTTGATTTGATCCATGTTAAAGACACTGTGGCAACAACTCTAAAAGAAGAAATACGCATTGTCATTTCTCGGCACAATTTAGATATTCAAAATATCTGTGGTGAAGGATATGATGGTACTAGTATTATGCGTGGAGAATGAAATGGATTGCAAGCATTATTTCTTAATGACTCTCCATATGCATACAATGTTCATTATTTTGCTCACATGTAAGAAGTTATTTATATCATTGTAGCTAACTAATATTTTGCAAGTATATTTTTCATTGAACAGTTTTTAATACTTTTATTACATATTACAACTTGCATTAGTTACTGCTTCAGGGGAAGTTAGTCCAGTTCATCAGTTCTATTCAAATTTATGTTTTATAATTAACACTGTTTGTTCTTCTACCAAAAGATATGATGAACTGAAATTTTATAGAGTGGTGGAACTTCAAGAAAATGGTAAATGAGGAAACCAGGCTTGTACATTGAAACTAGCAGGAGATACTTATTAGGGATCTTATTTTATCTCAGTTTGTAGCTTGATTGAAACGTTTCATGAAACTTCTACAGTTTTGCTACATATGTCTGAGGGTAGGAACAATTATCATATACAAGGAGATGCTGATTGTGCTTATAATATGATGACTTCATTTGAATTTGTGTTCATCCTATAAGCATAAATATGTCCTAAATCTTAGAATAACACGAAGTTCAAATTATGTCAAATTATTAAGATAAACAAAAGTGTTGCATACTTGGATTCATTGTGGCAGTGATCGACAATTTTGTATTGGTTGGTAAATTGGTCTTCCTCAATCAAACCTCCGAATAGCTCTAATGGGTTCTCTCTCAATTATGGGATTGATGAGAATTAGGGGTGCCAATTGGTTTGATAATCTTGGGGACCATACTAGGGCTCCCATTAAAACCCTGATAGGCCAAATATGGGTCTTTATCCATTAGGCCCATACTAAATTAGAAGTCAATAGGGTTTTTTTTCCAATTAGACCACTTAATACCCTAAACAATTAAATTAACCTAGTGATTTAATTACACACATACACAAGCCCACTTATTAATTAAACGTGTATAACACGTCCAATAATTTCCAACTTGGGCGGTGTTCGTGTGCTTAGTACTTTAAAATCACAGTGTGCTTAGTACTTTAAAATCACATATACCTTAGAGAGCTCTTTCTTAAGGCTAATATTCATCATAAAACTTCCCTTTAGTTCAATCTGGTTCATCTCCTATATTAGTGTGGAATCAAAGCAGCTTTCGTCACAGTTAACTTAACTAAACCTTCCGTGGTCACCAACACCAACATATTCAACGACATAAATTAAGTATGGATAGGTAGCATGGAAACTACATGTAAGGCGATCTCAATCATGTCTGTTTCCAGCTGGTCCTTGACTTCATTCTTTAGTGAGATCAAAATTTGAAGTCTCTTTAATGAAAAAACACAAAATACTTTAGTGCAAAACCGCAATGTAAAACCACACACATGTAAAAACGAGTTCAGTAAATAAAACATAAACCATCAACTTTATTCTATAGAAAAATAACTAAAATATGGTCAAAAATCAATCACAAAATTACTAGTTCCAACTAGACCAAGGTATCATACAAAATAATATCCATATTAGCAATATGTTCATGAAAGACCTTGGGTGGTAAATCTTTAGTCAAAGGATCTGCAAGCATGGAACTAGTTCCTATGTGTTCTATAGAGATTTGACCATTCTAAACTCCTTCCTTCACAACCATAAATTTAATGTCTATATGCTTAGGTTTCGTAGTACTTCGATTGTTATTAGAATACAACACCACTGACCGACTATCACATAACAACTTTAATGGTCTTTCAATTCCAACTATAATTCGCAGCCTTGTGACAAAATTGTGAAGCCATAAATCATGATTGGATGCCTCAAAACAAGCTATAAACTCTGCCGCCATGGTTGAAGAAGCTATGAGTGTCTGCTTGGCACTCCTCCAGGAAATAGCTCCTCCAGCCAACATGAAGATATAGCCCGAAGTGGATCGCTTACTATCTTGGCATTTGGCAAAATCAGAAATTAAAAACCCAATGATCTCCAAAACTTTTGACCTTTCGGATAGGTAAGCATATAATCTTTCGTTCTCTGCAAATACCTCATAACCCGTTTGGCTGTCTTCCAATGATCCATTCCTGGGTTACTCAAATATCTACCCAATATTCCAACTATGAACGCAAGATCCGGACGCGTACATACTTGAGCATACATAACGTTCCCTACAGCTGAAGCATAAGGGATCTTTTGCATCTCCTGTTTCTGAAGTTTGGTCTTGGAGCATTGACTGAGATAAAATTTATCTCCTTTAGCTACAGGGTTGTCTCCAGGTGTAGAACCACTCATACCAAATCTACTCAATACTTCATCGATGTAGCACTTTTGTGATAATATCAAAATACCTTGACAGCGATCTCGAAGTATCTCAATTCCTAATACAAAAAAGGCGTCACCAAGTTCTTTCATCTCGAAATTCCTTTTGAGAAAGTTCTTGGTGTCGTGCAACAAGCCAACATCGCTACTAGTTATCAGTATATCATCAACATATAAAACCAGAAAAAAAAACTGACTTCCACTGAATTTGTGATATACGCAATCTTCAACTAAATTTACCTCAAAACCATACGAGATAATAACCTCATGAAATTTGCGATACCATTGACGGGAGGCTTGCTTAAGACCATAGATGGATATCTTCAATTTGTATACTATAGACTTTGGATTTCCAGACACAAGGTTTTCTGGCTGCACTATATAAATTGTTCATCAATGTTCCCATTTAGAAACGCAGTCTTTACATCCATCTGATGTAGCTCTAAATCAAAATAAGACATAAGTGTCATGATTACTCTAAATGAATCCTTTGTCGATACCGGAGAGAATTTTTCTTTGTAATCAATGCCTTCCTTTCGAGTGAATCTTTTCTCGACAAGACGAGCCTTATATCTTTCAACATTGCCTTGTGAATCCCTTTCTGTCTTAAATATCCATTTGCAACCAATGGGTTTCGCACTGAATGGAAATCGACAAGATCCCAAACATCATTGTCTTTCATGGATTTTATTTCCTCCTCCATGGCAGTTATCCACTTTTGAGAGTTAGAATTTTGTAAGGCTTGATGAACATTTATAGGATCGTCTTCCAATATACCCTATATTTTCCTCATGTTCTTGAAACAATACATAATAATCATCTGGAATTGCACTCCTTCTCTCTCTAGTGGACCTCTTTAATGGCACTACTTCATGTTCTTGAGGTTGTTGATTTTGTACTTCATGAGGAACTTCATTATTGTCTTGTTCCAGAATTGGTTCTTGATCGACGTCAGGTATTAAGTCCTGTTCGTCGATTGAAACCACATTAGGAAGAGAAACAAATTCCTCTTCAAAGACAACATTTCTTAAATCCTCTTCCCTCTCAAAATCAACATCCTCAAATAATCGAGCATTTCCCGTCTCAAAAATTAACTTAGTAGTTGAATTATAAAACTTGAAATCCCATGAGCGTTCAACGTAGCCGACGAAATAGTAGCTAATTGTTCTTGCATCCAGTTTTCTTTCTTGAGGTTTGTATGCTCTAGCCTCAGCTGGACAACCCCAAACGTGAAGATGCCTAGTACTAGGCTTCTTTCTTGTCCACAACTTATAAGGGTTTTAGCTACTGCTTTACTCGGTACCCTGTTAAGAATGTATGCTGCAGTTTTTAGTGCCACACCCCAGAGTGATTCTGACAAAAAAGAATGATTTATCATGCTTCTTACCATGTCCTTATGAGTGCGGTTTTGTCTTTTCGCAAGACCGTTCATGCTAGGTTTGCCCGGCATTGTGTATTATGGGACGATTCCATATTCCTCTAGGTATTTGGCAAATAGCCCTGGAAATTGTTCACCTAACCCATCACATTTACCGTAATATTCCCTTTCACGGTCAGATTTGATGGCTTTAATTTTCCTATCAAGTTGAAGTTCAACTTTAGCTTTAGAGGACTTAAAACCGCCCAAGGATTGTGACTTCTCGTTAATTAGGTAAATGTATCCGTATCTTGAATAGTCGTCTATGAACGTGATAAAGTATTATTGTCCATTCCAAGATGCCGTAGGGAATGTACCACAAATGTCCGTATGAATCAGTTCTAAGATGCTCGAGCACCTATTAGCACCTAATTTCTTTTATTAGTTTGTTTTCCCTTAATGCATTCCACACAGACTTTAAGATTTGATAAATTAAGGGAATTTAAATTTCCATCTGACACAAGCCGCTGAATTCTCTCTTTGGAGATATGACCTAAACATTTGTGCCAAAAGGTGGCGGAATATTCTTCTAATTTACGCTTTATACTTCTTGAATTAGTATGCAGAATTTCAGTATATGAAGAAACAGAATCAACCATATATAGATTATCAATCAAAGAAGCAAAACCAACAAGATTTGAATTGAGAAAAAAAATAACTTTATTATTTCCGAAAGAACAAGAATAACCAAATTTGTCCAAACAAGAAATAGAAACCAAATTCCGTCTGAACGACGAAGCAACAAAAGTCTCATTCAAATATCTGGTCTTTAAAAGCAATCTAAAATTCCTGATAGCTTCAACTGGAACTGCTTTGTCATCGCCCACATAGATGAATCTTTCAGAATCACATGGCGGCCGACTCCACAAGCAACCCTGCATAGACATACTTATGTGAGTAGTAGCACCAGAATCTACCCACCAAGAGTCTCTTGGTACAGAAGCTAAATTAACTTCAGAACATACCAAAATGAGAAACTTACCATTCTTTACACGCTATTTAGCATATTTTGGGCATTCCCTCTTGAAGTGACCAGCCTTCTTGCAGAAATGATAGGCAAATTCCATATCATGCTTCTTTTTCTTCTTCTGCTCAGATGTCATATTTGTAGCATCCTCAGGTTTCTTTCTTTTCTTATCTTGAGAAGTAGATGCCAAGTGAGCACTTTCAGTCTTATCTCGCTTAATCCTATCCTCTTCTTGCACACAGTGAGAGATCTGTTCATTAATACTCCATTTTTCCTTCTGAGTAATTGAACTGATTGAATGGTGCAGGAAGAGTGATAAGAACCAGATGAACAAGAAGGTTTTACTTAATCTCGATCTCATATTCCTTTAGTTTTCCTGTGAGATGAGACATTTCCATAATGTACTCCCTCATGTTCGCCTTGCCTTTATACTTCATAGAAATCAGAGAAGTTAGAAAACTACTCATTTTCGCTTTCTCATTTTTGGCAAAATAAGTCTCAATTTGAGTGATGAACATCTTGACATCTTTGTTCTCAGTCATAGAGTCTCGAAAGGATTCCGAAATGGAGCTCCTGATAATCATAAGACTCATGCGGTTTGACCGTTCCCACTTTTTATATTGACCGTATTCGGGTCTTCCAGAGTAGCAGTAGGTTTGTCGGTCCTTAAAGCAAGGTCAAGATCCATGCATCTGAGAACGATTTCCACGTTCTCTTTCCAAGCATTGAAGTTCGACCTATTGAGCATAGGGATCGAGTTCACATTGGTAGATATTTGTGAAGTAGACGCAGAAACTAAATAGAGAACAAAAAAAAAACAAAAAAACATAGACTAATAATTAATACATTATGTAAAAAAAATATATAAATAGACATAAGTATTATCACATAAAGGTGGGCCTATTTAAACAAGATACCAAACACAACATTAATATTCAACATTTTGGTAATAATATAAACTTGTAAGCAGTACTGTACACGTAGTAATCAAAATATTGACAATAAACTCGGTCAAATAATAGCCTTTCTTTGGACCTACTACTATTCCCATGAGTAAAACCTTATAATTGTCATATACTTATTACCATACGCACACCTATTATTCGGCCAAATAATAACTTTCCTTTGGCTGGGCCGATCATTATCCGCATTAATAATAGATATACACATCTTTATATTTCAAATCAAATTAATCTACATTAACAGAGGTTACTTTGGCAATATATTACTTCAAACAATCTAACATGAAATACAAGACATAAGGATATAATAAAATATTCCTTAATTAATTTAATCAAACATGTGCACCAACCAAATAAATTGTCCTTAATCAATGATTTATATAAATCATATTTCCCAAAGATAGCGTATATATTTAAAACCATCAATATGCACAATAACTACACATTATTACTCAGTCCAAAGCAAATTAGAAGATCGCTCATAAGGAATCTGCAAAATAAAATATCAACTATTATACTTTATTCAAACAGAATTCAGATATGCAACCCAAACAAATTAATTCACACAAATAATACAAAAAAAACCAAATACCCAAATTCTAAATAGCCGAAGAATACAAAATTGCATGAATTAAATCTAACAACCTAACATGATTGATTGGCTCTGATACCAATTGTAGGCATAAATATGTTCTAAATTCTAGAACAACACCAAGATCAAATAATGTCAAATTATTAAGATAAACAAAAGTGTTGCGTAGTTGGATTTATCGCGGCAGTGATCGACAATTCTGTATTGGTTGGTAGATTGGTCTTCCTTAATCAAACCTCCGAATAGCTCTAATGGGTTCTCTCTCAATGATGGGATTGATGAGAATTAGGGATGCCAATTGGTTTGATAATCTTGGGGACAATAACCACTATGTATCTTATATACTAGGCTACTAGGGCTCCCATTAAAACCCTAATAGGCCAAGTATGGAATCTCTACCCATTAGGCCCACACTAAATTAGAAGTCAATAGGGTTTTTTTCCAATTAGACCACTTAAGACCCTAAACAATTAAATTAGCCTAGTGATTTAATCACACACATACACAAGCCCATTTATTAATTAAACGTGTATAACACGTCTAACACATCCCTACATTTAATGAAATAGATTATGGGAATCACAAATGTATTTTGTCAAACTTTGCAACAACAATCTCAAGACATTTTGAATGCTATGCAATTGGTTGCAACTACAAAGATACTCATTCAGAAATTTAGAGATGATGGTTGGAATTCTCTACTTAATGAAGTTAAAGTATTTTGTAATCATCAGCAGATTGATGTTCCTAATTTCAATGGTCATTACAAAGCACGTCGAAGTCGTAGTTGAGGTCAACAAGACAAAATTACAATGGAGCAATTTTATAGGGTTGAAATATTTCTTGTTACAATAGACAAGCAATTGCAAGAGTTTAATTATAGATTTATTGAAGAAGCAGTTGAGCTTTGAACTCTGAGCTCATCTTTGGTTCCTAAGAATTGTTACAAAGCATTCAACATTGAGAATATTTGCAGATTTGTGGAGAAATACTATCCTTTGGATTTTATAGAGCAAGAAAGACTCAACTTGAGGTTTCAACTTCAACATTTTATTGCTATGGCACCTCATGATCCAAATTTCAAGAATCTTTCTACTATGTCTGAGTTTTCTCAAGCACTAGTGGTGACAGAAAAATCAAAGGTATACTTTTTTCTTACAAGATTGATCCGTCTTATTTTGACACTTCCCGTTTCGACAGCTAGTTCCAAATGAGTTTTTTTAGCTATGAAATTAGTTAAAACAAGACTTCGTAACAAAATGGAAGATGAGTTTTTGGCTGATAGTTTAATCGTCCATATTGAGAGAGATATTGCTGAAAAATTTGATTTTGATTCTATTATTGAAAATTTTAAGTCTTTGAAGGAACGTAGAGTAGTACTCTAATGTAAGTATTTTACAAATTTTTTCTTTAAACTATTTTAGTTATTTAAATATAACAATGTTTGATGCATTTTTATCTTATATGAATTGTTGATCATGTTTGATTAATCATTTGTTTGTAAAACTGATTATTATTTGGCCCTCTAATAATTTAACTCAAGCCCCACTACTGATTAAAACTATATCGTCAGGAAACAACATATATTTAGAAATCATTTTTTGCAAATGTTTCATAATTTTATCTGTTACTAAAACAAAAAAGTATGGATTTAAAGTGGATTCCTAATGTAAATCTGTAATATTCAGAAAATTATCCGATATCTTTATTGGCGTCCTTATACAAATTGTTATATCTTAATATATGTTTTTGATAACTCTTATATAAGCTACTTTTATCATTTTTTTCTAATACCCTCTATATTATATCCCAATTGACTCTATCATATATGACTTTTGAAAATCAATAAATACAATATGTAAGTCTTATTTTCTATTATTATATTGTCCACATAATCTTTTAATTAAATATATAGTTTCTATTGTAGACCTCTGACACAATACTGAATATTAATTATCTAGTATTTTAGGACTCTGAATTTGAAGTATAAAATATGAAAGTAATAAGTTATTGAAATTTATGGTGCCTTTTAGGTTGACTTAACCTTCTTTCTTTTCTCGAATTTGGCATCAACTACTTATATGGAGACAACCTACTTATAAGCAACCTACTTATAATAATGTGTTCACAAAACAAAAATATATATTAACATAATGAGGGAAAGGAAGTTATAAACGGAAGCTTTTTAGAAGATTTTGTGGCAAATTGAGCTCTAGGAAATTGGTTACTGTTAGACACTATGAAGAAATGATTCAATATTCAACATGTTCCCTTTGCTCTTTTATTTTTTTGTTTAACTTAAAGTTTTCTTACGGATAACCAACATTAGATTTATGAAAAATTTAATTGTCATATGAAAATTTCATTTATAGTTGTTCAATTGTGTTGAGTAAACTAAAAGTGCAACATTTTTTATAAATTTAGAGATTAAAAATATTGAGGTTAAAATATTAGGGACTAAAAATGTCGAGAAGAACAACATTGAGGACTAAAAATGCTATTTTTTCTACAAGTTTGGGGACTAAAAGTGTTGAGATTAAATCATTGGAGATTAGAAGTATTGAGTAACAAACATTAGGGACTAAAAATGTCCTTTTCTCTAAAAGTTTGGGGACTAAAAGTGTTGAGGGTAAAACATTGGGGACTAAAAGTGTCAAGTAGACAAACATTGGGAACTAAAAATGCTTTTTTCTCTTTCTTAATTAATTAGATTAAAGTTTTCTTACCGATAACCAACATTGTTAAATTTCTAAAAGATAAGATTTCAAAAAAATATTTCAAGTCTATTCTCATATTGCAAGATCCAAATTGATCTTTTAGGAAACCAACCATGGTAATCAACTTAATTAGCTATCAAATTTTGAGTAGAGATTGTATTACGAATCTTTTGCTATATTCATGTTTTATTCCTATTTTATTCTATAGATCCACTCCATACACACATATTAATTAAAACCCTATCAAATTATTAATGGATTCTAAAGAGTAAATGTTAAATACACTTGGAATGTATTTATAAAATAAAATATGTAATAAAACATTGAATGTAACAGAAGATTTATTAACTAGTAATTGTTAGTTAATTATTTATTCTATCTAGATCATTAATAATTATATAGTTTCACAAGTTATTATTAAATAACATTGACTTTATCAATAAGCTACCGATGTGCTAATTTGTGGATCTACCACTAACCACCATAGATAAAAAGAAAAAAAAAAGGAGGGAAAGAAAAAAAAAGAAAGAAAAAGATGAAAAAATGAATAAATCTCACTCTTTGACATGAGTAAATGTAGTGGACTTTTCCTAAGATGAAAAAGTTATCAAGGAGTTAAATTTCTCTATTATAATCACCATCTTGTCCATAACTAATGTTAGTGTTGGCGATGACAAAATTGCATTAAACAAGCTCATATACTAGATACAGAATTTTCAAATTAGGAAAGAAAAAATGCTGTTAGAGGAAGTTTAAACCTGACCTCTAGGCTTCAATAGCGTAGGCTCTTTAGGTATCCCAATGGGTCAAAAAGATTAGGAACCGAGTGGGGAAGTGGGCTCAACTCTAAACTCTAAAGGCTGCTCTGTCGGCACTATTCTTGTAGGGAAAGAAAAATAAACAAGCTATTACTAAATAACATTGATTTTTAGGGAAGCGCAAATCTACATAAAAGTTTGTACTATTTTCTTACAAAAAAAAATAAATCTTTAAAAAAATTAAAAATTTCGTATATAATTTTCCTCCTAAACTATAATTTCTACATCCGCCATACTTCTACTATTTTTTTTTAAATTTTTTTTTAAAACTAACCCGTGCATGAGGAGGGATGCCACCCCAATTATTATTAGGATTTAAACTAAATGTACCAGTAATACAAGCAACTCAAGAAAAGAGTAGTAAGTACTCATCCTTTACAATGAGGCTCCGCTTGGATAAGCTATTTTTGGGATTTGTATTGAAGATTTTTTTATTAATAAAAGTTTGAAATTTAAATTTGAATTAGTATTTTAATAGTTTATTTTGGTGGGAATTGTGTTAGGAAGAATTGTTTATTATTAAAATTTAAAATTCAAATTCAAATTCAATATTTTATTTATAAAAATTACTGTAGCATTGTTTTGTGTTTTAAAAATTTTGATGAAAAAGTTGAACAAAACAAATACACCATTTTGCAATTGTGAAATAAATCACAAAAATATGTATGTCCAAACAGACCCAATGTTGAACTCCTAATGAGTATTTCTTCACTCTACGGAAAGAAGGGAAACCCACTTCTACTTGGGTACCCGCAAACAGCAAAAACTTTTCATGATCTTTTTCCACCCAATCCCAAAGAGTCTGTTGAGATTTCCTCAGACAAACTAGTTTTGGTATACAGAGGAGAAACAATTTTGTTCCCAGCAATCTGAAATTGCGATAAAACTCTAAATCAAGTACTTAATCACTTGGGTATGTTTGGATGGTCTTAATTTTGTGATTTATTTCACAATTGCAAAATGAGGTGATTGTTTTGTTCAATTTTTTTATCAAAATTTTTAAAACACAAAATAATGCTACATTAATTATTTTTGCTACAGTAATTTTTTAAAATAAAATATTGAATTTGAATTTTAAATTTTAAATTTTAATAATAAACAATTCTTCCTAATACAATTCTCACCAAAATAAACTAATAAAATACTAATTCAAATTTAAATTTTAAACTTTTATTAATAAAAAAAAATCTTCAATACAAATCCCAACAAAATAAAATCATTCATTCCAAACACTCCCAAAATATTTTTTTCTCATAACAAATCCAAAAAAAAAAAATTTATGATATAATCCAAAAATAGCTCATCCAAACAAAGCCTAATTTTTTCATAATTTTTCAAAAAAAAAATGAAATCACATATAAGTAATTTGCAAATTTTTAAAACTATAAGGGGGTAATTTAAAATTTTTGTAAATTAAAATTTTTTGAATTTAGTATACGCAAACATAAAAGTAAAAAGGAAAGGAGAAAAAAATCTCAATTGTAATATACAAAACTCTACATTAAAGTTGTACAACTTATTATAAATTACTTTTAAATTGAAGATGTAGTCTCCGCTCTTAGAAAATCTTGGCGGCGGGTGGGGGCCAGCTATATTGATATATTAATTCAGTGTCAAGAAATTGGAAACGGAGAAATGAGAAGAATCAACTTGAAAGATGACTACGAATCTACAATATTAACCACACATTTTATCCATATTGTAATATGGAAGATGAGTAGATGACATACATTTCTTAAATTTTTGCCCAAAATCTAAAATTATAAATAAAATAGAGGGCAACACAATCAAGAAACATGTGGGAAAGAGATATTGAATATCAGTATATCTAAATGTCAACTTAACAGATTCATTATTATGAGTGGAAGACATAATTAATGAGACGAGTAGGGAGAAGTGGAGATGGGATCTCTCTTCAAAATTCTTTATGTTTTATCATGTATAAAATTAAATTATATCGTAGAATTTATTTATTTTTTTTTTAAGATTTAATAATTGTAAAATAATTTTAGTAATATTTATTATTTTAATCGTTATTCTTAATTAAATTAAATTATTTTGAACATCGAACATAATAAAATAGAAATAAACTCGTACAAGTGGAAAGGATGGACATTGGACAACAGGACAAGCCAAAGATAGAGAAAATCTTTCTTCCGACATAAAAGTCCAATGGAAGCATTCAAGTGTATTTAATTTTGTTGGCTAACTGGTCCAAGATTAATACACTGTTGAGCGTTGGACTTTCCATTTAGAGAAATCAAGGCTGTGCCGTGTGGGGTGAGGAATATTCTTTCAGCCAAAAAGGGTTGGGAATGAGTTGGTTTATCCCTATAAATAGCAATGCTACAATTACATAGGACAATCCATCTAGAGGGTTAGTGATTGTTTGAGTAGTGCCACAAGATCAATAGCTATGCTTTCCATTTTCGTCTTTCTGTTTTTGCTTCCTCATTTGTTTGCCATTGATCCATATACACAATACACTCAACTCAATCTTCCTCCTGGACCATTTGGTCCTGATTCGGTTGCCTTGGACCGTTTAAGACTAGGACCTTATGTTGGTGTTAGTGATGGCAGAGTTCTCAAATATGAAAGTTTAAGTGCTCAGTTTGTGGATTTTGCTTATACTGCTCCAAACAGGTAATGGTTTGCCTTCTATAAAGCTCCATGCTAATCATTCCAAAATGATTTGAGTTATTATATATGAGAAAAATGCCTCTTAATGTAGTGTTAACGTAAGTGTATTTGAATTGCTATTTAGTAGAGATGAGTCAAAAAGCACCAAATCGTAAACATGACGGGTTGAAAATGTGTATTAAGTTAAGCAAGATCAATCAAAGAAAAGAAAAAGAGTAGATCCCATCAATAATATCAAATTGGCATAAGATCTACAAAACTCCATGAATCAAAGCATTTTAAACCAAAATTTCTTATTTTTGTAACTTTAGAGTTATTTTTATTTCTAAAACAATTTATATTTCTTTTCTATTTTCCATTCAAGTTTTAATAACGGTATAAATCTTTTGTAGGATTTTTTTTATTTAATACGACTTTATTGTCTTTCAATAATTTTGTCAAATCCCGTGAAATCTGTGTCTTTTGTAAAATATCACTGTTTTTCATTAATTAATTCGGCATTAAAAATTAAAACCTCGTTAAAAACAATCCGAAAATAAATTTATCCATGCTAATGGAAACAAAATGGTTTATCCAAAATATCAAACATTAATTATATGACATTTTTTTTTTCAAAATTCCTAAATTAGTTAATAAAAACCTTAGCCCACTTTATTTATTGCCAATTAATTTTGTATTAATTGCTTATGTTGTCTTGGGAAGGTTAGTGTGCAGAGAAGAAATCACTAAAATATCGTACGTGATCAAATTTCTCAAGTAGGTTTTGACTCAGTTTCAAATGGACAAACCAAAATGTCACAATGGAAGAAACAGTTTGAATTCAAAGCATTTTCAAAATTTTTTTTTTTAACATGATCCTGTGTCTCTAGCTTTGCTTTGATTAAAAATTTATACACCATGGATTCATTAAGTTTCTTATTTTTCCTTTGATCCGCAGGACTAAGCAATTATGCGATGGCGTAACCGACATAAATTTGGGACCAACATGTGGAAGAGTCTTGGGATTTAGCTTTAATTTTCTAACTGGCGTTCTGTATATGGTGGATAACCTTTAATGGTCTCTTTGAGGTTGGACCTGCCGGCGGGAAAGCTAAACTTATCGCCAACAGTGCTGGTGGTGTCCCGTTTCGCTTTCTCAATGCCATTGATGTTGATCAACTTACAGGAGATGTATACTTTTACTGATGGCAGCCTGAATAATGATCTAAGGTATGCTCTCGTCAAATTTCTAATCTTAGTTTTCTGTCAAACTGTGCATCCTTATGAATTAATCAAAGGGGTAAATTACTTAAATGGATTTTTAATTTGAAGGTTCATTTCGTTTTTTTTTCTAATCTTTAAAAAGTTTTATTTTCGTTCCTCATATTATATTTTTAGATTTTATTGGTTATTTATTTACTTTTTATATTAGAAAAATTCAATCATAATAACCATTTAACATGCATATGTTTAATTCTATCAAGTTGTATACATTTTTATTTATCATATATGTGTTAAATTTATTTAAATTGAATTTTAAGTGGAAAAAAAGGTCCAATAACGATTTTAAATCAAATTGTAACATGAGAGACAAAAATAGAACTTTTCAAAAATTAAGAATAAAAACCAAATGAATACAAGTTGATAATGATTTAAGTAATTTACCCTTAACTAAAATAGGGTAAAATACTTCAATTGTCCCTCAATTTAGAGTTCATTTCACTTTTGTCTTTAATTTTTAAAAAGTTTAAGTTTTCCCTCGTATTTCAATTTGATTTAAAATCATCATTCGTCAGTTTTCTTCTCACTTAAAATTCAAGTTGAATAAATAGTTAACATATACATGACAAATATAAATATATACAAATTAATAGAATTAGACATATGTATGTTAAATTTTTTTAACATGAAAAATACACAAATGACCATTGAAAACTAAAAATGCAACACTATAGACGAAAATAAAACTTTTTTTAAAATTAAAAACAAAAACGAAATGAACTCCCAAATTAATTGACAGATTATTGGAGTAATTTATCCACCAAAATATATAAAAGCAAACATATGAGAAACTGGAACCATTAATTTCTTTTTTGCAGAAATGTTGTACAAGGAACTTTTGTTCCTGATTCAACTGGAAGGTTAATGAGATACCGTCCTTTAACAAACGAAGTGAAGGTATTGCTTGATAGGCTCCCTTTGCCGGTAGGACCTGTAGTTAATCTTGATCGCACATTTCTTCTATTCTCAGAGACGCGTTCTAAAACAATTCAGAAATATTGGCTTCTAGGGCCAAAAGCAAACACTACTGAGATTTTGTTAACGTTGCAAGAAACTCCACTTAAAATTAAGAGGGCTTCAAAGTTGGGAGAATTTTGGGTGGCAGCAAATCGGATTGTTCGACAGCCACGCACTGTTACACCTTATGGCTACAAATTCAATTCGACGGGTCAAGTGTTGATCAAGAAAGAGTTTGGAGCACAATATCAGAATATTCAAGTCAATGTTGTACAAGAGTATGATGAACAAGTATTATATGTTGGCTCACGCGAAGCAACCTTCGTTGGCAAATACAGTAAATGAAATGATGAGTTATCAATGGCGATCGGCATTGTTCTCAGAGTGCTGCAGTTGCCATTGGAACAATAAAATGTGAACTTAGAACTATGTGTGTATTATTAATACGTTTGGTTTAAATAAAGAGAGTTGAGATAACAACTTTCGTTAGAAGATGATGTTACCTTCCATTCTAAATGTTTCTGAGATGAAAATATATCAATTATGTGATACTCCATCAGTTCTTTTTAAGTGTACTAAATACCATTTTTTTTTTATTTTCAAAATAAGTGTCTATTTCCATAATTTAATACAAAACATAAAAAAAAAGGTTGTTGTTATTGCCAGAACAACAATTAGCTTGCACGGCAATAAATTACACATCTTTCAAATTTACCCTTAATCAATCCACTCTTTTATATCTTTTTTTCCATTTATCATTACAACTTATCTTTATCTTCTTTTTACCTTATCATTACAATAACTTCTACTTTCTTCTTCTTTACACCGATTTTTCTCCTAAATTTTTATTAATATAACATTTATTTTCACCCTCAAATTATAAGAAATTTTTTTATAAAAATAACATGACACTTATTTCTATTAATAGCTTTTGTTGTTCTGTCAATTAAATTATAAAATATTTACCAATATATACTTAAAAAAATTTAGGCTCCATTTGTTTACCGTTGTTTTAGTGTTTATTTCACAAATTCAATTTGATTTATTTGTTTTGTCTATTTTTTCTATCAAAATTGTTAGAACAAAAAAAAAATATTACAGTAATTATTTTTGCTACAATGTTTTTTTATATTTTTATAAATAAATTATTAAATTCAAATTTGAATTTTAAATTTTTAATAATAAAAAATTCTTCCTAAGACATTTTTATACCAAAAATAAACTCATAAAATATATATTTCAAATTTAAATTTAAATTTTATTAATAAAAAATTATCGAATATAAATGCCCACCAAAACAAACTCATCAATCAAAACACTTCCAAAATATTTATTTCTTATAATAAATCTCAGGAAAAAAAATTATACTAAAAAACAAAAAAAAATACTCTATCCAAGGCGAGTTATATTTTTTTGTTAAAATACTAATACATAAACATATAACAACTATAAATTATTACTTTTGTTTCTAATATCACTGCTCATATTAATATTTTATCAAAATAATTCGCATAACTTAAAACTTAAAGGGAAGACACCACCACTATATATATAATAGAAATCTCAATTTCATGTATTTTTTTTCACGCTACAATTTAATTCATAAATTTTAAATAATAGAAAGGCAACAAATTTTACTTTAGAATTTGGATGCATATATTCACTTCTATTTTTACTCTGAACGATTTTTTTCCTTGTGATCTATTAACATTTTGAAATGTTAATTTGCTCATAATATAATTAAGGCAGGAAGAATTTTTTATTATTACAAATTTAAAATTCAAATTTGAATTAATATTTATGAGTTTGTTTTGGTAAAAAAATGTCTTAGGAAGAATTTTTTATTACTAAAAATTTAAAAGTCAAATTTAAATTTAATAATTTATTTATCAAAATATAAAAAATGTTGTAGCAAAAATAATTACTGTAATATTATTTTTTTATTTTACAAAATTTGATAGAAAAAATGGAAAACACAAATAAAGCAAATTGAATTTGTGAAATAAAACACTAAAATAACAGTAAACAAATGGAGCCTAAATTTTTTTAAGTATATATTGGTAAATATTTTATAATTTAATTGAGAGAACAATAATAGTTATTAATAGAAATAAGTGTCATATTATTTTTATATAATTTTTTTTCTTATAATTTGAGGGTGAAAATAAATATTATATCAATAAAAATTTGGGAGAAAAATCAGTGTAAAGGAGAAGAAAACAATCGTTACGGAAAGATATTATAAAGAATTGATAAGTTGTAATGATAAGGTAGAAAGAAGATAAAGATAAGTTGTAATGATAAATGAAGAAAATATAAAAGAGTTACTTGATTAAGGATAAATTTGGAAGATGTGTGATTTATTGCTCTGGAAGCTAATTGTTGCTCTCGGAGTAATAGCAACCAGGGGCGGATCCAGAAAGAAATTTTACCGGGGGCTTACTTAAATTTTTTTTTGCAATTAAATAAATGTATTTAACAATTAAATTTCTAAAAACAATAATAAAAATGATAAAAATGTATAAATACACATAACTGCACTATTGTTTGACATTTGATGAACTAGCTTTCGTCATGTGAAAATAAATTCATTACAATCATTAATTCAATCATAATTAATTTATAATTAAATAAATTAATAATTCAATCACAATTCATTACTAATCTATAAAGAAAATTAATTAAACAAACTAGAGTTTCTAAATTATGATTTATATCTAAAATATCTTGTCTAAATTCAAAATTCCTAACATTAGTTCATATTCAAAAACCCTAATCTAAATTCCAAATCACTAAATATTTAGTCCATAAAATTCTTAATAAAATTACCTAAATTAACTTAATAATTAAAATTAACTACAATTAACAACATTTAAATAACAAAAATCTAAATAAAAAAAGAAGTAAAACTAACAAACTAGAGTTTCTAAACTATGATTTATATCTAAAATATTTTGTCTAAATTCAAAATTCCTAATATTAGTTCATATTCAAAAACCCTAATCTAAATTCCAAATCACTAATATTTAGTCCATAAAATTCTTAATAAAATTACCCAAATTAACTTAATAATTAAAATTAACTACAATTAACAACATTTAAATAACAAAAATCTAAATAAAAAAAGAAGAAGTAAAACTAACAAACTAGAGTTTCTAAACTATGATTTATATCTAAAATATCTTGTCTAAGTTCAAAATTCCTAATATTAGTTCATATTCAAAAACCCTAATCTAAATTCCAAATCACTAAATATTTAGTCCATAAAATTCTAAATAAAATTACCCAAATTAACTTAATAATTAAAATTAACTTACAATTAACAACATTTAAATAACAAAACTCTAAATAAAAAAGAAGAAGTAAAACTAACCTTTCTTGAATTTTGAATACAAAAAATGGAGATAAAGAAAAAGAGACAATGAGGTAAGAAAAAAAAAAGTTTCTTTACTAGTGAATTTGAAACTTGAGTTTGGAAATTTGGAAGATAGCTAAATTGAAAGGGTTTAAATTTGGAAATAAGATTTGGGAATTTGGGGGAGATGGGAAGGGTTTGGAATTTGGAAAGGAATTTTGAAAGGAAATGAGTTCTGTGGAGTCACTGGAGTGTGGATTGAATTTGTCCCAATTCCATATTGATTTTTTTTTTAACCACTTAACAAAACGACGTGGTTTTGTTAAGTGAATTTTTTTTTTTTTGTGAACAAAACAGTCGGCTACTCCTACTCGTCTTCTTCTACTCTTCACTTCAGCGCCAGCTGCCAGGAGCAGCGAGCAGCGGCGGAAGCGGAAGCACTGATTTTTTTTTTTCAACAAAACAAGTCAGTCTTCTACTCTTCTTCTACTCCTTCAGATTTCAGCGACAGCGGGGGCGGCGGACAGAAGAGAGGCAGACAGCCCTGCAGCAGCCAACAACTATACTATATATCCATTTTTCCAGCGGCCATGGCGGGGGCTTCAACCTCCTCTAAGCCCCGCCTAGATCCGCCCCTGATAGCAACCTAAAAAAAATACTAACTCTATCCTTGTTTTATTTTTAGACAGATATATGATGGTATTAATTATATTTTTTTCATATTCTGAACAAATAATTAATTAAAATATCTGCTCCAACCTTCAAAAATATTTGTCAACTAGGAATTCATTAAATTTTTGACTAATATTAAATCCAATTTAATGCTAATCAATACAACCTTCAACATCAGGGATACGAAAGGAGCATTGACTCCAATGTGATAATTTTTCCATCCAACTAGATATAATAATAACAATAGTACATCGTTGGAATTTTTTATGACATTAATGATAGAGATAAGAAATAAAAACAAAAAATATATATATACTACTACTCCATAGTAATCAAGGTTGTAGAAATTTCTGCCTTCATCATTATTATTAGAGGCAAATCAGTTAAATTTCTTATTTTTTTAATCGGTGATTTTTTTTTTGGGACACTTGAAAAGAGAACATGGGAGTAAGAATTAATGATTTCAAGTTTTATAAGACAAAATTTCATCTTAATTTTTTTTTTACTTTTTGAATAACGAGCTTTGACTTATCCTCCTCTTTGTACTTTTAACTTTTGTTATTAATAAATCGATAGGGGTTGCCAAACCAACCAAAACTATATGATGGCTTAGAAAAAAAAAATAACGAGCTTTGAGATCTCATCAGCTTTATGTGTTTTATGAATAAACTATGTTGATTTGTTTCTTCACAAATGGAGAGACCTCACTTATGAATTTTGAGATGAAATCATTTAAAATTAAGAGAAAATATACTAAACTTTATATCCCTTATAAGTTTTAGGGTAAATGACCTCAATGGTCTCTCAACTTTAGAGTTGGTTACGTTTTGATCTCCATTCTTTCAAAATTTTCATTATAGTCCCTTAACTTAGAATTTGTAATGTGAACAGTTCCAATCCATTTTTCATCCACTTATGTAACGGTTTTGTTAATCATATGTTATATACATGTCATTTTGAGGGGTAAATAATGAAAAAAAATAATTAAATCTCCCTAACTATGCATATATTTTCTACAGTGTACACGTGATTTAGGGTTATAAAATAAATTAATAAACACTATGATTAGGATAAAAGGTCCGGTTATCTAATTTTTTTTTCTCTTCAAACCACTTATGTGTGTAACTTATAGTGAGGCTTATTTTTTTCTATTGTTTGCCCCTCAAAATAACATGTGCATCATTACGCAATTGGATGAAAAATTGATTGTGGGCTATTCACATTATAAAATTCAAGTTAAGAAACTATAGTGAAACTTTTGGAAGAATGAGGACCAAAACGTAACTAACCCAAAAGTTGAGGGACCATTGTAATCATTTATCCTAAGTTTTAACTAAAACAGTTAACCCCTTTAATTTTTCATTTTTTTTTAATAACAAGATTGATAAGGGATATTTGAGTAATGAATTAGTTATTTTTAACCAGTTTGGGTTTGAGTTGGAATTGTTTTTTTTTTTTTAAACAATGATTGTGTAAAAGTATTTCTTTCAAGATTTATGAGTTCAAAGTCTCAAAATTGAATATTTAGATAGATAGTATTAATGGGTTCTTTAAAAATTTTAACTTTTCTTAGTTCATTAAAGTATAATACTTGAATTGCCTATTTGAGTTAATAATTAGTTTTGAAAAATAAATATTTATATGTATTTGGTTTGCAAAAGTTTCAAATATTTAGTCTTGGATGTAGTTTAATAATTGAGTTTTGCTTTTAAGTTCTTAAATAGTTTTGTTATACTTTTTTAAACTAACATACTTGATTAATTAGAATTTAAATAGTATAATAAGATAATAAAATTATAATATTAATTAAAACTAAATTAATATATAGAGTTTTAAGAAGAAGGGCGAAAGGAAGATATAAAAAGAATAAAGGAATTGAGGGAATAATTGAACTATTAATTGAAATTCAACTAAAATAATATAAAAACAGAACTAAAATAATAATTAGAATTGAATTAGTACATAGAGTTTTTAGAGAAATAGAATTAGTAAGAATTAGAAAATTGAGAAAAAATATATGAAAAATAAAAAATTGAAAGAATAATTGAAAAATTAATTAAAATTCAAATAGTATAATATAATAGAATTAAAATAATAATTAAAATTAAATTAATCTATAGAGTTTTGAACAAAAGAGAATTAGGAAGGATTAAAAAGTTAGTAAGAAAGGAATAAAAATAATAAGAGAATTGAAAGAATAATTGAATTATTAATTAGAATTCAAATAGTATAATATAATAATATAATTAAAATAATAACTCAAATTAAAATAATATATAGAGTTTTAAATTAAAATAATTTATAGAGTTTTAAAAGAAATAGAATTAAAAAGATCAGGAAAGTGAAAAAAAAGAGAATTAGAAAGAAAATTATATGGTGGACAATGAAGAAAGGTGGAGGTATTTATAGATTTTAAAAATAATTTTTTTTATTTATATTTTTTTTTTCAAATTTATTTTGGTTCCAAAATGAAATCGGTTATGATTTTGGTTTTTTTTTTTTTTTTGAACCGTGCTCAAACCGTTAAGTGGCAGTATCGGAAACTGAACTGGCAGCCATCACTAGGGAGTTATTATGGCTATGTAATCACAATAAACAAGAAGTTTCCTCGATACTTCTAAAAAGCTTTCTAACTGTTACAGTGTACATGATTGGAAAATATAGAAATCATGTTATTTTTCGACAAAATGAATTTTGTAAATTATCATGCACCTTCAATGTTTGATTCAAGCTTTTGTACTTAAATAATACGATGACGTTTGAGATTCGTAATAGTTTGCTAATTTTATAAATAGGAAGGGAAAATTACAAAAAACATCTCTCACATCTGGATAAAAAACTTTTTTCGTCCCTAACATTTTAAATGATGCAAATTCATCCCTCGCATCTGCTTGATAAACTTTTTTCATCCCAGATAGTTCAAATGATACAAATTCGTCACTCACATTAAAATGGTGTATCAAATTGGTTATTCCATCCATTTACGTATATTTATTTTAACAAAAAGATGGCATGTATTTGTCTCTTGTGACAAATTTTCAGGAAAAAATTTGAAAAAATTTGGAATCGCAATTCATTCCCCCAATTTTTCAATCATGAACTACATTTTTGGACCCTAAATAATTATCAAAAGACAAACACATACACTCTTTTTGTTAAAAAAATATACGTGAATTAATGAAATGACTAATTTAGTATAGTATTTTAATGTTAGGGACGAATTTAAGTCATTTGAAATGTGAGAGACTAAAAAGGTTTTGCAAGCAAATGTGATGGACAGAATTTCATCATTTGAAATGTCAAGGACGAAAAAAGCTTTTTCACCAAATGTGAGGGACGTTTTTTGCAATTTTCCCTAATGTGTGCGGTTAGGATAGGCAACTGATGGGTTCAATCCTTTTGGGAATCTCAGTAATGCTTATAGCATTTGGCCAGTGTTTGTTGTAACGCCCCGCCATAATTTACATTAAAACAATATTAAGGTAATATACATATTACTATATCATCCCAAAATGCATTCATAGAAAAAAAAAATACACAAATGGCCTCATTACCATAATTATGATCGGAATCAAGACAATTAAAAATCCTGAACTTCTATTCACCTATCTCTTAAGTATGTAAACCAAAATCCTGTCGACCGCCTAATCCATCTTAAATCACTGAAAAATATAATTTACAAAAGGGTGAGCTTAAAATAGCTCAGTTGGTGGGGATAGTGGCTTCATTATTGAAAGATTGATTTTCAACAAAATACAGATCCAAGAAACGAATTGCAATGCACAAATCATGTATCAACAAATTTAACATGGATGCCAATTAAACATTGGGCATATATTTGGTACTTATACCAATATACAATTTTAATACACATAATCATGTATCGCAAAACTTTAACATGGATGTCATGTCAAAAATTAATCATATAATCGGTACCTGTCTCGATCGGCCACGCCGACCTTTACCAACCTTATTTCCCCTGACAATTCGTTGTTGCGTGCACGACTTGAGAAGCTACCTTATCCTTCCTCGTGGTCAGTGACCACTACGGCCCCGCAGGCCTAACATGGCATCCGGAGTTTCCACTCCGACTCCCGTCAACAGAATTAAAAACTCCTTAATCCTGTGACGGGGCTCACCGGTGTGGTCTTGGCGTAATCGTAGGCCCGATGCCGTCTCGATTACTCTCCAAGCCAACACCGACTAGGGCCCAAACAATTCATTACAATACATGTATCACATACAATTAATGCAAGTTGGCAATCAATTAGGGAAATTCATCCACTTGTGCCAAACTTCCACGATTCACAATGTCAAGGCACTAGAGTCAACAAAGCTCATGTGGATTTCTAGAGGTGGCTCGTACGGATTCTAGAGGTGGCTCATGCCTTTAAATTGACATAGCACTTAGTTCCGCACAGCACTTAGTTCCACAGTACATAAATCCGATATCCAAATTACACCACAGGTATTCGATACCATCAATTCATAATCAAATTGGCACAAAATTAGGAAATTCAATCATCACATGACATTCACCCTTGCAACTTGCAAGTTTGGATTGAATACTATCCAGGCAATCATCCCAATAACACCAACATAAGCATATTACCATATTTCATAATTCAAAAACATTCACATTTTACAGAGTTTCAAATTCAATATGAAACTCATAAAGAGATAATCCGTTAGTAAGACTAAACGAGAGCATGCCAAGTAGCAATTTCAGTTTTGACACCATTCCTTCAAACCCTTGTATCTTATTTTTTTAATAAGAAAAAAAAACTACAACATTTATTCCGTATGAAAATATGTTAAAAATACAAAAACTTTCATGATCTACAAGTCTCCAAATTCCATCCCTAATACTGTATATAAACTGTTCAAAGCAGCTACAACGGCTGAAAATACCTTAGCCAACTTTCAGTTATGTCAAAGAAGAGTCAACTGGTAATAGCTTCATATCCAATTATCCAAATAATGTGAAACTGAGCTGTATAAAACTAGATTCAAAATGATATAACTTCCGTGTTGTGTAACACGCTGAATTCACATTACAAATTAGCATAAAAACAGTTCAGATTTTCTTTAAATATCAAAAACTCTATGACCAGATTTTCGGTTCTGCAATAGTGGTTTTAAATGGCTATAACTTTATGACTACATGTTCAAATAACACAAAAACAAATGCTATAACACTAGACTTAAATACTGAAATTCTTGTGTTATACCGATTTTGGAATTCCTCCCATAAATAGAAAAATCAAACAATCCAAAATTGCATAAGGTCTTAAAATCCCGTAACTAAATTCTGTCTGACAGGGCTGTTTGTAATGGCCATAACTTGGCAGCCAAAAGTCCAAAAAAGGTAAAATTAAAACCATCCAAAACTAGACTCGAAGTACTACAATTATTGTTTCACATGAATTCCCAAATTCTATGTGCCAATATGTCAAAAATTGACATCAGCTTTCAGCATTCAGAAATTCCAAGAATCAGAAAAGCTAAACATGTAATTGAAAGAAGATTACATATGTCCTGTGCTTTTAAGAAGGCATAGTTGAACAAATCATAATTTTTCATAGTTTAAGCATGCTTGAAAACATATTTTTCTACAAAACTTTAAACATCAAAGTTCTCATTTATATAAACAAGAAATAATAGAGAACATTTCTTTAAAAAAAAATCAAGGGTCGTTTGAAAGAAACATTTTCTCAAGGTGTAAGCTCTAATTCATAGGATAATTGAGAGCATAGCTCACCAAACTGCAGTTCATGGTCAAAAGAACATCAGAAAAATGTAGTTTCCAAATGATCTATGTAGCTTCCATTATCAACAGAGTGAAAAGCACAAAGTCGATTTACAAAGGATTTGGTCAACAAGTTTTAGAGAAATCTATCTATACACAAAAACACAAAAATTTAAAAAGGTATGCAGAAGCACATAATATAGGAAAACCCATCAACAAATTTACACGATGCACTTACAAAAGGGACCAAGATAGGATTGAGCATCCAATCATTTAAACAATAATCAACAGCAGAAATTTCATAATAGTTCCGGCAAGTTCGTACTCAATTAATATACACATCAATTTTCGAAGCAATTAAACAATCAAGTTTTTTCGCATCAAGTCGTAAAGCAAATACAAAGGAAGAACATCAACTTCATTCCTTTTTTTCTTTTCCAATAATTCAAATGAAATTCTGAAACCCACCAAACAAACCACAACTATCAAAAGCTTTAAAAACTTCATTGGATTGATTAAGTTGTTGCTCCTTTTCTTTTCCTCTTCTTGCTCTATCAATCGTCGTTCTCTTCTCTTATCTTTAGCCGGTTTGTTGCTTCCTTTTTTTTTCAAGGATTTGCACAAAATCTTGCTCCCGTTCTTGGTATTTCCCTTAAAGGAGTGAAAGGTTTGCAAACGCCTTCCCCAAAATTTTCTAGGCGGTGGCGGCTTGTAAGCCTTAAGGGCTTTACAAGTTTGCCACCTTCTTTTTTTTTTTTTTATTTTGTTTTTCTTATTTGCAACTTGGCCCTTGCATTTTGTAAGAACCAACAAGGGCCAAAATTTATTTAAATTATACAATTAAATCTCTTACAATCTTATAAAATTTATAATTTAGATTCTAAAATTATCAATGAACTAAAATTCTTAGTTGTATGATTTTAATTTTCGTACAACACTTACCAAAGATGCAGTATTTTAAATTTTAAAATTAAAATAATTTGCATATTTAATATTATTAATATGTTAAAATTTTGGGGTCTCACACCCTTCCCTCCTTAAAAGAATTGTGTCCTCACAATTCAAAATCACTATCCGATGATATTACCTTAAATGACTATATAAACAAGTATTTCACTTACGCACCCCTGACGGTACTTGTATTTGAACTTATCTAAAGACAGGTTTAGGTCGCGGCCTCTACATCTATAAACACATATATATATATATTTCTATTTTCACAAGTTTTGCAACACACTTTGACTCACTCCATGTTTTGTCCTAAGAGATCCATAAATGAGTCCAAGAAATTTAAGCAAGTGACACCAACAACAATTCAAGCAACAATTTTGTTGAGACAAAATCTGCTATTCAAACCAAGAATACAATGTGATCCAAAGACAATTAGAACTATTATTTCCGCTTAAGTCGCACTACTCATATAATAAAATAAAATAAAATAAATCATGAATCAATTATCCGATTTATGAAAATAATTATTCACTCATTTGTCCAATTACTTAATTGGTGTCTTGCTTGCTAGGCACTAATACTTACATAGTCTCAAGTTAAAAGAAAATGCATTAACCTGAAGCAAACAACATTTTAATGTCAACATATGAAAGCAGGCAAGAGTCCAATTAAAACCCACTTCAAATTTAGAAGTATGCCATGTTTAAACATTCATAGAAAGTCAAAACACATTCTTAGTTGATTGAGATTTTAATATTAAAAAAAATAACTTCACACCCATAGCAACCTATTAACACAACGATTAAAGTCTAACTAAAAAAAATAATTCCACAAGCAAACCAGACTTCAAGGTATGATTGCAACGCATGAACCACCAACGTTTCTCTTTCATGGGTTTAACATATGATAATTACCCTTTAAAATGGTACATGGTCGCTGATTCTTGAAGCGAAATAAAATAACAGCCATAAATATTCCATTAATTAAGGAACACTTCAAGATTCAATATACCCACACAAAAAGCAACATCTTTTACCATATATTAATTCAATAAAACAAGAGCTTAAACAATTCATCAAGCCATGAAAGAAACTCCACAAGAAATATCAAGTTCGAATTAAATAATATATAGAGTTTTAAATTAAAATAATTTATAGAGTTTTAAAAGAAATAGAATTAAAAAGATCAGGAAAGTGAAAAAAAAGAGAATTAGAAAGAAAATTATATGGTGGACAATGAAGAAAGGTGGAGGTATTTATAGATTTTAAAAATAATTTTTTTTATTTATATTTTTTTTTTCAAATTTATTTTGGTTCCAAATGAAATCGGTTATGATTTGGTTTTTTTTTTTTTTTTGAACCGTGCTCAAACCGTTAAGTGGCAGTATCGGAAACTGAACTGGCAGCCATCACTAGGGAGTTATTATGGCTATGTAATCACAATAAACAAGAAGTTTCCTCGATACTTCTAAAAAGCTTTCTAACTGTACAGTGTACATGATTTGGAAATATAGAAATCATGTTATTTTTCGACAAAATGAATTTTGTAAATTATCATGCACCTTCAATGTTTGATTCAAGCTTTTGTACTTAAATAATACGATGACGTTTGAGATTCGTAATAGTTTGCTAATTTTATAAATAGGAAGGGAAAATTACAAAAAACATCTCTCACATCTGGATAAAAAACTTTTTTCGTCCCTAACATTTTAAATGATGCAAATTCATCCCTCGCATCTGCTTGATAAATTTTTTCATCCCAGATAGTTCAAATGATACAAATTCGTCACTCACATTAAAATGGTGTATCAAATTGGTTATTCCATCCATTTACGTATATTTATTTTAACAAAAAGATGGCATGTATTTGTCTCTTGTGACAAATTTTCAGGAAAAAATTTGAAAAATTTGGAATCGCAATTCATTCCCCCAATTTTTCAATCATGAACTACATTTTTGGACCCTAAATAATTATCAAAGACAAACACATACACCTTTTTGTTAAAAAAATATACGTGAATTAATGAAATGACTAATTTAGTATAGTATTTTAATGTTAGGGACGAATTTAAGTCATTTGAAATGTGAGAGACTAAAAAGGTTTTGCAAGCAATGTGATGGACAGAATTTCATCATTTGAAATGTCAAGGACGAAAAAAGCTTTTTCACCAAATGTGAGGGACGTTTTTTGCAATTTTCCCTAATGTGTGCGGTTAGGATAGGCAACTGATGGGTTCAATCCTTTTGGGAATCTCTAATGCTTATAGCATTTGGCCAGTGTTTGTTGTAACGCCCCGCCATAATTTACATTAAAACAATATTAAGGTAATATACATATTACTATATCATCCCAAAATGCATTCATAGAAAAAAAAAATACACAAATGGCCTCATTACCATAATTATGATCGGAATCAAGACAATTAAAAATCCTGAACTTCTATTCACCTACTCTTAAGTATGTAAACCAAAATCCTGTCGACCGCCTAATCCATCTTTAATCACTGAAAAATATAATTTACAAAAGGGTGAGCTTAAAATAGCTCAGTTGGTGGGATAGTGGCTTCATTATTGAAAGATTGATTTCAACAAAACAGATCCAAGAAACGAATTGCAATGCACAAATCATGTATCAACAAATTTACATGGATGCCAATTAAACATTGGGCATATATTTGGTACTTATACCAATATACAATTTTAATACACATAATCATGTATCGCAAAACTTTAACATGGATGTCATGTCAAAAATTAATCATATAATCGGTACCTGTCTCGATCGGCCACGCCGACCTTTACCAACCTTATTTCCCCTGACAATTCGTTGTTGCGTGCACGACTTGAGAAGCTACCTTATCCTTCCTCGTGGTCAGTGACCACTACGGCCCCGCAGGCCTAACATGGCATCCGGAGTTTCCACTCCGACTCCCGTCAACAGAATTAAAAACTCCTTAATCCTGTGACGGGGCTCACCGGTGTGGTCTTGGCGTAATCGTAGGCCCGATGCCGTCTCGATTACTCTCCAAGCCAACACCACTAGGGCCCAAACAATTCATTACAATACATGTATCACATACAATTAATGCAAGTTGGCAATCAAATAGGGAAATTCATCCACTTGTGCCAAACTTCCACGATTCACAATGTCAAGGCACTAGAGTCAACAAAGCTCATGGGATTTCTAGAGGTGGCTCGTACGGATTCTAGAGGTGGCTCATGCCTTTAAATTGACATAGCACTTAGTTCCGCACAGCACTAGTTCCACAGTACATAAATCCGATATCCAAATTACACCACAGGTATTCGATACCATCAATTCATAATCAAATTGGCACAAAATTAGGAAATTCAATCATCACATGACATTCACCCTTGCAACTTGCAAGTTTGGATTGAATACTATCCAGGCAATCATCCCAATAACACCAACATAAGCATATTACCATATTTCATAATTCAAAAACATTCACATTTTACAGAGTTTCAAATTCAATATGAAACTCATAAAGAGATAATCCGTTAGTAAGACTAAACGAGAGCATGCCAAGTAGCAATTTCAGTTTTGACACCATTCCTTCAAACCCTTGTATCTTATTTTTTTAATAAGAAAAAAAAACTACAACATTTATTCCGTATGAAAATATGTTAAAAATACAAAAACTTTCATGATCTGCAAGTCTCCAAATTCCATCCCTAATACTGTATATAAACTGTTCAAAGCAGCTACAACGGCTGAAAATACCTTAGCCAACTTTCAGTTATGTCAAAGAAGAGTCAACTGGTAATAGCTTCATATCCAATTATCCAAATAATGTGAAACTGAGCTGTATAAAACTAGATTCAAAATGATATAACTTCCGTGTTGTGTAACACGCTGAATTCACATTACAAATTAGCATAAAAACAGTTCAGATTTTCTTTAAATATCAAAAACTCTATGACCAGATTTTCGGTTCTGCAATAGTGGTTTTAAATGGCTATAACTTTATGACTACATGTTCAAATAACACAAAAACAAAATGCTATAACACTAGACTTAAAATACTGAAATTCTTGTGTTATACCGATTTTGGAATTCCTCCCATAAATAGAAAAATCAAACAATCCAAAATTGCATAAGGTCTTAAAATCCCGTAACTAAATTCTGCAAGCGGAAGCACTGATTTTTTTTTTTCAACAAAACAAGTCAGTCTTCTACTCTTCTTCTACTCCTTCAGATTTCAACGACAGCGGGGGCGGCGGACAGGAGAGAGGCAGACAGCCCTGCAGCAGCCAACAACTATACTATATATCCATTTTTCCAGCGACCATGGCGGGGGCTTCAACCTCCTCTAGCCCCCGCCTAGATCCGCCCCTGATAGCAACCTAAAAAAAATACTAACTCTATCCTTGTTTTATTTTTAGACAGATATATGATGGTATTAATTATATTTTTTTTCATATTCTGAACAAATAATTAATTAAAATATCTGCTCCAACCTTCAAAAATATTTGTCAACTAGGAATTCATTAAAATTTTGACTAATATTAAATCCAATTTAATGCTAATCAATACAACCTTCAACATCAGGGATACGAAAGGAGCATTGACTCCAATGTGATAATTTTTCCATCCAACTAGATATAATAATAACAATAGTACATCGTTGGAATTTTTTATGACATTAATGATAGAGATAAGAAATAAAAACAAAAAATATATCTATACTACTACTCCATAGTAATCAAGGTTGTAGAAATTTCTGCCTTCATCATTATTATTAGAGGCAAATCAGTTAAATTTCTTATTTTTTTAATCGGTGATTTTTTTTTTTGGGACACTTGAAAAGAGAACATGGGAGTAAGAATTAATGATTTCAAGTTTTATAAGACAAAATTTCATCTTAATTTTTTTTTTACTTTTTGAATAACGAGCTTTGACTTGTCCTCCTCTTTGTACTTTTAACTTTTGTTATTAATAAATCGATAGGGGTTGCCAAACCAACCAAAACTATATGATGGCTTAGAAAAAAAAAATAACGAGCTTTGAGATCTCATCAGCTTTATGTGTTTTATGAATAAACTATGTTGATTTGTTTCTTCACAAATGGAGAGACCTCACTTATGAATTTTGAGATGAAATCATTTAAAATTAAGAGAAAATATACTAAACTTTATATCCCTTATAAGTTTTAGGGTAAATGACCTCAATGGTCTCTCAACTTTAGAGTTGGTTACGTTTTGATCTCCATTCTTTCAAAATTTTCATTATAGTCCCTTAACTTAGAATTTGTAATGTGAACAGTTCCCAATCCATTTTTCATCCACTTATGTAACGGTTTTGTTAATCATATGTTATATACATGTCATTTTGAGGGGCAAATAATGAAAAAAAAAATTAAATCTCCCTAACTATGCATATATTTTCTACAATGTACACGTGATTTAGGGTTATAAAATAAATTAATAAACACTATGATTAGGATAAAAGGTCCGGTTATCCATTTTTTTTTCTCTTCAAACCACTTATGTGTGTAACTTATAGTGAGGCTTATTTTTTTCTATTGTTTTGCCCCTCAAAATAACATGTGCATCATTACGCAATTGGATGAAAAATTGATTGTGGGCTATTCACATTATAAAATTCAAGTTAAGAAACTATAGTGAAACTTTTGGAAGAATGAGGACCAAAACGTAACTAACCCAAAAGTTGAGGGACCATTGTAATCATTTATCCTAAGTTTTAACTAAAACAGTTAACCCCTTTAATTTTTCATTTTTTTTTAATAACAAGATTGATAAGGGATATTTGAGTAATGAATTAGTTATTTTTAACCAGTTTGGGTTTGAGTTGGAATTGTTTTTTTTTTTTTAAACAATGATTGTGTAAAAGTATTTCTTTCAAGATTTATGAGTTCAAAGTCTCAAAATTGAATATTTAGATAGATAGTATTAATGGGTTCTTTAAAAATTTTAACTTTTCTTAGTTCATTAAAGTATAATACTTGAATTGCCTATTTGAGTTAATAATTAGTTTTGAAAAATAAATATTTATATGTATTTGGTTTGCAAAAGTTTCAAATATTTAGTCTTGGATGTAGTTTAATAATTGAGTTTTACTTTTAAGTTCTTAAATAGTTTTGTTATACTTTTTTAAACTAACATACTTGATTAATTAGAATTTAAATAGTATAATAAGATAATAAAATTAGAATATTAATTAAAACTAAATTAATATATAGAGTTTTAAGAAGAAGGGCGAAAGGAAGATATAAAAAGAATAAAGGAATTGAGGGAATAATTGAACTATTAATTGAAATTCAACTAAAATAATATAAAAACAGAACTAAAATAATAATTAGAATTGAATTAGTACATAGAGTTTTTAGAGAAATAGAATTAGTAAGAATTAGAAAATTGAGAAAAAATATATGAAAAATAAAAAATTGAAAGAATAATTGAAAAATTAATTAAAATTCAAATAGTATAATATAATAGAATTAAAATAATAATTAAAATTAAATTAATCTATAGAGTTTTGAACAAAAGAGAATTAGGAAGGATTAAAAAGTTAGTAAGAAAGGTATAAAAATAATAAGAGAATTGAAAGAATAATTGAATTATTAATTAGAATTCAAATAGTATAATATAAATAAATATTAAAATAATAACTCAAATTAAAGTAATATATAGAGTTTTAAATTAAAATAATTTATAGAGTTTTAAAAGAAATATAATTAAAAAGATCAGGAAAGTGAAAAAAAAGAGAATTAGAAAGAAAATTATATGGTGGACAATGAAGAAAGGTGGAGGTATTTATAGATTTTAAAAATAATTTTTTTTATTTATATTTTTTTTTTCAAATTTATTTTGGTTCCAAACTGAAATCGGTTATGATTTTGGTTTTTTTTTTTTTTTTTAACCGTGCTCAAACCGTTAAGTGGCAGTATCGGAAACTGAACTGGCAGCCATCACTAGGGAGTTATTATGGCTATGTAATCACAATAAACAAGAAGTTTCCTCGATAATTCTAAAAAGCTTTCTAACTGTTACAGTGTACATGATTTGAAAATATAGAAATCATGTTATTTTTCGACAAAATGAATTTTGTAAATTATCATGCACCTTCAATGTTTGATTCAAGCTTTTGTACTTAAATAATACGATGACGTTTGAGATTCGTAATAGTTTGCTAATTTTATAAATAGGAAGGGAAAATTACAAAAAACATCTCTCACATCTGGATAAAAAACTTTTTTCGTCCCTAACATTTTAAATGATGCAAATTCATCCCTCGCATCTGCTTGATAAATTTTTTTCATCCCAGATATTTCAAATGATACAAATTCGTCACTCACATTAAAATGGTGTATCAAATTGCTTATTCTATCCATTTACGTATATTTATTTTAACAAAAAGATGGCATGTATTTGTCTCTTGTAACAAATTTTCAGGAAAAAATTTGAAAAAATTTGGAATCGCAATTCATTCCCCCAATTTTTCAATCATGAACTACATTTTTGGACCCTAAATAATTATCAAAAGACAAAAACATACACTCTTTTTGTTAAAAAAATATACGTGAATTAATGAAATGACTAATTTAGTATAGTATTTTAATGTTAGGGACGAATTTAAGTCATTTGAAATGTGAGAGACTAAAAAGGTTTTGCAAGCAAATGTGATGGACAGAATTTCATCATTTGAAATGTCAAGGACGAAAAAAGTTTTTTCACCAAATGTGAGGGACGTTTTTTGCAATTTTCCCTAATGTGTGCGGTTAGGATAGGCAACTGATGGGTTCAATCCTTTTGGGAATCTCAATAATGCTTATAGCATTTGGCCAGTGTTTGTTGTAACGCCCCGCCATAATTTACATTAAAACAATATTAAGGTAATATACATATTACTATATCATCCCAAAATGCATTCATAGAAAAAAAAAATACACAAATGGCCTCATTACCATAATTATGATCGGAATCAAGACAATTAAAAATCCTGAACTTCTATTCACCCATCTCTTAAGTATGTAAACCAAAATACTGTCGACCGCCTAATCCATCTTGAATCACTGAAAAATATAATTTACAAAAGGGTGAGCTTAAAATAGCTCAGTGGGTGGGGATAGTGGCTTCATTATTGAAAGATTGATTTTCAACAAAATACAGATCCAAGAAACGAATTGCAATGCACAAATCATGTATCAACAAATTTAACATGGATGCCAATTAAACATTGGGCATATATTTGGTACTTATACCAATATACAATTTTAATACACATAATCATGTATCGCAAAACTTTAACATGGATGTCATGTCAAAAATTAATCATATAATCGGTACCTGTCTCGATCGGCCACGCCGACCTTTACCAACCTTATTTCCCCTGACAATTCGTTGTTGCGTGCACGACTTGAGAAGCTACCTTATCCTTCCTCGTGGTCAGTGACCACTACGGCCCCGCAGGCCTAACATGGCATCAGGATTTTCCACTCCGACTCCCGTCAACAGAATTAAAAACTCCTTAATCCTGTGACGGGGCTCACCGGTGTGGTCTTGGCGTAATCGTAGGCCCGATGCCGTCTCGATTACTCTCCAAGCCAACACCTACTAGGGCCCAAACAATTCATTACAATACATGTATCACATACAATTAATGCAAGTTGGCAATCAATTAGGGAAATTCATCCACTTGTGCCAAACTTCCACGATTCACAATGTCAAGGCACTAGAGTCAACAAAGCTCATGTGGATTTCTAGAGGTGGCTCGTACGGATTCTAGAGGTGGCTCATGCCTTTAAATTGACATAGCACTTAGTTCCGCACAGCACTTAGTTCCACAGTACATAAATCCGATATCCAAATTACACCACAGGTATTCGATACAATCAATTCTTAATCAAATTGGCACAAAATTAGGAAATTCAATCATCACATGACATTCACCCTTGCAACTTGCAAGTTTGGATTGAATACTATCCAGGCAATCATCCCAATAACACCAACATAAGCATATTACCAAAATGGATAATTCAAAAACATTCACATTTTACAGAGTTTCAAATTCAATATGAAACTCATAAAGAGATAATCTGTTAGTAAGACTAAACGAGAGCATGCCAAGTAGCAATTTCAGTTTTGACACCATTCCTTCAAACCCTTGTATCTTATTTTTTTAATAAGAAAAAAAAACTACAACATTTATTCCGTATGAAAATATGTTAAAAATACAAAAACTTTCATGATCTGCAAGTCTCCAAATTCCATCCCTAATACTGTATATAAACTGTTCAAAGCAGCTACAATGGCTGAAAATACCTTAGCCAACTTTTAGTTATGTCAAAGAAGAGTCAACTGGTAATAGCTTCATATCCAATTATCCAAATAATGTGAAACTGAGCTGTATAAAACTAGATTCAAAATGATATAACTTCCGTGTTGTGTAACACGCTGAATTCACTTTACAAATTAGCATAAAAACAGTTCAGATTTTCTTTAAATATCAAAAACTCTATGACCAGATTTTCGGTTCTGCAATAGTGGTTTTAAATGGCTATAACTTTATGACTACATGTTCAAATAACACAAAAACAAAATGCTATAACACTAGACTTAAAATACTGAAATTCTTGTGTTATACCGATTTTGGAATTCCTCCCATAAATAGAAAAATTAAACAATCCAAAATTGCATAAGGTCTTAAAATCCCGTAACTAAATTCTGTCTGACAGGGCTGTTTGTAATGGCCATAACTTGGCAGCCAAAAGTCCAAAAAAGGTAAAATTAAAACCATCCAAAACAAGACTCGAAGTACTACAATTATTGTTTCACATGAATTCCCAAATTCTATGTGCCAATATGTCAAAAATTGACATCAGCTTTCAGCATTCAGAAATTCCAAAAATCAAGAAAAGCTAAACATGTAATTGAAAGAAGATTACATATGTCCTGTGCTTTTAAGAAGGCATAGTTGAACAAATCATAATTTTTCATAGTTTAAGCATGCTTGAAAACATATTTTTCTACAAAACTTTAAACATCAAAGTTCTCATTTATATGAACAAGAAATAATAGAGAACATTTCTTTTAAAAAAAATCAAGGGTCGTTTGAAAGAAACATTTTCTCAAGGTGTAAGCTCTAATTCATAGGATAATTGAGAGCATAGCTCACCAAACTGCAGTTCATGGTCAAAAGAACATCAGAAAAATGTAGTTTCCAAATGATCTATGTAGCTTCCATTATCAACAGAGTGAAAAGCACAAAGTCGATTTACAAAGGATTTTGGTCAACAAGTTTTAAAGAAATCTATCTATACACAAAAACACAAAAATTTAAAAAGGTATGCAGAAGCACATAATATAGGAAAACCCATCAACAAATTTACATGATGCACTTACAAAAGGGACCAAGATAGGATTGAGCATCCAATCATTTAAACAATAATCAACAGCAGAAATTTCATAATAGTTCCGGCAAGTTCGTACTCAATTAATATACACATCAATTTTCGAAGCAATTAAACAATCAAGTTTTTTCGCATCAAGTCGTAAAGCAAATACAAAGGAAGAACATCAACTTCATTCCTTTTTTTCTTTTTCCAATAATTCAAATGAAATTCTGAAACCCACCACCTATCAAAAGCTTTAAAAACTTCATTGGATTGATTAAGTTGTTGCTCCTTTTCTTTTCCTCTTCTTGCTCTATCAATCGTCGTTCTCTTCTCTTATCTTTAGTCGGTTTGTTGCTTCCTTTTTTTTTCAAGGATTTGCACAAAATCTTGCTCCCGTTCTTGGTATTTCCCTTAAAGGAGTGAAAGGTTTGCAAACGCCTTCCCCAAAATTTTCTAGGAGGTGGCGGCTTGTAAGCCTTAAGGGCTTTACAAGTTTGCCACCTTCTTTTTTTTTTGTTTTTAATTTTGTTTTTCTTATTTGCAACTTGGCCCTTGCATTTTGTAAGAACCAACAAGGGCCAAAATTTATTTAAATTATACAATTAAATCTCTTACAATCTTATAAAATTTATAATTTAGATTCTAAAATTATCAATGAACTAAAATTCTTAGTTGTATGATTTTAATTTTCGCACAACACTTACCAAAGATGCAGTATTTTAAATTTTAAAATTAAAATAATTTGCATATATTTAATATTATTAATATGTTAAAATTTTGGGGTCTCACACCCTTCCCTCCTTAAAAGAATTGTATCCTCACAATTCAAAATCACTATCCGATGATATTACCTTAAATGACTATATAAACAAGTATTTCACTTACGCACCCCTGACGGTACTTGTATTTGAACTTATCTAAAGACAGGTTTAGGTCGCGGCCTCTACATCTATAAACACATATATATATTTCTATTTTCACAAGTTTTGCAACACACTTTGACTCACTCCATGTTTTGTCCTAAGAGATCCATAAATGAGTCCAAGAAATTTAAGCAAGTGACACCAACAACAATTCAAGCAACAATTTTGTTGAGACAAAATCTGCTATTCAAACCAAGAATACAATGTGATCCAAAGACAATTAGAACTATTATTTCCTGCTTAAGTCGCACTACTCATATAATAAAATAAAATGAAATAAATCATGAATCAATTATCCGATTATGAAAATAATTTATTCACTCATTTGTCCAATTACTTAATTGGTGTCTTGCTTGCTAGGCACTAATACTTACATAGTCTCAAAGTTAAAAGAAATATGCATTAACCTGAAGCAACAACATTTTAATGTCAACATATGAAAGCAGGCAAGAGTCCAATTAAAACCCACTTCAAATTTAGAAGTATGCCATGTTTAAACATTCATAGAAAGTCAAAACACATTCTTAGTTGATTGAGAATTTAATATTAAAAAAAATAACTTCACACCCATAGCAACCTATTAACACAACGATTAAAGTCTAACTTAAAAAAAATAATTCCACAAGCAAACCAGACTTCAAGGTATGATTGCAACGCATGAACCACCAACGTTTCTCTTTCATGGGTTTAACATATGATAATTACCCTTTAAAATTGGTACATGGTTGCTGATTCTTGAAGCGAATAAAATAACAGCCATAAATATTCCATTAATTAAGGAACACTTTCAAGATTCAATATACCCACACAAAAAGCAACATCTTTTACCATATATTAATTCAATAAAACAAGAGCTTAAACAATTCATCAAGCCATGAAAGAAACTCCACAAGAAATATCAAGTTCGCAATACAAATTCATCTAAAGTTTTAAAACTAATACACCCACAATATCCAGTAAGATACTTAAAAGTTAAAAAATTATCACTTTACTCACGTTTCCATTCTATAGGTTTTGCACATACCAACGATTATGCTTCCAAAATTTTCTTAACAACTAAATAGAATTCTTACATAGCTGTTAAACTATAAAGGCACAACACAGTTTGACATAAAATTGCTAATTTATGATTTTCTTAAGAATTCAAGCATAATTTCAAAATCTAGTTTCACAAATTTATCACATAGCATCTAATGAACTTTCACAAGATTCAACTTCAAACAATAAAACAATTTTTATCACCCACGTTTCTTTTCACAGGCTTTGCACATGACAGTTTATAACAGTTTTAGAACTAACCCAATACAATTCATACACTTAATTCATATAACGCAAACATAGAGTAACAAATCAAATTTATATTTTTCTTTCCATTAACTCAAGAAAATTTCCAAAATTCAATCATTTTATTTTTAACCCACATTTCTTCTTCAAAAATTTAACGCATGTCGATAAACTTTCACAAAATTTCAAATACAACTCAAGTGGAATTCATACGTGGGTACCAACTAGTAAGGCAAATACAAAGCAGAACATCACATTCAATTTTTTTTTAATTGAAGCGAATTTCAGAAATCTAGTTTTACACAGAGCCATTAAGCTATAAGTATTCAATAGTGTCCCACATAATCTGTAAATTTACACACGCTATCATCAAGTCATATTACACAACTACTCAAGCGAAACCCAAACAAACATGTTCTTAAATCAATATTTTGACAAAAACAAATTTCACTATAGAAGTCACAAATCAATGTAGAGTATATAATCTCAAACAAGAACATCACATAGCATAGTCACTGTTTCATACAAGAAATCATCACACTTTTTTTTATATATATATACCTTCCACTTTCCACTTTCCACCTTCCACCTTCCACCTTCCACCGTTCACATATTCTTTTAAAATTTTCTTATAACCATAGCTTGAGAGACAGAATTAAAAAGATCCTAATCTTAGGTTGATCAGTCCTAAGAGGATCAATCTAATCCTACAGTCAAACTTATAGCTTTAGAATTGTGTTTTCTCGTAAAGATTTTTATTCCCAATAATGGAGTCTGTAATTTCTAAAACACTATGTTGAACTTTTATTTCAAAATGACTATGAATTTAATTAAAGCCTAGTGGACACTATACCGCGATCCAAGAATCATATCCTGGCTTTTAACGATACATGGACTATCACTCCCAAGTCCAAGAATCCAATCCTGGCTTATGCGCATATATGCTCTGATACCACTTGTAACGCCCCGCCATAATTTACATTAAAACAATATTAAGGTAATATACATATTAATATATCATCCCAAAATGCATTCATAGAAAAAAAAAAATACACAAATGGCCTCATTACCATAATTATGATCGGAATCAAGACAATTAAAAATCCTGAACTTCTATTCACCCATCTCTTAAGTATGTAAACCAAAATCCTGTCGATCGCCTAATCCATCTTGAATCACTGAAAAATATAATTTACAAAAGGGTGAGCTTAAAATAGCTCAGTGGGTGGGGATAGTGGCTTCATTATTGAAAGATTGATTTTCAACAAAATACAGATCCAAGAAACGAATTGCAATGCACAAATCATGTATCAACAAATTTACCATGGATGCCAATTAAACATTGGGCATATATTTGGTACTTATACCAATATACAATTTTAATACACATAATCATGTATCGCAAAACTTTAACATGGATGTCATGTCAAAAATTAATCATATAATCGGTACCTGTCTCGATCGGCCACGCCGACCTTTACCAACCTTATTTCCCCTGACAATTCGTTGTTGCGTGCACGACTTGAGAAGCTACCTTATCCTTCCTCGTGGTCAGTGACCACTACGGCCCCGCAGGCCTAACGTGGCATCCGGATTTGCCAATCCGACTCCCGTCAACAGAATTAAAAACTCCTTAATCCTGTGACAGGGCTCACCGGTGTGGTCTTGGCGTAATCGTAGGCCCGATGCCGTCTCGATTACTCTCCAAGCCAACACCTACTAGGGCCCAAACAATTCATTACAATACATGTATCACATACAATTAATGCAAGTTGGCAATCAATTAGGGAAATTCATCCACTTGTGCCAAACTTCCACGATTCACAATGTCAAGGCACTAGAGTCAACAAAGCTCATGTGGATTTCTAGAGGTGGCTCGTACGGATTCTAGAGGTGGCTCATGCCTTTAAATGGACATAGCACTTAGTTCTGCACAGCACTTAGTTCCACAGTACATAAATCCGATATCCAAATTACACCACAGGTATTCGATACCATCAATTCATAATCAAATTGGCACAAAATTAGGAAATTCAATCATCACATGACATTCACCCTTGCAACTTGCAAGTTTGGATTGAATACTATCCAGGCAATCATCCCAATAACACCAACATAAGCATATTACCATATTTCGTAATTCAAAAACATTCACATTTTACAGAGTTTCAAATTCAATATGAAACTCATAAAGAGATAATCCGTTAGTAAGACTAAACGAGAGCATGCCAAGTAGCAATTTCAGTTTTGACACCATTCCTTCAAACCCTTGTATCTTATTTTTTTAATAAGAAAAAAAAACTACAACATTTATTCCATATGAAAATATGTTAAAAATACAAAAACTTTCATGATCTGCAAGTCTCCAAATTCCATCCCTAATACTGTATATAAACTGTTCAAAGCAGCTACAACGGCTGAAAATACCTTAGCCAACTTTCAGTTATGTCAAAGAAGAGTCAACTGGTAATAGCTTCATATCCAATTATCCAAATAATGTGAAACTGAGCTGTAAAAAACGTGACTCAAAATGATATAACTTCCGTGTTGTGTAACACGCTGAATTCACATTACAAATTAGCATAGAAACAGTTCAGATTTTCTTTAAATATAAAAAACTCTATGACCAGATTTTCGGTTCTGCAATAGTGGTTTTAAATGGCTATAACTTTATGACTACATGTTCAAATAAAACAAAAACAAAATGCTATAACACTAGACTTAAAATACTGAAATTCTTGTGTTATACCGATTTTGGAATTCCTCCCATAAATAGAAAAATCAAACAATCCAAAATTGCATAAGGTCTTAAAATCCCGTAACTAAATTCTGTCTGACAAGGCTGTTTGTAATGGCCATAACTTGGCAGCCAAAAGTCCAAAAAAGGTAAAATTAAAACCATCCAAAACTAGACTCGAAGTACTACAATTATTGTTTCACATGAATTCCCAAATTCTATGTGCCAATATGTCAAAAATTGACATCAGCTTTCAGCATTCAGAAATTCCAAGAATCAAGAAAAGCTAAACATGTAATTGAAAGAAGATTACATATGTCCTGTGCTTTTAAGAAGGCATAGTTGAACAAATCATAATTTTTCATAGTTTAAGCATGCTTGAAAACATATTTTTCTACAAAACTTTAAACATCAAAGTTCTCATTTATATGAACAAGAAATAATAGAGAACATTTATTTTAAAAAAAATAAGGGTCGTTTGAAATAAACATTTTCTCAAGGTGTAAGCTCTAATCCATAGGATAATTGAGAGCATAGCTCACCAAACTGCAGTTCATGGTTAAAAGAACATCAGAAAAATGTAGTTTCCAAATGATCTATGTAGCTTCCATTATCAACAGAGTGAAAAGCACAAAGTCGATTTACAAAGGATTTTGGTCAACAAGTTTTAAAGAAATCTATCTATACACAAAAACACAAAAATTTAAAAAGGTATGCAGAAGCACATAATATAGGAAAACCCATCAACAAATTTACACGATGCACTTACAAAAGGGACCAAGATAGGATTGAGCATCCAATCATTTAAACAATAATCAACAGCAGAAATTTCATAATAGTTCCGGCAAGTTCGTACTCAATTAATATACACATCAATTTTCGAAGCAATTAAACAATCAAGTTTTTTCGCATCAAGTCGTAAAGCAAATACAAAGGAAGAACATTAACTTCATTCCTTTTTTTCTATTTCCAATAATTCAAATGAAATTCTGATACCTAGTTTAACCCACCTATCAAAAGCTTTAAAAACTTCATTGGAATGATTAAGTTGTTGATCCTTTTCTTTTCCTCTTCTTGCTCTATCAATCGTCGTTCTCTTCTCTTACCTTTAGCCGGTTTGTTGCTTCCTTTTTTTTTTTCAAGGATTTGCACAAAATCTTGCTCCCGTTCTTGGTATTTCCCTTAAAGGAGTGAAAGGTTGGCAAACGCCTTCCCCAAAATTTTCTAGGCGGTGGCGGCTTGTAAGCCTTAAGGGCTTTACAAGTTTGCCACCTTCTTTTTTTTTTTAAATTTTGTTTTTCTTATTTGCAACTTGGCCCTTGCATTTTGTAAGAACCAACAAGGGCCAAAATTTATTTAAATTATACAATTAAATCTCTTACAATCTTAAAAAATTTATAATTTAGATTCTAAAATTATCAATGAACTAAAATTCTTAGTTGTATGATTTTAATTTTCGCACAACACTTACCAAAGATGCAGTATTTTAAATTTTAAAATTAAAATAATTTGCATATATTTAATATTATTAATATGTTAAAATTTTGGGGTCTCACATTTGTTATCCCATATAACCTTCCTCCTTGGAAATATATGAAAGATCCGTATTTATTTATGACATTGTTGATCTCTGGACCTAAGTCACCTGGAAACAACATCGATGTCTATTTGCAACCTTTGATTGCCAAATTGAATCAGTTGTGGACAGGTGTAGAGGCGTATGATGCACATGGTCGAGAGAAATTCATTATGCGTGCAGCCTTGTTGTGGACTATAAACGATTTCCCTGCTTATGGTATGCTATCTGGTTAGAGCAACAAGGGATACAATGCTTGTCCAATTTGCATGAGTGAGACATCATCTACGTACTTGTCACATTTTAAGAAAATTTGTTACATGGGCCACCGCAAATTTCTCACAGCATCTCATTGTTGGAGGAGATATAAGAAGAACTTTGATGGCAATGTAGATATGAGGGATCCAGTAGCACCAAAATCTGGACATTAAATATTGCACGATGTTGATAATGCAGTGAAGAATCCGTATTGTTATGATGTAGGTGCTCATGGATACTCTGATAGAAAGCGCAAAGGTAAGGAAGGTTGTGGTTGGAATAAGAAGAGTATTTTCTTTCATCTTCCGTACTAGGCGGATCTTAAGGTGAGGCATAACATAGACATTATGCATGTTGTTAAGAATGTTAGTGAAAGTTTGGTTGCCACGATGTTTGACATTGTTGGGAAGACTAAGGATACCTTTAAATCTCGACAAGATTTGATGGCGCAAGGGTTAAAAGGGAAATGCATTTACAACCATCTGGTAAAAAATTCATCATGCCTATGGCTTAATATCATTTGACCAACGAAGAAAAGAATAAAATCTGCTCTTTCATCAAGTCAGTTAAATTTCCAGATAGCTTTGCATCGAACTTGTCTCATTGCATAAAAGGAGTGGAACTACACATTTCTGGAATAAAAAGTCATGACCATTATGTGTTCATACAACGTGTTTTGCCGGCAGCAATTAGAGGTTCCATGTGTAAGGAAATTTGCTTGATGTTGTTTGAACTTAGTTCTTTTATTCAGAAATTATGTGCACGGACCACAAGTGTGGACATTATGCAAGAAGAACAAATGAAGATCATCTCACTTATATGCAAGTTTGAGAGAATATTTCCCCCATCCTTCTTCGATATCATGATTCATCTTTTAATCCATTTATCATACGAGGCAATGGTAGTGGGTTCACCTCAATATCATTGGATGTTCCTATTTGAGAGATATGCTTTTGAAAGAAAAAGATTGTTTATTTTCAATAACATTCAACTTTTTTCCAATAATATTATTGAATATGTTCAGGAAAATAGGAATGTTAAAGGGATATGTTCACATCGCTGAGAGATACATAGACAATGAATGCTTAACATTTTGCTCTATGTATTTGAACAATGTAGAGACTGTGTTCAATAGGGTTGAGCGTAATAATGAGAATAAGGATAGCTATTGTGAGTTATCTATTTTCAGTGGCAAAGCTCGACCACTAGGTGGCCAGAAGTTTTATGATCTTGACAAGGTTGAGTTGGCTAAGATGCATTCTTATATTCTGAACAACTGTGATGAATTGGAGGATTTAATAATGTAAGTATACATATATCTTTCTGAAATTGATATTAGGTAATGCATCAATTTTTGGACATCATATCACATTAGCCTTTCTTTTTGGTATACAGCCAACACAAGTTGCAACTTGAGGAAGAAAGTGTTCATAATGTCAACGAGCGTCATAACATATATTTTGCATCATGGGTGGATCGAGTTGTAAGTATACGAACATACCAAATTCACTAATTTCACATTAACTATTTCTTTCTATTCAATTTAACTTTTCTTCAATATTGACTTAATGTATAGGTACAAAATAATTCAGATTTATACTCATGCAATGTTAGATATTTGTCACGTGAGCCACTATGTCAAGTAGTTTGATACAATGGATGCATGGTCAATGGTTATAGATTCCACACACAAATTTGTGAGTTAGGTAGAAAAAGTCAAAACAGTGGAGTTGTTGTGCAAAGCGAGCATGGGAACAATTTGATCGATTTTTATGGGTTGTTACAAGATGTATTAGAGGTTGAATACTTGGGAAGCAACAAAAGAGTTATTGTATTCAAGTGTACGTGGATTAGAGTTGATGCAACAGGGTTCCAAATTAATAAAGAATCTAGACTCACTAGTGTGAATCTATCTCGTAAATGGTACAACGAGCAGTCATATATACTTGCATCATAAGCAAGGCAGGTTTATTATGTTCGTGATTTGAAATTGGGAGGTGATTGGCATATTTGTTCAAGGTGTCAGTCCTCGATCCTCATATGATGTTCCTGAAAATTCAGTCGAAGAGGAATGTGTGTATCAAGAAGAAGATCCACCATTTAGGAATCTTATGGTTAATCTAGTTGTTGAAATGCCACCATTGACACGAAATTCGGATCCATTACAAGCACTTAATGCCTCAATTATTAGTGGTTCTACATCACGTCACTCATATCAGGATGTTCTCCACAAAGATGATTCATTCATTGATGATAATAGTATCGATTCATCTAGTTCAGGGTCATCTCAACATGGGGAGGACATATTGGAGGATGATAGTAGTGATTACAGTAGTGTTTTAAATTTAGTATTTTTGCATGATTTTTCCGTTTAATTGTTATATTTGTACTATTGAAAGTGTGTTCTATGCTATATATTTGTGCATTAATAATTTCTCACTATTTTTTGATGTCGCTTCTATTACTCTATGTTTATCTCATATTTACTTGTTTGTATTTGAATGACTTTTCATGATACACATGAATTTGATTAAGGTTGGTACCTTTAAATTGTTGTCACTTTCAGCTATACTAGTGCAATTTTTAATATTATATTTTGAACTTACTCTAGTTTTGTTTATGTGTAGATGGTTGGTCCGGGAAAGAGAGATATTCAAAAGAAAACTTCAACAATGAAGGTGGGAGTTGGTCCACAATCAAGTCTCAGAAGTAGCACACGACTTACACCTAAGGAGTGAGCTCTTTTCGTCTTTGAAACTAAGAGAATCAATCAAATGACATGATTACCCCATGTTTGGATGCACAACGTGAGATATCTGCAAAGAGGTTGTTTGCCCAAAGCAACGAGATGCCATCTATGTTGGAAACTCCACCTGTATGTAGCCAGGATGATAATGGAGGGGAAGACCAACAAATGAAGAATTCACGAGTGAGGAGAATATGGGATCTTCCTCACATGGTATGGTTTTAATAAATAGTCACTAATAAAATGTATGATAATATTCAAATAATTCAATTAAAGTTTGTCCTTAATATTAGCTTCATTTAATAACACTTATACATGTAGCCAAGAGGGGTCCAACTAGATGTTTAGAGGATGTTAAATGGCGTCGTCATGATCAAACACCAAGAAACATCTATAATGAATAATCCATTAACACAAATAATACAAGTTTCAAACATAATCCTTGCTAAATTTTAATTTTTTTCGCATTTAGTCAGTAGACTTTTTCTTCTATTTTCTTTTTTCAAAAAATTATAGTAAGTCTATTAGGAAGGTAATTAAGTTTACAATAAATTGATTTACCTCTACCCTCCTACCATGTATTAATATTTTAACCAAAAAGAATGAATAGCACTACAAATAACCTCTATATAACAACAACATTTTCTGACATAGCTCTCTCACCTTAAACATTTCAATTCTTCAAAATTATAAAGTAAGAAGATGAAGATATTTTTAATCTCGAATCTAGTGATGATGTGAGGATGACCATGATGAATCCTTTCTTGATTTTTCACCCTTTATAGACTTAATAATCTATTAGAGTAAAAATTCTATTATGACAATCTATTTTACTAGTTTTTTTTGTCAACATTTACCATTTCCATTTTTATATACTTTTTATATAACTTACATGAGTGTAAAATTAGAAATTTCCATTCACATTATTTAGTACTTAAAAAATTTTGAAACTTTTATATGTGAAAATTTTAATAATTTAAACCACTGTTAAAAAGCATATCACTTGATTGTAACAGTAGCAAAAAATTCAGAGCTTGATTTATAGCTCGTAGCAAGTTGTTGTTCCACAATAAGTAATTATATTATTGGTAAGAATCAATTTTAAATAAGCGATAGTCAAATTATACTCAGTTTTGTGATTCTAAACTGAAATTGGAATAGTTTTTGGATGCTTAAAAATTGATGAAATGAAAAAATGCTACTATTTTCTTCTTCTACTATCAAATGACATTTTCTATATACATTAATATATGCAGGGGTCATGATTTTAGAAAAGTAGATTTTGGTCATTGTATAGTTATTCCTTTTTATAAAGTCAATTTGACACTTGTGTATTTCCTCTTTTGTATCAAAGGAAAATCAATCAATATTAAAGTAGTGTTTTTGACAAATATTGAAAATAATTATGTAGAATCAATTTTAATGGATACAAAACTTGCGTAGCGGAGCATTAAGCAACAATTAGTTCAAACGCACTGGCAGCGGTGACAAAAGAGACGATCCTATTAATGATGATGAGATGGTGGTCGATACTTAAGTAGACGATGCGAGTACTGTGAAGGTAATTGTAAACGTGAGGTTTTGACACATTGTCTAGATTTAGTACGAGTAGGTTATGAAATTTTTGTACTTGTTTTGGGACTTTTGTCCACTGTAATGGAAATTAGTTTTTTTTATCTTTTATTTTTAATTTTTTTTTCAATTCAATTAATTGTTTTAATTCTTGAATGATTAGAATATAAGAAGTAAAAAAATACAATTGTTTATTGAAGGTGTGGTTGTTATTGATGTGTTCTATGAACTAGTGCCATGAGAGTTAATAAATATCCTTATAAATCCTAACTATACATGTTTGTATTGTATTTAAAATTTTATTTTAACTTGATATATTAATTATAGCTTATACTAATCTATAATGAATAATTTATTAACATAAATTGTTATGCAAAATGAAGAAAAAATCTATAATAAGCCTTTTAAGAAGGTAATTAAGTTTACAATAAATTTGACCAACCTACACCCACCTAGCATGCATAAATATTTTTACCTAAAAAGAATGAATAACACTACAAATAATCTCTATATAAATAATTTTTTCTTGGCATTACTCTCTCATCAAACATTTAAACTATTCACATTATAAAGCAAGAAAATGAAGAAATGTTCTAATCTCGAATCTAGTGATGATAGTCTTGATGATGATGATAAATTATGATATGAATGGCCTTAGATTTGAGTCCTCAACCACACGAACACCCTCACCTTTGGACCGGTTGTTCCACCAAAAACACGAACTCAGCAAGAATCAGAGGAGATGCTTATGTTAATGATGATAAGATAATGTTCAATAGTTGAGTAGACGATACAAGGACAGTGCAGCTAATGGTAACAATGAGGTTTTGACATATTGTCTAGATTTAGTACCAGTAAATTACGTAGTAAGTTTGAAATGAAACTTTTTTGTACTTATTTTGAGTATTTTAGTCCACGGTATAAAAAATTACTTTTGGATATTCTTCTATTTTTTTTAATTCCTATTTTTTTTCAATCGAATTAATTATATAAAATACTTGAATGATTAAGAATATGAAGAAGAAAATCAATTTTCTTAAAGGTGTGGTTCTTGTTGATGTGTCATAGGAGCCAATGCTATGGGGAGTGAATAAATATCCCATAAATCCTAACATGTTCATGTTTTAATTGTATTAAATTTATATATTAACTGGATATAGTTAAGTAGACCTTATACTACTCTAAAATGAATAATCTATTACACAAATTTTCATGCAAAATTTTATTTGTTTCCCATTTGGTAACTAGACTTTCTTACTTTTCTTTTCTCAAAAAAAAAAACTATAATAAGCCTATTAGAAAAGTAATTAAGTTTACAATAAATTTAATCAACTTCCACCCACCTATCATGCATAAATATTTTTACTCAAAAAAGATTGAATAACACTGCAAATAAATATTATATAAACAATATTTTCTTGACATTGCTCTCTCATTAAACATTTAAACTCTTCAAAATTATAAATCAAGAAGTTGAAGAAATGTTTTAATCTCGAATCTAGTGATGATTGTGAGGATGACCAGTGATGAATCCTTTCCTTGAATTTTTCACCTTTATCGATTTAATAATCTATCAAAGTAAAAATTCAATTTTGACGAACTATTTTACTAGTTTTTTTTGTCAACATTTACCATTTTTTTACATTTTTATATATAACTTACATGAGTTTAAAATTAGAAATTTTTATTCATAATGATTTTAGCACTTATAGAATTTAAAAATTTTTATGTAGGCATATTTTTTTATAATTTAAACTACTTTTAACAAGATACCACTTGATTGTAACAGTAGTAGAAAATTTTGAATCCTTATTTATTGCTCCGTCAAAAAGTTATTGTTCCACAAAAAGTAATTAATATGTAAGAATCAATACTAAATAAGTGATACCCAAATTATACTCATTTTTTAGAGTCTAAACTGGAATTGGAATAGCATTTGGATGTTTAAAAATTGCTGAAATGGAAAAATGCTACTATTTTTTCTTATACTCTTAGATGACATTTTATATATACATTAATAATGCAGGGGTCATGATTTTAGAAAAGTAAATTTTGACCATCATACGGTTTATTCCTTTTTATTAGTTAATTTGAAACTTGGATGTTCTTCCTTTGTATCAAGGAAAATCAATTAAATTATTTACAGTAGTGTTTTTTCGACAAATAATGAAAATAATTATACAGAATCGATTTTACTGTTTACAAAACTTGGGTAGCTGAGCATCAAGACAACAATTAGTTCAAATGCACCAATTACAGTAACAAAGGAGACGATCATATTAATGATAATGAGATGGTAGTTAATAGTTGAGTAGACGATGTGAGAACTGTGAATTAACTATAATCACGAGGCTATGATATATTGTTTAGATTTAGTACACAAATGTTACGTGTGGATTGGAAATGAAAATTGTTTGTACTTATTTGGGCCTTTTGCTCATTGTAATGGAAATTATTTTTGGTTATTTTCTAATTTTATTTTTTAATTCCTAATTTTTTTCATTTAATTAATATTTTTTTAATGCTTGAATTATTAGAATACAGAAGAAAAATACAATTATTTCCAATGAATTGTGTTATTGTTGGTGTGTTCTATGAACCAATGTTATGGTAGCCAATAATGTTCCCATAATCCTAACTATACATGTTTTTAATTCTATTTAAATTTTATTTTAACCTATACAATTATATAGAGCTTATACTTCTCTAAAATGAATATTCTATTAACACAAATAATACAAGTTTGAAGCATAATCCATGAAAAATAAAAAATATTTCTTATTTTGTCACTAGACTTCTTCTTACATTTCTTAATTTTCTCCTTTGCCTGAGTAATCTTATAGAGAAAAATCAAAAGTGGATTCATAAAATGAAGACTAATAATAAACAATTTTCTTCTAACTAATGAAGTGATCTCAAGCATGGAAATGAAATGTTGCCCTAAAACTAGACATAAAGAAAATATTGAAGAGTTAATTGGATCTACCTTTTGCAAGTAACGAGAGCTATGTGATTTGGAGAAATATGGAATTGACCTATTTTAGAAACTTATCTCCCAATGTATGGTTTTTTATTCTTATAGATAGTTCTTCACATAACTTTTTAAATCCTCTATAGGAATTAGGCAAGGCGACCCCTTGTCTCCTTTACTTTTTGTTTTAGGTGCAAAATTCTTAGCAAGACCTTTAAATTCAAATGAATAAAGAATATCATTACCATGGTTTCTTCCACCTTTTAGGATGCCCTAGGATCACCTCTTTATCCTATGCGGATGACATCCTTGTTTTTAACTCAGCACACCCAAAAACCTTTAAAAAAATCATGAAAAAATTGAAATAATATGAAGAAATCTTAGGAAGAAAATAAATCCTAACAAGAGTTGCTACCTAATTCATCACTTTCTACCTAGGGATAAAAAACATAGTCCAATTTATGACTATAAATTGAATAGGATTCCTTTTCGCTAGGTCCAAAAGATCTACGCCCTTTTCTCAAGGATCTTTCCTCCTAAAATACTTAGACATTCTCCTACATTATGGTAGAAATAAGGCATGCTTCTATGCATAATTAATTGAGAAAATAAGATTCAAAATGTTTTCTCGACAACCAAAAACCCTGACCATTAGTGGTAAAATCACACTTGTGAGAATTATACATTTGTCTATGACTATATATATACTTACTTATTGCTTGTTGTCCACCAAAGAAAATCTTATATCTTATATCTTATGAAGGACATTTTAACAAATTTCTTTTGGAGGAGGAGGATAATCATAATAGATGCCATTGAATTAAATGGAAGGAGGTATACCTCTCTATAAATGAGGGTGACCTTGATTTTAGAGCCTTAGAAGACATAATTAAAGTGCAATACATCAAAATATGGTGGAGATTTAAAGAACAAGAAACATTATGGGTAAAATTCATAAAAGCTAGATACTATAAATCAAGTCATCTAATTGAATATACCCCTACCAAAACTGACTCAACAACCTAGAAGATAATGTTAAAGGTTGCTGAGGAATCTGAAAACCACATTGGCTTTATGATAAATAAAGGTGAATGTAATATATAGAATGATAATTGGATAGGAATTGAAACTATAGCTAAAACCTTTTTAATAAAGGGGAACATAGAATGAACCATAGAATTTTTGAATTCATCTCAGATGGCCAATGTAACGTAACAGTGAGAAACTAATGCAACTCATCCCTTTAGAAGGGCTCAAATGTATACTTGAACAACTTGTCCCTTCCACTAACAATAAGGACCTGATGTTATGGATGCCAAACAATAATGGAGTTTTTAGTATTTCATTAGCCTTTCATTAAGTTAGACGAAGAAATTATTCCCTCCTTTAACACAATACTTTTGGAATTTCAAACATCCTATTAAAATCTCATTTTTCATGCTAAAACTACTAAAAAAAGAATTCCATTAGGGAACAAGTTGCACAAATTCAATTTTCATGGGCCTTTTAACTATTTTTGATGTTATGCACATGAGGAATACACTTATTATTTATTTGCTAAATGCAAGAGTATCGAAAGGGTTTGTAATTTCTTTGGGCCAAAAGTTTGTATTCACTAATTTTCTAACTTTCTAAAGACCACACTTCTCTCTTGGTGGAAAACAAAAACAAAAAATAGAGCGTCTACAAAACAAAAAATAGGATCTACAGGGCTAGAGAGACTAGGATGGTTGCACGAGGAGAGTCGGGGGAAATGAGGAAAGAACTAAGGCAGCTTTTGTCTATTACTTTCAGAGACAACTACTGGAGAGGGGCTTTAAAGAAATGCTCTCTGTTATGGATCGTTGGAGGCTTGCTTTGGGACAGAACTTAGGAACCTGGATAGTGGAATGTGTACTGATTGAAGCCAGCGGATGTATCTAGAGATTGGCGATTTTGGTCCTAGTGAAGTCTATGTGATAGAGCTATAGCGTTATTTGTCTTTTGCCCCTATTATTTGCAAAGGCGGAAAGTGTGAAGGGGTAGAACGATTGATGAGCTGGACTGCTTTTTTGCATAGTTACTGGATGTGGAGGTCATCGGTCCTAGGCTTCTTAGGGCAGAAATGAGAGGCAGCTACTTTCCTCTTCTTATCTTTTGGAAAGGCGGACAATGGCGAAGGAGAAATTAGTTTTGTCTTGGTAGTGTTTGACTTGAGAAGCCCCTGGATTTGAGAGCAAGTGTGTGGCTTGTGTGAGCACGAATGGATTTAATGGTGGACATTAGATAAACTGGTAACGAGGTCCATGATAACCCAGTGTGTAATTCTTTCATGTATTCTGCAAATCACTCATATACTTGGTAAGATAATTTGGTCTTGTCGTCTTTTGGTGGACGTCATTGGCTAAGTAGAACCTGGCTGGATAGTAGCACTCAGTTTCATTATTGAACTTGGGTGCCTTTTTGGAGCTGTGCTAATATTGTAAAGTAATATTGGCTCTACATTTACTGATTAACAAAATCGATTAGGCTTTAATGAGAGGGAAATAGAGCCTATCTACTGGATCCTCCAAGTAGACTGTCTCTATTTTCCTTACATTTATTGAGATAGATTATGTAATGGAGTAGTATTCCAGATTTATTCCATCTGCTTTGTAACAGTGTGAACGGGTATAGCAGACACTGTATTTTGCTTTTATCTATCTATATATATATCTTTATGAAAAAAAATTATTTACCTTCGATTATTTACTAGTTTATGTGGAAAGCTTGAATGCATGTTTCTTCAACAATGAGTGCATATCCTATGAAATGATAAAATAGAATATTTTTGTGGAGATAAAATCTATCATGTTTACGAAATCTCCAAAACACAATTTCCACACACATAAATGGGAGGATTTCTGGTCATCAACCCAAGTTCATCATAGGAGGACAATTATAAAAATTATTAAGTGGCATCCACCTAATTATCCAAACTATAAACTGAACATAGCTTGTCAAATATCTACAAATTCTGGAATGGGAGGGGGAATTGTAAGGGATCTTTAGGTGGATTAATTTATTGTCGCTTTTAACTTTCAATGCATTTCTTTGGTTGCAAAAGTATAAGTTAAGATTGAAGCCTTACTTAAAGGGATGGAAATAATAAATGAAAGAGTGAAGATTAACCCTATTGAAACCTCCTCAAATGAGCTTTCTAAAAGAACTGTTGTGCATAGCAAATTAGATTAGAGAATCTTCAAACTTATTCAAAGGTCAAAAGGGCTCCTATCATCCCTTTTAATCCAAAAAATCCATAAGAAAGCAAATTCAGTTGCTAATCCTATAATCCAAGCTAGAACAACAAAACTAGCAGTGGAAACAAGCTTGATAAGATACATGAGACCATTAAAAAAGCCATCTGAATGGACTACTTATGAATTCCTATTATGAAGAGGTTATTTACAACTGATTAGTATATATTTTGATTGGTAAATTAAATTAAGTGCAATGGCTCTGATATGGATAGGATTGAAATTTTGTTGATCTTTTTGTTACGACTGACTTATAACTTTTAATATTCTCAACTAATTTTATGGGCAACATCATTCTTGGATTCCTTGTATTTTTGACATCACTCTAGTAAATATTATCCTATGTTTAGGGAGTCTTTTGATGCAGGGAGTAGGGTTTGACCTTCAATATATGCGTGTGTGTTATAGTGTAGGCCAAACTTTTCACATTTCTACTTGTTAAGGAGTTAGTATTCCTTGATTACTGCTTTTAGTAGGGGTATGTGGAGAGGGAGATTGGATTAATAGGTGCTGATTTTGGTGGCAACCATACTTATCCTTTAATCTCTCTCTCCTCTCTCCCCAACTATTCCCTTGTTTGATTCATGTTCAAGGAGTTTTGTTGTATTGGATGAAAAGTGAAGTATGATTGTAATGGCTGTTTTTAGCCTGTATTATATCAGTTTATACTACCTCTCATATTTTCCTTTTTCATATTTTGTGTAAGAGAGAGTTCTCCTTTTTTTAACTACTTTTAGAATTGGTTAAGGAGTTAGTCTCCTTAGTTAGTGAGTATATGTTATTCATAGTTTCCTTTCTTATTCTTTTATCTTATAAGTTTGATGTAAAGTTTCAAACTTTTTATTTTTCATTCTTTTAACTTTTGTGGGATGAAAAATTTTGATGGCTGAATTTAAGTGGAAATATCAACTATTTCTTGAGAAATTATCTTACTCAGAAGAGCATAAAAGTTTTTAAGCAGGGTGAATTTTTCTTTCTTTTTTCTTAGTGTTAGATTTTTGTGAGATCTCACCGAGATTGTTTATATAATCATGGAGAAGCAGAAAAGTTTTTAGGCTTGAAAGAATGGGAAAAAAAGGAAGAAGATGATTACAAGATTATATTTGTATTTTTCTTATTATTGTATGCATTAAAATTTTTCAATATTCACGTGCCATTATCTCGAAAATCTATTATAAGTTAAGAGATTAGTTAATTTTGCAAAAAAAAAAAATCATACGATAAGGGATAACTTGCAAGTTTTTAAATTCAGAAAAACCCATGTGTACCCGTCACATGTATGCGACGTGATTAATGATGCGTTCCCACGTGTATGTATAATGCACTTCAGGTATAAAGTATTACGATTGGCGTATAATGTAATGAAGTTGAGTTGTGAAGACATTATGATTGGCGTATGAAGTATTAAAAATATGAGAAATATGAAGGCATTATAATTGGTGTATAACATATGAAGTATGGATAAGTATAAAGAAGTATGAAGACATTATGATTCGTGTGTAACGTATAACATATTAAGTATAAAGAAGTATTAAGGCATTATGATTGACGTATAACGTATGAAGTATAAAGAAGTATTAAGGTATTATGATATGCGTATAACGTATGAAGGCATTATAATTAGCTTATAAGGTATCCTTATAATATGAAAATTGATAAGCTTCTCTTTTAAATTATAAGAAGATAACTAGTAAGTTTCGTAAAACACGGTAAGGCATTTAGCAATTAACCGTGATTTAAAAGTAGTTTCCTAAAAATAAGCTTGGGTTCTATAGTATCTTGTATTCCTCAAACTTTCTTATCCACCTTTAAAAGATTTTCTTCCAATTGACTAATAAGACTTACATGTTAATATAGATAAAGTTTACAGAAATAAATTAGAACTTCCATATAATATCCTTTTTTAATTCTAATTTTGGCATATCTTTCTTATTTATATAATCGTGTATTTGGACAAATAACATACTAATGAGGTATAGTACAAACCTTAAAATGTTAAACTCTCATTTAGATTAAGTTGAAAAACTGTGACAGGAAAAAAAATTATCAAACAATTATTTGTTCACTTTACTTGATCCGTTGAACAATTTTAAATATACAAATGGCAACATATAGTTAATCCAATTATTAATAGGTCTAATTAGAAATAGGGTGAAACCTACCAAAATGTTGGAACTCCCAGTTATTTATTTTACAATAGGTGCATATGAAATACATCATTCAAATAAAGATTAAAGTGGCAAACATTCTGACCCCCTTGTAACCTAGAAAAAACCCCTAAATTCTGATGTTTGATCCAACCATAAAATTTGGCACATTTAATTTAAAAAAAATTATCCAAATAGTTACTCACATTATGTAAAATAATTTATTTTGTCATCTACATTAAAAATAATAGATTTTAGCCATTGACATTTAAAAGACGCGTTAATCTTCAACCAAACTCTATTAATTTTTTTAACAAAAAAAAATGCACACTCACATCACGTACCATTTAATGAAGGGGTAATTTATAAGTATTGTCATAAATGCTCCATGAATCTGATAAATTTTGAAAACAACGGGTTGACACCCAAGCCCTCTAAATTATATTAACAAGGACACGAACATATATATTAACAATCAATCCACTTTGCCATTGGATAGAGATTGGCATTTTGCCATGACATTGGTTCATAAAACATTTATTTCTCATATGAAAATGAAAAATAAATAGATTGATATAATAATTTATTTACTATTTGGAATGTATTAAATTATGACTCTATCCCATTTGTCGTTATATTTAATCTTATAAATGTTCTAACTTCTTTTTTTATTCTGTTAGTCTTTTTATTGTCAGCATTGAAGAAAATATTAATGAGCCTTAATATTAATGAATTTTATATGGACTTAAATTTCTAATTTATACTAGCTTTTATTAATTCGAGCATAGAATTCAAAATAAAATTCTTATTTTTCATAGCCTTTTAGCAATTATATGTTAATGTACGTGCATGCTTCATCCACTATCTTCAATTTTTTAGAAAAACAATTAAATCATTAAGTAAAAGGATAATAAATGAAACAATGTGCATGCTTGTAGAGTTTCAAGAAGGAAACTTAGTTCCCATTTAATAAAATTGAAAACTAACTAAATTTAAATTTTGAAATTTAAAAGTAATAAGTTATTGAATTTATTAATTATATTTATTTGATAATCCAACTAATTTCACATTTAAAAATATAGTATGTGAAAATATTTAATGTACTAGAATTCATACCGTATGTATAAATATTGATGTGTGAAAATATATGTACGATGTGTAAATATGTATAGTGTTAAATGTGTAAATACGTGCAGTGTTTGAAAATATATATAACATATGTAATTATATGTAGTGTGTGAAAATATGTGTAGTATAAGTAAATATGTGTAGTATATGAAAATGTGTGTAGATGTAAATATGTATAATGTATGAAAATATGTGTAGTGTGTTTAATTATGTATGAAAAGGAAAAAAAATTAAATATTGTTAATTATGTCATATTAAAAATATTTTAGAACTCTATAGTTGATCGAACTCTTAAATTAAGAAAACTAAACTAGAATTTATCATTTAAAATTCTATCCTCATTTGGTCTATATTTTGAAATCCTCTCAATCCATTAAAATTTGCTATAAGTGTTTATTAAACAAATTTAATCAGTACAAATATAAATTAATTAATTTTCTAATTTGACTTACTTTATTAAACAAGTCCTCTGGTAACATAGAATTGTTGATTAATCTAAGATTATATCTTTAAGACATTATTTGGTGAGTAATTAATCCCTCGAAAAAATGGTACGATGTAATTAATGGCGTACAAACATTATATATTAATCTTTTTTAATCTATTCACGATTTTATATCTCTATGAAGTTTGTATTGCGAATTAATATATATATATATATTTAGTAATTTACCCATATATATATATATGTTATATCAACATTAAACATCAAATTAGTCTCTATGATATTTGATGGTTGGATTAACAAGTTAAAATATTAATACTTCAATAGGTACATAAAATTTTTTGAAAAAACGTTATGAAAAGCCTCTACATTTTTATCATCCCACAAATTAGAGGCAAAAGAAGAAAAGGATGTTTGTTAGTTTCAGCAACAAAAACTCTCTTAATATTTCAAATTTAAAAGATTATATAGGCAGAAATCAAGTCAAACTATATATAAACCTTGTTAGAATTGAGGTTGTGTAAGTCCTATAGAAATCTTCTATACTATTAAGCGCGAGTTCTGGACATTTGCTGCCCTTATGTAACGGTTTCAAGTGTCGGTAGCCCCCCGATTTTGTTCCTTTCTGTGCCTGTACTTTTTGTAGGCCCTTTATTTTGCTGGTACCCTTCCTATTGCTTTTTGTGTGCTCTTGGTTTTTTTTGACCGCCTGTGCACTAGGGTTGTGGGGGACCAGAATATTGGCCATATAAATATTCGTTTTCTTATTTGGCCGCGCCACTTTCTATCGCTATCCTGCCTCTTGCCTTTTTGTTTCTTCGATGCCTGTTGCTTTCTTTGTTTTCCCTGTACTTTTCCCCTTATTCTACTGGTTTTCTATACTTGGGTGCTTATGTTTTGGCTTCTGCTTTGTCGCTTAAGCTTTTACTGTGTTTAAGCTTTGTTTTTTCTTTGCAAATATGGATTTGTGTGTTGGACGGGGAGTGAGGACTAGGGTTTTGGTGTATTGCTGCCTGTAGTTTCTTTTCATTGCTAGATGGGCTGATTTTTGGCCCTCTCTCTGTGTCGCTATTGGGTTCAGGGGAGAACCCTACAGGGGTTCAGGCCTGTGAGGGAATAGCTTGTTGTAGACATAAATATTTGTTCCCCCTTTACCGTGCCGTTGATTGCCCTCTCTCTGCTCTTGTCTTTCTATTTTATACATGCCTGTAGTTCCTTTGGTTAGCCTTCGACAGTATTCATAGGTTTAGTTCTATCTTGCTTTTTTTTATAGAACCGACCTTAATATATATAATGCAAAAGACGGAGCTGGGCATACCCATGCAATCCGTTACAAAATACGTGAAAGATTGGAGAGAAGCTACATTACATGAAGTCCTACAACTAAGTGTAAAGAAAAATATAAAAGCATTATTTTCGTTGAAACAAAAATAAGACCTTTCTATCTTCCTAGGTAACATTATAGGTCGCAAGAGTAATAAATGTGGAGTACTTCCTCCATTCACACAAAAAGTTTGTAACAAAAGGTCAAAATAATCCACAACATGTGAACCGACCTTAGTTCTATCTTGCTTTATGATAAAGAAACCACTCAGACAAAAACATATGGAAAAGCCATGGTATTACTGTAGAAGCTGTTGCCTATAGCTTGGGGTTCTTTTTAACAGATGTAGGGATTTTCTGGGAGGCGCTTTGGGATTGGGCCTTTCTTTTGTTTGCGAACTTTGACACTGTTATTATGCGTTCTGCCTTACTTGGTCTTAGATTGCTTGCTGTTGTCTCTGTATTATTAATGGTTGTGATGTTGAGTTTTGAATTTATGAGAAATTACTTTTTAGTGGGAATACTCACATCTCTCCCGGAATAGTGGTGTTCTTGTTGTTGGGTAACCTTTTCACCTGCGTACTGCATTTTTTGTACCAAGAGCGGAGAGGGGGAAGTGGGTATGTAATTTGATAAGTTGGTTTTATACCAACTTATATGTGTTATTTCACTTAGCTTTTGACTTGTTTTTCATGCATTTATGTGGTATTTTGTGCTTTTATGTGGTTTAAAACTTGGTGTGCTAAAATGAGAAAAAGATAAAAATGATGATTAAATAAGACAAATGTGTGTCTTAGGTTAAAGAACAAGGGAAGAACTAAAAAAAAGGTTTGATATTAAGTTTGTGGAGTTTGAATAATGCCATAATATGCTTATTTTGTGGTTGGGCAGAATAGATAGTGCACTTCATTTGAGTATACCTTTCTCAATACTAATCCAAATGAGGAGATCTTGGATGTTCTGGAAAGCCTTAGGAGTGTACTTCAATGCTTGTGTTTTAATTTGCTTCTAATTCTGTGTGCAAGTATGCGAAACGAGAGCATCTTTGCAATCGCTACTTCAGGTGTTGAATGTTGAGCTCACTGCTACAGTTTGGTAGAATATTAATATCTTGAGTTACAGACCTCCAAAGATGCTGATTCTTGAACCTATGGAAAGCCAAGAGAAAGATCTACAATTCTTATGTGTACCACAAAGTCCAATTCGGAGCCGAAAACACACATATATTGCTTATAATTTGAATGTAGCGCTGGAAAAGGAATTTACATGGCGATGCAACGCCGAGATGCATCGCCATGAAAACAAAGTGTGCCACGATGCGTCGCCATGAGATTCCTCCTCGCCACACTTTGGTATTCTGGCCATAACTTTCTCGTCCTAGCTCCAATTGAGTGATTCAAAAGGCTATGGAAATCTAAGACTTGGGGCTACAACTTTTATGTTTCAGGTTTTTCCAAATTCACAATGCATCAGGGCAAGAATTTGGTTACACGGTGACGTTTTGTAAGTTTTCAGAATTTGAGAGGTAAAAAGTTACAAGTATATTTGCTTGTGTTTTCCTTGCATCTTTGAGATGAATTTGTTGCACACACTTTGTTGCTGATCATATACCAGTTGATGTCCAAACACATGCACACATCGCATGAGGTCGCCGCACAACACCGCATGAGGTCGCCGCACGTTGCTGAACATCATGCGCACAGGTCGCCTCACGTTGCTGCGCACACATGCGTGCGGCTGTAGCAAGTCGCTGCGTGCGCTCGTGCGCAGTAGCAGCTCGTCGTAGCGCGCTGCAGCAGTATACTCATGCGCACCATGGGCACTTCACAGCACACTTCATGCACACACATGGGCACTTCACAGCACACTTATGCACATCATAGCACATTTCATGAACAACTCTTGCACTATTCATGCCTAACTTATACACCAAAAACACACTTCATGCACACAACTTTAGCAACACATGCACACTCTTGCTACATTTTGTGCACATTTTTGCTATATCACATGCACATAACACATGCACTTAACTTTGGCATTCCACCACACAACATGCACACATGCTCTCGGCCATGCACATTCCACCACAAAACACTTCACAGTTACAACTTCACACACTTCACGAGCATCACTTCGCACATTCCATTTGCTCACACAAGTTTACACGGTGACGCATCGTAGCGATGCATCGCCAGAGGGAAAATGCACGGCAGCGACGCGTCGTCATGAAGAAATTTACTCAGCGACTCGTCGTGGCGACGCGTCGCCATGAAAATTATGTGTGCTGCGACGCATCGCTGCGATGCGTCGCTGTGGAAATCTTAAAATTCAAAGCTGCGAATTCTTTCTAAGTGCTGAAGTCTTGTTTTTGTGTAGGGGTCGTGGAAGCGTGGTTTCATTAGGCTCGAAGGCGCGATGAGGGTTGTGAAGGCGCGATACAGTGAGGCACAAAGGCGTGGATGGAGGCATTGAACGAGCTGAATTGTAGATAATTGATATATGCAGTGGCATTTATGTAATATTATAGTCATTTTACGTTAGCTTATAGAAGAAGCTTTAGTCCTCTATATGTAGAGGATTTAGTCATTACTTTGAAAAAAAAAGAGCCGACACTTCGAGAACATAATTAGATTTTGATTGTGAGCGGGAAATCATTCTTTCTCTAGTTTTCTCTCTCTAAAACTTTCTCTCTCTAACATTTTAGCTCTGTTCTCGGTTCTGATCGAAGAATTGATCCAATCATTGTAATTCTCTTCTCAATTAAGGAGGAAATTCACGTTTCCTTTGTGAATTGGGTGCATTTGAAGCATATCATTTGGTAAATTCTTCCCATTTAATGAAAATGCATTGTATCAAAGTGCTATTTGATGATCGTGAATTGAGAATGGAGTTTTCTAGCTAAATTCATGATGTTCTAGGGTTTGAACCGGATGAATATGTAGTTGGATTACGCTATGCTCTGCATTTGACACAATTTGACTTAGAATTAATGCTTGAATCTTGTTAAGTTTCATAAATTTGCATTCTTATTGACTAAATTGTGCTTCAATTGTGGTCGTCATGTTAAGTTGGGGTTAGAAGCCCCAGTTGATGATAATTTTATTTTATAAATTTTGTCTAGTATTCCAAGACTGAAAGTAAACACTGGATCTGTAAAATGTTGTTTGTGTTTTTATATGACTAACCAACATAGGGTGAGTGAGTAGTTAAACTGACTCCTCGATTGCTGTACATAACTCTCAATTGTTTATAATTGTAGGAGTACAACATTATGATGAGTGTTTCTGTTGCTTTAGAAAATGAAGGAATCAGTTCATTTCGATTTGATTTTGCTGGAAATGGGTAAGCTTTATGGTTATGTTTTTCATTCTTCATAAAATCTGTATATTTTTGTAAACAGGTGCTTGCTGGTTAAAAAAAAAAAAGTGCTTGCTGGCCAGATGATTGCAAAAATTGTAACTATTTTTTGCTGCTTCTTCTAGCAAATAATCCTTAAGGTTTCATGCAATTTAAATAAATATGAATTTTAAATTTTATCATATAATATTTATTATTTTTTATTTAATATTATTTTATAGAACACAAAATTAAATTCAAAGTATGATATGTCATTAATTTTTTTAATTCACAAGTTTAAGATTTGAAATAAATAAATTGTGTATTGAAAACTATATTTTCTAACTTAGTTTAATATGATTGATTTGATATGAAATTAATTAATACTTTATTATATCTCGTGTATTTTAATGAAATTTTATTAAATTATTGATAAAATAATTATTAGCATTATTAAATAATACGATTTATGATTTTTTTATGGACGAAAAACTAAGAATTCAATTGAATATTATTTTTTTATAATTTGGTCATTTTATTTTAACTTAAAATGTGAAATATGTTAATATTTAATTAATATATTTATATTAAATATATTTATGACGTCATTCGGTTCTTGACACCGATTTGACTGGTCCGACCAATTGACCCCTAATCTAGTAGCTCTACCGGTTCGCACTCCGGTCCGAGTTTTAAAACACTGTTTGGGACTAATCCAAATAGTTGGCCCACTTTGCATTTAGCTCTATTGGGCCGTAGAAATCTTGGAGTTTTTTTTGGACTCAATATATCTTCTCTTTATTACTACGGTAAAATACACTCAACCTCTTTATATTATTGCTCCGTTCCACATTCACCCCTTGTAGTTATAATTACAAAAACTAAAACCCTTAATTTTCTAATTTAAAACTAACTAATATAATATATTAATTGACGTCAATTACTAAATGGAATTGAACACCCTATTTTAATCTAAGATAATAAAATGACAAAATTAACCTTAAAATAAAATATTATAAAGTCAACATAAATAAACAACTCAAATATCAATTTGGAAAGCAGTGTGAAAAAAAAGTTATAATTTGCTGTCACACTAACACATCCAATCTAACCAAATCTTAATAAAAGTTAGAAAAATAAAAATTACAAATAATCTTTGAACTCATATTTTTAAATGTCTAGAAAAAATCTATATAATCAAGAAAGGCAATCTTTTTGTAGTGAGAGAAAGTTAGAGAGAAGGGCTCTCAACTCCCGACCTTGGAGGGCTTTTTCCTTCCATTACACTAACCTATCTTGAGCTTTCGTACTTGGAACACATTAACCACGTTGCTATCATCTAGTCTAGTTTAATCGGTAATATTCTGGTTATCTTGGTGTTATTGGCTGGATTTCTTTGGGTTTCTTGGCAGATTTTTGGGACTTGGCTCTCTTGGAAAATCGGCATTCTTGCTTTGTTCTTGACTAGAAATCATCACTGATTGGAGCTGCTGATTGATAGACTATGTGCTGCATAATTTTCAATGATTTTTAAAAATTTTTGGGATTTTCTGAAAAAAAAATTGGGCCATTTTTTAGCTAAATCCCGTTTGGGCAGTTTGCTCGAGTTACTGTAGTATGCTGGATTTGGCTTCTACTATATCAAGTTCACTTGGATTTCTTGGTGGCCTTCTTGGTGTTCTTGATTCTTATGAATGAGAGTAGGTTTCTTCAGCCTTTGTGGGTTTTATTTGCAGCAAATAGACCAACTTGGACAGCTTGAATTGAGAAATAATTATTGGGCAGCTTGAAGGTCTAGTAGCTATTTTTATCTTGCCTAGGTCTATAGCTTGGAGAACTGCACTTGAGGTTGGTACTACTAACTACTTATATTATTTTGAAGTAGTCATGTGAAGATGTAGGGAAAAAGATGATGAATAGTGGTGTTTGATTCAAAAATCTGTCCAAAAAATTTGAATTTGGTGTTTCCGTCCAAAAGTCAAATCTGTCCCAACCTGCTATCTTTCACATATATGGGCCCCACCTCTTATGGCTCTCGTTGTATTTAGGTTGGTATGGAAATATATACTCAGGTGGATGTAATATTTGAAGAAAGTAATGTCAAATATACTGTTAAAGCTTCAGAAAATATTTAACTTTTCTGCCATTATCAGAGAGACCAAACTAAATGATGTGACTTGAACATAGCATCGCCAGATTTTTCTTCTTTTCTTATGTCTGTATTTATTTCAGATGAGAGGAGATGCACCCAGCATAAGACTGATTCTTCATCCCACTTAAACATAAGGAGTCAATCAATAAAGCTTTCTAATATCATAAATTCAAGTTCTTCGAGTACCTAATTCTATATATTGAGTTATAGAAACATTTCCATTGTCCGTTCAGCACAATGTCACAAGTAAAAGCAACAAGAACATCAAAACAGAACCATACATCGCAATAGAAGAACAAATAACTCACTGCTAAAAGTCTGGCATGATTTCCTAATAAAGGTCTGTCTATAATAGTAAACAAATGATGGCACAAAAAGGTTCAACAAGCCCACAATAGCGTCAAAATTTTTATGCTCGTTATTTCAACCACACTGAATCCAATCATGGTTGTGGAAGAACCAAATTCTACTAAAACCATTCAATTGCCATAAACAAAACAAAAATCCATAAAACACATTGGAATGAGGGAGATAGAACACTACAAAGAATTGTAAAACACAGCAAAGAATTGCAAACTTGTGTTGAAAACACAATTTGAAAAGCCACAAAAAGTGCAGGCAAATTTCTCTACTACCTTAGGCTTAAAATGTTTAACCTATACTAATAAAATAAATAACTTTAAACATCACCGGTACACTTCATAAATGCACATAAGGACTGAAACTTGAAACACTTTACCCATGTGACTAGAACCCTATGCTACAAAAGCTATTAGCATGCCTTCAATGAAATTTCATTTGTATAGTTCTATATATTAGTAGTACCCTACACTACAAAAGTTGTACCAATGCCAAGAACACTGCAAAAACTGCGACTTTCTGCAAATATTGCAATATATAAACCCACAAAAATTACAACCAAAATTGATAATAAGTTACGCTTAAAATGTTGCACTTATATCACCATTAATCTCCATAAACACATATCAAGATTGAAATTTGGAAAGAAAAAAAACCCTTAACCCAATTTGAAAACCACTACCCTATGCTGCAAAATCTGTACCAAGTCACCAACCACCCCCCCCCCCAAAAAAAGTAGGAAACTGCGCAACAAAAGTTGTACCATTGCCTAAAACACTGCAAAAACTGTGACTTTCGGCTAAAAGTGCAATTACAATCAAAATTTATAATACCTTGGGCTTAAAATGTTGCACTTATATCACCATTAATCTCCATAAACACATATCAAGATTGAAACTTGGAAGGATAAAAAACCCTAAACCCAAGTTGAAAACCAGTACCCTATGCTGCAAAAGCTGTACAAAGCCCCTTCACCGCTAAAAACAGTAGCACCCTACGCTACGAAAGTTGTACCTACCAGAATCTGGATAGATGAGATTGAACTCTACATCAAAACGGAGTTGAGAGAATCTGAGATAAATATAAACGGGCAAACAAGTCGGACAGGCAGTGGGTAGTTCGAAACACGGCTTTCGGGTCACGAGAGTGAGTTTATCCGAATTGTTTTGGGTCGGATCATTCTTCTTCACTTCTTCCTCCATTGTTAAATTTACGATTTTCCAGAACGTAAAGAGATGAGTTTGAATTGAAGTGAGGCGAAATTGCGTCCTTGAACCCTATTTTGGGTTTCAAAATTTGTTGGCTGACAAAGAAGATTGGGGAAGGGGCAACCCGTGCTGAAGTTTAGAGGTTTGGGCCTAATCCAAATAATTGGCCCACTTTGCATTTAGCTCTATTGGGCCTTAGAAATCTTGGAGTTTTTTTGGGACTCAATATATCTTCTCTTTATTACTAGGGTAAAATACACTCAACCTCTTTATATTATTGCTCCGTTCCACATTCACCCCTTGTAGTTATAATTACAAAAACTAAAACCCTTAATTTTCTAATTTAAAACTAACTAATATAATATATTAATTTACGTCAATTACTAAATGGAATTGAACACCCAATTTTAATCTAAGATAATAAAATGATAAAATTAACCTCAAAATAAAAAATTATAAAGTCAACTTAAATAAACAACTCAAATATCAATTTGGAAAGCAGTGTGAAAAAAAAGTTATAATTTGCTGTCACTCTAACGCATCCAATCTAACCAAATCTTAATAAAAGTTAGAAAACTAAAACTCACAAATAATCTTTGAAATCGTATTTTTAAATGTCTAGCAAAAATCTATATAATCAAGAAAGGCAATCTTTTTGTTATGAGAGAAAGTTAGAGAGAATGGCTCTCAACTCCCGACCTTGGAGTGCTTTTTCCTTCCATTACACTAACCTATCTTGAGCTTTTGTACTTGGAACACATTAACCACGTTGCTATCATCTAGTCTAGTTTAATCGGTAATATTCTAGTTATCTTGGTGTTATTGGCTGGATTTCTTTGGGTTTCTTGGCAGATTTTTGGGACTTGGCTCTCTTGGAAAATCGGCATTCTTGTTTTGTTCTTGACTAGAAATCATCACTGATTGGAGCTGCTGATTGATAGACTATGTGCTACATAATTTTCAGTGATTTTTCAAAATTTTCGGGATTTTCTGAAAAACATTTTGGGCCATTTTTTAGCTAAATCCCATTTGGGCAGTTTGCTCGAGTTACTGTAGCATGCGGGATTTGGCTTCTACTATATCAAGTTCACTTGGATTTCTTGGTGGCCTTCTTGGTGTTCTTGATTCTTATGAATGAGAGTAGGTTTCTTCAGCTTTTGTGGGTTTTATTTGCAGCAAATAGACCAACTTGGACAGCTTGAATTGAGAAATAATTATTGGGCAGCTTGAGGTCTAGTAGCTATCTTTATCTTACCTAGGCCTATAGCTTGGAGAACTGCACTTGAGGTTGGTACTACTAACTACTTATATTATTTTGAAGTAGTCATGTGAAGATGTAGGGAAAAAGATGATGAATAGTGGTGTTTGATTCAAAAATCTGTCCAAAAAATTTGAATTTGGTGTTTCTGTCATAAAGTCAAATCTGTCCCGACCTGTTGTCTTTCACATCTGTGGGCCCCACCTCTTATGGCTCTCGTTGTATTTAGGTTGGTATGGAAATATATACTCAGGTGGATGTAATATTTGAAGAAAGTAATGTCAAATATACTGTTAAAGCTTCAGAAAATATTTAACTTTTCTGCCATTGTCAGAGAGACCAAACTAAATGATGTGACTTGAACATAGCATCCCCAGATTTTTCTTCTTTTCTTATGTCTGTATTTATTTCAGAGGAGAGGAGATGCACCCAGCATAAGACTGATTCTTCATCCCACTTAAACATAAGGAGTCAAAACAGAACCATACATCGCAATAGAAGTAACAAATAACTCACTGCTAAAAGTCTGTCTATAATAGTAAACAAATGATGGCACAAAAAGGTACAACAAAGCCCACAATAGCGTCAAAATTTTTATGCTCGTTATTTCAACCACACTGAATCCAATCATGGTTGTGGAAGAACCAAATTCTACTAAAACCATTCAATTGCCATAAACAAAACAAAAATCCATAAAACACATTGGAATGCGGGAGATAGAACACTACAAAGAATTAGAAAACACAGCAAAGAATTGCAAACTTGTGTTGAAAACACAATTTGTAAAGCCACAAAAAGTGCAGACAAATTTCTCTACAACCTTAGGCTTAAAATGTTGAACCTATAACCATAAAATAAATAACTTTAAACATCACCGGTACACTCCATAAATGCACATAAGGACTGAAACTTGAAACACTTTACCCAAGTGACTAGAACCCTATGCTACAAAAGCTATTAACATGCCTTCAATGAAATTTCATTTCTACAGTTCTATATATTAGTAGTACCCTACACTACAAAAGTTGTACCAATGCCTAGAACGCTGCAAAAACTGCGACTTTCTGCAAATATTGCAATATATAAACCCACAAAAATTACAACCAAAATTGATAATAAGTTACGCTTAAAATGTTGCACTTATATCACCATTAATCTCCATAAACACATATCAACATTGAAACTTGGAAAGAAAAAAAATTCTTAACCCAAGTTGAAAACCATTACCCTATGCTGCAAAATCTGTACCAAGCCACCAACCCCCCCTCCCCCCCAAAAAAAAGTAGGGTCCTACGCAACAAAAGTTGTGCCAATGCCTAAAACGCTGCAAAAATAGTGACTTTCGGCTAAAAGTGCAATTACAATCAAAATTTATAATACCTTAGGCTTAAAATGTTGCACTTATATCACCATTAATCTCCATAAACACATATCAAGATTGAAACTTGGAAGGATAAAAAACCCTAAACCCAAGTTGAAAACCAGTACCCTATGATGCAAAAGCTGTACGAAACCCCTTCACCGCTAAAAACAGTAGCACCCTACACTACGAAAGTTGTACCTACTAGAATCCGGATAGATGAGATTGAACTCTACATCAAAACGGAGTTGAGCGAATCTGAGATAAATATAAACGGGCAAACAAGTCTGGCAGGCAGTGGGTAGTCCGAAACAGGGCTTTCGGGTCACGAGTGTGAGTTTATCCGAATTGTTTTGGGTCGGATCCTTCTTCTTCACTTCTTCCTCCATTGTTAAATTTACGATTTTCCAGAACGTAAAGAGATGAGTTTGAATTGAAGTAAGGCGAAATTGCGTCCTTGAACCCTATTTAGGGTTTCAAAATTTGTTGGCTGACAAAGAAGATTGGGGAAGGGGCAACCCGTGCTGAAGTTGGGAGGTTTGGGCCTAATCCAAATAATTGGCCCACTTTGCATTTAGCTCTATTGGGCCATAGAAATCTTGGAGTTTTTTTTGGGCTCAATATATCTTCTCTTTATTACTAGGGTAAAATACACTCAACCTCTTTATATTATTGTTCCGTTCCACATTCACCCCTTGTAGTTATAATTACAAAAACTAAAACCCTTAATTTTCTAATTTAAAACTAACTAATATAATATATTAATTGACGTCAATTACTAAATGGAATTGAACACCCTATTTTAATTAAAGATAATAAAATGACAAAATTAACCTTAAAATAAAAAATTATAAAGTCAACATAAATAAACAACTCAAATATCAATTTGGAAAGCAGTGTGAAAAAAAGTTATAATTTGCTGTCACACTAACGCATCCAATCTAACCAAATCTTAATAAAAGTTAGAAAAATAAAAATCACAAATAATCTTTGAAATCATATTTTTAAATGTCTAGCAAAAATCTGTATAATCAAGAAATGCAATCTTTTTGTAGTGAGAGAAAGTTAGAGAGAAGGGCTCTCAACTCCCGACCTTGGAGTGGTTTTTCCTTCCATTACGCTAACCTATCTTGAGTTTTTGTACTTGGAACACATTAACCACGTTGCTATCATCTAGTTTAGTTTAATCGGTAATATTCTGGTTATCTTGGTGTTATTGGTTGGGTTTCTTGGCAGATTTTTGGTAGTTGGCTCTCTTGGAAAATCGACATTCTTGCTTTGTTCTTGACCAGAAATCATCACTGATTGATAGACTATGTGCTACATAATTTTCAGTGATATTTCAAAATTTTTTGGATTTTCTGAAAAAAAATTTGGGCCATTTTTTAGCTAAATCCCGTTTGGGTAGTTTGCTCGAGTTACTGTAGCATGCGGGATTTGGCTTCTACTATATCAAGTTCACTTGGATTTCTTGGTGGCCTTCTTGGTGTTCTTGATTCTTATGAATGAGAGTAGGTTTCTTCAGCCTTTGTGGGTTTTATTTGCAGCAAATAGACCAACTTGGACAGCTTGAATTGAGAAATAATTATCGGGCAGCTTGAAGGTCTAGTAGCTATCTTTATCTTACCTAGGTCTATAGCTTAGAGAACTGCACTTGAGGTTGGTACTACTAACTACTTATATTATTTTGAAGTAGTCATGTGAAGATGTAGGGAAAAAGATGATGAATAGTGGTGTTTGATTCAAAAATCTGTCCAAAAAGTTTTAATTTGGTGTTTCCCTCCAAAAGTCAAATTTGTCCCAACCTGCTATCTTTCACATCTGTGGGCCTCACCTGCCTTTTTTGACCTGTGGAATATATTAAGGGCTGCCAAAGGCAGCTAAGATGCCGCCCAAACCACCGACCAAGCCGCCGATCGGTAAAACAGTCGAAAAAACGGGGCAAGTTACATCAGTTGCTCATGCTACCGAAAAAGGCAATCTTGACAGCGTCCAAAAAGTAATTGGATTAATGGCTGAACAACCTTTGTCCAACGACCTGGACCGACTGGTGACTCACTTTCCGGAGCAAAAACAAGTAGACAACTCGCTGGAAAAATGGGACTTACCAGAGAGATGCATTCGGTCGAAGGTCACAAAGCCGTTGGAGCAATTGCGGCTGTTGGGACTAGCACATCCGGTCAACCAGGCCGGGCCCTTGGGGCTGCTTCCGGCCAAAATTCAGCCCAACAAGGAGGACCAAAAGGGGGACGGGAAGTGGATTCCGGGAAAATCTTTGGGTCGGATAATGTTCAAGCCGTGGTAGCCAATGTAATTTCTTGCCAATGAGGGCAACAAGGGGCTGCTACATCATGGGCAAGCCTATTTAAGGAACAAAAGAAAGTGAGTAAGAGTTTTAAGCTAAAAATGAAGAGGCTCGTGGATTGAAAGATGGGGATGCAAGGAATTTTGGGTTTTGTCAAGTGGTTTATGTACTTGGCAAATTCTCGGGAATGAAGGCCGTACACGATGTAAGGGCCACTTGGAATACTGGTGGATGATATTCCGGTTCCAAAATGAGAGTGATAGGGACATGGTGCTTGAGAAGGGACCTTATGACTCATTTGGTATTCTGTGGTTACTCAAGGTTATGGTGTCATATTTCTCATTTGATGATGATTGTTTCGCCTCTATTTCGACTTTGGTCTGCTTCCCTGGCCTTCATTTCAAGTGGTGAAGTGAGGTGGCATTGGGGAAGCTTGCATTATATGTGGGAGATTCGATCACAACGGACGAATGCACCGCCGACTCAGACCACTTATGCACGAGTTCTAATAGAAGTGAATGTCACTAAACCACTAGTCAAGGAGATCAACTATGCGTTGCCAAATGGTCTTCCTCGCACTCAATCGGTACTTTATTAGTGAGAACCTCAGTTTTGCTTGACTTGCCGCCAAGTGGGACATGATGTCGATCATTGTATGGGCCAAACGAGTAAGTGATATGAATGATCGAGGCTCTATCTCCTGGACCAAACAATCACCACAACTTCGGATCGTTGTTGAACCAAAATCACGAACAAGCAACACAAAACAAACCGGGCGGAAAAGCAATCAAAGGAAAAACGCCAAGAATTGAGTAAATCAAACCCAACGTTTTATTACAAACGAACTCAATTTAACCTATGAAAATTCAATCAGTTAAACAAGTTAATTTGGCCTGCTCTTTAAATAAAGAACAATTGGTGTAATCTCCTATAGGTCACGCTAAAGGGGATTAACTACAATGAACAGTTAAATAACTCTTCAAGGCTTTGAACAACTCAAGGAGTTAATTCACAAATTTTAGCAAAGCTAAAAACTCAATTTTATTCACCAACTTATTGTAAAAACGTTACAAGGCCTTTCCTTTATATAGGAAATACTTTGGCCAAAAACCTAGATCAATTCCAATGTGGGATTGATTGTTAACTTAACTAACAAACTAACCAGTACTATTCACGTGAATAGTGACGTGAATAGTAACCTATAATTTAGGGAACTACTTTCCTAAACGAATAACAATAACTACTTAACTTAAAAAGTAAATAAGCCCATTAATTAACATTCAATGGACTTTAGCTAACTAACTAATCCAAGTTGTAAACTAATCAACTTTCCAAATTGGAAAAGGAAACTACAACTAACTACCAAATCCTTGTCCAAAAAGGATTTGCTTTACTTGCCATTATCATACAAGATAATTGGATCAAGTAATTTACTTAGCCCATAATTAATAACACAAAGACTTAAGCCCATAATTAAATGTTTAATGGACTTAATTATTAACAACAAAATAAATCCTAAAGATTAAACAATGGCGTGATCCATTAATGACAAAGCCAAGCACGCCATCTTGGTCTTCAATGTAGTCCATGAAATTCGAGATGAAAACTCGGCCAGAATCCCGTCATCAACTTTGCAAGGCATTTTCAACGGTGATAACGTCAAAATCTTGGAAAACTTAAAACACGAAAGTTGTAGCTCTATCTCTTATCGTTCCAGGGCTTCTTGAATCATGCAATTTCGAGTTATATCGAAAGATTTATAGCAAGAATACCAAAACGTGACAGAAACTTTCAGGATGACAATTTGACTTTAACACCACGGACATGGACACGGGCTTATTCTCATCATTCCCTCCCTCCTCGAAAGGATTCGTCCTCGAATCTTGAATTTGAGTTCCTGGATCAAACACCAATATGATGAACTCAATGCAAACTCGAGCCAAATAAAATTGGGAAGATGCACATCTCGAGCAACAAGAAGTTATATCCTGCCAAAACAAGACAAATGTATAAGGTAAAAGAAAGCACAATAATCTAAAACAATTCGTAGAATAATTTCCTTTCACCAAAAGAATAGAACGGGCAGAATATGTATGCAAAATCGAAATACATATAACATGATTAGTCGTAACAAATTTTGCATGAGTCATAATGTTGAAGTCAATGAATTCAAAACAATTATGCAAATAACTATCATATAGTTTATGCAAATCAGAAAATCGTATGTTCTTAATTAAAGAACTAATCAATATGAATTCAGTAACAACATTCATGAACACATTATTTACGTTATTAACATGTAATTTAAGCAAAGGATGTAAACATATATGAATAGAATCACAAAGACACGAAAATTCATAACAAGAAAACATATATGCATCCTTGACAAAGTGTAAATCACATGAACGTATTAATACCTTTAAAAACATGTTAAAGTTATCAAATATAAAAATACAATCCCAAAGAATAAAAACAGAATGTAAACAATCTAATAAATAGATGGTAACACAATATTTTACCTTGTGGAATTGAAAAGAAATTAAGAACTGAGATAACTTACCAAACAAGTGTTGAACTATTAAATTACCTCGTTGATCTTGATAGCTTTGAATAAAGTCACGAACCAAAGAATCAAATTGAAGGTTATTCCAGCAATTATAATCAACACTTTTGTACACAAGGATTTTGGGCAGTTCGAAATTATAAAGATTAAACTCAAAATATAGTTCATGTATTAGAAAAGCAACATAACATGTGAAGAAACTATACATAAATCCATTCAATACAAAATAATGTGATTTCATAATTGAAGAATTATGTGAAAGAATTTGCTTACCAAAACACAAACCATCGGATTTTAATGCACATGTTAAAGAATTTCGAACTAATGTTTCAAAGGTGTGTGAAAGACATTGAAATTGATTCAAAATAGAAATCAAACTTTGAAAATCAATAGCATTGACGTTAACAAAGTTCTTTACTTTAAAACCATTGAAATCAACCAATAAGCTTTCATACTTACCTAACTTACCTTGCTTACCTTGTGGAAAACAAGCTAAGGCAGATTGGATTCCTTTTATTCGATAATGAGTTGTTTCTAACTCCATTAGATGTCTAGGAACTCCAAAAACCTGCAAAACAAAGGAACTAGGCAGCAAACAATTCAAATGGTGATCACTATCATCAAGTAAGTACATTGATTGCCTATCTAGTATTCCCCTCTCAATCTCGCTAGAAGAAGTAAAATAACAAGGTTGCTTAACAACTAACTCTCGGCCTATGCTAGAAGAAGACAAAGAATCTTTATCTCGGCCTACACTATTACAGGTTGAGCTAGCTATTACATTACTTTTCCCTTGAACTTTCTTCTCTTTTGCTTCCATTTCACGGCAAGATTGCACAATCCTTGATTGATCTTCAAAAGCTTGGCTCGGACTCAAAGCCCTTAGATTGTACTTTCGGCCATGATAATCAAAAGAATAATAATTCTTCCTTGCATGATATGTAACATCTCGGTCAAATTGCCATGGACGACCAAGTAATATGTGACTAGCTTCCATTGGTACAACATCACAAACAATATCATCAACATACTTTCCAATGGACATAGAAAATTTAACTTGTTTAGTCACCTTACTCTCGGCAGTGCTATTAAGCCATTGAAGCTTATATGGATTTGGATGTTTCATGCAAGTCAAGTTAAGCTTCTTAACAATTAATGTGCTTGCCACATTGGTACAACTTCCACTATCAATAATCAAGCTACAAGTCTTACCTTGAACCATGCATCTAGCGTGAAAGATGTTTTCCCTTTGAGACAAATCATCTTCAACTCGTGGTTGTGCATTCAAGACTCGGCGAGTAACCAATGAGAAATCACCAACATTGTAAATAAGATCTTCACTATCTTCATCACTTTGGTACTTCTCTTCAAGTGGTGGCATGTCGGCACATTCTTCATCACTTTCAACCTCTCCATTATCACGAATTATCATCAACTTTTTGGTTGGGCAGTCACTTTGATAATGGCCATAACCTTGACACTTGTAACATCTAATGTCCCTCAATCTTTCATTTGGTTTAGGCGTCACCTTAGTTGAAGATTCAGCAAGGTTGCGGACTGTTTTGGGAGCATTACTTGAAGTGTATGAAGGCTGATTTTGGTTGAAAACTTTCGGTTTTGGTGGAGGTGTAAAAGTCGGCTTTTGATCTCTCCTCCAAGGCGGCAATGGTTGTTGAAAATTTCGCCCTTTACCCTTCATATGCTTCTCAATTTTGATAGCTTTGTGAACAAGTTCATTAATATCAATGTAACTTTGAAGATCAACTTGATAAGCCAATTCGGGATTCATACCTCTAAGAAATCTCTCAATGGTTGTGTCGGGGTCTTCTTGAATATTGGCTTTAATCATCAAAGATTCCATCTCATGATAGTAATCTTCAACTGTTCGGCTACCTTGCACAAGAGTATGCAATTTTCGGTTGAGCTCTCTATTAAAGTGTGAAGGAACATACTTCTTTCTCATGATTGCCTTCATTTGATTCCAAGTCTTAACTGGCCTTTCACCATCTTGTCTCCTAGAACGAACAACTTGATCCCACCAAAGACTAGCATAGTCTTTAAGATGCATAAAAGCAATCCGATATTGCCTTTTCTCGGGGACATCATTACCTTCAAAATAGTGTTCCAAATCTCGAACCCAATCAAAGAAAGCTTCGGGATCTGATTTACCATGAAAAGTAGAGATGGTGAGTTTAACAGATTCAATGGAAACTTTAGACTTATCACCTTTAGAAGAGCTCGAGTATTCCTCCTCTTTTTCCTCACTAGATTCACTATCTTCTTGGGACTCTAGTTTTCGGGATTTCTTTGATTTTGGAGGTGGTGTTACCGACTCTAAGAATTGAAGGCGAAGGTTGATATCTTGCAAAATTTGGGCAAGTGACGGATCGGTCCTCTTTTGTTGTTGTTCGGTTTGGGACTTACTTTGTTCGTCCTCCATTTGTACCTGCAAGTTAGTGAAGAAAAAAAAAGCGCAAGAATATGTATATGATCCTCACGGGTTCCTCACTTTGGGGTAGTAGGTACTCTCCTCTCTTTTTGGGTAGTGTTCTCTCTTGTTTAACCTAGCTACTACTCTCAATTAATGAATATGTGGGGTTATTAAGATTCACCAAAGTTCAATTACTTTAATAGCAAGATCTCAATCAGCAAGTTCCACACACAAATTTTCACAAATCAAATCAAGAGATGTAACAAGAAATCACGTCAAGAGTGTTTAGAACACGTGAAAGTTATAATTTGATTTACCACCAGAAACTAAGAAATTCAGAAACTAGATTTCAAAACAAAGAGATTGGTTTTTGAATCAACTAATTCCGAGTTGTATTGAAAAAGTTATGGCACTTTTAATCCAAGGTGGTTTTCAAGAAACAAGTTAAGAACAATGTGTTCTTTTCAAAAATAAATTAAATAATTAAATATCAGAAAATAACCTAGGATTTAGGTTTAAGAATGTTTTGTCTTCTTGTCTTAACAACCTTAAAAACTTCAAACTTTATTAACTCACCAAGGACAATGAATTCGGATGTGCCACTTTAACAAGAATATCAAGATTCAAGACAAAGATCAAGAATCCAACTCAAGAATTCAATTTTGACCACTTTGAGTTTTCAAGAAAATCAAGAAGTTCAAGAAAGTTATCAAGAACTTATCTTTTTCGAGTGGAACAAAAGTTTGATCAAAATGCAAGATATGGTAGACAATTTAAAGAATCTAACACAAAAGAAAGAATGAAATTCGGATAAGAAACAAGGAAGTTAGGAAATTTCTACCTTGAAACCCTAGTTTGACACAATTTCCTAACAATTTTTTTGACGTGTAAAACAGCAAGGACTACACAAGGAATTCAACACTATGATGATAACAAAACAATGCTGAATCAACAACAAGAAAAGACGCAAAAAAACAGCAGCAAGGTGACACAAAACAAGACAAAATTCGGCCAAAACAAGAAAGCTAACCCTAATTCGTTTTGACGAAAAAAATTCAGCAAGACTCTAATGATTTTATGGACGAAATTTGGGCTGAATTTAGAGCATGGAAGACACGAATTTACTGCAGCAATAAGACACTAAAACAGCAGCAAATAGGACGAAACAAAACAGCAAGAAATCGAATCACAAAACGCGAAAATCGAAAGCAAAGTTAACACGGTTTTTGGGCATATTTTGCATGCGATTTGAGGACAGAATATTGACGACTTTTGGACTGAATTAAGACACCAATTTACTTCAGAAAATTGACTCAATGAACAGAAAGAAGAACGTCAAGGACAGCAGCAAAACCGACGCACAAAAACAGCAAGAACGACAACAAGAAAACAAAGAAAACCGAGAAGAGAACAAAGATGCAAAACCTGAATTTTTGAGACAACAACCTATGCTCTGATACCAATTGATATGAATGATCGAGGCTCTATCTCCTGGACCAAACAATCACCACAACTTCGGATCGTTGTTGAACCAAAATCACGAACAAGCAACACAAAACAAACCGGGCGGAAAAGCAATCAAAGGAAAAACGCCAAGAATTGAGTAAATCAAACCCAACGTTTTATTACAAACGAACTCAATTTAACCTATGAAAATTCAATCAGTTAAACAAGTTAATTTGGCCTGCTCTTTAAATAAAGAACAATTGGTGTAATCTCCTATAGGTCACGCTAAAGGGGATTAACTACAATGAACAGTTAAATAACTCTTCAAGGCTTTGAACAACTCAAGGAGTTAATTCACAAATTTTAGCAAAGCTAAAAACTCAATTTTATTCACCAACTTATTGTAAAAACGTTACAAGGCCTTTCCTTTATATAGGAAATACTTTGGCCAAAAACCTAGATCAATTCCAATGTGGGATTGATTGTTAACTTAACTAACAAACTAACCAGTACTATTCACGTGAATAGTGACGTGAATAGTAACCTATAATTTAGGGAACTACTTTCCTAAACGAATAACAATAACTACTTAACTTAAAAAGTAAATAAGCCCATTAATTAACATTCAATGGACTTTAGCTAACTAACTAATCCAAGTTGTAAACTAATCAACTTTCCAAATTGGAAAAGGAAACTACAACTAACTACCAAATCCTTGTCCAAAAAGGATTTGCTTTACTTGCCATTATCATACAAGATAATTGGATCAAGTAATTTACTTAGCCCATAATTAATAACACAAAGACTTAAGCCCATAATTAAATGTTTAATGGACTTAATTATTAACAACAAAATAAATCCTAAAGATTAAACAATGGCGTGATCCATTAATGACAAAGCCAAGCACGCCATCTTGGTCTTCAATGTAGTCCATGAAATTCGAGATGAAAACTCGGCCAGAATCCCGTCATCAACTTTGCAAGGCATTTTCAACGGTGATAACGTCAAAATCTTGAAAAACTTAAAACACGAAAGTTGTAGCTCTATCTCTTATCGTTCCAGGGCTTCTTGAATCATGCAATTTCGAGTTATATCGAAAGATTTATAGCAAGAATACCAAAACGTGACAGAAACTTTCAGGATGACAATTTGACTTTAACACCACGGACATGGACACGGGCTTATTCTCATCAGTAAGACAAGGCATAGATCTCAATCTCGTGGCAGGAAGGTGAATGAGATTCAAGAGAAACAAGGACAAGAAGCCAAAGGGGAGCCAAAACGGGGCAAATCAAGGGGAAGATCACGTTTAAAGTCGGCCACCATCAAGGCTGCCCTTGTAATCACTACCGAGCTGAATGATACTACCGGTTCTGAAGACAATAGGGAGAGGCCACCGGTGGAGGCCCCAAAGGATGGAAACGCCCAAAATGCCAACTTGCCTATAAGTAATATTGATACGGGTAAGCATCCCTTAGTGGAGGAGGATGACCAACCCGAGGACTATACTCCCAACATAAAGGACAATGGTGACGTGGCTAGTGACTTACCAAGTTCCTCGTCTTTCTTTGAGGACATGGCCGCTACAGAGGAAAAGATGGAATTGGCTTGGGCTACTTCTAAGAAGAAAGGCAAAGTAAAGAATGGTAAAGGTCAAAGCAAAGGGAAGGGTGGTTCGCGCCACTATAATTGATATGAAGATTGCCTCATAGAAGATAAAGGGGTTCAACTCTTCCCTTAAACAAAGAGAGGTTTTGGCAATGCTCCGCAAGCATAGCCTTGATATATTTGGCGTTATTGAGTGCAAAATGGAGGAAAACAAGCTGGATGCATTGATGAGATCAAGTTTCCCAGGGTGGCAACAAAGCGATAATTTTTTCTATCATCAACCGGGTCAGATTATTGCATTGTGGAACCCTCTAAAAGTGGACGTCTCAGTTTTGGTGATGCATTCTCAACTTATCCACCTATCGTCACTTGTAGGGTAACCTCCATCACCTTTCTTGTGATATTTATACATAGTCTTCATTCAATTGGTACTAGGCGGACTCTTTGGAATTTCTTGTTGGCTATATCCTCGACTATTGCTAGTCCTTGGATGCAATGAGGAGATTTCAACAACGTGCTCTTTGACAATGAGAGTGTTAATGACTCCCTAGTTAGGTCATTTGAGACTAGGGACTTTAGAGATTGTGTGGTTTCTATTGGCCTCACGGATGTACCATCGATGGGTAGTCATTTTACTTGGTCTAATGGTGAGGTGTGGTCTAAGTTAGATCGAGTGATGGTAAATAACACATGGTACCATTAGGATATATCGGCTCACGCCACCTTCTCTACTATGACACATTTATCGGATCATTCTTCATGCATAGTATCGGTGGGTGATTATACTTTTCAGGGTAGGGGCATGTTCCATTTCTTTGACATGTGGAGTGGACATAAGTCCTATCAGGATGTTGTGCATTGGGATTAGACTTCTCCGTGCTATGGTACCGAACAGTATATGTTCTGTCGGCGATTGAAGGGCACCAAGGCACCACTTCGAGAGCTTAATAGACTACACTTCCTCCATATCTCCTCTAAGGTGGAACGGGCTAAAGATGAATTGAAAACCCACTTTGAAGCCCTAAATAACTCGCCTACGGATGTGGAGTTGCAAAAAAGGATGAAGGATTTGAAGAATGAGGCTTGGCGGCTAGGGGAGGCGGAGAGTAGTTTCTTGTCCTAAAAAGCTAAGTGTCGATATCTTCTTAATTGTGATCGGAATAACAAGTTCTTTAATGTGGTGGTGAAGCAGAATGCAAGGAGGAACTTCATTTTGGCGGTTAAGAAAGAGGTTGGTACATTCACCACTTCCAAGAGTGCTCTGGTTATGGAATTCCTGGCTTTCTATCATAACCTCCTTGGTTCATCTCTGACCATAGTTGAACTTGATCCGGAGGTGTATTCACTAGGTCCTCAAGTATCTCACGAGAAAGCGAATCGCCTTGTCACCTCGGTGGCTGATATGGAAGTCAAGCGGGCTTTTTTTGGTATTGGGAATAACAAGGCCCCTGGCCCGTGATGGTTTTCACCAAGATTTTCAAGGGACAGACCACCAGTCGCAGCGGCCTACAACAAAAGAAAGCACAATGACACTCAACAAAACTTCACATCATTCCATTTCAACTTCAACTTCAACTAACCCTAATGATAAAAAGTTACACATTTTACAACACAAAGACTTAAAAAGGTTAAAAATTCTTAAGCAGTAAACAAACCTAGGAACTAAGAAAGCTCAGGAGTAAGTTTTAAAATGAGAACAGCATTACATGACAAGAAAAATTACTCACAGGCAATGCATGAAGTGAGAAAAGCACGTGACCAAGAAATACTGCATCCAAACTTGTAGGCCTACATTACACCACGGGTATAAGATATGCAATCAAATGCATAATGATCAGTAAACACAAAAGAGCTGCGGAGAATCGTTATTATATACAAATCACAAATTGCAGTAGCAAAACATAAATTGAGGCTATATTAAGAAATTACCTGTCTTCAAAGAAGAAAGATTGGTCACCTAATCTACTTGACACAGCACCATACGCAGCCGTGGCTCTCCTATAGATCTGTCCAGGAAAAAAAGTAGAATAACTTCAACTGTCTGAACACAAACTGAAAAATATGTGTAAGAGACTAAGTCTAGCATCATGGTTGCTAAAACTAGAAAATGGAAAGTGATGCACCTCATCTTCTCTTCTCTCAGCATTTTCTTTGTTTATTCCAAGTAGTTGCTTCACTGTATGAACTTTCTTAAAGTATAAACACTTCCCTATTGGCCATGGGAGATCAGAATAATATATTTTGTGTGTTGAACTTCCATTTGTAACCACCCAAAGTTCATACATAACTGCTTCTGCAAGCCATGATTCCACCATCGCCTTTATTGATAACCATTCAGGGATAAGACAGACATCAGAGTCCAAATCAACAATGCGATTATCCTTTAAACTCTGAATAACTCCTCCTTTCTCATTATTATAGGCCACGTAACTACCATATTCAACATAAGGTAATTGATCTGGAAAAATAAACATTTGTCATGTTCTCATACTGTAACAGTATCAGAATGTGCTGAGACTTTTGTTTTTTAATTTTTGGGGCTGCAAAAATATGCTTACACAAGCAATCAGAAATGAATAATGCAGAAGGTAACTTAATTCAAGAAAATGAATAAACTAACACAAAAAATTGTTGTAACTATTCTGGCCTAAAGGCAAGCAAACCACTCCCTACATTTTCTTCAGAATAAAATATCATTTACCCACTTCCTCTACCAAACTAGATGGTTGCTTTGGCACTTATAGTTCGCACAAAAAGAGACATCAACTTCTGACAACTAAATTACAGAAGGTAAATTCTAGATTGACCCAACGCCAGAGAATTTGGATAATACGCGTAAAAAATTATTTGAAAAGGCCAAGTAAAATGGCTCTCGTTGTATTTAGGTTGGTATGGAAATATATACTCAGGTGGATGTAATATTTGAAGAAAGTAATGTCAAATATACTGTTAAAGCTTCAGAAAATATTTAACTTTTCTGCCATTGTCAGAGAGACCAAACTAAATGATGTGACTTGAACATAGCATCCCCAGATTTTGCTTCTTTTTTTATGTCTGTATTTATTTCAGAGGAGAGGAGATGCACCCAGCATAAGACTGATTCTTCATCCCACTTAAACATAAGGAGTCAATCAATAAAGCTTTCTAATGTCATAAATTCAAGTGCTTCGAGTACCTAATTCTATATATTGAGTTATAGAAACATTTTCATTGTCCAGTTCAGCACAATGTCACAAGTAAAAGCAACAAGAACATCAAAACAGAACCATACATCGCAATAGAAGTAACAAATAACTCACTGCTAAAAGTCTGGCATGATTTCATAATAAAGGCCTGTCTATAATAGTAAACAAATGATGGCACAAAAAGGTACAACAAAGCCCACAATAGCGTCAAAATTTTTATGCTCGTTATTTCAACCACACTGAATCCAATCATGGTTGTCCAAGAACCAAATTCTACTAAAACCATTCAATTTCCATAAACAAAACAAAAATCCATAAAACACATTGGAATGCGGGAGATAGAACACTACAAAGAATTGTAAAACACAGCAAAGAATTGCAAACTTGTGTTGAAAACACAATTTGTAAAGCCACAAAAAGTGCAGGCAAATTTCTCTACTACCTTAGGCTTAAAATGTTGAACCTATACCAATAAAATAAATAACTTTAAACATCACCGGTACACTCCATAAATGCACATAAGGACTGAAACTTGAAACACTTTACCCAGTGACTAGAACCCTATGCTACAAAAGCTATTAACATGCCTTCAATGAAATTTCATTTCTACAGTTCTATATATTAGTAGTACCCTACACTACAAAAGTTGTACCAATGCCAAGAACGCTGCAAAAACTGCGACTTTCTGCAAATATTGCAATATATAAACCCACAAAAATTACAACCAAAATTGATAGTAAGTTACGCTTAAAGTGTTGCACTTATATCACCATTAATCTCCATAAACACATATCAAGATTGAAACCTGGAAAGAAAAAAAACCCTTAGCCCAAGTTGAAAACCAGTACCCTATGCTGCAAAATTTGTACCAAGCCACCAACCTCCCCCCCTCCCAAAAAAAACAAGTAGGATCCAGCGCAACAAAAGTTGTACCAATGCTTAAAATGTTGCAAAAACTGTGACTTTCGGCTAAAAGTGCAATTACAATCAAAATTTATAATACCTTGGGTTTAAAATGTTGCACTTATATCACCATTAATCTCCATAAAAACATATCAAGATTAAAACTTGAAAGGATAAAAAACCCTAAACCCAAGTTGAAAACCAGTACCCTATGCTGCAAAAGCTGTACGAAGCCCCCCACCGCTAAAAATAGTAGCACCCTACGCTACGAAAATTGTACCTACCAGAATCCAGATAGATGAGATTGAACTCTACATCAAAATGGAGTTGAGCGAATCTGAGATAAATATAAACGGGCAAACAATTCGGGCAGGCAGTGGGTAGTCCGAAACAGGGCTTTCGGGTCACGAGAGTGAGTTTATCCGAATTGTTTTGGGTCGGATCCTTCTTCTTCACTTCTTCCTCCATTGTTAAATTTACGATTTTCCAGAAAGTAAAGAGATGAGTTTGAATTGATGTGAGGCAAAATTGCGTCCTTGAACCCTATTTAGGGTTTCAAATTTTGTTGGCTGACAAAGAAGATTGGGGAAGGGGTAACCCGTGCTGAAGTTGGGAGGTTTGGGCCTAATCCAAATAATTGGCCCACTTTGCATTTAGCTCTATTGGGCCATAGAAATCTTGGAGTTTTTTTTGGGCTCAATATATCTTCTCTTTATTACTAGGGTAAAATACACTCAACCTCTTTATATTATTGTTCCGTTCCACATTCACCCCTTGTAGTTATAATTACAAAAACTAAAACCCTTAATTTTCTAATTTAAAACTAACTAATATAATATATTAATTGACGTCAATTACTAAATGGAATTGAACACCCTATTTTAATCTAAGATAATAAAATTACAAAATTAACCTTAAAATACAAAATTATAAACTCAACATAAATAAACAACTCAAATATCAATTTGGAAAACAGTGTGAAAAAAAGTTATAATTTGCTGTCACACTAACGCATCCAATCTAACCAAATCTTAATAAAAGTTAGAAAACTAAAAATCACAAATAATCTTTGAACTCATATTTTTAAATGTCTAGCAAAAATCTATATAATCAAGAAAGGCAATCTTTTTGTAGTGAGAGAAAGTTAGAGAGAAGGGCTCTCAACTCCCGAAAACTTCTTGAGTCTCAAAAACCCCCCTCTTGTTCATTAGCTCAACCAGGTAATTCCTTAAAAACTGCTCTCACTAGCAACAACTCTAATAACCCTAATTGCACTTGGATCATTGATTCAGGTGCAACCGATCAAATGACAGGGAAGTCCAATCTATTTTCTTCATATAACACATGTGCAGGAAATCAAAAAACTAAAGTTGCAGATGACGCTTTTTCAGCCATTGCAGGAAAAGGTTCTACTGTAGTGTCTCCATCTCTCACTTTACATGATGTTCTTTATGTTCCTAAACTATCTTGTAATCTGTTATCTGTTAGTAAGTTCACTCGTGACAAAAATTTCCAAATGAATTTCTTTCCAACCCATTGTCTGTTTCAGGATTTAACCTCGGGGAGGATGATTGGCAGTGCTAAAGAGAGTGGAAGACTCTACCTCTTGAATGGAAAATCTGGTTCAAAGCGACAATCTCGGCCAATAAGTTTTTGCCTTGAATATGTTTCTAATAATAATGTTATGTTATGGTATTTAAGATTAGGTCATCCAAGTTTTAAATATTTAAAACATTTGTTTCCTAAGTTATGTGGTGATCAAGACTTGACTTTGTTTCGGTGCGAAATATGTGAATTAGCAAAACACCATCGTACATCTTTTCCTTCACAACCATATAAATCATCAAAACCTTTTACTCTTATACATAGTGATGTTTGGGGTCCGAATAAGATAATTACACCTGCTCACAAAAGATGGTTCATCACGTTTACGAATGACCATACTCGACTTTGTTGGGAATATTTACTAAAAGAGAAATCAGAGGTTGAACAGATCTTTAAAAGTTTTTACAATATGGTGCAGACTTAATTTCAAACTAACATACAAATATTTAGAAGTGATAATGGGAAGGAGTTTTTTAACATGCTAGTAGGGTTCGTGGATCTACGGGGAGAGGAGTTTGGACTGGTAAAAAGTGGGGTCCATCATCGTCTTTTTCATCATCAATGGTTGGTCAGCCTCGGGATCATGGTTTTGGGCAGCCCAAGAATCAGACTCAAACGCCTCATCAATCTCCCCCTCCTCCTCCGCATTCCGATGGTACACTTTATTTTATATTTTGTTTGTTTGTTTGTGTCTAAGTTTTCTTTTTTTTCTATTTGTTTGTGTCAATAATATGGAGCTCCAGCCCGATGCTTATTTTTGTATAACTTTGTGGAGTTTTTTGATAGGCAGAATTGAAAATCAATTTCTATTACAAAATTGATGTTCTTGCTCATGATAAAAAATTTTACATTTACCTTAATGTTTGAACAAACTAGCAATCAACCCTGTTCTCTAGTGCTAATAGAATAACAATGACATAAGTATATGTTGTATTTATGATGTTATAATATTTAATGGTGCCCTCATAGTTGAAGCTGATAAGGAAATGATTAACAAGAAGGAAGGCTAACGGATTTGAATGCCTTAATTCCTCTACCATCAGGTCTTGACAACGGCATCCTCTGTTTTGGAGTCTTGGGAGGAAGAGGAGGGCATTCAATATCTTGCCAAACAGAATCTGTAAACATTCACAAAATACACGCATATATAGCTCCATATAACATTTACTTAGAATATATATTATTTATATTATATAATTTACATTTTAACTAAATTCTTAATGAGTTGCTGACCAACCTAAACGATTTTTCACTCACTTGTTGATTTATTATTCATTTATTAATCGAACATAAAGTTTTGTTTGTGTTCATTTATTTATTAAATAGACGAGATTGAGTGGAACTTTAACCGAGTCGATCTTATTCTTGTTCATAAAGGTTCATGTTCATTCTCATCACTATTAAATAACAGAAAAAATGGATTTTTTAAACAAGCACACAAATCATTATATATTAATTTGAATTGAATTTGGACATTTATGTAAAGTGACAAAATATATTAATTTAACTAAATTATACCTTCTTATGTGAGCCGTGAAGTGTTCATGAACAAAGCTCAAGCTCGTCTTGTTACACGTAAAGCTCGGCTCGAGTTCGTTCATTTAATAAATAAAAGAACACAAACAGATTTTTAGGTTCGATTAATAAACAAACAGGGCTTGAACACCCTAAAGTTCGGGCTCGGCTCGACTCGATATCACCCCTAAGTCTCCCCCTAACTGAATATGCAATAGTGATGACACATCATCAATCTCTAGAATCATCTTCCGGTTATATACTCACAATTTTATCTAAATATTTCCATTCAAGTAAAGTAAACAGCAGGTTATCTCAATGTAATCTCTTTGCTTCCTTCCGCAGTGCATCCTTTAGTTTTTGCTCATTTTCCATACCCAATATCGCTCCATTTTTGTTTTTCAAACATGGAAAATGAAGGTTCAAGTTCTGGTTCTAATGAATCTTGTTGGATTTTAATTAATCCACGTCAATGAAATCAGTATATTATGATCATTGATTTCGCATAAATCTTAAAACTAGGATCATGATTTCTACACTTTAATAATTGAAATAGACATACCTTAATCCATAGTAGCTTTCTTCAATTTGTTTGTCATTTAATTCGCAAATACTGCACAATAATATAAAAAGAAAGAATATATAGAATATAGAGAAAAGAATATTGAGAGAAAGAATAAATTAGTTTTCTCTTTCTTCACCCCATTAGGTTGACATACTAATTGATGGAATAGTACGTTATATGTATAGTTGGTAGAGAGATGACCAATTTATTATACAATCCTTATCCTGCTCTCCATCAAAATAGGCAATTAGTTTTTCCGTACAAGTACAATTGATAAGATGGGATCCTATCATGACTTGTCTTTATCTATTAAACCACGTGTGTCACTTAAATACGCCAACAATCTAACCCAAACACCCAGCAGCAGCAGCAGTAGAGTATTGGGATTGGATAAGAATTTCTGTTGGAAGAGTCTCGGCCTTGTAGATTTCAGCCAGCCAATGTGTCATCGGGCGTTCATATGGAATTTCGTCCTTTTTATGAAACCATGTTTGCACATCCTCATCAACTTCTTTATTTTCCTCCCGCTGGTACTTTTTCTTTTCTTTTTTTATTAGCTTTTGTTTGTCTCAGCGATGTTTTCTCCATTTATGTCTGGTTCAAAAGAGTTTTCTTTCTTCTTTATTTTTTAATTTTATAATTTATTTATAATAATGATGAATTTTGTATGTTAGAATTTCAATATGATTAATTTTCTTTCAAAATTGACAGAAGAATGATATGGAATTATCGATGTTATATATAATTGATTGTTCATGCAATTGTTTTTGTTACTAAATTGTCTTCACTTCTTCCCCAGAGGTTATTATGCATTTGTGTTGTGGATAATTTGTGTGTCAATAAATATATATAAAAACCAAATTATATATTTCTATTGTTTAATATTTTTATTTCATATATAAGTTAAATATATATTATATAATTACTATTTTAAACGAGCTTTTAACGAGGTTTAATTGAGTTATGAACGAACTTTTTAACGAGCTGTTCATGAATGTAAACGAGCTTTCACACATGTGTTCTTTTATTGTTCATTTACTAATCCAGCCTAAAATCCTGTTCATATTCAATCATTTATTAAATAAATGAGTTCGAGCCGAGCTTTGATCGAGTCGAGCTCGAGCTTGTTTGTGAGCGTTCATGTTCATTCTCAACCCTAGGGAGTTGCGACTTGTTGATGATGATGCAACAATTGTATGCTCATTGCTCAATCAATGTGTGAGTGTGTGGGAGTGTGTGTGTGTACGGACATGATGATCCTTTTTCTTTTCTTTTCTTTTCAACCAAATTTAGGTATTGTTGTAGCCAGTGGCTGATCTTGGCAGGTGCTGGAGGAGGCTGAAGCCCCCGCCATGGTCGCCAGAAAGTATGGAGATGTAGTAAAAATTTGTTGCCTGCTGCTGTTGTCCGCCGCTGCTCCAGCCTCCAGAGCCCCCGCTGTCGCTGAAGTCTGAAGGGGTAGAAGAACTGAAGAAGATGACTTGTTTTGTTCAAAAAAAAAATTCACCGCCTCGCCTCCTGTCCGTAGTCCGCCGGTGCTCCAGAGTAGAAGAAAGTAGAAGAAAGAAGACCTCCAGGCTCCAGAAGAAAGAAGAAGACTTTTTTTGGAAAAAAAATCACTTAACAAAACTACGTCGTTTTGTTAAGTGATTTGGAAAAAAAATGCAATATTAAGTGATTTGTTCTGGACAGAAGCGAGACAATCAGGAACTCATCGACTCAAAGAACAAAATCTCTTCTACTATTTCCTTTCCAAATTCCAAACCCTTCCCATCTCCCCCCAAATTTCCAAACTCAAGTTTCAAATTCACTAGTAAAGAAACTTTTTTTTTCTTCCCTCATTGTCTCTTTTCTTCATCTTCATTTTTTGTATTCAAGATTCAAGAAAGGTTAGTTTTACTTCTTCTTTTTTTATTTAGAGTTTTGTTATTTAAATGTTGTTAATTGTAAGTTAATTTTAATTACTAAGTTAATTTGGGTAATTTTATTAAGAATTTTATAGACTAAATATTTAGTGATTTGGAATTTAGATTAGGGTTTTTGAATATGAACTAATATTAGGAATTTTGAATTTAGACAATATATTCAAAAGGACAACTCATGGAAGATAATATGACAACTCGTGGTCATGGAAGACGTAGAGGACCACTCATTACTAATTTTCATCATTATCGTGTGGAGATTTTTTGTGAGGTATTATTTCTAAAAATCTTGTTTTATTTTGTTTGCTGAAAGATTTATTGTGGTTATTAATTTTATCATGGTTGCAATATCAGGTTGTTGATTTAATTATACAAGAGATGAATAGTCGTTTTTCAGAAGTTAGCACAGAGTTGTTTAGTTGCATAGCATGTCTTGATCCGAGAAATTGTTTCTCTCAATTCAATGCTCATAAACTCACCCGGCTTGCTGCTTTATATCCTGAGGATTTCTCGACTAGTGATTATTTATTTCTTGAACAACAACTTGACAATTACATTTATAATGTGCGGCATGATCCTCACTTTTTGCAATTGAAGATTTGGGAAGTTTTGCTCAGAAATTGGTTGAATTTAGAAAAAAATACAGTGTTTCCATTGGTTTATCGTCTGATTGAGTTGGCATTAGTTCTACCAGTTGCGACTGCATTTGTTGAAAGAGTATTTTCTGCAATGAAGATTATCAAGAATGATTTACGTAGCAGAATGGGAGACGAATGAATGAATGACACTCTAGTTGTATACATCGAGAAAGATATTTTTCCAACAATTGAAAATGAGCAAATCTTGCAACGTTTTCAACAGATGCAGACACGTAGAGTACAATTGCCTCCTCTTCGTCACATGACAAAAGCTAGTTCATCAAGTGTCAACCAATAGTGCAGTTATGTGTATTTATATATTTTTATCATTTTTATTATTGTTTTTAGAAATTTGATTGTTGAATACATTTATTTAATCGCAAAAAAAAATTAAATAAGCCTCCGGTAAAATTTCTTTCTGGATCCGCCCCTGGTTGTAGCAACATGATTACTTGCACAATGTTAATACCAATGCATATATCTGCATATGCATTAACACGTGGTGGAATAGAGAATTTGTCAATACTATAATAAATTTACGTGCATGTCAGTATAATTAATTAACAAACCTAATGAAAATCATTTTTTGAGAATGGAATCAAGACAAATTCTAATTTTGTCATTGATTGATGGTTATATATATATATATATATATATATATACACTAATGTGAGTAACAATAATTTATATATGCTTGATTTGATTTATGTCAAAATGAGTTGAGAAAATATTTAAGAAATTAACTTAATTTGAATTAGAGCATATTATACCTTTGATTAATAAGAATAGGGTAGAAAAATAAAATTCAACATTTGATTTTGTGGAGAAATTCTCCATTTATTTTGCAATTAGAGAATTTGGCGCTTAGATTAATAAGTTTTGACTTTTAGGTATTCAAAAAAAAATCATATGGTGGGAATATCACCAATAATCTCTACAATTTTTCCTATCTAATCTCAAATAACCTCTAACTAGCTAATTGCGAAATAGAATTAAAATCATAAGTGATGAGATTATATTTTGTATCACAACTAACACTAGATAATAATTATTTCAGTGTAATTGATTATGTGGAATGCAAAATTTAATAGCCGCTCTCGTCTAGCCATTTGGTTCGCATTCCTTAATCAAAATAGCAATTAGAATAATTAACTTCGGTACTATTACTATGAGCTTATACCGTTAATTAATCCCATCATGTATCATGTTTGGTTGAGAAGTAGATTGAGTTTTATTTCTATCACACTTGTTTGATTTTGTTAATTATCTTTGGTAATGGACTTCAAATTTTCTTTTACAAAATATTTAAAATAACATAAAAACTCTTATGCGACCGTTTTATATATGCGACTGGACTAATGACACATTCTCACTCGCATGTGTGTTGCAGTTCGCGTATTCGCGTATAAATCATCAATGTTAGACTTCTAACACCATTCTGATTCACATATATATAACGTGAAAATGGTTCGCGTATTCGCATATAAATTATCAATATTAGAATTCTAATACCATTATGATTCATGTATAACGTGTAAATACTACACGTATTCGCGTATAAAGTATCAATGTTAGAGTTCAAACACCATTATGATTCATGTATAATGTATTAATAGTTCACGCATCAATTTTTATCACACGCACGTCCGTTGTATGAGACCGTTTCACAAGAGACTTACCCTTAAAATAAAAAATCAACATTCTTAATATATAAATAGTAATAACATTTTCACATGCTACACATATTTTGAATAAGAACAATAGTCTACAATTACTATATATATATATATAATAATAATTATATATGCATTTTCAGAATGGGAATCAATAAAATTCTAATTTTATTATTAATGTTAAATAATGATAATTAAAAACAAAAAAAAAAGAAAGAAAGAAATGATGATTGACTTGAGTGAGTGAAAATGTCAAAATGAGAAAGAAAATAAAAATGAACTAAAAGGATTTTAGAAATTAAATTCTGCATCAAAGGGGACAGACTTTATTCGTCTCTTAAATTAAGAATAGAGCAAAGTAAAATTCATCTTTTTTTTGTCCTTTTGTACGTGTGCGTGGGGAGTGTAAATAACTTATTAATAATGTGTTACGAATATTAAATATTTAATTTAAAAAGATGTGTTTGTTTATGCTGTTGTTCTCTATTCCAAAACAAATCTTAATTAGTCTATTAATTTTGGTCTTCCTGTAACATATCCATAAATTAGAAATTTATAACTTTGAAATTGAAATTTGATTAATAAAAAAAATTTCAATATAAAAATTTTCACAAACAAAATTCTTGCATCTATCTAAATACCTAATATTTAATTCAAAAATAAAGGTTGAAGTAAAATAGAAATAATCGGAAGAGTGAGTGTAAAATTTAGCAAGAAAGTCGCTGGCCGAGAATATCAAAGGATTGATTTTAGAGAGTGGTGATGGATGAAAATGGTGGAAGATTGAATGAATGGGTACGTACGTGAGTGTGTGTATATTCAATTAGGGAAGTTTGAGAGGATGATGATGCAGCAATTGGATGCTCTGTGTGAGTGTGTGTACGAAACGATGTGATCCTTTTTGCTCAACAAATTAGGGTGTGGCTGATTAATGAAGAGGAATAACAATGATAATAATAATGATAATATTGAAGAATGATAATAATAATAACTCCATTCCTCCGCAAAATAGAGAGGTATAAAATATTTTCTAATACTGATATATGAAAATAGTCTTAAAAAAATAATTATACACTACCGAGCACCACTTTTATATTTCATTTTTTTTTTCTTTTTTCCTAAACCCTCCAACCAAGCATACCTTTATATATTGTAGTACTGCTAGTCTACTACACAACACAATGCAATGTTAATTATTAATACTTACTATGACTATTTACTAATACACACTGCATCCATTAATACGTGGGATAGAATTTTCAAATACAGTAATTTTAAGATAATTAATAATATAAATTTATTGAGGCAATTTAATAATATATTCTTGTTAGTTTCCTAATCCGATTAATGTCTTAATTAGTTATTGTTTTAGATTAGAAAAATAATTTGTGTCAAATTCTCCTTGATTAACATTGGTTTCTTATGCAATAAACATGGGTGTAAGATTATTGATTTTCTCGTACAACAAAATAGAAAGAAAATTTGTTGTCTCCTCGTAAACATTTTGCCCTTCATAATAAAAGTTTGTCACATTAAGTTAATGCCAAATAATTGAGATTTGCAATACAAAATAAATTAAAATCACGATTCCATCAACCATTAATTATCCATTTCATATATAAACTATATATTATATATAAATCAATTTCACAAGAACTTTTGTGATTTATTCATCTAGCTAATTGAGGGTTCCGTTTGATTACTGTTTTTTGTATGTATATATATATTGTATATATATATAATTATTATTTTATATTTCATTATGTCGAAAATGGATTTTACTGTAGCATGTTGTTTTCTTGGTTTTAGAAATATAAGTCTTGTGGGCTTTTTGGGACAACTTTGTTTTTTCTTGGATTAATTCTATCCCACACCATTAATTGATTAATTGTAAATAGATGAGTAAAGATAACATAATTAATTGGTTAAAAAGTCCCCTCATTTGTGTGTACAATCCGGAAGCTAACTTTATGCACTAATCCCACAATATAAGAATGACAAATCGCCCGTGTAGAAACACAAGGACTCAATGTTTAATGGCCAACTAAATGGAAGAAGTTTAACTTACTAATTGAACATGTGATTATTACATAAGCAACAAAATAAGGGTTTATCTCATTAAGTGTGGTCTGTTAAATGGATCTATTTCATCCAATTTATATTTATGCTCATTTATATTTTAGTAAAATTATAGTATCCCACCTTTTGAATTTCATCCAAATAAAAAAATCACGCTTTCTGATATGCTTGTAAAGGGAGCCCTTTATTAAAAAGGTGGGATACTATAATTTTACGCGTGTAAATCAAAAAGGTGGGATACGCGTGTAAATCAGATTTAACAGATTCCGTCCGCTTTCCACTTTAGTCCAAAGCACGAGGGAGTTATGTGGGTATTTTGAAACCACGAGGTAGCGATAGGGTGATTATGCCTAACCACATGGGGTAAAAGAGAATTCGCCCTAAAGTTTAAAGTATCCCACCTTTTTGCATAAATGCTAATCAAAGGCGCAAGTTTTCCAAACAGTCAATCTGCAAGACAACAAAGAAGCGCACGTATTATGAATTTTGAAAAACACGCCTTCTGGTTTGCTAAACGTTTATCGGTTTATGGATGCCCAGATGCTCGCACTTGCATTCCAACTTCTCCAATGGGTCTCCCTCTAATTGAAAATTCTCGAATTTTTGGACCGAATTATGCCCAAAATTCAATCTTTCAATCTGGGTTTTCAATATCTCGACGACCCATTTTAGGAATTACCTTTGAATGGATTGGAGTGAAGAAGCAGTGTGCTAGAATCAGTGCTTCTTCAGGGAATAGTGGTGTTGATGAAAAAGTTTTTCAATTTAAGCCCTCATTTGATGAGTATTTGAAGGCCATGGAATCTGTGAAAAGTGGCAGAGAAAAGCAGGGGTCCCTCAGTTCAAGGAGAAGTACTGGTGAAAATGGTAAATTGAGGGATTCTGGAGGGAAAAGTTCTAGTGGGGTTGTGAGGAAAGAAGAGAGGGATAATGGTGGTTTGAGGGCGAAAATGGTGAATTGAGGGATTCTGGAGGGAAAAGTTTTAGCGGGGTTGTGATAAAAGAAGAGAGGGATTATGGTTTTGGGCTTGTTGTTGAAGAAAAGAAGGTGGTTATTGATAAGAAGAACAACATTGGAGAGGAGGTGAGGAAGTTCACTAAGAAGTCTATTACTGATGAGGACATTAATGGGAAGGATGATGGTTTTGGGCTTGTTATTGAAGAAAAGAAGGCGGTTGTTGATAAGAAGAAGGTGGTTATTGATAAGAAGAACATTGGAAAGGAGGTAAGGAAGTTCACTAAGAAGTCTATTATTGATGAGGACATTATTGGGGGCGAGATTTTGGATATGGAAAGAGAGGCATTTAAACCATTGAAGGAACTTGAAGATGTTTATGGCAAGCCAAGAATTTCAAAGTCAGACATGGAAGAGAGAATTCAAAAACTTGCTAAGTGGTGAGATTTTGATTTTACTTTTATTGGTTGTTTCTTGATTTTTTTCTGTTGATCGTTATTATGACACAGTTTTCTGGGATTCATACGTTGGAACTGCTAGGTTATTTTAATAGTCTATATAGACATTAGCTATAGTTTCATTTTATGAAGATGCAAAATGAACTATGTTTTTCTGGTGACATCTTGTTTGACAGTATGAATTTGATGATTTATGAAATGCAACTTTTTTGCTGCATTTTTTTTGGTCTATAGTGGACCCTCTCTTTATTCTGATGAATCATGTATTCTAGTTTATTACATTCCTCTGAGGTACTTAGTGTTGGAGTTCTTTCTGGAGTGCTGAAAGGAAAGAGGCTCTTTGGTTGAGGAAGGCTTTCTTCATGTCTATAAAAAATGTAGTTTCTGGAGAAATAATTGTGAACTTTTCTTGAGTTTTTGGATCTTTGTTAACCATTCGGGATAAGTATGGCAGAACAAGAAGATTCTTTTTGATTCTTAGAAACATCAGATGAAGTTCAATGTATCAGGATAAATTCTTTGGGACACTGCAAATTGATACTTTCAGATTTTATGGGTTGAATTGCGCCTTTACAGGTTTATGCTCTTGTATTCTGCCCAATTAAGAACTCCATTTATTTGTCGTCTTCAGTACCATCTTTGGAAAAGTCAAACTGAGGCTACTTGGATTTAAGAAAGAGTCAACCTTGTAAGAGCAAATTATAAGCATCATTTGGATCTCTATATTGGAAAACATTTTGAAAAGCTTTTTTGCTTGTCTCTTGTCGGGGCTTTATTGAGGCTCAGGTTTGAGTTGCATGAACTTATTTTATCCTCATAAGCCCAAACATATGCTCTATATTTTCACAAACAACCAACCAAACAGATACTTACACTCTCCCACACACAGTAAAACACACATAAACACAGTCACACTTATCTTTTTCTGTCTGTCTGTCCCCCATTAGCAGTTTGCCAGTCATTGTATAACCTGATGACCTCAACCGAGGAATGCTTGGTAGGAACATTAAACTTCATTATGCTTGTTTGCTGTATATTCTTTTTCTGATTCATAGTGAAGTAATTTACTTCCACAGTCTAAATGGTGCAGATATTGACATGCCTGAGTGGATGTTCAGTAATATGATGCGAAGTGCTCAGATTAGATTTTCAGATTATTCGATGGTGAGGCTCATCCAGATATTGGGTAAGCTGGGAAATTGGAGGCGTGTGCCTCAAGTCATTGAGTGGATTCAGTTACGTGAGCGCTTCAAATCACACAAGTTCAGGTTTGTTTATGCTAACCTTGACACAGGCTATCAAATTCCTACAAAATAAAGTTTGGAATGTATGTGTGTAGGTTGTGGGCATGTGCGATAGTGTGTATGGGTTTACCTACCACAATATATGTCTGAAAGGTTCATGTGGATTTGTGAGAGGGTGGGTCTGTTCGTGCAGGATCTCTGATCATGCTTGTGCATGTGTTTTGTCCGTTGGAGAGTGTTTCATGCATTCATGCTGTGTTGTTCAAGCAATTCTGAATGGCCATAGAGTGAAGTTGGAAAAACCGGGGAGAGCTTATTTTGCCGGCTCTATTTACTGAAGCAACTGCCATTCAATTCAACCTTAAAATTATTCCAAATCATTTGCAAAACATGACTTTGAAGGTTAAATTTTTTTGAATCTAAGTGAACTGAGCAGCCAAGTAGTGTAACATTTAGGGAAACTAAAGACAAGGGAAAACTGGGAGCCAAACTCGAGCATTTAAAGGCTGTCCTTAATAAACTTTGAGCTTTTGTTTGTCTGCATTAACTCGAGTGCATATAGTTTTAGCCTATTTCAGCATTCTTAAAAGCTCTTTGAGATTCAAACTCAAGCAAAAAAGCACGTAAAGTTCGTCTTTCATGGATTTTCAGATTTTTGTGGTCTAACTGCTCTAATCTAGCTCAGCACCACAAAAGCTCTTTAGATTTAAATCTCAAGAAAACATAGTTTAACCATCAAAACTGGCCTAATAAATGTAAATGGGCGCTAGAAGATGCAATACACAAGAAATATTTCCTTTTTGACCAAATGCTTTTCTTAAGTACCATATTTTAGTCTTAGGTTTCTGAAGAGACTGTTTATCACTTTAGCTATATGGATCTTAGGTATTAATGAAATGAAGATGTCTGACTTGCCACTTAATATCTAACCCTATCCATTTGTCTTCTTCTTTCACATTGTGCCATTCTTTGTAGTTCATTTCACCATGAGTGTATTTTTCCATTGTTATCATCCTCTTAATGAAGAAAGCTGTTAGAAAATCAATGCAAGATGGGGTGCAAACTTCTGCATTGCACTGTTAGGGTTAGTATATGATTAATTCCTGTATAATAGACACAAAACTCCTCTTGTATCAAGTAGACTTCTCAAATGCGATTTCCATGCATAAAATGTTGACTCCATTACCACTATTATGCATTTGAGAAGGATTCTCTGTTAAACAAGACCAAGAAAAATTAGTGATGTGAAAAATCATAAAGTTTTTGAGAACACATTGGCAAATGCAGTGAGAACTGTAGGTTTTTGAGGTCTGGACAAATAATGGTCGGAAATGTTGGAGTTTAATCTGTGGACTAGTAGTGCTCAGAAATCTCAGATCAATTGGACAGTTTTTTGGGAGATAGCCAAAGGGGAAAGGTGGATGACGGTTCAATGGCAACATAGATTAGAAGATTTATTTTCTGAAATGACAAATCTACTTAATTTTAATATTTAGCAGTCGAATCAATACAAGGACATGCAGAAGAGAAATAGTTAGGTGCTTATGCTCTATGGCCTATAAATTTTCTTCAAAAGTAATAAAAGGTGTTGAATTTTGTATTTTGTTTCTAATGCTTAGAAAAAAATTCTCATTCTCTGTTGTTAATGACGTGATTATATTAATGTGCGTGTACTTTATAACTTTATTGTTTTCACTTCCCAGAAATATTTACACATCTGCACTTAATGTTCTTGGGAAGTCAAGGAGGCCTGTGGAGGCACTCAATTTGTTCAATTTAATGCAGGTAGCAGGTGTAAAAATTAATGTCAGTCAGTCAGTTGTTTGCCTGCAATTTTAGATTGATAGCATGACTAATATTTTACTGATTTTTGCATTCTCTCCCTTTTGTGCCAGCAACGCACATCCTCATATCCAGATCTTGTAGCTTACCGTTGTATTGCTGTCACTTTTGGACAAGCAGGACATATGAAAGAACTTTTCTATGTCATTGATAGCATGCGGTCTCCTCCGAAAAAGAAGTTAAAGACTGGGGTTCTTGAGAAGTGGGATCCGCTGCTGGAACCAGATATTGTTATCTACAATGCTGTAAGTACTTTTGGTATAAATATATAGCTTGGAAGTGTGATAAACAACTTCTCCAGAATCGTCAATTATTTGACAGAAGAAATATATGCAAACATTCTGGCAGAAGACTTATGTTCTTTGTTAGCATGAAACTTTAATTTACATAACATGTCTAATGTGGATATAGTGAAAAGTGCTTGTCGGTTTCATTCATTGTTTGATGATGTTTTTAACTGGGACTAGGAAATTTTTACAAAATATGTGAATTTTTATCACAACTTTATTCTTTGTGGGCTTTAGTTATATTTCATGAAGATCTAAAAGGCATTTATTGCTGTTCAGGAGATATAATTTTCTAAAACCTAAGTCTTAGGTTTTGGGTAAGTAATTGTAGATTTGCTTACAGTAGTTTTATTGATTTACAAGAAAGCAAGGAGATATTTTGCTGAAAAAGTTAGCTTCAGCTGTTCTCAAGTTTCTTCTTTGTGATTTTTTGTTTCTTAAAAAGTGTCATCTCGTGTTTGGTTTTGCTTTTTCACTTGGGATGGGTAATTCAATTCAAAGTCCTCATCCAGTGTAGTTGGGGTTCAAACATCCCTGACAATATTTTCAGATTCTTTGAAGGGAAAATGGGTGATAAACATCTCTCTCTCTCTCAGGGTGGGGGGGTGACATACATGCTAGATGTTCATTCTTGGCTGAACTTCATATTTGTGGTTTCTCTTTCTAATCGAGCCTTGATGCTATAATATGAAAATAAACAAAACACTTGCCATAAGTTGTTATTCTTGTTTCATTTAATGAACGTTTAGTTTATCTGGTTTTTCTAAGTTCGTATATGATTGCTGTACTTATTTTTACTGATATGTTTTCGTGGAATGTGGCATATGTTAGTGTCCAGCTAAGTAATGTAGTGTTAACTACTATGATTATCCCCCATCATGTGATTGGTGGTCCTATTCATCTACTTTACCAAGCCACACATAGGATGTTTGCCCTGTTTTGTTGGCTTGTTCCGGATCTGGTTTGTCAGCAATACAAGCCTTAATGGATTGGCAGAAGTAACAGAACTCAGTTTCTTTTCAATCTTCTTTGAGGAGGACAGTTCATCTACTTTTCCCTGTTTTATTCTCTTTTTCTACGACAAGTTGGGAGGGAGACTCATCTTTATGAAACAAAAGGATCATGCTGAATGACCTTAGACACTGGTTAACCAAATTAAAACCAAAACCAAGATCCAGTGTTATTGATTACAACCCATATTCAGAGCCTAAGTTATAGATATGACTGAAATTAATGTGGTAGTACCTGATTGAGTTTCATCTTGCATAATTTATCAGTTAACAGAGTTCAAAAAGTGCTCTAGATATCTGAATTTTGTTGACATTGGTAGGATGGTTCTTATAATTAGAGGATTGAAGTACCAAACCTTCGATGACTTGCTAATGAGGCTTCTGTTTTGAATTATGTATATGTTCAGGATATGCATAAGTTTTTTATTTTCCATTTCTCTTTGAAAAGTTTGAAGTATCTTAGATCTAAAGAACTTTGGTTTATCTATGATGCCATCATTGCTTGAAGTGCTATTGCCTATATGGCCAAAACAAGGTCCTTCCCGAATGTTTATCTTTCTGAGAATGTTTATTAATATGCATCTAGGTTATAAATGCTTGTGTGCGGCGTAAAAAGTGGGAAGGTGCTTTCTGGGTGTTGCAGCAGCTAAAGCAACAAGGGTTGCAGCCATCGAGCACAACCTATGGTCTGGTCATGGAGGTATTATACCGATGTTTGCTCCTTACCTACATTGTTTAATTTGTGAAATATGTTCCTGTTCCACCATTTACTTGCTGTTTTGACAGTTTGCAAATGCTGCATTCAACTTTATTTTCTTATTTATTCACATCTTTTCACCAAATATATAATTTTCTAGCTTCTGGAAATTAGTGCATCTTGACAATGATATCAACAAGACATGAAATGAAATTTAACTTGAGGATACTTGTAGTTATCTCTGGGAAAGTCTCCAAAGTAGCTTGTCAGGGAGCATTTGCTAATGTCTGTTCAACCTTATGAATTTTTTTTTGACAATCAGGGTATGTACCTTAACATGACTAATTCCCTGCTTTTGAAATTTGTTGTGTACCATAGCTGAACTGGGTAAAATTTTTTGATGCAATAGCTGAATTTTAAGCTTCAGCGCTAGCTACACTTGATCTGATTGCTCTAGTTGCATCTCAATGAAGAATCTGTTTCTAGTTTATTATCACATGAGAATGGTATTTAGGAAATTTTTTTGGCCAAAACCCTTAATCATTGTAAATTACTGAATAGATAATTTTTACTGGAAAAATTGCTTCTTCTTGGAACCTGCCAAAACATTCTCTTTATCTCTCAGATGATTTTGTCTCAGAGCTTCAAGCTTGCCTAAGAACTGATCCGTCAGCTACATATGTGAAATTGATGGTTTGTTTCTCTTGTTATTTTTAGTTAAGGGTTTGGTAGATGTAATCATTATGATATTTTCCCAAAATTTCTGTATTCTTTGAATATATCTTAGCCGGTTTTGAGTGCTAGCATTAGTGGTTTGAGCTGCTATAAATTGTTCTAGTGCTCCATCACAATTGTGTGAATGAGGCCTGGAACCGTTTATATATGAGACACAATGCAAATTTAGCCTTCCCATTCTCTAAGGATGGAAGAGTCTCTTTTTGAATTGCTTTGGAAGTTTTTTACTGAAGCGTAGGTTTTTAACTTATTTAGACCTTTATTTACTAGTATTTATATTGTTAATGAAGAATTGGAAATTGTTTATTGATAATATTGTCAGTTATAGTACAGCAAATCTATGTAAAGAGAATATAATTGTTTTCGAGGTGTACAATCTGGTGAGGATGGTGGATAGATATTCTGAATGTATTTTACTACCTCAGAAATCTTTTTAGACTAACCAGTTTTGCACATATATTTGGTACAATTCAAGACTAAGAAAAGTTTTCTTACTGGGTATATATGCACGAGGGTACTTGGGAGAAAAGGGCTACCACAACAGCAACAACTAAGCTTTTATCCCACTATGTGGAGTCAGCTATATAGATCATACTTCGCCACCGTATTCGTGGGTGAAAAGGATGGTGAAAGAATATTTCTTTCCCCTATTAAGCCATGCCACATGCTTTTGTGGCATCCAAATAAATGTACAATAACTGATGACCTTAGATGGCATAACATGAAATGATGTGAAAACATTCTTGGAATATAATTCAATTTTGACTCCTTAGCAGATGCATTTTAAGTGTAATTGGTATAACATTTCTTCTCATAGCTTAACTCAAGTGATCATATTGGAGCAGGTAATGTTGGCATGCGGAAAATACAACTTGGTTCATGAGTTTTTCAGAAAAGTGCAAAAAACATGTATTCCAAATGCCTTGACTTACAAAGGTAATTTATGATGTATGTTTTACTACTTTCAAACTTTGGATATTATATTTGACTGAAGCTTTTCCTATATGCAGTTCTTCTTAACACTTTGTGGAAGGAAGGTAAAATTGACGAAGCAATATTGGCTGTCGAAGACATGGAAAGAAGAGGAATAGTTGGTACTGCTAGTTTATATTATGACCTAGCACGTTGCCTTTGTAGTGCAGAAAGATGCCAAGAAGCGTTGTTGCAAGTAGGTTCATTATATTCTAGTACATTTTGATATTTGATTGTTCTTCTCTTGTCAAGATGCATTCACATCAGGAATTTACCTACCTGGAAAATCTTCATTGATGAATACACTTATCATAAAGTTTGTTAAAAAACGCTACTGGAAGTTTAGATATATAGTTGAGAGAACGTTATTGGTGAAGATTAAAGCACTTATTCATTTAGCTTATCTGGGAATCCTTGCTGCTGGGATTGAGCTTGTCATTATGGGATTGAATTCTCTGTGAACTCTTTCTGATTTGTTAAGGATGCATGCTTTGTATAATAACAAACTTATATGAAGGAGAAAAGAAAGGGGAGGAAAGAGAGAGAGCATGGGTAAAAAGTATAGAGATTACTTCTTCAGATCACCTTTCTAGCCTAAATTTACCTGGAAAATAAATATCAGGAGAAGCATTCTTCTATGTCAGTCCTTTTATTCATTGGTGAAATCTTCTTTGAATTCAATAAATAGTTCTGATATACTGAATGTGGGCGCATACCTATCAGAGATTCTTTTGTCCTTTTCGGAACATTCTAGTGGAGTTCACTCGAACTTGTCGTGAGTTGGATACATTTTTTGAAAATCTTTTCCTAGGACTTTATAGAGATTGTCACGGATATATGGATTACTGTGTTGCTTCTTGTTCCCAACATGAAACAGCAGTAATTCCTTCCCCTTGTTTAACCTTGGAGGAAGTCATCTGGAACGAATTGTGAACCTTTCACTAAATGACGTATGATGAAACCCATTAGTAATGACTTGATCAGGTGTAGAGACCTCATAAATCTCGCATCCAAGTTTTGTATGTGTTAAATCCTTTAAAAGTACAAGACAATGACCACTTTTTAGGCTGTCAAATACATTGGGAAAAAAAATCGCCATAGCAAGAGTCATGCAATACTAGTTTTGAAATAATTCTCGCAAAATTGGGAGCAAAGATTATGCTCTAACTGGTCGTCTAGCATTGTCATTTGCAGCCATGAGTATTGGTAAGGAGGAAGAAGAGCCGGAGAAGAAACTTTTGAAACCCCATCCAATTTCCTTAGAATTGGTCTAGTCAGCAAAGGAAAGATTATTTTCACATTCAAAGTAAGCCCAAACCATGATGTTCTTCGTGTGCCTAGAATTGTTAAGATCAAAGAGGTATATGTAGTTTCAAAAGACTCCAAAAGTTTGTCACCATTGTAATGTTTGTTGTTTTGTTTTTTCCTTCTTTTTGAGATGATTTTCTTCTGATGAAATACTTTTTGTGCTCCAAATATACTAATCAACTAGAAAAGCCAAAATAAGGCTGCTACAACGATTACTGAACTTGTTACATTAGGAGAAAACCAGAAATGTGAAAATGTAACAGGGAAAATGTGGCAGGGGGAAGGAAACACAATAGAACCATGAAACCAACCCCAATTAAAGCTCTGTAACAACCAGGAGAACTACGAGCAATCAATTTAAGATCCTTCTCAGATCAACCCCTAAGAAAGGGATGGGGGTTGGGGTTGTTGGGGTGGAATTGCTTTGGATTGCAGTTTCTGATTTTTGGAGAGGCTTCTGTGTACCTGTCCTATATTACCTGGCATTCTTTAACCTGTCCAAGTTATGGCCATCACATAACCTATTGATGATATGTCATGTTGTGTATTCTTCAGATTGCTTTCCTTTCCTGCTGTTTCTCAAGATTTTAAGTAGATTATCTGGCTAATTTTCTTGCCAAATTCTAGCTCTGCTCGCATATAAATTCTCAGTAGCTTATATCAATTATAAAGATTGAATTAGCTTAACTTAAGCTATTATTTCTTTTAGTATTCACTCCGTTAGATAGTGAATTGTACACTTGTTACGTCCTCCGCAGATTGATAAATTATGCAAAGTGGCAAACAAGCCTCTGGTGGTGACATATACTGGTTTGATTCAAGAATGTATTGATTCTGGTAACATTAAAAATGCAGCAGACATCTTTAAGCATATGCAGAACATCTGCTGTCCAAATTTGATTACATGCAATATCATGCTGAAGGCTTTCGTAGATCATGGGATGTTTGAAGAAGCAAAGGAGTTGTTTCTGAGAATGTTGGGAAATGGCAGTTCCACTAATTATGACCCGTATCACAATGTAAAGGTTATGCCAGATCTTTATACATTTAATGTGATGCTGGACGCATGTGCTGCAGAACAGAAGTGGGATGATCTTGAGTTCGCCTATGTAAATATGCTGAAATATGGTTTCCACTTCAATGCTAAACGTCATCTACAGATAGTATTGGATGCCTGCACTGCTGGAAAGGTATTTTTTTCGAGATATTGTCTCACTAATACTAATTTAATTAAGTATGATCTGCTAGATATTTGTCATCATGGGTTTATAACATTAGCTGGTCAGGTGGTCCGAGGACCTTACATTCTCCTTCAAGTTTGATTGACTGTCATGTGTAGTAATGGTTTGTTACTGATAGTTACAGCTCCGTGAATTTGGGTCATTTGTTGAATAAGACCTTCATTCCTCAATGCATTTTGAATATTTTCTTCTTGAAAGCTGAAGCAGATTTCTAGTATGGATACTTTGAATAATTAGCCTTCACTAAGAGAATTCCCCCCCCCCCCCCCCACCCCGCCCAATAACGGACTCCATTGTTGTGCTATATCAAGTAAGTCAATTAAGAAGTACAGTTCATTGATAAGTAGTTTTCATTCTCTTAGGAGGAACTCTTAGAGACAACCTGGAAGCATCTAGCTCGGGGAAGTAAGGTTCCGCCTTTTCTGCTTATTGGCGCAATGTTTCGCTTAAAACTGGAAGAAGGCGACTTAACTGCAGCTCTGTCAAGCTTTGCTTGCCATCCTTCAATCGAGTCGCATGCATTTTCCACGAAGTGGTGGCTAAAGTTCTTAACGGAGAATAGTCATCGTTTTGAGAAGCATACTCTAGTGAAATTGGTACATGCTGCAGATTTATTTGTTACAAGAACTGATGCCCAAAAGCTAATTCTTCAGAATCTTAGAATATCTTGCAAGGAATTTTTAAGCAAGCAGATGAGGTCTGGACAAATAATGGTCTGAAGTGTTGAAGGAGTTTAAGCTGGGGACTAGTAATACTCAGAAATGTCACATCAATTGGACTTTTTTCTGGAGATAGCAAAAGGGGAAAGGTGGATGACGGTTCAGTGGCAACATAGATTAGAAGATTAATTTTCTGAAATGATAAATCTACTTAAGTTTAATATTTAGCAGTCGAATCAATACAAGGACATGCAGCAAAGAGATGGTAAGGTGTTTATGCTTTCTGGACTATAAATTTTCTTCAGAAGTAATATAAAGAGGTGTTGAATCTTGTATTTTATTTCTAATGCTTAGAACAAAATTCTCATTCTCTATTGTCAGTGACGCGGTTATATTAATGTGCATGTACTTTATAACTTTATTGTTTTCACTTCCCAGATATATTTAAACAGCTGCTCTTAATGTTCTTGGGAAGTCAAGGAGGCCTGTGGAGGCACTCAATTTGTTCAATTTAACACAGGTAACAAGGGTTAAAATTAATGTGAGTCAGTCAGTTGTTTGCCTGCAATTTTAGATTGATAGCATGACTAATCTTTTGCTGATTTTTGTATTCTCTCCCTTTTGTGTCCTCATATCCAGATCTTGTAGCTTACCGTTGTATTGCTGTCACTCTTGAACAAAGCAGGACATATGAAAGAACTTTTCTATGTCATTGGTAGCATGCGTTCTCCTCCAAAAAAGAAGTTAAAGACTGGGGTTCTTGAGAAGTGGGATCCGCGGCTGGAACCGGATATTGTTATCTACAATTCTTTAAGTTCTTTCTGTATAAATACATAGCTTGGAAGTGTGATAAACATTTTCTCCAGAATCATCAATTATTTAACTGAAGAAATATATGCAAACATTCTGGATGAAGACTTGTGTTCTTTGTTAGCATGAAACTTTAATTTATATATAACATGCCTACATATGGATATAGTGAAAAGTGTTTGTCAGTTTCATTCATTGTTCGATATCTTTTTTAACTGGGACTAAGAAATTTTTACAAGATATGTGAATTTTTATCATAACTTTATTCTTTGTGGGCTTTAGTTATATTTCATGACGATCTAAAAGGCATTTGTTGTTTTCAGGAGATATAATTTTCTAAAAACTAAATCTTAGGCTTTGGGTAAGTTATTGTAGATTTGCTTACAGTAGTTTTATATATTTACAAGAAAGCAAGGAGATAGTTTGCCGAAAAAGTTAGGTTCTGCTATTCTAAGCTTCTTCTTTGTGATTTTGTTTTGTTTCTTAACGAGTGTCATCTCTTGTTTGGTTTTGTTTTTTCGCTTGCGAATGGGTAATTCGATTCAAATTCCTCATCCAGTGTAGTTGGGGACCTTGGGTTCAAACATCCTTTAATAATATTTTCTGATTCTTTTGATGGGCAAATGGGTGACAAACATCTCTCTCTCTCAGGGTGGGATGGGATGTACATGCTAGATGTTCATTCTTGGGTGAACTTCATATTTGTGGTTTCTCTTTCTATTCAAGCCTTGATGTTATAATATTAAAAAAAAAAAAAACACTTTCCATAACTTGTCATTCTTGTTTCATTTAATGAACTTTTAGTTTATCTGTTTTTTCTAAGTTAATTAGTATATGATTGCTGTACTTATTCTTTGAAATATGTTGTAGTGAAATACGGCATATTAACTACTATGATTATCTCCCTCTGCAGATTGACAAATTATGCAAAGTGGCAAACAAGCCTCTGGTGGTGACATATACTGGTTTGATTCAAGCATGTATTGATTCTGGTAACATTAAAAATGCAGCAGACATCTTTAAGCATATGCAGAATGTCTGCTGTCCAAATTTGATTACATGCAATATCATACTGAAGGCTTTCCTAGATCATGGGATGTATGAAGAAGCGGAGGAGTTGTTTCTGAGAATGTTGGGAGACAGCAGTTCCGCTAATTGTGACCCGAATCACAATGTAAGGGTTATGCCAGATCCATGTGCTGCAGAACGGAAGTGGAATGATCTTGAGTTTGCCACTTAAATGCTAAACATCACCTACGGATAGTATTGGATGGCTGCCCTGCTGGAAAGGTATTTCTTCAGGATATTGTCTCGCTATTATCGATTTAATTAATTATGATCTAATTTATGAGCTGCTAGATATTTATCTTCATGGTCATATAATATTAGCTGGTCAAGTGTTCCAAGGACCTTACCACTTGGATTCTCCTTCAAGTTTAGTTGACAAGCATGTGTAGTAATATTTTGTTACTGATAATTAAAGCTCCATGAATTTGGGTAATTTGGCTTTCATTCCTCAATGTACTTTGAATATTTTCTTCTTGAAATCCAAAAAAGATTTCTAGTATACATACTTTGAATAATTACCCTTCCTAAGAGAGCTTTTTCCCTCCTCCCAATATCGAATTCCATTGTTATGCAATATCAATTAAGTCAATTAACAAGTACAGTTCATTGATAACTAGTTCTCATTGTCTTAGGAGGAACTCTTGGAGACAACCTGGAAGCATCTATCTCAGGGAAGTAAAGGTTCCGCCATTTCTGCTTATTGACGCAATGTTTCGCTTAAAACTGGAAGAAGGTGACTTAACTGCAGCTCTGTCAAGCTCTGCTTGCCATCCTTCAATCGAGTCGCAGGCATTTTCCACAAAGTGGTGGCTAAAGTTCTTAACGGAGAATAGTCACCGTTTTGAGAAGTATACTCTAGTGAAATTAGTACATGCTGCAGATTTACTTGTTACAAGAACTGATGCCCAGAAGCTAATTCTTCAGAATCTTAGAATATCTTGCAATGAATTTTTAAGCAAGCAGATGAAGTTTGATGAACTTGATTCATTATAAGCAGCCACTAGAACACTCCAGGAGAAAGAGCTTTAGCATTTTAGTGAAATTTAAAGTGCATATTTGTATTCGATATACATGTAATTTGATCAGTTTCCCTTGTAACATATGAATGTGTATATGCAGCTCCATGTCAGGACTTAAAAGAGTTTGTGGTTTGTGAATGAACTTCGCCTATTATGAACTGCTCTACAATATGACCATTTTGTTGCATTGGTAAGTTTTTTCTCTGTCTTCTTATTGATATCCCTTTATAGAATCATGAACATTCTGCATGAATGAACTGCAATCCTAAAATCAATCCATTGTCATAAATTTTAGTATTGATAAGAACTCTTTACCAAATCCTGCATGGGTAATTTGTCTTCTTTTTTTATTAAATTGATCTTTGAAGTTTGATATTTATTGCCTTGTTTTCTTCACTTATTTTTTAAATAAATATAATTATATTACATGATTATTGCATGAGGTGAGTATTATCTCTTGATAGAATTTTCTCTTCGATCGAGAGCCTCTAATGGTCACCCGGACAAGCTTATAACACTTTTAACATTTTTTTTTAAAAAAAAAGCGAAATTAGACTATAACAATTGATTTTTTACACTCCCTCTTAGTCAATTTAATTGATGTTTAAGATGTTTTATTTTTTTCAATATAAATATTTAAGATGTTTCGTTTTGTTTCCATATAAATGTTGTTTAAGTTTAATATGCAATGTACTTACAATTTTATCTTTCTTTAATGAGATGAGAGAAAAATTTTGGATTGGTTTAATTAAACTTATCTCAACAAGAGTTTATTACTCTTTATTAATAATGTTCAATATTAATGAGTGATATTTTAGTCATTTTTAAGCATTTTTAATAACTATGAACAACTTCAAAAAGACACTTATTATGAATCAAATAGAGTATTAAGTTAGAGCATAATTTTACTAAAATTTGGAAGAAGGAATTTCGAGAGGGAAAAAAAAATATTAATAAGGAATTCAATCCTTGTCTTCCAACACTAATATCATATGGTTGCTTTAGTTAGGCCTAATGGTTCAACCCATTAAAGACAATATTTAATTTATTAGAAAAATAAACTTAAAAACTGGGGAAAAAAATGTATCAAGAGGGAAAGGGAAGAAATTTCTGTAAATTGAATTAAATTCAATTGAAATTTGAAGAACTAATATCAAATCAAAAGAGGAAAGGAAAATATTAAAAATATATTCGAATTCTTTTAGTTCTATCTTATTTTTAGCTCGTCCGATAGAAGATTACCGTCTAATTAGAATGTGGTTTATAACTGACTTTTGTTAGTGATCCTCACTTTAGAGCAGCAGTTTTGTTTGCTGGAGAATAAAAGATTGGAACTTGTTGCTTTATGACTGATTAATAGTTAGAGGATTTCTTGGAATCCACACAAGCGACATCAAGCTTTGTTATTGAGTTTAATTATCAACAACTCTTATTTGGTTTACCACTTTTTTTCTACTATTTCATGTGTTTCAAAAAATATATTACTTGCCCTTATTACATGCTTTGGAGTCAATAGAAATTGTTTATTAACGGCAACATTAAAATTTCATATGAAGATATTCCATGGTTGCTCCAAAGATATGCAGTCCGTCCTTGATTTCTTTGACTAGGTAAAAAAAAATAATGACTAAAGCGACTCAAAGTATATTTTAAACAGGTGTTTTGTTTCGGAAAAAAAAAATATTTTTAATTTGAAAATTAGTTATTTGAATTGATAAATTTTTGTTTTTATTTAGTTGTTATATTTGAGAATTTTTTTATAGATAAAATAAAGTTAAAATTTTTTTAAAAAATTAATGAATATATAGGGGTCAATGATTGATCACTATTGGTTAATGTAGTTGAGAGTATAGAGCATGTGAAAAATTTGAGGTTATTAAAATTAAGAAAATATTGTTTTTATATGATGAAAGAGAGGATATTTAGAAAGACAAATTTTTTTTTTTTTGAATCGGCGGTTCCTGTGTCGGTTCTGGTTCACGGTTCCGGTCCGGCAGACCCTAATTCCGGTTCCGAACTAGTTTCGGTTGCTATGTCTAGCTACCAATCGATTAGAGACCGAGAAAAAGAAAAAAAAAAGGAAATTTTAGAAGATAAGTGCTCTTATTATTTATTTTGAAAAACTTTATTAAAAAATTGATTTGTTCATGAAAAATAAGTAAAACAAGCTATTTTGTTTTCAAAAAAAATTACTCAAAAACTCTCTAGGCCCTAAATTCCTTGGTCCATGGATGGTTACTACAAGAATTTTTACTCAAATGCTTGTTTTATCCACCAAGTTATATATACCAATGCTTCTTTGCATGCCTTCAACTTTTAGACTGATCTTGGGAGCTGGGAACTATCATCAATGGAACTTAATAGGGAAAACTCACAAAATACACAAAAAAAAAATATATATTTTGTTATCCACCTAAAAAATGATGCATTTTGGTCCTTTTATTTTGTTATTAACATTAAAAATGATGCATTTTACTCACTGACATTTAAAAAACGCACCAAATTAGTCACTCAACCAGACTTTGTTATTTTTTCAATAGAGAAAATGAAGGTTTACATCACAGGTTTCATAATGAAAGGATAAAAGTGAAAAATCAATTATTCTTACACAAAACTCACGTTACAATCTATTTATTGATCATCCGTTGCATTCTATTAGTAGATACTTTCTCTGTTAGTCGCGAAATATAAATAAATTATGAAGGATTTTATTTAAAATATAAATCGATTTTACACTTTTATCCCTCTATTAAATGATACATGACGTGAATCTACGTTTTTTCTATTAAAAAAGTTAACAAAATTTGGTTGGTGACTAATTTGGTATATCTTTTAAATGTTTTTTTTAAAATATTAGTGACAAAAATACATTATTTTTAATATTGATGACAAAATAGTTTTTTTTTTACAATGTCATTGACTATTTTGACAATTTTCCCAACTTAATATATAATTTCAACCTTAACAATTTTCCCAACTTAATATATAATTTCAACCTTAACAAATCTCTTTTGAAGACTCTTTTTGCTTCATACATCTGAATGAATTTGACATAAGAAGTTTTGCTAATTTAGTTGTTGTTTCCATAGTAATCATTTGTCTCTAGTCACTTTTTTAGTACTTTGGCTGTAAGTGCGGCTTTTAGCCATAGTTTCTTGTAGTTATTGATGTTGTACATTATTAAGGTGGCTTGAAAAATGAGAACAAGTGATTTAATATACAAATTGAGGTATAACGAGAATAATACGGGATACATAATAAGAAGACACATCTCACATGTTCTTAATTTACAAAGAAAATAGAGAATACAAAAAACACAAATTTTGCAGAATTTAAAAGATTTATTGAATATCAAAACATGTCATAATAATGAAAAAAAACTGACTTACTAGTGTTTATATGGTATTAAGAAACTCTAATTTGAATTAGAAAATAAAATAGAAAGAATTACAAAAATTTAAATGGGTTCAATTGTCGTCAAAATAAATGAATTTTGTTAAAAACAACATACCTCATATAGATGTCGTTGAGAGTTTTGAAACGATATATCATAAAGGTGATTTAACTTCGAGTGAAAAAGTTACCCCTATTTAAAGTTAATAACGCAAATTCACTTTTTTTCCTCATTGGCCTGATCTTGCAAAATCTAGAAATCATTCTCAACCCGATCCACGTTAGAGAATGTTCCCTCTGTTCTTTAATAAGTGTCATTTTGGCTAACATTTTTTGTTATTAAATAAATGTTATTTTACAAATTTCAATACAAAAAATTTAAAAGGTTTCAATTTTACCCTCGTCCCATTTATGATTTATCTATGTAATGGTATTTAAAAGAGAGAGAAAAAGAGTTGTGGTCATAAATATTAGTAAATAAAAGAATTTATCGATTTTTTTAATTAGTGTATTCATTATTAAACGACACTTATTAAATAACAGAGAGAGTAAATCTGAGTCATCGTGTGCAATTTTAATCATTTCAATCCACAAATTGTATTCAGAAATTGTGTTTGGGGGTACATGGTTGCACAACCATGACATTGGATTGAGGAAGGAAAATGAGAACCGAGAAGCAGCAGCAACAACTATTTTTTTTTTCTATTAAATAGCATTAATTATATGGATTACAATTTTTCATCCTGTTTGTTATAAACTCATTTTCAATTATATTTAATTATTATTATTATTATTATTATTATATATATATATATATATATATATAGAAAGAAAAAGGAAATGAGAAGCAACAGAAAAATAATATGAAAAATTAAAGTAACATAGACAAAACCATAATCCTTAAATCTTTTTATGTCTAAACTTGAGATGACATTCCATAAATGAATTAATTCAACTTAGACATTAATTAATGTATTGGTAATACAATGCTGGTTACACATTATCATCAATCCCTCTTTTACTCAATCATCACTAGCAGAAATGATTCTAATTAAAGTTCTTATTCTATGCATTAATTCATTTAAACAATTTTCGTTCAGGAAGAAACTTCCAAGCAGAAAGAGACAAGAAAGGATTTCCATTCCAACCCATGATCAAGCATTTTCCATCCATGTCCATAGTGCAAGAAGTAAACCGAGAAGATCTTCCAAGCAACCAAGATGCTTCAGATAATGATGAGCTGCTCAATTCAGCTTCTACTATTCCAAATCTTGTAAAAAGGGATCTCCAGAAACCAATCTTTTCGTATCGATAAATCCTCTCTGCACCTTCAGCTGTGATAATGTTTAGAATCCTATCTCGAAAGATGACTTCTTCGGTTAATTTTCTGTACAAAATTTTATGGTTTAAGCAAGCATTGATACAATCAAACATTGCACTGAATAGGAGAAGTGCTTCGTTGAAACGTTTCAGGAAAATTGGTGAATTTGTGCTTACTTCGATTTCTTGAACCACCAACACACATGGCTTGAGGTTTCTAATTACTCTTATCACAACTTGTAAGTCATTCGGCCACTTTAACAATGTCCATAGACGCAATCCTGAGTAAACCGCCACGGATTCATCAGCCTCTAACTGAAATAAGTCTTCCTTGATGTCCTTCAGGTCTGAAACAATGATTTCAAATGAAAATGGTAGATCAATAGTCTCAGCAAAAGATGACAACCACCTGCCTGTCTCTTCCAACATTGCTTTGCAGGTTCCGACCGCGGTTATTTTCAGTAGTTCAAGTGGATATTGATCATTTTCTCTTGCAGCAAAAGATTGCATAATTGGAGTCCAATGTGAGCCATTATGAATTCCAAAATCAATCAAATGAACATTTCTTGCGGATGCCATGGAATCCAGGATTGTTTGACATAATACAAAATGAGAAACTAAGCTGAAGGGTTCATCCTGTTGACATCCCATAATGGCAGGTTGTGTGTGATATTGCGACTGTTCCACGTCTATTGGCTTCCTTGCTCCATCATATTCCAATTTGTAGGGTAAAAATGATGCCTGTTCTCGATCAATTTTCATTCCAAGAGCTTGAGAAAAATAGTAAAAAACTCTTTCAACTGGATTACCGCTTTTAAAATAGTTCTGATCACAGCTGCTGAGCAATTTGCTTGCACGAACATATTTTTGGTTGGCTACCTCTTCAGCAGCAGCTTGAAGTAGCATTGCAAGTTCCAAGTCTTTAGAAGAAATCCCAGATTGAGTTCCAAAGCGAATGGCTACATTGGAGATTACTTTAGCCTTCCTTGACTTGCACTGAAGTAGCTGATCTTTTGCTAACTTCATGATGCTCGTGGTTGTCATCAAAACATGATTTCCACAAGAAGTATTAATACTGATTGCCTCGTCCTCGAACGCTTCACTTTGGTACAGTATGCATTTAGAAGTTCAAATGATGTTAAGGAAATCATTGGACTTTGATTAGTAATATCTTGTGGAGTAGATCCCATGCTTTTTGTTGAGCAAATTTGAGGCATATTGTTTGAGGAACTCATTTATGTATTGATTTGGAAGAGGATCCCTTATGCAGATCAGTCCAAGGATCAGTTCAACAAGGGAAAAAAATGCTAATTCGCACTGCTAATTTTAAATTAGCGTAACTTTCTTATTCGAACTCATAATCGCCTTTATAATATAGCGTTTGAAACTTTCGATGAAATCTACAAGACTTATCAGGCTTCGCCCCATGATGTGTGCTGTTTTTCGGTAAAATTCAATTGTTTATGCCACTTTCCGACCCGTTTTCTTAATTATTTTTTATTTCTTTTCTTTTTTTATTTAGGATTTTTAACAACTATATAAACGTTTATAGACATTTATTTTTATTATTACGAACTTCATAATTATTAGACACAACTTTTCGAATCAACCCTTTTGAGAGAGATATCAGCCTCTTGCCCCTAGACTCACTTTACAAAGGAATTTGATCGCGAGCAGGTCGACAAGCTAAAACAAACAATAGGAAAGGGTTTAGTAAACTCCAAACAAATTTACCAAAGAAATGAATTGAATTAATGTGATCATTTAGCTGTCATTGGAGGTTTAGCAATGAACATATATGCAAGCATTCGAATTGAGTATTGACAATTTTGTAGGGCTAATGCAACAACATTTGGTATTTCAGTGATGATTGCCGCCTGGATTAATGCAAAGAAAGGTATTGAAAATAATGTTTGATTCTTTTTCAATCTTTAGCACTAATCTAAGAAGTCAATCTTGTCCTCTTTAGTCTTTACTTTAAAGAAAATAACAACTGATTAGGTGAGATTAAGAATTGTTTTATCAAATCATTTTCATTGATAAATAAACCTAAATTGGAGATCCCTTTTAGTTTTGACGCCTTATGAACTAGTTTATGTGTTGCGTTATTGATTTGCCGGTTATAATTTGGCCATAAACTAGAGCACATTATGATCAACAGCTAAAAACAAAGAAATGCTTACCCTAAAGGATTTGTATGCATTTGAAATTTTTTGTCTAATTTTGCAAGAATATTATCATTTTTTTTTATTTTCCACTGCAAACTACTCGTTTGAACAATATTAATAAATAAAAGAAGCAACTAATTAGGAATCTACTATTAATGTATTAATAAAATAAGAAACAACTAGTCTCGAGTTCATATATGCAAGAGCAAGCTAATCACGATTTTAACACACAATATAAAAGTGGCAGAAAATTAGAATTACGTTTTCAACATTGATTAATTATCTGTTTCATTTATGAACCACGTTTTATATATGAACCGGTTTCATAAGAGTTTTTGTGAATAAAGAAATGCTTGAAGTATTTGAAATGAAAATCAACTTCTTAGAAAAAAAGTATAAAATAAGGCCAATCTTTTTTTTTTTTTTTTTGAACGAAAACAAGGAAGTAGAGAGAATTTAATTATTTAATTGGTCTTTTGAACCAATAAGGAAAAAGGGGAGTGATACTTATATTAAAGCAATATTTATATTTATGCTCTTTTGTTCTTCTACTATTCTACAACAAATTTTCATCACACTTTCAAACAAAACACACCAATGGAAGTATGCAAGCATGTACAGTTTAATTATATATAAGAGAGAAGAGAATTCAATAATCATACTAATTAATATTGACAGTATAATTTTTTTAATTTGTTTTGTGCAAAGTTCAAATGACAATTTATTTTTTTGGAGAATCAAGAAAAATACAACTTTTATATGAAAAACAATAACAAAAAAACAGTAGTCCCTCACATACCAGGTATGATTCAATTTACAAAATAATATAAATCTTAAATGTTTAATTACTTTTCGTATATGAGAGATAAAAAAGATCAAAGCATGATATCTAAAAGGCTTTTTTTTTCCTTTGCACATGTGAGAGTATATTTTTTACTTTTCTTAATTGAGAAACAAAAGAAAAAAAAAACAAAATATGTTCGAGATGTTTCTATTAAGAGTGATAATAAAAAGTACAAATTTTTTGATGCAAAACTTATAATTCCACTCTATTCACTATAAATACTTAGCTATTGAGTAATAATATAAGTGTAGTTTGAGTTTGCCTCTAATTTGTTGTTAGAAATTAGATATGGCAATACCATTTTATAGTTAGAGACTTATAATTAGAGAGTTATTCTTATGAATTCTCGTGTTCCTTACATCGTTTGAATCTTTCAACCCAAAAAGTCACCAATTCAGAATCACCCTGAAACGGATAATTAATAGTCGATATAAATATAATTCTAATTTCTTACTTATATCAAATTTCACATTAGACCAACCATCAGTTTAAATATTAAATAGCAAGGTCTTTTAGTTGAGAAAAACATTTATCACGTTCATCCTGATAGGGGCCTTATCAGGCACCAATTATATTGCGCCACATAAGCATATTTTAAAGTGCCACCCTAATAAAAATGCACCCTACCTACACCATATAATTAGTTGTACAAATCCTTTAAATGCTAAATTAAGTGTGAAAAAATTAATTCAATAATTCCTCTTCATCTCAAACGTGAAAATATCTAAATTCAATCATTTATTCTTACTTTCTTCAAACTTTTTTCATCTTAATCATGAAAGAATTGAAGATAAATATCGCCAACATCATTGGTGCCTGATAAGACCCCTATCAGGATGAACCTGATAAATGTTTTTCTCTTATTATTAATATGAAATATTAAAAATGATTAAGCGTCACTAAATAATTAGTGTATGAAGTTTGTCGGGTATGAAGTTTATCGGGATGATCTTGATTACATTAAAACTGAAGTTTTTATTGAGTTCTTATATGCACTTAGCTTACAATGATGAAATTAGAAAAATATGGTTATCCAGATTTACACATGGGAAGAAATACCCAAGTAAATCTATTGTTATATGAACTAAGAAACAAATTGAATGGACAAAAAAAAGATTTCAATTCAATCGTAATCGAAACCATCATCACCTCCCTCAAACTCTACATCGGCATCATCAGACCTACCAAGAATGGAGATAAAAACCAATACCGCCACAAGTTGGGTTACCAAAAAATATTTAGCTCTCCTCCTGAACTTCTTCTCTTCTGCCGTCTTTTCCATCTTAGGTTTAGTCTTAGGATTTGATCCTGCATGTATCAACGAAAATAGTAACAGGTATGTAGTTTAGATCCGTAACTGAGTAAATAGAAATAACATGCAAATTCAGTAAATTCTTAAGAGTGCCAAAAGACCAAACTAAGAAAATGCTAGTCAGGATTCAAACTTTAAAAGAGTAACTTACTCCAATTTGAAGGACCACTCCTAGGTGCTGACGAGGAGGGATCAGACTGGGACAGAGGTGCAGAATCTATGAACTGCGGTTTAAGCTTTTCAGCGTAATTTACAAGATTAGTGTGCTCCAACAGCTTACTTCGTAGCAATGATGTCTCCTATTTGAATGCAAGCAAAGTCAACTAGTATTCAAAAGAAACTCTCACATTTAAAGAACGTAATCTTCAAAGAAAACTAGCATATTCAAAGAGCCTAATCATACTGACACCCCAGAACAAAGTTTAGTGACCAGAAAATGGGAACAGAAGACTGATCCAAATAAAAGGTTTCTCTGTTGACAACAATACATTACCCAACCCATTACTGTATCCATCATCCATATCCGGTTATTTGCAGTGACCCTTCTCTTTTTTCCTTGCTTCAGCAACAATATTTGTCAAGGCCATCATTTGTTAGCCACTCTATTCTATTCTACATGACCCACTTCATTTTCTATCATTGTATACACAACTCATATTAAGATCTTCAAGTTACTAAATAGGGAAAAAAATCACTTAAATCACTAGTCCATTCAGCAAAAGAGAACCAGAAGCAAGCTACAGATGTCAAATAGCATAATATTCTTTCCCCTTGAAGATAAATCAGAAAGAACGTAGCGAAGGGTTTATTGCTCATGATTAATACAATCACATCCCCGGTTACTTTCATCATTTTCATCTGCTGTAAGCTATAGATTGGATAAAGTAAATAATGCAGCATGGAGAAAGGAAGGGTATGAAGAGAGGATTGATTTTGCATTCATAGTTTAGAAACTTAAGGAATCAGAACTTAGAAAAGGCAGTAGAAGGAAAAACCAAGAAGGTAGGATAACAAGAATAGAAGTTCTAGAAATTCCACCTAGAGCTTCAAGGGACAAACCACCCAAGATGAGGTGGCCTTCAACCAGAGAAATAAAATAAACTCAACAAAACTTCACTTCATTTCATTTCAACTTCAACTTCAACTTCAACTTACCCCTAATGCTATTATAAATTACACATTTGTAGGCCACAATAAATCGAAAACATTAAGAATTCTTAAGCACTAAGCGAACTTGGAAGAGAAGCAAACCAAGGAACTAATAAAGCTCAAAAGACACGCCACTACAAAAGTCGCAGTAAGGTTTATTGATACAGAATGCAATAATATCTTTCTTCCTTGAGGATGAATCAGAAAGAACGTAGCTAAGGGTTTGTTGATCACGTGAAAATAAATCACAAGCCCTGTTACTTCATCATTGTTCATCCTCTGTAAGCTATAGAGTAGACTAACTAGCTGATGTAGCGACCAAAAGAAGCAGGTGGACACGAGATTGATTTCAGTTTCTCAGTTAGAAACTTGAAGAACCAGAACTTAGAAAAAGCAGGAGGAAAAAGGAAGAAGGTACGATAAAGTCAATAATGCGAGTAAAAGTTCTAGGAATTCCACCAAGATTTTCAAGGGACACACCACCAGTCGCAGCGGCCTACAACAAAAGAAAGCACAATGACACTCAACGAAACTTCACATCATTCCATTTCAACTTCAACTTCAACTAACCCTAATGATAAAAAGTTACACATTTTACAACACACAGACTTAAAAAGGTTAAAAATTCTTAAGCAGTAAACAAACCTAGGAACTAAGAAAGCTGAAAGAGTACACAACTCCAAAAGTTGCAGTAAGGTTTATTGATACGGATTGCAAGAACATTTTTTTCCTTGGAGATGAATCAGAAAGAACGTAGCGAAGGCTTTATTGATCACATGAAAATACAATCACAACCTCTGTTACTTTCATCATTCTCATCATTTTAGTTCAACTTCAATTTCCACCTAGATGAAAAGAAAGAAGTTCTAGGAATTCCACCAAGATTTTCAAGGGACAGACCACCCTTGTTGTGGCGGCCTACAACAAAAGAAAGCGCAATGATAAAAACTCAACAAAACTTCACATCATTTCATTTCAACTTCAACTACCCCTAATGCTACAAGTTACATGTTTTACAACACAGAGACTCAGAAAGGTTAAGAATTCTTAAGCAGTAAGCAAACCTACTGAAGAGTACACAATTCCAAAAGTTGCAGTAAGGTTTATTGATACAGATTGTAATAACGTCTTTATTCCTTGAAGATGAATCAGAAAGAACGTAGCAAATGCTTTATTGATCACATGAAAAAACATTCACAACCTCTGTTACTTTCATAATTCTCGTCCTCTGTAAGCTATAGATTGGACTACCTAGCTGATTCGAGCAAAAGGTTGGACTAACTAGCCGATGCAGCAAGGAAAGGAAGCATGGTGTAATGAGATTGATTATAGGACAGAGACTTAAAGCTTGACAATTCTTAAGCTAAGCAAGCTTATGAAATAAGAAAACCTGAAAAAGCACAAAACTCAAAAACGTGCTAAAGTCTCAAAAGCACAAGAAACCAAATTGGACTTGTCTACCTTTGAGGAGGTGGTCACCAATCTTGAATTTTAACACCCTAAGCCTGACTCCAACAAGACCCTAATTCCAATACTTGTCTAGATGAGACAAAATAATTAAGGAACAGCAGCCTTGACCTATCTCAGCCACTAAGACTTCAACAACAACAACTAGCAACGAAACCTTTATCCCACTATGTGAGGTCGGTTTCCCCTAAGACTTCAAAACAACAAAATAATTAGCACGATTGCATCAAAATAAACTAAAGTACAATTTCAGATGCAGCAAAAAAATCCAGAAATCCATCACCAATTCATTCTGCATCACTAGTCCTTTCATTGAAATACTCTTAATAGTTTTCATCACAAGTATGTCAGCAACTACAGCATGACGTCAGAGTAATCAAAATTCTAAACTCATGTTAAAATTCTTTTTCACAAGCACTTTTACTCCCAAGACAATATTCTAGACACTTACTCCTAATACAACCTGGTCTCATTATTCTCAATTAGTCCTCAAGTGGCCAAAATATATTATAAATTCATTCATTATAACTCAAAGCCTTTTCATTTCAAGGCTTAGAAGAGTATGCAATTCTGGAATGGATCACCTTATTATCAAATTTTACTGGTGAGTTAAGGGCAATAAATTGTACAATTTTGATGATGAAAGGGCAAAAGGGTATAGCATATTTTCCCAACATCCTGAGCATTCAGCTTAAGTCCACATCCCTAATATGGAAAGAAACTATATCTCCTTAAATTTCAATCAAAAGGAATATCAGATGGGCAAATACACTGTGAAGAAAATAAAACTCTAGAGTTGTGCCAGGAACTAGGAAGCAAGTGGTGGTCTAGCAAGCTGACAAACTGATAATTCTTTTGCTTCATTTAGACAAATTCCCATGCTGAAAATGGCTGTCTAATTCAATATTTTATGACAGAAATGGCAGATCGTGCATATCTAACTAGAATATTCCCAACTGGATAACAAAAATCTCATGTAAGTAACATCAAGTGTTCAGCGTATTAACTAATAATCAACAGTGATTTTCTTATCATTGACTAGTTGGGAAATAAATACTCTGCCAAGCTACTGACTCCTATGCAAAAGCCGTGCAAAGCCAAATGTCAAAAACCATGACCAATATAACTAAAATGACCTATGAAAACATAACAAGGACACTAGCATAACCATATTAGTTCTATCCTCAAACAGATTCTTAGTGGCCACTCCTTTGCAAATCTTGTGCATCAATGACCCATATTTATTTAGAATCTCGGAGTGTGGAGGGTTCAGTATGCTTTGGGACCTGTCCACATGTCATTTAATATGGTACTTGCTTTCTTTGTAACTTGCTAGAATGAATTGTCACTGTCTTGAATTTGAATCATGTAGCCCACAGCATACTCTCTTTTGTCAAAAGCTAATAATTCTATTCCATAAAAGAATAAACAAAGGGAAAAATATCATGTTCCAACATCATTGCAAAATATGAGGCATATCTACAGGACAATTAACCTATCTAGGGTCTATTCAAAATTTGTAATAATCTACTAGAAAAATTAATTCCAAATATTATTGTCATCAGTCCTTAGATAGTGCACAAAGATCTAAAATTGACTTTTGACCTTTTCAGATACTTCATTGTAAATGTGTCTTGAATCCAAAAGAAAAGTATCAACCATTTAAAGATTGCAACTTCATAGGCTTAAATACCAGATTGCAACAAGATTAAACAAAATAAGTCACACTTTAAAGCACCAGCAAAAAGGCACATGCATTGCACTGTAATTTAAAATATTACGGGGATGAACTGTTTGTAGTATTACAAATTTGTAGGAAGCGTAAGACATCATTTTCTTTGTTCATTTTCATTTCATTCTCATGATTCATGCCAAAAAATTGTTTAACATTGATGCAACCTAATATTTAAAGGCTACAAATTTGCAATGCTCCTATGCTTTATTCTAGCGACCATTTCAAATTCTTGGCATAGCTAGGATACATGACCAACGAAAGCAACTTCCAATGGTGGTACTTATCACCAAATGTAAATGGACAAGTAGAGAACTACAGATGATAAAACATGGAACATCAGGTGTAAGCTTTAAAATGAGAACAGCATTACATGACAAGAAAAATTACTCACAGGCAATGCATGAAGTGTGAAAAGCACGTGACCAAGAAATACTGCATCCAAACTTGTAGGCCTACATTACACCACGGGTATAAGATATGCAATCAAATGCATAATGATCAGTAAACACAAAAGAGCTGCGGAGAATCGTTATTATGGACAAATCACAAATTGCAGTAGCAAAACATAAATTGAGGCTATATTAAGAAATTACCTGTCTTCAAAGAAGAAAGATTGGTCACCTAATCTACTTGACAAAGCACCATACACAGCCGTGGCTCTCCTATAGATCTGTCCAGGAAAAAAAGTAGAATAAGCTTCAACTGTCTGAACACAAACTGAAAAATATGTGTAAGAGACTAAGTCTAGCATCATGGTTGCTAAAACTAGAAAATGGAAAGTGATGCACCTCCTCTTCTCTTCTCTCAGCATTTTCTTTGTTTATTCCAAGTAGTTGCTTCATTGTATGAACTTTCTTAAAGTATAAACACTTCCCTATTGGCCATGGGAGATCAGAATAATATATTTTGTGTGCTGAACTTCCATCTAGAACCACCCAAAGTTCATACATAACTGCTTCTGCAAGCCATGATTCCACCATCGCCTTTATTGATAACCATTCAGGGATAAGACAGACATCAGAGTCCAAATCAACAATGCGATTATCCTTTAAACACTGAATAACTCCTCCTTTCTCATTATTATAGGCCACGTAACTACCATATTCAACGTAAGGTAATTGATCTGGAAAAATAAACATTTGTCATGTTCTCATACTTTAACAGTATCAGAATGTGCTGAAACTTTTGTTTTTTAATTTTTGGGGCTGCAAGAATATGCTTACACAAGCAATCAGAAATTAATAATGCAGAAGGTAACTTAATTCAAGAAAATGAATAAACTAACACAAAAAATTGCTGTAACTATTCTGGCCTAAAGGCAAGCAAACCACTCCCTACATTTTCTTCAGAATAAAATATCATTTACCCACTTCCTCTACCAAACTAGATGGTTGCTTTGGCACTTATAGTTCGCACAAAAAGAGACATCAACTTCTGACAACTAAATTACAGAAGGTAAATTCTAGATTGACCCAACGCCAGAGAATTTGGATAATACGCGTAAAAAATTATTTGAAAAGGCCAAGTAAAATGGCTCTCGTTGTATTTAGGTTGGTATGGAAATATATACTCTGGTGGATGTAATATTTGAAGAAAGTAATGTCAAATATACTGTTAAAGCTTCAGAAAATATTTAACTTTTCTGCCATTGTCAGAGAGACCAAACTAAATGATGTGACTTGAACATAGCATCCCCAGATTTTGCTTCTTTTCTTATGTCTGTATTTATTTCAGAGGAGAGGAGATGCACCCAGCATAAGACTGATTCTTCATCCCACTTAAACATAAGGAGTCAATCAATAAAGCTTTCTAATGTCATAAATTCAAGTGCTTCGAGTACCTAATTCTATATATTGAGTTATAGAAACATTTCCATTGTCCAGTTCAGCACAATGTAACAAGTAAAAGCAACAAGAACATCAAAACAGAACCATACATCGCAATAGAAGTAACAAATAACTCACTGCTAAAAGTCTGGCATGATTTCCTAATAAAGGTCTGTCTATAATAGTAAACAAATGATGGCACAAAAAGGTTCAACAAAGCCCACAATAGCGTCAAAATTTTTATGCTCGTTATTTCAACCACACTGAATCCAATCATGGTTGTCGAAGAACCAAATTCTACTAAAACCATTCAATTGCCATAAACAAAACAAAAATCCATAAAACACATTGGAATGAGGGAGATAGAACACTACAAAGAATTGTAAAACACAGCAAAGAATTGCAAACTTGTGTTGAAAACACAATTTGTAAAGCCACAAAAAGTGCAGGGAAATTTCTCTACTACCTTAGGCTTAAAATGTTGAACCGATACCAATAAAATAAATAACTTTAAACATCACCGGTACACTCCATAAATGCACATAAGGACTGAAACTTGAAACACTTTACCCAAGTGACTAGAACCCTATGCTACAAAAGCTATTAACATGCCTCAATGAAATTTCATTTGTACAGTTCTATATATTAGTAGTACCCTACACTACAAAAGTTGTACCAATGCCAAGAACGCTGCAAAAACTGCGACTTTCTGCAAATATTGCAACATATAAACCCACAAAAATTACAACCAAAATTGATAATAAGTTACGCTTAAAATGTTGCACTTATATCACCATTAATCTCCATAAACACATATCAAGATTGAAACTTGGAAAGAAAAAAAAAACCCTTTAGCCCAAGTTGAAAACCAGTACCCTATGCTGCAAAATTTGTACCAAGCCACCAACCTACCCCCACCACTAAAAATAGTAGCACCCTACGCTACGAAAGTTGTACCTACCAGAATCCGGATAGATGAGATTGAACTCTACATCAAAACGGAGTTGAGCGAATCTGAGATAAATATAAACGGGCAAACAAGTCGGGCAGGCAGTGGGTAGTCCGAAACAGGGCTTTCGGGTCACGAGAGTGAGTTTATCCGAATTGTTTTGGGTATCCTTCTTCTTCAATTCTTCCTCCATTGTTAAATTTACGATTTTCCAGAACGTAAAGAGATGAGTTTGAATTGAAGTGAGGCGAAATTGCGTCCTTGAACGCTATTTAGGGTTTCAAAATTTGTTGGCTGACAAAGAAGTTGGGGAAGGGGAAACCGTGCTGAAGTTGGGAGGTTTGGGAGTCAAAACAGCAATTAGTTCAAATGTACCGACAACGATATCAAAGGAGACGCTTCTATTAATGATGATGAGATAGTGGTCGACAGTTAAGTAGATGATGTGAGTACTGTGAAGAGGTAATTGTAACCCTGAGGTTTGTACATACTGTCTAGATTTAGTACGAGTTGGTTACGTAGTGGGTTTCAAATGAATATTTTTTTTACTTATTTTAGGACTTTTGCTCACTGTAATGGAAATTAGTTTTGGTTATTCTTCTATTTTTTTAATTTTTAATTTTTAATTGTTTTAATTTATTTAATTGTTTTAATACTTGAATGATTAGAATATAAGAAATAAAAGTACAATTGTAGTTGTTATTCATGTGTTCTATGAACCAATGCCATGGGAGTTAATAAATATTCTTATAAATCCTAACTATACATTTTTTTATTGTATTTAAAATTTTATTTTAATTTGTTATATTAATTAGAGCCTATACTACTCTATAATGAATAATCTATTAACACAAATTTCCATGCAAAATTTTAGTTTATTTCCCATTTGGTCACCAGACTTTTTCTTTTTTGCAAACAAATTATAATAAGCCTATTAGGAATGTAACTAAATTTACAATAAATTTGACCAACTTCCGCCCACCTACCATGCATAAATGTTTTTACCTAAAAAGAATGAATAACAATACAAATAATCTCTATATTAACAACATTTTCTTGACAGTTCTCTCTCACTAAACATTTAAACTCTTCACAATTATAAATTAAGGAAATGAAGAAATGTTCTAATCTCGAATCCAGTATTGATAGTGAGGATGATGATATTGAATCCCTTCTTGATTTTTCATCTCGATCGATTTAATAATCTACCAGAGTAAAAATTCTATTACGATAATTTATTTTACTATTTTTGTCAAATTTTACAATTTCTATATATTTTTTATATAACTTGCATGAATGTAAAATTAAAATTTCTATTCACTATGATTTAGTACTTACAAAATTTTAAAATTTTTATATGTGTAGATTTTGATAATTTAAACTACTGTTGAAAAACATACCACTTGATTTAAGCATGGCCACGGTTCCGGAACCGGCGGTTCACGGTTCCGTCTAGGGCGGAACCGGAACCGAACCGCCGAGGGGCGGTTCCAGTTCCGGAACCGGCGGTTCCGGTTCCGGTTTTGTTCCAATTCCGATTTTTTTTTATTTTTAGTTTCGAATTTCGATTGTAATCCCACTTTTAAATTTAATTTCTATTGAAATAATGATTAAACTATTAATTGAAACTCAAATGATACAACATAATAATATAATTAGAATAATAATAGTTACAATTGAACTTAATTAATATATAGCTTTTAGATAATAGAAATAGGAAGAATTAGATAAATGAGATTCAAGGATATAAAAATAATAAGAATATTTGAATATTTGAATTATTAATTAGAATTCAACTAGTATAATATAATAACATAATTAGAATAGTAGTTAAAATTAAACTAATATATGAATTTTTTTTAGAATAATAGAATTATGAATATTGGATAAGTGAGAAAGAAAGATATAGAAAGAATAAGAGTATTGAGAGAATGATCGAACTATTAATTGGAATTTAAATAGTATATTAGCATAATATAATAATAGAATTAGGATAATATAAATTAGAAAATTAAGTTGATACATAATATAATTGGATTAATAGTTGAAATTGAACTAATATATAGAGGTTTTAGAAAAATAGAATTATGAAGGATTAGATAAGTGAGAAAGAAAAATATATAAATGCTCATAATGCCTTAAACCTTAAACTATGAACGTTAAAACTTACAATATAAATATTAGAAAACTAAGAAATTATGTGATGAAAATGAAGTGGTATAGAAATATTAATAGAATTATAAATTTTTTTTGGCCGGTTCCTGTTCCGGTTCCAGTTCCGTGGGGCCACGGTTCCGGAACCGGATGTTTGGTCATGTCTAACTTGATTGCAACAGTAGCAGAAAATTTCAGAGCCTGATTTATGGCCCGTATCAAGTTGTTATTCCACAAGAAATAGTTAATAGGTAAGAATCAATTCTATATAAGCGATACTCAAATTAGACTCAGTTTTGAGATTCTAAATTGGAATTGATATACTGAAGGATCGAAATAACCACAAATCACAATAAGCAAAAATATATTTGGGAGGAGAGGAATTACAATCACAAAATCTAACGTATGACACAACCGTCACACAATAATAGCATCCGTTAGTCTACGGAATTCTCAAAACTGCCGTATGGCTTTTTCACAACACCTCTTTGAGGTTTCTCTCTCCAACTCCTCACATTACAAAGATCCCTAACACCCTCTATTTATAGTGTTAGAGGTTTCTTAATTCCACACTTTCCTAATTCCTACCAATAACTAATTAAGAAACAAATACTACTAGGAAACAACTTTAAACTTAAGAAACAAAATATATTAAGAAACAAAACATATTAGAAAACTACTAATTAATAAAAGTTTAGTTTAATTTTCCAACAAATCCCCCTTTAAACTAAACTTTCCATATATGACCAATACCTTCAAGTTCACGTGCTTGAATTTCTTTTGAGATTTCTTTTGCAGTTTGGATCTTGTATTTGATCTTCTTCTTAATCTTCATCTTCGTCTTCATATGTAACTTGAGACGAATTTTGTAGTTCCACATCTTGAAATCTTCAAATATGTTTTCTGTTTCTTTTCCTTTAGCACAAAACTTCCACATACCAATATTCTCTTCTAATAGAGAATGACCAATGTAATTTCCAAAAATTATGAAATCATATTGTTCAACTTGAACAATATTTTCAATATCTTTTATCTTAACAATGTCACTTTCACCAGTTATATTTTTATCACCTTCAACCATGGATATGATTTCTTTTTCCTCTTCAAAATTGATGATTTCTACTTTTTCTTTATCAGTGATATCACCAATCTCACCCATCTCAATTTCATCATATAATTCATTCATGTCCAACAATGTATCATCACACGAATATTTTTCACCAACATTGTCGATTTCTTTTTTCTCCTCAAATTCAACAACATGAATTTCTTGTTCTTTCTCTACCGAACGAATAATTTCTTCCTCTTCCTTAATTGAATCAACACTTCTTTCATCCACCACTTCCATAACATTATCATGATGATCAACATAATCTCCTTCCTTGAGATTTTCAGTTTCTAAAGTGGATCCAATACTTGAAGATGAAGAATCAACAGTTGGTTGTTGAACTTGCTCACTTTGGTGATCATTGTTTTCTTCCTCAATATAGGAAGACATGTGTGTTTGCCCAATTGATACTATTGGCTCTTTAAAAGACCAACTCGAAGCTCTTTGTTCATCAAAGACAAAATCTCTAATCACAATCACTTTTTTTGTATTTTCTGTTTGACCATCCAATTTTTCATTAATTCTTTGTTCAAATCGAATTAATGAACCCTTCAATTCTTCAATTGTTAATGTTGCCAAATTCTTGGTCTCTATCACCAAGACTACAAAATACTCAAACTTCAAGGGCAGTGTGTTCAGAACTTTTTCAACAAATACTTCATCAGTTAAGATATGCCCATTTAACTCCATATCATCTTTAATTACTGACAGACGAGAAAAATACAACTCTATGGATTCTGTCTTCTCCATTGTGCAAAGCTCAAACTTTCGTTTCAACATCATCAAATTGTTTTGTTGAACTTTGTCAACACCTCTGTAGGTTTTCTCCAAGATATCCCATGCTTTCTTTGCACTTTTGGCCGTTGAAATTTTCCCAAATACTGACATATCAATTGCTTGATGAATTTGGGACAACGCCAAACTTTCCTCCTTCATTGCACTTGCATCAGCATCTTCGGATAATTCCGCTTCAATGTATTTGATCAAATCAAAGGTTTTCATATGGGTTTCCATCTGAATTCTCCAATAATTATAATTTTGTTTTCCCGTGAGTTTGGGAACAACACAAATTATAGTTCCTGTCATGGTTAATCAATAATAACCAAGCTTTGATACCAATTTGAAGGATCGAAATAACTACAAATCACAATAAGCAAAAATATATTTGGGAGGAGAGGAATTACAATCACAAAATCTCACATATGACACAACCGTCACACAACAATAGCATCCGTTAGTCTACGGAATTCTCAAAACCGCCGTATGGCTTTTTCACAACACCTCTTTGAGGTTTCTCTCTCCAACTCCTCACATTACAAAGATCCCTAACACCCTCTATTTATAGTGTTAGAGGTTTCTTAATTCCACACTTTCCTAATTCCTACCAATAACTAATTAAGAAACAAATACTACTAGGAAACAACTTTAAACTTAAGAAACAAAACATATTAAGAAACAAAACATATTAGGAAACTACTAATTAATAAAAGTTTAGTTTAATTTTCCAACATATACTATTTGGATGTCTAAACACTGCTGAAATGGAAAAGTGCAATTATTTTTTCCTTCTGCTTTCAAATGACATTTTCTCTATACATTATGTAGCGGGTCATGATTTCAGCAAAACAGATTTTGGCCCTCATACAGTTATTTCATTTTATCAATTTAATTTGACACTTGTGTATTTCTTCCTTTGTATCAAAGAAAAATCAATCAATATTTTCAATAGTGCTTTTCACAAATGATAAAAATAATTATGTAGAATCGATTTTACTATTTACAAAACTTGGGTAGCAGAGCGTCAAGGCTGCAATTACTTTAAATGCACCAACTAATGGAGGATACGATCTTATTAATGATCATGAGATGGTGATCGATAGTTGAGTAAACAATGCAAAGGCTGTAAAAGGTTTTTGTCACCGTGAGATTTTGATATATTATTTAGATTTAGTATAAGTAGGTTAAAAAAAATTAAAATATTGCATGGATTATGTTTGAAACTTGTATTATTTGTGTTAATAATTATTTATTAAAGAGGAATATAAACTCTAACTAAGACATCTAGTTAAAATAAAAATTTAAATAGAATAAAACATGTATAGTTGGGATTTATGGGGATATTTATTAACTCCCATGGCATTGGTTCACAAAACACATTAACAACAACCACAACTTCAAAAACAATTGTATTTTATCTTATCATATTCTAATTATTTTAGTATTAAAATAATTAATTCAAAAAAAATTAGGAATTTAAAAATAAAATGATGCTATTTTCCATTGGAATATATATGTGTGTGTGTGTGTATGTGTGCGCATCAATTAATATTTATTGATTATAAGTAATTTCTCTCTTCAAATCTTGCCGTAAAGTTATTGTTTTGATTAATTACAAGTTCAATTTTTTTTTTGAAAAAATTAAACTCACAAAATTTTATTTTTCATCGTCAATTTTTCTTCCTTAAGAAAATTTAACTCCCATTTTTGTTATAGTTTATACACTATTAGAACTGAATTTTATGGACTATGGATTAGATAGGCAACACACATGCATTTAAAAAATCAAGACATATTCTATTAGCAGTTTGAAAATATATAGCCAATCTTTAAAAATAAAAAATATTCTTACAAACAAAGAATAACAAAAATAAATGACTAAAGCTACTTCTCCTTACAATTAATAACATACGCAAAAAATATTTAATTTATAAGGTTGTGGCATTTTCTATTCAAGAGAGACTCCTTTTAATTTATAAAATTGTGACACGTTCTACCCATGAAAGACACATTTAATTTATAAGATTGTGGTATGTTCCACTCACGAGAGACATTTTTCAATTTATAAGGTTCTGACACATTCTAACCATAAAAGACACCTTTTAAAGAACAAAGAGGTGAAACTCAGATGGTGTTCCCCTCCTCTTTAGATGTGTTCTCGACAACCTGAAGATTCTCCGGTCTCTATTTTTGGGGGTGGGAGTGTTTGGTCACTAGAGTTTCCATTTCCTCAACCTATTCAATTATGTTAGCCCTAAGATTGGTATAAGATTTTGTTATGAACTAACTGGACAAAGATGGATTTGAGTTTAAGCGACAAGAGACCTTTCGGCCAACTCTAGGTGAGGCTAGATCTTTTCTAAATTTATATCTTTATTTTTTTTCTTAATTTCTTCATGGGTTGAAATTAAGTCCCATTATGCACCCCAAATTAGTTATTGATCTTCAAATATGAAACCTTGTTTTTCCTCTATAGAGACTTGGCAAATGGAACAACAAAAAAAGACTAACACCTTTGTCTTCCTCAAATTGTCCATCATTTTACAAGCACTTAGCACATCTTGCTTTGTCATGACTAATGTTCCATTTCAATTTCAATCCTAAAATGGAAAATCCAAACAAGTCATACTCCTATGAAAGCACAATAAATATTGCATAATAACATTAAATAAAATGTATTTTTCTTTTTTTTTTGCTAAAAGAGAAAAATGAGAAAATCTTAAGTACCCACTGCTTAGTGGAAGCAACCATGTAAGAACTTTTTTCTTGTTTTGTTCTTCCTTTTAAAAGATAAAAGAATAAGATTTCTTGTAATCCATACCCAATAGCTCTAGGAACAAATGAAATAGGAAATAAGTAGAGTTAACAAATAAACGCTAAAATCTCTATACCCAACACTTAAAAATATGCTAATACAACAGTTTAATTAAAAGTTGTAAGCTCTAAAAGATTTTGAATGACAATTTATAACTCTTTACTCATGCAAGTTCTATAAAAAGAAATACAAAAATTTACAAAGGAAATGGTGATACTAGTAGAATATGTACAACTCTAATAAATTATTAAATCGATATATAGAAATAAAAAACCAAAAATGAATTCATCATAGTGTGTACTTGGACAAGTCAAAATAACTTTTCAGCCATTATCATCACTAGATTTGAGAATTGAACATTTCTTTATCTTGCTCTATAATAATATAAGAAGGGTTTTAGGATTTTATGAGAGAGCAATCTCATGAAAATGTTGTTTATATCAAGATTGTTTGTAGTATTGTTTATTTCTTTTATCAAAAAACAATTTATGGTTGGTGTTAGATTGCTCAAATTTATTTTAAATTCAATAATCTTCCTAATAAGCTGATAACTATTTTGTCAAAAAAAATTAGAATTGAAACATATGTCATTTGTATTAATAATAGGCTATTTCAGAAAAATGGAATAAGATTGATTTTACTGCCCACTTTGATAATTTTAAATGTCATGGCATTAGCTCATGAAAATAAAAAATAAATATACATGTAATGCTTTAGAAAACTAATAGAGTGTTTTGTTCTATCTCTTACCTTAAAATTGTGTACAACATAATTCCGTTACAATTTAGAAGGAAATAAATTAATGAGAGGCTAACTTCTAACTTAAAATATACCTTCAAATCTTTGATCTCCACTTTGCAAATGGAAGGCCAATTGGGGACTTTGGATCTTCTATATCATTTGGTTTATCAGTATGTGTACACTCTCTATAAAGTTGACACGTGTGTTTTTAGAAAAAATTAAAATCCTATCAAGTAAATAGTAAATTCTAAGGGATAAGTGATTATATATGTGTGTCAAAATCTTATGAAATGTTATAGGAAGTGATATACAAAAGTGATACAGAAGATCCATCAGCACAAATAAAAGAAGGTCAATTGCCTTGTATCATTTTTGGAGTTTCATTTAGAATGTGTACGTATTGTTCTAGCCTTTCTGACGAGACAATTGAGTCTTTTAGCGTGCTCTACAAAGTGTCGGAACAAACAAGGTATATGTTAATTGAAAGAGCATATGATAAAGGTATGCCAATATATCCAATGGTGGAACCAGATACTGGATAAAGCACTCATATGAAGAAAAGTTATAAAAGGATGGGCTTCTATTTTAGTCAAAATATGGGATCTTGAACCTTTTACTCCAACCTTCAATGTCATTGATATTTAGGGGCGGAACTAGAAAATTTTTTTATTGGGGGCTCACTTAAAAATAATTTTTTTGCGCGATTAAATAAATTATTTAATAATTAGTAAATTCAACTAAATTAATAAATTTTTTAATTTTTTATAAATAATGTAGAATTTTTTAAATTTTGGGTATCATAAATGTTACAAGGGTCATTCTCCTGTAACACCGTCTCATATTATAGATTTGTGTATAAATTTCACTTTAGCGTATAAAGTATAAAAAATTAGCGTATTAGCGTATAAAGTATCAAATATTAGCATATAACATATAAAAAATTAGCATATTAGCGTACTTTTATAATTCGCATATCATGTCGCATATATGAGACGGTTTCACAAGAGTTTTTGTAATATTACAATCTACATGTCACTTATGTAAAATTTTTTAAGAATATGAATTTTAGGGTGTAGAAGAGTTTTTTAAGAATATAATTTTTATAACAACAATGATAAAATAAATAATTATTCAAACCGCTAAAATCCATATGAAATAATATATTTTTTCAACAAGGAAAATAAACAATAACAAAAATCAAAATCAAATTATGCCCAACAACTTAAAGAACTAAACTATATTATTGGACTAAAAATCTCATGAAAAACACATGAATTTTTCAGTTTGGAATGTTTTTTAATTTGTTAAATGTTTGAAAAACTTGTTGGGGGCTAAATTAATTATTTGGCCAAATTTAGATTGAATTTTAATTTTTCTAACATGCTTGGTTGATTTATGGAACTTAATGGGGGCTGGAGACCACACCAGCCCCCACCTGGTTCCGCTAATGATATTTAAAGTTTCTTTTTTGCTAAAGAATTAGTCCCTTTAATTTGTTAAACTAATAATTCTAACTTATTACAATATTTATAACTAATAATTCTAACTTATGATGCATACATAGATTATACGTACAATGCAAAATACATCATTGAGATAAACTACTCCAATAGATCACAAAATATTTACTTTTATAAATGTTGTAAACCATTATATGGCTCTTGAAAAATTATTATTTATTTGTCTTTATTTCAAATCTTAGAATGAGTTACACGACAAAATAATATCGTAATAAAGATGCAATCAATCTCAAAATTACTATTAATTACATCTTAGCTGAAGTTTCCACAAGGATTGACATATTTTACGTATCTTATTTTTTAACTCAATTCTCATTGTTATATGTATATAAATATATATTGTTTATAAAAAAAATGCATTGGATAACATTCTCGCATCGAGATACACCAATACATAATTAATTATTTGTAATTGTTTTAAGGATAACTCGATCACGAAAATAAGAATTTTATTTCCAATGTTATCATGTTATGTGAATCTAAATATAGTACAAAATATAACTTTATTTTCAATGATACATAAAAAATTCTAATGTAAAATCTTTTACTATCAAGTGCTCAATAATTGTTTTTCGAAATAAACAACAAAGAGATTAAGAAAATACAATAAGCAATTATCATATTTATATATAAAATATTAAAAAAATGTAATTTGAACTTAAATTTAAAATATATTTCAAAAAGTAAACAAATATAATATAAAATTAAGACATTCTTTTTAAATTCTTGTAAAACAAATTAATAGATGTGTTCTATATGAACCAATGTTATGAGAGTCAATAAATGTCTCCAGAAATCTTAACTATGCATGTTTTTATTCTATTTAATTTTCATTTCAACTATATACATTGAAAAGAGATTATATTCCTCTATAATGAATAATCTATTAACACAAATAATACAAATTTCAAATATAATCCATGCAAAATTTTAAATTTTTTCCCATTTGGTCAGTAAACTTTTTCTTCATTTTTCTTTTTTCAAAAAATTATAATAAGTCTATTAGGAAGGTAATTAATTTTATAATAAATTTGACCAACCTCTACCCACCTACCATACATAAATATTTTTACCCAAAAAGAATGAATAACAGTACAAATAACCTCTATATAAATAATATTTTCTTGACAGTGCTCTCTCATTAAACATTTATACACTTCACAATTATAAACTAAGGAGATGAAGAATTGTTCTAATCTCGAATCCAGTATTGATTTTGAGGATGATGATTATGAATCCCTTCTTGATTTTTCATCTCGATCGATTTAATAATCTACCAGAGTAAAAATTCTATTATGATAATCTATTTCACTATTTTTTTGTCAACTTTCATAGTTTCTATATATTTTTATATAACTTGCATGAATGTAAATTAGAAATTTTTGTTCACAATGGTTTAGTACTTACAAATTTTAAAATTTTTATATTTGTAGATTTTGATAATTTGAACTACTGTTAAAAAAGCATACCACTTGATTGCAACAGTAGCAGAAAATTTCAGAGTCTGATTTATAACTTGTAGCAGGTTGTTGTTCCACAAGAAATAATTAATAGGTAAGAATCAATTCTAAATAAGTGATACTAAAATTATATTAAGTTTTGAGATTCTAAATTGAAATTGAAATACTATTTGGATGTCTAAACAATGCTGAAATGGAAAAGTGCAATTATTTTTTCCTTTTGTTTTCAAATGATATTTTCTCTATACATTATGCAGGGGTCATGATTTCAACAAAGAAGATTTTGGCCCTCGTACCATTATTCCTTTTTATCAATTTAATTTGGCACTTGTGTATTTCTTCCTTTGTATTAAAGAAAAATCAATCAATATTTACATTAGTGTCTTTTACAAATGATAAAAATAATTATGTAGAATCGATTTTACTGTTTACAAAATTTGGGTAGCGGAGCATCAAGATTGCAATTAGTTCAAATGCACCAGCTGTGACCGTGATAATGGAGGAGACAATCTTATTAATGATGATGAGTTGGTGATCGATAGTTGAATAGACAATGCGAGGACTGTAAAGGTTACAGCCACTCTGTGAGATTTTGATATATTATGTAGATTTATAGTATGAGTAGGTTACATAGTGGTTTGAAATGAAAATATTTTGTATCTATTTTGGGCCTTTAGCTCATTGTAATGGAAATTACTTTTGGTTATTTTTCTATTTTTATTTTTAATGCCTATTTTTCTATTTTGAATTAATTATTTTAATACTAGAATAATTAGAATATGACATGAAAAAATACAATTGTTTTTGAAGTTGTGGTTGCTGTTAATATGTTTTATGAACCAATGCCATGGGGGTCAATAAATGTCCACATAAATCATAACTATACATGTTTTTATTCTATTTAAAATTTTATTTTAACTAGATATCTTAATTAGACCTTATATTCCTCTATAATGAATAATCCATTAACACAAATAATACAAGTTTCAAACATAATCCTTGCTAAATTTTAATTTTTTTCGCATTTAGTCAGTAGACTTTTTCTTCTATTTTCTTTTTTCAAAAAATTATAGTAAGTCTATTAGGAAGGTAATTAAGTTTACAATAAATTTGATTTACCTCTACCCTCCTACCATGTATTAATATTTTTAACCAAAAAGAATGAATAGCACTACAAATAACCTCTATATAAACAACATTTTCTTGACATAGCTCTCTCATTAAACATTTCAATTCTTCAAAATTATAAAGTAAGAAGATGAAGATATTTTTTAATCTCGAATCTAGTGATGATGTGAGGATGACCATAATGAATCCTTTCTTGATTTTTCACCTTTATAGACTTAATAATCTATTAGAGTAAAAATTCTATTATGACAATCTATTTTACTAGTTTTTTTGTCAACATTTACCATTTCCATTTTTATATACTTTTTATATAACTTACATGAGTGTGAAATTAGAAATTTCCATTCACATTATTTAGTACTTACGAAATTTTGAAACTTTTATATGTGAAAATTTTAATAATTTAAACCACTGTTAAAAAGCATATCGCTTGATTGTAACAGTAGCAAAAAATTTAGAGCTTGATTTATAGCTCGTAGCAAGTTGTTGTTCCACAATAAGTAATTATATTATTGGTAAGAATCAATTTTAAATAAGCGATAGTCAAATTATACTCAGTTTTGTGATTCTAGACTGAAATTGGAATAGTTTTTGGATGTTTAAAAATTGATGAAATGAAAAAATGCTACTATTTTCTTCTTCTACTATCAAATGACATTTTTTATATACATTAATATATGCAGGGGTCATGATTTTAGAAAAGTAGATTTTGGTCATTGTATAGTTATTCCTTTTTATAAAGTCAATTTGACACTTGTGTATTTCCTATTTTGTATCAAAGGAAAATCAATCAATATTAAAGTAGTGTTTTTGACAAATATTGAAAATAATTATGTAGAATCAATTTTAATGGATACAAAACTTGCGTAGCGGAGCATTAAGCAACAATTAGTTCAAACGCACTGGCAGCGGTGACAAAAGAGACGATCCTATTAATGATGATGAGATGGTGGTCGATACTTAAGTAGACGATGCGAGTACTGTGAAGGTAATTGTAAACGTGAGGTTTTGACACATTGTCTAGATTTAGTACGAGTAGGTTATGAAATTTTTTGTACTTGTTTTGGGACTTTTGTCCACTGTAATGGAAATTAGTTTTTGTTATCTTTTATTTTTAATTTTTTTTTTCAATTCAATTAATTGTTTTAATACTTGAATGATTAGAATATAAGAAGTAAAAAAATACAATTGTTTATTGAAGGTGTGGTTGTTATTGATGTGTTCTATGAACTAGTGCCATGAGAGTTAATAAATATCCTTATAAAACCTAACTATACATGTTTGTATTGTATTTAAAATTTTATTTTAACTTGATATATTAATTACAGCTTATACTAATCTATAATGAATAATTTATTAACATAAATTGTTATGCAAAATGAAGAAAAAATCTATAATAAGCCTATTAAGAAGGTAATTAAGTTTACAATAAATTTGACCAACCTACACCCACCTAGCATGCATAAATATTTTTACCTAAAAAGAATGAATAACACTACAAATAATCTCTATATAAATAATTTTTTCTTGGCATTACTCTCTCATCAAACATTTAAACTATTCACATTATAAAGCAAGAAAATGAAGAAATGTTCTAATCTCGAATCTAGTGATGATAGTCTTGATGATGATGATAAATTATGATACGAATGGCCTTAGATTTGAGTCCTAAACCACACGAACACCCTCACCTTTGGACCGGTTGTTCCACCAAAAACACGAACTCAACAAGAATCAACTCAATGAAGCGGAATAGAAACAACAAAAATGAAAGATATTGAACGGCAGATTTAATTAACTAATCAAATCCAACACGTTATAACAAATTGATTCTAGTTCAACCTATGTAAATCAAGAGTTGAATTAAACCAGTTTGACATGTTCTTTAAATCAAGAACGGGTAAGTTTTCTTTAAGATCCTAGCTTAAAGATCACGGTTCTTATGAAACTTCAACTTAAATCAATTGAAGAAATCACGTTTTCCCACAAGCTTTTCACAGCTGCAAGAGGTAATTTAGCAAGGCTAAAAATCATTAAAATTCAACTTTCAAAAACGTTTTACAATGGCCCTCCTTTTATAGGAAATAATTTGGCCAAAAGGAAACTAAAACAAACCCTAACAAGAAGTCAATTCCGAATTGGATTGGACTTCCCTAACCAACTCCAACTTTAGGAAACTTTCCAAATTGGAATAGGAAACTAATAACTAACGTACTTTCCTAAAATAATTACATCTCCTAAAAAGTAGGAGATTACTTTCCTAAACGAATTTAGTTTCCTAAATCCATTACTTGCCATTATCATGCAAGATAATTGGGCCAAGTAATTAACTTATTTAAAACACGAATTAATTAAAGCCCATTTAAGAGTTCGGACTTAATTAATTAAAACACATAAATCCTATGAATTAAAAAGGTAATGGCGTGATCCATTGAAGGCAAAGCCCAAGCACGCCATCTTGGTCTTCAAAAAGGTCCATGAACTTCGCGACGGTAATCTGTCAGATTCACGTCACTCAAATGTGTATGCTCGTTTGACGATGATAACGTCCGAATCTCGTAAAACGTAAAACATAAACATTGTACCTCTATCTCTTATCGTTCCAGGGGTTCTTGAATCACCAAATTACGAGTTATATCGAAAGAGATATGTTAAGAATACCAAACTATTGCAGAAACTTTCAGCATTCAAAATTTGTCTTTGACACCTTGGACGTGGACACGGCTCATTCTCATCAAATTCTTTCTTGATTTTTTATCTATGGGAGTGAATAAATATCCCCATAAATCCTAACTATTCATGTTTTTATTGTATTAAATTTATATTTTAACTGGATATATTAAGTAGAGCTTATACTACTCTAAAATGAATAATCTATTAACACAAATTTTCATGCAAAATTTTAATTTGTTTCCCATTTGGTAACTAGACTTTCTTACTTTTCTTTTCTCAAAAAAAAAAACTATAATAAGCCTATTAGAAAAGTAATTAAGTTTACAATAAATTTGATCAAACTTCCACCCACCTATCATGCATAAATATTTTTACTCAAAAAGATTGAATAACACTGCAAATAAATATTATATAAACAATATTTTCTTGACATTGCTCTCTCATTAAACATTTAAACTCTTCAAAATTATAAATCAAGAAGTTGAAGAAATGTTTTAATCTCGAATCTAGTGATGATTGTGAGGATGACCATGATAAATCCTTTCTTGATTTTTCACCTTTATCGATTTAATAATCTATCAAAGTAAAAATTCAATTTTGACGAACTATTTTACTAGTTTTTTTTGTCAACATTTACCATTTTTTTACATTTTTATATATAACTTACATGAGTTTAAAATTAGAAATTTTTATTCATAATGATTTAGCACTTATAGAATTTAAAAATTTTTATGTAGGCATATTTTTTTATAATTTAAACTACTTTTAACAAGCATACCACTTGATTGTAACAGCAGTAGAAAATTTTGAATCCTTATTTATTGTCCGTCGAAAGTTATTGTTCCACAAAAAGTAATTAATATGTAAGAATCAATACTAAATAAGTGATACCCAAATTATACTCATTTTTTAGAGTCTAAACTGGAATTGGAATAGCATTTGGATGTTTAAAAATTGCTGAAATGGAAAAATGCTACTATTTTTTCTTATACTCTTAGATGACATTTTATATATACATTAATATATGCAGGGGTCATGATTTTAGAAAAGTAAATTTTTACCATCATATGGTTATTCCTTTTTATTAGTTAATTTGAAACTTGGATGTTTCTTCCTTTGTATCAAAGGAAAATCAATTAATATTTACAGTAGTGTTTTTCGACAAATAATGAAAATAATTATACAGAATCGATTTTACTGTTTACAAAACTTGGGTAGCTGAGCATCAAGACAACAATTAGTTCAAATGCACCAATTACAGTAACAAAGGAGACGATCATATTAATGATAATGAGATGGTAGTTAATAGTTGAGTAGACGATGTGAGAACTGTGAATTAACTATAATCACGAGGCTATGATATATTGTTTAGATTTAGTACACAAATGTTACGTAGTGGATTGGAAATGAAAATTGTTTGTACTTATTTTGGGCCTTTTGCTCATTGTAATGGAAATTATTTTTGGTTATTTTTCTAATTTTTATTTTTTAATTCCTAATTTTTTTCATTTAAATTAATATTTTTTTTAATGCTTGAATTATTAGAATACGAGAAGAAAAAATACAATTATTTCATGAAATTGTGGTTATTGTTGGTGTGTTCTATGAACCAATGTTATGGTAGCCAATAAATGTTCCCATAATCCTAACTATACATGTTTTAATTCTATTTAAATTTTTATTTTAACCATATACATTATATAGAGCTTATACTTCTCTAAAATGAATATTCTATTAACACAAATAATACAAGTTTGAAGCATAATCCATGAAAAATAAAAAATATTTCTTATTTTGTCACTAGACTTCTTCTTACATTTCTTAATTTTCTCCTTTGCTGAGTAATCTTATAGAGAAAAATCAAAGTGGATTCATAAAATGAAGACTAATAATAAACAATTTTCTTCTAACTAATGAAGTGATCTCAAGCATGGAAATGAAATGTTGCCCTAAAACTAGACATAAAGAAAATATATGATAGAGTTAATTGGATCTACCTTTTGCAAGTAACGAGAGCTATGAGATTTGGAGAAATATGGATTGACCTTATTTAGAAACTTATCTCCAATGTATGGTTTTTTATTCTTATAGATAGTTCTTCACATAACTTTTTAAATCCTCTATAGGAATTAGGCAAGGCGACCCCTTGTCTCCTTTACTTTTTGTTTTAGGTGCAAAATTCTTAGCAAGACCTTTAAATCAAATGAATAAAGAATATCCTTACCATGGTTTCTTCCACCTTTTAGGATGCCCTAGGATCACCTCTTTATCCTATGCGGATGACATCCTTGTTTTTACCTCAGCACACCCAAAAACCTTTAAAAAAATCATGAAAAAATTGAAATAAAATGAAGAAATCTTAGGAAGAAAATAAATCCTAACAAGAGTTGCTACCTAATTCATCACTTTCTACCTAGGGATAGAAAACATAGTCCAATTTATGACTATAAATTGAATAGGAGTCCTTTTGGCTAGGTCCAAAAGATCTACGCACTTTTCTCAAGGATCTTTCCTCCTAAAATACTTAGACATTCTCCTACATTATGGTAGAAATAAGGCATGCTTCTATGCATAATTAATTGAGAAAATAAGATTCAAAATGTTTTCTCGACAACCAAAAACCCTGAGCATTAGTGGTAAAATCACACTTGTGAGAATTATACATTTGTCTATGACTATATATATACTTACTTATTGCTTGTTGTCCACCAAAGAAAATCTTATATCTTATATCTTATGAAAGAAATTTTAACAAATTTCTTTTGGAGGAGGAGGATAATCATAATAGATGCCATTGAATTAAATGGAAGGAGGTATACTTCTCTATAAATGAGGGTGACCTTGATTTTAGAGCCTTAGAAGACATAATTAAAGTGCAATCCATCAGAATATGGTGGAGATTTAAAGAACAAGAAACATTATAGGTAAAATTCATAAAAGCTAGATACTATAAATCAAGTCATCTAATTGAATATACCCCTACCAAAACTGACTCAACAACCTAGAAGATAATGTTAAAGGTTGCTGAGGAATCTGAAAACCACATTGGCTTTATGATAAATAAAGGTGAATGTAATATATAGAATGATAATTGGATAGGAATTGAAACTATAGCTAAAACCTTTTTAATAAAGGGGAACATAGAATGAACCATAGAATTTTTGAATTCATCTCAGATGGCCAATGTAACGTAACAGTGAGAAACTAATGCAACTCATCCCTTTAGAAGGGCTCAAATGTATACTTGAACAACTTGTCCCTTCCACTAACAATAAGGACCTGATGTTATGGATGCCAAACAATAATGGAGTTTTTAGTATTTCATTAGCCTTTCATTAAGTTAGACGAAGAAATTATTCCCTCCTTTAACACAATACTTTTGGAATTTCAAACATCCTATTAAAATCTCATTTTTCATGCTAAAACTACTAAAAAAAGAATTCCATTAGGGAACAAGTTGCACAAATTCAATTTTCATGGGCCTTTTAACTATTTTTGATGTTATGCACATGAGGAATACACTTATTATTTATTTGCTAAATGCAAGAGTATCGAAAGGGTTAGTAATTTCTTTGGGGCAAAAGTTTGTATTCACTAATTTTCTAACTTTCTAAAGACCACACTTCTCTCTTGGTAGAAAACAAAAACAAAAAATAGAGCGTCTACAAAAACAAAAAATAGGATCTACAGGGCTAGAGAGAATAGGATGGTTGCATGAGGAGAGTCGGGGGAAATGAGGGAAGAACTAAGGCAGCTTTTGTCTATTACTTTCAGAGACAACTACTGGAGAGGGGCTTTAAAGAAATGCTCTCTGTTATGGTATCGTTGGAGGCTTGCTTTGGGACAGAACTTAGGAACCTGGATAGTGGAATGTGTACTGATTGAAGCCAGCGGATGTATCTAGAGATTGGCGATTTTGGTCCTAGTGAAGTCTATGTGATAGAGCTATAGCGTTATTTGTCTTTTGCCCCTATTATTTGCAAAGGCGGAAAGTGTGAAGGGGTAGAACGATTGATGAGCTGGACTGTTTTTTTGCATAGTTACTGGATGTGGAGGTCATTGGTCCTAGGCTTCTTAGGGCAGAAATGAGAGGCAGCTACTTTCCTCTTCTTATCTTTTGGAAAGGCGGACAATGGCGAAGGAGAAATTAGTTTTGTCCTGGTAGTGTTTGACTTGAGAAGCCCCTGGATTTGAGAACATGTGTGTGGCTTGTGTGAGCACGAATGGATTTAATGGTGGACATTAGATAAACTGGTAACGAGGTCCATGATAACCCAGTGTATAATTCTTTCATGTATTCTGCAAATCACTCATATACTTGGTAAGATAATTTGGCCTTGTCGTCTTTTGGTGGACGTCATTGGCTAAGTAGAACCTGGCTGGATAGTAGCACTCAGTTTCATTATTGAACTTGGGTGCCTTTTTGGAGCTGTGCTAATATTGTAAAGTAATATTGGCTCTACATTTACTGATTAACAAAATCGTTTAGGCTATAATGAGAGGGAAATAGAGCTTATCTACTGGATCCTCCAAGTAGACTGTCTCTATTTTCCTTACATTTATTGAGATAGATTTTTATGTAATGGAGTAGTATTCCAGATTTATTCCATCTGCTTTGTAACAGTGTGAACGGGTATAGCAGACACTGTATTTTGCTTTTATCTATCTATATATATATCTTTATGAAAACAAATTATTTACCTTCGATTATTTACTAGTTTATGTGGAAAGCTTGAATGCATGTTTCTTCAACAATGAGTGCATATCCTATGAAATGATAAAATAGAATATTTTTGTGGAGATAAAAATCTATCATGTTTACGAAATTCTCCAAACACAATTTCCACACACATAAATGGGAGGATTTCTGGTCATCAACCCAAGTTCATCATAGGAGGACAATTATAAAAATTATTAAGTGGCATCCACCTAATTATCCAAACTATAAACTGAACATAGCTTGTCAAATATCTACAAATTCTGGAATGGGAGGGGGAATTGTAAGGGATCTTTAGGTGGATTAATTTATTGTCGCTTTTAACTTTCAATGCATTTCTTTGGTTGCAAAAGTACAAGTTAAGATTGAAGCCTTACTTAAAGGGATGGAAATAATAAATGAAAGATTGAAGATTAACCCTATTGAAACCTCCTCAAATGAGCTTTCTAAAAGAACTGTTGTGCATAGCAAATTAGATTAGAGAATCTTCAAACTTATTCAAAGGTCAGAAGGGCTCCTATCATCCCTTTTAATCCAAAAAATCCATAAGAAAGCAAATTCAGTTGTAATCCTATAATCCAAGCTAGAACAACAAAACTAGCAGTGGAAGAAGCTTGATAAGATACATGAGACCATTAAAAAAGCCATCTGAATGGACTACTTATGAATTCCTATTATGAAGAGGTTATTTTACAACTGATTAGTATATATTTTGATTGGTAAATTAAATTAAGTGCAATGGCTCTGATATGGATAGGATTGAAATTTTGTTGATCTTTTTGTTACGACTGACTTATAACTTTTAATATTTCTCAACTAATTTTATGGCAACATCATTCTTGGATTCCTTGTATTTTTGACATCACTCTTAGTAAATACTATCCTATGTTTAGGGAGTCTTTTGATGCAGGGAGTAGGGTTTGACCTTCAATATATGCGTGTGTGTTATAGTGTAGGCCAAACTTTTCACATTTCTACTTGTTAAGGAGTTAGTATTCCTTGATTACTGCTTTTAGTAGGGGTATGTGGAGAGGGAGATTGGATTAATAGGGCTGATTTTGGTGGCAACCATATTATCCTTTAATCTCTCTCTCTCTCTCCCCAACTATTCCCTTGTTTGATTCATGTTCAAGGAGTTTTGTTGTATTGGATGAAAAGTGAAGTATGATTGTAATATGGCTGTTTTTAGCCTGTATTATATCAGTTATACTACCTCTCATATTTTCCTTTTTCATATTTTTGTGTAAGAGAGGAGTTCTCCTTTTTTTTAACTACTTTTAGAATTGGTTAAGGAGTTAGTCTCCTTAGTTAGTGAGTATATTGTTATTCATAGTTTCCTTTCTTATTCTTTTATCTTATAAGTTTGATGTAAAGTTTCAAACTTTTTATTTTTCATTCTTTTAACTTTTGTGGGATGAAAAATTTTGATGGCTGAATTTAAGTGAAATATCAACTATTTCTTGAGAATTATCTTACTCAGAAGATGCATAAAAGTTTTTAAGCAGGGTGAATTTTTCTTTCTTTTTTCTTAGTGTTAGATTTTTGTGAGATCTCACCGAGATTGTTTATATAATCATGGAGAAGCAGAAAAGTTTTAGGCTTGAAAGAATGGGAAAAAAAGGAAGAAGATGATTACAAGATTATATTTGTATTTTTCTTATTATTGTATGCATTAAAAATTTTCAATATTCACGTGCCATTATCTCGAAAATCTATTATAAGTTAAGAGATTAGTTAATTTTGCAAAAAAAAAAAAAATCATACGATAAGGGATAACTTGCAAGTTTTTAAACTCAGAAAAACCCATGTGTACCCGTCACATGTATGCGACGTGATTAATGATGCGTTCCCACGTGTATGTATAATGCACTTCACGTATAAAGTATTACGATTGGCGTATAATGTATGAAGTATGAGTTGTGAAGACATTATGATTGGCGTATGAAGTATTAAAAAATATGAAGAAATATGAAGGCATTATAATTGGTGTATAACATATGAAGTATGGATAAGTATAAAGAAGTATGAAGACATTATGATTCGTGTGTAACGTATAACATATGAAGTATAAAGAAGTATTAAGGCATTATGATTGACGTATAACGTATGAAGTATAAAGAAGTATTAAGGTATTATGATATGCGTATAACGTATGAAGGCATTATAATTAGCTTATAAGGTATCCTTATAATATGAAAATTGATAAGTTTCTCTTTTAAATTATAAGAAGATAACTAGTAAGTTTCGTAAAACACGGTAAGGCATTTAGCAATTAACCGTGATTTAAAAGTAGTTTCCTAAAAATAAGCTTGGGTTCTATAGTATCTTGTATGCCTCAAACTTTCTTATCCACCTTTAAAAGATTTTCTTCCAATTGACTAATAAGACTTACATGTTAATATAGATAAAGTTTACAGAAATAAATTAGAACTTCCATATAATATCCTTTTTTAATTATAATTTTGGCATATCTTTCTTATTTATATAATCGTGTATTTGGACAAATAACATACTAATGAGGTATAGTACAAACCTTAAAATGTTAAACTCTCATTTAGATTAAGTTGAAAAACTGTGACAGGGAAAAAAATTATCAAACAATTATTTGTTCACTTTACTTGATCCGTTGAACAATTTTAAATATACAAATGGCAACATATAGTTAATCCAATTATTAATAGGTCTAATTAGAAATAGGGTGAAACCTACCAAAATGTTGGAACTCCCAGTTATTTATTTTACAATAGGTGCATATGAAATACATCATTCAAATAAAGATTAAAGTGACAAACATTTTGGCCCCCTTGTAACCTAGAAAAAACCCCTAAATTCTGATGTTTGATCCAACCATAAAATTTGGCACATTTAATTTAAAAAAAATTATCCAAATAGTTACTCACATTATGTAAAATAATTTATTTTGTCATATACATTAAAAATAATATATTTTAGCCATTGACATTTAAAAGACGCATTAATCTTCAACCAAACTCTATTAATTTTTTTAACAAAAAAAAATGAACACTCACATCACGTACCATTTAATGAAGGGGTAATTTATAAGTATTGTCATAAATGCTCCATGAATCTGATAAATTTTGAAAACAACGGGTTGACACCCAAGCCCTCTAAATTATATTAACAAGGACACGAACATATATATTAACAATCAATCCACTTTGCCATAGGATAGAGATTGGCATTTTGCCATGACATTGGTTCATAAAACATTTATTTCTCATATGAAAATGAAAAATAAATAGATTGATATAATAATTTATTTTCTATTTGGAATGTATTAAATTTTGACTCTATCCCATTTGTCGTTATATTTAATCTTATTAATGTTCTAACTTCTCTTTTTATTCTGTTAGTCTTTTTATTGTCAGCATTGAAGAAAATATTAATGAGCCTTAATATTAATGAATTTTATATGGACTTAAATTTCTAATTTATGCTAGCTTTTATTAATTCGAGCATAGAATTCAAAATAAAATTCTTAAATTTCATAGCCTTTTAGCAATTATATGTTAATGTACGTGCATGCTTCATCCACTATCTTCAATTTTTTAGAAAAACAATTAAATCATTAAGTAAAAGGATAATAAATGAAACAATGTGCATGCTTGTAGAGTTTCAAGAAGGAAACTTAGTTCCCATTTAATAAAATTGAAAACTAACTAAATTTAAATTTTGAAATTTAAAAGTAATAAGTTATTGAATTTATTAATTATATTTATTTGATAATCCAACTAATTTCACATTTAAAAATATAGTATGTGAAAATATGTAATGTACTAGAATTCATACCGTATATATAAATATTGATGTGTGAAAATATATGTACGATGTGTAAATATGTATAGTGTTAAATGTGTAAATACGTGCAGTGTTTGAAAATATATATAACATATGTAATTATATGTAGTGTGTGAAAATATGTGTAGTATAAGTAAATATGTGTAGTATATGAAAATGTGTGTAGATGTAAATATGTATAATGTATGAAAATATGTGTAGTGTGTTTAATTATGTATGAAAAGGAAAAAAAATTAAATATTGTTAATTATGTCATATTAAAAATATTTTAGAACTCTATAGTTGATCGAACTCTTAAATTAAGAAAACTATACTAGAATTTATCATTTAAAATTCTATCCTCATTTGGTCTATATTTTGAAATCCTCTCAATCCATTAAAATTTGCTATAAGTGTTTATTAAACAAATTTAATCAGTACAAATATAAATTAATTAATTTTCTAATTTGACTTACTTTATTAAACAAGTCCTCTGATAACATAGAATTGTTGATTAATCTAAGATTATATCTTTAAGACATTATTTGGTGAGTAATTAATCCCTCGAAAAAATGGTACGATGTAATTAATGGCGTACAAACATTATATATTAATCTTTTTTAATCTATTCACGATTTTATATCTCTATGAAGTTTGTATTGCGAATTAATATATATATATATATAGTAATTTACCCATATATATATATATATGTTATATCAACATTAAACATCAAATTAGTCTCTATGATATTTTATGGCTGGATTAACAAGTTAAAATATTAATACTTCAATAGGTACATAAAATTTTTTGAAAAAACGTTATAAAAAGCCTCTACATTTTTATCATCCCACAAATTAGAGGCAAAAGAAGAAAATGATGTTTGTTAGTTTTAGCAACAAAAACTCTCTTAATATTTCAAATTTAAAAGATTATATAGGCAGAAATCAAGTCAAACTATATATAAACCTTGTTAGAATTGAGGTTGTGTAAGTCCTACAGAAATCTTCTATACTATTAAGCGCGAGTTCTGGACATTTGCTGCCCTTATGTAACGGTTTCAAGTGTCAGTAGCCCCCCGATTTTGTTCCTTTCTGTGCCTGTACTCTTTGTAGGCCCTTTATTTTGCTGGTACCCTTCCTATTGCTTTTTGTGTGCTCTTGGTTTTTTTTGACCGCCTGTGCGCTAGGGTTGTGGGGGACCAGAATATTGGCCATATAAATATTCGTTTTCTTATTTGACCGCGCCACTTTCTATCGCTATCCTGCCTCTTGCCTTTTTGTTTCTTTGATGCCTGTTGTTTTCTTTGTTTTCCCTGTACTTTTCCCCTTATTCTACTGGTTTTCTATACTTGGGTGCTTATGTTTTGGCTTGTGCTTTGTCGCTTAAGCTTTTACTGTGTTTAAGCTTTGTTTTTTCTTTGCAAATACTGATTTGTGTGTTGGACGGGGAGTGAGGACTAGGGTTTTGGTGTATTGCTGCCTGTAGTCTAGTTTAATCGGTAATATTCTGGTTATCTTGGTGTTATTGGCTGGATTTCTTTGGGTTTCTTGGCAGATTTTTGGAACTTGGCTCTCTTGGAAAATCGGCATTCTTGCTTTGTTCTTGACTAGAAATCATCACTGATTGGAGCTGCTGATTGATAGACTATGTGCTACATAATTTTCAGTGATTTTTCAAAATTTTCGGGATTTTCTGAAAAAAACATTGGGCCATTTTTTAGTTAAATCCCGTTTGGGCAGTTTGCTCGAGTTACTGTAGCATGCAGGATTTGGCTTCTACTATATCAAGTTCACTTGGATTTCTTGGTGGCCTTCTTGGTGTTCTTGATTCTTATGAATGAGAGTAGGTTTCTTCAGTCTTTGTGGGTTTTATTTGCAACAAATAGACCAATTTGGACAGCTTGAATTGAGAAATAATTATTGGGCAGCTTGAAGGTCTAGTAGCTATCTTTATCTTGCCTAGGTCTATAGCTTGGAGAACTGCACTTGAGGTTGGTACTACTAACTACTTATATTATTTTGAAGTAGTCATCTGAAGATGTAGGGAAAAAGATGATGAATAGTGGTGTTTGATTCAAAAATCTGTCCAAAAAATTTGAATTTGATGTTTCCTTCCAAAAGTCAAATCTGTCCCAACCTGCTATCTTTCACATCTATGGGCCCGACCTCTTATGGCTCTCGTTGTATTTAGATTGGTATGGAAATATATACTCAGGTGGATGTAATATTTGAAGAAAGTAATGTCAAATATACTGTTAAAGCTTCAAAAAATATTTAACTTTTCTGCCATTGTCAGAGAGACCAAACTAAATGATGTGACTTGAACATAGCATCCCCAGATTTTGCTTCTTTTCTTATGTCTGCATCTATTTCAGAGGAGAGGAGATGCACCCAGCATAAGACTAATTCTTCATCCCACTTAAACATAAGGAGTCAATCAATAAAGCTTTCTAATGTCATAAATTCAAGTTCTTCGAGTACCTAATTCTATATATTGAGTTATAGAAACATTTCCATTGTCCAGTTCAGCACTATGTCACATGTAAAAGCAACAAGAACATCAAAACAGAACCATACATCGCAATAGAAGAACAAATAACTCACTGCTAAAAGTCTGGCATGATTTCCTAATAAAGGTCTGTCTATAATAGTAAACAATTGATGGCACAAAAAGGTTCAACAAAGCCCAAAATAGCGTCAAAATTTTTATGCTCGTTATTTCAACCACACTGAATCCAATCATGGTTGTTGAAGAACCAAATTCTTCTAAAACCCTTCAATTGCCATAAACAAAACAAAAATCCATAAAACACATTGGAATGAAGGAGATAGAACACTACAAAGAATTGTAAAACACAGCAAAGAATTGCAAACTTGTGTTGAAAACACAAATTGTAAAGCCACAAAAAGTGCAGGCAAATTTCTCTACTACCTTAGGCTTAAAATGTTGAACCTATACCAATAAAATAAATAACTTTAAACATCACCTGTACACTCCATAAATGCACATAAGGACTGAAACTTGAAACACTTTACCCAAGTGACTAGAACCCTATGCTACAAAAGCTATTAACATGCCTTCAATGAAATTTCATTTGTACAGTTCTATATATTAGTAGTACCCTACACTACAAAAGTTGTACCAATGCCAAGAACACTGCAAAAACTGCGACTTTCTGCAAATATTGCAATATATAAACCCACAAAAATTACAACCAAAATTGATAATAAGTTACGCTTAAAATGTTGCGCACTTATATCACCATTAATCTCCATAAACACATATCAAGATTGAAACTTGGAAAGAAAAAAAACCCTTAACCCAAGTTGAAAACTAGTACCCTATGCTGCAAAATCTGTACCAAGTCACCAACCACCCCCCCCAAAAGTAGGACCCTGCGTAACAAAAGTTGTACCAATGCCTAAAACACTGCAAAAACTGTGACTTTCGGCTAAAAGTGCAATTACAATCAAAATTTATAATACCTTGGGCTTAAAATGTTGCACTTATATCACCATTAATCTCCATAAACACATATCAAGATTGAAACTTGGAAGGATAAAAAACCCTAAACCCAAGTTGAAAACCAGTACCCTATGCTGCAAAAGCTGTACGAAGCCCCTTCACCGCTAAAAATAGTAGCACCCTACGCTACGAAAGTTGTACCTACCAGAATCTGGATAGATGAGATTGAACTCTACATCAAAATGGAGTTGAGAGAATCTGAGATAAATATAAACGGGCAAACAAGTCGGACAGGCAGTGTGTAGTTCGAAACAAGGCTTTCGGGTCACGAGAGTGAGTTTATCCGAATTGTTTTGGGTCGGATCCTTCTTCTTCACTTCTTCCTCCATTGTTAAATTTACGATTTTCCAGAACGTAAAGAGATGAGTTTGAATTGAAGTGAGGCGAAATTGCGTCCTTGAACCCTATTTTGGGTTTCAAAATTTGTTGGCTGACAAAGAAGATTGGGGAAGGGGCAACCCGTGCTGAAGTTTGGAGCTTTGGGCCTAATCCAAATAATTGGCCACTTTGCATTTAGCTCTATTGGGCCATAGAAATCTTGGAGTTTTTTTTGGACTCAATATATCTTCTCTTTATTACAAGGGTAAAATACACTCAACCTCTTTATATTATTGCTCCGTTCCACATTCACCCCTTGTAGTTATAATTACAAAAACTAAAACCCTTAATTTTCTAATTTAAAACTAACTAATATAATATATTAATTGACGTCAATTACTAAATGGAATTGAACACCCAATTTTAATCTAAGATAATAAAATGATAAAATTAACCTTAAAATAAAAAATTATAAAGTCAACATAAATAAACAACTCAAATATCAATTTGGAAAGCAGTGTGAAAAAAAAGTTATAATTTGCTGTCACTCTAACACATCCAATCTAGCCAAATCTTAATAAAGTTAGAAAAATAAAACTCACAAATAATCTTTGAAATCATATTTTTAAATGTCTAGCAAAAATCTATATAATCAAGAAAGGCAATCTTTTTGTAATGAGAGAAAGTTAGAGAGAAGGGCTCTCAACTCCCGACCTTGGAGTGGTTTTTCCTTCCATTACACTAACCTATCTTGAGCTTTTGTACTTGGAACACATTAACCACATTGCTATCATCTAGTCTAGTTTAATCGGTAATATTCTGGTTATCTTGGTGTTATTGGCTGGATTTCTTTGGGTTTCTTGGCAGATTTTTGGGACTTGGCTCTCTTGGAAAATCGGCATTCTTGTTTTGTTCTTGACTAGAAATCATCACTGATTGGAGCTGCTGATTGATAGACTATGTGCTACATAATTTTCAGTGATTTTTCAAAATTTTTGGGATTTTATGAAAAAAATTTTGGGCCATTTTTTGCTAAATCCCGTTTGGGCAGTTTGCTCGAGTTACTGTAGCATGCGGGATTTGGCTTCTACTATATCAAGTTCACTTGGATTTCTTGGTGGCCTTCTTGGTGTTCTTGATTCTTATGAATGAGAGTAGGTTTCTTCAGCTTTTGTGGGTTTTATTTGCAGCAAATAGACCAACTTGGACAGCTTGAATTGAGAAATAATTAGTGGGCAGCTTGAAGGTCTAGTAGCTATCTTTATCTTGCCTAGGTCTATAGCTTGGAGAACTGCACTTGAGGTTGGTGCTACTAACTACTTATATTATTTTGAAGTAGTCATGTGAAGATGTAGGGAAAAAGATGATGAATAGTGGTGTTTGATTCAAAAATCTGTCCAAAAAATTTGAATTTGGTGTTTCCTTCCAAAAGTCAAATCTGTCCCAACCTGCTGTCTTTCACATCTGTGGGCCCCACCTTTTATGGCTCTCGTTGTATTTAGGTTGGTATGGAAATATATACTCAGGTGGATGTAATATTTGAAGAAAGTAATGTCAAATATACTGTTAAAGCTTCAGAAAATATTTAACTTTTCTGCCATTGTCAGAGAGACCAAACTAAATGATGTGACTTGAACATAGCATCCACAGATTTTGCTTCTTTTCTTATGTCTGCATTTATTTCAGAGGAGAGGAGATGCACCCAGCATAAGACTGATTCTTCATCCCACTTAAGCATAAGGAGTCAATCAATAAAGCTTTCTAATGTCATAAATTCAAGTTCTTCGAGTACCTAATTCTATATATTGAGTTATAGAAACATTTCCATTGTCCAGTTCAGCACAATGTCACAAGTAAAAGCAACAAGAACATCAAAATAGAACCATACATCGCAATAGAAGAACAAATAACTCACTGCTAAAAGTCTGGCATGATTTCCTAATAAAGGTCTGTCTATAATAGTAAACAAATGATGGCACAAAAAGGTTCAACAAAGCCCACAATAGCGTCAAAATTTTTATGCTCGTTATTTCAACCACACTGAATCCAATCATGGTTGTCCAAGAACCAAATTCTACTAAAACCATTCAATTGCCATAAACAGAACAAAAATCCATAAAACACATTGGAATGCGGGAGATAGAACACTACAAAGAATTGTAAAACACAGCAAAGAATTGCAAACTTGTGTTGAAAACACAATTTGTAAAGCCACAAAAAGTGCAGGCAAATTTCTCTACTACCTTAAGCTTAAAATGTTGAACCTATAACCATAAAATAAATAACTTTAAACATCACCCGTACACTCCATAAATGCACATAAGGACTGAAACTTGAAACACTTTACCCAAGTGACTAGAACCCTATGCTACAAAAGCTATTAACATGCCTTCTATGAAATTTCATTTCTACAGTTCTATATATTAGTAGTACCCTACACTACAAAAGTTGTACCAACGCCTAGAACGCTGCAAAAACTGCAACTTTCTGCAAATATTGCAATATATAAACCCACACAAATTACAACCAAAATTGATAATAAGTTACGCTTAAAATGTTGCACTTATATCACCATTAATCTCCATAAACACATATCAACATTGAAACTTGGAAAGAAAAAAAACCCTTAACCCAAGTTGAAAACCATTACCCTATGCTGCAAAATCTGTACCAAGCCACCAACCCCCCCTCCCCTTTCAAAAAAAAGTAGGGCCCTGCGCAACAAAACTTGTACCAATGCCTAAAACAGTGCAAAAACAGTGACTTTCGGCTAAAAGTGCAATTACAATCAAAATTTATAATACCTTAGGCTTAAATTGTTGCACTTATATCACCATTAATCTCCATAAACACATATCAAGATTGAAACTTGGAAGGATAAAAAACCCTAAACCCAAGTTGAAAACCAGTACCCTATGCTGCAAAAGCTGTACGAATCCCCGTCACCGCTAAAAATAGTAGCACCCTACGCTACGAAAGTTGTACCTACCAGAATCTGGATAGATGAGATTGAACTCTACGTCAAAACGGAGTTGAGAGAATCTGAGATAAATATAAACGGGCAAACAAGCCGGACAGGCTGTGGGTAGTCCGAAACAGGGCTTTCGGGTAACGAGAGTGAGTTTATCCGAATTGTTTTGGGTCTGATCCTTCTTCTTCACTTCTTCCTCCATTGTTAAATTTACGATTTTCCAGAACGTAAAGAGATGAGTTTGAATTGAAGTGAGGCGAAATTGCGTCCTTGAACCATATTTAGGGTTTCAAAATTTGTTGGCTGACAAAGAAGATTGGGGAAGGGGCAACCCGTGCTGAAGTTGGGAGGTTTGGGCCTAATCCAAATAATTGGCCCACTTTGCATTTCGCTCTATTGGGCCATAGAAATCTTGGAGTTTTTTTTGGGTTCAATATATCTTCTCTTTATTACCAGGGTAAAATACACTCAACCTCTTTGTATTATTGTTCCGTTCCACATTCACCCCTTTTAGTTATAATTACAAAAACTAAAACCCTTAATTTTCTAATTTAAAACTAACTAATATAATATATTAATTGACGTCAATTACTAAATGGAATTGAACACCCAATTTTAATCTAAGATAATAAAATGATAAAATTAACCTTAAAATAAAAAATTATAAAGTCAACATAAATAAACAACTCAAATATCAATTTGGAAAGCAGTGTGAAAAAAAAAGTTATAATTTGCTGTCACTCTAACACATCCAATCTAGCCAAATCTTAATAAAGTTAGAAAAATAAAACTCACAAATAATCTTTGAAATCATATTTTTAAATGTCTAGCAAAAATCTGTATAATCAAGAAAGGCAATCTTTTTGTAGTGAGAGGAAGTTAGAGAGAATGGCTCTCAACTCCCGACCTTGGAGTGGTTTTTCCTTCCATTACGCTAACCTATCTTGAGCTTTTGTACTTGGAACACATTAACCACGTTGCTATCATTTAGTTTAGTTTAATCGGTAATATTCTGGTTATCTTGGTGTTATTGGCTGGATTTCTTTGGGTTTCTTGGCAGATTTTTGGTACTTGGCTCTCTTGGAAAATCGGCATTCTTGCTTTGTTCTTGACTAGAAATCATCACTGATTGATAGACTATGTGCTACATAATTTTCAGTGATTTTTCAAAATTTTTTGGATTTTCTGAAAAACATTTTGGGCCATTTTTTAGCTAAATCCCGTTTGGGCAGTTTGCTCGAGTTACTGTAGCATGCGGGATTTGGCTTCTACTATATCAAGTTCACTTGGATTTCTTGGTGGCCTTCTTGGTGTTCTTGATTCTTATGAATGAGAGTAGGTTTCTTCAGCCTTTGTGGGTTTTATTTGCAGCAAATAGACCAACTTGGACAGCTTGAATTGAGAAATAATTATTGGGCAGCTTGAAGGTCTAGTAGCTATCTTTATCTTGCCTAGGTCTATAGCTTAGAGAACTGCACTTGAGGTTGGTACTACTAACTACTTATATTATTTTGAAGTAGTCATGTGAAGATGTAGGGAAAAAGATGATGAATAGTGGTGTTTGATTCAAAAATCTGTCCAAAAAATTTGAATTTGGTGTTTCCCTCCAAAAGTCAAATTTGTCCCAACCTGCTATCTTTCACATCTGTGGGCCTCACCTGCCTTTTTTGACCTGTGAAATATATTAAGGGCTGCCAAAGGCAGCTATGATGCCGTCCAAACCACCGACCAAGCCGCCGACCGGTAAAACAGTCTGAAAAACGGGGCAAGTTAAATCGGTTGCTCATGCTACCGGAAAAGGCAATCTTGACGGCGTCCAAAAAGTAATTGGATTAATGGCTGAACTACCTTCTGCCCAACTACCTGGACCGACTGGTGACTCACTTTTCGGAGCAAAAACAAGTAGACAACTCGCTGGAAAAATGGGACTTACCAGAGAGATGCATTCGGTCGAAGGTCACAAAGCCGTTGGAGCTAATGCGGCTGTTGGGACTAGCACATCCGGTCAACCAGGCCGGGCCCTTGGGGCTGCTTCCGGCCAAAATTTAGCTCAACAAGGAGGACCAAAAGGGGGATGGGAAGTGGATTCTGGGAAAATCTTTGGGTCGGATAATGTTCAAGCCGTGGTAGCCAATGTAATTTCTTGCCAATGAGGGCAACAAGGGGCTGCTACATCATGGGCAAGCCTATTTAAGGAACCAAAGAAAGTGAGTAAGAGTTTTAAGCTAAAAAAATAGGATGAAGAGGCTCGTGGATTGGAAGATGGGGATACAAGGAATTTTGGGTTTTGTCAAGTGGGTTATGTACTTGGTAAATTCTCGGGAATGAAGGCCGTACACGATGTAAGGGCCACTTGGAATACTGGTGGATGATATTCCAGTTCCAAAATGAGAGTGATAGGAACATGGTGCTTGAGAAGGGACCTTATGACTCATTTGGTATTCTGTGGTTACTCAAGGTTATGGTGCCATATTTCTCATTTGATGATGATTGTTTCGCCTCTATTTCGACTTTGGTCTGCTTCCCCGGCCTTCATTTCAAGTGGTGAAGTGAGGTGGCATTGGGGAAGCTTGCATTATATGTGGGAGATTCGGTCACAACGGACGAATGCACGGCCACCATGACTCAGACCACTTATGCACGAGTTCTAATAGAAGTGAATGTCACTAAACCACTAGTCAAGGAGATCAACTATGCGTTGCCAAATGGTCTTCCTCGCACTCAAGCAGTACTTTATTAGTGAGAACCTCAGTTTTGCTTGACTTGCCGCCAAGTGGGACATGATGTCGATCATTGTAGGGGCCAAACGAGTAAGACAAGGCATAGATCTCAATCTCGTGGCAGGAAGGTGAATGAGATTCAAGAGAAACAAGGACAAGAAGCCAAAGGGGAGCCCAAACGGGGCAAATCAAGGGGAAGATCACGTTTAAAGTTGGCCACCATCAAGGCTGCCCTTGTAATCACTACCGAGCTGAATGATACTACCGGTTCTGAAGACAACGGGGAGAGGCCACCGGTGGAGGCCCCAAAGGATGGAAACGCCCAAAATGCCAACTTGCCTATAAGTAATATTGATACGGGTAAGCATCCCTTAGTGGAGAAGGATGACCAACCCGAGGACTATACTCCCAACATAAAGGACAATGGTGACGTGGCTAGTGACTTACCAAGTTCCTCGTCTTTCTTTGAGAACATGGCCGCTACAGAGGAAAAGATGGAATTCGCTTGGGCTACTTCTAAGAAGAAAGGCAAAGTAAAGAAGGGTAAAGGTCAAAGCAAAGGGAAGGGTGGTTCGCGCCACCATAATTGATATGAAGATTGCCTCATAGAAGATAAAGGGGTTCAACTCTTCCCTTAAACAAAGAGAGGTTTTGGCAATGCTCCGCAAGCATGGCCTTGATATATTTGGCGTTATTGAGTGTAAAATGGAGGAAAACAAGCTGGATGCATTGATGAGATCAAGTTTCCTAGGGTGGCAACAAAGCGATAATTTTTTCTATCATCAACCGGGTCAGATTATTGCATTGTGGAACCCTCTAAAAGTGGACGTCTCAGTTTTGGTGATGCATTCTCAACTTATCCACCTATCGTCACTTGTAGGGTAACCTCCATCACCTTTCTTGTGATATTTATATATAGTCTTCATTCAATTGGTACTAGGCGGACTCTTTGGAATTTCTTGTTGGCTATATCCTCGACTATTGCTAGTCCTTGGATGCAATTAGGAGATTTCAACAACGTGCTCTTTGATAATGAGAGTGTTAATGACTCCCTAGTTAGGTCATATGAGACTAGGGACTTTAGAGATTGTGTGGTTTCCATTGGCCTCACGGATGTGCCATCGATTGGTAGTCATTTTACTTGGTCTAATGGTGAGGTGTGGTCTAAGTTAGATCGAGTGATGGTAAATAACACATGGTACCATTCGGATATATCGGCTCACGCCAACCTTCTCTACCATGACACATTTATCGGATCATTCTTCATGCATAGTATCGGTGGGTGATTATACTTTTCAGGATAGGGGCATGTTCCATTTCTTTGACATGTGGAGTGGACATGAGTCCTATCAGGATGTTGTGCATTGGGATTGGACTTCTCCTTGCTATGGTACCGAACAGTATATATTCTGTCGGCGATTGAAGGGCACCAAGGCATCACTTCGAGAGCTTAATAGACTGCACTTCCACCATATCTCCTCTAAGGTGGAACGGGCTAAAGATGAATTGAAAACCCACTTTGAGGCCCTAAATAACTCGCCTACGGATGTGGAGTTGCAAAAAATGGTGAGGATTTGAAGAATGAGGCTTGGCGGCTAGGGGAGGCGGAGAGTAGTTTCTTGTCCCAAAAAGCTAAGTGCCGATATCTTCTTAATTGTGATCGGAATACCAAGTTCTTTAATGTGGTGGTGAAGCAGAATGCAAGGAGGAACTTCATTTTGGCGGTTAAGAAAGAGGTTGGTACATTCACCACTTCCAAGAGTGCTCTGGTTATGGAATTCCTGGCTTTCTATCATAACCTCCTTGGTTCATCTCTGACCATAGTTGAACTTGATCCGGAGGTGTATTCACTAGGTCCTCAAGTAGCTCACGAGAAAGCGAATCGCCTTGTCACCCCGGTGGCTGACATGGAAGTCAAGCGGGCCTTTTTTGGTATTGGGAATGACAAGGCCCCTGGCCCGTGATGGTTTCCACCAAGATTTTCAAGGGACAGACCACCAGTCGCAGCGGCCTACAACAAAAGAAAAAACAATGACACTCAACAAAACTTCACATCATTCCATTTCAACTTCAACTTCAACTAACCCTAATGATAAAAAGTTACACATTTTACAACACAAAGACTTAAAAAGGTTAAAAATTCTTAAGCAGTAAACAACCCTAGGAACTAAGAAAGCTGAAAGAGTACACAACTACAAAAGTTGCAGTAAGGTTTATTGATACGGATTGCAAGAACATTTTTTTCCTTGGAGATGAATCAGAAAGAACGTAGCGAAGGCTTTATTGATCACATGAAAATACAATCACAACCTCTGTTACTTTCATCATTCTCATCATTTTAGTTCAACTTCAACTTCCATCTAGATGAAAAGAAAGAAGTTCTAGGAATTCCACCAAGATTTTCAAGGGACAGACCACCCTAGTTGTGGCGGCCTACAACAAAAGAAAGCGCAATGATAAAAACTCAACAAAACTTCACATCATTTCATTTCAACTTCAACTACCCCTAATGCTACAAGTTACATGTTTTACAACACAGAGACTCAGAAAGGTTAAGAATTCTTAAGAAGTAAGCAAACCTACTGAAGAGTACACAATTCCAAAAAGTTGCAGTAAGGTTTATTGATACAGATTGTAATAACGTCTTTATTTCTTGAAGATGAATCAGAAAGAACATAGCAAATGCTTTATTGATCACATGAAAAAACATTCACAACCTCTGTTACTTTCATAATTCTGGTTCTCTGTAAGATATAGATTGGACTACCTAGCTGATGCGAGCAAAAGGTTGGACTAACTAGCCGATGCAGCAAGAAAAAGAAGCATGGTGTAATGAGATTGATTATAGGACAGATACTTAAAGCTTGACAATTCTTAAGCTAAGCAAGCTTATGAAATAAGAAAACCTGAAAAAGCACAAAACTCAAAAACGTGCTAAAGTCTCAAAAGCACAAGAAACCAAATTGAACTTGTCTACCTTTGAGGAGGTGGTCACCAATCTTGAATTTTAACACCCTACGCCTGACTCCAACAAGACCCTAATTCCAATACTTGTCTAGATGAGACAAAATAATTAAGGAACAGCAGCCTTGACCTATCTCAGCCACTACTGAAATTACAAAAAAGATCTTTCCCCTAAGACTTCAACAACAACAACTAGCAACGAAACCTTTATCCCACTATGTGAGGTCAGTTTCCCCTAAGACTTCAAAAAAACAAAATAATTGGCACGATTGCATCAAAATAAACTAAAGTACAATTTCAGATGCAGCAAAAAAATCCAGAAATCCATCACCAATTCATTATGCATCACTAGTCCTTTCGTTGAAATACTCTTAATAGTTTTCATCACAAGTATGTTAGCAACTACAGCATGACTTCAGAGTAATCAAAATTCTAAACTCATGTTAAAATTCTTTTTCACAAGCACTTTTACTCCCAAGACAATATTCTAGACACTTACTCCTAGTACAACCTGGTCTCATTATTCTCAATTAGTCCTCAAGTGGCCAAAATATATTATAAATTCATTCATTATAACTCAAAAGCCTTTTCATTTCAAGGCTTAGAAGAGTATGCAATTCTGGAATGGATCACCTATTATCAAATTTTACTAGTGAGTTAAGGGCAATAAATTGTACAATTTTGATGATGAAGGGCAAAAAAGGTATAAGCATATTTTCCCAACATCCTGAGCATTCAGCTTAAGTCCACATCCCTAATCTGGAAAGAAACTATATCTCCTTAAATTTCAATCAAAAGGAACATCTGATGGGCAAATACACTGTGAAGAAAATAAAAATCTAGAGTTGTGCCAGGAACTAGGAAGCAAGTGGTGGTCTAGGCAAGCTAACGAAACTGATAATTCTTTTGCTTTAATTTAGACAAATTCCTATGCTAAAAATGGCTGTCTAATTCAATATTTTATGACAGAAATGGCAGATCGTGGCATATCTAACTAGAATTCCCAACTGGATAACAGAAATCTCATGTAAAGTAACATCAAGTGTTCAGCGTATTAACTAATAATCAACAGTGATTTTCTTATCATGACTAGTTAGGGAAATAAATACTTTGCCAAGCTACTGACTCTATGCAAAAGCCGTGCAAAGCCCAAATGTCAAAAACCATGACCAATATAACTAAAATGACCTATGAAAACATAACAAGGACACTAGCATAACCATATTAGTATCTATCCTCAAACAGACTCTTAGTGGCCACTCCTTTGCAAATCTTGTGCATCAATGACCCATATTTATTTAGAATCTCGGAGTGTGGAGGGTTCAGTATGCTTTGGTACCCCTGTCCACAATGTCATTTAATATGGTACTTGCTTTCTTTGTAACTTGCTGAGAATGAATTGTCCTGTCTTGAATTTGAATCATGTAGCCCCCAACATACTCTCTTTTGTCAAAAGCTAATAATTCTATTCCATAAAAGAATAAACAAAGGGAAAAATATCATGTTCCAACATCATTGCAAAATATGAGGCATATCTATAGGACAATTAACCTAAATAGGGTCTATTCAAAATTTGTAATAATCTACTAGAAAAATTAATTCCAAATATTATTGTCATCAGTCCTTAGATAGTGCACAAAGATCTAAAATTGACTTTTTGACCCTTTCAGATACTTCATTGTAAATGTGTCTTGAATCCAAAAGAAAAGTATCAACATTTAAAGATTGCAACTTCATAGGCTTAAATACCAGATTGCAACAAGATTAAACAAAATAAGTCACACTTTAAAGCACCAGCAAAAAGGCACATGCATTGCACTGTAATTTAAAATATTACGGGGATGAACTGTTTGTAGTATTACAAATTTGTAGGAAGCGTAAGACATCATTTCGTTTGTTCATTTTCATTTCATTCTCATGATTCATGCCAAAAAATTGTTTAACATTGATGCAACCTAATATTTAAAGGCTACAAATTTGCAATGCTCATATGCTTTATTCTAGCGACCATTTCAAATTCTTGGCATAGCTAGGATACATGACCAACGAAAGCAACTTCCAATGGTGGTACTTATCACCAAATGTAAATGGACAAGTAGAGAACTACAGATGATAAAACATGGAACATCAGGTGTAAGCTTTAAAATGAGAACAGCATTACATGACAAGAAAAATTACTCACAGGCAATGCATGAAGTGTGAAAAGCACGTGACCAAGAAATACTGCATCCAAACTTGTAGGCCTACATTACACCACGGGTATAAGATATGCAATCAAATGCATAATGATCAGTAAACACAAAAGAGCTGCGGAGAATCGTTATTATGGACAAATCACAAATTGCAGTAACAAAACATAAATTGAGGCTATATTAAGAAATTACCTGTCTTCAAAGAAGAAAGATTGGTCACCTAATCTATTTGACAAAGCACCATACGCAGCCGTGGCTCTCCTATAGATCTGTCCAGGAAAAAAAGTAGAATAAGCTTCAACTGTCTGAACACAAACTGAAAAATATGTGTAAGAGACTAAGTCTAGCATCATGGATGCTAAAACTAGAAAATGGAAAGTGATGCACCTCATCTTCTCTTCTCTCAGCATTTTCTTTGTTTATTCCAAGTAGTTGCTTCACTGTATGAACTTTCTTAAAGTATAAACACTTCCCTATTGGCCATGTGAGATCAGAATAATATATTTTGTGTGCTGAACTTCCATTTGGAACCACCCAAAGTTCATACATAACTGCTTCTGCAAGCCATGATTCCACCATCGCCTTTATTGATAACCATTCAGGGATAAGACAGACATCAGAGTCCAAATCAACAATGCGATTATCCTTTAAACTCTGAATAACTCCTCCTTTCTCATTATTATAGGCCACGTAACTACCATATTCAACGTAAGGTAATTGATCTGGAAAAATAAACATTTGTCATGTTCTCATACTGTAACAGTATCAGAATGTGCTGAAATTTTTGTTTGTTAATTTTTGGGGCTGCAAGAATATGCTTACACAAGCAATCAGAAATGAATAATGCAGAAGGTAACTTAATTCAAGAAAATGAATAAACTAACACAAAAAATTGTTGTAACTATTCTGGCCTAAAGGCAAGCAAACCACTCCCTACATTTTCTTCAGAATAAAATATCATTTACCCACTTCCTCTACCAAACTAGATGGTTGCTTTGGCACTTATAGTTCGCACAAAAAGAGACATCAACTTCTGACAACTAAATTACATAAGGTAAATTCTAGATTGACCCAACGCCAGAGAATTTTGATAATACGCGTAAAAAATTATTTGAAAAGGGCAAGTAAAATGGCTCTCGTTGTATTTAGGTTGGTATGGAAATATATACTCAGGTGGATGTAATATTTGAAGAAAGTAATGTCAAATATACTGTTAAAGCTTCAGAAAATATTTAACTTTTCTGCCATTTTCAGAGAGACCAAACTAAATGATGTGACTTGAACATAGCATTCTCAGATTTTGCTTCTTTTCTTATGTCTGTATTTATTTCAGAGGAGAGTAGATGCACCCAGCATAAGACTGATTCTTCATCCTACTTAAACATAAGGAGTCAATCAATAAAGCTTTCTAATGTCATAAATTCAAGTGCTTCGAGTACCTAATTCTATATATTGAGTTATAGAAACATTTCCATTGTCCAGTTCAGCCTAATGTCACAAGTAAAAGCAACAAGAACATCAAAACAGAACCATACATCGCAATAGAAGTAACAAATAACTCACTGCTAAAAGTATGGCATAATTTCCTAATAAAGGTCTGTCTATAATAGTAAACAAATGATGGCACAAAAAGGTACAACAAAGCCCACAATAGCGTCAAAATTTTTATGCTCGTTATTTCAACCACACCGAATCCAATCATGGTTGTCGAAGAACCAAATTCTACTAAAACCATTCAATTGCCATAAACAAAACAAAAATCCATAAAACACATTGGAATGCGGGAGATAGAACACTACAAAGAATTGTAAAACACAGCAAAGAATTGCAAACTTGTGTTGAAAACACAATTTGTAAAGCCACAAAAAGTGCAGGCAAATTTCTCTACTACCATAGGCTTAAAATGTTGAACCTATACCAATAAAATAAATAACTTTAAACATCACCGGTACACTCCATAAATGCAAATAAGGACTGAAACTTGAAACACTTTACCCAAGTGACTAGAACCCTATGCTACAAAAGCTATTAACATGCCTTCAATGAAATTTCATTTCTACAGTTCAATATATTAGTAGTACCCTACACTACAAAAGTTGTACCAATGCCAAGAACGCTGCAAAAACTGCGACTTTCTGCAAATATTGCAATATATAAACCCACAAAAATTACAACCAAAATTGATAATAAGTTACGCTTAAAATGTTGCACTTATATCACCATTAATCTCCATAAACACATATCAAGATTGAAACTTGAAAAGAAAAAAAACCCTTAGCCCAAGTTGAAAACCAGTACCCTATGCTGCAAAATTTGTACCAAGCCACCAACCTCCCCCCCTCCCAAAAAAAACAAGTAGGACCCTGCGCAACAAAAGTTGTACCAATGCCTAAAACGCTGCAAAAACTGTGACTTTCGGCTAAAAGTGCAATTACAATCAAAATTTATAATACCTTGGGTTTAAAATGTTGCACTTATATCACCATTAATCTCCATAAAAACATATCAAGATTGAAACTTGGAAGGATAAAAAACCCTAAACCCAAGATGAAAACCAGTACCCTATGCTGCAAAAGCTATACGAAGCCCCCCACCGCTAAAAATAGTAGCACCCTACGCTACGAAAGTTGTACCTACCAGAATCCGGATAGATGAGATTGAACTCTACATCAAAACGGAGTTGAGCGAATCTGAGATAAATATAAACGGGCAAACAATTCGGGCAGACAGTGGGTAGTCCGAAACAGGGCTTTCGGGTCACGAGAGTGAGTTTATCCGAATTGTTTTGGGTCGGATCCTTCTTCTTCACTTCTTCCTCCATTGTTAAATTTACAATTTTTCAGAAAGTAAAGAGATGAGTTTGAATTGAAGTGAGGCGAAATTGCGTCCTTGAACGCTATTTAGGGTTTCAAATTTTGTTGGCTGACAAAGAAAACTGGGGAAGAGGTAACCCGTGCTGAAGTTGGGAGGTTTGGGCCTAATCCAAATAATTGGCCCACTTTGCATTTAGCTCTATTGGGCCATAGAAATCTTGGAGTTTTTTTTGGGCTCAATATATCTTCTCTTTATTACCAGGGTAAAATACACTCAACCTCTTTATATTATTGCTCCGTTCCACATTCACCCCTTGTAGTTATAATTACAAAAACTAAAACCCTTAATTTTCTAATTTAAAACTAACTAATATAATATATTAATTGACGTCAATTACTAAATGGAATTGAATACCCTATTTTAATCTAAGATAATAAAATTACAAAATTAACCTTAAAATACAAAATTATAAACTCAACATAAATAAACAACTCAAATATCAATTTGGAAAGAAGTGTGAAAAAAAAGTTATAATTTGCTGTCACACTAACGCATCCAATCTAACCAAATCTTAATAAAAGTTAGAAAAATAAAAATCACAAATAATCTTTGAACTCATATTTTTAAATGTCTAGCAAAAATCTATATAATCAAGAAAGGCAATCTTTTCGTAATGAGAGAAAGTTAGAGAGAAGGGCTCTCAACTCCCGACCTTGGAGTGCTTTTTACTTCCATTACACTAACCTATCTTGAGCTTTTATACTTGGAACACATTAACCATTTTGCTATCGTCTAGTCTAGTTTAATCGGTAATATTCTGGTTATCTTGGTGTTATTGGCAGATTTTTGGGACTTGGCTCTCTTGGAAAATCGGCATTCTTGCTTTGTTCTTGACTAGAAATCATCACTGATTGGAGCTGTTGATTGATAGACTATGTGCTACATAATTTTCAGTGATTTTTAAAAATTTTCGGGATTTTCTGAAAAAAAATTTGGGCCATTTTTTAGCTAAATCCCCTTTGGGCAGTTTCCTCGAATTACTGTAGCATGCGGGATTTGGCTTCTACTATATCAAGTTCACTTGGATTTCTTGGTGGCCTTCTTGGTGTTCTTGATTCTTATGAATGAGAGTAGGTTTCTTCAGCTTTTGTGGGTTTTATTTGCAGCAAATAGACCAACTTGGACAGCTTGAATTGAGAAATAATTATTGGGCAGCTTGAAGGTCTAGTAGCTATCTTTATCTTACCTAGGTCTATAGCTTAGAGAACTGCACTTGAGGTTGGTACTACTAACTACTTATATTATTTTGAAGTAGTCATGTGAAGATATAGGGAAAAAGATGATGAATAGTGGTGTTTGATTCAAAAATCTGTCCAAAAAATTTGAATTTGGTGTTTCCGTCCAAAAGTCAAATCTGTCCCGACCTGCTGTCTTTCACATCTGTGGGTCCCACCTCTTATGGCTCTCGTTTTATTTAGGTTGGTATGGAAATATATACTCAGGTGGATGAAGTATTTGAAGAAAGTAATGTCAAATATACTGTTAAAGCTTCAGAAAATATTTAACTTTTCTGCCATTGTCAGAGAGACCAAACTAAATGATGTGACTTGAACATAGCATCCCCAGATTTTGCTTCTTTTCTTATGTCTGTATTTATTTCAGAGGAGAGGAGATGCACCCAACATAAGACTGATTCTTTATCCCACTTAAACATAAGGAGTCAATCAATAAAGCTTTCTAATGTCATAAATTCAAGTTCTTCGAGTACCTAATTCTATATATTGAGTTATAGAAACATTTCCATTGTCCAGTTCAGCACAATGTCACAAGTAAAAGCAACAAGAACATCAAAACAGAACCATACATCGCAATAGAAGTAACAAATAACTCACTGCTAAAAGTCTGGCATGATTTCCTAATAAAGGTCTGTCTATAATAGTAAACAAATGATGGCACAAAAAGGTTCAACAAAGCCCACAATAGCGTCAAAACTTTTATGCTCGTTATTTCAACCACACTGAATCCAATCATAAATGCTAGCTCCAGGAACATTTTACAAGCACTTAGCACATCTTGCTTTGTCATGACTAATGTTCCATTTCAATTTCAATCCTAAAATGGAAAATCCAAACAAGTCATACTCCTATGAAAGCATAATAAATATTGCATAATAACATTAAATAAAATGTATTTTTCTTTTCTTTTTTTTGCTAAAAGAGAAAAATGAGAAAATCTTAAGTACCCACTGCTTAGTGGAAGCAACCATGTAAGAACTTTTTTCTTGTTTTGTTCTTCCTTTTAAAAGATAAAAGAATAAGATTTCTTGTAATCCATACCCAATAGCACCAAGAACAAATGAAATAGGAAATAAGTAGAGTTAACAAATAAACGCTAAAATCTCTATACCCAACACTTAAAAATATGCTAATAAAATAGTTTAATTAAAAGTTGTAAGCTCTAAAAGATTTTGAATGACAATTTATAACTCTTTACTCATGCAAGTTCTATAAAAAGAAATACAAAAATTGACAAAGGAAATGGTGATACTAGTAGAATATGTACAACTCTAATAAATTATTAAATCGATATATAGAAATAAAAAACCAAAAATGAATTCATCATAGTGTGTACTTGGACAAGTCAAAATAACTTTTCAGCCATTTTCATCACTAGATTTGAGAATTGAACATTTCTTTATCTTGCTCTATAATAATATACGAAGGGTTTTAGGATTTTATGAGAGAGAAATCTCATGAAAATGTTGTTTATATCAAGATTGTTTGTAGTATTGTTTATTTCTTTTATCAAAAAACAATTTATGGTTGGTGTTAGATTGCTCAAATTTATTTTAAATTCAATAATCTTCCTAATAAGCTGATAACTATTTTGTCAAAAAAAATTAGAATTGAAACATTTGTCATTTGTATTAATAATAGGCTATTTCAAAAAAATGGAATAAGATTGATTTTACTGCCCACTTTGATAATTTTAAATGTCATGGCATTAGCTCATGAAAATAAAAAATAAATATACATGTAATGCTTTAGAAAACTAATAGAGTGTTTTGTTCTATCTCTTACCTTAAAATTGTGTACAACATAATTCCGTTACAATTTAGAAGGAAATAAATTAATGAGAGGCTAACTTCTAACTTAAAATATACCTTCAAATCTTTGATCTCCACTTTGCTAATAGAAGGCCAATTGGGGACTTTGGATCTTCTATATCATTTGGTTTATCAGTATGTGTACACTCTCTATAAAGTTGACACGTGTGTTTTTAGAAAAAATTAAAATCCTATCAAGTAAATAGTAAATTCTAAGGGATAAGTGATTATATATGTGTGTCAAAATCTTATGAAATGTTATAGGAAGTGATATACAAAAGTGATACAGAAGATCCATCAGCACAAATGAAAGGAGGTCAATTGCCTTGTATCATTTTTGGAGTTTCATTTAGAATGTGTACGTATTGTTCTAGCCTTTCTGACGAGACAATTGAGTCTTTTAGCGTGCTCTACAAAGTGTCGGAACAAACAAGGTATATGTTAATTGAAAGAGCATATGATAAGGTATGCCAATATATCCAATGGTGGAACCAGATATTGGATAAAGCACTCATATGAAGAAAAGTTATAAAAGGATGGGCTTCTATTTTAGTCAAAATATGGGATCTTGAACCTTTTACTCCAACCTTCAATGTCATTGATATTTAGGGGCGGAACTAGAAAATTTTTTTATTGGGGGCTCACTTAAAAATAATTTTTTTGCGCGATTAAATAAATTATTTAATAATTAGTAAATTCAACTAAATTAATAAATTTTTTAATTTTTTATAAATAATGTAGAATTTTTTAAATTTTGGGTATCATAAATGTTACAAGGGTCATTCTCCTGTAACACCGTCTCATATTATAGATTTGTGTATAAATTTCACTTTAGCGTATAAAGTATAAAAAATTAGCGTATTAGCGTATAAAGTATCAAATATTAGCATATAACATATAAAAAATTAGCATATTAGCGTACTTTTATAATTCGCATATCATGTCGCATATATGAGACGGTTTCACAAGAGTTTTTGTAATATTACAATCTACATGTCACTTATGTAAAATTTTTTAAGAATATGAATTTTAGGGTGTAGAAGAGTTTTTTAAGAATATAATTTTTATAACAACAATGATAAAATAAATAATTATTCAAACCGCTAAAATCCATATGAAATAATATATTTTTTCAACAAGGAAATTTATGTTATTCTAATTCTATTATTATATTATGCTAATATACTATTTGAATTCCAATTAATAGTTTGATCATTCTCTCAATACTCTTATTCTTTCTATAGCTTTCTTTCTCACTTATCTAATCGTCAAAATTCTATTACTCTAAAAAATCTATATATTAGTAAATAAAATCGATATATTGTAAACAATCTATATACATTTATATGATAATTTTTTTGTTCTCAAAATTATTAAATTTTATATTCTTTACAAAATTAGATTTTTTATAAATAATTTTGATTAGTTGTTTAAGAAAATAATATATTGCACATTTATTGAAAAAATAAATATTTGGAAGATAAAATTGTACTATTTGAATCATTAAACTATTATATCAATTTGTTTATGAAACAAATTTAATTATCTCAACATTAAGATTCAGACATTCTAATTGGTTGTTGATTGTTTAAAATTCAGAAACTCAATTATCTCAGATTTTGGATTTCAAATTTCACATTTCTTACTTCAAGTTTTACATTTCAATTTTATCAAACAGGCCTTAAGTGGGGTTATTCGATAATGGTCAATTGTTGAGGGCCACCAATTAACTTCAAAATTAAAAAGAATTTTTTTATTTTTTAATTTTATTTAATAAAAAATTCTCCTACATAAAAACCTATGGGCAAACAAAATTTGTCAGTCTAAACTCCCACTTTCAACTCAAAAATATTTGTCTTAAATCCCATTAGTTCATTTTCACTTCTCATTTTAACTCATGCAAATCAAGAATCATTTATTCTCTCTCATTATTTAACATCAATCAATCACAAAAATAGAATTTGGTTGATTCCATTCTCAACAAAATGCATCATTACTCAATAAAAAATGTTGGATAATTCTACGGACATAGAGTTTTAAGCATTCACTCAACTATTGCCAATTACATATTGATGATAAAACCCTAAGTTTAATTAAATGGCCTAAAATTTTTCCTATTAATTCTCTATAATTAATCTATTGAAAAATTCTATCCCACGTATTAATAACTGTTGATATATTAAACAGAATTTTAATTAATTAAGAATTTTTTTAGTAAGATTTGTTTATTAGATTGTTTTCTTATAAAAATTAGAATTTTTTAGGGATATATTTCCCAAATTTTTTTATATTTCAAAGTTTGTAATTGCTCCCTATAAATTACGGGCATTAGAGGTCTTTGTGAAGTAGGTAAAAAAGTAGAAAGAGAGATACCTCAAATAGTTATGTGTAATGTAAATAGAGGAGTAGGAAAATAGATACCAAGAGAGAAAAAATCATACGATTAGAGAAATTTCACAGATCAACGGATGTTCATATGTGGTGATTGCACCATACATGTGACTAACAATCGCCATACATGTAATTTTATGATTGTATTTCTCTCCTCCCAAACATATTATTGTGATAATTGAACATAAATAATTGTATGGGTAAATTACTTCAATCATCTCTCAACTTAGAGGTTCATTTCATTTTTGTTCTTGGTCTTTAAAAAGTTTTATTTTCATCCCTCATGTTACATTTTTAGTTTTCAATGGTTCTTTGTTTACTTTTCATACTAAAAAAAAATTCAATTTCGATGACTATTTAACATATATATGTCTAATTCTATCAATTTGTTTACACTTTTATTTGTCATATACGTGTTAAATATTTATTTAAGTTAAATTTTAAGTGGAAAAAAATGGACAAAAGACAATTTTAAATCAAATTGTAACATAAAGGATAAAAATCAAACTTTTTAAAGATTAGGGACAAAAACAAAATGAACCCCTTAGTTGAGAGACGATTGAAGTAATTTACCCTAATTGTGCCATACATGTGATTAACAACCGCCATACATGTGATTTGATTTTATTCTGACTTTGGATCTTTTGTATAATTTGGTGTATCACTATGTATATCATTCTCTATAGATGCAACACGTGTATTTTTAGATAAAACTAAAACATTATCAAGTATTTAGTGAATTTTAAGGAATAAGTGATTATGCACGTATCAGAATCTTATAAAATGATACAGAAAATGATATACACAAGTGATACGGAATATCAATTGCATTGTATTCCTTTCCTACCAAACATATTACTGTGATAATTGAACATAAATGGCGTTTATTTGTGTGTTGTCAATCATTAATGCATGAAGTAATTAACATTGTGTAGTAGTACTACAATTACTAAATAAAGGATCGTCCGCACACACACTCAACACTGAGCATCCATGCAGCTAAAAAAACTCTCCATAACCTATAGGTTTTCCAAACCTATATATACAATACAATTGAATATACGTCCACATCATCGCTTAATCCTCCATTAAAATCCATCACTCTCTAAAATCTTCCTGATTATTCTTAACTTTCTTCCCCTTCCATCTTTATCCGCCACTCTTCCCATTATTCCCATTTTACTTGCACGTTAATCCAAAAATTTTTTACTCAATCTTACTCCCCAAGTAAGCTAAACATGTAGTTTGTCTGACTTTGATAACTGTAGTCTTAGCTTGCTTGCTTGCCCACTACGAGTCATCCCTCCCAACATTTAGACAACCCTTTTGCTCATTCCTTCGCCATTGCTCGATTTGTTTTTCATTCACGGTAAACACACAATGGAAGCCACAAGTTCTGGTAACTACTATGACTATGAAAGTGGTGGAGCCATAGAGCACCCAGGAGAGTGGTGGTGGATCCCGAGGAAAGAGAGGCTTCGATACTGATGTGGGATGAGTTGAGAATGCATTGAGGTTGGTAAGGTCAATCAGGGGCGGATCTAGAAGGAATTTTTGGAGGGGGTTGAGTTTAAAATAAAATTTTGTTATGTTATTAAATAAATATTCAAACTTTAGGTTCATTTCTTAATTTAGCTAACATTAGGGTAAATTGATAGTTTAGTCAAAGTTTAAAGGATGTAAATGTAATTAATCCTTCATCTGTAAGGACAATATTGCAACTCCCGAGCTGCCGAGCATGAAAAAGCTGAAAGAGAAGTCGCACAAACTCTTACACAGAGTCATTTTAACAAACACCTTACCTGCATTTGTGCAATGAACTTCCTTCTACATCCACTTCACAGTCTTCACTCCTTCACTTCTTTCAGCATCTTGGCAGGGGCTGAAGTCCCCGCCTGCCCCCGTCTGGATCCGCCACTGAGGTCAATCAAAAAAAGTAAAAAATTGTTGATAATGAGTTTAACTTTCTCATTCAAATCTAAATTTGTCTTTATTGTATATTTGGAATTTAACTTTCTCATTCTCATTCTCGTTCAAATTTGCCTTTATTATATATTATTCCAAAACTCGAGATATAAAGACATATCCTCTGCGAAATCGACAAGAAACATCTGGCCCTGCCCATGACATGTACCATTTTTTAAGCAAAATTCACTTGTTTAACCTACTCTTGGCCTATTTAAATTTTTCTAATTATTTTATTTTAGTTTAGGGTTTTCTACAACTATACAAAATGTTTGTAAATCTTTATTTTAATTATTACACTTTGATAATATATATTCAATACAACTTTCAAATTTTCAATATTGGTGTTTCTTTGAATATTTATTTGTCCTTGGATACATCATTCTCATCATATTCATCAATAATTTGGGCTTCCTATAGTCGAGCTCTTCCTCCTTCGGCTGTTACTTTTTATTTTCTTTTTTTTTCTCAGTCTTGTAACGTTCTCTCCATTTATGCCTTTGAATGGACCAAAATATAGTAGTATAAGGTTAACTTTATAGAGCAGCAACAACTTTTTGAGGAGTTTTGGTCTAATGGGAAGAATTGAAAAGCATCTTCTAGTTGTACAATATTAATGTTCTTTCTCACAAAAGAAAAAACAAAAAAGGAACCATTACATTTACATAGGTTTAAACAAACAACGAAATCAATCCATGTCTTAGTGATATTAATTAGGACAACAAATTGACAAAAGAAGTATTCTTTTTGTATTAATAATGATGATGAAAGATCTTCTATTTCACCATGATTTGTGTTCATGTAATGTCATTGCATGTCTTTGTTATTCCATATATTATTATTATGATGATTTGTTTTGGGTCCTTGCTATGGAGTTCATTTAGAGGTGTGCAACAAAGCAATGAGTCTTATCTTAGAGAAGAGCAAAAACTAGAAGATATATTGTCTCACATTTTGGAAAGACTTGATAGAAGTGCATATGGTGAAGCACGTTTGACACAAATGGAAGAGGAGCTTCAAGGACAACAACAGAGACTTGATCAAATCAGAGCCTTAATGAGCAACATGTGGGAACAGCTTGAGATACCAGTTCTAGTTGCTCAAGACCACTTAGAAGGTACATCTCTCCTTACTAAAATACCAACTCCTGAGGAAAATCATTTTGATATGCATGCCAATGTTGCTTGTGGTTTAAAGTGTCCAAGAGAGTTGGAGTCTACAAGTGTTGGGGATGTTGTATGTGAGTGCTCTGTTGATGAATCTTTTGTGCATGAACATTTGAGTTCTTCTGATGAGAATGATGTCTCTTGTGATGAGCTTACTTATGATGAATTTAGGGCCTTTTGGTTTCTCACTATCAAAATAGGGGGCGTGTCCAATGTTGAGTCTTACCTTAACTCTGTGGGTTTTCATGAGCACAATGATGATATTGGTAGACTTTCTTTAGATACTTCTTTTTCCCTTGAATGCCCTGTGAATTGTACAGAGACATCTCTCATTGAACCATGTGTGAGCATGAATGAAACCAACAATGCACTTGCTAATGAAAATGACAACATGATCATTGAGCACTTTGTTGAGCCACCAACTTCTGAAATTGTGAATAAATCTGAAGCTGTAAATGGTGACCGACAAATACTGAACAATGAGATACCTTTGTTAAATGTGCATAGTGAACCCTATTCTGTTAACAAAGGAATGACTCCAATTGATCCATATATTAGTTTGTGTGATGAAGATTTAATGTGTTGTAGAGAAATTGCTAACATGGTGGAGAATTGCTTTGTTGATGCATCCATTTTTGAAATTACTGATGAGTTTGTTGAGACCATGGATGCACGAACTGTGGTTGAGCCTTGTAGGGTTACAGAGCCAAATTTGGTGGGAGAAGTAAAGGAGGTGTTTCCTACGGGGGAGCATACATGGTTTAAGTTAGAATTTGTTGAAATTGTTCCCCATGTGCATGAGCTCCAACACCTCTTTCCTATAAATAATTGTCCAGTGCCCTACTGGAGGAAAAAGAAAGCTTATGAAAGAGCATTCTTCTGGTATAGAGATGGGTACTCTGAATCTTGAAGGAAGAGTTTTCATGAATAAAGTCTAGCTGGAGACTGAATAAATCCAGAACTACTCACTCTACTTTCCTTGAATAAATTGTTGTTTGAATTCTTAGGTTAGTTACTGTTGTCTCTTATGTGCAGGAGCTTTAAGCAAAAGCCTCTCAAGTGCCAAGTGTGGGGGTGCTGTCCAAGTGCTAATAACATGACCTATTATACACCACCAAGACCCAAGGTCATGGTGTGGCACTCACTTGCACACCTCACTTATTCTCTACTCTCTCTTGCACATCACAAGCCACAACTCACACACACGCACAATATGTTATGTAGCACCACCACTTTAGCACCAAGTTTCCAACAAGTCATTACACTCATATTTGCACAGTATAAGGTATGATCTCATTCCCTTGTGATTTATTGAACTCTATTATTTGTGAGAAATACCTTCTTGAACTTTCATGGTCTTATTTGAGGTGAATGTTGTCTAGTTGTTGGGTTTCATGCGTATCATAGAAAACGTGAAGTGGTAACCAAGTGGGAAGTTGAAACATGCCATTAACATAATGCATTATTGGGACGCCTTTATTGCATGAAGTTCTACTTTAGAATGAAATACATGGTGAGTGTGCCTACATGAATATATGATTTACACTTCATATAGTGAGTTGTGTTCTTTTGATGCAAGGATTCATGAGTCCAAGTGTGGGGGTCTTCAAGTGCAAGGGCTAGACAAAAGAAGAGCCAAAGCTGTTGAGCATGGTGCATATGGAGTTTAAAGGACTACATTCATGAAAGGGAAAGTTGAGAACAAAGGCACTCAAACTAGCAAACATTGGATGTTATAGTCTACAAACATAAGGGAGTTCCTGAACCTATTCTTGTATTTTACATTTGGGACAATGTAAATTTTAAGTGTGGGGAATGGAATGTTTGCTATGGTTTATGCCTATTAGAATGCATATGCTTATTTCCCTTCATGAAATTTTTTTATGTTATGTGCTTGCTTGGTTAGCTATGCTGGAGTTGGCATGTTTGATGTTGTTGTGCTAATTGGAAGTAGCTGTGCCAGGCATAGTGTGCCTTTGAATTTAATTTGATGTGTTGCCTGTGTATGTGTTAAGGGAAATTGGTGGTGGTGTAGTTTATGGTAGTAATCATGTAGGTTGTGTGATTTTGTGTCTAGTGTGGAATAAAAGGCAGTGACTAGCACTAGCCTTGTGAGGTGCTGTATGTTTCAAATGCAATAAATGTGAAGTGCTATTGTGTTGTGTTTAAAGTAAAAGTGTCCTACTCCATTTGCAACACCAGCAATTGCAATGCCATTGTCCAATCTATCCTCACTTATTCATCCATTCTGCATGCTAAATTTTTTGTAGCTGGTTTCAGAACTCATTCGATTAATACAGATTGTTGGTCAAGGTATAATATTAAGGTAAGATAGAGTTGCCAACAAATTCTTTGACATATGAGAGAATTTATTGTTATTTGATCTTGTTTGTGCATTCTACTTGTAAACATTTGTTCTTGCATTTGAGTGTATAGTCTATTGAAGACACACATGGACATGAGGTGCTGGAAAAAAGATGTGGGTAAAAGAAAAAGGCTGTGGCAAATAAAGGGAAAAAAGAGCCATAAAACCCTGGCAGCCAAGCACCAAAGTGCGGCAAACTTTTGAAAATTTTTTTTTGCACCAACGTGCACACAAAAAGAAAGGGGGAAAAACTCAAAGAGTTATATGAATAAATACCATTTATCTCTATGTGCTAATGTTAGTGTGTGTGTGGACAACAGACTGTAGTGCAAGAATTTCTAATAAAGTGTTTGCTAGAGTACTTTGCATAAATAGAGAAGATGACCATGAAAACTCTTGGCACACACATCACGTTGACAACTTGGTCTTTATTCATTGTTCCTTGAGTGACAATTAGTATGAACTTGGTTGAAAATCTGGAACTGGGAAAATGAAAAAGGTTTGTGCATGTGAAAACTTTCAGGATTGGACAGGATAGTGATATTACAAGTGTTATGTGTTGAAAATGGTAGAAAAGGCAATAATGTTCTATTTTTCTCGGGACGAGCAAAAGTTCAAGTGTGTGGGAGTGATAAGTCGGGTTTATACCAACTTATATGTTACGATTCCTTGAGCTTTTGTATAGATTTGTCGTGAAAATCATGCTTGAGGTGTGATTTATGTGCTAAAATGTTCATGAACTGATAATTGTGAAAATATGCACAAATTGACGTGATTATTGCATATATTGAAAGCGAGTACACACTTGACACAATTGTTTAACAATACTCAAGCTCGCACACACAAAAGTCCAATAGCACACTCAAGCAAAATCAATCACTTCACATGCAAAAGCCTCACACACTCGGCACACAAAAAGCACACTCACGCACACACACACACAAGTGCCAGCCACACACACACACGCACACATGGGCGGGCGCGCCAGGCACCTGTCCCTGCACATAACACATACGGGCGGGCCCGCCAGGCGCCCGCCCCTAAACACAACACACGCGCGCGGGCGTGCCAGGCACCAGCCCCTGCACACAACACACATAGGCGGGCGCGCCAGGCGCCCGCTCCTGCACACAACACACACAGGCGGGCGTGCCAGCACACGCTCGCACAGGCACCCGCACACACATGCGCGCAGGCACTGCACACAACTCACATCATTACTCATGCACGCACAAGCACATAGCATAACACTTAGCCCACAATCAGCTACATACACATATCAATTCTTGAAGGCATCCACGTGTTTGACAAAACGCATCCTTAGCACTTAAGTAATCTTTGGCGATGACTTGTACTACATGACCTCATTTTCACTCACTGATTTTGTAGGACATATCGAGTGTCTTCCAAGCAGATCTAGGTGTTGATAGTTTAATGACTTATTTTGGACATTTAACTCAAAAAATATTTAGCAATTCTATTTATGGAGACTATTATGATCATTTAGAAATGAAAAATTCTACCCCACGTGTTAATAATGTAAGTCGTGGGCCCGTGTATATGTATTAACATAACATTGTGGAGTAGTGCTACAAATAACTGAATTTGTTGAGCAAAGATCACTCCATACACATAGACACGCACTGATCTCTTTCTTACACACACACACACACATAGGGGTGCAATTGAGTCGAGCTCGAGTACCCCCGTAATCGAGCCACTTGAGCTCTTTGAGGGTGGTACTCGAGTTCAACTCAAGCTCGATCGAGTACTGATTTTTTGAGCTCGAGCTCGATTATTATATTATTTTTTATTTTTTTAATAATTTTTTATTTTTTTAAAAAAAATTAAAAAATTTAGGACGTATTTGTATTTTTTTAAAAATTTTATGTGGTCAATTTATAATTTACCTTAAAATTAAGGACTAAAACATAGATATAAGTAGGTTAAACTGTAATATAACATAATTTCAGGAACTAAAAATTAAATATAAAAAAATTAAAATATATGTTCTCGAGTAGCTCGCGAGCTACTCGAGTTTGCCTAATAGTAGCTCAAGCTCGACTCGAGCTTGAACTCGAGCTGCTTGAGCTGGACCTGAACTCGGTCAAACCAAGTTCGAGTCGAGTAGTTGACCGATCATTTAGCAGCCCTACACACACACAAGCTAAAAGTGTATTAGTTCATTTTCACTCTCACTCAAATCAATAATCATTTCTTTTTTCTTTTCCTCTCAAACACATGAATAATTATTTGCTTCTCAAACGATGAATTCTATTGCTTAATCCATTCCATTCAAATTAGTAGTGTACATATTTCGTTATCTTTATATTAATTCCTCATGCAAAATCAAGAAACAATTTCCTCCTTTACGAAACAACGGCAATTGAAACACAAAATAAAACAGAAGATCGAAAAACGTGGCGGGAATGAAATTGGTGGAAAGATGATTTCAAAATTTTTCCCAATTGGTCATGAACTATAAAGAAATTTTCTTATCCTTTCTCAATTAGTTTTCAAGAATTCATGTTTCTAATCTCAAACTAAAAAATATGAAGGGTTTTTTTAGCAAAAAACACTTGTAGTTCTATCAAGACAGAAAATATTTAACAATATATTCCTAAAGAATCAAAACACTATTAAATGGGAATTCTTCCCTCATTCAGTCATACACCATCCAAATCCAAGCCAACTGTGCCTCCTACAGTGCCGACCTCCACGTACATCACCTGTAGGGTAAACTCTCACCAGGGCTGCTACGACGGCCGTAGCGGCGGTGGCCGGCGCTGTGACGGCTACTGCTGCTGCTCTAGCCGCAGCAACAGGATTTTCAGGAGGGTTTCCCAGTAGGTTTTGAGGTGGGATTTGTGGAGGGATTTGAGGAGGGATTAGGTTGTTTAGTGGTGGTGGGTTTTGAGGTTGGTTTCGGTTGTTATGTGGGGGGTTACGACGGGGGATTCCATGGTTGTCGGCGGCAACTATAGCGTTGTTCTGGGCATTCTGGGCTTCATCATTGGGTCTATACCAACAATTAGAGTAAAATATATATTCATGAAAGTACAACATAAACTATTATATAAGTTAAAATAATTAGAGTAAAATGCTAATTAACACTTAATTACTAATGCATGCATGCACTTTATTAGTAGCAGCAATTAAAAGATCACGTCACACACACACACACTCCGATTACTTCATGTGTACTGACACACACACACACGCACACAAAACCAAACTGAAAATTTTCACATCAAAATCTCTATAAAACGAAACAACACTATCAATACTTTTAATTCCATGCCTTTCTTAATTTCTATCTTAGAGCCCAAGTAAGTAGTAGTAACAAAGTAAGAATACAACACTCTCGTCTCCCCCTCTCTCTCTCTCTTTCTCGCCATTTCTGATTTTGTTTTTGCTACTGTAAACCGACAATGAAAAAGAACACGTCAACCTCCGGTAATTCTCCCGGTGCTGGAAGAGGTACGTCTGGTGGTGGTCGTCGTCGTCAGCATGCAGTCCAAGATGATCTATCTGGGTGGCAAAGGGCTCCGGCTCCTCCTGGTTTTGAATCGGATCCTTCGGTAGTTCTACCTTTTGAAATCCCAAAGTTTTCGCCCTTTGTTGTTCATCCTCATCGTCATGCTGCTCCACTTCCGAATCCACTTCGTCCTCTTACCACAGGTATTTTTTTTCTCATTTTTTGTGTCATTTTCTCTCTCGTGAAGTACTTGTTGTCTACATGTATGGCTTCCAATAGTGTAAATTCTTCCAATAGGTTGTTTAATATTATTATTGGTAATGTTTTGTGTAGTTTGTTGAATATAAAAAATTGAAAACCATTAATTTGATGTTCTCTTGTTCTTTCTCTAAGTGTTTTTTTAATAATTATTTATAATGACGATGATGTCTCCTCTCTAATTAATCCAATTAAAGTTTACTAAAATATTGTATTAGTTGGTTCATTTTCAAATCATTTCATTTTCTTTTTTTCTCTCGTCTTTTAACATTTTGAAGATTCGGGATCAAAACGTAACCACAATCACAATCGTAATCGAAATTAGAATCAAAATTCAAGTTCCGATTTCCATGAAAACGTAACCAAAAACCTTCTTTTGCACAAAGAGACTAAATGGACGAATGCCCTCTTTTTCCACAAATTATAGATAAGTGACATTTTTTTTGCAAAAAAAAATAAATTGAGTGACCATTATGGTCATTTAGAAATGAAAAATTCTACCCCACGTGTTAATAATGTAAGCCGTGGGCCTGTGTATATGTATTAACATAACATTGTGGAGTAGTGCTACAAATAACTGAATTTGTTGAGCAAAGATCACCCCGTACACACAGACACGCACTAATCTCTTTCTCACACACACACACACATATTGGTGTAATCGAGTCGAGTCGAGCTCGAGTACCCCCGTAATCACTCATATTTGCACAGTATAAGGTATGAGCTCATTCCCTTGTGATTTATTGAACTCTATTATTTGTGGGAAATACCTTCTTGAACTTTCATGGTCTTATTTGAGGTGAATGTTGTCTAGTTGGTTGGGTTTCATGCGTATCATAGAAAACGTGAAGTGGTAACCATATGAGAAGTTGAAACATGCCATGAACATAATGCATTATTGGGATGCCTTTATTGCATGAAGTTCTACTTTAGAATGAAATACATGGTGAGTGTGCCTACATGAATATATGATTTACACTTTATATAGTGAGTTGTGTTCTTTTGATGCAAGGATTCATGAGTCCAAGTGTGGGGGTCTTCACGTGCAAGGGCTAGACAAAAGAAGAGCCAAAGCTGTTGAGCATGGTGCATATGGAGTTTAAAGGACTACATTCATGAAAGGGAAAGTTGAGGACAAAGGCACTCAAACTAGCAAACATTGGATGTTATAGTCTACAAACATAAGGGAGTTCTTGAACCTATTCTTGTATTTTACATTAGGGACAATGTAAATTTTAAGTGTGGGGGAGGAAATGTTTGCTATGGTTTATGCCTATTAGAATGCATATGCTTATTTTCCTTCATGAAAATTTTTTATGTTATGTGCTTGCTTGGTTAGCTATGCTGGAGTTGGCGTGTTTGATGTTGTTGTGCTAATTGGAAGTAGCTGTGCAATGCATAGTGTGCCTTTGAATTTAATTTGATGTGTTGCTTGTGTATGTGTTAAGGAAATTGGTGGTGGTGTAGTTTATGGTAGTAATCATGTAGGTTGTGTGATTTTGTGTCTAGTGTGGAATAAAAGGCAGTGACTAGCACTAGCCTTGTGAGGTGTTGTATGTTTCAAATGCAATAAATGTGAAGTGCTATTGTGTTGTGTTGTGTAAAAGTGTCCTACTCTATTTGCAACACAGGCAATTGCAATGCCATTGTCCAATCTATCCTAGTATTCATCCATTCTGCATGCTAAATTTTTTGTAGCTGGTTTCAGAACTCATTCGATTAATACAGATTGTTGGTCAAGGTATAATGTTAAGGTAAGATAGAGTTGCCAACAAATTCTTTGACATAGGAGAGAATTTATGTGTTATTTGATCTTGTTTGTGCATTCTACTTGTAAATATTTGTTCTTGCATTTGAGTGTATAGTATTGAAGACACACATGGACATGAGGTGCTGGAGAAAAGATGTGGGTAAAAGAAAAAGCCTGTGGCAAATAAAGGGAAAAAAGGGCCATAAAACCTTGGCAGCCAAGCCCCAAAGTGCGGCAAACTTCTGGAAAAAAAAATTTTGCACCAATGTGCACACAAAAAGAAAAGGGGAAAACCTCAAAGAGTTATGTCAATAAATACCAATGATCTCTATGTGCTAATGTTAGTGTGTGTGGACAACAGACTGTAGTGCAAGAATTTCTAATAAAGTGTTTGCTAGAGTACTTTGCATAAATAGAGAAGATGACCATGAAAACTCTTGGCACACACATCACGTTGACAACTTGGTCTTTATTCATTGTTCCTTGATTGACAATTAGTATGAACTTGGTTGAAAATATAGAACTGGGAAAATGAAAAAGGTTTGTGCATGTGAAAACTTTCAGGATTGGACAGGATAGTGATATTACAAGTGCTATGTGTTGAAAATGGTAGAAAAGCCTATAATGTTCTATTTTGCTCGGGACGAGCAAAAGTTCAAGTGTGTGGGAGTGATAAGTCGGGTTTATACCGACTTATATGTTACGATTCCTTGAGCTTTTGTATGGATTTGTTGTGAAAATCTTGCTTGAGGTGTGATTTATGTGCTAAAATGTTCATGAATTGATAATTGTGAAAATATGCACAAATTGATGTGATTATTGCATATATTGAAAACGAGTACACACTTGACACAATTGTTTCACAATACTCAAGCTCGCACACACAAAAGTCCAATAGCACACTCAAGCACAATCAAGCAGTTCACATGCAAAAGCCTCACGCACTCAGCACACAAAAAGCACACTCACGCGCACACACACACACACACGCACACATGGACGGGCGCGCCAGGCGCCCGCTCCTACACACAACACACACGCGCGGGCGTGCCAGGTGCCAGCCCCTGCACACAACACACACAGGCGGGCGCCAGGCGCCCGCTCCTGCACACAACACACACAGGCGGGCGCGCTAAGTGCCCGCTCATGCACACAAAACACACTAGGCGGGCGAGCCCGCACACGCTCGCACAGGCACCCGTAAACACATGCGCGCAGGCGCAGCACACAACTCACATCATTACTCATGCACGCACAAGCACCTAGCATAACGCTTAGCCCACAATTAGCTACATACACATATCAATTCTTGAATGCATCCAAGTGTTTGACAAAACGTATCCTTAGCACTTATGTAATCTTTGGTGATGACTTGTACTACATGACCTCATTTTCACTCACTGATTTTGTGGGACACATCGAGTGTCTTCCAAGAAGATCTAGGTGTTATGGTACTAATTGTAATCTGGCTTCATGGCTTTCCAATGCAATAAGAATTGTCGAATTAGGAGTTGTGAAACACAAGTTATGATCATTCTCCCAAACTGTGACAATCGCCTCAGATTGCTCAATGTTCTTTGTTGCATGTTCGCTTGAGTCTCATATTTGAAAATCTTTCCAGTTGATTTGAGATAAACTTCAAACATAAGAGTTTTAGTATACCCATAGGACTTTCGAAAACATCAAACAACTGTTCGTTTCATTGAGTAGAAGTCGAGATACACTTGTTTGACTTTTGTTTTACGTTTTGCCCAGTTTTTGCCTTGAATTCCCAAACCATTGTCATTGCAATTGGATCCTTTATGTAGGCTTGCCGGGATCATATCAGAATTAATTTAGGAAAAATTCTTGATTGAATTTATTTAGGAAAGTTGGTAGAGAAGGGTAAAGAACTTTTTCACACTCTCCTTGAAATTAGTAAAATTAATAGTTTTATTTAATTTTTTTTGCTGATTTACTGTTAGAACTTTTTTTTTACAAGTGTCTTATTGTCGAACGTTGCTACTCTTTATTGGCAATTAATATATAAACACGAGAAATAAAAGCTATTTTTTAGTGTTATATATCTATATCTATATCTATATCTTTATCTATATCTATACATTACATATAAGGGGGAGTTGTTGGAATTTGTAAGCAAGCTGAACTTCAACATGCCTGCTTAGAAGGGTGAAGTTGTCTTTTCGCTACATCAACAGCATAATTTTTCCCTTCTTTTTCTCTCCTTCTCCGATGAGCTTGAGGGACCTGTCTGTTTACAGGGACCTGTCTGTTTAGGACATGTTTGACAGGTGTTCAACTCTCCATATCTCTTCTGTCTGTCCACTTCTTTATCTGTGTCTTCACTATCTCACCATCTCACTTTCTGTTCTTCTCTCATTTCTTCACCGCTTTCAACACTATAATTTTTTCCTTTTTTTGTTCTCCTCTTAAGATGAGATTGAGGGAACTGTTATGAGCTTTGATGGCTAATTCTGGAGCAAAAGAAATTCAAGAATTTTCCTGGTGTATTTGACCAAAACAAATATTACTCTCCACAGTGTTTCAAATAATTTTTTGTTCGGTCGACGAATCTGTAATTTCTCATTCTCACTCCTTTTCCGTTTATAATTTCTCTTTTGCTTGTTGTTATTGGCTCAAAGTTTCAATTTTTATTTGCAGTTTGACAACTTCAAAGCTCTGCTTGAAGTTGAGGTTTGTGTTCTATCAACTCTTTTGCTTGTTGTTATTGGCTCAAAGTTTCAATTTTTATTTGCAGGTTGAGAACTTCAAAGCTCTGCTTGAAGTTGAGGTTTGTGTTCTATCGATTTTTTTTGGCTTCTTTATTGTAATGTTCTTTTTCAAACTTTATTGGAATGTCACCTATGCCCCAACAACACAAAAGTTTTGGCTGTTTTGTGAAGAGTTACTGCATATTGGGACCATTGTGTTATTCTGGAGATAACTGGGCTATTTCATAACAAAGTACGGGAATAAAAAGCCGGAATAGTAAAGCATAATATTGTCATAAACCTGTGTAATCCAGCTTCTTATATTTACAAGTGTATCCTGAAACAAAGCACCTTCAAACTTGTGTTCATCTGTGACGTACTCTTATAAGATGTAATATCACCTGTTTTTCCAATTTCAGTTTATCAGTGGAGAACCTGTTTATGAAGCATGTTGCCGAACTAATGTAGGTGGATACCATGTTACTGATTATCTGAAGCAGCTTCTTTCACTTAAATACCCTCATCACAGGTGAGCTTGAGAATGCTGTTCCTCTCTGGATTGATTTGGAGATTTTATTTATTTAATTAAAACATATTTGAACAGTTCTAAGCTGATTTGGGAGAAAGTTGAAAACCTGAAGATGGAACATTGTTATATTGCACCAGATTATGCATCAGAAGTTCGAATATTTCAGGTAGCATAGATCTTTTTTATTGTTTGCAATCATTATTCTTCTTAGATTAACTGACTAAGTAACTCCTGGAAGTGTGTGTTTCTAATTCTTAATTTTTCACTAGCCCTTTTGTTAAATCTGACTTACTGAACTCTTTTCAAATTAGACATTTTAGATTTTCTTTTCTTGCTTTTGTTTTAGTCACTTTATTAGAGAATCGTGAGGGAAGTAAAATTTTACGATGATTAATTTGCAGTGGCGGGTTGGCTAACGGTGACAATGAAAGGTTTGTTGCCAGTCATTTTCAAAACAAGAAGTTGGAGAACTGGGAAGACCAGATTTTGAATCCATCTTTAAGGGTTGGTGTTGGTCAGGATGTGAAGGAAGAGGTTGCTCAAACAAGCCTACTATATGGGGCTGTAGAAGATGAATTTCAAGTTTCTAGGCCTTCTTGGTCACACGCGGTGCCTGCTTCTTCCCCTACATCTTGTGTTACGAGTTTAAGCAGTAACTTGTTGAACTTCTCTGGTAGAAAAACGCAAGGAAGAATTAATCCACATCAAGAAAATTCATCTGAGGTAATTAAGTTACAGATAGTGTCTGGAGGGGTGAATTCTTCTCTTTTTCTTTTTTAACTAAGTGTTCTATACACATGGAGAAAGATTCTTTCTTTTTTGTTTTTTTAATTAATTAGCATTTGGAAAATAAAACACATATTCCTTTTGAACTGATTCCAATTGATTCAAAAAAAAAAACCCAAATAAAAATTAAGGGGTGCTATGCTATATAGATCATTTTCTACACATTTTGTCAGTTGTATAAAAAAAGATTTCCCAAATTTGAGAATTCTTTGTTTCTTAATTAGTAGTTCTCTCTCTTTTTTGTGCAACAGTGCCACAGCTCTACTACAGGCAGTGTACATAAGAAGCCTAGGATTCAACATTCCTCAACTCAACCAGCTCTAAAGGTATATATATATATATATATATAGTAAATTTCTCTGCATATTTTCATTCATAGAATTAATGTTTGAGTTTCTTTGGATTTTATCTTGGGATATCAATCTGTTTGATTCTTCGGTGTCATTCCCAGTTAACTTCAAATAAACTGGATCAAAAAATTTGAACTTGGATGCTGGCAATGGGATTTCCTAAATTTTACATGTTTTGAACAGGTGAGAAAGGAGAAGCTAGGGGAAAGAATAACAGCCCTTCATCAACTTGTTTCTCCATTTGGAAAGGTACATAGTTATTAACAATCTGAACCTCAAATACTACTGTTTAGTACTTGTAAACCTCTTCTCAAGCCCATGAATGGGTGATCAGTACTGAAATAAAGAATTATTTTTTTAAAAAGACAGTTAAGTCAATTAGTTTATGATAACTTCCATCATCAAGTGTGTTTATTCTTCTTAATTAAACAAATAGCAGTAGAGTAATATGGGTGTTTACTTTTTTTAGGGCAATGTTGAGCTAATAATATTCCTCTCTACTTTATATTCCCATTTGGTTTTGTCTTTTGAGATTGAGAAGACCTGATAAAAATGACTTTGGGGTATTGATTTGTAGCATGTTCATCTTTTGCAGACTGACACTACTTCTGTCTTATCAGAAGCCATTGGGTATATCAGATTCCTTCAGGCTCAAATTGAGGTGATGTTAATTATATTCATTCTACACACAGTCACACACTCTTTATATTCTTTCATCAGTCTGCAACAAACGAGCATGCAGTCACGAAAAGTTCCCATTCATTGATGATCTAATTTTTCTAAATAGCTACATTAATAAAGATCAAAAGAAAACACAAGAAAATATGTAATCTTATCTTTTTTTTTTTTTGATGCTTTAAAGTTTAAATTGCACCTAAATCGGAAAGAACGCAGGCAGTTAGCTCCCCGTACTTGGGCAATGTATCAGGAGGAATCATGGGTCAGAGTCACCAACAAGAATCTGTAAGTTTTGGTTGTACACAACTTACAACATGCGCATCTTCACATTTTCCTATGCAAAAGAGGAAGATCCTCATGTTTGATGTTTCTTTCTCTCTTTTATACACGTGTGTCTGACTGTCTGAGTACTGATTAACACTACTGTTGGATTCTTGTTAAATTAATTAATTAGCTGACCAGGTGCTGGCAGCTTCCTTGGACCCCTGCACTTGTTGAAGAACAGCCTTCAGAAGTAGAAATAGCCAGAAAGGCAGCTCTAAAGGAGAGACAGGGTCAAAGATTACGGGAGATGGCTGAAGCAAAGAGGTCGTCTCGAATAAATGAACTTGAAAATGAAATTAGAGGCTTGGAATTCCTCTTAAAACAGCTCCAGCAAGTTCAAGAGAACAATATCCCCACTTTCCTCAGAGAGACAGGCTATACCTCTAAACAAATAGAATCTACTCTTGCAAAAGCAATACATTCTTTATGCAAAGCAAAAGGTGAACAAATTGAAAACGAAGAGAAGATGGATTCTTCCACCTCAGAAAAGTATAATCTTCTCAATGTCCCCGATAAGATGTTGACACCAGAGCAGGTGTGTTTTTATTCATTCTATTAGAGGCTTTAGATAAAGTTCATATTGATTTTGGCAATTTGTACTTATGCTTCTCCCCAGTACTCAGATGTTTCATGGATTGCAAATTTTCCTACTGTTGATGAGAATGATTCAATTTTTGCCACAACTGAACTATGTAATTGCTTAACTGGTATTCTTATTACCATAAATGAGTTATTTAGTAACTTTCTTCATTTTAAGTTCGTTTTGTATTTGAGTTCTGATCTCATGACAGATTAAAGAAAAAAGGAAGCAGTTGTTTCTCAAATCCACTACTGAGGCCAGGCTACGAGCTAAACAGAGGAAAGTTGAGGAGGAATTAGAAAGAGAAAAGCAAATGAAGATGGAGGGGGCAAAACGCTTGTATGTTCTCAGTTCTTCATGTTTTGATATGTATCTAATTCTAGACACCTGCAGAGTCTAAATTTCATGACAGCTTAAAGAAAAAAGGAAGCAGGTGTTTCTCAAATCCAATGCTGAGGCCCTGCGAACTAAACACACCTCTGTTACTGTTTCATTTAAATTTCGGTTCTCTTGGATGATGATAATTCATAGCTCATTTCTCCTTATGTATTCTTCTCTGTTTCAATTGTAGAGAGAACCCAGAGTTATATTTAGATCAGCTACGTGCTAAGTACCAAGAGCTTTCTGAGAAAGTGGAGCAGCGAAAACGCTTGAAGACAAATGGCAACAGCATAAATGGCAACCACAATGGTTCTGGAGGTGTGGGTCGTGGAGATAAGTTGAATGCTGCCCAGAGGTAAAGGATGCGCCTCTTGACAACAGCGGCATTTGATCGTGGGAAGGGTGAGGACACTTTTGGTATCAAAGATGAAGATTGGCAACTTTACAAGTTAATGAGAAGAGATAATGATGATGACGAGGATGAGAAGCCAAATGAGGATGAAGCAGACCTTGCTCGTGTCTCTGCTAGACTTCAGGTTAGTAATCATTCAGTCCTTAACCCCATAATAGATTCTTGCTTCACGTCTTTTGGGAATATCATCTGGCTGTGCCCTGCAGTTCAGTTTAAATTTATGCTGTTACCTGGGTCATATTTCTACAAGAAATAGATCCCACATTTTTTCCGAAGACTGAATTAGGATGCCCTCTACTTTGCGCCACATCTTATTTAATTTTTGTTTTCAAAATCGAAAAATGCTTTAGATTTAAATCCCAGAATTCAAATTCGTTCTTTCACCAATCTTATTTATAGTGCAGAATCGGTTTATGAAGATTTACATTTGTATTGTTCTCCTGAACATTTAAATTTTCACTGTTCTTAGGGTTACAACAAACGTTAATAGAAGAAGCATTTGTTTAATTTAAAATGCAATAAACTATTTGTTTGATTGCATTTTGATGAGGTTTGGTTTTCAAGTGCCGAGAATTAGTTTAACGTGTTGATGTTAAGAAGAAGTTTGTTAGAATAGAAACTTGCTGAAGTTTACTATTATGAACATTTTAAATTATGTTTAATTTCACGCCTGGCTTTGAAATTGCATGATGGGATATGCCTATTGCAAGTGTTTTTGAGGTTTTTTTTTCTGCTTCAATTACTGTCTTACTTGCTATAACGGTCACATTGATACTAATTTCAATTGCTTTATCTTATGCTTTTTATTTGTTTATACATGGAATAGAGGTTGTTTTTGTTAGCATTTTGCCTATTTTAATTATTTTTTTCCCATAGACAACATGGTTCATTGGATTTAGTCATGATTAATAGTTATTCAAGTCAAGAGGATGACTGTTCTGCAAATTTGAAGAAAAGGAGCATTATTGATTATTGTCAATTTATATACGTAGCATGAATGCCAATTTTCTGGATTAGCCTTCTCATTTCAGTTATTCATCTATTTCATAATAACACGGTTATGGATTTTTGCTTTTGTTTTCAGCAATTAACATCTGTCTGTAGCTTATGTTCATTTGTTATAGTGCTCAAATAATTACACCTGACAGGAATTGTATGTTGTTGTGGCTTTCAAGCAAGAGGATCACCTGTAAATGTAGGTTAATATGCTAACCAATGACAAAGGATAAGACTAGGCAAGTATAATATTCAGTCTCTCTCTCTCTTCCCTCTCTTTTCCTCATTAAGAGAATTTAATTTTTTCTGATTATGTTCTCTTGTGGTGATTTGTAGTGGAAGCTATTCAGTTGTAGGTTCCAAAATCGAGAACAAATTACCTACAAATAATTGGTCTCAGCAAGCCAAAGCGCATAATAATTTTGCATGCCAACAAAAATTCTTGACTTCAAACTTTCTTTTCTCCTTTTCAACTCAAAAACCTCTTGCCGATTAAGCAATGCTTGCAAGGTACTTTGTTGTTCAATCATACACGACTCGATAATTTCCCATGTTTCTTTTTTTTTCTCCTGTAGTGAGACAATCTGAACTTTTTTATCTTTCGCTGTAGAAAATTGTGGAGGTCTTATGCATTGAGTTGTAGATTTGTGGCAGATATAGGAGAGTTTGGCAATAAAATTACCATTGTTGGACACTGTATATTTGCATTTTCTCTGTCTCCTAGAATTTATTATATTGATTAATGTGGTATTAAATATTTTGAAGAGGAGAATTCTCATTTGTTGCATAAGCTATGTGAACCTTGAATTTAGCACTTATTTTACTCAAAATACTTGTTTACATGGCTTGCTAAGTGCAATTGTACTGGTGATCAGATTGCCTATTTCTCTTAACTTTGTATAGACTTAAGCCTCACTTTGCTCTTTTCTCTTCATGTTAATAGGTCGATGGGCATTGAGGTTCATAATCGAAGGATGCACAGCCATGAAGTTGAAAAGGTAAGTTGCTCTTTGGCAAGGCTAATGAGGAATGCTGAAATTATAATAAGGTTCCCTTATTTTACAGGAACCAATTGCTTTAGCACATTCATCTGTTACTTGTGTAATTATTTCATTAAAAGTATAATTAGATTTACTGATACTTTTACGCGACCACTTAATGTTTCATGTCCTGAAGTTCTCATTCATCAATTTTGGCTCTTTTGCTTTCTGTTCCTTTTTTACTTCTGCCTTTAAACTTGTTTGTCATATTTCAAGAGCATGAAATACATTCCTCATCATCAAAGTGGCTGGATGAGCTTCTAACAATTTTGGTGCACTCCAAAATAAAAAGGAGTTTCCATGAGTTAGGAAATGAAAAAAAAAAAGATTGCATTCATTGTGTACATCAAGTTCTTAAATAGCAGCTTTTCGTTAAAATCTTATTTTTCAGTCCTTTGAAATCAGTTTTATCTTTATTTAAATTCACCATACATAACAACTGTAGCACTTTATTGGATTTTAACACTTTGGCAGGTTTGGCAAGTTCTTTCGAGGCTTGAGCTTTCTTCGAAGAACTATGTAAAGCCAGGAAAAAGTCTACCATTAGCAAAAAGTTTTAGTGCTTCTGCGTCTCGAGATTGTGGACAAACTATTCGGAATCCCACATCTGAGAACAAAAGCACATATCAAGCAAGGGTAGAAACACATAAAATATTCAGTGAAAGTAGTATCAGAGGTGGTGACTACAGAAGCTACGGGGGAGCTTCTTTTACATCATCTGCAAATGGTGTAGAAGAAGACAGGAAGTCCTTGGACAGGCAGACTGGTATGTACACATCCGTTAGTAATAACTCTCATCCACAGTCTGCAAATGGAGTACCTAGCAATCACGCAGTCCGAATCAATGACATGGGAAGATCTGGAAACACATATCCAGATGGCACTGAAGATGATAACATACTTGAGGTATCACATTTTTATGCTCTACTGTACTGATACTGAAACCAGTGGCACATTTTTCTTTATTTTAACTTTCCCACTTGGATGGATGATGAATAAAGTCATAAGATATTCCTTCTTTTTCCCACAAAACTTTTGGGTCATACAAAATTCGTCTTTGATGATAAATGCTTTTTTAGTTAACTCATCTTTTCATTTCTCAATATATGCAGTTGTGTTACCTTCTACTTTGTTTTCCATGCGCATTTGGAATCACGGGAAGTACTTATGCAGGACTTTATTGTTAATACAGTTAGGATTTTGTCCAGAAGCTTCAGTACATTTACAAGAGATGAAGGATATGCTAATTGGAATATCTAATGACCTTCTTGACAATATTACTAACTTGAACGCAGATCAGATAGAGAAGCTTCGTCAAGAAAGGTTTGATTATCACCTGGGTTACTTTTTTCCCGTTCATAAAACCTACGACATTTAGATTGAAGACTTTAGTGAACACGATGCATATGTAAGCAAGAAAATAAAACTACCTACTGATGTTTGTTAACTTCATGAAATGTAGTTGGTTGTTTTAGTCCTTTCTATATGTTCCATGCGGTGTCTACGTTTCTTCTTTTTGTGGATTGAGGAGAATATGCAAGAAAATGATTCTTTGCTTGTCTGATGTTAGGATGCAACTGAATACACAAACTCAACAACTACAAAAATATCTCCGTGCTGTATCAGTTAATGATGAACGAAGAGCATCTAATTTCTCTGCATCCACAGCAACTCCTGCTTTTCAGTATGAAACTCCTCCAACAGTTCCATTTAAGATTAATCCCACAAGGCTTGCGACAGAATTTTATATGGACAATGAAGAAAATGGTTTTGATAGATGGGATTCATCATCAGTGTCATTATCTCCCGTAGGCATGCATGGAGCTTCGGCAGCTACTTTGGTCAGAGAACCCTATGTCCCAAAGTATGTTGATGTCACTTATATTGAGGGTTCAAATGATAAGAAATATAGTAGCTGTGATTTTCCATGGACGAAGAAGCTAGAGGTGTGCATACAATCATTTTTTGCTTACTATAGACCATAGTTATCTGGATTGTGGTCTCCTATTAATTGTGTGATTGTTCCTTATTTCAGAACATCTGCCAACGATTTAGGCTTCAACCCAGATGGTTCTGCTGTGAACCTCCAGCTTTCCAGCAACATATCCGAAATGACGCTAATATGACGGCCCAATTTTTTCAGGTACGGTTGCTTTCTCTTATACCTGAGAATTTGTTAAGGAGGCAAACATTAGCATTACTATACATCTTTACTTTACTCCATCTAATTGTAGTTCATTCCTATATGTGAAGTCAATTGATGTTACATTTACTGTTTTAACGTGCAAAATGATCCTGAATTAGCTCAAATTGTTGTTGGACATGATCTTGACAGCTTGCAAGCTTTATTGCGCACGCGCCATTGCCAAAGAGCCGAATTACAGCATCAGTAGGAGGAGGAGTTGGAGGGACAAGTTCAAGAGGAAAAAGGTAGAATTAAGGTCTGCAGTTTCATCCTCTTAATGCTTTGACACTTTAAAGTTAATTTCGTTTCCACGATGACATATTTTAGTTTTAGTCTTATGGCCTAATCCTTATCATGTATATTTTCCATTCATGATGTCAATCCTAAAATTAAATCAACACATATAAACAACCAATACCACGATATAATTTGCACATGTAAACAGATTACTTTCTCATTTCTGGAAGTTAGAAACCTGATTTACGTAACCATTGAGATTATTTGTTTCCTCAGCTCTTATTATTTTCAATATGCAATAGGTCTTTGTAATCGTGGGAGTGGAGATGGGAACACGTGATTATAGCCATTTTGTAGGAGTTATTTTGTAAAAGTTTGAAAATTATTGCGTGGCCTGAATGAACTTAAACCCTTCCGGACATTTCTCTATATATATGCTTAATCAAATTCTTAAGCATCTTCTCACCTTCGCCATGCATCCTTTTGATCTTTGTTTTGAATTTGCAAACAAGGAATAATGGGCTCCAGATTTTCAAGTTTGGGATTTCGAATGACATTGTTTGGACTCTCAAAAAAATGGATCACTAGACTCTTCCTAATTCAGGTACTATGGTAAATCATTGTAGGATTGCTATGATTGTAATTGTGGTCAAGAAATGATGTTGTTTCCACTTATTTCCGGTTGAAGAAATATCTACTTTCAAAAAGACTTCATTTTTGACGATTATTATTTTTAGTTTGATGAATTGCATTCCTATTTATAACTATAGTTGTGTAAACACGATTGAGGATTGCTATTTATTTCTTTTTCTGCTGACAAACATGCAATTCATCCTGGTTCCTGATTGCAGGTGAGACTTTTTGTTACTTACAAGATTTTGACGGGAATAGATTTTGAAAATCTAATGTCCCCCTTTATGCCTTTTGTATTTTTTTTCAATGATAAACATCCAATTGATCCTGGTTTCTGATTGCAGGTGTGGAGAAAATTTAGAAAAATCAAAAAATGAAGCTGCTGAATTGGCAAGACAACCTCAGCAATCTAGAGATATCTGCTTTGGGCTTGAAGCAGAAGTTTGTATGGTTCGAGAACCAGCAAAAACATAAACTCCTATTTATAAAATAATTGCCAAAGAGAACAAAGTACACGGCCCGTGTTACACAAGAAATCCACATGTAATAAGAATAAACAACTAAACTTGCAGAAAACACGTATACAACTAGCAAACACTTGTAATCATCTCTTCTCCTCCCCTATTACTCACGGGTACTACTTTGCGCAAAGCGCATACACCTACCTAGTATATATATATATATATATATATATATATATATATTTTTTTTTTTTTTGAAGTTGCTAAACTCCCCAAATTCCTTAAACAAATTATTGGACACAAACATTAATGAAAAATAATCAAGTATAATATCCATATTTAGGGATTTATCTATTTTGTTCATTGCTTTAAAATTATTGGACAAAAATATTAAAGTATGATATCTATATTTAAGGATTTAGATATTTTGTTTATGTAATAATTTGCTATGCTAAGATGATTTATTGAAAAAGTTTATCATTAATTATCTTTAACATTGAAAAAAAAAATGAACATTGTCCAAAATTCAAAAAAAAAAGGTGGAAATTTTTTCTAATAAATTATGATTGTCCAGCCATATAACTTCAAATCAAGAACAAAATGACAAAAATAAATTTTTCCAAACAATCCGTTGGATAAGTATTTTATTTTGAAAATTAATAAAAAGTAATTTTTGGATTCGTTTTGAAGAAGGAATAATTTTTAATTAAGAATTAGATCTTTAAATTGATAAGTTTTGACTTTTAGGTACTCAACATAAAAGGAAAAAAAATTAAAAAGACCAAAATGTAGAAGTTGAAAAGTTTTGGGGATAAATTGCATGTTTATAAATAATTAGTAGGTAATCAATCAGTTTCATAAACCACATGAGGGGCTATTAGTAATTTTTTTGAGGACAATTCAATTTTTTTTAAATCAATGAAAAGCTATATATCAACAAGAAATTCTCCCATAAAAAAAAAGAAATTATTTAATGTTGACAATTTTTCATGTCTAATCACAATTTATTTGCACTGAATATATGAGTTTACCTAATTAATATCAGTGCATTTATTATCAACTATTTAGTTGTAATGTATTGTAATTCATTTTAATTAATTAATGAAATTATCGCTTTTAAGAAAAATTTCAAATAACCTTAAACTAACTAGACTTAAAATTATAAGTGAGATTATATTTTGTATCACAACCAGCATTTATATTGAATCATTGATCACGTTGAATGCAAAATTTAATACCCTTGAATTAGGTTTGAGCCTCTCCATACATATTAGTTTGTTGTTCATAATAGTTAGAAAAAACTGCAACGAATTTTTTTGTTACAAGTCAAGTCAATTCATGAATCACCCCTATATTTTACTTGAAAAAATGGCTCAACATAAGGGTTTTCAATGTCACAAGAATAAGCTTAGAAAATTTTAGTGACCATTCCCATTTAAAGTAGCCATAAAAATTACTCAAAAATGAGAAGATTTATGCTATTATCATTGAACAATTTATATTTGCCTTGAATACTACTTCGGATTTTTTGTTCTATTCCCTATTTTAGTTTATATATACACTTCACCCATATTTTACTAAGGGCCTATTTGATAAAACTGAAAACTGACTGAATTTGAAATCTGAAATCTGAAAATTGAAAATAATAAGTTGTTGAATTCATTAATCTTACATGTTTGATAATTCATCTGATTTTTACATCTGAATCTGAAAGTATAATAGCGAAAATATGTGGTGCACAAAAATTTATACAATATATATAAACATATGGTGTGTAAATATTTATATTATGTGAAAATATATGTAATGTGTGTAAATACATCTAGTGGGTGAAAAAATATGTAGTATGTGTAAATATATCTAGTGGGTGAAAATATGTGTAAATATGTGGGGAGAGAGGTGTAAAAATATGTGTATTATTTGTAAATATGTGTAGTGTTTGAAAGTGTGTAGTAGGATAAAATAGACGTGACCACGGTTCACGGTTCCACAAAGGGTGGAACCTGAACGGCCATTGGCCTCACGGTTATAGTTACGGTTCGTGAACCACCGATTCACAGTTCCGATTCCAGTTCCGATTTTGGTACGGTTTTCTCACGGTTCGACTTTTAAAAAAATAAAAATATGAAGTGTGATATACTTTACAACTTTACAAGGTGAAAAGAAAAGAAGTGTGGTATAATTTACAATGTGAAAAATAAGAGAAGTTTGATATAATTCACAAATTTGCAAATTTACAATGTGAAAAATAAAAAGTTTGATATAATACGTACAAGTTTACAAGTTTGATATAATTGAAAAATACCTCATTTTATTATTGAAATAGAAAATTTTGGCATAAATATCGAATTTCTAGTTGGTCATTTACATATATGAATCATGTTACAACATTTACTAAAAGAAAAATTTTCATTCATAAAAGTAATTTGAGTACAAGTTAAATTACCTAAATTTTAATCATCTAACTCTTCAACGTCAACATCGGGATTTGGATGGACGAAATCCGTGAAATAGTAAACTCCTGTTGAAGATCCAGTTGTACTAGCATTGCTTGTTTCGGAAATGTCGGTATTGTAATCTAAATCAATGTCATTAGTTTTGTCCATTTCTTGTGGTCTCAAAAATGCCTTGTGCCAATCATCCACTAATGCTTGGATTTCTAATGATCAATCGGGACCGGTGCTCATCTAAAATGCTCCCTCCCGCACTAAAAGCTTGCTCCACTGCTACGGTTGATGCCGGAATTGCGAGAATATGTTCTGCGATTATAAAAAGAATTGGATAATCCTTTTCATTTTCTTTCCACCATTCTAACATGGACCACTCATGAAAATCCCTATCTTTATAACAAACCTCAAAAGCAGTTGTTAAATATCTATCAAGTTCCGTATCAGTACCGGATCTTGGTTTTTTGTGTGAAGAATATATAGATTTACCAAGTTTACGTGGTGCTATAGAAAATATTGACGTAGTACTAGTATTTTGATGTAATGTATTTATGAGACTTAGAATCTTAATCTTACTTATTTTGATGATTAACAAACAATTATGTTTATGCTAATGGTTGAAAAAGTGTTTCAATGTGATAGATATACAAAGAAGCCAAGCATGGAGTATTATCGGTTGAAGAAAGAATTGGAAGTGCAAAAGATATGAAAATATGATATACAAAGAAGCCAAGCATGGAGTATTATCGGTTGAAGAAAGAATTGGAAGTGCAAAAGATATGAAAATATGGTAAATTAGTTTATTTGTGTAAATAGCTCAAGAAGTTGATCTACTCTTTTAATGCTCAAGTAAAAATGTTTTCAAAGTGTTTTTTTAATCTTCAAATGATGCTCAAGTAAAAATATTTTCAAAATGTTGTTAGTCCTCAAATGAACTTCAAAAGTAGTAGTAAAAGTGAGGAACACACTTGCACAAAGTCACAAAGAGTTGCACAAATGATTTGGAAAACAAAAATTGAGATTAAGCTGAAGAAATCTGCCAGGGTTCAGTATTTCAATCATATCTCTCTCATTTTAAGTCTAAATGGAGTGCTTTCGGTGCCATTCGAAAGCTAAGAGAAAGAGCTACAACTTTCATGTTTTACGTTTTTCCAAATTCTGTCGGGATCATATCGAAAAATGGCTGTCAAGTTTTGGACGACTCCCTTGGAGTTTCGGCCGTCCGAAACTATTGCATCAAAAATTACACCATTTCTGTTGAGTTTCGGACGCCTCCATTGGAGTTTCGGACCCTTCTGCCAGTGTTTTGTATTTTGATCATATCTCTCTCATTTTACATCCAAATTGAATGCTTAAGATACCATTGGAAAGCTAAGAGGAAGAGCTACAACTTTGATGTTTTACAGTTTTCCAAATTCCGTCTGAAACATATAGAAAAATGGCTGTCAAGTTTCGGACGACTCCATTGGAGTTTCGGCAGTCCGAAACACCCGTCCGAAACTCATAACGGCTAGTTTTTTAAAGGTCAAACATGAACGTTTTCTTGTCATTTTTGTGTAGTTTAAATACCACCAAATGCACAAACGTTTAGCAGACTTCTCCCTTGATTCCTTGAGCTTCTAATCTTGAAAATCACTCTCTACAACTCTTGCACTTCATCTTTGATTCATCAAGAAACAAAAGATCAAAATTCTTGAGCCTTCTTTGAGTTCTTTATTTCATTCTTGAGCTATATAGTTTGAGTTGTAAATTTCATTATAGGAATCATATTGTGAGCTTCAATTTATCATATCCACCCAAATTGTGGGTTGTAATTCCATTCTTAATACTCTATTGTGAAGAGGTTGAAATCCTAAGTAGGGATACTTGGGTGGTTGAAATCCTAAGTTAGATACTTGGGTAATTGAAATCCTAAGTTAGATACTTGGGTGGTTGAAATCCTAAGTTGGGATACTTGGGTTGTAAAAGTGGTTCTTTTGATCTCACCACAAGAAAAAGATCAATTCATAGTGAAGGTTGAAATCCTAAGTTGGAGAACTTGGGTAGTGGATGTAGAGTGCTCCAAGGGAGAGACTTGAACCACTCTAAATTGATTGTGTCAATTGCTCCTTATTGCTTTCAGTTTTTACTATTATTTCATATTGTTCATGATTTAATTTACTGCACTTGGATTTAAGTATATATTCATTGTGTTGTTGGAATATTACATCAAACATTATTTTACATTACACTTGATGCAAGTCACACTACTCACTCATCATTGTTGATTGAATTTGTTCAAATTGATTTGATTGTTGTATAAGAAATTTTTAGAAACCTAATTCACCCCCCCTCTTAGGTTGCCTTAGACCTTACAGTATTACTAGTAGAACCATCAATATCAGATCCGGTATTAATAGGAACTTGACTACCATATTTAGAATGAAATTCATTAAATAAATCACAAAGAAGAAATTTTACTTCTCTTATAATCTCCTTAGTATCTTGAGCTTTATAACCTTCATTGTCAGAAAAAAATGAATCTATACAACTATTATATGCAGTAATATATTCTTCTAAAATATTAATTTTTTGACATGGATAAAAAATGGTGTTTCGTTTATGTACCAAAATTAATTCGCTCCTAACACTAATAAATTAGTATAGAGGAGTGAGATCGTTCCCACGAGGAACAACAATATTTTCTATATTTGTTAATTCGCAAGGCGTCACAATTATTGAATAAATGGATTAAAACAATTTATGAAAAGAACCAAATTAAAGAATTCAATAAATAACCAAAATTCAGGAATAAATTACTTCAACAGAAAAGATCCGGCAATAAATAAATCCACACTAATCAATTGTTATTGTTCATTGACGCAAGGATAACAACCTCTATTTAATCAGTTAGTTATTTAATCAGTTAGTTATAGGTTACCGAGAATCAGCTCTAACATAACCCAATTCTCCCTTAATTATTCGTTAATTAACAAGTATCTGCTTAATCAATTAATTCCCTATTTATAACACAACCCGACCGGAATCAATCGAACACCAGATTTAATGTTATAAAAGCATTAAGTAGTGAAGAACCTAACTCTAACAAATCATATCATGATCAGCATGCAACAACTTATTAACCAATTATTTCCATCTACCGAGACAGTAGCTTCGCCACTAATTAATCTTACTCATTAAATCCAGTGACTTAATAAGGGTTTAATTGGCTCTATCTAATTAGATTAAAGGTGATCAGTCTTTAATTAAATTAGAAAATTATCATTAGGCTTAGAAAACTCTTGGAATTACATAAGAGAAAGTTAATTTAAACAATTAGGTCTCACAATTCATACATCGATTAGTGCTTCATTACTTACAGCCAGATAATGAACTACTCACAATTCATATTTAAATAAAGCCAGAATAATAATTAAAACGAAAAGTAAATTAGACTGAAAAATTGTCAAACTAGGTGCCTGTCGTTCGGTCGAACGACGAACTACAGATTTGCTTCTAAACTCTGGACTGCTGCTATTCTGGAAACCCAGCTGCGATGATAAATTCCAAACGTAAAGTAAAGCTGTCAAAAAGGTGTCTTTACCCTAATAAATCTACTCCTTATATAGGAGAGGAGAATATCAACTTCCTAATCAATATACAAGAGTAAATTCTCTTTGTTTCCAAATTCATTAACGCCACATGCGGCTGTACTAACTATCACTTAAGTAATTTAATACTACGAACAATTTGGTAGTTGCCCAGATTCCTTAAGGCTGCCATTTTCTTCCTTAAATCTTCCAAAATACCCCAACTTCTTCATTCTTTAGCACGGAACTTCCATCTTCTACAAATATCCAAATCCTGCAAGAATAACAATATTAAGCATCAACTTTTAACCCACAAAGCACATAAAATCATATACAATAACAGAACATACTATTCCGTGCTTATAAAAAAAACAGAAGCAATTAAATATGTAGGTGGAATTTTTCGGTAATAGTTAAGCCATTTTATTAACATATCATATATAGGAAGTGATAAAACATGGTCATCTTTGAATTGTTGTAAAATACCAACAACATCACATGCAATGTGAATAAATAAATGAGAAGTAGGATAATAAACACTAGATAAAATTTCAGTAGCATCTTTAAATATCTTTAAAAGTTGTAATAATTTACAACAAATTTCCCAAATATTAGGATGCAAAGAAATATTTTCTACATGATTTTGCATAAAAAAAAGTACATAACAAAGTACTATATTGTGTAGATGAATTCAATAATTTATAAGTTGAATTCCACCTATTAGGAACATCTTTACTAAATCTTTTAGGTTTGCGTCCATTTTCCGTACAAAATTTTATCCATAGTTTCATTAAATTTGGACGGAACCATAAAAGACTAATTGCCTCTTTAATAGGCGTAATATACGTATTTAGTGTTTTTAAACCATCTTGTATCACTAAATTTAATATGTGGCATGCACACATAATATGAAAAAAATTTCACCTATTATTGGTTGATAAAGACTTGCTAATTGACTAATCGAAGCCGTATTAGCCGAAGCATTATCAAAACTAATTGAAATTTGTTTTAGATAAACCATATTCATGTAAAATAATATTTAAAAATTTATATATATTATCTGCGGTATGTCTTGCTTCAAAATGATGAAAAACAATAATTCTTTTTTGTATTTTCCAATCACTATCAACCCAATGACTAGTTACTCCCATATAAGAATACATTTGCTATAAATCACTCCAAATATCGGAACATATAGAAACACTACCATTTAATTTTGAAAAAGTTTCACTTAAAATTTATTTTTCACTTTTATAAATTTCTTTAATTCTCTTGTTATTGTTGTTCTAGGCATTCTTTTAGCTTGTGGATTTAATGCACTTTGACAATAATGAGTAAATCCTACTTTTTCACCAAAACTAAATGATAAATGTTCTATGGCTATCATTTTAGCTAATTCTTTTCTATTTTTTTTCATTCAAATATTAAAAGGATGAGTAGTAGAGGGAACAAACCCGGATAATTGCGATTGGTTGGTGGAAAGGATGATTTCGTATAGATATTTTTCCTTCAAATGTCGAGACAAAGTTCCATAGTCCGATCCTTTCTTGAAAGCATATAATTTATTTCTGGAACAATAATTACATTTCGCCTTGATTGGTTGTTGGTTGGAATCTAATATCTTTATGTAATGCTTCTTGAACATATTCGATTTTAGCCTTTCTTCAATATTGGGGCTTTCAGTTTCTCCACCACCGCTAAAAATTTGCTCACTTTGGTTTGTACCCAATTGTGAGCTGCCAATAATATCTCTATTAAAACTATCCATTTTATAGTAAATTAAAATTAAGTAATTGAATAAATATAAATAATGAGATAAATAGAATTATAAGTCTATAATAAAAGTATTTAAATAAATTAAAATAATTCAAATAATAAAAACTATTAATGAGGATTTAATATTTAATAAAATAAATAATTTTAAAAAATAATTAGCTAAAGATTTGAATAAAATAAAATAATTTAAAGTAAAGAATTGAATTTTGAATATAATAAATTAATGAGTAAAAATAATTTAATGATAACAAAGAAAAGTAGATAATATAAATGATAATTGAGTATTGAGAGAATTAATAGAATTGAGAAAGAATTGAGATTGAGAAGACAATGGTGTGAAAATTAATTTAGTAAATTTGGGTATTTATAGAAGAAAAATAAAAAAAACAAAAAAAAAAGTAACATATCGTTGGCTTTCCAACGGCCTGATTTATGGTCGTTGGATTGCCAACGATCAAGTTTTAATTGATGGCCGTTGCATCTAACGGCCATCTCATTTTTTTTATATTGAACCGGCGTCAGATGAAGCAACGGCTAGTTAATCCTAGTCGTTGAATTTTTTTTTTAAAAAAAACCTGCAATTTTGAACCGCCGGTTCACGGTTCGAGCCCGGCACAGGCCGGTTCCGGTTATGTCGAGGTTAAAATATGTAGTGCGTGAAAATGTGTACTATATGAAAATGCGCATAGTAGGTGTAAATATGTATAATATGTGAAAATATGTGTAGTGTGTATAATTATATGTGAAAAGATAAAAAAACTAAAACGTACTAATTATGTCATATTAAAAATATTTTAAAACTCTATACTTATCAAACAAGTTTATCGCTTAAAATTCTATCACAATTTTGCTTGTGTCTTCATACCCTCTTCATCCATTAAGATGTGCAATATGTGATTATCAAACAAGTTTAATTGGTTGAGATCTGAATCAATTAGTTTTCAAATTTAAGATGTGTTATCAAACAGGTTATAAAACCTTATCAATTGATTAGTGAATCCTAAATGATAAGTGTTAAACACAGGTGTCCTTGTGATCTGTGTTTATGGATTGAAAAAGAAATTGAAATAGAAAATGTTACTGAAGATCCATTGGATTTAATTACTCTAAAAAAATAGTTTATTTCTTGATTTCTAAATTTTGGAGCAAATGATAGAAGCAATAAATTTTGTGTAGAAAACCTTGGACTGACTTTTGGGACGAATTCAATCACCATCCATTTAGATAAGTTAATAATGACGAAGAATGATCAGTTTCAATTTGAAAATAGCATTCAAATTTTTACATAAAAAAAATTCAATTTCAATTTGACCAACAACAGTCAACTCTTGAATATTGTTGCTAAATAGTTTTTTACATAAATTTTTTTGTTATTACCTAAAATGGCCTTTTTTCTGAAGTGAAACAACAACAATGTTTTTTTCTTTTTTAAATGAAAAAAAAAATCTGAAAATTTTTTCTAACAAAGAGTGCTTGTCCAAGCATATAATTTCAAACCGACAACAAAAACAGAAAAAAAAAACATCTTTTCTCAAACAGAGTTTAAATGTCTCATTTGGATAGATATTTTATTTTGAAAACTTGAAAAAAAAAACACTAACATTCGAGTTTGAGTTTTAAAAAAATGAATATTTTTAGTTGATAATTAGATGTTTGAATTCATAAGTTTTAACGATTAAGTATTCAATAAAAAATTTAAAAAGAAGTCCAAAGTGCCATTTTTTTTATTTAAAAAATCTGAAAAAAAATTAACTTGTTGAGTAAAAGACAAACAAATGAACCATTTTATTTTGAAATGAAAAAATAATAAAAAATAACAAAACCAAACATACAGTTTTTCACTCACTACTACAAAAATAGTCTTTTACACCGGGTAAATATGCATTTATACACCGATTATGATGGAAAATGAACCGGTGTAATATGTGGGCGGGGTAAAAAGTGAAAAATTTTACTCCGGTTAATAAAACCGGTGTAAAATAGTTTATTACACCGGTTATTTGTCAACCGGTGTAATATTAACAGGTATATTAAATTAAATAAAAATTGTTTTTAATGTTTAAATTATGTTCTAAATTCTAAATTATGTTCTTTCATCTTCTCCATTAACGCAAAAAATTCTTAAAAAGCAATGCAAATGCAAAGGGAAAAAAGAAATTATATTCACCAACACATAGCATTTGAAGTTCATATAATCAAACCCAGTTAAATTTAATCTCTTTGTCACTAAATTCTTCTCTCTCTCTCTCTCTTTTAACATTTAACAGATTCAGGAAGAAGCTTTGGAAGCAATAGCCTCGATGCATCTCTGAACAATGCCGAGATTTTCCGGATCTGGGAGAGCGATGTGACACGAGTATTCGTCTTCATGTTCATATTCATCATCATCATCCTCCGCAGCTGCTTCTTCAATCTCTTGGTCGTCATTGTCATTGTCATTATCTGGATCCTTCTCTTCTTCAGCTCGTGAAGCTTTAGGCTTTTTGACATAAGAGGAAACTGACGAAAATCCCATATTTTTATTAATAAACAAACAAAAGTTTTTATATCATAAGTTGATACTTAACAGATTCAGCAAAATTTACTACAAGAACTGAAAGGAAATTGACCTTGTGGAGATGGAAGGTCATGTCGCCCACCTCGATTACAATATCGCTGGGCAATCCAGTAGTGCAAAACCTGCAAAGCAAAAAATTGTTTGGTACATTTTCTTCGTCTTCTTCTTCTTCTTCATCATCGGAGCACTGGTAAGGTGAAATATCATATGATTTCTCTTGCCTACAAGAGTGAAAGAGAAGACTTCAGATATCTCTAGTATGTTAAATAAATAAGGAGAGGTTCTACCTTTACATATTCGGAAGAATCACAAGAAGCATTAGTATGGGCGGGAGAGAGAGTATTGGTAGAAGATTGAAGCATTATTTTAAAATTGAAACTTCTTAAAACTTCAACTTCTTACACCGGTTTTATTATAACCGGTGTAAAAACTTGGTGCTAAAAACAAATTACTTTTTACACTGGTTATCTTATAACCGGTGTAAAAAGTTGGTGCTAAAAAAAAAACAAAACAAATATATATAATCTCATAGGAGTATAAATTTTGTTTCGAAATTAAATGAAAAAACGATAGAAGCAGTTAAAAAAAAAAGAATAATCAAATAAAAATTATTAATTTTAGATAAACATGTTTTCTTGTGTGAAAATTTCAAATTTAATATTTTTTTGATAGATTTGTTGAGATTTTCTCTTAAAGAACATATATGTTTTTTTTTATCTTGATATACATAGGATTATGTTTGAAAGAAGATAAACTTATCTTCTTATGTTGAAAGTGCACTTTTTACACCGGTTATCTTATAACCGGTGTAAAAAGTTGGTGCTAAAAAATAAAAAATAATAAAAAAACTCACTTTTTACACCGGTTATAAGATAACCGATGTAAAAAGTGAAATTTTTACACCAGTTTTATTATAACCGGTGTAAAAACTTGGTGCTAAAAAAAACAAATATATATAATCTCATAGGAGTATAAATTTTGTTTCGAAATTAAATGAAAAAACGATAGAAGCAGTTAAAAAAAAGAATAATCAAATAAAAATTATTAATTTTAGATAAACATGTTTTCTTGTGAGAAAATTTCAAAATTTAATATTTTTTGATAAGATTTGATGACATTTTCTCTTAAAGAACATATATCTTTTTTTTACTTGATATACATAGGATTATGTTTGAAACAAGATAAACTTATCTTCTTATGTTGGTAAAGTTCTTTAAGTTGATAGACGATTACTCTAGATTTTATATCGACTTATTATTTTAAAATAATAATAAACTTTCATAGTTAATGTTCATCAAAATTAAAAAAAAATAACAAAATTATTAATATTTATAAATCAAATCAAATTATATTATATTATATTTAAATAATAATAGACTTTCATAGTTAAATTAATGTTCATAAAAATTTTTTTAAAAAAATAGCGATATTATTAATATTTATAAATCAAATCAAATTATATTATATTAAAATAAACTCTTATTTTGTGGAGGTAATTAGTAGAATTTGAAACAAATAAAAACTATAATTTATTAATAAATAGTAAGGGAAAGGGACACAGCTTACACGAGTTAATGTTCATCAAAAGTAAAAATAAAAACTCACTTTTTACACCGGTTATAAGAAAGATGTGTAAAAAGTGCACTTTTTACACCGGTTATCTTATAACTGGTGTAAAAAGTTGGTGCTAAAAAATAAAAAATTACTTTTTACACCGGTTATCTTATAACTGGTGTAAAAAGATATGTAAAAAGTGCACTTTTTACACCGGTTATAAGATAACCGGTGTAAAAAGTGCTCATGTTCACTAAATTCTTGTTTAATATTACGATAATGCCACCGCGTTTTTATAAATTACACCGGATTCTGTTTAACCGCTCTAAAAAGGGCAGTTTAAAAAGGCAATTTTGTAGTAGTGACTCTATTCCTTTATTTCGATTTTTATGAACTAAACAGCTCTCACTCTTCAAATCACATTCTCTCAGTTCAATTCCACTCATAATCTCATCCATTAAATCCAATTAAATAGCAAGACTTAAAAAAAAGGGTTAATTACATTTACCACCCTTGAGATTTGGTAAAAATACCAAATAAACCCTGTGATTTCAAAAAATTACGGTCACCCCCCTACTGTTAAAGTTGACTAAAAAATTTGATGAAAAGACCAAAATGCCATATCTTCTTTTGTTAAAAAAATAACAAAAATATATAAGTAAATATGAAATGACAATAAATATTTTTTTCACTTTTTAATTATTTGTTATAAATTATAAATTTCATATTCTTTATTACAAATGGGTTTATCAAATTAATCAAATTTTATTCAAGAAATCTTTTTCTATATAAATTTTAAATTTTTGGAAGAAAAAGAATTATTTTTGGAGAATAAAATAGTTAGTTTGATTAATTAAGAAAGAAGATTTTTCTTTTTGAATTTTTTTATGTAAAAAAAATATTTGATTTTATTTTAATATTTAACATATGTATTTAGTTAACTAAAATAATATAATTATTACAGATAAAATTTTAAGGGCATATTAGGTAATACACAAACATTTTTTTTGAGGGAGGGGTTGATTTGTTACAAGTTTGCTCAGCCAGGGGGTGGGCGTAATTTTCTGAAACTACAGGATTTGTTTGGTACTTTCATCAAATCTCAAGGGTGGTAAATGTAATTAACCAAAAAAAAACCTTATGAAGTGACTTGGCCGCGCTCTAGGATGACCGATGAAGCAAGCTAAAAAGCAACGTTTTGAAAATTGGATCAAAGTACTAACCAACCAATTTAAAAGATCAAAAGATTACTCGGTCAACATGGTCAAATCCTACAAAAAATATGATGACATTTAAATATTTTTAAATTATAAATATATTAATAATTTAAAAAAATAATTGTATCTTATTGAAAAAATTTATTAAATTATAACTAAAATATATAATATCAATCAAACATCATTAATTTCTCTAAATACTAGACATTATTTATTATCATACATAATAATTCTAAATTAAATTAAAGAAAAAAAAATAAAATATCTCAAAATTTGTGAGATTTTATTTTATATGGTCTTTACTCTATTAACAAAATGAGTAAAAAAAAATAGTAAGCCTACATACATGGCTAAAAATTAAGGATCATTTCTTACTTTTAAATGTTTAATTTGCAAATTAATGAACATTCATGGGACTTTACCTTTTCCGGGATTTTAGTTGCAATTTACTTTTAATGTGCAAGCAAAAATGGAATTAAATTGTCTAGATATTATGAAACAAAAATTTCAAGTTTGAATAGATTTATGCTATTGCCTTTTAAGGATTTATTTTTTTCATTTATGTTAATTTTTCATTTATGAATCTTTTACTCTATGATGCTATGCTTAATAATTATTTATGCTTTAAAGGTTGATAACATGCTTAATTATATTGTTTTTGTTTTATTACTTATTTGGACGCATGATTTTATTTTTAGATTTAAATTTGTATTCTTCATGACTAACTTAATTACCTTTAATGTATGCTTTTTTTAAAAAAAAAATTCATCATTTATTGAAAATGATTGTAGTTATATATATTATTTAAAATTCTTGAGAATTTAAACAAATAAAATTGATATTTAACTTTTTGGATATGGGATTTATATATTTATTTGTATTCATTTAATACTAATGACATTAACGAACATAAGCTATCCAATGTCATGGAAACTTGTTGAAATTTTAAATAATTGTAAATGATATTTTATATGCTTGATTAACTTTTTCATTGAAAACTATATAACAAAAGTTTGAACTTTACTTTAAAAAGTGAGAAATAGAAAGAGAAAAATTATAGAAACAATTAAATCGCATCTCGATACACTTATAACAATACAAAGAAAAATAAATTGTTTAGAAAAGTTACAACCATAGCTGGAAATTCTACAATTAAATAATAAACTCAAATTTAGAATTCTAATTATAGGGAATTATATTCCTAATATAGTAATAAAACAGTGTTAAATTTAATGTTAATTTACCATCTTCTTTTGGGTAGGGGTGTTCATCAATTCGTTTTTCATGTTCTTCGAATTGTTCGATTCGGTTTGAACATTTTTAAATGCAAATTCGAAAATCGAACTGAATTGAATTCAATTTGAATTCTGTTTCGATTCAAATTTGAATTCAACTCGAAGAAACCAAAAATGATATTTGAATTTAAAAATCAAATTTTAATTCAAATTAACCGAATTCGCACAAATAAAGTGAACTCAAATTTAATTTTAACCTAAATCAAATTATCAAATTACATCACATTTTAGGATTCAAAACAATAATTTTGTTTAATATTATATATTTTACAAAATATTTTATATTAATTTATATTTTTATATATGAATTGAATTTTCGGTTTGGTTTTTGAATTGGAACCTCAATTCGAAAACCAAACCATAAACCAAAATTCAAATTCGGTGAAATCGAATTCGACCAAATTCGAATTCGACCAGATATTCGATTTAACTCAAATATTCGCACACCACTACTTTTGGGGGACTAAGATGGGGACATGGTGCTCTCGGGCTATTGCTGCAACTCACTTCTATGAAGCTGTTAGTTTTGGTTTGTATTTTTGTGATGGAGCTTTTACCTCTTTGTTCCTTCAATTATTTTGGTAAATTCTATACTAAATTGAAATGTAATTAACATTCCATCCTAATTTATAAAATTGAGGCTGACATCGTCTCTCTCCTCAAGGTTTGCCAACAAAAATTATATATATTGAATTTTTGCTTCTATATTCTATTGTTGTGTATGAATTTAAAATTTGGAGATAGATATTTTAGAAATATTTGCAAAATTTACTTTGAAACCTTGTTGCAGTTTTTAGGTAAATGTTGATTCGAGTTTGCTTGTAATGAAAGGATATAAATCAAAATTTTGAATTAGATTCTATTTGTTTTTAATTGCACAAGCGCAATGAAAATAAAATAAAGAAATTGTTAATTAATCATAAAATCTCATTACTTCATAGTTTATACCTTGAATTCATTTCTTATTGAGAGCAAAACTATTAATGCATTGATGATCAAAAGCACAATATTAATTATCAAAATACAAAACTAAAACCAAAGTAATGCTAATTAAGACTATTGAGACACATTTACTTTGAATTAGTGTATAGATTCATGCCAAACTACATTATGTTGGACTCACAACAGTGACAATGAACTGATCATTGAACATTTTGTGTTGGATCTGCAGAATTTTCTTGACAGAATCTGTGGCAGAAAGCTGCACCATTTCATCTCAATCAACTCAAGAGTTGAAATTTCTCCAAACGAATATGGGATTTCCTCTCATTGTTTTATATTTAGCATTACAAGTTGCTCAAGAAAGGGAACATGTTGAGGAGCAAAGAGATTCAAACCTTTTTCATCTAGTCAAATTAATGAAGGGTATGTTCTGGAACATTAGATGAGTGGGTAATCGTCCCTCGTTAAAGAGATTGTGCAGATTAGTTAAAGATCATAATATTTCTTTTCTATCTATTTCTGAACCGAAGCTTGGTGTAGATGCTATGGTGGGTCTGGGTAGAAAACTTGGTCTGCTGAATTGCTTTGCTAATAATGAAAATCGTTTATGGATTTTTCTTTGGGAAAGTATTCAATATGATATTATTTATCAGAATAGTCAAGTTATGTAAGTTTTTCCAATGGGATTGTAGTCAATTTGTATTTTTGCCGTGTGTTCATCTATTCCGGATAACAAGGAATTATGGGATGGTTTAATAACTATGGACATTGGTGGCCTTTCGTGGTTAATATGGGCGATTTTAATTCTATTCTTTGTGCAGAGGAGAAGAAATGAGGGAGGTTGTTTGATCCAAGGGAAGCTGAAGACTTTACTGATTTTGTAGATACTATTCCTATTAGCCCTAGATGCAACCTAAGAGGAGGGGGTTGAATTAGGTTAGACAATTAAAAATCTATTAAAAATCTATTTTTTCTAAATTTATGCTTCTCTAAGGAATTTTATCAAACACCTAGTGTGTGTGTGTGAATATTGTGAATTCAATTTCAACAAAATTTATCCAAAGATTAATTCACATCAATTCAACACAACAACCCAATCAAATTTTGCACACAATTATGATCGCAATATCAATAAGGCATAATAATAAAATAATTAAAGATAAAGTGTTAAAGGAATGAACACAAGATTTATAGTTGTTCAAATCTCCTATTAGAGCACTCTACATACGCTACCTGAGCCCTCAAAATTAGGATTTCAACAATTCACTAAAAATGATGTCTTCACTAATTTGAGATCCAAACATTTACAAACCTTCAAGGTTAACCAATCTTACTAGTAACTAATGTTATAAGAATTGGTTTTACTCCCTCTCTTGAAAAAACCTTTCTATCTTATCAAATTGAAGATTTACAACTCTTGAAAACCATCTTAATAAGGTGAATGATACAATTGAAACTCTCTCCAATTCCCTCTCAAAGAATGTTTTACAAGAAGAGAAAATATTGGCTCAAGAAAATGAAAAAAAAATTAAATCTCAAGATTTTAATCCTTTGATTTGATTTTTTACAACTCTTTTCTTTCAATATTTTGAAGAGTAATCTTAATAAATTTTAAAACTCTATAATCATAAAAATTCATTTGTGAAAGTCCAAGGTACTTATATAAAATGATTGGTGAGGCAAAATAGACAAAAACTTTGTTTTTCAGAAAATTAGTTATTACTCACAAATTTGGGGAGTTCGGATGGGTAGCTCAGACAGGTAAGGTCATTTGAATGTATTTTTCAAAAAATTCAAAGATAATTCGGAAGAGTGGGGTCGAAAGGGTGAGGGTAGTTTGAATGCATTTTTCAGACAACTCAAAAAACTTTAAAAAAATATCTAAACTCCCGTGAGGTCGTTCGAATTGATATTTTTTAACAAATTTCTAATTTTTCAATCTTTGAATCATTTTATAAAAGTTTAAAACAACTTTTATGAAATCTTTATTTTCAAATAGACACATTTTCAATCTTTTATTTATTTTTAATTCATTTTACTTGATCGAGCTTTTAAAGAATCAAATATGCTATGAGCCAATGTACAATGTAAATTAGGGATTAGGATTGGGAAATCTACCCTAATTTACCTACTTCACATGTCTTCAATGTCTTCACCATTTTAAACTTCATGTTTGCCAATTTGCATACATATAACTTCAAAAAAACTTGTTGAGAGACATTAGTATACATAATTGTTTTTTAATTATCAAAATAATAAGTAGATTTAAAACACTGAGTCTTTCAATTGTGCTGTAGGATTTGGGTTTACTTGGTGTAATAGGAGACCACATTTTTGGAAGAGGATTAATCATGCTCTAGCTAATGTTGCTTGGTGTGATTAGTTTAATTCTACTATTCAGCATTTGAATAAAGTGTGTTCAGATCATTCGCCGATTTTATCATCATGGGATTCTCGGGTAGTGGTCCTTATCTCTCAACCTTTTTGGTTTCTAAATTTTTGGACCAAATGTCAGGATTTCTTGCAAGTAGTGGAGAAAGCTTGGAAGTTGCCTGTTACTAGTCGTCTTATGATGCGGTTATGGTTTCAGCTAAAAAATGTAAAATTGGCTCTCTTGTAGTGGAATAAGAATAAGGTTGGTCCCTTTCAAGAGATAATAAAGGAGGTTGAATCTAGCCTTGAGAAGATTGAACTTGATCGGGAATCATTTTCTTTGTCTGGTCTTGATCGAGAATATAATTTCCAACATGCTAAGCATAAGTTAGCTCTCGCTGATGAAGAATCCTACTGGCGACAAAAGGCTCAACTGAGATGGGCAGTGGAGGGGGAGTTTAATTCTCGATTTTTTCACACTCATATTGCCAAGTGACGATTCAAGTTACCATCTCTAGTATATTATTGGATGATGTAAATCGGTTGGAGTCTGGCGAGGCTATAAAAGAGGAAACAATTTGTTATTTTGAGAATCAAGTTTCGAAAAGAGAGGATAGGGGGCCATCTAGAGCTATCGGAGATTCCTCATTTGCTAATAGAGGAGGATATTTCTGGAGGAGGTGAGTAAGGTTTTTATGTCCATAGATGGTGATAGTGCATCAGGTCCGAATGGGTTATCTAGCAAATTTTTTCAGGTTACATGGGACATTGTAGCTGAAGAATTGCAAAGGGTGGTTGCTGATTTTTTTTTTTGCAGTGCAATGTGCCAAAAGGCTATACATCCACTTTGATTGTGTTGATCCCTAAAAGAGTTAATCCTCAATCTTTTGTAGACTTTAGACCGATTAGTTTGTGCTCTACTCTTAATAAGATTATCACGAAGCTCATAGCTAATAGGTTGGCTTCTTTGCTGCCCAAACTTATCTTGGAGAATCAATGTGCTTTTTTTCAAGGGCGATCAATTACAAAAAAATGTCCTCATAACTCAGGAGTTGGTCCATTCGTTGAAATATAAGGCCAAGATTGGTAATGTTATTCTCAAGATTAACATGACAAAAGTTTATGATCATGTGTCTTGATCATTTCTTTGTTATGGGAAGCTGTCAGTCAGGGATTTAGGCCCCAATCTCTATCAATTCATCTTCTCAAGGGATGAAGACAAAACCTTTGCACTAAAAAGGGAGGCCATGGTTGTTTGAAAATCAATTTTTGGTCACCAATCCATGGGAGGAAGGCTTCGAGAAGAAGATGGAGCTTTTTGACAAGTCCCCGATCTGGATTCATGTAAGAAATCTACCTATTCATTGGATTAATTCCTCAATTGGATTTAAGTTTGGTCAATTATTTGAGAAACTTTTGGATGTCATCGTCCCTGGACATGACTCTAGAGATGGTAACCTGATAAAGATCCTTGCTGTAATTGATTTAACAAAGTCTCTCCTTAGGGGAACCAGAATCAAGTATGATAGTACAATGCATTGGGTAGAATTTAAATATGAGTTGCTCCCTCTGTTCTGTTTCTACTGTGGCCGAATTGGACACAGTGAAAAAGAATGCGAATTTAGGAAAAAAGATTTTAAAGAGGGAGTGTGCCAAGAGGGCCAATTTGGAGCTTGGTTGAGAGCTGGAGGAGGGAAAACAGAGATAACAAAAAGTTCGGGAATTCCAGAAATAGCAAAAGGTAGGGAGGAATGTAGAATCAAAAGAAAGGAATAAATCTCAATGTTGGATGAAGACGATCAAAAACATAGGGAGGGAGGAGAGAATGAAAGTACAAAAAAAAATCTAAACAAGGAACGAGTAGGACTAGAGAATAGTGAAGAGAGATCAGAGGCTGGTAGACTAAAAGAATGGGATGGTCCTGAAAAAGATCAAAGGAAATTCTCTCCTACTGAGGTGAATGTGCTGAGCTTAGGGAACCAAGTGCTTGAATTGACAGAAGTGCAAGTGTAGGATAAATGTTTGAAATGGGAATGGAACTGGAAACAACGAATGGCCAGGAGAAACAAGATGACAGTAATGGGCTAGTAAATATCCCCATTTACAATGAGGACAATAGATGCTCTCTAAAAGAAATCCATTCTATTTTGCAATCCCCAAAGCATGAGAGTAGCACAGGCCTCTCAGAAACGATGCCGAAATCTTGGAAGAGAAGATCTGGCAAAGAAAAACTCCAATCTGTCCCTGGAAATGGCACAAGCCTAACTGATAGACAAAAGGGAAATTCCAAAAGAACTAGAGAAGATCATCCTGAAGAGGTAGAAGAGGCAGAGGCAGGACAAATCGAAAGAGTAAAAAGAGCAAAAGAAGTGGAAAATTTGTTAACAAAGTCAGATAGCATGGTGGAGGCAGCCAGCCATAAATGGCTCCCAAATTCAATATGAAAACTTTTGCATGGAATTATAGAGTTTGGGAGGACCCTCTACAATCTCTCAACTAAAGGAGTCCTTAAGAACCCACCTCTCGGACTTGGTATTCCTTAGTGAAACCAAACAGAAACAAAATTTTGTAAAATGTGTTTGCAAGAAACTAAAGTTTGAACAAAGATGTGTGTCAGTGGATGCAGTTGGAAAGAGCGGAGGGCTAGTTCTTCTTTGAAGCCCGAGGATCACAATATATCAGATTAAAACAACTAAGTTTAGTATGGAAGTGGAATTTGAGAGTCCAGATACTAAAGGAAAAATGTGGGGTATTTTTGTTTATGGAAATTCTGATGACAGGATAAGGAACGTTGAATGGGAAATCTTAAAGGGTAGAAAGCATAGATAGGGACAGAGATGGTTTCTTGGAGGTGACTTGAATGATATATGTTGCAAAGTGGAGAAGAGGGGTGGGATTGCGAGACCTGAATAGAGATTCAAAAACTTTAGATAGTTCATAGCTGAGATGGGAATGAAAGAAATCATATTCACAGGAGAAGTTTGGACTTGGGCAAATAATCGAGAGAATGAAGGATATGTGGAAGAAAGATTGGATAGGTTTTTTGCATCTCCAAACTGGGTGCTAGATTTTGAAAATGCTAATGTACATCATGACATTAAACAAGCATCTGATCATTACATGCTCATTCTGGATTTGAACCCTAACTTGGTTAAATTCAGAAAAAGATTCTTTTTCGATAACAGGTGGTGTGAGAATCAAGAGGTGGAAAAAGTGGTGAAGAATGCATGGCAAACAAATTTCCTTGGATCTAAACAATTCATTTTGCTGCAAAAGATCCGAGCTTGTAGAGTGAGTCTCTTGAGGTGGAATAGAAATCAACTGAACAATTCAGCAGCTAGGATTAAGGGCATTAAGGAAATAATGGAATTCATGCAAAGACTGGGAGGAAAAAGAGACTGGGTTCAGTGGAAAAGTTTGAAGGAAAGACTGGATACTGCCTACAAAGATGAGGAAAGATATTGGTGTCAAAGAGCTAGAGTGAGATGGCTAAAAGAAGGAGATAGAAATACAAAGTTCTTTCATGCCAATACAGTTCAGAAAAGAAACAGAAACCATATCTCCAAATTAGTGAAGGAAGACAACTCAATTTGTGAATCAGAGAAGGAAATAGGAGATGAAGTTGTAGGCTTCTATGACAATCTCTTCACTACCTCCAATCCATCCATCTCACAGGCTTTGCTGGATGACATTCCTGTGTCAGTTACTCGCGCAATGAATATAGACTTGACTAAACCTATGGAGGATCCAGAGATCAAAAAAGCTCTTTTTGATATACACTCATGCAAAGCTCTAGGTCCAGATGGTATGGCATCTGCTTTCTTTCAAAAAATTTGGCATGTATGCAAACAAGATTTTTGTGATGCTGTAAAAAGCTTTTTTGAGTCAAATTATCTGTTGAAAGCTTTCAATCACACCTTAGTCTCTCTCATACCAAAAACCAAATTCCCAACTGGAGTCTCCCATTATAGGCCTATAGCTTGTGTAATGTTATCTACAAAGTTATTTCTAAAATACTTGCTAACAGAATAAAACCATTCTAAATAGTTGTATTAGTGGAAACCAGTCAGCTTTTATATCTGGTAGGCAGATTCTAGATAAAATTACAGTAGCACACGAGTATATACATTTCCTAAACAATCTAAGGAATGGCAAAAGTAGCTACATGGCCATTAAGTTGGATATAGCCAAAGCTTACGACAGAGTAGAATGGAATTTTTTGAGCAAAGTTTTAGAAAAAATGGGCTTTGACACAATATTCTCTTCCTGGATCCTAAAATGCTTGAGATCATCTTCTTTTTCCTTCAACATTAATGGTACCCCCTCCCCATGGATATATAAGACCATCAAGAGGAATTAGACAAGGAGATCCCCTATCTCCTTATTTGTTCATCATTGTATCTAAGGGTTTTTCTTCTCTAATAAAATCTGCAGTAGTAAAAAAATAGCTTGAGGGAGTTAGGATTAGCAAAATTGGAACTTCAATTACTCATTTATTGTTTGCTAATGATTCCTTAGTATTTTGTAAAACTGATAGGAACCAGGTTCGGTGCATCAAGAAGATCATGAAAATGTATGAGGAAAACTCTGGACAATCTGTCAACTTGGACAAATCCTCTGTGTTTTTCAGCAAGAATACACCTCAAGAAATTAAAGAGGAAGTTGGCATGAGTTGCTGGGGATCAAGGAATATAAGAGTAGTAGATATCTCGAACTGCTAATAACCATTGGAAGATCAAAGAGCCAGATCATCAAGTTCATTAGTGACCAGACCACCAACAAGATCTCAAGTTGGAAAAATAAAATGTTGTCTAAAGGTGGGAAGGAGATACTATTGAAAGCAGTTTTATCAGCTCTACCTGTGTATTGCATGTCATGTTTTAGACTCCCTTCAACAATCCTCAAAGAACTGACATCTAAAGCAGCAAAATTTTGGTGGGGAGAGGATGAGAAGGGGAAGAAAATCCATTGGCAGAGATGGATGAAAATGACTATGCCAAAAGAGAAAGGAGGTCTTGGATTCAAAGATTTAAAGGCACTTAATGAGGCCCTTCTTGCAAAACAATTGTGGAGACTCCTTTCCAAGCCAAATTTGTTGATGAATAGGGTCCTGAAAGGAAGATACTATCCTAGGTCTAGCCTATTTGAAGCCAAAATAAAAGGAAATATTTCTTGGTTATGGAGGAGTTGGATTGGTGCAAAGGGACTGATTGAAAAAGGAAGCAGGTTCCAGATTGGTGATGGGAAGACAGTCCAAATTTGGGAAGATAAATAGCTACCATCATGTACAATGCCCAAGCCTACATCCCCTAATCCTGCAGTTGGAAAACTGAAGTATGTCAATCAGCTTATGAGTAGAGAAGGTAACGAATGGAACATGGTGTTGATTAAACAAATTTTTTTGGAAGAGGAAACTGCTCTGATACTTAAACAACCGATCAGTACAGTGGGCACGAGAGACAAGCTAGTGTGGGTGCATGCTAAAAATGGAACCTATGATGTAAATTCTGGATATCAGGTGGCCTATGAAAACCTTGAGAACAACAGGAATAGAGCAATATCATCCAACTGGGAAGAAAATGAAAAAGCCCTTTGGACTAGAATTTGGGAACTGAATATTAAACAAAAAATCAAGATGTTCTTGTGGCAGTGTTGTCATGATATCCTCCCAGTCAAAAAGAATTTGAGCAAAAGGGTAAGATTGATTGAGAATATTTGCAGTGTTTGTGGGTTGGATGTAGAAAACGTTGAACATGCGCTATTTAGATGTGAAAGAGCAAGGAAAACCTGGATGTTAGCTCCTATTACCTGGAACTCTGAACCAAATTATGGTCTTTCATTCTCTAATTGGTTTAAAGATGTCAGTCAAAGCAGAGGGGCAATGGAAATTGATAAAAGGATTGAACTCACTTGTTACATTCTTTGGCATACTTGGAAAGCTAGAAACGAAATTGTATTCAATAAGATTGAAAGATCAGAATTGAAAGTTGTATAGAATGCTCTAAATGAATGGAGTGAGTTTTTGGAAACATCTGGTCAAAAGAAAAAGAAGGAATAGAAGGCCTGCGGAAAAGGTGAAGGTTGGAAACCTCCAAGAGAATAGTGGATCAAAATTAACATAACCTCTGAGAGTACAATGAGGGGAGACTGGAGAGGGTTTGGAACTATTGCCAGGAAAAGTGACGAAAGTATTTTGTGTGCTGAATCAGTTGCTAGGGAGGGATATTTTACTCCAGTAGCAGCAGAAATGGAAGCTATTCAACTAGCTATGTGCTTTGAGAAAGGGATGGACCAAAGTGGATTTACAGATAGATGTGAAGGCTATTATTTCTAATCTCCAACAAAAGAAAGTTCCAGCAGCGGAAATAGTAACAATAGCCGAAGACATCTTTTTGCTTAGTGAATTGTTTGAGGGGTGTGCTTCTCTTACATTGATAAGAAATATAACTCTTCTTGTCATGTATTAGCTTAGTTTGCTTGTAAAATGTTAGAATCCCAATTATGGGAGGAAAACTTTCCTTGTTGGCGGATGAACGCGGTTCAACATGATTCTTAATCAGTTGATTGAGTTATTGTTTTTTTTCTTAAAGAAATGAAATTACGATCGCTTTGGAAAAAAAAAGAAATATCAATATACTATATAATCATAATCTATGCAAAGACCCCAAAATTTACTTTTAATCCTCATAAAACAAATGGTGAATTTATCATATCTCATTATATAGTAGATTTTATTATTTACTTACCTAATTTTATAAGTAAATAATTTATTTTAGAATTGTATTAAAATTAGTTTTGTTGATTTATATTAACAGCTAGTAATTGGTTTTTGAACAACATTAATTATTTTTTAAATTTTAAATATTAATGATATTGAAACTCTAATATTATTAGTCGGGTCATTGTCTTAGGAGACCGTCTCATATATGAGACTTGGGTATGAATTTTATTTTAGCGTATCAAAAATTAGCATATAAAGTATAAAAAATTAGCCTATAAAGTATAAAAGATTAGCGTACAAAGTATAAAAAATTAGCGTATAAAGTATCAAATATTAACATATAACATATAAAAATTAGTGTATTAGCGTATAAAGCATAATTCACATATTACGTCTCATATATGAGACGGCCTCATAAGAATTTTTGCGTTATTAGTTTTTGCGTTATTAGTTTTTGCGTTACGTCTCATATATGAGAAGGCGTAATAATTGGTCCGTTTTTATATTTGTTTAACTCTAACATAAAACTACCTCTAATAACCCACCAACAACCAATATCTCCCTGTCCATTTAGTAAGATATGCAAGGACTTTCTGTGCATGAAAAAAACCATAATATATATTTCATAATTAAGTTCCAAAAAAAAAACCATTAAAAATAGAGCAAACTGGCCAGATGGTCACTAAACTTTTTCTAAATCCACCTTTTGGTAATCAAACTATTAAAGTAGCCAAAAAAATCACTGAACTCCTTAAACCCACGTGTTCAAGTCATTCCGTCCAATTCATCCGTGAGTGCAAACAAAAATTCATTTTTTTAAGGGCAAATTTGTTTAGACACTACAAAATTTACGATAAAATTGTCAAACCCTCAGTATTTTTCACGACTATCGGGATATTCTTTTCTTCCCACCTTCCTTTTCCACCACCAATACTACCAATTTTGTTTTCATTTACTACCAATTGTTCTCATAGATGGTTCTGAAAAATTAAAACCTACCCATTGCGGAAAAAGAAGTTGTGATCCTTTATGAATCACTATGACAAGAGTCAAAGATCAAGCCTTTGCCAGTATAAATTATGATCTAGGTTTGACAATTATTTTCTATTTCGATAAATCTCAAGAATCATAAAAAAGAAAATAGAGAAACCGTGGATTACGTGGGATTTGGAGAAATTATGGATTTTATTTTTTCAATAGATATTATAAGGAAGAAGATGAAGAATATAAAGATTGATTTAATGAGGAGAGTAGAATGTTCAGAGAGGTGGACTGCTCTTGTGCTTGTTTTGAAGTTGGAATACCCATGATGTCAATCAAATTCGCTTAAAGAAGAGTTCTGAATTTGGCCACAAGAAAGATGACGACGGTGGAGCATCAATTTTGCCCAGCACCTTTAACTTCATTCAGTAAGCTCTTACTCTGGTGTCTATTGAATTAGAGTAGCAATCTTCTCCAAATGGCACAAGAGATAACAAAAGAAAATAGAGAAACTTTGGATTACATGGGATTTGGAGAAATTATGGATTTTATTTTTTTAATAGATATTATAAGGAAGAAGATGAAGAATATGAAGATTGATTTAATGGGGAGAGTAGAATGTTCAGAGAGGTGGACTGCTCTTGTGCTTGTTTTGAAGTTGGAATACCCATGATGTCAATCAAATTCGCTTAAAGAAGAGTTCTAAATTTGGCCACAAGAAAGATGACGACGGTGGAGCATCAATTTTGCCCAGCACCTTTAACTTCATTCAATAAGCTTTTACTCTGGTGTCTATTGAATTAGAGTAGCAATCTTCTCCAAATGGCACAAGAGATAACAAAAGAATCCCAATGAAAAGTCAGAATTGTAAATGCTCCACGATAATCAATCTAGAAGCCCTGCAACTAATACTCATATCAAATATTTTTAGTTGTGTTTGACAACTAAAACCCATATAAAATATTTTTTTAGTTGTGTTCAACAACTAAAACCCAAATCAAATATTTCTTAGTTGGATTTGGCAATTTCGATTCATTGGATTCGGCAATTTTAACTAATTTCTTTCCAAAGCTTTCATCGGGAAAGGCTGCACTTTCTTGAGTACCACCTATCAGTTCTACCACCGAATCAATGGGAAATTATTTTACTCAAATCCATATTACTAGAATTGGATCTATGGAGTTTAGAGAATTGAGAGTTGAGAATTTCTTGAAAATTTTAGAGAGAAAGAGTTTATGTGCAAGTCGAGACAACTGCCGATAAGTCATCTGCAAGTGTCTTTTCAAGTTCTCGATAAAATTATTAGAGATGTTCGGCTAGAACTACACAAACGAATGTGGAAAAGAGAAAAGGATAAAAGACATAAATGCCCTTAAATTTAACGATTTTAAAAAAAATCACAGAAGAATTAGACGGAATGATCTGAAGTCTTGCGATTAAGTAAATTATTGACTTTTTTTGCCATTTTAAAATTTTGATGACCAAAAGGCGGATTGAGAAAAAGTTGAGTGATCATATAGGTAGATTGCTCTTAAAAATATTAGTAAATAATTATTTAGAAGATCAGGATTATTTTCGGTGGAACTTAAAAAGGCTCTAAGAGCTCACAAAAATTGAGATTTCTTTAAAATTTTATTTAAGAATGTCTACTACTTTAAAACTAATTTTCAATATCAATTCAATCAAACACATATGCACACCTAATTTCTAGTAAAAATAAAGGCATTTTGTTTTTTTTTTTTTTTCCTTTTCTATTGAATAATACCTAGACGTTTAAATTCTGTTTAAGAAAAGCTATTTTTGTTTGAAATTATTTGTTTGGAATTAAGAACATTTTTTGTTAGAAAAAATTTTCACCCTTTCTCATTTTATAAAAAAATGCAGTTTGGATAATATTCAAATTTATATATATATTTAATGGTTAACCACAACCGATCAATGTCGTTGACCGGTACAGACTACCATTGATCAGCTAGAATTTAGTAGAATTTCCCTAGCTAGTGATGGTCAAGTAAAAGTCTACCATTGACCATCATTAATCAACTTCAAAATTAAAAAAAAAAATCTTTAAATTTTAAAATTCATTTAATAAAAATTTCTCCTATACAAAAACCTTAAAAAAAAAACTTATCAATCCAAACTCCTAGTTACAACTCAAAAATAGTTTTTCTTAAAATACACCCCAAAAACAAATGGTAAATTTTATTTACTCTATCTAAATCTAAAAAACTAGTAAAGTATTAGTGATTGTTTGTTTGTTCTAGTCCAAAGTTTCTTAAATCTTATTAACAACTCTTCACATTTTAACTCACCCAAACCAAAACATCATTTCTTGCTTCTCTCATTATTTAACATCAATAGCAAAAATTAATACTGTAATAAAAAATATTATATTCTAATATAGTACATATATATCTATACAATAGATATAAGAGGGAGTTGGGAAAATTTTTTGAGCAGCTGGAAGCAAGCTGGTCTTCAACATGGCTGTTTGTGGGGGTAAACATGTCTTCTCGCTACATTGGAATTGCTAGCTGCTGTTGTTGTTGTAACGCCCCGCCATAATATATATTAAAACAATATTAAGGTACTATACATATTTCTATTTCATCCCAAAATTCATACGTTCAAGATTGCCAAAATGGCCCATTCCTATAGCTACAAACACAACCAAGGTAATTAAATACCTTAATAATCTATCTCTTCCTTTAAGTACGTAAACCAGAATCCTGTCCACCACCTAACCCATCTTGAATCACTGAAAAAAAATATAATTTATAAAAGTGTGAGCTCAAAATAGCTCAGTGAGGGAGTAATGGATAATTTTCAGAAAATTAACTTTGAAAGAACGATTTCAGTGAAACATTTTTCCAATTCAAATAACCATATGACAATCGTTTTTCCAATGGAAATAACCATATGACAAAGTCTCAAATATCGAATAAAAGATTGTGCAATGCACATATCCATATATCACATAACTTTGTCATTAACTCCATATAAAACATTAGGCATAAAATCGGTACCTGTCACGATCGGCCTTGCCGACCTTTACCAAACTTATATCCCCTAACAATTCATTGATGCGTGCACGACTTGAGAAGCTACCTTATCCTTCCTAGTGGTCAGTGACCACAACGGCCCCGCAGGCCTAACGTGGCATCCAGATTTGCCACTCCGACTCCCATCAATAGAATTAAAAACTCCTTAATCCTGTGACGGGGCTCACCGGTGTGGTCTTGGCGTAATCGTCGGCCCGATGCCGTCTCGATCACCCTCCAAGCCAACACCTACTAGGCCCATGCAATCAAATACAATACAAATATGACACATTCACAAAATTCGAAAAATCATATGACAATCACTTTTCACCAAGTACATCCCAATTATTCACTAATCGTTGGTAACGTTGGACTCTAGAGGAGGCTCGTACGGACTATAGAGGTGGCGTAGCACTTAGGTCCGCACAGCACTTAGTTCCAACGTACCTAGTTTATCAATACATAATTTATGGACGTGAAGTCCCACATATTCACCGACGTATCAATTACAACATATGTCAATGGCAAATGACGAGAAAAACTCATTTATCAAAAAGTGCACTCTTTAATGCAGGACAAGAGATTGTCCACAATTCAAACAATGCCCTTCAATTATCAATTGACACAAAACAAAACTATCCCTCCAAATTCAATATGGAATACATTCAATAAATAGTTCCAAAGTGCAGTTTGAACTTCTTATATTTTATAAAATTCGATATCCTTCATTGAAAGTGTTGGAAAACATTCCAACATATACAAGGGCTTTAAAAACCCATAGCAAACATCCAATTCTATCACATTCAATTCAATCCATCATAACTTGAGATAAAACATTCAAATGATATGAGATAAAAACCGCTTGAAATTATCTTTGGAACACTTAAACTTTCAAGTTTCCCAAATCCGAAATTCGATACAAAACTACTCCAAATTGATTAAAAAGAAAGGTTAGCAATTCTTCTTTCAAAATCCAAAACTGTCGTGCTTAGTTCAGATCAATGTAAGTGGAAAATAACATATCAAAATGATATGAATCCAAAATAGTGTAAACATGGATTCAAAATCCTAAAAGTGAATGTTGTAGGAAATTCCCAATTTGATTTACAAATGGTTGTAAAAATTATCCGAAGTGGCTATAACGACTGAAATTCAGTAACACATTTCAGCCTTGACATGGTGACTTCAAATAGTCATAACTTTGCAGTCAAAATTCCAAATGATGTGAAACCAAAACCATGTAAATCTAGGGCAAATATTCTAAATCTTTTATGTTTTGTAAAACTCAGGATTTATTACAGAAAGTAGTGTAAAACGGGACATGATTTCTGTATTTACCGAAATCCAACATATTTCAGTCATGGCATAATAATTTGAAATGAAGCATTAATTTTAAAGCTCAAGGCTTATAATTGAATAACAACACCAAATCCCACTAAAAACATTTATGTTATTAGTTCAATAGCCTATAGCCCAAACTGATAGTGCACAAAAGCCCACTCTTAAAATGTCCACTTCATATTAAACTTTAAAACCCCATTTCCTATTACTCACATCCATTCAGTTAATCCACAACTATTACTAATTCTTAATGGTCTGAGGTCCAAACAGTTAATACACCGAGGCCCACTCTTAAAAGGTCCACTCATATTAAACACTAAAAGCCCACTCTTATTTCCCACATCCATTTAATTATTTCACAACCATTATCAATTCTTGATGGACTGAAGCCCAAGTCGGTAATGCTCTAAAGCCCATCCTTAAAAGATCCACTACATAGGAAATACTAAAAGCCCACTCTTAGAATGTCCACTTCACCAATTCTTGATGGGCTAAAGCCCAAACTGATAAAACATCAAAGGCCCAGCTGCAAGACCATAATTCTAAAGCTATGTGAAGATAAAGAAAATAAAATCCCACGTATTAGAAATCCCAACAAAAGCTGGGTTCTTGACCATTTTATTCTCTAACTTTGTAAAGTAAACAAGAACACTATTCTTAATAAGGCTGTATTCTGCAGAGCATGGCTTTGATAAATAACGTAAACACTCCATCAATATGCTCTATTGGTAGTATCTATATCTTCAATCACCTCAATATAAAAATAAAACCCATAAGCATGCCGAACAAATCTCATTGCCAAGAGGACATCTCAGCTAGATATCTGAGACAGATGCAAAAATCTTAGTAGTCCATCCTTTTTTTTTTCATTTGTAAAGGATACACTCAATAGCTACTCTAATATTCATCAGACAATACACTTCATCTGATTGGTCAACCATCATACAAAACCTTCACTAAGATTTGCGCCCATATGCTAAAAACAACTCGTGGATGCTAACAAATAGAGGCTGAAGTAATTACACCTTACACTGTAAAACAAAACTATACACTTAGCTTAACAAACAAATTGGAAACCAGATGGAAAACCTGCAAAATTACTTAATTTATATACATGCACCACAATTAGCAACCATTGAAGAACCCCACAAGACCCATGTTCAATCTAATTGTAAAGTTCCCCACGAAATAGCAACGACCTTTGTAATATATTGCTTTAATTCACCAAAAACTGAAACAACTCATTGAGCTGTGAATTCAACGAGAAATACAAGATTCACAAAAGGAATTTAACCAAAACTTTGAAATCGAAACACACCCACAAGGTATAACAAAACTCTACAGCCAACCAAAATAAAAGTGGGATGTTTAACCTTTCCACCAATCAAGAACCCAAAGAATTGGGAATTCAAACAAGCATCCACTGAATTAAAGCAAGAATTTCAGTTAAGAACAATTTCTTTTCACCACACCCTAAATTGTAAATCAAAATTCAAAAATAAAATTCACCCACCGTTTTGAAATTTTCCACAGTTTTCTTGAGTGAGCCAAAGTGAAACTTCCAAGCTTTCTCCTCCTCCTTCTTCTTCTTCTCTTGATTTACGATGTCTTCCTGAACCGTTCCTCTTTTTTTCCTTTTCTTCTTCTCCCCTCTTCTTTCCTTTTCTTTGTTTTTTTTTCCGTTCTGTTCTTAGAGCCGAAGCTTTCCTTAAGCTTAATGTACACGTTGGGTAACTATGTGGTAATTCCACCATTTTTCTTTCATTCATTTTTTCTAAATTGCCACTTTGCTCTTGAAAATTAAAGAGTTCAACTAAAACCCACAACTTTTAGTTAATCTATGCAATTAAGTCCCTAAATATTTTACAATTAAATTACAAGATTTTTCTCGTATTGACTGATAAACCCACAATTAACATTTAACACATGTTCCCATTTAATAATCTTAAATCAAAATTCCTATATGTTAAACAAAACTAGTTAAATATATATTCGTTTCTAAACTAAAATTCATATGACGGAAAGCGTAACATTTTAAACTATTAAATACAATATTTATTTATATGAAAATTCTGGGGTTTCACAGTTGTAACATGCAAAAGCAAAACTATACACGTGTCAATTAACAAGACAAATAATGTCTCTGTCTATCCATTTCATCTATGTCCTCACCATCTCACTTTCTGTTCTTCTCTCATTTCTTCACCGCTTTCAAAACTATAATTTTTTTCTTTTTTTTTCTCCTCTTACGATGAGATTGAGGGAACTGTTATGAGCTTTGATGGCTAATTCTGGGAGCAAAAGAAATTCAAGAATTTTCATGGTGTATTCGACCAAAACAAATATAACTCTCCACAGTGATTGAAATAATTTTTTGTTCTATTTTACTGTTAGTTGGAATCATTGGTCTTTATTACGTTGTATAGTTAGCTCCTGCTTTTTCTTCCTCTTGCGATTTGTACTCTGTTTCTGTTCTTCCATGATGAATTGATCATTGTGAACGACACTTCAAGATTATTGGAATTTTACATTTATTTGGGATTTATGATTATGGATGATTAATTCAGGGCTATTGTTATTTTTTTTCTTATTTATGTGTTGTTTTCTATATTTATGTAGACAATGGATTCAATCATTTCAAGTTCTGTGCTTACACCCATGGAAATTAGGGCACTTTCAAGTGTCGAATTTTTGTTGAAGCACTTGTTGAACGGAGGTTTGTTTATGGTATGCTATCGCAATTTCTTCTTCCACAGAAGCACTCAAAGAAATATATTTTGGATTCAAGTAATCATTCAATACCCCATCGAGATATTAGCAGAGCAAAACTCCGTCAAGGTACTATGCTTTGAAACATTGTTGTATATTTGTTTGCTCATAAGATGTTTTCAATTTCCTAATGTTTGTGTGATTCTTTCATGTCCAACTTTTTGTTGGTTCTTTTTGAGCAGGCATAACACATCCGTTCATCATTCGTGAGCTAAGTAAAAATTGTATTGAATGTGTTAATGTGTTTTGTTTTGTTGTTGTGACTGTACAGAATTCATAAATATTGTGCCTAAATATGTATCTATGTAGCTCGACAGGTGACCGTTCATGTACCTATGGTTGTTCGAAAATGAATTTGAAACAGGTTAGGGGCTATATTAGCGTGCTTATTGATGATTCATGATACATGAGAATGATGTTGGGGGTAATTAACATGCATCAAGATGTTGATATGTGTGATTGAATAACATGCCACCCATTGAATAAAATCCAAGCAACTGGCCATTAATTCTACCCCTATTAAGTTACTAAATCATTAATTCAGTAAGACCAAAAACAGTGTTGTGAATGATTGGTTTCAATTCCTACAGCCCAAGTACTCTAATATATATACTTGTAAATGAACTCAATTTTATACTAAGTAACCAACAGCTCTAATTGAAATATTTAACTTTGCTTGATAAACAAGTTTTGCATTATTTATCTTAGGAATAAACTCAATATCTCAACTTCACCTTAATTTAGACACATTCTCTCTTTAAGCAATTCATCATATAGATTGCAGGTAAAATGATTTTACTAATTAATATATATATTTTATGATAATCTTGTATCAAATGCAATTAAATAACAATAATCAAATGAAAATATTTTACTTTTACGCTTGCAATGATGTACCACAAATGATTGTTGGAAAAAGGTTTCACGAAGAATCAAAGTGGATTTAGTGTGGTGAATATATAGGAGAGATAAAAAATTTATGTTATTTTCACCATACGAGATAATTAATTATCTGCCTAGCAAAGAAGATGCTAATTAGTAAGAGCTAGAATTTAAGTTAAAAGTGTGTTAGTTTGAAAATATATTTTATAAACTCATCTATTACAGGAAAAAAAAACTCTATCTAATGACCGAACTCAAGACCCTTGGTTTTTTTTTCTTACCATTAGTGATATATTTCATCCTAATCCAACTAGGTACATGGAGGGTTGGAAGAAGAGAGCCCACCACACAAACCATAAGACTTTTAGATGATAAACCTCAAAATTTAAAAATGATCAATTTTTGAATGCCGTCTTCAAAGTTTAAAGTCCAAAGATAGCAAGAAAATTTGTTAGTGAAAATTTATCAAGTTAAAGTGAAAATTTATTAAGTTAAAATGAAAATATTACACTAAAGTGAAAATTTGTTATGCTAAAGTGAAAATTTATTGTGTTAAAGTGAAAATTTGTTATGCTAATCTGTTATACTTAGCAAGCTATTGTTTGGATTGATACTTTGAATTGGAAATTGATACTTGATACGTTAAGTTTGGATTGATACTTGATACGCTAATATTTTTTTTGTATTTTAGACTGAAAATTAATACTTGATTCGCTAATTTTTGAATTTATACTAATCTATGAATCTGTTTCATAAGAGCTTAGCCTAAATATAAATATTTGACTCCACTTTTGTTTATGCCCAAAAGTGAGTGGGAAGATGAGAAGACGATTGTTTCATGATTAATTATGAACTAGTAGTATAACACCGCGCTTGCGTAGTGGTTATGCCCAGAAAAAAATATGTATTTACATTATAAATATTTATTTATTTAGTATAATATGCAAAATTAATATAATTATATTTAATTAATTTTAAGTAAAAAAATACAAAAGTGTAAATATATTGTATTAACGTTTTTGTTTGTCACAAAAAGTATAATTTACATAGTATATGATAAGTCGTTTTTTACCAAAATAATTACTTACTCTCAAACAATAAATCAAGTATAGTTCGAGTAAGGTCGATCCTATGAGGAACAACAATATCTTCTAATTTCGTTAATTCACAAAGTAACGACAATTTAATCAATGATTTAAAACAATTAAAGTAAGAAATCAACTACGAATTAAATAACAAATAATAAAATTAAGAAATTAATTAATCGAAAGAAAGAAAGATCCGGCCTTAGTAAATCCACACTAATCACTTTTCAATTGTTCATTGACTCAAGAATAACAATCTCTATTTAATCAATTAGTTATAGGATGCCGAGAATCAGCTCTGACGCATCCCAATTCTTCCTTAATTATTCGTTAATTGACAAGTATCGGCTTAATCAATTAATTCTCTATTCATAATACAACCCGGCCAGAATCAGCCGATCACCAGATTTAATATTATGAAAGCATTAAGAAGTGAAGAATCTAACTCTAACAAATTATATCATGATCAGCATGCAATAATTTGTTAACCAATTATTTCCATCTACCGAGACAGTAGCTTCGCCACTAATTAACCTTACCTATTAAATCCAGTGACTTAACAAGGTGTTAATTGGCTCTACCTAATTAGATTAAAGGTGATCAATCTTTAATTAAATTAGATAATTAACTTTAGGCTTAGAAAACTTTTGGAATTTAAATAAGAGAAAGTTGTTAAGAACACTTTGGTCTCACAATTTATGCATGATTAGTGGTTCATTACTAAAGCCAGACGAAGAACTACTCACTAAACATAATTAAAATAAGACAAGAATAATAATAGAAACGAAAATCAAATTAAACTAAAAATTTGAAAATCAGACGTGCGTCGTATGGGCATACGACGCGCTCTAAATTCTGGAAAATCTGGGCTGCTGCAGTGCAGACCCAGCTGCTGTTTTCTCCAACTTCAGAACGTAAAACTCAGGGCTGTAAAAGAAAATCCGAACTCTTTAAACCCTAAATAATCTTCTCCTTATATAGGAGAAGAGAATAAGACTTCCTAAACAACTCAAAATAAGGAATCTTCCTTGTTTCCAAAACCATTAAAGCCACATGCGGCAATAGAAAGTAAACTTCCTATTTCACTCAAACACCAATTTGGTAATTGCCAAAACTCCTTCTTCTTGCCAGATCTCTCCAACTTTATCTCCAAGTCTTTGATCTTCTAGAAAACTCCAAATTAGTCATCTTTCCTCACAGCAATCTCCTCCATGGAATCTTCCAAATTCTGCACAATTTAATGCCATTAAGTACATGTTTTCACCCCACAAAGCACTCAAAGCAAAGATAATAAACTGAACATTTATGTGCTTATCAGTATAATTTACTAATGCATTACTAAAATTATACATTAAATGTTCAAATAATGATCGTGTGTGAAAATGTATGTCATGTATAAATATGTATAAAAATATATAGTGTGTGAAAATATGTTTAGTATGTGCAAATACGTTTAGTGTGTGATCACGTGTTAGTATGTATAATATATCTTAATATACGTAGTATGTGAAAATGTGTGAAATATATATATATATATATATATAGTACGTGAAAAATGTGCAAAGTATGTGTAAATATGTACAATGTTTGAAACTGTATATAGTATGAATAAATATGTATAGTGCGTGAGGTATGTCTAAATATACATAGTGTGTGAAAATGTGTATAGTATAGTAAAAATGTATAGTATGTGAAAATGTGTGAAATAAGTATAAATATGTATAGTGTGTGAAAACGTGTGTAGTATATATAAATATGTATAGTTTGTGAAAAAGTATGTATTATGTGTAAATATGTATAGTGTGTAAAAATGTATAAATATGTATAGCGTACGTTGTGAAAATGTGTGTAGTAAGTATAAAAATGTATAATGTGTGAAAATGTGTGTAGTATGTATAAATATATGTAGTATGTGAAAAATTGTGAAGTATGTATAAATATGTAAAGTGTGCAAAAATGTGTAAAGTACGTGTAAATATGAACAGTGTGTGAAAATGTGTAAATATGTATAATGTGTGTGAAAATGTGTACATATGTATAATGTATGTGAAAACGTGTGTAGTAAGTATAAATATGTATAGTGTGTAGTATATATAAATATATGTAGTTTGTGAAAAAGTGTGTAGTATGTGTAAATATGTATAGTATGTAAAAAAGTGTAAATATGTGTAGCGTACGTGTGAAAATATGTGTAGTAAGTATAAAAATATATAATGTATGAAAATATGTGTAGTATGTATAAATATATGTAGTGTGTGAAAAATTGTGAAGTATGTATAAATATGTAGTGTGAAAAAATGTGTAAAGTATGTGTAAATATGAATAGTGTGTGAAAATGTGTAAATATGTGTAAATATGTATAATATGTGTAAAAACATATGTAGTAAGTATCAATATGTATAGTGTGTGAAAACCTGTCTAGTAAGTATAAATATGTATAGTATGTGAAAACGTGTATAGTAAATATAAATATATGTAGTTTGTGAAAAAGTGTGTAGTATGTGTAAATATGTATAGTATGATCACTTCATCTTCCCCTTAAGTCCGAAAGCATTACCAAAAAGGCTCCGTGTCCAAAAGATCGATGAACTCTAGCTTGTTTCTGATGATCGCTTAAAAGCTGATTGCAGCTTCCTTTCCTTAAAAATAACATTATAATTACTTGAAAGCTAACAATGTAGCTCCTCCCAAAAAAATCCAAGCTCTTTTTGTTTGACAACATCTCTACTGGACGGATTCTGACCAAATCACTGGAATTTGATCGTAAGCGGTCACTGATTAATAATTGACCATTGGATATTGAGTTAGAAAAAAATTAAAATATCAAAATGCCCTTATTTCTTAATTTGAGAAAGTTGAAAATTTTTGGCTTGTAAATTAGACATAAAAAACAAGTTGCTTTATTTTGATATGAGAATTTACCGAGAAAAAACGTCTATCGAAATTGACCTTTTTTTCTATTATTCTCATTATTTAGAAAAGTTTTATAGAATACAAATAACCCTAATACTTGAGCTAGAATAGACTTGTAGAAATTTTTTGAAAGCACTGTTTTTTAGTTTTTTTTTCCAAGTATAGGTTTTTTAGAAATTTAATTGTAACCGGTTAATTGGCTTAATATCCACCGTTGAATTGAAAGACTAACTAATATAAATAGAAGCTTTATGCATCCTTTCTACCCAAGAAGTGTTCTGGTGGCAATTTTAAAGTATCAGAAAACATTCTTTCAAAATATTAATAGAAAACTATTACTTTTTTTTCTTCAAAACTATTGTTTTTATATTAATAGAAAACTATCTTTTTGACATCTAAAATAGCCACCATTTGTTGTGAGATAAGGATTCCCACCGTAATAAATATCTGAAAATTAAAAACAAATCCAACTTAACATAAAAATAAAAATTATTCCAAATTTGTTTTAATTATAAAAAGAAAATAAATTATACCTTATCCATATTGTTAGTAATATAACAAAAACATGCAACATATCATGCAAGTATCAAGTCTATCCAGATTGCACTTTGGACATGTTTCAAATAATAGATAATGGGAGGCAAAAGTAATCCACCTCTTCATTTGATTTTTTTCTAGACAACAAAGAAGTTATTTTATCATTTAAGATACATGTACCGATGATCCTTTTTATCCATCACACAGACAATAAATTTCAATTGTTTATCTTGAAGGCTACAATTTGTTTGAGCCTCATCAATAACAAAATGGAAAAGTTTTTCAATTGTATAAACTGAAGTGATTTGAAACATTTGAAACATTCCACAGAAGCGGCGGACGAGTGGATCTTCCATGTGCATCCCAAGTTTTGAGGAACGATCCTTCAGATCAGTAATGAACTGCCCGATTGACCAAGTTCAACATTTTCATAGTCTGCAAAATCTATCAAAGCCGCTGTCCTTCACAAACAAATTTTCCAATCAAGTTTCCACTCGCATTTGTCCTTGTCAACTTTCATATAGCTCAGAAAGTTAACTTCTATTACCTTCATTAATCGAGGAACAGGAAGGGCTCGACCATGTAAAGGTATCATATTTTTCTAAACCTCCATGCCAAAGTTTGAACCAACAATGCTACACCGTTTAAGAAGTGAAAGTCAATGAATTGTGTCGTACAGAAGACATACACATTAACGTTGAGTGATTTCAATTGCTGAGCTTAAGTTGAGTGATTTCACTTACATTAGGATTTAAATCATAAATCATATGAGATTAAAAAACACAACCAGATTTTCCCCCACAGGTGAAACATCATTTTATAGGCCAGACAATCAATTAATGAATAATTGCAACAGCTCCTCAAGCAGAACACTTTCAAATGATAATGGCTAAAGCATAAATTTTCTTCAAGGATAGGCATGGCATCATTATCATAAGAACTCACAAATACCACTAGATTAGGAAGGAGAACAAGAGAGAAAGTTGGGAAAGGGGACACGAACACAAGAGATTTCTAAAGATTTCTACGTGTTAGGACAAAATTATTAAGCAGTGGAGAACAAATGTAGAAATGGACATATAACATTAATAAAAAGAAGAAAATGCATTGAACAGCCTAACTTATAAAATTGAACTTATGTTAGCAATTAGCTACTGAGTTATCACAATCAGAATTGGATAACAAGTGAATAACCAACCATGAAGCATTTAAAGGGCTGTTCAAAATAGTACATACCCGTCAGGTCCATCCTCTGCTTCCACCATTTCACAAATTCTGTTCATCCTTTGTGCTGGACTAACCAATGATTTGTCCGTCAATAATCTGGCAGGGTCTTCTTTCAAGTGCTGGTTTGGATACCTCTGCCCCTTAACCTAAACACAGAATTCCATTGGAACATAATAGTTCTTGTTTGCATTCCCAAGATCTAAGCAAGGAATTTTATGATTTTGAATTTTTTTTTGTTATATTTCTTCAAGAAATATTCCTCAAAACTGATGTTCTCTGCAGAAAGATCCTGTGTGAGTTTATCAGACAGCACTGATATGGTGTGAGTTTATCAGACAGCCCTGATATGGTGAAATTCTGTTGGGTGGCACGATGGTGTTGCAATAAATATAGAACACTACCTATTACAATGAATGGTAGAATATTGCAATAAATATAGAATACTACCTATTACAATGAATGGTAGAATACATGAAACTCTTCAAATCATGCAGTAACTGCACTTTCCTTTAGACTATATTTGCTCCTTTATTATGCAGTAATTATCTGAGCAAATACTCTTCAAGATAAGATGAAGTATTTAGAATTACGTAATGCACTTTACATAATTCTAACTCCTAAAGACAATAGAAGAGTTAGCCAAGTATTAGTCTTTTCTTCAGAGTGAAAGCCTGCAAGTTTTTCTGTAGTTATCTCTTTTATTTTCCTTTTCAATTTTATACGTAGAGATTGTTTTTCAGTTATTAGTTGGAAAGGATTCCAACAACTTCCAACAGTTAATAACCAGTTGGAAATATGTGTCTAATTTCAGACACTTCAAAATAACTGATAATTAATTTATCTGAAAAACTGTCAAAATATCAACCAATTGAGTTTATCTCAATTTTCCCACGTCCAAACAATTTTCACTTTTCTAGATTTTGCTTTGATATTTCAAATATTGAAAATATCCAACAGATGGGTTACTGTAACTTTTAACCCTTTCAATGCTCTAATAACCTCTTCTTTCCTTATATTGACATCATTCACTCCTTCAAAATTTTCAATATTCTTCATCACGAATTCTAGAACTGGTATAGGCTCGTGCAATGCCAAAACTGAGTAGTCGAAACATAAGGCAGGACCTCCTGAGGTAAGCTTTAGGCTCTGGTGGAAGCCTGTGTATGCTCCAACCCCACAACTCATCAGATCAATATTCCTGCTCATGTAAAAGCTTTCATCACACACAGCTATCCGATGCTTGGAAGGGTTTTCCTTCATTACCAAGTTCATGCCCTGTAGTTTATCACCAGGAATGCCTAAGGGTTTTCCCTCTAGGTACACATTCACATTCAATCTGGACAGTTGCATCTGTTTAACTTCATTGATTGTAAATATATAAGAGCCAGAACCCGCATCTTCAAAATCAGATGATTTCACATTAAATTCCCCAAGGGGCAGTTCTACAAGACTGAAAATATTCTTTTGTCCATCATAAACAACCCTATCGGCAGGGAAATCGTGGGGTTTGTCTGAGAGCTGATCTTTAATTCAGATCAAAACGATTGATTTCTACGAGGTGTATCTTGCTTAACATCAACCTTATAATGTATTATAGTGCGCTTCTTTTCTTTTTGAACTTGACTGGAAAATGATTAGCAATAAGGCTGATTTTGGGAGCACGGCTCCCACTAGTAGTAGTAGGCCTTCTCATAAGTAATTTCTTCGAGGGATGACAACGCGCGCAAGAGAATCTGCATAAATTCACAAACTTAGTGTAAGAAATGCAGGCATTAAAATAATGCTAGCTGCATATAAACCTTGAGGTAAATGTAAAAGTAATGTTTCCTGTTTTTTTTATGTGAGAAAGAACATCAATATTGCACTAGAAGATGCTTTTCAATTATTCCCATTAGATCAAAACTCCACAAAAGGTTACTAAAATATGCATTGCGGCTGCTCTATAATGTTTACCTTTGACTACTATATTTTGGTCCATTCAAAGGCATAAATGGAGTGAAAATTACAAGACAAATAAAAGCAAATAAAAACGAAAACAAAATTGAGACACAAAAACAAAAGAAAATAAAAAGTACCAGCAGCGGAAGGAGGAAGAGCTCTACTAGGCAGCCCAAATTATTGATGAATAGAATGACGGATCCAAGGAACGATAAATCTTCCAAGAAACGATAAATCTTCCAAGAAACACAAATTTAGAAAATTTCACAGTTGTATTGAATAGAGTATCAAAGTGTAATAATAAAATAAAGAATTACAAAACGTTTGATTAGTTGTAAAAAACCTTAACCTAAAATAAAATAATTTAAAAAAGTTAAATGGCACAAGAAAGTAGGTTGAACAAATGAATTTTGCTAAAAAAACGGCACATGTCATGGGCAAGGCCCGATGTTGCTTGTCTATCTCGCCGAGAATATGTCTTTTATATCTCTAGTTTTGGGAGTTATCTATATCTATATTATATATGAAAGCAAATTACTGTTTCTTAATTTTTAAGTGATAAATCTTAATTTTTTTAAGGGTTAATTACCAATTACCCCCATGTGGTCGGCTGAACTTCTAAATAACCCCATATGCTGAAAAAACCCACCAATGACCCCCATGTAGTCATGATTTAAGCGGAAAGTGGATGGAAAATAGGGGCTAATTACCGATAACCCCCTTGTGGTTTGCCGAAATTCCCTATAACCCCCATATTTTATAAAAACATACCAACAACCCCCACGTGTTTTGGTTTCGATTGTAAAGTGGATGGAAAGTCAGTCCCCTAACGGAGATTGGGTTACACGCGTATAGTTACGCAAGTGTGATTGTCCCAAACTTATTAAGTGATCATACAATTCCCAAAGTACCCTCTCTTTAAACCATTCATCTTTTTCTACCTAAATCCTGATATAGAGAATCAGCCTCATGATTCTTTTTCCTTTTTTTTTCTTTCTCTATTTTTTCCATTATATCTTTGTCTTTCTTAAATCTGATTTGAAAAATCAATCACAAAAAATCGATGCTTTGATCACATCGACAAAAAATCTCTATTTTTTTCTATTATCTTTTTGACTTCTTGATGCTTGCAAATCTCTGGATTCATCTTTTTCATATTGAATTTGATTGGGAGACGAATTTGATTTGGAGTTTGATGTTGGTAGAACTGTATTAATATTCATATTGAAATTAAATGGCTGCTTTGCTTCTGAATTTGCCATCCCTCTTGGAATCCCATTATCGGAATGCCAATGATGATAATGCCGGGTCGGTGTTTGTTGACGAAAAAGTTGTTGGAACCACCAGCCTCCGCCTGTTGGAAACGCAGGAACCAGGTCTTGTGCTTCTTAGTCGAGTAAGTCATTTTAGTTTTTGAACACTTCCGTAGTGACTGAGTGAATTGCTCCATTAATTGATCATCACTTGATTTCTTATTCATTATTATTGCTTCTTGCAATTGTTCATTTCTAACTGTGTAGTTGGGGTGATGGGCGGGGATGCTATGTGTGGTCTGTGTTTGTTTTGTTTTGTTTTTATTACTTTTTTTCAGGAGTTAATTGCTGCTCTGCTTTCCTACACTTGGGGTGGCCAGAAGAGAGACGATGATTGGAGATGAAGTGGCAAATACGCAAGTATTGACTTCAACCATGGATTCTCCTTCTCCATACCAACATCGCTACCAGCAGCAGCACCCCGTTGGTGGTTGTTGTTGTCGCCGCCGTCGTTGACCGTAAAACTTTAAGGAGAGGGAATGATTTAAATTTATTTTTTACTTTAAAACTTTAATAATTTAAATTTTGACTCCAAAATTTGAATAGAGATAAAAAAAAGGTGGTGCATGGATGGTTGTTGTAGTGGTGTTGCAGAAAAATGATGGGAAGGAAAGAGAAAAGAAAAGAAAATTACATGGAGAAAGAGATTTGATGAAGGGTAGTGGTGGTGGTGGCGGCGGTGGCGGAGGAGGACGAGGAGGCGGAGGAGGATGGTGGTGGTGTTGGAACCCAGAAAAACAAAAAGGAGAAAAAAACGATGGAAGAGGAGAAAAAAATGTTAAATTTATTTTTTACCTTAAAACTTTATTAATTTAAACTATGACCCCAAAACTTTAGTAATTTTTTGATTGAATGCTTTGAATTGAAAAAGTTGGGAGGGTATTATTGGAAATTTTAACGGTGCCGTTAGTGGACCTGTTTTCCATCCACTTTCTATTTCACCCCAAAACACGTGGGGGTTGTTGGTATGTTTTTATAAAATATGGGGGTTATAGGGAATTTCGGCAAACCACAAGGGGGTTCCTGGTAATTAGCCCGGAAAATAGTTGTAGTAACGGTACCGTCAAAACTTCTGAAAATATCCTTTTCTCTTTTTCCAATTCAAAACATTAAATCTTAAATTAGTAAAGTTTTAGGGCCACAGTTTAAATTACAAAAGTTTAGAGGTAACAAATAAATTTAAATTTCTTTGTTTTCTTCTCTGACGTTTTTTTTTTCTTTCTTTCTCCCTTTTTCTGTTCTAGCACCACCACCACCGCAACCACATCCACAACCACAACCACAACTACAACCACCACCACCACAACAACAACAACTCATCTACTACCATTTCCATCTCTATTGGAAAAGTTAATAAATTTAAATTTCTTCGTTTTCTTCTCTGTCGTTTTTTTTTCTTTCTTTCTCCCTTTTCTGTTCTAGCACCACCACCCACCACTCACCACCACCACCGCAACCACAACCACAACCACAACAACAGCTCATCTACTACCTTTTCCATCTCTATTGGAAAAGTTAATAAATTTAAATTTCTTTGTTGTCTTCTCTGTCTTTTTTTTTTCTTTCTTTCTCCCTTTTTCTGTTCTAGCACCACCACCATCGCAACCACAACCACAACCACAACTACCACCAAAATAACAACAACTCATCTACTACCTTTTCCATCTCTATTGGAAAAGTTATCCCCTTCAACAAAATTCTTTTTCCTCTATCCTTATTTCTTTCCTATTCTCTATCTTTCCCTTTTCCTTCCTCCTTCGATAATTTCTTTTCAATTGTCACCACCAACACAATGTCATCACCGCCACCACCAACACCATCAATAACACCTATGCTACCAGTGAAATCCAAGAGCCATCATCACTACCAAATTTTAGCCCCTTCTCCCATAGTTCACGTCATCAAGTGCAAATTTATACAGGGGATAAAATTTCTGAGATCCATTCTCAAGAAGCGGCAAGAGATATTAATTGGACTAAGTGGAGACACAAAGAATCTTATCAAAGATGTTATCTGTGTTGCTGGGCATGTAATTTCCTCACTTGATCAGCCCCCAACAAGAAAAGTTGACATTGAGAGAATTAACACTCAACTCCAGCGTTTACTGGGAAACATTGAGCTTATCAAGGCAGAATTTGAAGGAAAATATCCAGCAATGGCAACATTTAACTTCCCTACATCCAATGCTGCATATTGTTTTCAAGGGAACACTTATGTTTGATGCTTCTTTAGAAACCCACGGTGGTAGATTGATTTTGCTGAAATAAATATTAGGGCAAATAAGAGATGAAAGTGGAGGTGGAGGAGAAGATATGGAAAGAGATGATATGGTTAGGGTAGTTTTGGAATATTATTTATATCTTTTGTGTGGCAATATTAATACGCGCTAGAAAAGACGCGTGTGCAACACTTTCTGTTAGTGTGTTTAGTTACCGTTCGTTTTCCACTTAAATCAGGACTACATGGGTCATTGGTAGGTTTTCTCAGCATATGGGGGTTATTTAGAAGTTCGGCCGACCACATGGAGGTCATTGGTAATTAACCCTTAAAAAAATTAGACAAAGTACGTATTATTTTATTACCTTAAAAAAACTTAAATAATTCATATAAGATTTTTATGGACCAAGTACATTAAAAATAGTTTAAAAATTATAAAAAATAGTAAACTATAATCAAAATCTAATGTTTTTTAGTTAGATTATATATATATATATTAATTTTGTTAGTTAAATATAAAAATAGAATATCCTTATGAGTGCAAAGTGCTAATAAAAATCTTTTGTGGGGGCAAAGTGATGAAATGTTATCTTTCATGGGAGTAAATTGAAGATAACCTTATTTTATTTATAAAAATCATGTAGTAAAAATAATTTTTGTAACATTATTTTTTGTTTTAAAAATTTTGATAGAAAAAATAGAGAAAACAAACAACTCAAATTGATTTTCTAAAATAAATCACTAAAAGGCTAACAAACAGATAGAGCCTTAGTTTTTAAAAAATATTTTCAAACTAACATACTTTTAAATTAAATTCCCTAACTAACATCTTTTTGGCTCATTATTTGTTGTGGAAAATAAAAAATTATTTTATCTATCTTATTCTCTCCAAACAAGAGACTAGGTATCAAGAAAATTTCCACTCTTTAACATGATGAAAATAGAGTTTTACAATGGCGTATAAATGTTTGAAAGAGGAGAGTTTTGCATGTGTTTGTATAAATGTTCGAAAGAGGAGAGTATGTGTTTACGTAAATGTTTGCAGCTCATAGATAATGAGAAGAAGAAAAATATGTACCTTTTTCTTGAAAAGCATAAGGTTGAAGTAGATTTGTCCCTTTTCCTTGAAAAGCATAAGGTTTAAGGTAAAAAGATAAGAATTAATATGGCTTTAGTCTTTTTTTTTGGGTTAATTACCAATGACCTCCATGTGGTCGGCCGAACTTTTAAATAACCCCCATATGCTGAGAAAACCTACCAATGACCCCCATGTAGTCCTGATTTAAGTGGAAAACGAACGGTAACTAAACACACTAACAGAAAGTGTTGCACACGCGTCTTTTCTAGTTCGTATTAATATTGCCACACAAAAGATATAAATAATATTTCAAAACTACCCTAACCATATAATCTCTTTCCATATCTTCTCCTCCACCTCCACTTTCATCTCTTATTTGCCCTAATATTTATTTCAGCAAAATCAATCTACCACCGTGGGTTTCTAAAGAAGCATCAAACATAAGTGTTCCCTTGAAAACAATATGCAGCATTGGATGTAGGGAAGTTAAATGTTGCCATTGCTGGATATTTTCCTTCAAATTCTGCCTTGATAAGCTCAATGTTTCCCAGTAAACGCTGGAGTTGAGTGTTAATTCTCTCAATGTCAACTTTTCTTGTTGGGGGCTGATCAAGTGAGGAAATTACATGCCCAGCAACACAGATAACATCTTTGATAAGATTCTTTGTGTCTCCACTTAGTCCAATTAATATCTCTTGCCGCTTCTTGAGAATGGATCTCAGAAATTTTATCCCCTGTATAAATTTGCACTTGATGACGTGAACTATGGGAGAAGGGGCTAAAATTTGGTAGTGATGATGGCTCTTGGATTTCACTGGTAGCATAGGTGTTATTGATGGTGTTGGTGGTGGCGGTGATGACATTGTGTTGGTGGTGACAATTGAAAAGAAATTATCGAATGAGGAAGGAAAAGGGAAAGATAGAGAATAGGAAAGAAATAAGGATAGAGGAAAAAGAATTTTGTTGAAGGGGATAACTTTTCCAATAGAGATGGAAAAGGTAGTAGATGAGTTGTTGTTATTGTGGTGGTAGTTGTGGTTGTGGTTGTGGTTGCGATGGTGGTGGTGCTAGAACAGAAAAAGGGAGAAAGAAAGAAAAAAAAAAGACAGAGAAGACAACAAAGAAATTTAAATTTATTAACTTTTCCAATAGAGATGGAAAAGGTAGTAGATGAGCTGTTGTTGTGGTTGTGGTTGTGGTTGCGGTGGTGGTGGTGAGTGGTGGGTGGTGGTGCTAGAACAGAAAAGGGAGAAAGAAAGAAAAAAAAACGAAAGAGAAGAAAACGAAGAAATTTAAATTTATTAACTTTTCCAATAGAGATGGAAATGGTAGTAGATGAGTTGTTGTTGTTGTGGTGGTGGTGGTTGTAGTTGATGTGGTGGTTGTAGTTGTGGTTGTGGTTGTGGATGTGGTTGCGGTGGTGGTGGTGCTAGAACAGAAAAAGGGAGAAAAAAAGAAAAAAAAAACGACAGAGAAGAAAACAAAGAAATTTAAATTTATTTGTTACCTCTAAACTTTTGTAATTTCAACTGTGGCCCAAAAACTTTACTAATTTAAGATTTAATGTTTTGAATTGGAAAAAGAGAAAAGGATATTTTCGGAAGTTTTGACGGTACCGTTACTACAACTATTTTCCATCCACTTTCTAGCACATGTTCCACTCTCTATCTTAAATCATGACTACATGGAGGTCATTGGTAGGTTTTTTCAGCATATGGGGGTTATTTAGAAGTTCGGCCGACCACATGGTAATTAACCATGTGGTCATTGGTAATTAACCATTTTTTTAATTATTTCAAAAAAAATAAAACTTTTTATATTACCACTCTAATAAGTATGGATTTTTAATTTAGTTTAATTTAATTGTTTTTATTAAATAAATTTATTAAGTACAAAAGATATATGTATTAGGAAAGTATATCTTAATAATAAATTTACACCTTAAAACTAACAAGAAAATAATTATTTTATTTATTTATTTTTTTGTCATATATATTATATAATTTTATTATGTTGATTAGATTGCTTTAAGATGTAAAATAATATAATAAAAAATTTGAAGATATTACATCGACTTTTTAATTTGTCAATAATACAAGTAAGATAAATAATCATATTACAAAAACACAACAAACTAAATTGAGTACAAAAATATCATAAATTAGAAGAAACCTGATATAAATTCATTTACATAAAAGAAGATGACAAATGCTTAAATTTGTTAAAAACAATTGATCAAATATTTTATGACTTAAACTAATAATATTGTAGTATTAACACAAAATTATGGAATATATAAATTGAAAATAATGTTTAAATATAAGAGAGACAAGTATGATTTAATTTATTTTTTATTGATGGGTAAAATAGTAATTTAAAATTAATAATTAATGATGTTATTAATTAGTATTTTTTACTAATAGTCAGGAGTTTAAAGTGCCTATAAAAATATTTTATAGGGGCAAAGTGATTAAAGATTATCTTTCATGGGGGTAAATTCAAGATAACTCAATAAAATATTAAATTTGAATTTGAATTTCAAAACTTTATTAATAAAAAATTATCCAATACTAATCCAAACAAAAAAAATCATCAATCTAAATACTTTCAAAATATTCCTTTCTTACAACAAATCTCAACAAAACTGATTTCATTATAAAATTAATAAAATACCACATCCAAAGGGAGACTTAGCTATTTTTTAGGGAAAAAAATCCTTCACTAAATTTCTTTTTAGGAAACTAGAAATAGGACACGTGCTATGCACGTGTGTTTGATTCAATTATTTTTAGGGTTATCTTCAATTTACCCACATAAAAGATGACCTTTAATCACTTTGCCCCCATAAAAGATTTTTATTAACACTTTGCACCGTTGACTATCAATTAAAAATATTAATGGATAACATCATTAATTATTAATTTTAAATGATAATTTTATCCATCAATAAGAAATAAATTAAATTATACTTGTCCCTCTTATATTTAAACATTAATTTCAATTTACCTACTCCATAATTTTTTATTAATACTTAAATATTACTAGTTTGAGGCATAAAATATTTGATCAATTTTTTTAACAAAATAAGATACTTGCTTTTTTTTCTTTTTCTTTAATTTCATCTTCTTTTATATAAATAAATATGGTAAGTTTCTTGTAATTTATGATTTTTTTTACTCATTTTAGTTTGTTGTGTCTTTATAATATGATTGTTTATCTTATTTGTATTATTGACAATTTAAAGCATTGATTTAATATCTTAAATTTTTTTATTATATTATTATATATTAAAGTAATCTAATCAACATAATAAAATTATACAATTACAAAATAAATAAATAAAATAATTATTTGCTTATTAGTTGTAAGGTGTATATTTATTATAAATATATATTTTCCTAATAGAGATATCTTTTATACTTAATAAATTTAATAAAAAAATTCATTCACTCTAAATTAAAAATCCATAGATATCAGAGTGGTAAAATAAAATGTTTCATTAATTTTTTATTAAAGAATTAAAAAAATTGGACAAAGTATGTATTATTTTATTACATTCGAAAAAATTAAATAATTCATATGAGGTTTTTATTGATCAAGTACATTAAAAATAGTTAACAAATCATAAAAAATAGTAAACCGTATCCAAAATCTAATGTTTTTTTAGTAAGATTATATATATTATTCTATTATTTAAAATAATAATAAGAAATTTAATTTGTTAAAGTATATATAAAGAAAAAAGAAAATAAAATGATGATAAAGTAGGATAAGATTTTCAGAATTAAATTTAAGGGTAAAATAGTCTAAAATATTAAAAAAAAAAATTTAAGTCAAAATTTAAACTTTTCATTTAAATATAGTAACAGGATATCCTTATCGGTGCAAAGTGCTAATAAAATTCTTTGATGGGGGGCAAAGTGATTAAAGATTATCTTTCATCGGGATAAATTGAAGATAACCCTTATTTTTATTTAACTTTAGTATTTGAATGAATTGTTAATCTGTTAATAATAATAATAATAATAATAATAATAATAATAATAATAAAAAGAACACAATATGATAACTTTTGTATTATTAAAACAATACCACGATGCGCAATACAACAATTAGATTAGATATAAAATTTAAATTATGAATAAAAAAAGTTACTATCATTTTAAATTTTCTCCATCTTTATCCACTTGTGTAATTTCATTATTTCACCTTCCCTTTTTGTTGCTTTAACTTCCATTATTTTCTCTAATTTGTTTCTGAAAGAGTTTAGTTAAACTTCTTAATACTAATTGGTTTTCTAACATTTTTACTTTTAGTTTGTATATAGTTGGAAAATATGACAAGAAAGTGATTTCAATTAACTAATTCTTTGAGAGTAATATTATTCCTAAAGTTAAATTAATTCATCTAAAGTGGTAATAGAAAGTATTTCAAGTTAATATAAGTTGTAATAGGATATAATCACTAGAACCAAAATCTTTAAAACATCAATTTGCTTTCATATAATCTAATTATTTTATTTTTTCCATAAATCAAATGAATAAAAAATTATTAATTTTCCTAGATCAATTTAATCAAAATTTTAAAATAATTCTTTTTTACTTCTCTTTCATAAAATTTAATTTATTTTTAATAATTCAAACCTAAATTTTAAAGAAATTAATGAAATGGTTTTGACAATGGTGTCTTTAATCAAAGAAACACAATAAACTCAAAAACAATTGAAGATAAGACATTGTTATTGGCACAAAATCTTACTTGTAACACAATTTACATACTACTAATTTGAACAATAACTTTTTGCTTTATAACTTTCAATTATCAACATTATTTGACCATTGTTTAGGAAATTTAAGCTATATCTCATGTGATCGGGACTAAAAATACCTATTTTTACCCCCATCGTTTACTTGGTCTGTTTGGTTTCATCAAAATTTGTAATTTATTTCACAATTGCAAAATGAGGTGTTTGTTTTGTTCAACTTTTTCATCAAAATTTTTAAAATACAAAACAATGCTACAGTAATTATTTTTGCTACAGTAATTTTTATAAATAAAATATTGAATTTGAATTTGAATTTTAAATTTTAATAATAAACAATTCTTCCTAACACACTTCCCATCAAAATAAACTATTAAAATACTAATTCAAATTTAAATTTCAAACTTTTATTAATAAAAAAATCTTCAATACAAATTCCAACAAAATAAAATCATTCAATCCAAATACTCTCAAAATATTCTTTTCTCATAACCAATCCCAAGAAAAAAAAATTCATGATATAATCCAAATATAGCTTGTCCAAACGGAGCCTTAAGTTTATGCTTGTTTTGAGGATTTTATTATTGTTTATGTATTGTGTTTTGGAATAAATGCAGGATTTCAATTTCAATGAGGCTAAAAGAAACAAAATTCAGATTTGATATGAAAAAGTGGGAAAAAGAACAAAAAATCACTCAATTCGGATTACCAAACACAATATGGCACAAAGGAGCAAAGATGGGAATGTAAGGTAAAACTGGGCAGAACACAAAGCAAACTTCAAACAAGCATATCTCAGCTTCTACTTAATGAAAAGAAGAGTTATTGGATGTTTTGAAAATATCTATGAGAGTACTAAAACTCTTATGTTTAAATTACTCCCAAACCGGCTAGCAAGATGGTTGAATTTGAGGCTCAAGTCAACATATACTAAAGAATTTGGAAAATCAAAAGCCTATGTCACAGTTTGGGAGAATGTTCATAACTTTCGTTCCCAAACTCCACCATCAGTGATTCTTAAAGCATTAGAAATCCAAGAGGAAGGGCTACAACTCTTATAAAGACTAGAATGCCCAGTTCGGCATGGAAAACAATCTAAATGGCGTCCCAATATCATCTAAGTGTGCTGTCTGAAATCTTGAAAAATAGTGGCTGCGGGACCAACACTTTCGGAAATTGCATTTCAGCCCCTATTTTAGAATAAGCGGGGTACTTTATGTAATTATTGATTTTAATCATTTCACTAACTATTTAAGATTTCTTAAAGAATAAGTTAGGTATCTAGGACACAATTAATAATAGCTCACAAGAACACACCTTTTAGTGTGTGTTCTTGGTGTTTAATTTCTTGGGAGAGAATTCTATCTACTTTTGGCTAATTGGAGTGGAAATCAAAGGGAAGCTTGGACCTTTAGGTTGGAATCAACAGTTGGGAAGACTACATATCTTGGGTTGTCTCTTTTCTTGCACTTTCTTGCTAAATTCATTGCTTAATTTACCATTTGGATTTGCTCTATTTAGCCATGAGGGGCTAATTTGTGTGGTGTCTTTAGAATTAAGCTATGAGCTTTTGATAATTTGTTTGTATGGTGATAAAATGTTATGAGCTTGATTATATATTTCATATGCTTGATTTTAAGGTCACATTTCTTGTGCAATATCCTTTACTTGAAAGTAAGAAGTGGGTCATGTTGTGAGTAGAATATTAATCCATTGCATATTGTGATTAAGATTCCTCTTTGTCTATGATAATGTTGATTGAGTCTATTCCATGAATTAGCCCTAAGCATATGGAAACCAAGTCTAGACTAGCATGACAACCTAGATTGGGGCTTGGCTTGGAAGTTGTGGATTTGCAATGACAAAGAATCAATTAGCTTGATTAATCGATTAATTGTGGTTGAGTTTGGTCCCAGTTATAGTCTTAAATACCAAATTTCCATGAGACAACATCAAACCATATTCATCAAGCTATCACATGAATCACTAATGCTACAAATGATTGAGAAACTTAAACCTAAATTCTAATGATACACTTATCTACTTGATTTCTACTCCCTAATTTTGAAGCTAAAGTCCTAGATCAATTACGTAGACTTTAGTGTAGGTTTAACCTTGTTGCATTTAATCTTGTTTTCTTTTCTAAGTGGCATATTTCACTACTCTACGTACTAGACACAAACTCTTAATAAGAACCCCCTCTATGTGGAATTCGACCCCGTGCTTCCAAGTGCTACATATTTAGAGCTAGGGTATTTGTTTGTTTAGGTTATACGACTAGCCTATCAACATCATGCAAATTGATTTTCTTAAAATTGTTACTTTTTATATTTGTATTGGCGTAATGTCACAATTTACATACTTTCTTTTAAGGTAAAACAAAGGAACTATTAAAAGTATATTCTTATAATTGTTTAAAATTCATTTTTTTTAAAATATCCAAAGCCATATAACTTACAAAAGTTGAGACTTTTGAAAATTTTAACTTTTAACTTTTTTGCTATAATCTATTATTTGACATGTGATTTATTAAATTGAGAATAAAAATTGTATTGTTAAAAGTATACTCATAAACAAATTCAACTAAATTTGCATTATCTATTGAAGTTAAATTCTTAATAAATTCAATTAATTACAATTCTAAACAAATTTTAAAACCAAATGGCATTGATAAATTCAACAAAATACTTTTCTAACAAATTAGGTACCAATTAATATTTTTAGAAAACTAATTAGTGATAATAAATAAGCAAATTTGATTTTATTAAAATTCTAAAACAAATTATATATATACTTATGAAATTAGATAAGTAAATAACAAAATCTATTACTCCTTCTTATCCAAAATATTAGTCGTTAGAGAGATTTTCACTCCTATTAAGGAGGAGATGGAAATGACTAAAAACACCTATAATTAATTGTTAAGTATTGGATGAGTCTTGGATAAAGTTAAACTAATTATGAGGAAGGAATTATGGTTGAAGTCAGTAATTCAATTTTTTTAAAGTTAAACTAATTATGAGGAAGAAATTATGGTTGAAGTCAGTAATTCAATTTTTATTGAAAAAAAGAAGAAAAACAAATTAATTACCACAGACATGGTGGTTAACTTTTATTAAAAATTGAAAGAATTAATAGTGAGTTGGGAAACACTGAGAAATTTAAGATGTGAGAGATGAGAGATAAAAGTAGATAATTATGATGGGTTAGAAACAGGATAGTATATTCAAACTCTTGTTGGAAAGGGTAAATTAGGAAGTAAATTGATTTTATTTAGTAAAACGTCAAATATTTTATAACAAACCATCTACTCTCTAACGACTAAGGAAGTAAATTGATTTTATTTGGTAAAACGTCAAATATTTTGTAACAAACCATCTACTCTCTAACGACTAATATTTTGGATCAGAGGGAGTATATAATAAGATTTTGTTTACTAAAAAATTATTATTATCCAACCATAGTTTAAAACATGAAGATAACTATTTTATCTACTATAAAATAAATTTTATCTATTTTAAAGAATAAACTATTTATGAATAACACATGGCTATTACTAATATATTTAAACAAAAGTTTATGTTATCAAATTGAATACACTGACTAACATTGGATACACTTATTGTGAAACCCCGAAATTTTCATAAATAAATATCGTACTTAATCATTTAGAATGTTACGTTTTTCATCATATGAATTTTAGTTTAGAAACGAATATATATTTAATTAGCTTTACCAACGGATAAGAATTTTGATTTAAGATTATTAAATGGAAAACATGTGTTAAATTTTAATTGTTGGTTTACAAGGCAATGTTAGAAAATTTTATGGTTTAATTGTAAAATCCTGAAAAAAATTATAGGAGTTAATTATATGAAATGATAATGTTGGGGACTCCCGTGAGTGCTTCAAATATAAAGGGTTATATAGCAATTTAAAAGACTTTAAAGAAAAAAAAAGAAGAGTAGAGAGGAAGAGAGACGGGAACAGAACGGGAGAAGAAGAAAGAAAAGGAAAGGAAGAAAAGGGAGAAGAGGAGAGGGCAGCGGGAGGAAGAACAGAAGGAAAAGAGGAGAAGGGAGAAAAGTTTGTCAACTCCACTTTGGCTAGCTCAAGAAAACTGCGGAAATTTTCAAATAAGGTGGGTGTGTTTTAATAATTAAAATTTTGGCTGAATTTGCATAGAGAACTTGATCTTTCTTGTGAAATTCCTTTCATGAACTGATGAATTGTTAAATTCTTGTTAGATTGAATCAATATATTGAGAAGGAAGTTGTGGTTTGTGGGTGTATTCGATTTCAAATTTTGGTTTAAAATCTATTCTTTAATAAAGGGTTTATATCCAATTGAATACTTGTTTAAATTCAGTGATGCTTGTTTGAATTCCCAATTATTTGGGTTCTTGATTGAAGGAAAGGTTAAACAACCCAATTTTATTTTTGTTGAGCTGCTTTGAGAAGATTTTTCTTCTCCTACTGGAAGTTTGTTTCATGAATTAATCCTGATATGGATTTCACTAGGTTATGTTTGTGATAACGATTTGAAGATGGTTCAAACTATATAATTATATGTATCTGAATTCGTTGATTCTCTCTTTAACTTTGGGTTTCTCCTTGTGCTTACGGGATGAGGATTAAAGTATGAGAAATTGTGGATTTACTACTATGGAATTTATTTTCATGCTTAAGAATTCCCACAAGAATACTACGAAATGGGTTTGATCTTACAGAAAGTAAATCTATTTTCTGTTCATAAGATGTTGTAAGAATTAAGGTGATTTGTGTGAGTTTTGAGTTTGAATCGGTGGACTTGTTGTGTCATGCAGAAAACATACACATTAACGTTAACCCATGCCAATTGCAGCTCAAGCTTAAGTTGAGTGATTTCACTTACATCAGGATTTTAGTCATATGAGATTAAAAAAAAACCCAGATTTTTCCCCCACAAGTGAAACATCATTATATAGGCCACACAATTCTTTAAGAAAAATCAATTAACGAATAATTGCAACAGCTCCTCAAGCAGAAAACCTTCAAATGATATAAATTTTCTTCAAGAATAGGAACGGAATCATTATCATAAGAACTCACAAATACCTCTAGAGGAAGGAGAACAAGAGAGAAAGTTGGCAAAAAGGGACATGGACACAAGAGATTTCAAGTGTAGAAATGGACATATAACATTAATAAATAATTAAGAAGAAGAATATGCATTGGACAACCTAACTTATAAAATTGAACTTATGTTAGGCAATTAGCTACTGAGTTATCACAGTCAGAGTTGGATAACAAGTGAATAACCAACCAACCATCAAACTTTTAAGCTGGAATGGAGCAATATATAAATAAAAAGAAGACAAACATATAAATGGTTTTGTTCAATATAGTACGTACATACCTGCCAGGTCCATCCTCATCTCTCACCATTTCACAAATTGACCTCATCCTTTCTGCTGGGCTAACCAATGATTTGTCATCCAATAATCTGGCAAGGTCTTCTTTCAAGCGCTGGTTTGGAACCAAAACACAGAATTCCATTGGAACGTAATAGTTCTTGTTTGCATTCCCAATATCTAAGAAAGGAAATTCGATATTATGAATTTTTTTGTTATATTTCTTCAAGAATATTCTTCAAATTAAACTGATGTTCTCTGCAGAAAGATCCTCTGTGAGTTTATCAAAGTGCCCTGATATAGTGAAGTTCTACTTGCAGGCACGATGGGTTATTCTAACTTTTAACCCAGTCATGAATGCTCTAACATACTCGTCTTTCAAACTTATGCGATCATCCACTCGTACAAAATTGTCACTATTTGCCTGCAAGGAATCTAGAACTGGTATAGACTGGTACAATGCCAAAACTGAGTAGTCCAAACACAAGGCAGGACCTTGTAAGGTAAGCTTTAGGCTCTGGTGGAAGCCTGTGTATGCTCCAACCCCCCACAACTGATCTGATCAGCATTCCTGCTCATGTAAAAGCTTTCATCACACACTGCTATCAGATTCTTGGAAGGATTTTCCTTCATTATCAAGTCCATGCACTGTAGTATATCACGAGGATTGCCTATGTAATAACTAGAACTAAATTAGAAGGACCATCTAATAAATAAGTAAAACTATAGGGACTATTTAGAAAAATTGTAAAAATTGATCTTAAGACCCATCATTTATCAAACTTGAGCTTTTATTCTTGTTTCCAAATTCACTCCTCTTTTCCTCTCTCAATTAGGGCAAGAGGCAAGGGTGGATTAAGGAAGAAAAAGGAAACAATTCTCTCTCAAATTCCAATTAAATTGAGGTAAGAAAACTCTCTAGTCCATTTATCCATAGTAATGTCTTTATTTAGTACTCAAGATTAGTAAAAGGTTGAAATCCTTGTTATGATAGGAAAGTGAATTAAATAGGTGGTGGAAATCTTAGATCAAGTGCGATATTGAGGATTGGCTTCAAGTAAGTGCTTATGATATTCTTTTATGTTTTACATGCTTTTGATGAACATATATTAAGAGTTGGTATGTTATTATATCAAAATGGACTGAGCATGAATAAGATTATGATTTTTGATAACTATGAAATGTATGCAGTGGCTTTTGTGAAAGTAAAGTATTCTATGAATGATCTAAATGAATTTGAATTGTTATGAGCTCTTGAATGCTTCATGGAACTATTGGTAGGAACATGTTCCAACCTAATGTAATGGCCTACCTAGCGGGATAAATAGCTAGGAACCTAATGTAATGGCCTACCTGACGGGATAAACAGTCAGGACTGGATCCAGTATACCAAGAGTGACTTGAGCTATTCATGAGCTAAATGACAAGTACCCAATGTATTTGTGAATGTTATTTGATAAATGATAGTGCCACTTGCTATTTGTATATATATGTGTGTATGTGTGTTGGATTTGAAATGTTTGCTAATGTTGATTATCACGTATAGAATAATGCTTTGCGAAAGTATATTATGTATATAACGTGCTCAATCCAATAGAGGAATGTATCAATCACTTACTGGGCATAGTTTTGCTCATACCACAAAATTGTTATCCTTGCAGATCCTAAAGTTTCAGGTGCCTATATGTTTGGATGACTGGAAGAGGAGAAGGGTGTTTTGTGGATATTGTAGTTATGTAGCGATAATATTGAATTGTGTTGGAATGGTTAATATTGGAGCATTCTTGTTCCTTCTTTTGGATATAGTAAAAGATTCTTAGTGTATTGATATTTGTAGTTGTGTGAATAAGTAAAGTGAATTGTAATGAATGTTTTGGGTTATTGGAACGATATTTTATTTGGTTTTGGTGCATAGATTTCATGATGGTTTGGAAAGGAAATGTATGTTGAGAAAAATTGACTTTCGGACGCTTATTTCGGATCCTCGGGGTCGTCCGAACCTATTTAAATGGAGGCATGTTAAACTTGTCGCGACAGTTTCGGACGTCTGAAACTCCCCTGCACCGTCCGAACCTAAACATCAGAGTGATCCATTTTTCTTCAAAAGTTTCGGACGCTCGTCTAAAAAGGGGAAGGCGTCCGAACCTATCTTTCGGACAGCAAAAAGTTTCCCTAGGTCGTCCGATCCTATTTTTTTTAACTTGTTTTCAATCTTCGTTTTCTAAATCATTTGTGCAACTATGTTATGAATTGTTGGAGAAATATGTGTCATATTTCAAAGATGTTAGCTTGAACGTGATGTTTATTCAACAGGTTAGTTGGAGATTTGAAAGTGAATATTATGCAACGTGCGGTATAATTTAAGTATATACCGATTGTTTTTGGAATAGTAAGCTTTGATAACAGGAGGCTACGCACTCTTGGAGTTAGTCCCTAAGAGTGTGGCCGTGCCACGTTAGATTTTGGGGCGTGACAGCCTACGACTTTTCCCTCTAGGTACTCATTCAATCTGGACGGTTGCAACAGCTTCCCTTCTTTGATTGTACATATATTAGAGCCAAAACCCCCATCTTCAACATCAGATAATTCCACATTAAATTTCCTATCGGTCAGTTCTACAGTACTGAAAATATTCTTTTCTCGATCATAAACAAACCTATCGACAGGGAAATCCATGGGATTGTCAGAGAAAAGCTTATCTGCAATTAAGATCAATAGGGGCTTGGGAATTGATCTTCAGTAGGTGTAACTTTTTGCTTAACATCAACGTTATAATGAAACAGAATGGGCTTCTTTCCAAACTTGACGAGAAAATGATTAGCAAGAAGTCTGATTTTGGGAAAAGCATGATCTTCAGTTACAATCAGTGGCGAAACTAGAACGTTTTTTTAGGGGGCTTAACTGTATTTAGAAAAAAAAATCCAGCTCTAAATTATCAAATTAATAATCATAATAATAATAATATAATATATACACATACCAGTAAAATAATAATTATTTTTAATTAAATAATTATAATTTATAAATTTAAAATTAATTAATCACAATTCACTAATAAATTATTAATAAATATTTAATTATGATAATTAATTATAATTCACAAAAATATGCACACAAAAATTTAAATATTACCAAAACATAAAAATATAAAAAACTTACTAACACATATTACTAAAAACTTGCATAAAAAATTTAAATATTAATAAAAACTTAAATATTGAAAAATAAACATACAAAATTACTTCAAGATATTACATTATTACTAATTACTAAAAGTTTAAAAGCTAACATAAAAAATTTAAATATAAGTAAAAACTTAAATATTAAAAATATAAGGCTGGTGAAATGTGCATTTGTAAGGCTGATTGCATTTGGTTTGGGCTTCTGATTTTGAGGCATGGAAAACAAGGGGTTCTGGTTTGGGCTCCAGATTCTGTTTAAAAAAAACACTTAAGTAAAACGATGTCGTTTTACTTAAGTGTAAAAAAAAATTGAAACAGTCTTCGTCTTCTTCAAAAGGCTGGGCGGCAGCGGAGGGCGGACGCGGCGGGACAGCGGGTGCTAGGGGGTGGAATATAAATACCACCCTCTTGCTCCCCAAAACGAAGGGGGGCGGGCGCACCGGCTCGCCCCCTAGTTCCGCCACTGGTTACAATAGGCCTTTTCATAGGTAATAATTTCTTCGAGGGATGACCACGCGCAAGATAATCTACACATATTCACAAACTTAGTGTAAGAAATAACATCACTTTGATTAGATCCACCATACTCTCTCTATCTCTTGTGATTCCCAGGACCAATTAATATCAGAAATATATCAAAGTAAAATTATGGCTAAAACGACAAGTTCCAATCGAACCTGCAGTTATCATTGCAACAAATTTTGGTCTCTTTAGTTTAATAAATATTTTTTAATCTATTTATAATTATGTTTTAGTCCTTAATTTATAGTAAATTATAATTTGACCTCATTAAATTTTAAAAAATTACAAATACATCCTATAATTTAAAATAATAATAATAATAAAAATAAAATAATCGAGCTCGGTACTCATAGTCGAGCTCGAGTTCGAGCTCAAATTTTGGAGCTCGATCGAGCTCGAGTAGCACCCTTAATGAGCTACACGAGCTCGATTAGGGGTGTACTCGAGCTCGACTCGGCTCGATTACACCCCTAGAGAGAACCATTACGAGACCAACAAATTAAAAGCGAATTAAGAAAAACAAAAGAAAATGGAAAGTACCAGCGGAAGGAGTAGATCTAGAAGAGGTTAGATTATGGGAGGACTGCCCTGTTATACCCTGACCAGTACCGATTGCATGACGTCCCTGACGACCCCTCCCTCCTCCTCTTCCATCACCAGTACCCCTCTCTTCACTTCCACGCCTTCCACCGCCAGTGTTATCAGAAGTTTTGTCTTCCATTAATGTGTGTTTCCAGAGAAATGAACAACAAATTGATTGAGCAATAATGGGTAGCGAGAGGAACAAAGGGCTGTTTAAAAAGTAGGAGAGTGTTGAAAAATTAAACTAAACTTTTGATAATTAGAAATTTCCTTATATGTTTTGTTTCTTAAGTTTAAAGTAGTTTCCTATTAGAATTAGTTTCTTAATTAGTTATTGTTTTGAATTAGGAAAGTGTGGAATTAAGAAACTTCTTACACTATAAATAGAGGGTGTTAGGGATCTTTGTAAGAAGGGGAGTTGGAGAAGAGAAAACCTACAAAGGTGTTGACAAGGTTCAACAAAACAATTTGATGATGTTGAAACGAAAGTTTGAGCTTTGCACAATAGAGAAGACAGAATACATAGAGTCGTATTTCTCTCGTCTGTCAGCGATTAAAGACGATAGAGTTAAATGGGCATATATTAACAGATGAAGTATTTGTTGAAAAAGTTCTCAACACACTGCCCATAAAATTTGATAATATTGTGGTTGTTAAGCAAGAGACCAAGGATTTGCCCACATTGACAATTGAAGAATTACAAGGTTCATTAATTCTTACATGAATAGAAAATCAATGGGAAATTGAATGATCCCGTAGAGAATGAGACTACAGAGAAGGCGTTGCAAGCCCAGACAGATAAATTGAAGAATAACTCCAATATTGCTGAGACAAATGCTCATGGCCAGAACTTCAGAGGACGAGGACGCGGTAGAAATAATTACCGAAGTCGTGGTAGAGGTAACCAATTTTTTCAACAGAGAGAAAATAGTGAATTTAATTTTCAACAGTCTAGTAATTCCCATAAGAGTAAAATTCAATGTTATAATTGTGGAAATGTGGCCATTATAAAAAAGATTGTTGGGGTGCAAAATCTGAAGTGCATGTCCAAGTTGCTGAAACTGATGGGAATAAATAAGAGGCTGTTTTATTTTCTATTGCTGAATGTGAACAAACAAAAAATAGTAATTGGTATTTGGATTCTGGCTGTAGTAATCACATGACTGGAAAAAAGGAGTTATTTTCTAATTTGGATGAATCATTTAAAAGCACAGTTAAATTTGGAAACAATATAGTTGTACCTATTCTTGGAAAATGGAGTATACCCATTACTTTGAAAAATGGGTCGACAAGCTTTATTGGTGATGTGTTTTATGTACCCAATCTTTATCATAATCTGTTGAGTCTTGGACAGTTATTTGAAAAGGGGTATGATTTGAATTTTAAACATGGAACTTGTATGATCAGTGATGCACGATTGGGATTAATTGCAAAAGTGAACATGAATCATAGTAGACTGTTCCCTATATCTCTGAATTATGGTGATTCATCTTGCTTTAGTTCCACTATTTCTAATGATGCATGGTTGTGGCATATGAGATTTGGTCACTTCAATTTTGACGGTTTAAATTTTCTATCCAAGAAGAATATGGTTTTGGGACTACCTTCACTTGATTTCTCTTCTAGACAGTGTGAATCTTGTATTAAGGGAAAGAAGCACAGACATTCTTTCCAAACAGGCAATTCTTGGAGGGCTAGTCATCTATTTGGAGCTTGTTCATTTAGACTTGTGCTCAATAGAGGTACATTCTAATGGTGGTAATAAGTATTTTATCACATTTATTGATGATTTTAGCAGAAAATGTTGGGTTTATTTTCTAAAGAACAAATCTGAGGCTTGTGATATTTTCAAGAGATTCAAGGTATACGTAGAAAAACAAACTGAGTTCTACATAAAGGCTTTGATAACTAACAGAGGCACTGAATCTATTGTGTGTGATGAATTCTTGATGAATCATGGTATTAAACATCATATGACAACCAGGTATACTCATCAACAAAATAGTATGGCAGAGAGAAAAAATAGAACAGTGATGGATTTGGTGAGATCCATGATGGTGGCAAAAACTATGCCAAAGGAATTTTGGGCATAAGCTGTGTCTTGTGCTGTTTATATTTTGAACATATGTGGTATGAGGTGTAATCATGGGATGACTCCATACGAAATTTGGTCTGGTAAGAAACCAAATATTAGTCACTTAAAGGTATTTGGTTGTCTAGCATATTCTCATGTTCCTGATGCTTTAAGGAAGAAATTGGATGATAAAGCAGAGAAGTGCATATTTGTTGGCTATAGTCTACTAACAAAAGGCTATAAGTTATTTAATCCTGATACAGGGAAAATGATTGTAAGTAGAGATGTCACTTTTGATGAACAATGAGCATGGGATTGCCCTTCTAAAGAACCAACAACATCAGTTGGTCAACCACCATTACCTTTATTAATTGAAGAAGAAGAAGAAGAAGAAGAAGAAGAAAATGAACAACCATCTCAAGATTCTTCATCTTCAAGTGTGCAAAGAACTCCTGCACAGTTTAGTCGACCACAACGGCATCGAGTAAAGCGAAATTCCGCTTCAAATGAAACACTGATTAGTAACGTTTCTTTGTGTAAAAAAAAAAGAAATAACAGAAGATGTTGATGAAGATGCAAAGATGGAAGAAAGATTGGCGTTATCCCAAATTCATTAGGCGGTTGATATGTCATTTTTTGGGAAAATCTCAACAGCTAAAACATCAAAACAGGCATGAGATATTTTGGAGAAAACATACATGGGTATCAACCAAGTTCAACAAAATAATCCCTTGATGTTAAAAAGGAGATTTGAACTTTGTATCATGGAGAATAATTTGTTGCTGTTACAAAGAAATGAGAAGACCGAATCTATTGAGGATTTTGGGCTGTTTGATTTATTTCATGAAATTGAGGTGATTGAAACTGTGAATCAAGAGGAGGAAGAAATTGGTGATGTGACTGATAAAGAGATAATTTGTTTGTTGGAACGAGATCAAGAAATTCATGTTGATGAATATGTGGAGGAAAAAGAAATTGACAATGTTGGTGAAACATATTCGTGTGATGATACAATAAAACTTCACGTTTGTGAAGATGTAGATGAATTTGTTGTTCTTGTGAATAAAGAAGAAAAGGAGGTTGGTGATTTCACTTATGAAGAGAAAAACGAATTCATTCATTTTGAAGAGGAAAAAGAAACCATATACATGGTTGAATATGATAAAAATATCACCGATGATATTAACATTGTTGAGGCAAACAATATTGAAAAGATTGTTCAAGTTGAACAATATGATTTCTTAATTTTTGGAAATTACATTGGTCATTCTCTATTATAAGAGAATGTTGGTATATGGAAGTTTTGTGCTAAAGAAAAAGAAACAGAAAACATGTTTGAAAACTTGAAGATCTGGAACTACAAAATTCGTCTCAAGTTATATGTGAAGACGAAGATGAAGATAAGGAAGAAGATCAAATACAAGATCCAAACTGTAAAAGAAATCTCAAAAGAAATTCAAGCACGTGAACTTGAAGGTATTGATCATATATAGAAAGTTTAGTTTAAAGGGGGATTTGTTGGAAAATTAAACTAAACTTTTGATAATTAGAAATTTCCTTATATGTTTTGTTTTTTAAGTTTAAAGTAGTTTCCTATTTGAATTAGTTTCTTAATTAGTTATTGTTTTGAATTAGGAAAGTGTGGAATTAAGAAACTTCTTACACTATAAATAGAGGGTGTTAGGGATCTTTGTAAGAAGGGGAGTTGGAGAAGAGATACCTCATAGAGGTGTGTGTGAAAAGGCCATACGGCTTAGAGAAATTCCGTGGACTAGCGGATATTGTTGTTGTGTGGCCATACGTGAGATTTTGTGATTGTTGTAATCCTCTCCTTTCAAATAGAGTATATTGTGATTTAGATTAATTTCGATCCTTCATAAAGGAATGAATCGTATTGAGCAAGCAACCAACACGGATCACTAGAGCCAGTGAATTCACACAAACTTCACATTTAACTTCCAGTAAGATATATTCAATTAAAATGTATGGGAATAATCATTGGGAAGCACGCATGAGTGGAGAAAGATTTAGATGGAAAAACACCAAAGTTGTTGGGAAGAATATATCGAGATGATTCTAGAGAGTAGTAATGGACTGGTGGATGAAAATGGATGGGTACTTAGTACGTGTATATATATTCAGTTAGGGAAGATTGAGAGGATGCATGATGATGATGATATTGATACACTAATTGGATGCTCAGTGTGTGTGTACGCCTTTTTGCTCAACGAATTTAGTTATTGTATTTACTATTAATTACACAATGCAATGTTAATACTTAATACACACTGCATGCATTAATAATTTAATACGTTGAAATATATTGGAATAGAGAATTTTTCAATAGACTAATTCTAGAGAATTAGTATGAAAGATTTTTAGGCATTTTAATAAAAATTAATAATATTCTTATTAGACTTTTACCATTATATTAATTAATTAATTAGATGAGAGTAAAACGATGATAAAAACTAATTATATGCATGTCAATAGACATGACCACGGTTCACGAACCGCCGGTTCACGGTTCCACGAAGGGTGGAACCTGAACCGGCCCTTGGAGTCACTGTTGCGGTTACGGTTCGTGAACAGCCGGTTCACAGTTCGATCACGGTTCCGGTTCCGTCCCAGTTCAGGTTCCATTCCGGTTCCGGTTTCGTCCCGATTCCGGTTCCGGTTTTGGTGCGATTTTCTCACGGTTCGACTTCTTAAAAAGATAACAATATAAAATGTGATATACTTGACAAAATTTACAAGATGAAGAAAAAGAAGTTTGGTATAATTTACAATGTGAAAAATAAGAGAAGTTTGATATAATTTACAAATTTACAAGGTGAAAAAAAAGAAGTTTGGTATAATTTATAATGTGAAAAATAAGAGAAGTTCGATATAATTCACAAATTTACAAGGTGAAAAAAAAAGAAATTTGATATAATTTACAATGTGAAAAATAAGAGAAGTTTGATATAATTCACAAATTTACAAATTTATAAGATGAAAAAAAAAAGAAGTTTAGTATAATTTACAATGTGAAAAATAAGAGAAGTTTGATATAATTCACAAATTTTACAAATTTACAATGTGAAAAGTAACAAGTTTGATATAATACGTACAAGTTTATAAGTTTGATATAAATGAAAAAATACCTCATTTTATTATTGAAATATAAAATTTTGGCCTAAATATCGAATTTCGAGTTGGCCATTTACATATATGAATAATGAATCAATACAACATTTACTAAAAATAAAAAATTTTATTCATAAAAGTAATTTGAGTATAAGTTAATTGACCTAAATTTTAATTATCTTCTTCAATGTCATCACCGGGATCGAGATGAACGAAATCCGTGAAATAGGAAACTCCGGTTGAAGATCCGGCACTAACATTGCTCGTTTCGGAAATGTCGGTGTCGTAATCTAAATCAATGTCATCCGTCTTGTCCATTTCTTGTGCTCTCAAAAATGCCTTGTGCCAATCATCCACTAATGCTTGGATTTCTAATGATCTTGGTAATAATCGGGACCGGTGCTCGTCTAAAATGATTCCTCCCGTACTAAAAGTTTGCTCCACAGCTACGGTTGATGCCGGAATTGCAAGAATATGTTTTGCGATAATAGAAAGGATTGGATAATCCTTCTCCTTTCCCTTCCACCATTCTAACACGGACCACTCGTGAAAATCCTTATCTTCATCACAAACCTCAAAAGTAGTTGTTAAATATCTATCAATTTCCGTATCATTACCGGATCTTGATTTTTTGTGTGAAGAATATATAGACTTACCAAGTTTACGTGGTGCTATAGAAAATATTGATGGAGTACTAGTATTTTGATGTGATGCACTACTAGTAAAACCATCAATATTAGATCTGGTACTAATAGGAACTTGACTACCATATTTAGAAAGAAATTCATTAAATAAATCACGGAGAAGAAATTTTACTTCTCCTATAATCTCCCTAGTATCTTGAGGTTTATAACCAACTATTATATGCAGTAATATATTTTTCTCAAATATTAATTTTTTGACGTGGATCAAAAAAAGAAGCAATTAAATATGTAGGTGGAATTTTTCGATAATAGTTAAGCCATTTTATTAACATATCATATATAGGAAGAGATAAAACAGGGTCATCTTTAAATTGTTGTAAAATACCAACAACATCACATGCAATGTGAATGAATAGATGAGAAGTAGGATAATAAACACCAGATAAAATTTCAATAGCATCTTTAAATACCTTTAAAAGTTGTAATAATTTACAACAAATTTCCCACATATTAGGATGCAAAGAAATATCATCAACTTGATTTTGCATATAAAAAAAAGTACATAACAAAGTACTATATTGTGTAGATGCATTCAATAATTTATAAGTTGAATCCACCTATTAGGAACATCTTTACTAAAACTTTTTGGTTTGCGTTCATTTTCCATACAAAATTTTACCCATAGTTTCATTAAATTTGGACGGATCCATAAAAGACTAATTGCCTCTTTAATAGGTGTAATATGCGTATTTAGTGTTTTTAAACCATCTTGTACCGCTAAATTTAATATGTGGCATGCACACCTAATATGAAAAAATTTTCCACCTATTATTGGTTGACAAAGAGTTTTTAATTGACTAATTGAAGCCGTATTAGCCGAAGCATTATCAAAACCAATTGAAATTTTTTTTCTAGATAAACCATATTCATCTAAAATAATATTCAACAAATTAGATATATTATTTGCGGTATGTCTTGCTTCAAAATGACGAAAAGCAATAATTCTTTTTTGTATTTTCCAATCAGTATCAACCCAATGACAAGTTACTCCCATATAAGAATGCATTTGCCATAAATCACTCCAAATCTCGGAACATATAGAAACACTACCATTTAATTTTGAAAAAGTTTCAATTAAAATTTGTTTTTCACATTTATAAATTTTTTTTAATTCTCTTGTTATTGTTGTTCTAGGCATTCTTTTAGCTTGTGGATTTAATGCCTCTTGACAATAATGAGTAAATCCTACTTTTTCACCAAAACCAAATGATAAATGTTCTATGGCTACCATTTTAGCTAATTCTTTTCTATTTTATTCATCCGAATATTTAAAAGGAGGAGTAGTAGAGGGAACAAACCCGGATAATTGCGATTGGTTAGTGGAAAGGCCGATTTCGTGTGGATGTTTTTCCTTCAAATGTCGCGCCAAAGTTCCATAGCCCGATCCTTTCTTGAAAGCATATAATTTATTTTCGGGACAAAAATTGCATTTCGCCTTGATTGGTTGTTGGTTGGAATCTAAAATCTTTGTGTAATGCTTCTTGAACATATCCGATTTTAGCCTTTCTTCAACGTTGGGGCTTTCGGTTTCTCCACCACCACTAAAAATTTGCTCACTTTGGTTTGCACCAATTATGAGCTACCAACAGTATCTCTATTAAAACTATCCATTTTATAGTAAATTAAAATTAAGTTATTGAATAAATATAAATAATTAGATATATAAAATTATAACCTTATAAGTATATAATAAAAGTGTTTAAATAAATTAAAATAATTCAAATAATAAAAATTATTAATGAGATAAATAATTTGAATAAAATAAAATAATTGAAACTAAAATAAATAGCTAAATATTTGAATAAAATAAAATAATTTAAAGTAAAGAATTGAATTTTGAATATAATGAATTAATGAGTAAAAATAATTTAATGATAACAAAAAAAAGTAGGTAATATAAATGATAATTGAGTATTGAGAGAATTGAGAGAATTGAGATTGAGAGAAGAGAATGGTGTGAAAATGAATTTAGAAAAATTTAGGTATTTATAGAAGAAAAACCAAAAAAAAAATGGCATAAAGCCTTAATCTGAAAAATGTGACACAAAGCCCACAACGGCAACAACCGTTGGCTTTCCAACGGCCCAATTTATGGCCGTTGGATTGCCAACGGTCATAACAGCCTTGATGGCCGTTGGATGCAATGGCCATCACAATTTTTTTATTTTTATTTTTATTTTTTTTGTTGATGAACCGGCGGTTCTAGCCGTTGGATCATCCAATGGCCAGTTAATCATGGTCGTCAATTTTTTTTTTTAAACCGGCGGTTTAAACCGCCGGTTCACGGTTCACAATTTGGGCCCGGCATGGGCCGGTTCCGGTTGTGGCCATGACTACATGTCAATAGAATTACCAATAATTTTCTGAGAATGGAATCAATAAAATTCTAAATTTGTGTGATTAATTTATTGAAGTTGAACAAATGAGAGAAACAAGAAATCATCTTTGACTTGCCTGTGTTCAAATGAGATGAGAAAAATGAACTTAGTCATTAACAGTTTACTTGTGTCTTAGATTAAGAATGGAGTAAATAAAATTCACCATTAATTTGTTTTTTTTTTTTTGGGATAAAAAGTAAATTTTGTGGTCTTTTATATGAAGTTGAGAGTTTTGAATTAGTAATTTTTTAAAAAAAAAATTGTTTTGTAGGAGAATTTATTATATTAAATAAAATTTAAAGAAATTCTTTTTAATTTTGGAGTTCATTGGCTCAATAGTTGACTTCTGTTGGAAAACGGCCAGATAGTCTGATATTGGCCAAATTCCTCAAAGTCGCGTTGCTGTCAATAATTTTTAACATTAAAAAAAATTATCTAAAATGCAAAAAAAAAGTGAAAATATTTCTTTACAAAAAATAACTTTTTACCAAACAGACTATTTGGATATGTATTTTATTTTGAAAATTAATAAAAACTAATTCTTGGATTCGTTTCTTTATTTCCTACTTTGAGAAAGTTAAAATTTTTAATTTGTGTGTCAAATAAAAGGTAAACAAACAAAACATTTAGATTTGAAATGAAAAATGAATAAAGGTAACCTAACCAAACACATTAAAATATCAGAGAATTGTTTGGTTCATAAAAATCAAAATAAGGAAATAGAATGAATTTTTGGCTTGTTTGTTTATTCATTTTTCATTTCGAAAATAAAACTCTTTTTAATTAATTTTTGGTGTATGAAATTTAAGTTTACCGTCCTTATTCTATGTTTTGTTTTTTTATGATGATTTTTGAGTTTGTAATTGATGTTCCGAACCGTGTATTTATATAGTTGGTTAAGTTATCATTGGTTTAAGAAAGTTCTTAATTGAATTGATTTAGAAAAAAATTGAGTTATGATTCATCTATTTATTTATTTAATATATTAAATCATTATTAATATTTATTAGTTAAAATATTTTTGTTGGAAAAGCTTATTATGAATTTTTAGAGAAGTGGAGAAATCCTAATAAAAAATTAGATATTATTTTTCAAAGAAGAAACATGAGAAATATTCATTATTTTTAAGTGCTTTTGGAAGAAGAAACATGAGAAATTTTGGTTATTTGTTATTATTAATGAATTGGTATTCATTAAAGAACTAAGTATATTATTTGTATAATCTTTTAATGGGTATTTTACATTATTTTATTTTTATATTAATTGTTTAAATTGATAGGTCAAAAAATATTTAAATATCTATATTTTAGTGTGATTATGACTGTTAGGTTCACGGATTAAAAATATTAAATTATATAATTATTAGTAAAACTTAAGAAGTTCAAATTTAAGTATCATATTATCTCTTAAGGCTATATTTGAACATTTATTTGTCTAATTAACTCAAATAAATTAATATTATAATTTCTATGTTCTTACTAATTTTGTTAATTTATTTCTAAAACTATTTCATTTATCCATCACTATATATTTTGCCACCTTGCTCTACTAACTCCACCCCATACTAGTTTTTATCACACGTTTCCTGAAAAGTATGTAAAGTAATAAATCATGACAAAGTAATAAAAAAAAATTAAAAATTAAAAATCCTATATTGTTAAATAAGAAGGAAAACGGATTATCATTATTATTATGATATGTGACTCAATGTATAATCAACGTGAAATCTTATAATAAAGCTGCTTGTAGGCTGACATTTGACTTATAAGGATACATTAACATATATGCATGAGTAGATATATGATAAACTATTGTTGGATAATAATTTTTTCAGTAAACAAAATCTCATTATATATTAGATTTTATTATTTACTTACCTAATTTGATAAGTAAATAATTTATTTTATAATTGTATTAAAATCAATTTTGTTGTTTTATATCAATAGTAGTAATTGGTTTTCTAACCACACTAATTATTTTTTAAAAAATTTAAATATTAAAAAATATTAATAATATTAAAACTCTACTATTGTTAGTGATACTCTTATGAATTAAGAATTGGTCAATTTTTATATTTGTTTATTTCGAAAATAAAATAGACACCTCTAATAATCCAACAACAACTAATACATTCATGTCCATCCCTGTCCATTTAGTAAGATACGCAAGGAATTTCGGTGCATGAAAAATATGATATGAGTATTTATATGCACGATTGATATATTCCATAATTAAGTTAAGAAAAACGAACCATTAAAATATAATTTTTTTAGTATATCACAATTATTTTCCAGGGAACTTGAAGGCTCTAAGAGTTCATAAAAATTGAAATTTCTTTAAAATTTTATTTTAAAAATGTTTACTACTTAAAACTAATTTTCAATATCAATTCAATCAAACACATGTGAACACCTAATTTCTAGTAGAAATAAAGGGCATTTTATTTTTTTAAATTTTATTTTTTTTCCCTTTTCTATTGAATACCCAGTGGTTTAAAGTCTGTTTAGGAAAAGCTATTTTTGTTGTTTTTGTTCTCAGTTTGAAATTATATCTTTGGACGAACATTCTTTGTTAGAAATTATTCCCACACTTTTTCATTTCAGAAAAAAATGAAGTTTGGTTAATATTCAAATTTTTTATATATAAAAAAAACTGCTAATCAACCATAGTTAATGATTAACCACCATCGATTAATGAAGTTGACTGGCATAGACTACCATTGACCAGCTAGAATTTAGTCAAAATTTGACAAGCTAGTGATGGTCAAGGGAAGGTCTACCATTGATCATCATTAATCAACTTCAAAATAAAAAAGAATTTCTTTAAATGTTAATATTCATTTAATTAAAAAGTTCTCCTATTTAAAAACCTTTAAAAAAAGAAACTTATCAATCAAAATTCCCACTTACAACTCAAAAAAAACAATTTCTTAAATACACCCCAAAATTATTTTTTTTTTCTACCTAAAACAAATAGTGAATTTTATTTTCTCTATCTAAATCTTAAAAACTAGTAAACTATTAATGATTGCTCTATTCCAAAGTTTCTTAGATCTTACTGTTGCTCTTTTGTCAAACAAGTTCATATAGGTTAAAACTATAGAAAATTAAAACCACAATTTTTAGTGTGATTAATTATCCGTTTATGCATGAATCATATTATCGGTTTCACAACAATTTTTGTGTAAATCTTATTAGTTTATTTTCTCTTCCCATTTTGCCATTTTGGATAATATATATATATATATATATTTAATGGTTAACCACAACCGATCAATGTCGTTGACAGTACAGACTACCATTAGCTAGAATTTAGTAGAATTTCCCTAGCTAGTGATGGTAGTAAAAGTCTACCATTGATCATCATTAATCAACTTCAAAATTTTTAAAAAAAATTCTTTAAATTTTAAAATTCATTTAATAAAAAATTCTTCTATACAAAAACCTTTAAAAACAAAAAAAACTTATCAATTCAAACTCCCACTTACAACTCAAAACTAGTTTTTCTTAAAATACACCCCCAAAATTTATTTTTTCCCCCAAAAACAAATGGTAAATTTTATTTACTCTATCTAAATCTATAAAACTAGTAAACTATTTATGATTGTCTTAAATCTTATTAGCAACTCTTCTCATTTTGACTCACCCAAACCAAAACATCATTTCTTGTTTCTCTCATTATTTAACATCAATAGCAAAAATTAATACTGTAATAAAACAATATTATATTCACATTGTGTAATAGTACTCCAATAACTAAATTTGTTGGGCAAAGAATCCCGTCCGTACACACACTCACACACTAAGCATCATCATCATCATCCTCTCAACTCCCCTAACTCTAACTGAATATACGTACGTACCTATCCATGAATCCTCCATTTTCATCCATGATTGCTACTCTCTAAATCATCCTGATTCTTCCCAACTTTCCATCTTGATTTCTCTCCTCAATCTTCTCATTATTCCCATATTCTACTTGCATCTTTATCCACAATTTTAACTGAATCTTACTCCTCAAGTAATTAAGCTACACATGCTGTGAATTCACTCGCTGTTGCTTGCTTGCTTGTTCAATACGAATCATCCCCGAATCATCCCTCTCCCACTGTTTAAAGAACCCTTTTGCTCACCCTCGCCATCAATCTCTCAATCTCTCAATTTGTTTTTCACTGTAAACACACAATGGTAGGCACAAGTTCTGGCCATGGAAGTGGTGGGCGCGGACGCCGCCGCCGAAAAAATGCTGGCCGAGGTAGAGGAGGAAGGGGCGGTGGCCGGAATACACAGGAGCAACAGAGTAGTCATGCAGACGGCAACGTTTCCAGTGGTCCATCATCCCCATCATCCCCATCATCTTCATCAATCAGTACTGGTCATCAGCCACTGGTTCAGGGTACAACAGGGCAGTCCCAAAATCAGACTCAAAGGCCACTTCAATCCTCTTCTAGTCCTCCTCCTTCCGCTGGTACTTGTCCTTTTCTTTTTTCTTTTTTTTTCATTCGCTTTTGATTGTCTCGTAATGTTCTCTCCAGTTGCCATGCTTATTTTTGTGGAGTTTTCCGATAAGCAGAATTGAAAAGCATTTTTCGATTGCAACATTGATGTTCTTTCTCACATTAACAGATAAAAGAAAAGGCTACATTTGCCTCAAGGTCTAAACAAACTATGAAATCAATCCAATCCCGAGTCCTGGTGCTAATAGTACAACAAATTGACCCAAGTATTTTTTTTTGTATTTATAACAATGATGATGAAAGATCTTGTTATTTCACTCTGATTTATGTTCATGTCATTGCATGCCTTTAATATTCATTCATTATTATTATAATTCTGTTTTGGGCTGTGGGAAGGAGTTTATTTTGATTGAAAATGTACTTCAATTACTTCCCCATGTTATTATTGTGATGGATTACATTCAATGGTGGATCCAAGTGATGCTGTATGCAAATGGGATTTGAATGCCTATATTTCTTAGGCTAATTTGTGAATATGGTGCAGATTCTGTTGGGCAACTTCTTCAATCAATGTGTTGAACGAGTATTACGGAACTAAAATCAGCACCAACAAACCAAGCAACACAAAATCAGCACCAACAAACCAAGCAACACAAAATCAGCACAAACAACATCTAGTTTAAATCTGTTGTAAACTATCCCTCTTTTTATGCATATATTCTCTGTATTTTCATTTCAAGCTCTTGTATATATATTTGACAATACTGAATGAAGGAAGATATCAGTTCACTAAATTTTTCACATGGTATAAAAGCATAAAAGATCAAACTGATTTCCATTTCTTCTCAATCTCCTTCAATATGTCAGACGAAGTTAATAATTCTTCTCTGGTCAAGTCTGACCCATTTGTCATTCATCACTCTGACAATCCTTCTGTCATTCTCGTCACGCCTCTACTGACGGGCGATAACTATGGTTCATGGAGTAGATCCATAACCATGGCATTACGAGCAAAGAGCAAATTTGGGTTTGTCGATGGGTCGCTCCCAAAACCCGATGAAGAAAGCGCTGCAATCAATTGGGGACGCTGCAATGACCTTGTCAGCAGTTGGCTCCTCAACTCCGTCTCTCCGGAGATTCGTCCCAGCATCCTTTATGCCGAGACCGCTGATCAAATCTGGACTGACCTCAAGGAGCGTTTTTCTCAGTCTAATGCGCCAAAAATTTTTCAGCTCAAACACTCCATCTCAGCCCTCAAACAAGAAGGTATGACTGTCTCCTTGTATTTTACCCAACTTAAATCACTTTGGGACGAGTTGAGCAGTATCATCACCATATCTCCTTGTATCTGCGGCAACGCTAAGAGCATCATCGAGCAACAGAATCAAGATCGTGCCATGGAGTTTCTCCAAGGACTCCATGATTGTTTTTCCACCGTGCGCAGTCAAATCCTTCTCATGGAGCCTTTCCCAACTATTCAGCGAATCTACAACTTGGTTCGACAAGAAGAGAAGCAGCAAGAACTCAACCTCTGCATTGTCCCGGCTGTTGACTCCGCTGCTCTTCAAGTCTCCAAACAGCCCAATCAGCCCAATCGTCCCCCTGGAAAAAGGCAGCGCCCTTTCTGTGATCATTGCAACCGGCTCGGCCATACGCGTGCAACTTGCTACCAGATTAATGGCTACCCAGACAAACAGCAACGTCGATCTTCTGAATCAGCACCAAATCCCCCGCCAGCGTTGAACAACCAGCTCACGTCTGATCAGTACAACAAGCTCCTCACACTTTTAGCCCAGACCGATCCAATCGAAAACTCGGCTTATTTAGCAGGTATTGTTCTTTCGTGTACATCTCCTTGGTGGATAATAGATTCAGGTGCTTCCAATCATATTTGCTCATCATTATCATTATTTTCATCCTATATTCCGTTAAAAAAATTCATTTCTGTCCAATTACCCGATGGTTCATGTGCCTCGGTGACACACACTGGCATTGTCAAATGCTCTCCTTCACTCATTTTGAAGGATGTTTTCTTCATCCCATCTTTTAAGTTCAATTTATTATCAATCTCACAACTGACAAAACAACTCCATTGTGAAGTAATTTTCTCTACCAATTGTTGCTCATTTCAGGACCGTTCAACGAAACTGACGATTGGTCGGGGTAAACTCAGATTCGGTCTCTTCTACTTGGACGACGTTTCAAATTTAAATCATGCTCTTTCTTTTACGCATTTAAATAATTTTGATCTTTGGCACTCACGCCTTGGACATCCATGTAGTTCTCGTTTTAATTTTCTTGTTAAGAATTTTCCAATTATTGTTGCGAATACAGATTTTATTTGTGATGTGTGTCCACAAGCAAAGCAATCACGTAATTCATTTCCATTGAGTATTACACGTACATCTAAATGTTTTGAGTTGCTTCATATTGATATTTGGGGACCTTTTTCAATACCTTCGAAAAATGGTTCTCGATTTTTCCTCACCATTGTGGATGATTACTCTCGTTGCACTTGGGTTTATTTGATGAAAACAAAGTCACAAACCTTCGACATGATAATTCATTTTGCAAATCAAATTCAGCGACAATTTCATTTACATATATCACATATCCATACTGGTGATAGTGACATTTTTATCCCGCAACTCCAAACTATTCGTTCCGACAATGGATCCGAATTCCTATCCACTAAATTTCAAAATTGGTTCCATACCCATGGTATAATTCACCAACGCAGTTGTGTATTTACACCTCAACAAAACGGGGTCGTGGAACGCAAACATCGTCACTTACTCAACGTCGCTCGGGCTTTGCGATTCCAAGCACATCTCCCACTATCTTTTTGGGGAGAATGCATACTCACAGCTGCGTTTCTCATCAACAAACTACCAACGCCTTTTCTCAAATTTCAGTCTCCGCATGAAATTCTCTTTGGTACTGCTCCCCGTTATTCCGATTTGCGTGTTTTTGGTTGCTTATGTTTTGCCAAAAACATGCATATTCAACATAAGTTTGATACACGTGCACAACCTCATATCTTCATTGGATATCCCTACGGGCAAAAAGGGTACCGTGTTTACAACCCCGCTACTCAACGCATCTCTGTCTCACGTGATGTGGTTTTCCACGAGTCAATATTCCCATATCAGGATATTTCCATATCATATCATCCTACCGATATCACTATCACTCCTTTAGATGATATCCATCCTGTTTCTACGGACACACCGGACTCACCTTCAATTTCTCAAGAAAATTCTAACACTCCAGTACTCAATGAAAATTCTAACACTCCAGTACTCAATGAAACTTCTAACACTCCAGCACTCAATGATGCTGTCATATCTCCCATCGATAAATCACCTAGTCCGGTTGCCTATGAACCTGTCCAGCGGATTCGTCGCCCACCTTCTCATCTCAGCGATTATATATGTAATGTCACCTCCTCTATTCCGTTTCCTTTAGCAAACTATATCTCGCTGCAGAATATGAGTTCTTCTCACCGTATCTTCTTATCTGAGGTCGTCGATCACACCGAACCTCGGACCTATTCCCAAGCATCTCAATCCACTGTTTGGCGAGATGCCATGTCTGCTGAGCTTCATGCTCTTCGCTCAAATAATACTTGGACCCTCTGTCCCTTACCACCTGGTAAAACTCCGATCGGATGTAAGTGGGTCTACAAAATCAAGTTTCGCTCCGACGGATCAATTGATCGTTACAAAGCACGTTTATGTGCCAAAGGCTACACACAAGTGGAAGGCATCGACTATCACGACACATTTGCTCCCGTCGCAAAATTAGTCACTGTCCGAGTTCTTCTTTCTATTGCTACAAACCAAAATTGGACACTTCATCAACTTGATGTGAACAACGCTTTTTTGCAAGGTGACCTCGACGAAGAAGTTTACATGACACTACCACCTGGCCTTTCTACCACCACCGATACTCGGGTGTGCAAACTTCTTAAATCACTTTACGGGCTGAAACAAGCTTCCCGCCAATGGTTCTCAAAATTTTCCTCCACCCTTGTCTCTCGTGGTTTTTGTCAATCTAATTCTGATTATAGTCTCTTCACGTACATTCGTGGTCCAATCTCTGTGTTTGTCTTGGTTTACGTTGACGATATCATCGTTACTGGAAATAATGAACATTTCATTCTCACCACCAAACAGTTCCTTGCTCGCTCTTTCTCCATCAAGGACCTAGGCCCCCTTCGATATTTTCTCGGCATTGAGGTCTCTCGTTCCAAACAAGGACTGTTTCTCTGTCAACGTAAATACACTCTTGACATCCTAGCTGATTCCGGAATGCTCAGTGCTCGTCCATCTCCCATCCCTATGGAACAAAATCTCCATCTCCGTACCACTGATGGCACCCCTATTCCGGATCCCTTAATCTATCGCCGACTCATTGGTCGCTTACTGTATCTTACTGTTACGCGGCCCGATATTCAATTCGCCGTTAACACTCTCAGCCAATTCATGCAAAATCCATCTTCATTCCACCTAGATGCAGCCCACAGAGTGCTTCGTTACCTTAAAGGCACTGTTGGGAAAGGTATCTTCCTTTCAGCTACAAGCTCCCTCTCCCTCGTTGGTTTTTCCGACTCCGACTGGGCCGGTTGTCCCGATACTCGACGGTCTACTACAGGTTACTTAACAATGCTAGGTAATAGTCCTATCTCCTGGAAGACCAAGAAGCAACCAACCATTTCCCGGTCTTCAGCCGAGGCTGAATATCGGGCCCTCGCCGTTCTCACTTCCGAATTGCAATGGCTACATTATCTCTTTGACGAACTTGGTTTTCCGCAACTTCATCCTACCCGTGTGCACTGCGACAATCAAGCTGCTCTTCACATTGCCAAAAATCCGGTGTTCCATGAACGAACTAAACACATTGAGATCGACTGTCACTTTGTTCGTGAGAAAATTCAATCTGGACTCATCATCCCTAATTACTTACGCTCATCCGAACAACTGGCAGACATCTTCACTAAACCATTGGGTGGTGACGCCCTTAACAACATTCTTCCCAAGTTGGGCGTGGTTGACATTTCTCCCCCGGCTCCAACTTGACGAGGGGTGTTGAACGAGTATTACGGAACTAAAATCAGCACCAACAAACCAAGCAACACAAAATCAGCACCAACAAACCAAGCAACACAAAATCAGCACAAACAACATCTAGTTTAAATCTGTTGTAAACTATCCCTCTTTTTATGCATATATTCTCTGTATTTTCATTTCAAGCTCTTGTATATATATTTGACAATACTGAATGAAGGAAGATATCAGTTCACTAAATTTTCACACAATGAAGATTTCAGAACAAGAGCGGCTGTTATCTTCCCCTGAGGAAAGAGGAGACAAGATTCTACCTATGAGAAGGCCTGATTGGGGAACCTTTGCTGTCAGATCAGTCTTTCTTCTTGCTAATCATTTTCTAGTGAGGTTCAACCAGGAGGGTACTATAATACATTATAACGTTGATGTTAAGAAAGAAAATACACCAGATGGAGATCAATCTTCAAACAGATCGATTCCAATGCCCCTATTGCGCATAATTAAAGAACAGCTATTATCTGACAAACCCAATGATTTCCCAGCAAATAAGTTTGCGTATGATGGAAAAAAGAATATATTCAGTTCTGTACAACTGCCCGTTGGGGAATTTGATGTGAAATTATCTGTTGGTGAAGCTGGGGGTTCTCGTTCTTATATAGTTACAATCAATGAAGTGAATCGGTTGCAAATGTCCAAATTGAATGAGTACCTAGAGGGAAATCTCTTGCACAAGCCTAGTGATATACTGCAGGGCATGGAATTGGTAATGAAGGAAAACCCTTCCCGGAATCTGACAACAGTGGGTAAAAGCATTTACTGCAAGAATTACAGCGAAAATGATGATCTCGGATGTGGGATTGCAGCATACAGAGGATTCCACCATAGCCTCAAGCCTACCTCACAGGGTCTTGCCTTGTGTTTGGACTACACAGTTTTGGCGTTGCGCAAGCCTATGCCAGTTCTAGAATTCTTGATGGCGAATATTGAGAATTTTGCAGTTATAGAATTCTTGAAGGGGAATATTGAGAATGATATCATAAGAAGGAGAGAAGAGGTTATTAGAGCATTGGAAGGGTTAAAAGTTACAGTCACTCATCGTATCACCAAGCAGAAATATACTATATCAGGGCTGTCTGATAAAACCACAAGGAACCTTTCATTTGATCTTTTCAATCTAGATTTCTACCCTGAACCAATAAAATTCAGCATTGTGGATTATTTTTTGCCCAAATATGGAAAAATGATTCACTTTCTTGATATTCCTTGCTTAGATCTTGGGAAGGAAGACAAGAACAATTACGTTCCAATGGAATTCTGTGTTTTGGTTGAGGGGCAGAGGTATCCAAAGGAGGACTTGAATCCAGACCGGGCCAAATTATTGAAGGAGAAATCATTGGTTCTCCCACAAGAAAGGATGCGTTCAATTTGTGAAATGGTGAAAGCTGAGGATGGACCTGGCGGGTATGTACAATTTTGAACAAAACCCTTTGTATGTTTGCATACCATGTTTGTCTTCTTTTTATTTATTGCCCCAGCTTAAAAATTCTCATGGTTTTCTATTCACAGATTGTCAAACTTTCTTGCTTCATAACTTAAATTTTATAAGTTGGCTGACCAATGCATATTCTTCTTCCTCTTCTTTGTGTATATTAAAGTTATGTCCAATGTTGGCATGCACATTTGAAATGGTACTGTGACTGGCAAAATGTTCGGCTTGAAGAGCTTATTCAATTATTCAATAATTGATGTTTCTTAGAGAATTGTCTGGTCTATATAATGAAGTTTCAGCTAGCTGTGGGGGAAATTCTGGTTGTTTTTTAATCTGACATGACTAAAATCCTGATGCAAGTGAAATCACTGAACATGTATATGTCCTACACTTAATACTGTTAATTTTGCATCTTGAGCTGCCATTGGCATGGGTTAATGTTATTGTACATGTTCTCTGTTTGACACAATTCATTGACTTTCACTTCTTAAATGGTGTAGAAATGTTGCTGAAAACTTTGGCATGGAGGTTGAGAAAAATATGACATCTGTAGAAGGTCGAGTCCTTGATGCTCCTGAATTGAAGCTACGAGCCCCAAATGGCGGCCATGTTCGTCCTTTAACTGTTGACCAGGAGAAACGCGAGTGGAACCTTGCTGGAAATTCTGTTTTGGAAGGTCAACGTGTTGAGCTCTGGGCCTTGATAGAATTTACAGACAATGATCATTCGGAATTGAACACTCAAGGGTTCATCAAAAAATTGAAGAATCGTTCCTTGAGACTTGGCATGCACATGGAAAATCCTCTGATCTGCCAATCAAATATAATGGAAAAACTCTCTTCAGTTTCGAAGATCCAAAAACTTCTCAGAAACGTTATTGCTAGTGCTAGAAAACGAGGCCGCCTGAAAGGTACACAATTGCAACTTATTGTCTGTGTCATGACTAAAAAGGATATTGGCTACAAGTATCTTAAATGGGTCTCTGAGACACAAATTGGAGTTGTTACTCAATGTTGTTTGTCCAGTCATGCGAGCAAGGGAGATGAGCAGTATTTGGCAAACCTGTGTCTCAAGATTAATGCAAAGGTTGGAGGCAGTAATGTAGAGCTTATTGAAAGGCTTCCTAATTTTGTGGATGAAGATAATGTCATGTTCATTGGGGCTGATGTGAATCATCCTGCAGCAGGGAACACTGAATGTCCTTCAATAGCTGCTGTTGTGGGCACACTTTACTGGCCTGCTTCCAACAGATATGCTGCAAGGATTCAGCCACAGGAAAATCACAAGGAAAAGATTGTGAATTTTGGAAGTATTTGTCGAGATCTAGTCGATACTTTTGTTGAGCTCAATGACTCTAGGCCAAACAAAATTATAGTATTTCGAGATGGTGTTAGTGAGGGGCAGTTTGATATGGTTCTGAATGAAGAGTTGCCCGATTTGATGCAAGCCATCTGTGATGTTGAGTATCAGCCAACTATTACTCTTGTTGTAGCTCAAAAGAGACACCGCACTCGGCTTTTTCTTGATAGAAGGGATGGAGATGTCGCTGAAAATGTTCCTCCAGGAACGGTTGTGGACACAAAAATTGTCCATCCATTTGAGTTTGATTTCTATCTCTGTAGCCATTATGGAAGTCAAGGGACCAGCAAGCCTACGCACTACTATGTCCTGTGGGATCAAAACAAGTTCACGTCTGACAATTTGCAGAAGCTGATCTACAACTTGTGCTTCACCTATGCTCGATGCGCTAAACCTGTTTCTCTCGTTCCTCCTGTCTATTATGCACATCTTGCTGCCTACAGGGGATGACTGTTTCGAGAGGTGGAGATGGAGGTCCAGCGATCTTCGGCTGCTTCATTTGACCAGAGTTTTTACACCTTGCATTCAGACCTCAAAAATGCGATGTTTTTTATCTAGGCATTCTCATCATGGCTGTCAATGGTCTTCTTCACCTTGCAGTAATTGAAATTGTTCAACTTGGAAGTGGCAGATCTCATCCCCTTTTCTAAGCAACTATTGAAGGAGTTTGTGTGTGAATCTAAATGGGATTTTCTTTGCATTGCTTGTTAACCTCTTTTTATTTTCTTGTTTTGCTAAAGATATGTGCTCAAGAGCATGATCAAGTCACTGTTGGCTTGGTCTTGTTTTTTCTGGATTCTTGGCTTAGATATCAGTGTTTAATTACCTGTAGAAACTTGTGATAGCTAGTTTGGGATATGCTTATTTTAGTCATTTGTGAACCTTTGTCTTTTAAGAAACCTGAGTGTGGTGGAGTGTCTCTGGATTATTCTAAGTGTTTGTGGTGGTCTTGTGTTTATGCTCAAATTTAGTGAAGGAATTGAACATTTATATAAGTTTGTTTGTTATTTTATGAGCTTCTGTGCTTCAATTCCTTTGTTATTATGAGCTTCTGAGCTTCTGGCTTGAGAGCTGAAGACTGGGAAGAACAAGGGAAAGGGGAAAATTTTGTTGGGAGAATTTGATCCCCCAAGCTTGCTGCCTGAAGGGATATTGTGCTGGTGGTTTCTTTCAGTTTGTGGATAGCCACAAATGGAAAATAATGTTTTACCAACGAGGGAAATTGTTCTTAAGCAAAAAAGAAACAAAGTGGAAGAATTGAAGTTTATTTTTATATTTCACACTCTAAATCTATAAATTACATAGGAAGAGAGAGAGAGAGAGAGAGAGAGAGAGATGTAAATGGGGAAGTTCTATATACAGTTTGAGGCTGTTTTTGTGTAATGAAGAATGTGTAGCATTCATATCAGTGCATCAAATTTGTTCAATTGCTTGTGATGATTGAAATAAGCTCCTTTGCTGTCCATGTCACTTGGGAAAGTTTGTCAAGCTCATTCATCAACTCTCCATTGATCATTGTCTTTAATCTATTTATATAATCTGGAAAAGATAACAACACAGGGAAAAAATTGTGAAAAGCTGTCAAACTTGATCATTTTGAGAAAGAATAACATCTCAATTATTTCCAGCTAAAGCATTGTGGTTTAAGTTTTTCTATCCATCGAAAGAAAGGCTAGGTTAAGATGATCATTCTTCCAACATGATTTTTGCTTTTGATCTTTGTACTTCTGTTAGTTTAACTTGAAGGGCTTATGTTGGATTAACTTTGATTAATTGATTATATTGTACCTGAACCTTTGAGGAGGCTGAGCAATGAAAAAGAAGCAAGAATTCTTTCCTCCATAGTTTTGTCATAATTCAGAGCTTCTAGTAGCTGTGGCACAAGTGTAGAGCATGCTAAAGCCTGAAGGCTTCTTTCTCCAGATGAATGGAGAAAACTGCTAATCCAGGAAACTGTGATTAGGCTTGCTCTTGCTAAACAAGGGATGCCATTGGCTATGGTTTCTGAAAGAGCAAGAAGTAAATTCCTTCTGCCACTCTTAAGCAGAACCATGGCTAAACTCTTTTGCCAGTTTTCTGCTGCTTCATCCTCTCTAATCTGTAAATTGTTGGCATAAACAGAATCCCACAGCATTACAAGAAGAGGAAATCAATCCAGTAGGAATACAAATCTTCTTTTATAAATCCCATAACATGCTAATGGCAAATGAGACAGATTATGAGCAAATAAAATTTCATTTTCCTTCATCAAGCACCATTTTTTGCTTATGTTTGAAGCCGGAGAACGGAAAAGTTGGTTTTGTTGATTATATTGTGAAGAATCAAAGTGACATACCAGGTTTGTGTCTTTATTAACTGCAACCCTGTTGATACTGAATGAATCCAATGAGTTCTCATCAAAGCCTGCTTGTTTTAAGAGCCATTTTCAGCAGTTGGCTCACCTGTGTATGAAAAGTGACCTCCCAACATCAATAGAGCTTTGGAAGACTGCTCCTGTACTTTCTCATTAAGTACTTGACAGTCCAATGCTTTTACAATTTCCTCTACAGCTTCTTCTCTATACACACTACATACACGTCCTAGTCGATTTGGATCTCCCTGCAGAAAATAAATTATTCTAAACATGTCACCGACGTGCTGCACATCTCAAGATGCACAATGAAAGTAAAGGACTAGAGTTTTGATATTACCAAAAGATCCATGTGCAACAATAGTGCTGCAACCAGAGGACGTTCTTCGGGTTGAGCCCTCTGAAGGTAGACTAACAAAATGTGCAAGGTATTCATTCTGCCCCATCCTTTTGTCAGGTCATTTAGCAATGCTGTTCTTTGATGATGCCTGGTTTTACATATATGTAAAATGAGTACTGGAATGGAAAAGCATTCTCAAATATGTCTATTCCCATTCCTCTTCTTGATGGAAGAAAAATACTCAAGAGTGGAGAATCTCACCTGTTGAGGCAGAAAAGTTCTGTCAGCAAAGCAAATGCCTGACCTTGAGAGGTCTTGTTCCTGTGGGCAAGGAGGGAAATGAGACATTCTTTGTTCAAATTCTGTGCAAGGTAGTATCTGACAACTTCTGTCAGCTAGAATACAACTATAAATATAGAAGTAGCTTTGTTCATTTCACGTGTGTCTCCTATCTCCATCCTTCTCAACAGCAAGTTCAATCCTCCAAGAGAAACAATATATCCAGCATTCTCCATATTTTTATCTTCATCAAAACAGTTAAGAAGCTGGTCTAGAAAGTAATATGCAGCCACTTGTGGACTGCATTGGATGGTAAACAAGGTTTGTGACTGATCTGCAAATTCTAATACGCGAAGGACCAGTGGAATCCATTCCATTGCTGTCATCTGTTTTGCCTTTGGCTTAGCTAGATAAAGTAGAACTGAAGCTTTCAGAAATAAACTGTTGTTTCTCAATAATCTCAAGAAGATATCAAGCTGTGGATCAAAATTCAATATGATATTTGCATTCAACTCCTTTTTTGTGACAATTTGTGCTAATATTGAGATTGCCAGTTCTAAAATTTCATCGTCACTGGAAGCCGATAAAACCTCTAGTATCGCTTGAATTACTTGTGCATTTGATACTGCATTTTCAACTGTAGGATCTCCATGGGAATCAAGCCAGGCCTTGGTAATCAACCGTATTGCTTTTTCACACTCACTCAGGCTATCTGAGGTGCAAATGGTCCTAATAGCTCTACTTAGATCATTTGACATAGAAAACCGTCTACGTTTTTCCTTTCCATTTGAAGCAATTCGCAATGTACTGTCCTTAAATCCAACATGTTCTGATGTGTCACTCCTGCAACTTAAAAGGCGAAAGTAGTCTGATTTCTTATCATCCAGCCAAGCTTCAGATTGCGCTTTCCTGTGACTAATGCTTGATGATCTTTGACTACCCAAAGATCTGGTCTGTTGACAAGATAAAACAACTCAATCAGGGAGACTTCTTTTGAAGTTTGTTAGTTAAAATTTATGACATTTTTGAAGATTCTGGTTACCTACTTCCATGTCAATGTTATGTTCTTTAGTTGGAAACTTCTTTTGTTCCTCTGAAGACGAATGATAGTTTAAATCTCCATGCTTATCATTCAAATCTGTTGATTTTCTCTCCAGAATAGGGCCAAAAATATCTCGATATCTTGAACATTTTGACAATTTGTGAAGATGGAAATGGCTCAGATATCACAAAATGCAATAAGCACAGAAAAGGATATGACATATTATCTGTTCCTAGGATATCAAAAAACAGAAAAGAAAAAATGCATACTGATTATAACTTACAGTGATGATTTGCTGGAAAAGTTCGAAGTAAAGGAATCAGAATATCTCCGTCTTGACGGTACATGATTGAGTATTGAAGGCAGAGGAACAGAAGGAACAGCAGGAGCTTTAGCACCATCTTTAAGCCACTCCTTATAGTAATGAGCAAACTTCTCTGTGCATAAACAAGAAAGGATATGACATCCCGTTTATGCACAGAGAAGTTTGCTCATTACTTTCTTGTTTATGCACAGAGAAGTTTGCTGTTTATGCACAGAGCAAACTTCTCTGTGCATAAACAAGAAAGGATATGACATGCCTAGACAAGATAAAGATAGCTACTAGACTTTCAAGCTGCCCAATAATTATTTCTCAATTCAAGCTGTCCAAGTTGGTCTATTTGCTGCAAATAAAACCCACAAAAGCTGAAGAAACCTACTCTCATTCATAAGAATCAAGAACACCAAGAAGGCCACCAAGAAATCCAAGTGAACTTGATATAGTCGAAGTCAAATCCCGCATGCTACAGTAATTCGAGGAAACTGCCCAAACGGGATTTAGCTAAAAAATGGCCCAAATTTTTTTTTCAGAAAATCCCGAAAATTTTTAAAAATCACTGAAAATTATGTAGCACATAGTCTATCAATCAGCAGCTCCAATCAGTGATGATTTCTAGTCAAGAACAAAGCAAGAATGCCGATTTTCCAAGAGAGCCAAGTCCCAAAAATCTGCCAAGAAACCCAAAGAAATCCAGCCAATAACACCAAGATAACCAGAATATTACCGATTAAACTAGACTAGATGATAGCAACGTGGTTAATGTGTTCCAAGTATAAAAGCTCAAGATAGGTTAGTGTAATGGAAGGAAAAAGCACTCCAAGGTCGGGAGTTGAGAGCCCTTCTCTCTAACTTTCTCTCACTACAAAAAGATTGCCTTTCTTGATTATATAGATTTTTGCTAGACATTTAAAAATATGAGTTCAAAGATTATTTGTGATTTTTATTTTTCTAACTTTTATTAAGATTTGGTTAGATTGGATGCGTTAGTGTGACAGCAAATTATAACTTTTTTTTCACACTGCTTTCCAAATTGATATTTGAGTTGTTTATTTATGTTGAGTTTATAATTTTGTATTTTAAGGTTAATTTTGTAATTTTATTATCTTAGATTAAAATAGGGTGTTCAATTCCATTTAGTAATTGACGTCAATTAATATATTATATTAGTTAGTTTTAAATTAGAAAATTAAGGGTTTTAGTTTTTGTAATTATAACTACAAGGGGTGAATGTGGAACGGAGCAATAATATAAAGAGGTTGAGTGTATTTTACCCTAGTAATAAAGAGAAGATATATTGAGCCCAAAAAAAACTCCAAGATTTCTATGGCCCAATAGAGCTAAATGCAAAGTGGGCCAATTATTTGGATTAGGCCCAAACCTCCCAACTTCAGCACGGGTTACCTCTTCCCCAATCTTCTTTGTCAGCCAACAAAATTTGAAACCCTAAATAGGGTTCAAGGACGCAATTTCGCCTCACTTCAATTCAAACTCATCTCATTACTTTCTGGAAAATCGTAAATTTAACAATGGAGGAAGAAGTGAAGAAGAAGGATCCGACCCAAAACAATTTGGATAAACTCACTCTCGTGACCCGAAAGCCCTGTTTCGGACTACCCACTGCCTGCCCGAATTGTTTGCCCGTTTATATTTATCTCAGATTCGCTCAACTCCGTTTTGAGGTAGAGTTCAATCTCATCTATCCGGATTCTGGTAGGTACAACTTTCGTAGCATAGGGTGCTATTATTTTTAGCGGTGGGGGGCTTCGTACAGCTTTTGCAGCATAGGGTACTGGTTTTCAACTTGGGTTTAGGGTTTTTTATCCTTCCAAGTTTCAATCTTGATATGTTTTTATGGAGATTAATGGTGATATAAGTGCAACATTTTAAACCCAAGGTATTATAAATTTTGATTGTAATTGCACTTTTAGCCGAAAGTCACAGTTTTTGCAGCGTTTTAGGCATTGGTACAACTTTTGTTGCGCAGGGTCCTACTTGTTTTTTTTGGGAGGGGGGGGGGGAGGTTGGTGGCTTGGTACAAATTTTGCAGCATAGGGTACTGGTTTTCAACTTGGGCTAAGGGTTTTTTTTTCTTTCCAAGTTTCAATCTTGATATGTGTTTATGGAGATTAATGGTGATATAAGTGCAACATTTTAAGCGTAACTTATTATCAATTTTGGTTGTAATTTTTGTGGGTTTATATATTGCAATATTTGCAGAAAGTCACAGTTTTTGCAGCGATCTTGGCATTGGTACAACTTTTGTAGTGTAGGGTACTACTAATATATAGAACTGTAGAAATGAAATTTCATTGAAGGCATGTTAATAGCTTTTGTAGCATAGGGTTCTAGTCACTTGGGTAAAGTGTTTCAAGTTTCAGTCCTTATGTGCATTTATGGAGTGTACCGGTGATGTTTAAAGTTATTTATTTTATTGGTATAGGTTCAACATTTTAAGCCTAAGGTAGTAGAGAAATTTGCCTGCACTTTTTGTGGCTTTACAAATTGTGTTTTCAACACAAGTTTGCAATTCTTTGCTGTGTTTTACAATTCTTTGTAGTGTTTTATCTCCCGCATTCCAATGTGTTTTATGGATTTTTGTTTTGTTTATGGAAATTGAATGGTTTTAGTAGAATTTGGTTCTTGGACAACCATGATTGGATTCAGTGTGGTTGAAATAACGAGCATAAAAATTTTGACGCTATTGTGGGCTTTGTTGTACCTTTTTGTGCCATCATTTGTTTACTATTATAGACAGACCTTTATTAGGAAATCATGCCAGACTTTTAGCAGTGAGTTATTTGTTACTTCTATTGCGATGTATGGTTCTGTTTTGATGTTCTTGTTGCTTTTACTTGTGACATTGTGCTGAACTGGACAATGGAAATGTTTCTATAACTCAATATATAGAATTAGGTACTCGAAGCACTTGAATTTATGACATTAGAAAGCTTTATTGATTGACTCCTTATGTTTAAGTGGGATGAAGAATCAGTCTTATGCTGGGTGCATCTCCTCTCCTCTGAAATAAATACAGACATAAGAAAAGAAGCAAAATCTGGGGATGCTATGTTCAAGTCACATCATTTAGTTTGGTCTCTCTGACAATGGCAGAAAAGTTAAATATTTTCTGAAGCTTTAACAGTATATTTGACATTACTTTCTTCAAATATTACATCCACCTGAGTATATATTTCCATACCAACCTAAATACAACGAGAGCCATTTTACTTGGCCTTTTCAAATAATTTTTACGCGTATTATCCAAATTCTCTGGCGTTGGGTCAATCTAGAATTTACCTTCTGTAATTTAGTTGTCAGAAGTTGATGTCTCTTTTTGTGCGAACTATAAGTGCCAAAGCAACCATCTAGTTTGGTAGAGGAAGTGGGTAAATGATATTTTATTCTGAAGAAAATGTAGGGTTTGCTTGCCTTTAGGCCAGAATAGTTACAACAATTTTTTGTGTTAGTTTATTCATTTTCTTGAATTAAGTTACCTTCTGCATTATTCATTTCTGATTGCTTGTGTAAGCATATTCTTGCAGCCCCAAAAATTAAAAAACAAAAGTTTCAGCACATTCTGATACTCTTACAGTATGAGAACATGACAAATGTTTATTTTTCCAGATCAATTACCTTACGTTGAATATGGTAGTTACGTGGCCTATAATAATGAGAAAGGAGGAGTTATTCAGAGTTTAAAGGATAATCGCATTGTTGATTTGGACTCTGATGTCTGTCTTATCCCTGAATGGTTATCAATAAAGGCGATGGTGGAATCATGGCTTGCAGAAGCAGTTATGTATGAACTTTGGGTGGTTCTAGATGGAAGTTCAGCACACAAAATATATTATTCTGATCTCCCATGGCCAATAGGGAAGTGTTTATACTTTAAGAAAGTTCATACAGTGAAGCAACTACTTGGAATAAACAAAGAAAATGCTGAGAGAAGAGAAGAGGAAGTGCATCACTTTCCATTTTCTAGTTTTAGCAACCATGATGCTAGACTTAGTCTCTTACACATATTTTTCAGTTTGTGTTCAGACAGTTGAAGCTTATTCTACTTTTTTTCCTGGACAGATCTATAGGAGAGCCACGGCTGCGTATGGTGCTTTGTCAAGTAGATTAGGTGACCAATCTTTCTTCTTTGAAGACAGGTAATTTCTTAATATAGCCTCAATTTATGTTTTGCTACTGCAATTTGTGATTTGTCAATAATAACGATTCTTCGCAGCTCTTTTGTGTTTACTGATCATTATGCATTTGATTGCATATCTTATACCCGTGGTGTAATGTAGGCCTACAAGTTTGGATGCAGTATTTCTTGGTCACGTGCTTTTCACACTTCATGCATTGCCTGTGAGTAATTTTTCTTGTCATGTAATGCTGTTCTCATTTTAAAGCTTACACCTGATGTTCCATGTTTTATCATCTGTAGTTCTCTACTTGTCCATTTACATTTGGTGATAAGTACCACCATTGGAAGTTGCTTTCGTTGGTCATGTATCCTAGCTATGCCAAGAATTTGAAATGGTCGCTAGAATAAAGCATAGGAGCATTGCAAATTTGTAGCCTTTAAATATTAGGTTGCATCAATGTTAAACAATTTTTGGCATGAATCATGAGAATGAAATGAAAATGAACAAAGAAAATGATGTCTTACGCTTCCTACAAATTTGTAATACTACAAACAGTTCATCCCCGTAATATTTTAAATTACAGTGCAATGCATGTGCCTTTTTGCTGGTGCTTTAAAGTGTGACTTATTTTGTTTAATCTTGTTGCAATCTGGTATTTAAGCCTATGAAGTTGCAATCTTTAAATGGTTGATACTTTTCTTTTGGATTCAAGACACATTTACAATGAAGTATCTGAAAAGGTCAAAAGTCAATTTTAGATCTTTGTGCACTATCTAAGGACTGATGACAATAATATTTGGAATTAATTTTTCTAGTAGATTATTACAAATTTTGAATAGACCCTAGATATGTTAATTGTCCTGTAGATATGCCTCATATTTTGCAATGATGTTGGAACATGATATTTTTCCCTTTGTTTATTCTTTTATGGAATAGAATTATTAGCTTTTGACAAAAGAGAGTATGATGTGGGCTACATGATTCAAATTCAAGACAGTGACAATTCATTCTAACAAGTTACAAAGAAAGCAAAAAAAAAAAAAAAGAAGAAGTTACAAAGAAAGCAAATACCATATTAAATGACATGTGGACAGGTACCAAAGCATACTGAACCCTCCACACTCCGAGATTCTAAATAAATATGGGTCATTGATGCACAAGATTTGCAAAGGAGTGGCCACTAAGAATCTGTTTGAGGATAGAACTAATATGGTTATGCTAGTGTCCTTGTTATGTTTTCATAGGTCATTTTAGTTATATTGGTCATGGTTTTTGACATTTGGCTTTGCACGGCTTTTGCATAGGAGTCAGTAGCTTGGCAGAGTATTTATTTCCCAACTAGTCAATGATAAGAAAATCACTGTTGATTATTAGTTAATACGCTGAACACTTGATGTTACTTACATGAGATTTCTGTTATCCAGTTGGGAATATTCTAGTTAGATATGCACGATCTGCCATTTCTGTCATAAAATATTGAATTAGATAGCCATTTTTAGCATGGGAATTTGTCTAAATAAAGCAAAAGAATTATCAGTTTGTCAGCTTGCTAGACCACCACTTGCTTCCTACTTCCTGGCACAACTCTAGAGTTTTATTTTCTTCACAGTGTATTTGCCCATCTGATGTTCCTTTGATTGAAATTTAAGGAGATATAGTTTCTTTCCAGATTAGGGATGTGGACTTAAGCTGAATGCTCAGGATGTTGGGAAATATGCTATACCCTTTTGCCCTTTCATCATCAAAATTGTACAATTATTGACCTTAACTCACCAGTAAAATTTGATAATAAGGTGATCCATTCCAGAATTGCATACTCTTCTAAGCCTTGAAATGAAAAGGCTTTGAGTTATAATGAATGAATTTATAATATATTTTGGCCACTTGAGGACTAATTGAGAATAATGAGACCAGGTTGTATTAGGGGTAAGTGTCTAGAATATTGTATTGGGAGTAAAAGTGCTTGTGAAAAAGAATTTTAACATGAGTTTAGAATTTTGATTACTCTGGAAGTCATGCTGTAGTTGCTGACATACTTGTGATGAAAACATTAGAGATATTTCAATGAAAGGACTAGTGATGCAGAATGAATTGGTGATGATTTCTGGATTTTTTTGCTGCATCTGAAATGTACTTTAGTTATTTTTGATGCAATCGTGCTAATTATTTGTTTTTTTGAAGTCTTACGGAAACTGACCTTCACATAGTGGATAAAGGTTTCGTTGCTAGTTGTGTTGTTGAAGTCTTAGGGGAAAGATCTTTTTTGTAATTTCAGTAGTGGCTGAGATAGGTCAAGGCTGCTGTTCCTTAATTATTTCTGTCTCATCTAGACAAGTATTGGAATTAGGGTCTTGTTAGAGTCAGGCTTAGGGTGTTAAAATTCAGATTGGTGAACCACCTCCTCAAAGGTAGACAAGTCCAATTGGTTTCTTGTGCTTTGAGAGCTTTAGCATTGTTTTGAGTTTTGTGCTTTTCAGGTTTTCTTATTTCATAAGCTTGCTTAGCTTAAGAATGTCAAGCTTTAAGTATCTGTCCTATAATCAATTCTCATTACAACCATGCTTCTTTTCCTTGCTGCATCGGCTAGTTAGTCAACCTTGTGCTCGCATCAGCTAGGTAGTCCAATCTATAGCTTACAGAGGACGGAATTATTGAAAATAACAGAGGTTGTGAATGTTTTTTCATGTGATCAATAAAGCATTTGCTACGTTCTTTCTGATTCATCTTCAAGGAAGTAAAGACGTTATTACAATCTGTATCAATAAACCTTACTGCAACTTTGGAATTGTGTACTCTTCAGTAGGTTTGCTTACTGCTTAAGAATTCTTAACCTTTCTGAGTCTCTGTGTTGTAAAACATGTAACTTGTAGCATTAGGGGTAGTTGAAGTTGAAATGAAATGATGTGAAGTTTTGTTGAGTTTTTATCATTGCGCTTTCTTTTGTTGTAGGCCGCCACAACTAGGGTGGTCTGTTCCTTGAAAATCTTGGTGGAATTCCTAGAACTTCTTTCTTTTCATCTAGGTTGGAAGTTGAAGTTGAACTAAAATGATGAGAATGAATGAAAGTAACAGAGGTTGTGATTGTATTTTCATTGTGATCAATAAAGGCCTTCGCTACGTTCTTTCTGATTGCATCTCCAAGGAAAAAAATGTTCTTGCATTCCGTAATCATAAACCTACTGCAACTTTTGGAGTTGTGTACTCTTCAGCTTTCTTAGTTCCTAGGTTTGTTTACTGCTTAAGAATTTTTAACCTTTTTAAGTCTTTGTGTTGTAAAATGTGTAACTTTTATCATTAGGGTTAGTTGAAGTTGAAGTTGAAATGGAATGATGTGAAGTTTTTGTTGAGTGTCATTGTGCTTCTTTTGTTGTAGGCCGCTGCAAACTGGTGGTCTGTCCCTTGAAAATCTTTGGTGGAAACCATCACGCCAGGGGCCTTGTCATTCCAATACCAACAAAAAGCCCGCTTGACTTCCATATCAGCCACCGGGGTGACAAGGCGATTCCGCTTGTCTCGTGAGATACTTGAGGACCTAGTGAATACACCTCCGGATCAAGTTCCAACTATGGTCAGAGATGAACCAAGGAGGTTATGATAGAAAGCCAGCAGGAATTCCATAACCAGAGCACTCTTGGAAGTGGTGATGTACCAACCTCTTTCTTAACTGCCAAATGAAGTTCCTTCTTGCATTCTGCTTCACCACCACATTAAAGAACTTGGCATTCCGATCACAATTAAGAAGATATCGGCACTTAGCTTTTTGGGACAAGAAACTACTCTCCGCCTCCCCTAGCCCCCAAGCCTCATTCTTCAAATCCTTCACCCTTTTTTGCAACTCCACATTCGTAGGCGAGTTATTTAGGGCCTCAAAGTGGGTTTTCAATTCATCTTTGGCCCGTTCCCCTGTAGAGGAGATATGTGGAAGTGCAGTCTATTAAGCTCTCGAAGTGGTGCCTTGGTGACTTCAATCGCCGACAGAACAGTATACTGTTCGGGACCATAGCACGGAGAAGTCCAATCCCATGCACAACATCCTGATAGGACTCATGTCCACTCCACATCGTCAAAGAAATGGAACATGCCCCCTACCCTGAAAAAGTATAATCACCCACGATACTATGCATGAAGAATGATCCGATAAATGTGTCATGGTAGAGAAGGTGGCGTGAGCCATTATATCCGAATGGTACCATGTGTTATTTACCATCACTCGATCTAACTTAGACCACACCTCACCATTAGACCAAGTAAAATGACTACCCATCGATGGTACATCCGTGAGGCCAATGGAAACCACACAATCTCTAAAGTCCCTAGTCTCATATGACCTAACTAGGGAGTCATTAACACTCTCATTATCAAAGAGCACGTTGGTTGAAATCTCCTAATTACATCCAAGGGACTAGCAATATTCGAGGATATAGCCAACAAGAAATTCCAAAGAGTCCGCCTAGTACCAATTGAATGAAGACTATATATAAATATCACAAGAAAGGTGATGGAGGTTACCCTACAAGTGACGATAGGTGGATAAGTTGAGAATGCATTTCCAAAACTGAGACGTCCACTTTTAGAGGGTTCCACAATGCAATAATTCTGACCGGTTGATGATAGAAAAAATATCGCTTTGTTGCCACCCTGGAAACTTAGATCTCATCAATGCATCCAGCTTGTTTTTCCTCCATTTTGCACTCAATAACGCCAAGATATATCAAGGCTATGCTTGCGGGAGCATTGCCAAAACCTCTCTTTGTTTAAGGGAAGAGTTGAACCCCTTTTATCTCTATGAGGCAATCTTCATATCAATTATGTGGCGCGAACCACCCTTCCCTTTGCTTTGACCTTTACCCTTCTTTACTTTGCCTTTCTTCTTAGAAGTAGCCCAAGCCAATTCCATCTTTTCCTCTGTAGCGGCCATGTCCTCAAAGAAAAACGAGGAACTTGGTAAGTCACTAGCCACGTCACCATTGTCCTTTATGTTGGGAGTATAGTCCTCGGGTTGGTCATCCTCCTCCACTAAGGGATGCCTTACCCGTATCAATATTACTTATAGGCAAGTTGGCATTTTGGGCGTTTTCCATCCTTTGGGGCCATCCACCAGGTGGCCTCTCCCTATTGTCTTCAGAACCGGTAGTATCATTCAGCTCGGTAGTGATTACAAGGGCAGCCTTGATGGTGGCCGACTTTAAACGTGATCTTCCCCTTGATTTGCCCCGTTTGGGCTCCCCTTTGGCTTCTTATCCTTGTTTCTCTTGAATCTCATTCACCTTCCTGCCACGAGATTGAGATCTATGCCTTGTCTTACTTGTTTGGCCCCTACAATGATCGACATCATGTCCCACTTGGCGTCAAGTCAAGCAAAACTAAGGTTCTCACTAATAAATTACTGCTTGAGTGCGAGGAAGACCATTTGGCAACGCATAGTTGATCTCCTTGACTAGTGGTTTAGTGACATTCACTTCTATTAGAACTCGTGCATAAGTGGTCTGAGTCATGGTGGCCGTGCATTCGTCCGTTGTGATCAAATCTCCCACATATAATGCAAGCTTCCCCAATGCCACCTCACTTCACCACTTGAAATGAAGGCCGGGGAAGCAGACCAAAGTCGAAATAGAGGCGAAACAATCATCATCAAATGAGAAATATGGCACCATAACCTTGAGTAACCACAGAATACCAAATGAGTCATAAGGTCCCTTCTCAAGCACCATGTCCCTTTCACTCTCATTTTGGAACCGGAATATCATCCACCAGTATTCCAAGTGGCCCTTACATCGTGTACGGCCTTCATTCCCGAGAATTTGCCAAGTACATAACCCACTTGACAAAACCCAAAATTCCTTGCATCCCCATCTTCCAATCCACGAGCCTCTTCATCCTATTTTTTTAGCTTAAAACTCTTACTCACTTTCTTTTGTTCCTTAAATAGGCTTGCCCATGATGTAGCAGCCCCTTGTTGCCCTCATTGGCAAGAAATTACATTGGCTACCACGGCTTGAACATTATCCGACCCAAAGATTTTCTCGGAATCCACTTTCCGTCCCCCTTTTAGTCCTCCTTGTTGAGCTGAATGTTAGCCGGAAGCAGCCCCAAGGGCCCGGCCTGGTTGACCGGATGTGCTAGTCCCAACAGCCGCATTAGCTCCAACGGCTTTGTGACCTTCGACCGAATGCATCTCTCTGGTAAGTCCCATTTTTCCAGCGAGTTGTCTACTTGTTTTTGCTCCGGAAAGTGAGTCACCAGTCGGTCCAGGTCGTTGGGCAGAAGGTAGTTCAGCCATTAATCCAATTACTTTTTGGACGCCGTCAAGATTGCCTTTTCCGGTAGCATGAGCAACCGATGTAACTTGCCCCTTTTTTCCGACTGTTTTGCAGGTCGGCGGCTTGGTCGGTGGTTTGGGCGGCATCTTAGCTGCCTTTGGAAGCCCTTAATATATTCCACAGGTCAAAAAAGGCAGGTGAGGCCCACAGATGTGAAAGATAGCAGGTTGGGACAAATTTGACTTTTGGAGGGAAACACCAAATTCAAATTTTTTGGACAAATTTTTGAATCAAACACCACTATTCATCATCTTTTTCCCTACATCTTCACATGACTACTTCAAAATAATATAAGTAGTTAGTAGTACCAACCTCAAGTGCAGTTCTCTAAGCTATAGACCTAGGTAAGATAAAGATAGCTACTAGACCTTCAAGCTGCCCAATAATTATTTCTCAATTCAATCTGTCCAAGTTGGTCTATTTGCTGCAAATAAAACCCACAAAGGCTGAAGAAACCTACTCTCATTCATAAGAATCAAGAACACCAAGAAGGCCACCAAGAAATCCAAGTGAACTTCATATAGTAGAAGCCAAATCCCGCATGCTACAGTAACTCGAGCAAACTGCCCAAACGGGATTTAGCTAAAAAATGGCCCAAATTTTTTTTCAGAAAATCCAAAAAATTTTGAAAAATCACTGAAAATTATGTAGCACATAGTCTATCAATCAGCAGCTCCAATCAGTGATGATTTCTAGTCAAGAACAAAGTAAGAATGCCGATTTTCCAAGAGAGCCAAGTACCAAAAATCTGCCAAGAAACCCAAAGAAATCCAGCCAATAACACCAAGATAACCAGAATATTACCGATTAAACTAAACTAGATGATAGCAACGTGGTTAATGTGTTCCAAGTACAAAAGCTCAAGATAGGTTAGCGTAATGGAAGGAAAAACCACTCCAAGGTCGGGAGTTGAGAGCCCTTCTCTCTAACTTTCTCACACTACAAAAAGATTGCCTTTCTTGATTATACAGATTTTTGCTAGATATTTAAAAATATGATTTCAAAGATTATTTGTGATTTTAATTTTTCTAACTTTTATTAAGATTTGGTTAGATTGGATGCGTTAGTGTGACAGCAAATTATAACTTTTTTTTCACATTGCTTTCCAAATTGATATTTGAGTTGTTTATTTATGTTGACTTTATAATTTTGTATTTTAAGGTTAATTTTGTCATTTTATTATCTTAGATTAAAATAGGGTGTTCAATTCCATTTAGTAATTGACGTCAATTAATATATTATATTAGTTAGTTTTAAATTAGAAAATTAAGGGTTTTAGTTTTTGTAATTATAACTACAAGGGGTGAATGTGGAACGGAACAATAATATAAAGAGGTTGAGAATATTTTACCCTAGTAATAAAGAGAAGATATTTTGAGCCCAAAAAAAACTCCAAGATTCTATGGCCCAATAGAGCAAAATGCAAAGTGGGCCAATTATTTGGATTAGGCCCAAACCTCCCAACTTCAGCACGGGTTGCCCCTTCCCCAATCTTCTTTGTCAGCCAACAAATTTTGAAACCCTAAATAGGGTTCAAGGACGCAATTTCGCCTCACTTCAATTCAAACTCATCTCTTTACGTTCTGAAAAATCGTAAATTTAACAATGGAGGAAGAAGTGAAGAAGAAGGATCCGACCCAAAACAATTCGGATAAACTCACTCTCGTGACCTGAAAGCCCTGTTTCGGACTACCCACTGCCTGCCCGACTTGTTTGCCCGTTTATATTTATCTCAAATTCGCTCAACTCCGTTTTGATGTAGAGTTCAATCTCATCTATCCGGATTCTGGTAGGTACAACTTTCGTAGTGTAGGGTGCTACTGTTTTTAGCGGTGAAGGGGTTTCGTACAGCTTTTGCAGCATAGGGTACTGGTTTTCAACTTGGGTTTAGGGTTTTTTATCCTTTCAATTTTCAATCTTGATATGTGTTTATGGAGATTAATGGTGATATAAGTGCAACATTTTAAGCCTAAGGTATTATAAATTTTGATTGTAATTGCACTTTTAGCCGAAAGTCACTGTTTTTGCAGCGTTTTAGGCATTGGTACAACTTTTGTTGCGTAGGGCCCTACTTTTTTTTGGGGGGGAGGGGGGTTGGTGGCTTGGTACAGATTTTGCAGCATAGGGTAATGGTTTTCAACTTTGGTTAAGGGTTTTTTTTCTTTCCAACTTTCAATGTTGATATGTGTTTATGGAGATTAATGGTGATATAAGTGCAACATTTTAAGCATAACTTATTATCAATTTTGGTTGTAATTTGTGTGGGTTTATATATTGCAATATTTGCAGAAAGTCGCAGTTTTTGCAGCTTTCTAGGCATTGGTACAACTTTTGTAGTGTAGGGTACTACTAATATATAGAACTGTAGAAATGAAATTTCATTGAAGGCATGTTAATAGCTTTTGTAGCATAGGGTTCTCGTCACTTGGGTAAAGTGTTTCAAGTTTCAGTCCTTATGTGCATTTATGGAGTGTACCGGTGATGTTTAAAGTTATTTATTTTATGGTTATAGGTTCAACATTTTAAGCCTAAGGTAGTAGAGAAATTTGCCTGCACTTTTTGTGGCTTTACAAATTGTGTTTTCAACACAAGTTTGCAATTCTTTGCTGTGTTTTACAATTCTTTGTAGTGTTCTATCTCCCTCATTCCAATGTGTTTTATGGATTTTTGTTTTGTTTATGGCAATTGAATGGTTTTAGTAGAATTTGGTTCTTGGAGAACCATGATTGGATTCAGTGTGGTTGAAATAACGAGCATAAAAATTTTGACGCTATTGTAGGCTTTGTTGAACCTTTTTGTGCCATCATTTGTTTACTATTATAGACAGACCTTTATTAGGAAATCATGCCAGACTTTTAGCAGTGAGTTATTTGTTACTTCTATTGCGATGTATAGTTCTATTTTGATGTTCTTGTTGCTTTTACTTGTGACATTGTGCTGAACTGGACAATGAAATGTTTCTATAACTCAATATATAGAATTAGGTACTCGAAGAACTTGAATTTATGACATTAGAAAGCTTTATTGATTGACTCCTTATGTTTAAGTGGGATGAAGAATCAGTCTTATGCTGGGTGCATCTCCTCTCCTCTGAAATAAATACAGACATAAGAAAAGAAGCAAAATCTGGGGATGCTATGTTCAAGTCACATCATTTAGTTTGGTCTCTCTGACAATGGCAGAAAAGTTAAATATTTTCTGAAGCTTTAACAGTATATTTGACATTACTTTCTTCAAATATTACATCCACCTGAGTATATATTTCCATACCAACCTAAATACAACGAGAGCCATAAGAGGTGGGGCCCACAGATGTGAAAGACAGCAGGTCGGGACAGATTTGACTTTTGGACGGAAACACCAAATTCAAATTTTTTGGACAGATTTTTGAATCAAACACCACTATTCATCATCTTTTTCCCTACATCTTCACATGACTACTTCAAAATAATATAAGTAGTTAGTAGTACCAACCTCAAGTGCAGTTCTCCAAGCTATAGACCTAGGCAAGATAAAGATAGCTACTAGACCTTCAAGCTGCCCAATAATTATTTCTCAATTCAAGCTGTCCAAGTTGGTCTATTTGCTGCAAATAAAACCCACAAAAGCTGAAGAAACCTACTCTCATTCATAAGAATCAAGAACACCAAGAAGGCCACCAAGAAATCCAAGTGAACTTGATATAGTAGAAGCCAAATCCCGCATGCTACAGTAACTCGAGCAAACTGCCCAAACGGGATTTAGCTAAAAAATGGCCCAAATTTTTTTTCAGAAAATCCCAAAAATTTTGAAAAATCACTGAAAATTATGGAGCACATAGTCTATCAATCAGCAGCTCCAATCAGTAATGATTTCTATTCAAGAACAAAACAAGAATGCCGATTTTCCAAGAGAGCCAAGTCCCAAACATCTGCCAAGAAACCCAAAGAAATCCAGCCAATGACACCAAGATAACCAGAATATTACCGATTAAACTAGACTAGATGATAGCAACGTGGTTAATGTGTTCCAAGTACAAAAGCTCAAGATAGGTTAGTGTAATGGAAGGAAAAAACACTCCAAGGCCGGGAGTTGAGAGCCCTTCTCTGTAACTTTCTCTCATTACAAAAAGATTGCCTTTCTTGATTATATAGATTTTTGCTAGACATTTAAAAATATGATTTCAAAGATTATTTGTGAGTTTTATTTTTCTAACTTTTATTAAGATTTGGTTACATTGGATGCGTTAGAGTGACAGCAAATTATAACTTTTTTTTCACACTGCTTTCCAAATTGATATTTGAGTTGTTTATTTATGTTGACTTTATAATTTTTTATTTTAAGGTTAATTTTATCATTTTATTATCTTAGATTAAAATTGGGTGTTCAATTCCATTTAGTAATTGACGTCAATTAATATATTATATTAGTTAGTTTTAAATTATAAAATTAAGGGTTTTAGTTTTTGTAATTATAACTACAAGGGGTGAATGTGGAACGGAGCAATAATATAAAGAGGTTGAGTGTATTTTACCCTAGTAATAAAGAGAAGATATATTGAGTCCAAAAAAAACTCCAAGATTTCTATGGCCCAATAGAGCTAAATGGAAAGTGGGCCAATTATTTGGATTAGGCCCAAACCTCCAAACTTCAGCACGGGTTGCCCCTTTCCCAATCTTCTTTGTCAGCCAACCAATTTTGAAACCCAAAATAGGGTTCAAGGACGCAATTTTGCCTCACTACAATTCAAACTCATCTCTTTACGTTCTGGAAAATCGTAAATTTAACAATGGAGGAAGAAGTGAAGAAGAAGGATCCGACCCAAAACAATTCGGATAAACTCACTCTCGTGACCCGAAAGCCCTGTTTCGAACTACCCACTGCCTGTCCGACTTGTTTGTCCGTTTATATTTATCTCAGATTCTCTCAACTCCGTTTTGATGTATAGTTTAATCTCATCTATCCAAATTCTGGTAGGTACAACTTTCGTAGCGTAGGGTGCTACTGTTTTTAGCGGTGAAGGGGCTTCGTACAGCTTTTGCAGCATAGGGTACTGGTTTTCAACTTGGGTTTAGGGTTTTTTATCCTTCCAAGTTTCAATCTTGATATGTGTTTATGGAGATTAATGGTGATATAAGTGCAACATTTTAAGCCCAAGGTATTATAAATTTTGATTGTAATTGCACTTTTAACCGAAAGTCACAGTTTTTGCAGTGTTTTAGGCATTGGTACAACTTTTGTTGCGCAGGGTCCTACTTTTTTTTGGGGGGGGGGGGTGGTTGGTGACTTGGTACAGATTTTGCAGCATAGGGTACTGGTTTTCAACTTTGGTTAAGGGTTTTTTTTCTTTCCAAGTTTCAATCTTGATATGTGTTTATGGAGATTAATGGTGATATAAGTGCAACATTTTAAGCGTAACTTATTATCAATTTTGGTTGTAATTTTTGTGGGTTTATATATTGCAATATTTGCAGAAAGTCGCAGTTTTTGCAGTGTTCTTGGCATTGGTACAACTTTTGTAGTGTAGGGTACTACTAATATATAGAACTGTAGAAATGAAATTTCATTGAAGGCATGTTAATAGCTTTTGTAGCATAGGGTTCTAGTCACTTGGGTAAAGTGTTTCAAGTTTCAGTCCTTATGTGAATTTATGGAGTGTACAGGTGATGTTTAAAGTTATTTATTTTATTGGTATAGGTTCAACATTTTAAGCCTAAGGTAGTAGAGAAATTTGCCTGCACTTTTTGTGGCTTTACAAATTGTGTTTTCAACACAAGTTTGCAATTCTTTGCTGTGTTTTACAATTCTTTGTAGTGTTCTATCTCCCTCATTCCAATGTGTTTTATGGATTTTTGTTTTGTTTATGGCAATTGAATGGTTTTAGTAGAATTTGGTTCTTCAACAACCATGATTGGATTCAGTGTGGTTGAAATAACGAGCATAAAAATTTTGACGCTATTGTGGGCTTTGTTGTACCTTTTTGTGCCATCATTTGTTTACTATTATAGAGAGACCTTTATTAGGAAATCATGCCAGACTTTTAGCAGTGAGTTATTTGTTACTTCTATTGCGATGTATAGTTCTGTTTTGATGTTCTTGTTGCTTTTACTTGTGACATTGTGCTCAACTGGACAATGAAATGTTTCTATAACTCAATATATAGAATTAGGTACTCGAAGCACTTGAATTTATGACATTAGAAAGCTTTATTGATTGACTCCTTATGTTTAAGTAGGATGAAGAATCAGTCTTATGCTGGGTGCATCTCCTCTCCTCTGAAATAAATACATACATAAGAAAAGAAGCAAAATCTGGGGATGCTATATTCAAGTCACATCATTTAGTTTGGTCTCTCTGACAATGGCAGAAAAGTTAAATATTTTCTGAAGCTTTAACAGTATATTTGACATTACTTTCTTCAAATATTACATCCACCTGAGTATATATTTCTATACCAACCTAAATACAACGAGAGCCATAAGAGGTGGGGCCCATAGATGTGAAAGATAGCAGGTTGGGACAGATTTGACTTTTGGACGGAAACACCAAATTCAAATTTTTTGGACAGATTTTTGAATCAAACACCACTATTCATCATCTTTTTCCCTACATCTTCACATGACTACTTCAAAATAATATAAGTAGTTAGTAGTACCAACCTCAAGTGCAGTTCTCCAAGCTATAGACCTAGGCAAGATAAAGATAGCTACTAGACCTTCAAGCTGCCCAATAATTATTTCTCAATTCAAGCTGTCCAAGTTGGTCTATTTGTTGCAAATAAAACCCACAAAGGCTGAAGAAACCTACTCTCATTCATAAGAATGAAGAACACCAAGAAGGCCACCAAGAAATCCAAGTGAACTTGATATAGTAGAAGCCAAATCCTGCATGCTACAGTAACTCGAGCAAACTGCCCAAACGGGATTTAGCTAAAAAATGGCCCAAATTGTTTTTCAGAAAATCCCGAAAATTTTGAAAAATCACTGAAAATTATGCAGCACATAGTCTATCAATCAGCAGCTCCAATCAATGATGATTTCTTGTCAAGAACAAAGCAAGAATGCCGATTTTCCAAGAGAGCCAAGTCCCAAAAATCTGCCAAGAAACCCAAAGAAATCCAGCCAATAACACCAAGATAACCAGAATATTACCGATTAAACTAGACTAGATGATAGCAACGTGGTTAATGTGTTCCAAGTACAAAAGCTCAAGATAGGTTAGTGTAATGGAAGGAAAAAGCACTCCAAGTTAGGGAGTTGAGAGCCATTCTCTCTAACTTTCTCTCACTACAAAAAGATTGCCTTTCTTGATTATATAGATTTTTGCTAGACATTTAAAAATATGAGTTCAAAGATTATTTGTAATTTTTATTTTTCTAACTTTTATTAAGATTTGGTTAGATTGGATGCGTTAGTGTGACAGCAAATTATAACTTTTTTTTCACACTGCTTTCCAAATTGATATTTGAGTTATTTATTTTTGTTGACTTTATAATTTTTTATTTTAAGGTTAATTTTGTCATTTTATTATCTTAGATTAAAATAAGGTGTTCAATTCCATTTAGTAATTGACGTCAATTAATATATTATATTAGTTAGTTTTAAATTAGAAAATTAAGGGTTTTAGTTTTTGTAATTTTAACTACAATGTGTGAATGTGGAACGGAGCAATAATATAAAGAGGTTGAGTGTATTTTACCCTAGTAATAAAGAGAAGATATATTGAGCCCAAAAAAAACTCCAAGATTTATATGGCCCAATAGAGCTAAATGCAAAGTGGGCCAATTATTTGGATTAGTCCCAAACAGTGTTTTAAAACTCGGACCGGAGTGCGAACCGGTAGAGCTACTGGATTAAGGGTTAATTGGTCGGACCGGTCGAATCGGTGTCAAGAACCGGATGACGTCATAAATATATTTAATTTAAATATATTAATTAAATATTAACATATTTCACATTTTAAGTTAAAATAAATTGACCAAATTATAAAAAAATAATATTCAATTGAATTCTTAGTTTTTCGTCCATAAAAAAATCATAGATCGTATTATTTAATAATGCTAATAATTATTTTATCAATAATTTAATAAAATTTCATTAAAATACACGAGATATAAGAAAGTATTAATTAATTTCATATCAAATCAATCATATTAAAATAAGTTAGAAAATATAGTTTTCAATACACAATTTATTTATTTCAAATCTTAAACTTGTGAATTAAAAAAATTAATGACATATCATACTTTGAATTTAATTTTGTGTTCTATAAAATAATAATTAAATAAAAAATAATAAATATTATATGATAAAATTTAAAATTCATATTTATTTAAATTGCATGAAACCTTAAGGATTATTTGCTAGAAGAAGCAGCAAAAAAATAGTTACAATTTTTGCAATCATCTAGCTAGCAAGCACCTTTTTTTTTTGAGCCAACAAGCACCTGTTTACAAAAATATACAGATTTTATGAAGAATGAAAAACATAACCATAAAGCTTACCCATTTCCCGCAAAATCAAATCGAAATGAACTGATTCCTTCATTTTCTAAAGCAACAGAAACACTCATCATAATGTTGTACTCCTACAATTATAAACAATTGAGAGTTATGTACAGCAATCGAGGAGTCAGTTTAACTACTCACTCACCCTATGTTGGTTAGTCATATAAAAACACAAACAACATTTTACAGATCCAGTGTTTACTTTCAGTCTTGGAATACTAGACAAAATTTATAAAATAAAATTATCATCAACTGGGGCTTCTAACCCCAACTTAACATGACAACCACAATTGAAGCACAATTTAGTCAATAAGAATGCAAATTTATGAAACTTAACAAGATTCAAGCATTAATTCTAAGTCAAATTGTGTCAAATGCAGAGCATAGCGTAATCCAACTACATATTCATCCGGTTCAAACCCTAGAACATCATGAATTTAGCTAGAAAACTCCATTCTCAATTCGCGATCATCAAATAGCACTTTGATACAATGCATTTTCATTAAATGGGAAGAATTTATCAAATGATATGCTTCAAATGCCCCCAATTCACAAAGGAAACGTGAATTTCCTCCTTAATTGAGAAGAGAATTACAATGATTGGATCAATTCTTCGATCAGAACCGAGAACGGAGCTAAAATGTTAGAGAGAGAAAGTTTTAGAGAGAGAAAACTAGAGAGAGAATGATTTCCCGCTCACAATCAAAATCTAATTATGTTCTCGAAGTGTCGGCTCTTTTTTTTCAAAGTAATGACTAAATCCTCTACATATAGAGGACTAAAGCTTCTTCTATAAGCTAACGTAAAATGACTATAATATTACACAAATGCCACTGCATATATCAATTATCTACAATTCAGCTCGTTCAATGCCTCCATCCACGCCTTTGTGCCTCACTGCATCGCGCCTTCACAACCCTCATCGCGCCTTCGAGCCTAATGAAACCACGCTTCCAACAAGTCTTCAGCACTTAGAAAGAATTCGCAGCTTTGAATTTTAAGATTTCCACAGCGACGCATCGCAGCGATGCGTTGCAGCACACATAATTTTCATGGCGACGCGTCGCCACGACGAATCGCTGAGTAAATTTCTTCATGACGACGCGTCGCCGTGCATTTTCCCTCTGGCGATGCATCGCTACGATGCGTCACCGTGTAAACTTGTGTGAGCAAATGGAATGTGCGAAGTGATGCTCGTGAAGTGTGTGAAGTTGTAGCTGTGAAGTGTTTTGTGGTGGAATGTGGATGGCCGAGAGCATGTGTGCATGTTGTGTGGTGGAATGCCAAAGTTAAGTGCATGTGTTATGTGCATGTGATATAGCAAAAATGTGCACAAAATGTAGCAAGAGTGTGCATGTGTTGCTAAAGTTGTGTGCATGAAGTGTGTTTTTGGTGTATAAGTTAGGCATGAATAGTGCAAGAGTTGTTCATGAAATGTGCTATGATGTGCATAAGTGTGCTGTGAAGTGCCCATGTGTGTGCATGAAGTGTGCTGTGAAGTGCCGATGGTGCGCATGAGTATGCTGCTGCCGCGCGCAACGACGTGCTACTACTGCGCACGAGTGCGCGCAGCGACTTGCTACAGCTGCACGCATGCACGCACTGCGACCTGCTACAGCCGCGCGCATGTGTGCGCAGCAACGTGCGGCGACCTGTGCGCATGATGTGCAGCAACGTGCGGCGACCTCATGCGGTGTTGTGCGGCGACCTCATGCGATGTGTGCATGTGTTTGGACATCAACTGGTATATGATCAGCAACAAAGTGTGTGCAACAAATTCATCTCAAAGATGCAAGGAAAACACAAGCAAATATACTTGTAACTTTTTACCTCTCAAATTCTGAAAACTTACAAAATGTCACCGTGCAACCAAATTCTGGCCCTGATGCATTGTGAATTTGGAAAAACCTGAAACATAAAAGTTGTAGCCCCAAGTCTTAGATTTCCATAGCCTTTTGAATCACTCAATTGGAGCTAGGACGAGAAAGTTATGGCCAGAATACCAAAGTGTGGCGAGGAGGAATCTCATGGCGACGCATCGTGGCACACTTTGTTTTCATGGCGATGCATCTCGGCGTTGCATCGCGCCATGTAAATTCCTTTTCCAGCGCTACATTCAAATTATAAGCAATATATGTGTGTTTTCGGCTCCGAATTGGACTTTGTGGTATACATAAGAATTGTAGATCTTTCTCTTGGCTTTCCATAGGTTCATGAATCAGCATCTTTGGAGGTCTGTAACTCAAGATATTAATATTCTACCAAACTGTAGCAGTGAGCTCAACATTCAACACCTGAAGTAGCGATTGCAAAGATGCTCTCGTTTCTCATACTTTCACACAGAATTAGAAGCAAATTAAAACACAAGCATTGAAGTACACTCCTAAGGCTTTCCAGAACATCCAAGATCTCCTCATTTGGATTAGTATTGAGAAAGGTATACTCAAATGAAGTGCACTATCTATTCTGCCCAACCACAAAATAAGCATATTATGGCATTCTTCAAACTCTACAAACTTAATATCAAACCTTTTTTTTAGTTCTTCCCTTGTTCTTTAACCTAAGACACACATTTGTCTTATTTAATCATCATTTTTTATCTTTTTCTCATTTTAGCACACCAAGTTTTAAACCACATAAAAGCACAAAATACCACATAAATGCATGAAAAACAAGTCAAAAGCTAAGTGAAATAACACATATAAGTTGGTATAAAACCAACTTATCAGATTACATACCCACTTCCCCCTCTCCGCTCTTGGTACAAAAAATGCAGTACGCAGGTGAAAAGGGTACCCAACAACAAGAACACCACTATTCCTGGAGAGATGTGAGTATTCCCATAAAAAGTAATTTCTCATAAATTCAAAACTCAACATCACAACTATTAATAATACAGAGACAACAGCAAGCAATATAAGACCAAGTAAGGCAGAACGCATAATAACAGTGTCAAAGTTCGCAAACAAAAGAAAGGCCCAATCCCAAAGCGCCTCCCAGAAAATCCCTACATCTGTTAAAAAGAACCCCAAGCTATAGGCAATAGCTTCTACAGTAATACCGCGGCTTTTCCATATGTTTTTGTCTGAGTGGTTTCTTTATCATAAAGCAAGATAGAACTAAGGTCGGTTCACATGTTGTGGATTATTTTGACCTTTTGTTACAAACTTTTTGTGTGAATGGAGGAAGACTCCACATTTATTACTCTTGCGACCTATAATGTTACCTAGGAAGATAGAAAGGTCTTATTTTCGTTTCAACGAAAATAATGCTTTTATATTTGTCTTTACACTTAGTTGTAGGACTTCATGTAATGGAGCTTCTCTCCAATCTTTCACGTATTTTGTAACGGATTGCATGGGTATGCCCAGCTCCGTCTTTTGCATTATATATATTAAGGTCGGTTCTATAAAAAAAAAGCAAGATAGAACTAAACCTATGAATACTGTCGAAGGCTAACCAAAGGAACTACAGGCATGTATAAAACAGAAAGACAAGAGCAGAGAGAGGGCAATCAACAGCACGGCAAAGGAGGAACAAATATTTATGTCTACAACAAGCTATTCCCTCACAGGCCTGAACCCCTGTAGGGTTCTCCCCTGAACCCAATAGCGACACAGAGAGAGGGCCAAAAATCAGCCCATCTAGCAATGAAAAGAAACTACAGGCAGCAATACACCAAAACCCTAGTCCTCACTCCCCGTCCAACACACAAATCCGTATTTGCAAAGAAAAAACAAAGCTTAAACACAGTAAAAGCTTAAGCGACAAAGCAGAAGCCAAAACATAAGCACCCAAGTATAGAAAACCAGTAGAATAAGGGGAAAAGTACAGGGAAAACAAAGAAAGCAACAGGCATCGAAGAAACAAAAAGGCAAGAGGCAGGATAGCGATAGAAAGTGGCGCGGCCAAATAAGAAAACGAATATTTATATGGCCAATATTCTGGTCCCCCACAACCCTATCGCACAGGCGGTCAAAAAAACCAAGAGCACACAAAAAGCAATAGGAAGGGTACCAGCAAAATAAAGGGCCTACAAAGAGTACAGGCACAGAAAGGAACAAAATCGGGGGGCTACCGACACTTGAAACCGTTACATAAGGGCAGCAAATGTCCAGAACTCGCGCTTAATAGTATAGAAGATTTCTGTAGGACTTACACAACCTCAATTCTAACAAGGTTTATATATAGTTTGACTTGATTTCTGCCTATATAATCTTTTAAATTTGAAATATTAAGAGAGTTTTTGTTGCTGAAACTAACAAACATCCTTTTCTTCTTTTGCCTCTAACTTGTGGAATGATAAAAATGTAGAGGCTTTTTATAACGTTTTTTCAAAAAAATTTATGTACCTATTGAAGTATTAATATTTTAACTTGTTAATCCAACCATCAAATATCATAGAGACTAATTTGATGTTTAATGTTGATATAACATATATATATATGGGTAAATTACTATATATATATATATATATATTAATTCGCAATACAAACTTTATAGAGATATAAAATCGTGAATAGATTAAAAAAGATTAATATATAATGTTTGTACGCCATTAATTACATCGTACCATTTTTTCGAGGGATTAATTACTCACCAAATAATGTCTTAAAGATATAATCTTAGATTAATCAACAATTCTATGTTACCAGAGGACTTGTTTAATAAAGTAAGTCAAATTAGAAAATTAATTAATTTATATTTGTACTGATTAAATTTGTTTAATAAACACTTATAGCAAATTTTAATGGATTGAGAGGATTTCAAAATATAGACCAAATGAGGATAGAATTTTAAATGATAAATTCTAGTTAGTTTCTAATTAAGAGTTAATCAACTATAGAGTTCTAAAATATTTTTAAAATGACATAATAACAATATTTAATTTTTTTTCCTTTTCATACATAATTAAACACACTACACATATTTTCATACATTATACATATTACATCTACACACATTTCATATACTACACATATTTACTTATACTACACATTTTCACACACTACATATAATTACATATGTATATATATTTTCAAACACTGCACGTATTTACACATTTAACACTATACATATTTACACATCGTACATATATTTTCACACATCAATATTTATACATACGGTATGAATCTCTACATTACATATTTTCACATACTATTTTTAAATGTGAAATTAGTTGGATTATCAAATAAATATAATTAATAAATTCAATAACTTATTACTTTTAAATTTCAAAATTTAAATTTAGTTAGTTTTCAATTTTATTAAATGGGAACTAAGTTTCCTTCTTGAAACTCTACAAGCATGCACATTGTTTCATTTATTATCCTTTTACTTAATGATTTAATTGTTTTTCTAAAAAATTGAAGATAGTGGATGAAGCATGCACGTACATTAACATATAATTGCTAAAAGGCTATGAAAAATAAGAATTTTATTTTGAATTCTATGCTCGAATTAATAAAAGCTAGTATAAATTAGAAATTTAAGTCCATATAAAATTCATTAATATTAAGGCTCATTAATATTTTCTTCAATGCTGACAATAAAAAGACTAACAGAAATAAAAAGAGAAGTTAGAACATTTATAAGATTAAATATAACGACAAATGGGATAGAGTCATAATTTAATACATTCCAAATAGTAAATAAATTATTATATCAATCTATTTATTTTTCATTTTCATATGAGAAATAAATGTTTTATGAACCAATGTCATGGCAAAATGCCAATCTCTATCCAATGGCAAAGTGGATTGATTGTTAATATATATGTTCATGTCCTTGTTAATATAATTTAGAGGGCTTGGGTGTCAACCCGTTGTTTTCAAAATTTATCAGATTCATGGAGCATTTATGATAATACTTATAAATTACCCCTTCATTAAATGGTACGTGATGTGAGTGTGCATTTTTTTTTTGTTAAAAAATTAATAGAGTTTGGTTGAAGATTAATGCGTCTTTTAAATGTCAATGGCTAAAATCTATTATTTTTAATGTAGATGACAAAATAAATTATTTTACATAATGTGAGTAACTATTTGGATAATTTTTTTTAAATTAAATGTGCCAAATTTTATGGTTGGATCAAACATCAGAATTTAGGGGTTTTTTCTAGGTTACAAGGGGGCCAGAATGTTTGTCACTTTAATCTTTATTTGAATGATGTATTTCATATGCACCTATTGTAAAATAAATAACTGGGAGTTCCAACATTTTGGTAGGTTTCACCCTATTTCTAATTAGACCTATTAATAATTGGATTAACTATATGTTGCCATTTGTATATTTAAAATTGTTCAACGGATCAAGTAAAGTGAACAAATAATTGTTTGATAATTTTTTTTCCTGTCACAGTTTTTCAACTTAATCTAAATGAGAGTTTAACATTTTAAGGTTTGTACTATACCTCATTAGTATGTTATTTGTCCAAATACACGATTATATAAATAAGAAAGATATGCCAAAATTAGAATTAAAAAAGGATATTATATGGAAGTTCTAATTTATTTCTGTAAACTTTATCTATATTAACATGTAAGTCTTATTAGTCAATTGGAAGAAAATCTTTTAAAGGTGGATAAGAAAGTTTGAGGCATACAAGATACTATAGAACCCAAGCTTATTTTTAGGAAACTACTTTTAAATCACGGTTAATTTGCTAAATGCCTTACCGTGTTTTACGAAACTTACTAGTTATCTTCTTATAATTTAAAAGAGAAACTTATCAATTTTCATATGATAAGGATACCTTATAAGCTAATTATAATGCCTTCATACGTTATACGCATATCATAATACCTTAATACTTCTTTATACTTCATACGTTATACGTCAATCATAATGCCTTAATACTTCTTTATACTTCATATGTTATACGTTACACACGAATCATAATGTCTTCATACTTCTTTATACTTATCCATACTTCATATGTTATACACCAATTATAATGCCTTCATATTTCTTCATATTTTTTAATACTTCATACGCCAATCATAATGTCTTCACAACTCATACTTCATACATTATACGCCAATCGTAATACTTTATACGTGAAGTGCATTATACATACACGTGGGAACGCATCATTAATTACGTCGCATACATGTGACGGGTACACATGGGTTTTTCTGAATTTAAAAACTTGCAAGTTATCCCTTATCGTATGAGTTTTTTTTTTTTGCAAAATTAACTAATCTCTTAACTTATATAGATTTTCGAGATAATGGCACGTGAATATTGAAAATTTTAATGCATACAATAATAAGAAAATACAAATATAATCTTGTAATCATCTTCTTCCTTTTTTTCCCATTCTTTCAAGCCTAAAACTTTTCTGCTCTCCATGATTATATAAACAATCTCGGTGAGATCTCACAAAAATCTAGCACTAAGAAAAAGAAAGAAAAAAATTCACCCTGCTTAAAAACTTTATGCATCTTCTGAGTAAGATAATTCTCAAGAAATAGTTGATATTTACTTAAATTCAGCCATCAAAATTTTTCATCCCACAAAAGTTAAAAGAATGAAAAATAAAAGTTTGAAACTTTACATCAAACTTATAAGATAAAAGAATAAGTAAGGAAACTATGAATAACAATATACTCACTAACTAAGGAGACTAACTCCTTAACCAATTCTAAAAGTAGTTAAAAAAAAGAGAACTCCTCTCTTACACAAAAATATGAAAAAGGAAAATATGAGAGGTAGTATAACTGATATAATACAGGCTAAAAACAGCCATATTACAATCATACTTCACTTTTCATCCAATACAACAAAACTCCTTGAACATGAATCAAACAAGGGAATAGTTGGGGAGAGAGAGAGAGAGATTAAAGGATAATATGGTTGCCACCAAAATCAGCCCTATTAATCCAATCTCCCTCTCCACATACCCCTACTAAAAGCAGTAATCAAGGAATACTAACTCCTTAAAAAGTAGAAATGTGAAAAGTTTGGCCTACACTATAACACACACGCATATATTGAAGGTCAAACCCTACTCCCTGCATCAAAAGACTCCCTAAACATAGGATAATATTTACTAAGAGTGATGTCAAAAATACAAGGAATCCAAGAATGATGTTGCCATAAAATTAGTTGAGAAATATTAAAAGTTATAAGTCAGTCGTAACAAAAAGATCAACAAAATTTCAATCCTATCCATATCAGAGCCATTGCACTTAATTTAATTTACCAATCAAAATATATACTAATCAGTTGTAAAATAACCTCTTCATAATAGGAATTCCTAAGTAGTCCATTCAGATGGCTTTTTTAATGGTCTCATGTATCTTATCAAGCTTGTTCCACTGCTAGTTTTGTTGTTCTAGCTTGGATTATAGGATTACAACTGAATTTGCTTTCTTATGGATTTTTTGGATTAAAAGGGATGATAGGAGCCCTTCTGACCTTTGAATAAGTTTGGAGATTCTCTAATCTAATTTTCTATGCACAACAGTTCTTTTAGAAAGCTCATTTGAGGAGGTTTCAATAGGGTTAATCTTCACTCTTTCATTTATTATTTCCATCCCTTTAAGTAAGGCTTCAATCTTAACTGGTACTTTTGCAACCAAAGAAATGCATTGAAAGTTAAAAGCGACAATAAATTAATCCACCTAAAGATCCCTTACAATTCCCCCTCCCATTCCAGAATTTGTAGATATTTGACAAGCTATGTTCAGTTTATAGTTTGGATAATTAGGTGGATGCCACTTAATAATTTTTATAATTGTCCTCCTATGATGAACTTGGGTTGATGACCAGAAATCCTCCCATTTATGTGTGTGGAAATTGTGTTTGGAGAATTTCGTAAACATGATAGATTTTATCTCCACAAAAATATTCTATTTTATCATTTCATAGGATATGCACTCATTGTTGAAGAAACATGCATTCAAGCTTTCCACATAAACTAGTAAATAATCGAAGGTAAATAATTTTTTTTCATAAAGATATATATATATATATAGATAAAAGCAAAATACAGTGTCTGATATACCCGTTCACACTGTTACAAAGCAGATGGAATAAATCTGGAATACTACTCCATTACATAAAAATCTATCTCAATAAATGTAAGGAAAATAGAGACAGTCTACTTGGAGGATCCAGTAGATAGGCTCTATTTCCCTCTCATTAAAGCCTAATCGATTTTGTTAATCAGTAAATGTAGAGCCAATATTACTTTACAATATTAGCACAGCTCCAAAAAGGCACCCAAGTTCAATAATGAAACTGAGTGCTACTATCCAGCCAGGTTCTACTTAGCCAATGACGTCCACCAAAAGACGACAAGACCAAATTATCTTACCAAGTATATGAGTGATTTGCAGAATACATGAAAGAATTACACACTGGGTTATCATGGACCTCGTTACCAGTTTATCTAATGTCCACCATTAAATCCATTCGTGCTCACACAAGCCACACACATGCTCTCAAATCCAGGGGCTTCTCAAGTCAAACACTACCAGGACAAAACTAATTTCTCCTTCGCCATTGTCCGCCTTTCCAAAAGATAACAAGAGGAAAGTAGCTGCCTCTCATTTCTGCCCTAAGAAGCCTAGGACCGATGACCTCCACATCCAGTAACTATGCAAAAAAGCAGTCCAGCTCATCAATCTTTCTACCCCTTCACATTTTCCGCCTTTGCAAATAATAGGGGCAAAAGACAAATAACGCTATAGCTCTATCACATAGACTTTACTAGGTTCCTAAGTTCTGTCCCAAAGCAAGCCTCCAACGATACCATAACAGAGAGCATTTCTTTAAAGCCCCTCTCCAGTAGTTGTCTCTGAAAGTAATAGACAAAAGATGCCTTAGTTCTTCCCTCATTTCCCCCGACTCTCCTCGTGCAACCATCCTAGTCTCTCTAGCCCTGTATATCCTATTTTTGGTTTTTGTAGACGCTCTATTTTTGTTTTTGTTTTCCACCAAGAGAGAAGTGTGGTCTTTAGAAAGTTAGAAAAAGTGAATACAAACTTTTGCCCCAGAGAAATTACAAACCCTTTCGATACTCTTGCATTTAGCAAATAAATAATAAGTGTATTCCTCATGTGCATAACATCAAAAATAGTTAAAAGGCCCATGAAAATTGAATTTGTGCAACTTGTTCCCTAATGGAATTCTTTTTTTAGTAGTTTTAGCATGAAAAATGACATTTTAATAGGATGTTTGAAATTCCAAAAGTATTGTGTTAAAGGAGGGAATAATTTCTTCGTCTAACTTAATGAAAGGCTAATGAAATACTAAAAACTCCATTATTGTTTGGCATCCATAACATCAGGTCCTTATTGTTAGTGGAAGGGACAAGTTGTTCAAGTATACATTTGAGCCCTTCTAAAGGGATGAGTTGCATTAGTTTCTCACTGTTACGTTACATTGGCCATCTAAGATGAATTCAAAAATTCTATGGTTCATTCTATGTTCCCCTTTATTAAAAAGGTTTTAGCTATAGTTTCAATTTCTATCCAATTATCATTCTATATATTACATTCACCTTTATTTTTCATAAAGCCAATGTGGTTTTCAGATTCCTCAGCAACCTTTAACATTATCTTCTAGGTTGTTGAGTCAGTTTTGGTAGGGGTATATTCAATTAGATGACTTGATTTATAGTAGCTAGCTTTTATGAATTTTACCCATAATGTTTCTTGTTCTTTAAATCTCCACCATATTTTGATGGATTGCACTTTAATTATGTCTTCTAAGGCTCTAAAATCAAGGTCACCCTCATTTATAGAGAGGTATACCTCCTTCCATTTAATTCAATGGCATCTATTATGATTATCCTCCTCCTCCAAAAGAAATTTGTTAAAATGTCCTTCATAAGATATAAGATATAAGATTTTCTTTGGTGGACAACAAGCAATAAGTAAGTATATATATAGTCATAGACAAATGTATAATTCTCACAAGTGTGATTTTATCACTAATGCTCAGGGTTTTTGGTTGTCAAGAAAACATTTTGAATCTTATTTTCTCAATTAATTATGCATAGAAGCATGCCTTATTTCTACCATAATGTAGGAGAATGTCTAAGTATTTTAGGAGGAAGATCCTTGAGAAAAGGGCGTAGATCTTTTGGACCTAGCGAAAAGGACTCCTATTCAATTTATAGTCATAAATTGGACTATGTTTTCTATCCCTAGGTAGAAGTGATGAATTAGGTAGCAACTCTTGTTAGGATTTATTTTTTCCTAAGATTTCTTCATTTTATTTCAATTTTTTCATGATTTTTTTAAAGGTTTTGGGTGTGTGAGGTGAGGTAAAAAACAAGGATGTCATCCGCATAGGATAAAGAGGTGATCCTAGGGCATCCTAAAAGGTGGAAGGAAGAAACCATGGTAATGATATTCTTTATTCATTTGATTTAAAGGTCTTGCTAAGAATTTTGCACCTAAAAAAAAAAGTAAAGGAGACAAGGGGTCGCCTTGCCTAATCCTATAGAGGATTAAAAAGTTATGTGAAGAACTATCTATAAGAATAAAAAAACCATACATTGGAGATAAGTTTCTAAATAAGGTCAATCCATATTTCTCCAAATCTCATAGCTCTCGTTACTTGCAAAAGGTTAGATCCAATTAACTCTATCATATATTTCTTTATGTCTAGTTTTAGGGCAACATTTCATTTCCATGCTTGAGATCACTTCATTAGTTAGAAGAAAATTGTTATTATTAGTCTTCATTTTATGAATCCACTTTGATTTTTCTCTATAAGATTACTCAGCAAAGGAGAAAATTAAGAAATGTAAGAAGAAGTCTAGTGACAAAATAAGAAATATTTTTATTTTTCATGGATTATGCTTCAAACTTGTATTATTTGTGTTAATAGAATATTCATTTTAGAGAAGTATAAGCTCTATATATGTATATGGTTAAAAAAAAATTTAAATAGAATTAAAACAAGTATAGTTAGGATTATGGGAACATTTATTGGCTACCATAACATTGGTTCATAGAACACACCAACAATAACCACAATTTCATGAAATAATTGTATTTTTCTTCTCGTATTCTAATAATTCAAGCATTAAAAAAAATATTAATTAATGAAAAAAATTAGGAATTAAAAAATAAAAATTAGAAAAAATAACCAAAAATAATTTCCATTACAATGAGCCAAAGGCCCAAAATAAGTACAAACAATTTTCATTTCCAATCCACTACGTAACATTTGTGTACTAAATCTAAACAATATATCATAGCCTCGTGATTATAGTTAATTCACAGTTCTCACATCGTCTACTCAACTATAACTACCATCTCATTATCATAATATGATCGTCTCCTTTGTTACTGTAATTGGTGCATTTGAACTAATTGTTGTCTTGATGCTCAGCTACCCAAGTTTTGTAAACAGTAAAATCGATTCTGTATAATTATTTTCATTATTTGTCGAAAAACACTACTGTAAATATTAATGATTTTCCTTTGATACAAAGGAAGAAGAAACATCAAGTTTCAAATTAACTAATAAAAAGGAATAACCGTATGATGGTCAAAATTTACTTTTCTAAAATCATGACCCCTGCATATATTAATGTATATAAAATGTCATCTAAGAGATAAGAAAAAAATAGTAGCATTTTCCATTTCAGCAATTTTTAAACATCCAAATGCTATTCCAATTCCAGTTTAGACTCTAAAAAATGAGTATAATTTGGGTATCACTTATTTAGTATTGATTCTTACATATTAATTACTTTTTGTGGAACAATAACTTTTGACGGACAATAAATAAGGATTCAAAATTTTCTACTACTGTTACAATCAAGTGGTATGCTTGTAAAAAGTAGTTTAAATTATAAAAAAATATGCCTACATAAAAAAATTTTAAATTCTATAAGTGCTAAATCATATGAATAAAAATTCTAATTTTAAAACTCATGTAAGTTATATATAAAAATGTAAAAAAATGGTAAATGTTGACAAAAAAAACTAGTAAAATAGTTCGTCAAAATTGAATTTTTACTTTGATAGATTATTAAATCGATAAAGGTGAAAAATAAAGAAAGGATTCATCATGGTCATCCTCACAATCATCACTAGATTCGAGATTAAAACATTTCTTCAATTCTGATTTATAATTTTGGAAGAGTTTAAATGTTTAATGAGAGAGCAATGTCAAGAAAATATTGTTTATATAATATTATTTGCAGTGTTATTCAATCTTTTGAGTAAAAAAATTATTTATGATGATAGGGGGGTGGAAGTTGATCAAATTTATTGTAAACTTAATTACTTTTCTAATAGGCTTTATTATAGTTTTTTTTTTTGAGAAAAAGAAAAGTAAGAAAGTCTAGTTACCAAATGGGAAACAAATTAAAATTTTGCATGAAAATTTGTGTTAATAGATTATTCATTTTAGAGTAGTATAAGCTTACTTAATAATCCAGTTAAATATAAATTTAATACAATAAAAAACATGAATAGTTAGGATTTATGGGGATATTTATTCATTCCATAGCATTGGCTCCTATAACACATCAACAAGAACCAACCTTAAGAAACAATTGATTTTTCTTCATTATTCTAATCATTCAAGTATTATATAATTAATTCGATTGAAAAAAAATAGGAATTAAAAAACATAGAAGAATATCCAAAAGTAATTTTATATACCGTGACTAAAATACTAAAAAAAGTACAAAAAATTTTCATTTCAAACTTACTACGTAATTTAATGGTACTAAAATCTAGAAATATGTCAAACTCATTGTTACCATTAGCTGCACTGTCCTTGTATCGTCTACTCAAACTATTGACCATTATCTTATCATCATTAACATAAGCTGTTTTTCTGGTTTTATATGTTGATGATATCTGATAACTAGTAGCGATGTTGGCTTGTTGCACGACACCAAGAACTTTCTCAAAAGGAATTTCGAGATGAAAGAACTTGGTGACGCTTTTTTTGTATTAGAATTGAGATACTTCGAGATCGCTGTCAAGGTATTTTGATATTATCACAAAAGTGCTACATCGATGAAGTATTGAGTAGATTTGGTATGAGTGGTTCTACACCTGGAGACAACCCTGTAGCTAAAGGAGATAAATTTTATCTCAGTCAATGCTCCAAGACCAAACTTCAGAAACAGGAGATGCAAAAGATCCCTTATGCTTCAGCTGTAGGGAACGTTATGTATGCTCAAGTATGTACGCGTCCGGATCTTGCGTTCA